>CM062820.1:929224327-931687506 GCA_031772625.1 Pinus tabuliformis | reverse complement strand
ATATTCTATTTTTAATTTGATTAAAACCTTTAATTAATTTCTATGGGATATTGAGGGTTTAGATATATCTCAAAACTAATTATAACCTTTTTTCTTTTAGCTTCAATTAAAAAATGTATAAAAAATAAATAAAAATAAAATAATTTTTTGTGAAATAAGTTATGGTTTTTGGACGTGGTATTAATATGTCATATATTGGCCCATGGTATTGTAACAAAGCCTATTTACAACTTAATAATATCCATGGTAAAGTGGGGGTGAATATCCATGGTTAAGAATCTTGTCATATTGCTATAAAAATATTTTGATTGTGACATAAGTTATTATTTTTTGGCATGTGGTATTGATAAGACATGGTATTATGCCATGCTATTGTAAAAAGTCTATTTTTCATAATATCAATGGCAAAGTGGGGGTGAATATCCATGATTAAAAATCTTGTTATATTGTTATAACATATTTTGATTGTGAAATAAGTTATGTTTTTTGGGTGTGGTATTGATAAGCGGTGGTATTGGCCGGTGGTATTGTAAGAAGCCTATTTACAAGTTAATAATATGAATATCCATGTTAAGAGTTTTTTTGTATTGTTATATAAATATTTTGATTGTGAAATAAATTATGTTTTTTTGGGCATGTGGTTTTGATAAACCATGGTATTGTAACAAAGCCTTATTTTTACAAGTTAATAATATCTACGGTAAAGTGGGGGTGAATATCCATGGTTAAGAATCTTGTCATATTGTTATAAAATATTTTGGTTGTGAAATAAGTTATGGTTTTTCGCTGTATTGATAAGCCATGGTATTGTAACAATGCTTATTTACAAGTTAATAACAAAATCAAAATATAACAAATTGAATTTTATTATTTTTATTACTTTAACATTTTATTATTAACTGGACCAACATTTAAATGTATGCATTTTAACAAATGCCTATTCACAAGTTAATAACAAAATCAAAATATAACAAATTGAATTTTTATTATTTTTATTACTTTAACGTTTTATTATCAATTGGACCAACATTTAAATGTTTGCATTCATTGGGTTGTAGAGCACCTCTCGACCAACTAGCCTAGATCCATCTTAACCCCAGATTTCTAGAGTTGTAAACCTATTTTTTGAGTAAAAAACTTGAGGAAATATTTGCACCTTGATAGATTTGATCTCCCTCGGCCCTTGATAGATTTGAGTTAAGATAGATCTAAGTTGGTTATATCATACTATATAATTCCTATATTTGTATCTATGTGTCTCCTTCTTATTCCCTCTCTCTATCTTAACCCCTAAATATACACGCTCTCTCCATATCTATATCTCTCTTTCTCCCTCTCTCCCTCTTCCTCTTTGCCCCTCTTTTTCCCCCTTCTCTCTCTCTCTTCTCGTTCTCTCCTCTTCCCTCCCACTCTCCTCTCGCCTTCACTCTCTCTCCATCAGTCCCTTGTCACTCCCTCTGTCTCTCTACTTTTCTCCTTCTATGTCTTTATTCTTTCTTCCCTCTCTCCCCACCTCCAACTCCATCTCTCTCTCTCTTTCTCTCTCCCTTTCTCTCCCACCTCCCTCTATCTCTCCCCCCATATCTCCCTCTGTCTCTCTCTCTCTCCAACTCTATCACTATCTCCCTCCCTCTCCCCTTATCTCTCTCCCCTCCTCTTCTCTCTCCCTTACTCTCTCTCCATCTCTCCCTTGTCACTCCCTCTCTCTCTCCACCTCTATCTCTCTATGTCTTTGTTCTTTCCTCCCTTTCTCCAGCTTTGTCACTATCTTCTTCTCTCTTTCCCCCTCCCGCTCTCTTCCCTTCACTTTGTTGCTTGTCATTTCTTGGATCCTTAGTTAAGATGGATCTATGTTGCTTTTTACTAATACTATTTATATTATATAAATTTGATATCTTTACATATAACAGTATTTTCATTTTTAAATTTATTAAAACCTTAATAGTATTCTCATTTTTAATTTTATTAAAACCTTAATTTAATTTCTATGGGAATATTTTTAGTAGTCTTGATGATAGAGGGTTTAGATTTATCTCAAAACTAATTATAACCTTTTTCCTTTTAGCTTCAATTAAAAACATGTTATAAAAATAAATTAAATAAAATATTTTTATTGTGAAATAAGTTATGGTTTTTGGACATGTGGTATTAATATGCCATGGTATTATAACAAAGTCTATTTACAAATTAATAATACTCATTGTAAAATGGGGGTGAATATCCATGGTTAAGAATTTTGTCATGTTGTTATAAAATATTTTGGTTGTGAAATAAGTTATCATTTTTTGTATGTGGTATTGATAAGCCATGGTATTATTCGGTGCTATTGTAACAAATTCTATTCACAAGTTCATAATAAGTTATGTTTTTTGGGTATGTGGTATTGATAAGAAATGTATTGGCCCATGGTATTGTAGCAAAGCCTATTTACAAGTTAATAATATCCATCGTAAAGTGGTATTGATAAGCCATGCTATGTAACAAATTCTATTCACAAGTTCATAATATCAATGGCAAAGTGGGGGTGAATATCCATGATTAAGAATATTTTTATATTGTTATAAAATATTTTGATTGTGAAATAAGTTATGTTTTTTGGGCATGTGGTATTGATAAGGAATGTATTGGCCCATGGTATTTTAACAAAGTCTATTTACAAGTTAATAATACCCATGGTAAAGTGGGGATGGATATCAATGGTTAAAAGTTTTTTTGTATTGTTATAAAATATTTTGATTTTGAAATAAATTATGTTTTTTGGGCATATGGTTTTGATAAGCCATGGTATTGACCCATGGTATTGTAACAAAGCCTTATTTTTACAAGTTAATAATATCCACGGTAAAATGGGGCGAGTATTCATGGTTAAGAATCTTGTCATATTGTTATAAAATATTTTGATTGGGAAATAAGTTATGGTTTTTAGGCATGCAATATTGATAAGTCATGGTATTGTAACAATGTCTATTCACAAGTTAATAACAAAATCAAAATATAACAAGTTGAATTTTATTATTTTTATTACTTTATCTTTTTATTATTAATTGAACCAACATTTAAATATTTGCACTCATCATGGATCGCTTATTTATTTATTTATTTATAATTAGATGACATTATAATTGTTTATTACTTACTTACATACACACATACACATCTACTCTATACTGGTTGTAGAGCGCTTCTTGACGCAACCAACTTAGATCCATTTTAACCCTGAATCTATCAAACGCCGAGAGAGATCAAATATTTCGAGGTGCAAACCTTGTTTTTGAGTGTAAAACTTGAGGAAAGGTTTGCACCTCATCCCTCTTGATGCTTGATAGATTCAGGGTTGAGATGGATCTAAGCTGGTTTTAGTCGTGTGCGGTTATACAAAATTTGTCGAACATCTAATTATTTTGATTATTTTAAATATGCTAAATATGTCCAAGATTAATTTGGTCAATTTAATTTTAAATTTTCTTAGTTACCTCATTTTGTTGAGATGAGAGACACTGTTAGTAACTTGAATGATGAAATAAAACTTTTGAGTGCAAAGTGACAATGTAACAATGTAACATTGTTGAATGATAGAAAATATGAATAATAATAATATAGTCAATTACAAAAAATCTTCATTGCGATCAATCTGAAACTATTTTCTTCTACTGTTCTAATTGTGACACCTATTAGTTTTGCCATTTTATCATATCAATCATATGAAAAGGGTAGTTGAAATCATAAACCATTCAAATATTTAACTTGAGCTACTGTAGTAAACATCATACCTTGTCTCTGTTGCTCTCCAATATTAATAGTAGTTTTCTCCAATGTCAATAATTGTGACCTTTTTTTTCCAAAGAAAAAATCGAACTTTTTATTAAGGCAATAAAAAGCTACATAGTATATGCAATTAAGAATTCTAAATACTATATGTTTATCATCTAAACATAGAGTTTTATCTGAGCTGGTAAGCATAAGCAAGATACTTTCCCATCTCAATATGAGCAAAATTGGTCCCTGATTCCAGTTCCCAGGCCTCCTCAAAGAGGAAAACAACCCAAACAGGAATAGTATTAGCAACATGCAAACAAAACCAAAAACCAAAAACGTTTTTTGTGTTTTTTCCAAAGCATAAAATATAAAACATATTTTAGAAGTTTGAGTAGTGTTGCGCAAAAAAAGAAACTGTTAAAACATTGACTTTGTAATTTTTTTGTGTCAAAAAGGAGGAAGGTCCGACACACGAATCTCTTCATTTTCTGTTTCTTCTATGCGCCAACGGTCTAGAACCTGTTGCACACCCTCTTTAGAAAGTTGGTTCGCTGCATTTTTCTGTTCCCTCTAAATGTGACATACAATAATAGCATTAAAAAACTGTTTGAGATTTATGGCTTCTTCTAACAAAGGAGATAGAATATAATTTTGACATCTGCTCTCTCCATTGAACCATTTGATGACATTTAGAGAATCCCCAAAAATCTGAACCGAAGTAATTCCCAGGTGTGTGAGCCAGCAAAGAAGAAGTTTTAAAGTTTGAAGTTCAACATAATTATTAGTTCCTTTGCCTAGCCCCACTGAAGCTTTTAGGATTCTTTGTGCATTCAAGTGAATCACCATGCCTGCCCCACACCTATTCCTTTGATCGGATGCCTTGTCGAAATAAGCCCAAGGAATGTTTCCCCTAATCCGTTCCTCCCTTATCCCCCTAAAGTTTGTTTTTTGGATTGGTTTAGGGATACTCTCATAAATGACAACACATTCAATAACAATGTGCCCAGGAGAAGGAGCCTGATTCTTGAAGATGATTTGGTTCCAGGCTAACCAGGTGCCCCAAGTAATTATTAGAGGTAAGTTACACAGATTTTCCTCTTGAGAGTCCTTCAACCAATTTTTCCATACCTCCCTAAGGTCTTCACCATCCCATCTCTTACCATTCTTTAACAACCTCCCCGATTCCAACCACACTGCTCTGTTGAAGGGGCACTTTAGGAATAGGTGTTGTATTGATTCTTCATCTTTTTTGCACAAGGAACACCAGCCCGGTCCCACCTTGGACCTCTTCTGGAGATTATCCCAAGTTGGAAATTTATTCCAAAGGATGCACCAGAAAAACATTCTTTCTTTTGCTGGACATTTAAGTTTCCATGTGTTTCACCCACCACTCCGGATTCCCCCATCCCTTCTTAGACATAAGAAAGTTGTATCCATATTTTGGGGAATAATTCCCTGTTGGAGCATATACCCACCTCAACCTATCTAGTTTGTCTGTGAGTCGTACGTTCGATCTTGACATTTCCCTAATAAATTGCTGCCACTCCTCCATCCATTGCTAATTAAGGTTTAGATCTCCTTCAGACAACCATGCTTGGCCCCAAATTGTCGATTGACCAACTTTCTCAATCTGGCTCAAATGTTGGATCCTCTTGTTTCCAGCTGGTTGATGGTGCCCGGGGATAGGGAAAAACCTTCATTTCATCCCACCCATGGATCCTTCCTTATTCTTACATTCTCTCCATTTCCCACCTGCCAGGAGAGTCCTTTCTCAATAATTTTGATTGAGTCTAGAGTTGCTTTCCAAACTATTGACGCTTGTGAATTTTTCTTATCCGGCGTCCTGATCCATTCATCTAGAGGGGTGGGATCAATATACTTTATTTTTACTACCATTGTCCACAAATTTTCCTTCGTTAATAGCCTCCATCCCAGCTTTGATTCTAAAGATGGTCTGAAAGCTGTGAGATCTTTGATACCCCACCCTCCCCACTCCTTCGGCCTAGCCACCTTGTCCCATGCCACCTAGGGGAGTACCGAGTCCTCTTTAGAGCCAACCCACAAAAATATGCTACATAATCTCCTCACTCTTTCTAAGATTCCTTTCGGTACCCAGGTAAGTGCCACCCAATATACATGTATTGCCATTACTACAGATCTGATTAGGACTAGTCTACCGCTCTAGATAACCATTTGAAGCTCCAATGTTTAATCTTGTTTTCAACTTTAGCCACTAGCCAATAGCAGTCCTAGTTCCTATATGAGTCAGGGTTTCAATGGAACCCTAGGTATTTGAAGCTGTCAACCAACTTCTTTTCCTCAAATGGAAGATCCTTTGCAATATTTCTGGTTTCCATCCTTGTGAAACCTTCCAGAATGAGAGATGGTTTTTCTTTATTGATGCACATTCCCATAGCTTTGAGAAACAATTCTAGTATAAGTTTTAATTCCTTTGTTTTCATTCCTTCTACCAACACTGAGATAAGAATATCATTCACGAACAACAAATGGGTTATATATAAGTTGATGGCCACTTCTACTCCCTTTATGTCTCCGCTTCTCCTAGCTTCCAATATCATTTGACTAAGGCCTTCTGCAACTAGAAGGAAGAGAATGGGGGAGAGAGGGCATCCTTGTTGCAGTCCTCTTTGACTCTGAAGGAAAGGCGTAGCCGCCCCATTGATCAAGATAACAAAGCTAATATTGTTTAAACATCCCATAATCTAGTTTATAAATCCAATGTTAAATCCCAAATGAGTCAACAAAATTCACATGTACAACCAGCTGATACGATCGTATGCTTTATATAGGTCTATTTTCACTATAGCACCTTTCCTTTTGCTTTTTTTAATGTTGTGGATGGTTTCCCAAGTCACTCCTACTGCTTCATGTATCTGTCTGCCATCAAGGAACCCAAATTTTTCTTTTGAAATATTCCTTGAAAGGATCGGTTTCAATATGACTGCAATTACTTTTGCAATTATTTTGTTGATGCAGTTACATAATGGTATTGCCCTAAAATCATCGAAAGACGAAGGGTCATCCTTTTTTGGGATTAGGGATATGAATGTGGAATTGAAAGGTTCATAGATCGACCCTTTTATCTTGGATTCTTCAACAACCTCAGTCAATTCATTCCCCAGGGTCTCAAAAAAGTGTTGAAAGAGCTCCACCGTCCAGCGATTCGGGCTTGCACTCTTATCCTTTTGCATTGAATATAATATTCCTTCAACCTCCTCTCTAGTTACTTCCCCCATGATAGTTTCATTTTCCTCTTCCAGATACCTTGGGAAAAATTGAGCTGTCCTTACCACCTCCGCAATTGACACTTCTAGAGGAGCTTTGAAGCGATTTTTAAAGTGGATCCTCCCCGTCATTGACAATTCCTCAAATGTTTTGGCCTGCCTTATATCCTATGATTTTAAAGACCAAATAATGTTTGAGATTTTCCTTCCTTCTGGATAATTTGGGAAAAAAAATTGAGTTTTCATCCCCTGCACCTAGCCAAATTGCCCTAATTTTAAGTTGCCACTGTTCTTCTCTAATAGCTAGAATATTTCTTTTCTTTGACTCCAACATTTTGATCCTATCCCTTTTACCTTTGGTTTCATATCCATCTTCTTCTGGGCTTTCTAGATGATCCAGTTCCACTCCTATTTGTTTTAGGTCTTCTTCTTCTTTAACTTTTTTTCTCTTTGGCCCATTCAATAGTTGCCTTCTTTAAACGTTTCAAATTTTCCATGAACCAGAAAGATTTCCCTCCTCCCTCGCTTGGGATCACAGATCTCCAGGTTTTTTTAAACAAATTGTTGTAAGAGTCCTCCTTTAGCCAGGATGGATTGAATTTGAATGGAGATTTCGACTTTTTATTTGGCCCTTTCATTTCAAGTAGAACGGTAGATGGTCTGAGTCACCTCCTTCTCCTACCCAATGTCTAAAGACTGGGATCTTGACCACTACTTCTTCTCTCATGAGAAATCGGTCCAACCTCTTGGCCACCCTAGCTTCCCCTGTTCTCCTGTTCCTCCAGGTAGGTCTTGGCTTCATCAAGTTTATGTCCATCAGCTTCCTCTCACTGATCTTGTTTGAAAAAAACTCAGTAAGAGGGTCAGCATGAGTAGAGGGTCCCCAAGTTTCAGAGAGTCCCAGAGAAAAATTCAAATCCCCCCAATCACCAGATTCAGGTTTTCCATAAATGACTTTGAGAACATATTATTCCAATATGACACCCTATCCTGACAGGGTCCATAGATGTTAAGGATAAGAAGGTTTGTACACAACTCCAACGAGTAGATTGCTACTCCTAAAGCCTAGTCCAATCCCCACGAAGTAATGATCTTAAACTTCCCTCCTTCACTCCAGCTGCCAATCCCCCAGATCTACCTTTGGCATCCAGTGCCTGGAATGTCCATCTAGGAAACATTTTCAATAGAGCTTTGTTAACCTCCAATCCAGCACCCAGTGTCTCTTGAAATAAGAGCACATCTGGATTGTAATTGCTAATCAATGCCTTCAACGCCAGTTTTTTAGGAGTACTAGCTAGTCCTCTACAGTTGAAAGACATAATAATCATTGAGTGACCAAGGGGGGGTTCTACACTGCTCTAAGCACTCGTGAGATGGAAAGCTGTTTACCATCCGCAATGCCAATCTTGGCTCTTTGTTGGGCCTTGGATATGTTTGTCTTCCTCCCTCTATTTTTACGAGGCCCCACAAGTATAGGATGTATACCCAACCCTCCCACAACCTCCCATGGAAAAAGTTTCTTATCATGAGGTATGAGATTGTAGTGAGGTTTTACAGAATGGGTTACGACCAATTCTTTAGCCTCTTCACATGACCTAGGGCTTTGGTTCAGATGAAGTTTGGGAATAGAGGTGATGATACTATCCAATTGTTCAATTATACTGTTAACTTGAAGGTTATCTGAATTCATAAGTCTGGAGGGACCAGTATTGGACAATGAATTGAGCAATGATAACAAAGATGAATTGAGAGAGGGGTTAGGTTCCAGAGCTGTACCCTTTGGCTGGAGAGCCGGACCCCTTCCATCTCCCTCCACTGACTCTGGCCTGATCAGATCCTCCTGTTGTTCTTGAATTTTGATTGGATTCTCCTCCTCCTGAACTTCCATTTTTTCCACTGTATCCTCCTGCATCTTATCTACTTCCATCTGATCCTCTCCTGAGCCCAAAATATCCTTATTCAAGTTCTTTTCCCCATGAGTTCCTTCCACGCCCCCTTCCTTTCTCTACCTCCTTCTTCGTCTAAACCCCAGTGGACATTCCCTTGCCAAATGTCCATATTTGTGGCATCTATGACAACGAAAGGGAAGTTGTTCATAGTCAATCATTTGTGTATAGGAAAAATCCCTATATTTCAGGTTAATTTCTTCTGCCAATCCTTCCCGAGGGTTTAAGCTTACTAGAATTCTAGCCATCCCTTTTTCTCTAGTTTGTAAAAAAGACATATTTGCTTCTAGAAAAATGTCCCAAGTGGTTCTCGATTTCCCTGAAGACAGATTCAATCCACAGAAAGGGAGGGAGCCCAGGTAATCTAACCCACACCGGGGTTTCATCCACCTTTTCTTTCTGAGCATCGAACAATGGGTTCCATTTTTTGAAAAGTATCGGGTGTCTCCCAAAATTCTAGTTCCTTCCCAAAACCCATTCTAGAGCTTCTTTCTTAGTGAATTTTATCATAAACCAACCCTTGGCTAGAGATGAGACTGCAAAAGATTTGTCCGACACATCTTGCCAATTCTTCTCTGTCCATTCTTGAATATAGTTTGTAGTGTACTTCTTCCCTTTTTCTTGGCCAACCAATGTTAGTTCTGAAGCCTCCATGGCCTCGTCAATCTGTATATCCACCCCAAGAACTAGGTTAGCGACTTCCTCGATCTTCCTGATTAGCTCCCCCCCCCTTGTTTGCAGATGCCTCCTTCCTTCCCCACTTCCCAGGATGATCTCTTCCGCATTGACGACGTCTTTCTAGAGCGTTCCAGAAAACCTGTAATGGCACTCTTCCTCCCGAAAACCCTTCTGCCTTAGTAAAACCCTCCCTAACTTCAACAAGAAGTGGGTCTCCACAAAACCCTTCCTCTCCAAATCCTCCCCTCCCTGTTCCTGCCGCCTTCCAGACACCGTTCGGTTCCTTCCCCTGTCCGATTAAACCAGATATGCCCGCACCTGAACACGATTCAAATATTGGGTTTTCTCTTCTATTTGCATGTAGAGGGCTCCTGTATGTAAGGATAATATCCAATTGAAACCCTTTCCCAACCTCTTCCGAACCCAAATCTTCCACAAGGAAGGATTTTAGGCCTTCCTGGCCCTTGTACCCGCAATAATAACAATGTCTTCTAAACCCCTTGAAAAGAACTCTATATGCGAGCTAGGAATAGAGTTACTTACTTGGAGAGCTATTGCTTTTCTTGCCGTGCAATGCCTAGGATATAAGTCATTTGCCTCCCTTCCAGCTCCTACCCTACCTAGTTTTCCAGGTAAGTCAGGCCTAAACTCTCCTCCAGAAGACCTAGAGTTTTTCCCTGTTTCCGACTGATCTGTTGTTGAATGTTAGTTTTGCTATGCTAATTTCAACTTGAGATTTATAAACAAATGCTTGTCAATTTCTTCATGCGCATGGTTTTCTTATGGTGTTTGTGATTGGAAACAGGTAAATTTTATCAAGTTTTATGTGAAATACATGAGAAAATAACATAAAAAACAAACGCTGAACAACAACAATGAAAAGTATAACAAACCATAAAAATGAAAACTTAACACAATGTTTTGATGAAGGAGTTCACCCCTCTGAGGCTACATCTCCTTGGTCCAACTTCCATGGCTTGGACCTCTGTATTAGCTCAATATGGAAAAACATGCTATCTACAAAGCTCTACTGCCCCTGAAACCTGCTTCAATGTGTTTAGAATGCTCAAATTAGCTAGGAACACTTTTTCCTGAGCTCAATTTGGTCTAATTTTTCTCCAGTTATGGTCAAAATTGTTTTCTCCTAATAATCCTCCACAAGAATTGGAGTTGGCACCAAATTTGGAGGGTCCACCGGAATTCCTGCCAAGTTAAACTGGAGTTTAATTAGTTAACTCAGATTAATTAACAATAATCTGGATTAGTGATTTTAAACTCGTTTTATGGAGCATTTTTAGGCTAACCATTAGCCCTAACACTGGCAGTCAGATGTCACACGTGCGGTTTATTGGGTGGTTAGGTTGGCAGTTATGGATTTTGTGCTAGCCGTTTCCGCTCATTGTAACTATATCTGTCATCGCCAGAGGAGTGTTCACATGTATGGCATTGAATTCCGCAGGTTCGTGGTTATGTTGGCATCGGATATGTGGTAACTGTATCTGCCAGAGCATTCATAGGGCTGGCCTTCCTAACCCCCAACCTTAACCACATTAAAATTCAAATAGGCACAGAGAGCAATATTGTTAAGAAACAAACCGTGGTGGAGTGGTATGGCTGGAGTTTGGTCGGAGCAGGGCTTGGGTTTGACCCCTCGGCCTGCCATTAAATTTTTGGTAAGCACTAGGCACTGAGCCAACCTTTGGGGAGGGACACATGGTGGCCTCCGGGCTTGCCACTTGTCCCGTCCTCATTGGTCCTCCATTAACCAACCAAATCATGCCACGTCACCACGTCTAATAACCAACCAAAATCTGACACTTGTCGAAGCTTGATTGGACCATTGACCACTGTTGACCTTTCACAGTCACCTGCCACGTCAATAGTACGGACTGCTAACTATGCAATTTTTTTTCAAAATTTCTTCTATTTGGCAAAGCAGACAGAACTCAATATCTTCCTCATACGAACTAGGTTTTCAGTGAAACGAGTTGTGTTGGGATTGTTTTGCCAAGACGAACATAGTCGTTCAAGTGTCGATCCATTCTGAGAACTTGATTTTTGAGCTAAATACTGAGCACCTGATCATTCCTCCCCACTAGAAGCCTTTTGGACCCCAATAAATATTATCAATTGTTCATCAGGTGAGGGTATAGTTCCCTCACCTTCTCAATCTACAACCATTTGGATTTAGAAGGATTTTCTCCATTGAGTCCCACTCTAAGGTATTCGACATTCCTTCTCTTTGAAGTTCTAGTTCTTCTGTCAAGTATGAGATTTTGCTGAAGCTCATCAAGATATTCTGGCAAGAAATCATATATTGATGGACGCTGAACATGCTCTCCTTGATCATCAATCAAATGAGGCTCAAACAATCTCAAATTCTCAACATTAACAATAGAGTATATTTGCATATAAGGAGGCAAATCTAGCTTAAATGCATTATTACCAATATTTTCCATAATTTTAAAAGGACCATAACGGATTGGCTTAAGCTTTTTACCTTCCCCTTAAAGTCGCTCTTTGCTAATATATAACCAAACTTCGTCTACAACTTGAAATTTGTGATCAATACGGTGTTTTTCATGCCTTGCCTCTTAGTTTCTTTAACTCTTTTCAAGCTGTTTTTGCACTGTATGATGTATCCACTGAATTTGATTTATGAATTGTCGCTGTGACCATCGATGGTGACATATTTCTCAAAGATGAAGTCCAATTGCGATCTTAGCAAGTACCCAAAACATGCCTCAAATGTCGATGTGTTTGTGGGAGAATGCTTTGCCCTATTATATGCAAGCTGTATGTAATGCAACTGTTCATCCCACAACTTGGGAGGTTTGCTGCAATATCCTCTAAGAAGATGAATGACTTTCCTGTTGAACAACTCAGTTTATCCATTTGTTTGTGGACGAAAGGCTGTACTCTTCTTCAACTTTGTGTCCATCATGTCCCACAAATTTGAACAAAAATTCCCAAAAAATTGAGAATCTCGATCACTTACAATGGAAGTAGGAAGACCAAAATGAACCCAAATGTTTTGGAAGAAAAGGTGAGCTGTTTGTTCAACTGTAATTTTCTTTTTACATGGTGTTAGTATACAAATCTTGTTGAACCTATCTATAACTACATACAAATAATCATGACCTTTCCTTGACAATGGAAGACCTCCTACAAAATCCATTGAGATACTCTCCCACAGACGTGAAGGTACCAGAAGTGGAGTGTACAATCCTAGTTTCCTATTTCTAGGATTACTTGTTTCACACAAAGAACATCCTCTTATAAAACGAGATACATTATCAAACATGCGTGGCCAATAAAAATACCTTTGGAGATTCGCTACTGTCTTGGCTACACCGAAGTGTCCAACAATCATTGAAGTGTGTGCCTCCCTTATGATGCTATTTCTTTCTCCCCGTGGAATACATAAGTTGCCCAAGTGATACAAAAAACTGTTATGTACATGGTAATCCAACTCTTCAATTTGGTTTCCTTGACTCAAGCTTGCATACACATTTTGAAAGTCATTATCATATGCATATTGCTCAATGTAACTTTCATGCAAAACATAATTATGCTTGAGTATAATAGATGAATTTACAATACGACTAGAAATCATATCAACTACCTTATTGTAGATTCCCTTTTTCTACTTGATAACCAAATGAAATTGTTGTAGAAAACCCATCCATCTGAAGTGTTGTGATTGCTGCAACTTTGACTGTGACTGTAAGTACTACAATGGTTGATGGCTGGTATGGATAATGGTATCCTTCCCCATCAAGTAGTGTTTCCATTTTTTGACACTTTGTACCAATGCGTAAAGTTCTTTGTCATAAGCGGGATAGTTAGTCACAACTCCATTAAAAAATTTAGAATGAAAAGAAATGGACTTACCATGCTGCATAAGAACTACTCCCATGGTGTAATCACTAGCATCTATTTGAATCTCAAATGGCTATCTAAGATCCGGAAGAGCCAATACCGGTTCTGAACTAATCTTTTGCTTTAAATCATCAAATTCTTTCTACTGTACATCTCCCTAATGGAAGACTTTCTTGATACTAGTCAATGCATGTAGTGGTGCTACAATCAAAGAAAAATTAGCAATAAATTTCCTCCAATATTGTGCTGCCCCTAAAAAACTTCTTACCTCTATAATTGTATTGGGCTTGGGCTAATTCAGAATGACCTCAACCTTAGAGGGGTCGATCTTCATCTCACCTCCTCCAACAATGTGTCCCAAATAAACTAAATAAGTCTTTCCAAATTCACACTTCGACATCTTTAAAAACAATTGCTCTTTTCTCAAGACATCAAGTACTTTGTTCACATGCATGACATGTTCATTTATGGATTTTCCGAATATGAGAATATCATCTAAGTACATAATGACAAAGTCATCTAGAAATGGTCTCAATACATCATTCATAACTCTCGTGAAAGTAGCTGGAGAATTTGTAAGACCAAAAGGCATAACAAGCCACTCAAACAATCCTTGTTTAATTTTAAATGCAGTTTTCCAAATGTCCTCTTCAGCTTTTCTAACTTGATGTTAACCACTTCGTAAGTCTAACTTGGTGAAATATTTTGCATACCTCCACTGATCAAGAAAATCATCAATTCTTGGGAGTGGATAATGATTCTTTACTGAGATTTTGTTCAGTGCATGGAAATCCACACACATGCGCCAAGTCCCATCCTTCTTTGGCACCAAGACAATGGGTGAACCACATGGCGAAGTAGATGGGCGTATGATACCTTTGTTCAACAGTTCTTGAATTTTCTTCTTGATTTCCATGCTCTCCATAATCGACATGTGATACATGCCAATGTTTGGAAGTGGATCATCCCGCTGCAACTATATCTCATGCTAAATTCCCCTCTTGGGAGGTAACCCCTTTGGTTCTTGAAACATATCGCCATGCCTTTTTACCACTTCAATCAAATCATATTTTAATTTTTCATCACAAGCTTCAAAAGATTCATAATCAATATCATTCTTTTTCTTGATCACGAGAAGCACAAAATTTTCACTTGCATTTACTAGTCTCTTCATCTACCCTGCATTAACTAAAGAAATGTTCAACTTTTTGCGATGGGCTCTCACAATGTACTCCACCCCCTTCTTGAGAAATAAGTATTTGTTCTCATGGCAGTAAAATACTAGTTTCCTATCATACAAATATGGAATACCCAAAATGATTCTCGAGATGTCAAGTGGAACTACATCTAACTCAACTTCATTAATGAACTTTTCAGTAAGGGCAAACTTGAATAAACACTTCTTTGTAACCTGCAAATTTTCATTAATGACTATCCAACCCAATGGATATGGCTTATGATGAGGTACAGTTTCAAGGTTAAGCTTTTTGACCAAGTCTTCTGAAATTAAGTTTGATTGTGACCCACTATCGAATAATGCATCAATCTTTGTATGATTTGAAATTACCCTTACATGGAATAATTCTATTCTTGATTCTTCTTTTGGAGTGTTATTATGACTGTGTGAGGAACTAGTGCTTGCAACAACTTCTTTTCCTTTTGTGACCATGGCTGAAATCTTGGTCTCATCACCAGAATTTGATCCAAGATCATGTTGTGTGGTAGTGGTCGTCTTTTGTTTTCCCTTATTGTTTGGTTTCTTAGGCCTTAGTTCGGGATGTAATTTTCAACAATGGGCTTCATCATGCCCAACCTTGGAACAATGTTGGCATATAGTTTTCTCCCCTAATTTCTTCACAGTTGCATTCTTCTTTCCCTTCCATTTTCATCCCTTCTCTTTCTCCTTACCCTTGAATGGCTTCTTCTTACTACCCTCTTCCTAAATGTTATTTCCCCTTGCTTCAAGGTGCGTGGCTTGCACACATACCTCATCCAAATTACTTGGATTGAACATAAGGATAATATGTTTTAAATAGAAATGTAAACCCCCAATATATTTCAACAATGTATCTTGGGAATTCTAGTTTACTCCTAACAACAAAGCCCTCTTTCTTAACTCCTGGATATAGTCTTGGACTGTTTGGCCTTTGAGTTGACTAAAATTTTTCCAACTCATAATGGCTTTTTGCATATAGGCTAAAGGATAAAACTGTCTTTTAATTGTAGAAACAAATTCAACCCAAGAAATGGATATCTTACCATGAATTTACATACCCTCTTGAGTCTTTGCTTCCCACCAGACTAATGCTGCTCCTTCTAGCCTCAATGAAGCCAATTGGATTTTTATGTCATCTTCTTGAAGGTTCTGAATTCTACAATAAACCTCCAATTGTCGTATCCATTTGTCTAACTTTTCTGCATTCACGTCACCATTGTACATGGGAAGTTCAAACTTAATGTCTAATTTGAGTAAGGGAGTCTTTTCCTTTGGGGTTTTTGAATGAGTATGGACAATTTTTGTGGTGGGAGTGGAAGATGTTGCTGTTTGAGATGTTGAGGATGCTGAAGATGATGAGGAAGATGAAGATGGTGGAGATGGAGGAGGCTTTCCTATATTACCCTTTGAATCCTTCTTATCATCTTTTTTATCTCCTGAGCTTCCCTCTCCATGTGGAGGCTTAGAACTATCTCCAACCATTCTAGTGTTCCTCTATTCATAGAGGACTCTAACCATGTCAGTCAAGTCATAGAGATATTTCTTGAATGCTTCCCCTTCTGAAAGACCTTCATTCTCTCTCCCTCTAGACATGATGGCTTTGGGTTCAAGCTCAGCTTCTGGTACTTCTTGCACCTCCTTAATCTCAATTGAAGGTAAAACTTGAGGTGCTTCAAGTGCAGTTGGAATTGGAAATTTTGGTGGAGATTGTGGTCTTGTGGCTCTCCTTCTTGTGGGCATTACCTTAGGAGTTGCAACCAACAGTTTCCCTTCTCCTCTCCATAACTTTAACCTTGTAAGCATCACAATTTTGTAACCATTAAAACCATACTTGCACAAAACTCAAGAAATCAAGTAAATAAACCTTTGCTTTGATACCAACTTGATCTGTCGTTGAATGTTAGTTTTGCTGTGCTAATTTCAACTTGAGATTTATAAACAAATGCTTGTCAATTTCTTCATGTGCATGGTTTTCTTATGGTGTTTGTGATTGGAAACATGTAAATTTTATAAGTTTTATGTGAAATACATTAGCAAATAGCATCAAAAACAAATGCTGAACAACAACAATGAAAAGTATAACAAATCATAAACATGAACACTTAACACAATGTTTTGATGAAGGAGTTCACCCCTCCTACGCTGCATCTCCTTGGTCCAACTTCCATGGCTTGGGCCTCTGTATTAGATCAATTTGGAAAAAAAAGTTGTTTATAAAGCTCTATTACTCCTGAAACCTGCTTCAGTGTGTTCAAAATGCTCAAATTAGCTAGGAACACTTTTTCGTGAGCTCAATTTGATCGAATTTTTCTCTAGTTATGGTCCAAATTGTTTTCTCCTAGTAATCCTCCACTAAAACTGGAGTTGGTGCCAAATTTGGAGGGTCCGTCATAATTCTCGCCAAGTTAAACTAGAGTTTAACTTATGCTAAATAAGATTAATTAACAATAATCTTGGCGCACTTTTAGGGTAATCATTAGCCTTAACGCTGGTGTTCTTCGTGGAGGATGTCACACACGCGGTTTATTGGGTGGTTAGGCTGGTAGTTATGGCTTTTGCGCTGGCTGTTTCTACTCATCGTAACCGTATCCGTCATCGCCGGAGGAGTGTTTACATGTATGGCATTGAATGTCGCGGGTTCATAGTTATGTTGGCACCAGATGTGTGGTAACCATAACTGCTAGAGCGTTCACATGGGAGGGTTGGCCCTAACCCCCAACCTTAACCACATTAAAATTCAAATAGGCGCAAAGAAAAATACGATTAAGAAACAAATTGTGGTGTAGTGGTATGGCATGGAGTTTGGTCAGAGCAGGTCTCGGGTTCGACCCCCTGGCTTTCCATCAAAATTTTTGTAAGCACTGTGTGCCGAGCCGACCTTTGGGGAGGGACACGTGGCAACATCCAGGCTTGCCACTTGTCCCCTCCTCATTGGTCCTCCATTAACCAACCAAATCATGCCACGTCACCACATATGATAACCAACCAAAATATGAAACTTGTCGAAGCCTGATTGGACCGTTTACCACTATTGACCTTGCACAGTCACTTGCCACATCATTAGTACAAATTGCTGATAGTGATTGTGCATTTTTTTTTCAAAATTTCTTCTATTTGGCAAAGCGGATAAAACTCAATATCTTCCTCATACGAAGTCAGTTTTCAGTGAAATGAGTTGCGTTGGGATCATTTTGCCGAGATGGAAGTGGTTATTCAGGATTTGAGCCATTATGGGAGCTTTTATTTTTGAGCTAAATATTGAGCCCCTGATCACTGACCCACTCCTGAGCCACCTTTCTTCCCTCCTGGTAGTCCATCTGGACGAATATACCAGTCAATATTTTGTTCTGTGACCTCCAACCCCTAAACTGACAGTATATCCTCAAGCTCGGGGTCCAGGTCAATGACATCTCATTGTTTGACCATCTCCCTTCCTATAATTTGCAGTTTCAAGGTTTCCCTAGAACCCAACTGCTTGATCATCTACATCGGGTGCGTGCAGATGGATAGAGACAGAAGCTTAGTGAAAAAATAGTATGAAAAAGATTACCCCGTCCTCCATCCTTTGGTCGCCTAAGTGCCCCGTTTGCGGCGATCCGGAGACATCAACCCATGCTCATGTCAGCCTCCATCTTCCTTCACCTTTCTGACATGCTTCTCCTTGCTGCACCATGTATAAGTGAACTGTACTCGATTACCCCTCTCCTATCACTGTTTCGAGTCTGTAAAAAAACCTCCATAGCTAGGGTTTAAATCCTCCTCTCAAGACCAGTCTCATCTTAGACTTCTCGCACCAAAAATCACTTCGTCAATCTTTGTGACTTATGGAGTGTTAAACCCCAAATAATTTTCAATGGTAGTTATTTTATATTACCGTGTTTGAATGAAAAGTGATTAGTTACAATGTTGAATGATGGAAAATGGGAATAATAAGAATGTATCCAATTACAAATAATTTACAGTTTCAAGAAGCAAACATTGCAGGTAATTGAAAATTTTATTTAGGATGAAAATTCAAGTATTGTATTTATGGTTGAATTATTGTACACAGGAAGTCAATGCATGTCATGAATAATTTTTATGTGCCTACAATGAGAGAGAGTGTGTATGTTTTTGGGGTGAGAAGGAGAGACAAGGGGAGGTAGAGATATAAATGGAGGGGGGGAGAGAGGGAAGAAGAGAGAGGAAAATTCAAGGAGGGAGGAAGAGATACAAATATGGAGAGAGAAGTGTTAGAGAGAGAAAAGGGGAAGAGAGACAAAGGGAGGGGAAAAGGGAGGGAGAGAGAGGGGAAAAGGGAGGGGGAGGGAGCGAGAGATTGTGTGTATGTTTAGGGGGTGATAGAGAGATAAAACAATAGAGACAATGGGAGATAAAGATATATATGGAGGGGGAAGATATGTGCTTACATTGAAATCAATGCACACTAGAAATCTAATTACTTTGACATTAATGTACATCATACATCTAGTTGCATCAAATTAAAATTCAACATCTACACTGAAATCAATGTATCTAGTGCAAACACTCAAATAATATTAGAATTCAACATCTACACTGGAATTAATGCATCTAGTGCAAAGAATCAAATAGGATTAGAAATCAATATCTACAGTAAAACTAATGCATCTAGTGCAAGCAATCAAATAGGAGTGGAAATCAACATCTACACTTAAATCAATGCATCTAGTGTAAGGTATTAAATAGGATTAGAAATCGAAATCTACATTGAAATCTACATTGAAATCAATGCATCTAGTGCAAGAGATCAAATAGGATTAGAAAATAATATCTACATTGAAACCAATGCACCCAGTGCAAGCAATCAAATAGGAGTAGAACTCAACATCTACATTGAAATCAACACATCTAGTGTAATGTGTTAAATAAAATTAGAAGTCGATATCTACACTAAAATCAATGCATCTAGTGCAAGTGCTCAGATAGGATTAGAAATCAACAACTACACTGAAATCAATACAACTATTTTAGTGAAAACCAAAATATTCATGACTTTCTAGATCTAACTTCTATGTTTGTATTTGTCTCTATGTGTCTTCTTTCTTCTTCCCTTTCTCTCAACCTTCCATTATGTGTCTATTTCCCTCCCTCTCTCTTCCTCTCTCCACCCCTCCCTCTCTCCCCCATCTTTCTCTCTCTGCCTCTCTCTCCCTTTCTCTATCTTTCTCTTCTTCCCTCCCCCCTACCATCTATATCATAAATCAAATCAAATAAAAAATCAACATCTACACTGAAATCAATGATCTAGTGAAAATAATCAAATCATATTAGAAATCAACATCAACACTGAAATCAATGCATCTAGTGCAAGCAATCAAATGGGATTTAAAATAAATGTCTACATTGAAACCAATGCATCTAGTGCAAACAATCAAATAGAAGTAGAAATCAAAATCTACACTGAAATCAATGCATCTAGTGTAAGGTATTAAATAGGATTAGAAATTGACTTCTACACTGAAATCAATGAATCTTGTGCAAATGATCAAATAGGATTAGAAATCAATATCTACACTTGAACCGATGCATCTAGTGCAAGCAATCAAATAGGAGTAGAAATCAACATTTACAATGAAATCAATGCATCTAGTGTAATGTATTAAATAGGATCAGAGATCGACATATACAATGAAATCAACGCATATAGTGAAAGCGATCAAATAGGATTATAAATCAACAACTAAATTGAAATAAATACATCTATTTTAGTGAAAAACCAAAACATTCATGACTTTCTAGATCTAGCTTCTATATTTGTATTTGTCTCTGTGTGTCTCTATCTTCTTCCCTCCATCTCCACCTTCCATTCTATGTCTATCTCCATCCCTCTCTCATTATCTCTCCCCCCCCACTCTCTCCCCCTTCTCTCTCTGTCTCTCTCTCTCTGCCTCTCCCTCCCTTTCTCTTTCTTTTTCTTCTTCCCTCTCTCAAAGTAGATGTTTCATTTTAGCCGCTGGAATGATTTGTCTCTCTATTTAACTCATGGCCATGATTTGATTCTTCATCTTGTCCTGACGATGAACCACACTGGTTGGTTCGAAACACATCGAAAAATGAATCTTGATGTGATTATCACTGAAAAATATTTTTCAGAAACTAGATATGGATCACAGAAGCCTAAATTCGATCAAATCAAAAATCAACATCTACGTTGGAATCAATGCATCTAGTGCAAACAATCAAATAAGATTATAAATAAAAATCTACACTAAAATCAATGCATCTAGCACAAACAATCAAATAGGATTAGAAATCAACATCTACACTGAAACTAATGCATCCAGTGCAAGCAATCAAATAGGAGTAGAAATCAACATCTACACTAAAACAAATGCATCTAGTGTAAGGTGTTAAGTAGGATTAGAAGTTAACATCTACACTGAAATCAATGCATCTAGTGCAAACAATCAAATAGGATTGGAAATAAATATTTACACTAAAACCAATGCATCCAGTGCAAGCAATCAAATAGGAGTAGAAATCAACATCTACACTAAAATCAATCCATCTAGTGCATATATATATATATCTATATATATATTTGAGTGAAAACCAAAATATTCATGACTTTCTAGATCTAACTTCTATGTTTGTATGTGTCTCTGTGCGTTTCTTTTTTCTTTCATCTCTCTCCACCTTCCATTCTATCTATCTCCCTCCCTCTCTCCCCCATCTCTCTCTCTATGCCTTTCCCTCCCTTTCTCTACCTTTCTCTCATTTCCTCTCTCTCCCTACCCTCTATATCAGAAATTAAATCAAATCAGAAATCAACATCCACATTGAAATCAATGCATCTAGTGCAAATAATCAAATAGGATTAGAAATCAACATCTAGATTGAAATCAATGCATCTAGTGCAAGTAATCAAATAGGATTAGAAATCAATATCTACACCGAAACCAATGGATCCAGTGAAAAAAATCAAAGAGGACTAGAAATCAACATCTAAACCAAAATCAATGCATCTAGTGTAAGGTATTAAATAGGATTGGAAATCAACATCTACACTTATTAATTTTTCTTAGGGCTATACTGTTCTTTGCTTTGATAATTTCATTTCTTCATTAACACATTAAGTTCACCCCATAACATTATAACATTATTCATATTTACATAATTAATCATCATTATATGCAACTATTTAGAAAAAATAATATCATCGTCATCAATGCAGAAGAACATAAAAGGAACAATAGAAGAAAAACATTCACACATAGAGACACCAGGATTGGTCAGAGACCAGGGAAAAACCCACTATGGGGAAAACCCTTGCAAATTATTCTTCTTAGCTTTTCATCAAATGATTCAGCAAAAGAGAGTACAACGATCCATATCTTCATCTATGAAACTAACCAACAAAACAACTACAACATCCATGAAATGAACAGAATAATGTATATACTTAGAAGTTGATTATGAAGACTATACTGAACTATCACTGTTTGTAGTTAACATCCAAACCCTGCGGTCAGTAAGCAAAATCTTCGGAAGACTGTGATTTCATATTTTGGATCTTGGTTGCATAAAGGAGGAGTTGTATGAGTGACTATGGCTTCCTAGTCACACCATTAAGCCTGGAAAGCGAGCGACTGGGGCCAGAACCGAACTGCAAAAACCCTAATCACCCACTTGCATGCACAGTGAGATTTCCATGTGACTGGAAGGCTCCAGTCACACACATGAGACTTTGTGGGGGTGACTGTGGTTGAGATCCTCCTATTTTGTGCTTGTGACTAGGTCCCAAAATCCTAAATCATAGATGCGAGCCTCACACCCTGCAATTTCACCTTAGAGTGATCTTGATCCTCTGCAGATGAGCCTCAAACTTGTGCGAGCCAAAAACAAGATAGAAGAGTATCTCATTGGTTTTTTTCCAAATGAGGTAGAGGTCAGTTGTATTTATAACCTTTCAAGGTGGTCCACTTTTCTTTAGGGCCGACCTTATCAAATATGCACACGTTTTTTTCTTTATAAGTACATTTTCCCTTATCTGATTTGAGTGATCTTTGAGGTCAATTTTGGTCCTCTCGAAAAGAGGGATTCAATGCAATCATTATCTACATCAGGGGAGCTGTCCAAAGTAGAATTTGACTGCAGTTGCATATTTTTAACACTCCCTCTCAACTAGGGATAATTCCACCTGCATTATGTCACATGTATAATGTCATGAAATCATATCCAATCTCAAGTATCTCATTATCTCATATCATATTTGATCATCTCAATTCATCTCTTGCTCATTCCTACTTATCTCTTGATTGTCCCTACTCATATGATGATCATTATTGAAGCTAGAAGAAGAATTTGTTATCGTAGGGGAGCCTAGGCTACCACCCTATATTCATCGGTCTACTACCAAGAATCTCTATCAGCGGGCTACTACTAGGAATATCTGCAAGTGGGCTACTACCTGGAATATCGGTGAACGAGCTACTACCTGAAATATCAGCGGGGATTTAGATCTATGACCTGTATCATCATCATATAGCATATCATCAGGGAGCACATCTCAACCTAGAACCACATCGGGAACTACTACTCAACCCAAAATCTCATTGGGGAGCTACTACTACAACCCCATATTGAGCAATAGGTGATATAGGGGAGATACTACTTAACCCATCCTATTGCATATTGATCTTCCCAATAATCACCCTCAATAGTCACACAGTATAACACATGCATAATAATCTAAGTTTGGATTAGATACCTGACTTACCAAGAAGTAAGGATCACACACCTCAAAGCCTTCTCAACTTGTTGGCCAAATGGAGAGGGACAATCCCAACAAGCCCTGCTTGTGGGTATGATGCCAACTGGGGTATTCTTTGCAAAGATCAAGATAGGGTGCGCTACTACTCCAACCCTATGGGTAACAAATAGGGGTGATAAACTATTTTCCAAAGTTCACTCAACCCCAGGATCCCTTTATCTCAATTCCACACCCTGGGAGCTTAGACAAGGGAGGAAGAGCTGGCTCAATGTTCTCGATCAATCTCGCTCTCTATAGATCAGAAAAATATCATCGTGCTCATATCTAATAATCATAATGACTCAATAGTAGTTGTCTCCTGTTCATATAGGAAATCAAATCAAATATCATATTAGAATGCAAAAAATCATATACATATCACAAAAGGATACAATATTCATCCTCCCTCTCAAGGAGGTGCCAACCACAAGATTAAGCTTGTCTCGTACAACAACGCTCTCTCAATATATGAAGGTAACTTAGTCTCAACTATATGTGAGATTCTCTTCCAATTGGATCCCACTCTTTTTCATTGCAATGTATCCATGTCAGATCCAAAGCTTGTTCAGACGATTCTCTAAGGAGTTTCTTCATCTTGCCTCATAGTTAGTCATGCTATCAACATCGTACTCAACCTTAGTCATGTCGTGGAACTATCATCCAAGATACCATGGAAGATCTCATACTAAGGAAACATTCAAATGTACTCATATCATCAATAATGATCTAATCATCAGTACACCCAAGTAGTCACATATCACAGGAAGATCGTCCCATGCAAGTATCTCAAAGGGTGCTCGGTGGCAACTCAATGTGTATGAAGAAACTCAATCATGAATCAACTTAGATTATATGAACATCATTCATATATATATATATATATATATATATATGGACGGATGTTCAAAACGGAACATAAATGCTTTAATCAACTGTCGGTTTCCAAGTCAAGTTCAACAATATCTCTTCACAACTTCTTGAAATTCAATTAGAGTGTCCAAGGATTTGCATTTCCAATTTCCAATACTTCTTCAATAGCTTCACAATCTCTCTCTCTCTCTCTCTCTCTCTCTCTCTCTCTCTCTATATATATATATATATATATATATATTATTTTCCCATTTTCAAAAAATGATTCATCATGCCATGATTCAGTATTTCGAGCTTCAGAAGCCGTCTCCCTCTTACTTTTATCATCATAGGGTCATTTCTTGTCAAGAGTAGACCATCAATATATAAAACCAAATTCAAAATCAAAGTCATACCTTGGAACACTTCTGAAGTATAGGTTTTGATCAACACATCATCTTGGCTTCACTAGATAACTATTAATGTAGACATATCTGGATCGAGGAGCTTGCTTCATATAGTGCTCTTTGCAAACATAATACTTTTCCAAACCAATATGCACAGATTCTAAATACTGTACAATCAAATCAACTAAGTCATCTTATCAAAATCATCACAATATCATAGTATCAATTCTTTAGACCAGGTGACATGTAGAGCTCTCATCAAGTCATGACTTCATCTATTATCATGCCATCAAGTTTCTATAAGAAATATAAATCCAAATTTCATCAAGTAATCCTCATGATCATATTATAAGTCACTAGATGCAAATGCATATACCGAGGATAAGTCATACAGGTTCCAACCATTCATGGAGATAGCTTCATGCTGAATCACAACTGTTAATACTTCAACCAATGTGCTGAGAATGAGGAGGCTAATACAAAACCATTATCGAATACCAATATTAATCATTGGAAGTTTATATATCATTCTCATCAAGGAAAATCACCAACCATCAAGTCAAATCATTAGTCATCAAGTCAAATCCAAAATTTGCTATCATAGAGAGATCTATAGCCCATAACATATCTCAACATCAAGTCAAAGTTCTAAGTCATTATCAAGCATCATGTCCAAACTCCAAAGACTGTTCATCTATATCAATTAGCCATGTCATGTCAAACTCTTGTAGCACAAACTTTGAATATAATGACATATCTGTATGCACGTCCCAGACACCTGCAAACACAAGTTCAGTCTATATATTCATATTATAGAAAAAATTCAAAATTTCCAGCTCACAGATCTTTTTGATGTCTGGTCCATATCTGTAGGACTAACATCCTTCAGGTGAACATCTGATCGCATGCACAAAACTTCATTTTTGTCTCCTGCAAGAATAGTCAATGTAATGTCCCTTTTCGGGAATTTTGGGGTATTTTGCTATTAATTTTATTTATAAAATTTTATGCCGACATTTATTTATTTATTTATTTTTATTTTTATTTATTATTTATTTTATTTTATTTATATTTATATTTATTTTATTTATTATTATTATTTTTTTTCTTCTGAAAACCGACGACATTACACCAAAATGCACCAGTAAATAACAACTCAGAAATTATACAAGTGCAGTAAACCCATAAACTCATATAACATCAGAAAATGTAGCACAAGGGATGAATTAGCTTCATTCATTATAATATATCATGCAGAGTACAAATGGAAATATGATAGTTGAGTGGACCTCCAAATATTTCGCTGCTATGCTGATCCCGATCCCTTAAAACTCCACAATGAATTCACTTTCCCTCCAACAACACCTGCCAATGAATCAACTGAAAGAAAATGAAACACTAGTTGAGGACCTAAATGATCCTCACTCCAATATACCTGAAGCTCTATGGAACTCTTGGATGAAGTCTCCTTAAAGAGAGTTGGGTTTTTGTTCAACGCTCAATAGCATACCTGATGGTTTCCGTCATGGGGCTAGATAAGTTCGGAACTGGGTTCTCCAAACCTCACCAATAGAAATTATCAATAATACAAGATGTCATATAATGGCCTCCTCCTCCTCTTTTTATAGATTTGATGGAACCCTCTAGAATCTATTATTTTATTATTATTTTAATCATTGATCACATTTCCCTCAATTAAAATATCTTTTTTAATGTGGGAAAATGGTATTTTGGCCACCATAATCTCTCTGACCACTAGAAGTCACTTCTCAACATCCCATCTTGTATATCTTCTCGTTCTGGTTCCAACGAGCTATTACAATGATGTGTTCCATAATTTAATCTCTCTGGAATGCCACCTCGAGCATAATTAATTAAGTTAGGCCCCATAATAATGCTAATATTTGAAAGTTGTCGGAATGCGACGAAATGATAGGAAAATTGCGTGGATAATGAAATATGTGAAGAGAATTCCATTAGATCCCATAAAAAATCCTCAAAACTCCCTCAGAACACCTGATGACATAAACCTACTCCAATGACTTGGCCATCTCTTGCCCTAGAACTCCACCCGAGTTGTACTATGTAGGAAAATAAAAATGGGGATTTTACAAATCATCCTGCCCCAAGATTGCTTTCCCTTAAGAAATCCGCACTTGTCCATTGTATAGGCACATGAAAAATGATACCAGGATCCCATATGAACCATTGGTCCACATCATGCCTTCAAGCAATCCAAACATGACTAGATCCCCTAATACCTGGATCCCATGCCCATCTGTGACTCAACCTGCTACTAGTAGATCCACCTTGATCCCAATGCCACCAAGTCCAAGCGTCAATGCTCCATGGATCTTGTTGTGCTATAGCTCCGACTATGAATTCTACCCCACCAGCTGCATACCAACTCATTACTTCTCTCCAGTCCAACCCTTAGCCTAGGCCAAGGTTAGTCCCACTATGTAGATGCATGCCTTAAATGATGAAAAGTTGTTTGCCTACCTCCCACTGCCAACTTGAACATGTAGTAATCCTCATGTCTAAGGGTTCCTGCTGCATTATGCCCCTGGCTGAGAATATCTTACCACTAACAAGATGCCAAATCATGGTCTCTTTCCAATCCATCCCACGGGAAGGATTAGATGTATGTGCACTTGTATATGGAATGAGTCCACTATGTTGCACCATTCTCAACTCATGTAGCTCTTCCCAACCAATCAACCAAATATGCCTAGGAATCCCTGCCTCTCTCCCTATAGTTAGGAAACATGTGCTGCACGCCTTGTCTATGTACTCCTGGAGAGGGATGCTGCCTGGAAATACTGCAGATTTTTTAGCTGCCATTGCATCTACCTGTACCTCATCAATGGGTAGACCCAAAGATGGATGCACTACTATCTCCAAAAGAGCCTCCCTCATCTGACCGGAAACTCCATGCTCCATCAGTCCACTCATCACCTGTAAAACTGTACTGTCAAGTCCCAACACCTCCTGATGAACCATGTATGCAAGTATTACCTCCTTGGTGGTTGTGTATACATCTTCCTGCTCCTCATTAATGGTTGGCCCCAAGGATGTTTTCTTACCCTCCATCATGGGCTCAACATGAGCTACTAGATTACTCTCCAAAGATGGCCCATCATGTGTACTGTGGTCCACTATGTGGTGCTCATACTAAATGATCACGAGTGACCCATATCCTTGAATATTTCCCATGGGGTCTACTGACTGCTCACAAGAATATGTATCTAGGATGCTGTCAATGACTCCATACAACTGCTTATGCTCCTTAGAGGTATCCTCGTAAGAACACATGGACTCAACTAAAGACGAGTCCTAATCTAGAAAGTTAGAAGGATCCGCCTCCTAATCTACCTCAATCATCTCTGTTGTATCACCCAAGCATGAGTGATCAAGTCCCCAAGGCTTCTTGCAGGTGAAGTAAATACCTTTTCTCTTCAACTCATTCATGTTGCATGGCTGGTCACCACAAATCCTCCACAACTCCTCCTAGTTTAGTTGCCTTCTGAAGAACCTCATGTTTTTCTCAGCCACCCTTTTGGCTATCTTATAGGCAGTTGGTGAGACAACCTATGTCTTCGTCCAAATGGCTAACAATTTGGTTTGCAGTTGCTTGTGAATGATGTCACCCTCAACTAATAATGAAGATAAGATATATTGCATGTTGGCCCTTACCTCCTCAAGGTGATTCTCTTTGATGTTGGTGAAGAATAATTGACACATTTGAAGGATCAGATCATCCTGTTCTAGATCAAGCATGACTACGTAACATCTGATTTTGGCCATAGTGTCTAGGATCACATGCCTTCTATCAAAGTTTGAGATCTGGGTGTCATGAAACCCTGAATAACACTCTACATTCAATTGAAAGACCCTCTTCATGATGTCATCATTGTAAGGGGGAAAGGGTGCTACTATCTGCAAAATATTGCTAAAACAAGAGGCAATCATAAGCTTGACTCTCTCACCCAGATGCTCTAAGAATTTGGCTTGTACCAATGCAAGCATATCTAGCCGCAGAGCCCAATTTAAACTTCAATTAGACTGATCCACCTTGTAAAGATAGGATTCCATTTCTTCCAATATGAGAGGGTCATCTTCTGATATTCCAGTCTTCAAGTTTGTTCCAAGTGCGAAAAGCCAATTCCCCACTTCTTTTTCCTTTTGCAAGTCCCTTGGATGATTCTGTTGGAGCATATTATTCTTGGAGAAGGGTCTGTTATTCTGCTTGGGTGCATGGTGTTTCAAGGAACTAAGTTTTGCATTGTTCAATATTTTAAATTTATTTAGAAGTGTGGTGAGTTCCTCCATGGTTTAGCCCAATGAAGTTAAGTACATCAAGTTGTTTTGACTGACATACTTTACCAAACTTTTAGCACTGTATAATCTTAATCGTCAACAATACACCCCAACAGTGACTTTAAAAACATGACATAAGTGGATATCAACAATATGTAACCCCTAAACTTCCCTTCAAATCTCAGTTTCTTAATGGAATTTTAAATGATAAGAGTTGAGGGTTTTTTTGTAACAATATTTTGATGTTGACACTATAAATACTCTGAATAATATATATACCATGCCCATAATTTATGTAATATTGACATAAGTCTGCATATCAAAGGACTTAAACAAAAACAAATATTAGACACAATAGCATGTAGTAAATAATAGGATTAGAAGAACCTGACACATGAGCAATGATATACTCTTCCGAAATTTGCCTAACCATCAACGATTTCTTCAGCAATACAAACTCTAGATGATTATTTCCATTGCTACTATATAATACCCAACTTTCAAGGTGACCCTCAACAATACGATGATGAAATGACTGTCCCATGTTATTTGTTCACTGCTACAACCTCCAATCATGTACAACAAGTAGAATAATTGGTGGAGGCTCTTGTACTGATACATAAAGGATTTCTGCACCCATTTCTGGCACAAAATTCTCTCAAAAGGGTAGAGTCCTCTTCACAATACCCATGCTGCTCAGTAAATGCTGTATGGCCTAGGAAACAAGTGATATCGACCTCCTGTGGATAAATACTTCATTCGACTGGCAGAGATAGTCCAGTGCCCTTTTTGGTGATAAGAGGATTGGTCTTTTATCCTTCAGATCAACTCAAGGTGACATGCTGCCTAGAAATGCATTAATACACTACCCAAAAACTAAACTTGATGTTGTATTTCACCACCTACACATTTTTCACATGTTTTGAGTAACAATTTGGCACTTGGTTATGAGGATATATGTTCCTTATTTGGCCCAACTCCTAAGAGACTATGTCCTTTGATGATGATTAACCTCTGTTAGGATGAGTCTCAGTCTGCGAGATATGGAAAGGTCTGAAACAATCCTCAAGAGAGATGAAATTCTGCCCTTGCTGAAGAGAAAAATCAGAGCCACACTAATGCCAATCTTTCATGTATTCTGCACACAAATTCTGGAAAATGCACTTCACAATTTTGGTATTTAAAACAAGCACCGATTGACATAGGGAGAATTTTACCCCCCTCCACAAATTTGGTACTTGAATCTCTCACAGTAATAGAAAGTTAGCCTCAAGATCTAGGTATCTTATTCTGCCAATGGATGCACACATTTTCTTATAGTGATGTGTGGTTTGACGGTAAGTCTACTTGGGCGAAGCCTGAGAGGTTGTAGTTCAAATCTCATTGAGTACACTGGCCTGCTATGGTGGATGCTCGAGAAGCAGAATCCCCACCCCCGCCTTGGCGGCACGAGAGTCTCGCTTTGCTAAAACCATAGGATCTTAGTATATTGACTTGCAGGTAGTTGGATGTACTCTTGGTGTTATAGTGGCAGCTACGAGGATTGATCCTAGGTCTCCCATAGATTATGACTGGCAGTTACCGATTCACCATGTGGTTAAAAAAAAATGGATGCACACGTTTTCTCGAGAGATGGAATGGAAATTTAGCCCAATAAATTTCAAGAATTTGACTCTACATTAATAATTTGAATTTGATACTCAATTCTGGAATGAATTTTGACCCTCCTTTATAATATAAATCAAACTCCTGTGGAAAAATAAATTTTGGCCTTTTTTGTGTCTGGAAAGCTGGTGTAGATGGCTTGGCCGTTTTCCTTAAAAGAAATCAATTCCTTGTTGACAAACTATTAATTTTAGGAAACAATGGTATGTTCTATGCTTTAGAGCAATTTTACTTCAATTTATTTATTAGCATAATATCAATATTCATATTAGAAATCACATAAACATGATAGTAAAATGTAGATAAAACATAAACATAAAAAGTAGAAGACAAGCCAAGACAAGAGGACACAAGATGTGGCACCAGCCAGGGAAAAACGCCAATGTGGGGAAACCCTTGATCAAATATTTTTTTAGTCTTTAATAGTTCAGCAGAGAGAGAGTATAATTTACAAATCTGATAATTTATAACAACAACAAAAGAGCCCTAACCAGAAAAATGAACGTTCGTCAACATGACATATTTGACCCTCAGCAAATTGGTCAACTTTAGTCAACTTTGGACTCCAAACAACAAGATAAAACCACCCTCAAAACATTCAAATTAAGCCTAATCAAATTCTGGTTAAACAACCCACCTGGTCAGCCCTAGCTGCAGTCAATGCTGGTCAATAGTCAATGTTTAGCCTCAATTTATGTGTCCAAAAATGCAGCCTGCCCAAACAGAGATAACCCTCACAAAAACACAGTGAAAGGAGGTCAATGCATGCTAGTCAAATCTTGGTCAAACTGTCCATAAATTCGGTCTCCTAGAATTTTGGCCTCCTGAAATTTGGCTCTCCTAAAATTTTGGCCTCCTGAAATTTTGCTCTCCTGAAATTTCAGACGTGTGGAGAGATAGAGGTCCAGAAATCCGTACCCAATCAATGGGGAGAAAGAGGGAGAAGTGTGAAGACAAGTGTGTCCAAATGAGGCTAAGTCACCTTCTATTTATATGCAATGTTGAGGATGATTAGACGTGACTGTGAGGCTTTTGAACCTACATAAGTTTATTGGCCGACCTTGACAATTTGGCCATAATCAAAATAAATTCATAACTTCATTTGTACATGTCAGAATCAGATGATATTTAGATCAATCCTACACCTCTCAGAGATAGGAATCCAAGAAAAATATCAAATGTCATAAATAATATGACTCATGTGGAGTTTGGCCCTAGTTTCCAATTTTAACACTCCCTCTCAACTAGGGAGAACTCCATCTGCTAATCTATCTACCAATCTGTACTATCTCTGCCATCAATGGATTGCTATGCTCTGCTGAACTATGAAGAAGAAGAAGTGATCAGGAATGTATCATGCCATTCTCTATTGACCTGAAGTCAATCCCAATCAAAGGAGAGTGTGTCATACCACTCTTACTGACCCGAAGTCAATTCCAATTGATCTCAGATCAATATCAGTCATCCTAGCATAGGGATTACTGTAGTACACGATGTGTCCACCGTTAGTACTATGGTCCCTATCCTCATTTCCCTACTCATTGGCCAGATGAGAGGTACTTCCCATGAGTCCCAGACTACATGGGTAGGATGTATTAACATGAGAAGGATGAACCACTCATCCTGTCTACATGTCACCAAGGGATATCACAGGGGAAGGCTAAACCACTCACCCTGTACATAACAAGCGACTAGGGGAAGGATGAACTACTCACCCTATGGTTGCTCATCGCTCTAAGAAGTATCACAAGCCCCCTAGAGCTCCTAGAGCTCAATGTCCATCTCATATAGGACCCTCATAAGAGGGCCTCTCCATGACTCCAAGTTGTTCTCGGAAGGCCAAGAAATTGACCTTCCCCAAGGGCTTTGTCAGAATATTGACGACCTTCTCATCAGTCCTAATGCGATGTAGCCTTATTTCTCCTTGTTGTACCATATCCTGGATAAAGTGGTACCTAATATCTTTATGCTTGGAGCGATCATGAAACATGAGATTCTCTGATAATCAGATACCACTCTGGTTATCTTAGAGGATCACAGTGGTATCCAACACATGTCCAAACAACTTACTGAAGAGCTTCCTCAACCATATAACTTCATAGGAGGCCATACTAGCAGCTATGTATTCGGCCTCGATGGTGCTCAAGGCAACCGATTTCTACTTCTTGCTTATCCAGGATATCGAAGCAAAACCCAAAGATAAAAAACATCCAGAAGTGCTCTTGCGATCCACCACACTGCCAACCCAATTAGCATCAAAATAACCATGCATCCTCACATCTTCGGCAGTTTATCCCAGTCCATGAGTGATTGTACCCCGAAGATATCTCAGAAGATTCTTGGCACCAATCCAATGTATATGATGAGCTTAACCATATATTGGCTCAATGTGTTAACTGCAAAACATATGTCTGGACGAGAGTTCACCAAGAGCATCAATGCTCCTATGAGTTGATGATACTTAGAAGCATTTCCCAATTCAAGTCCAACAACACTACCACATTACTTCTTAAAGTTAAGTTCCATCAGAGTAGTTAGAGGCTTGCAGTCCACCATCCCAAATATTTCCAATATCTTCACAACATATTTTCCTTGACAAAGGAAAATTTCACCTGGATTTTGCCAGACCTCCAACCCTAGGAAATAATGCATTAGTCCTAGGTCCTTCATCTCAAATTCAAAATCCAAATCCCTCTTACATTTGTGAATGAGAGGGTTTTCACCTGTCAGAAAGAGGTCGTCCACATAAAGTACCAAAATGAGAGGCTTATCATTTTCAACCTTAAAGTAAAGGCTCAGATCAACTTCACTACTTGTGAATCCCAGCTTCATCAGATAGCTATCGATCCTCTCATACCAAGCCCGAGGAGATTGCTTCAATACACAGGGATATTTATTCAACCTGCATACATGAGATTCCCGATCATGAACCTCAAACCCCTCAGGTTGTTTCACATAGAATTCCTATTTGATTGAACCATGCAAGAAGGCGATCTTGACATCCATCTGATGTAGGTTCAATCCTTGCGAGGCAACAAGGGATATGATCGATTAGATGGTGGTGTATCGGGAAATAGGTGAAAATATCTCATCGTAATCTACACCTTCCTTTTGAGAGAATCCTCGAGCAACAAAGCGAGCCTTGAACTTTTCTGCACTTCCATCATCTCCAAGCTTGATTTGTAGAGCCACTTAGAGGTGACAAACTGTTTGTCCTGGGGTCTAGGGACCACATCCCAGACATCATTCTTCATAATTGACTCGTATTCTTCATTCATAACATCCTTCCATACTTGATTCTTCATGGCTTCTTCGAATGATGAAGGCTCATTTTGAATGATAGTGCTCACAACGGTAAACTATCCTTGATACTTGTTCGACTTCATGCTTTTACAGAAAGTCCCCCTTGGTGCAATGTGTCTCTTGGCATGTTTGAGAGTCTCCGTAAGCCATGAGGGTCTCCTTTTAGAGGAGGAGGGCTCATGAGGAAGAGGATCAATAGGATCCACATGTTCATCAACACCAGGAATCATTTTGTCTTCTTTTGCACCCTGATTTCCGGTGTCAACTTCTTTGTCCTTCCTTAGGGTAGGAAGGTTGTTTTTTTATTCCTGAGGTCCATATCTTCGCTGAAGGTGACATCATGAATTATCTCAAATTCATTTTGACTAGCCACATAAATTTTATATCCCTTATAATTTTCACTATGGCCGACAAAGATTCATTTCTTCCCAGATGCACCCAATTTGCTTCTTTTCTCTTTCGGCACATGAAAATATACGAGTCTTCCAAAAATTCTAAAATGAGAGACATAAGGTTTCTTACCAGTGAGAATTTATTTGGGAGTCTTGGAGTCCAATGCTTGATGAGGGCACTAGTTTTGAACATACATGACAATATTTGCAAAGTCAGCCCATAGGAACTTCGGAAGGCCTTGATCATGAAGCATGGCACGAACTGCTTCTACAATAGAGTGATTCTTCCTTTTAGCCACACCATTATGCTCAGGAGTGTATGGCGTTGTAGTCTCCTTCTTAATTCCACCTTCTCTGCAATAATCTTTGAATTCTTTGGATTCATACTCGGTCCCATTATCAGTCCTTAATATCTTGATTTAATTCTCAGATTGATTTTCGATCAAGGCTTTGAAGTGTTAGAACCAAGTGAACACTTCATCCTTCTTCTTCAAGAAGTAGATCCATGTCTTGCGAGAATAATCACCCATAAAGGTGAAATAATATAAGTATCCTCCCAAAGAGTTTACGGGCATCATACCAAATATGTCGGAGTGGATAAATTGCAATATATCTGTGGTCTTGCTATTACTTGAGGGGAATGGTCCCCTTGTAATTTTTCCTTCAGCACATCCCAGACATACACCTTCATGCTTTACTTTGAACTTGGGCATACCTGTCACCATCTGTCTCACATCAGGTAGGGACTTATAATGAAGATGGGAAAACCTACGGTGCCATAGTTCAGATTGTAGAGATGTGTCGCAAGACATGGCTTCGAATTGACTTCCTCCAACTTGATACAAAGTGTCAACCCTAAACCCAAGAGCAAAAACATATTTAAAATTTATTTTCTAAACACGTACCTTTCCATCGATGAATGCCACCTTGAATCCTTTGTCCTCCATGACTGAAATGGACATTAGGTTCTTCTTGAGATCAGGTACATATAATACTTCTTACAAATGAATATTGTTACCTTGATTCAATTGAAGGGTAACATTCCCTACTCCCTTCACGGGATAGGAGACATCGTCTCCAAGGATGATCTATGAGTTTTTCTCCTTTTCTATCAGATTAGAAAGGGATTCCTTGTATCGGTGAAGTGCCTTGAGGCACCACTATCAATCAGCCAATTTCCCAAAGTGCTTGGAGGAGAGCTAGTAGAGAGGGAAGATATAAGATAACACTCTTTTTGGTTATTGTTAACAACATTTGATTCTTCATACCTGGAGTTCATTAATTTCTTGGAGGGTCGACCATTTCTTTGATGTCCCACATTCCTTTTTCCTTTGCCATTGGACCTGCCATTCCTTTGATCATTGTTGTTGAAGTTTCCCCTGGAATGATTGTGATCATCATCATGTGATGTGTCCCTTATATTTGGACACTCCCTTGCATAGTGGCCAAACTTATTGCAAACAAAGCACCTACCCTTCCTTCCTCCCTTAGATCCAGGCTTTCCATGGAAATGACCTTTAGGCCTTGCATTATTTCTCCTTTTGGAATGAGCGGAGAATGCAGTGGGGTTGCTTCTATTAGAAGGAATTTCTTGCTCCACCATTATTGTTTCTTCTTGAATGCATCTCGACATCAATTCTTCAAACCCTGGAATTCGATCATTGTTGAGGACGATGGTTCTAATTACATACCACTTAGGTGGGAGCCCTCCAAGGGTGGTGAGAATAAGTTCCTTGTCAGGAATGACTTCTTCAATCGAGAGTAGATCATTCTTGATCTCAGTAATCCTCAAGAAATAGGATTGAATATCCTCGTCCTTTCCCTTCTTAATATCCTTCAACTTATTCTTGAGAAATAGAATTTGATTAGCATTACTAACCTTGAACATGCCGACCAAACTTTCCTATATCTCCATGGAGGTCTTCAATTTAGAGATGTAGGCCACCATATGCTTGTCAATGGAATCCCTGATAATCTTCTTTGCTTTGAATTCAACCCTATTGTACTTGGTCTTCACAACAACCAGTGCATTTGAAGGAGGTTCAGGGATTTTACCCTGCACATAGTCCATCACTTCTTTTTCTTCCAAGATCAAATCAAGAGACATCTTCCATCCATGATATTCAGATTTATCATGGAGCTTGTCATCAGCTGGGAAGTAGGATGAGGAACCCATTGAAACTTTTGTCCTTGTCCAAATGTGTTTGGTGATTGCTCTTTCACTCTCGCTTGGTATTTTTCTTCACCTTAGCTCTGATACCATGTTAATTTTAGGCAACAATGGTATGTTCTATGCTTTAGAGAAATTTTAATTCAATTTCTTTATTAGCCCAAAATCAATATTCAGATTAGAAATCACATCAACATGATAGTAAAATCCAGATAGAACATAAGCATAAACAATAGAAGACAAGCCAAGACAAGAGGACACAATATGTGGCACCAACTAGGGACAAACCCCAATGTGGGGAAACCCTTGATTAAATCTTCTTTTAGTCCTAAATAGTTCAACAAGGAGAGATAATAGAATTTCCAAATCTGATAATTTACAACAACAACAAAAGAGCCCTAACAAGAAAAGTCAATGTTGGTCAACATGGCAGATTTGACCCTCAACAAATCAGTCAACTTCAGCCTCCAAACAACAAGATAAAACAACCCTCAAAATGGCTAAATTCAACCCAATTAAAGTTCAGTCAAACAACCCACCTGTGGTCAGCCCTAGTTGTAGTTAACAGTCAACGTAGCCTCAATTTCTATGCCCAAAAATACGGCCTACCCAAACAGATATAGCCCTCACAAAAATAGAGTTAAAGGAGGTCAACACATGGTTAAACTGTCTAGAAATTCGGTCTCCTGAAATTTCGGCCTCCTAAAATTTCGCTCTCCTGAAATTTTAGCCTCCTGAAATTTCGGCCTCTTGAAATTTCGGCCTCTTGAAATTTCGCTCTCCTGAAATTTTGGCCTCATGAAATTTCACTCTCCTGAAATTTCAGCCTCTTGAAATTTCGGCCTCCTAAAATTTCTCTCTCCTGAAATTTCAGACATGTGGAGAGAGAGAGGCCCAGAATCCATATACAATCAATGAGGAGAGAGAGAGAAGTGTGAAGATGAGTGTGTCAAAATGAGGCTAAGTACCTTCTATTTATATTCAACATTGAGGATTAATAGACATGACTATTGGGCTTTTGAGCCTACATAAGTTTGTTGGCCGACCTTGACAATTTTACCATAATTAAAATAGATTCATAACTTCATTTATACATGTTAGAATGGGATGATATTTAGATCAATCCTACATCTCTTGGAGAGAGGAATCCAAGAAAAATATCGGTTGTCATAAATAAGATGACCCATGTTGAGTTTGGCCCTAGTTGCCAATTTTAACACAAACACTAGGAAGATGATGGGGAAACACACCCGTAAACCTCACAATAAGAATTGCGACATGGAGGAATGACACAAACTCCAGAATAACTGTAAGCTTCAACTTGGACATGGAAGAAAATTATAATAGACGCTGCATATTTTCCTTTGGTAGCAGAATATAATATTCGACCTATTAAAAAAGCTATCAGTTCTTTTCAAATGATACAATTTCACAACAATCAAGGCAACGTACTACGACCCCTTCTTAATAATTAGTGGAGTGCTATGAATAAATAATTTCAACCCTTGTTTTTTCAGCCCCTTCAAATAATTTTGGACGACTTTTGAAAGATAATAATGGGCCCCTATTGAATGATGCACCCTCCTTTAAAATAATAATATGATGATATTTGAAAATATTTAATTTCTGCCCTTCTGAAAATTTTAGTAATTTAGCAAAGAATTAAATATTTGGCCTTTTAATTAACCCTAGTCTTCCTCAAATATGCTTACGACTCTTTTGAAGTCAGTCTCATAAAAGAATAATTGGCCCTTTCAACTGAAAACATTCTCGACCCCTTCTTTGAATAATAAACTATGGTTGGACGATAAGAAATTGTTGATCATTTAATATATAAAAGATAATTTAATATGGCCTCGACGAAGACATCTTCAACTATTTTGGCACATTCAAAATATTTTTTCGAATATTTTGTAGTTGAAATTGAAACCCTTTAGGCTGGCAGAAACGCTAGTTCTGATACCACTGTAATGTCCCTCTTCGAGAACTTTAGGGTATTTTTTTGATAATTTTCTTTATAAATTTTTATGTCGACATTTTTTCCAAAAAGCCACGAGATTACACCAAAATGCACCAGTAAATAAAAACCCATAAATGATACAAACACAATGAACCCATAAACTCACATTAACACAAGGAATGACTCCACTTCATTCATTATAATATATCATGCAGAGTACAACTGGAAATATCTGAGGCAAAATAGGAAAGATTGTAGTTGAGTGGACCTCCAAATATTTTGCTGCTATGCTGATCCTGATCCCTCAAAACTCCACAACAGATGCACTCTCCCTCCAGCAATAGAAACCATTGAATAAACATAAAAATGATGAAGCACCAGTTGAGGACCTAAATGATCATCACTCCAATATCCCGAAGCTCTATGAAACGCCTGAATGAAGTCTCCTCAAAGAGATTTGGGTTTTTCATCCAATAGTGAATAGCATACCCGAGGGTTTTCGTCCTAGGGCTAGAGAAGTTGGGAACTAGGTTCTCCAAACTTCACCAATAGAAAATATCAATAATCCAAGATGTTCTCTAATGGCCTCCTCCTCCTCTTTTTATAGATACGATGGACCCCTCTAGAAGCTCTTATTTTATTATTATTTTAATCATTGAGCTCATTTCCCTCAATTAAAATATATTTTTTAATGTGGGAAAATGGTAATTTGGCCACCATACTCTCTCCGACCACTGGAAGTCACTTCTCAACATCCCATCCTATAGATCTTCTCATTCTAGCTCCAACGAGCTATTACATTGAGGCGTTACATCAATTAATATCACAAGAATGCCAACTCGAGCATAATTAATTAAGTTAGACCCCATATTAATGCTGATATTTTAAAGTTATCAGAATGCGATGGAACGAAAGAAAAACTGTGCGGATGATGAAATATTCCAAGAGAATTCCATTAGATCCCATAAAAACTCCTCAAAACTCTCTTGGAACCCTTGAAGACATAAACCTGCTCCAATGACTTAGCCATCTCCTGCCCTGGAAATCCACCCTAGTTGTACTATGGAGGAAAATAAAAATGGGGACATTACAGTTGCACCCATATGCCTTCCTTTGTGTGGTTGGGAGACTATAGTCGCAATCTTTCCCTTACTTTTGTGCGGATGAGAGGCTACAATCGCACCTGTGAACCTGCTTCCCTGCGACTAAGGTTTAGAGCAAAGGAAAACTCTCTCTTCTTAGATCAGAACTTTGTTGTAGATCAACAATGTCAGATATTTGACTATCCATGCCCATAAATAATATTTCAACAATAATAATGACATTAGTAGAAGGGATCTTATGGAGAGGTTCTACCTCTGAATGGGAATCCACTTGAGTCATATTCATTCATGTATAATGTATCAACAGATCTGTTAGATCATAAACTCAAACATATCACATATTCATCATGATATTATCATCAACTACTTCATCATGTCCTCATGACATCAATATTTTATCAAGGGCTAGTGTAAAAAATCTAATGTGAGTAGACTTCAAAAATCATGATCACATGCATTACTTATTTGTCACATAACTCAATCCATAAAGTCAGGGCATTCAATTTTACCAAATGCCATAATTACTAAACACATCAAAACATAACCATGGCCAACAAAAGATCCTGAGTATCAGTCTCATAGTTATACTTCTATCATCATGGCTGCCATGCATTTAAAAAAAAAATAGTGTCAAGATACCATCTACTAGAATCAAGGTGCTAAATTTCTCTATGGGATCAAGATATCCTAAATGATAGATGTTAGCCAAACATCAAGTTATACCACTATATCAAAGATCAACACTAAGTAGCTACATAGAATCAAGAAGTTCATTATGTAAGATACTTTTTCAACATTAAGTGCACCATTCATCATAAGAACCATGGATCCAAATTACTTTCATACGCATGCATGAACCATTTGAGAAGGAGATATTCTCAAAATACCTTAGGGATTACCTTGCCATTCAATATTAAATTTGAAACATAACATTGAAACAATATACCATTCATACCTTATAGTATTCAAATACCTATGCATTGTTTCATTTGACATAGGCAACTTGCAACACTTAGTCATCTTTTCATCAGGTGCCTATTTACCTTTTCTTTCCTGCATCTCAAATGATCCTTAAGAAGGATCCTCTTATTAAATTTCATAAAGGAGGTTATAAACATCCAAATATGCAAATATACACGCAGGAAGCAATGATCAAAACAATAATTATATCAATAAGTCTAAACAAAATTAAAGACATAAAGGAGCATCATAAGTCTATAGATACTTATCTTCAATGAGAGGTGATCCTCTCCCTCTTGAACCAACATTCAAGAGGCATCACTGTCCATTGTCCATATAACAATGTTGCCTTCAATATTTCAAACTACTACAGCAACAATCAGGCCTACTAGAGACTATCCCATCTAGGGATTCATCAAATCTGTCACAAGTGCTTGACCATGCTAGATTTCATATCTCATATCTTTTCCATAAACCAGAGTTTATCTCAAACCCTAACCTCATAATATCCATCAAACTCTGATACACAAATTTCTTAACGTTATCTTCAAACCCTAGAATTATTTTAGGTCTCCTCCATCTTCTCTTGCTTCCATCAAAGGTGTCTTCATGGGGGTGATATCCATGACTTTTCTTCAGCCCAACTCTGATCCCATTTTAATTTTTCTTAGGGCTATATTGTTCTTTGCTTTGATAATTGAATTTCTCCATTAACACATTAAGTTCACCCCATAAAATTATAACATTATTCATATTTACATCATTAATCATCATTATATGCAACTATTTAGAAAGAACAATATCATAATCATCAATGCAGAGGAACATAAAAGGAACAATAGAAGAAAAGCATTCACACATATAGACACTAGGATTGGTTGGAGACCAGGGTAAAACCCACTATAGGGAAAACCCTTGAAAATTATTCTTCTTAGATTGTCATCATATGATTCAGAAAAAGAGAGTACAATGATCCATATCTTCATCTACGCAACTAACCAACAAAACAACTATAACATCCATGAAATGAACCCAACAATGTATATACTAAAAAATCTGATTCTGAAGACTGTACTGAACTGTCACTGTTTGTAGTCAACAGTCGAACCTTGCTGTCACTGGGAGAAATCTCCGGAAGATTGAGATTTCATATTTTGGATCCTAGTCACATGGAGGAGGAGTTGTGCAGTGACTATGGCTTCCTGGTCGCACCTTTAAGCCTGGAAAGTGAGCGACTAGGGTCAGAATTGAACTGCAGAAACCCTAATATCCCAGTCACATGCACATTGATATGTCCATGTGACTGGAAGGATCCAATCACATGCATGAGCCTCTGTGGGAGTGTCTGTGGTCAAGATCCTCATTTTCTGTGCCTATGACAGGGCCCAAAATCCTAAATCAAAGATGCAAGCCTTAGACCCTGCAAGTTCACCTCAGAGTGATCCTGATCCTGCATGGACGAGCCTCAAAGCTGCGCGAGCCAAAAACAAGATAGAAGAGTGTCTATTTTTTTTTTTTTTTTTTCCAAATGAGGTAGAGGTCACTTGTTTGTATATGCTTTCAAGGTGGTCCACTTTGCTTTAGGGCTGACCTTATTAAATATGCACATGTGGGCTTTTCTTCATAAGTACACTTTTCCTTATCCGATTTGAGTGATCTTTAGGTCGATTTTGTTCCTCTCGAAAAGAGAAATTGAATGCAATCATTATCTCCATAAGAGGAGATTTCAAAAGTGGAATTTGACCGCAATTTCATATTTTTGACAACATTGAAATAAATGCATCTAGTGCAAGCGATCAAATAGGATTATAAATCAATATCTACACTAAAAACAATGCATCTAGTGCAAGAAATCAAATAAGAGTAGAAATCAACATCTACATTGAAATCAATGCATCTAGTGTAATGTATTAAATAGGATTAGAAATCAACATCTACACTGAAATCAATGCATCTAGTGCAAACTATCAAATAGGATTAGAAATCAACAACTACATTGAAATCAATACATCTATTTTAGTGAAAAACCAAAGTATTCATGAATTTCTAGATCTAACTTCTATGTCTATATTTGTCTATATGTGTCTCTTTCTTCTTCCCTCTTTCTCCACCTTCCATTCTCTGTCTATCTCCATCTCTCTCTCTCTCTCTCTCTTCCTCTCCCTCCCTTTCTTTATCTTTCTCTTCTTCCCTCTCTCCCCTTGCCATCTATATTAGAAATAAAATAAAATCAGAAATCAACATCTACGTTAAAATCAAATAGGATTAGAAATCAACATCTACATTCAAATCAATGCATCTAGTGCAAGAAATCAAATAGGATTAGAAATAAATATCTACATGGAAACCAATACATATAGTGCAAGCAATAAAATAAGAGTAGAAATCAAACTCTACACTGAAATCAATGCATCTAGTGTAAGGTATTAAACATGATTAGAAATCGACATCTACACTGAAATCAATGCATCTAGTGCAAGCGATCGAATAGGATTAGAAATCAATATCTACACTAAAACCAATGAATCTGGTGCAATAAATCAAATAGGAGTAGAAATCAACATCTACACTGAAATCAATGCATCTAGTGTAATGTATTAAATAGGAATAGAAATAGACATATACACTGAAATCAATGCATATAGTGCAAGCGATCAAATAGGATTAGAAATCAATAACTACACTGAAATAAATACATCTATTTTAGTGAAAAACCAAAATATTCATGACTTTCTAGATCTAACTTTTATATCTGTATTTGTCTTTATGTGTCTCTTTCTTCTTCCCTCTCTCTCCACCTTCCATTTTGTGTCTATCTCCCTCCCTCTCTCCTTCTCTCTCTCCCCCTACCTATCTCCCCCATCTCTCTGTCTATACCTATCCCTCCCTTTCTCCCCCATCTCTCTGTCTATACCTCTCCCTCCCTTTCTCTTCTTCCCTCTCCCCCATGCCATCTATATCTATACCTAACTCCATCTCTGCTTATTTGTCTCTCTATCTTAGCCCCATAAACAAGTCACACACACACACACAATCTCTCTCTCTCTCCATATCTATCTCTCTTCCTCCCTCCCTCTCTTTGTCTCTCTCTTCTTCCCTCTCGCCCCCTCCATCTATATCTCTATCTCCCTCTGTCTCTCCTTCTTTATCTCTCTATATCAGCCCACAAACATACACACTCTCTCTCCATATCTATCTATCTATCTATATCTCCCTCTCCCTCTCCCTCTCTATTTCTTCCCATTCTCTCTCTTTCTCTCTCTTCTTCCCTCTCTCCCCCCTGCAACTATATCTCTATATCCCATTGTCTCTCTATCTTATCCCCAAAACATACACTCTCTCTCTCTCCATATCTATCTATCTATCTCACTCTCTCTCTCTTCCCATTCTCTCTCTCTCTCTCTCTCTCTTTCTCTTCTTCCCTCTCTCCCCCCTCCATTTATATCTCTATCTCCCCTTGTCACCCCCAAAGAATAAACACTCTCGCTCCATATATACATCTCTCTCTCTCCATCCCTTTCTCTCTATCTCTCTCTCTCCCCCTCACTATCTCTCCATTTCTCCCTTGTCACTTCCTCTCCCTCTCCACCTTTGTCTCTCTATGACTTTCTTCCCCTTCCAACTCTCTATCCCCCCCTCTCTCGTCTCTCTCAAGTCCTCTCTCTCTTCCTTCCTCTCTCTCCCTTTCTCTCCCACCTCCCTCTATCTCCCCTCCCATAACACACACACACACACACTATCTCCACCCTCGAACTCTGTCACTATATCCTCCCTCTCTTCTTTTCACTCTCCCCCTCCAAATCTATGTCTCCCTGTCTCTCTCTCTTCCCCTTCTTTCCCTATCTCTATCCTCTCCTTTTTGCTCTCTTCCCTCATCTCCTCTCTCCCTCATTCCATATTCATCTCTCCCTTGTCACTCCTTATCACTCTCCACCTCTATATATTAATGTATTTGTTCTTCCCTCCCTCTCTTTCCCCCTCCAAATACATCTCTCCCCCTCACTCTCTCCTCCTCTCTCCCTCCTCCTCTCTCTCTTCCTTCCTCTCTCCCCCTTTCTCTCCCACCTCTGTCTCTCTATCCCCCACTCTATTCCACCTTCCTCTCACTCTCTCTCTTAAGTATGATCCCATTGTGTTGTATTAAAAAAATAAAAAAATATGGTTGTAAAATATTAAACATATATTTGGATCAATCATGTCAAATAAAATAGAATAATAAAAAACTTAAAATAATCACGCACTATCTTTCCTCTATCATTGTTAGTCACTTTGCTTTCTCCCTTCGCTTGGATCCTTGGTTAAGATGCATTTATCGTGGTTCTTTATATTATATAAATTTCACATATGTATATATAAAAGTCTAATTTATTAAAACCTCGATTTAATCTCTATGGAAATATTTTTTTTTTAGCTGTGAGGATAGAGAGTTTAGATATACCTCAAAATTAATTATAACCTTTTTGATTTTAGATTTAATTAGAAAATGTTATTCAATTAAATTAAATTAAAATAAAGTATTGTAAAATATTTTGATATTGAAATAAGTTATGGTTTTTGGGCATGTGGTATTAATAAGCCTTGGTATTGGCCCATGGTATTGTTACAGAATAATTAAAAGCCTAGATCCATAACATAATAATCAAAAGTCTAGATGGCCCATGTTATTGATAAACCATGGTATTAGTCAATGGTATTATGATTTATCCGCTTATTAGTTAAATCTAAAGATGGCTATGGAATCCTTATTTTAATTGATATGGTAAAATGGATGTTAATTTATAATTACTATTTATATGTTATATATTTTAATGTGATATGTATATTATATTTTCTTTTATCTAAAAAATTGTTCATAATTTTATTAATAAAAAACAAAATTACAATATAAAAAAAATGAATTTAAAAAATATGTCACATATCACATCTCACATCTCACGCCTATACATCTACCCTCTCACACCTACACATCTACCCTATACATCTCACATCTCACGCCTACACATATACCCTGTCTCACATCTCACATCTCACGCCCACACATCTACCCTAATACTGGGCTGTAGAGCGCCTCTCGGCACAACAAGAGTACATCAGAAATACATCTTTACAATTCTTAGTATCTGATCTTGCAATTTGTGCTATGTGATGTGCATCAAAATCTCTACCAATCCAAAGTTGGCTTTGGGCTGAAAGTATTTGTGTTGATTTGATAGTGTTCTCATTTACTCTGGTACTGCTATTTTTGATGGTTTTGGTATCAATCCTTTTCCATTGTTTTTGGCTTGTGGTTATTCTCTATGGGTGGTTGCAAGCTATCTTACTACAATGGCATCTGTATGTGTGGATTTTGTTCTGCATTGAATTTTCTCTTCATCATAACCTCTGGGTTCAGAAAACAAGGATAATCACATAGGTTTAACATTAAATTCGTTGAATCACATAGAGATCAAAGCTCAGGGCACTAGTGTCTAAATGGTTAAAATCTATCGAAGAGGGAAAAAATCCACAATTATAAAGAACTTATTAGTATCAAAAAATAGTTAACATGAACATCTCTTTCCTCCATCTCAACAAATGGTCGTACATGGTTTATAAATAGATATTAAATGATTAGATGGAGTGAAGGGAAGATAAGAGGTGCCTCACATCTCCCCTCAGTCACACCATTATGTGCCCTAAACCCCGATATGGTGACTTTCATATATCATAGGAGGTGAGTGGAAAAACTAATGTGGTGAGGGTCACACCATTATGTGCCCTAAACCCCAATAGGGTGCCTTTATCATAGGAGGCTAGTGGAAGGCTTGATGATGTGGTGGGTATGTTGATGGTTGGAGGTTGAGTGGAGTGGACACAAATATGGATTATAACGCGATGGGCATTTCTAGAGTCTCTTGTTGGTGGTTCATTGTGTTGGTCTTGTGGTTTCTATATTGTAGTTTCTACATAAAGACACCTTTCAATGTGGATTGGGGCTTGCGCTTCTCTGTAGATTATTGGCCCTTAGTGTCACAAGTGTAAGTTATAGATATATTTTTTTGTCCTGATTGGTGATATTTGGTTTTGGTTCTCACGTGAATATTTTTTTTGGAGGATCCATGGTATATGGATATGATTCACCTTCAATATTTCTTAAGGGGATATAAGTGCAAAATAATTGCTAGATATTCAATAAAGGTCGAGCAAGTTCCTTAAAGTGCTCCAAACTATGCTGTTTGAGCTTTTGATTTGGTTCAATAGTTGCATTTTTTTCGTTGGGTATGTGGCCTTCTAGAGTCTACTTGAGGGTTTTGAGCCACATTACTTTTGATTGTAGTCTTGTTAGTGTGATTTTACCTAGCACACTATCAATAAAATATGAGGGATGCTTTTTCTTTAGGGTCATATTTCTCCCTTGCATGAAATTGATGCTTTGTAAAGAAAGATTTGTTTTGTAGTAGGTCATTAAGAATATTCTTGATAATCATGGCTAGGCTATACACTAGGTTTTTCTTATTCATGCTTGTAAATCTTCATTATGCAACACTTTAAAAAATGTTTATTCAATAGAGTTTAAAGGAAACATTTATTCAAGAAAAAAAGAGATCACTGACTAATTGAATATGAAGTCATAGATCAAAAACCCTTGATAGGAAGGAGATGTTCAATCGTTAAATCACTCATATGTAAGGCATGATTGTAACTCTTAGAGCAACAAAATATAAAATGACAATAAAGAAACAACTTAAAAGCACTCTATGCCTAAAAACACATTAGATCAAATCAGACTTAAACCAACTCTAGTGTCATAATATCTTAACATCCTTATGAACAACTTGGAGTAATATTGAAGGATTTACAATATTTTGAAAGTGAGATTGATGAAGACATTCAAGCATACCCCTTATCAATGCCAACATTTAGAATCCAAAACATGACCGTAAATGCAGATGGATGTTTTATTGATGGATTAGTGTGAATTGTGATGATGCTACACTGAATTTCGAGCAAGTATATCTCTTGCAAAGTGTTTCCAAAACATGGCATATAATAACAATTTAATGTTGAAAGAATTTGACAAAATTGCAAGTGTTGAAAATTGATAAGAGTGCTCCAAACTATTAGGCAATGAATACCAAAATAGCTTGAAAATAGATAGAGAAGAAGCTCCATGCCTTGAGAAATAAGAATGAAAGATAAGTCTCCTCAAGGAAGCAACCTTCTTTTACAATAGAACAAATGGACAAGAAACAAATGATACAATTACAATTAAAGGGTCTAGCCAACAACATTATTATAATTACAAAAAGTAATAATAATAACAAAAATATAATTCACTATGTAAGGTTTTACATGGGGCTCTATCTAGGGTGTAACATTCCCATCCCCTTCAAAAAAGTGTTGTCTTCAATACTTGACAAACTGCTAGTGTTTTTTCATGAATAATTCATCCTCCCATGTCACCACTTCTACTAAGAGGTTCTTCAACTTGATGAGATGCTCAATAATTTATTGATCATGCAATTGCTTAAACCTTGTTTCAAGGATTGTTTATGATTCTAGTATAATTTTGTTTTCTTCATTAATCTCTGATCAAATGGTTTGAACTAATATCTTGTCATCTTTTACCTTCTTTAAGAAATAAACATGGAACACAAGATGTACACGTGAAGATGGACGTGATTACCTTTGTAACATCTTATAGGGACCATAATGCTTGGGGTGCTAATTTATTGTCCTTTTGTTGTTTGTGGGACATTTGTTTATATGGTTTTAGTTTCAAAAATACCCAGTCCCCTAATTCAAATTCTCTTTCACTATGGTTTTGATCCACTTGTTTTTTCATCCTATTTTGTAGTATAACCAAATTGTTTCAATAGTTTGAGAACTTCTTATTGGTGCCCTGTGCAGTCCTTCGTTGCTTGAACCTCATAATTCCCTTTCCAAGGTGATGTGATGGATAAAGTGCCATAAATGGAGACATTTTGATGAAGGATGGAAGGTATGTTGTATCACTGCTCTGGCAAGGGAAACCAATTGATACATTATGTTTACTTATTATATGCATAACAAAAAAGACATCCTTTTAGACATTTATTCACAATCTTAGTTTGTCCATCATATTAAGGATGGTAACATGAGATGAGAGCCAATTGGGTAGCCAAACAAGAAAATAATTGAATTCTTTTTGGTGAAAATGGGATCTCTACCACTAACAAGAATCTTGGGGATTCTATGTAGATTTTGAATTGTTTCATGAATGCTATGGCTACTATACTTTATTTAAAAGGATGAGAAAGAGAGAAAAAATGGGCCTACTTCATTAGTTGATCTAGTACCACCATGATGACATTATTTCCTTCAGATTTGGATAAACTTATAATAAAATCCACTGAAACCTATTCCTAATGTTGATTCGGTATAATTAATGGTTATAGGAAATACAAGGTCTTGATTGCGTCTCTTTTATTTTGTTGGCAGATCACACATTTAACCAAAAAATTTTGAACATTAGTTTTAAGACCTCTCCATAAAAAATCCTTGTTAAACTTATGTTAAGTTTTCAAGAGCTCTGAATTTCCTCTTATAGGAGAAGTGTGCAATTCCGAAAGGACCTTCTGGTTGAGTAGAGAATTTTTCCGTTAATATAGGTGGTTTTGATACCATGGAAAATCATTCTTCCACACAAATTTATCTAATGCACTTTCTCCTATTGTAGTTGTTGAATGATATTACACACTTTCTGATCTTGATTCCATTCTACCCTTGCTTCTTCCACCAAATTAGATTGTGGAGTGTAAATAACATGTAGTAAACTATTTGTTTCTTCTTTTCTTGAAAGTGCATTTTCCACCATATTAAATTTTCCTTTTATATTGGTAACTTCAAATTCATAACCTAACATATTTGTAGCCCATTTATGTTTATATTTTGAATATAATAATTAGTCCAAGAAGTACTTCAAACTATCATGATCTACTTTTAATGAAATAAAACTTGAAATTTTACGAATGTGTACCTTGATATTTCTTCTCATCCTCAAAATTTAACAATTTGAAACTTTTGAAAAAAAATTATAGTGGAAATGCCAAGATGATTTGGTTTAAACTAATTTCAAGATTAATCACAAACCCTATTTTTGATAGAATTTATCTTTGAAAGTATATTGAACAAGTACCTAAAATTTTGATCACTTATAGTTCAATAATTCTTCTTAGTTTTCTTAAAATTTTGTTGCTTGAATATTGCTAGAGAAAAATTAAGCGAAAATTCCAAGATGTCTTGATTGAAGCAAAAAACTGTTAGGATTGTAGTTTTGGCTACCAATTGCTAGGCAAAAAATATCAAAATAGGTTGAAAATGGACAAAGAAGAAGCTCAAGTCTTATATATATAGATATATATATATATATATATATATATACATAAATGAAAGATAAACCAATTCAATGGGGAAACACCCTTTACAATAGATTAAATGTACAAGAATGTGATGGCTCTAAAACTAGGTCTATTTTGTGTGTGTTTATATATATGTAGATTTACAAGAGATAGGGTACAGTTAAATTTATATGGTTTATCCAATAACATTAATATAAAAATAGAAATATAACTCACTATATAGTGCTTTATATGGGGATTTGCCTAGGACTTAACACAAATAATTGAAAAACTTGTTCTTCAACCAAAATGTGTGAAGAGGATGTCCTTTTGCAAAAGGAATATATATTGAGGAAGAAAAAGGGGTTCCCATCATGATTTTCAAGAAATTTGAGGTTCAATATATTAAGGTAGATGCTTTAAAAGGTAGAAAATTGTGGATTGTGAACACTATTGCTTGTGGCAATTAAAGAGAACCAATTCATCTCATGGAAAAAATCTAAAAAATCATTAAATTCTTGAAATGATATGACCCAACATGCATTAATAAAATGGAGTAACAAAGAATTATGTTGTTGTAACACTCTTAATTTGAAGAGGATCCATTGTAGAGGCACAAAGGAAAACCATTTACAATAATCATCATAAGTTTTCTAGAAAAAGCATGGAACCTTTGTCAAATGTCTGACACAACGCTATTGACAGGATAATAAAGTTCCAACCCTGAACAATATTGGGAACAAATATGAATAGGCAAAGGCCAATAGTGATCAAAATACGTATTTGAAGAAGCGAATATTGTAAAAATGATAGTCAAGGTGCCTTATGAAGCTATCAAGATAGTTGAAATGATGAAGCTAAATAAGATCTATGAATATCATTTGAGTATCCTATTGTTAAAGAATATATAATGTAGAATCATACCCTATCAATGTACAACATTACTTCTTTAGGAAGAAGACAATACACACTTAAAAAATAAATTTTGGATTAGTACTTCAAGAAAAGAAGAAAACAACAAGATGCTAGGATGGCTAAATATCCCAATGCTAAAGAATATCAAAATACACATGTGAAAGAAAATAATATGACAACAATCATTAGAAGTGATTTAACAAAAAGATTGTACTAGCATAAACAAAGCTAGACAAGGTGCTCCATTAAAAAAAAGAAAAAATAACGTAATTCTATGAGTGAGACAAAAAACTAAAGGAGTAATGGGTATCTATGTATAACAAATAGACTTGAACCATCCCTTTTGCATTGTGGAAGAAGCTTGATAATATGATGCATTTTAAATATGGTTGAAAGTGCTGCAATGGTTGATCATAAGTATATTTGTCGGGAAAATGGATAGTGGGAGTTGAACCAATATTTCTTTTTTTCTCTATTTTGCAAAATGTCTAAGGGAAGAGGTATTATAATTCCAATCATCTGGTGAAAGGGTCAATTCCAATAGTAAAAGTGAGATTGTCCCATTCAAAAGGATGAGATTTCAATTTAAGAACACATTATCTATTTGAGAAATTAGAAAGTTGATGCCATAAAGAATGGAGAAGCGAGACAAAATGATTAGAATATCCAAGACCTTGTCAAAATGGACAATAAATAGGTTCAATGTGTTTTACTATTCCTTTACCATGCTTTACAAGACCTCCATTTTTAAAACATTTTCTAGAGTAACTTAGAATCAATTGCATTTATGTGTTGCTACAAATTGACAAACACATGCACATCATAAGAAACAGAAGAGGAAGTAACAAGATTAGTCTTCAAGAGTTAATGTAGTGGATGAGTGCATGATTCATTGGATGATAAAATATCTCCTTGTGGATTTCAAGAGACAACTTGAATTCCACATCCACATAAATATTAAATTTATTAACTTTAGTTTGCAAAGTTTGATATAGCCTGTCCTTATCATACTTGCTACCATCAATATATATGAACTAGGTTCCACTTGAAAATGGGAATATTGAAAACGTTTGGAATGTATTTTATAGAGGGTATTTTAGATATTTAAGGCCTAGATTCTCTACAAAATAAAATATTTGTTGGAAGTGAGTAACATGTGATTCATTTCTTCTAGTTTTTTATCTGCCAATAAAGTGAAATAACATCAATGTGAAAAACCATTTAGTCCATAAAACTAGAAATCCAAAATAAAATAATGGGCCTAAAGTACAATGAAAAGAGAAACTCTAATGGCCTTGAATATGGACTCTAATGATCTAAATGTGTAGTGCTTAGAATATATACAACTTCAAGAAAAGTGGTGTGGAAAAAGAATTTCGTAAGAAGTGCCCAAAATGAGGATTAGAGGGGGGTTTATGAGAAAATTGATAAATAATAAGAACTTAATAGTTAAATTTCAAAACAGTTGCTACAAAAATGTATAGAGCACCAAAAACACTATAAATAGACTCAGAATCACAAAGTTTTTCCCATTTGAAAATTAACATCAAAATTAAAAATGACAATAGAGGGGGTTCAATCAAGGTGACATGGGCCATCATTAGGTGTTGTTCCATGTAGCACATTAATTAGAATGTTGACATGGTAGGGTGCAAATGGCTGATTATTTACATAGCTCCATTGACATGGTGTTGACGTGGTAGGTGACATGAAAAAGTTAATGCATGGTAAGAGGTCACTAATCTATGTGGTAGTGGGTGTGTAACGAGCTCTCAGACTTTGGTATGCATGGGAAATGTAATTTTGTGTGGTAGGTTTTGGTTGGATGGTTGTGTAATATCCTTGGGAGTAAGTTCATATTTGGTTAAGTCCATCTAATTTGTATACCAAGGCAAATTGTTATATTAACGAGCTTTCTATGGGAGTAACCATGTGATTTCCACTATTAGGGGGTACCATTACATGATGGAGGCACTAAGGATGAAGACACTCATACGAAGGTGACACCCATGAGGTTTAGTGACTCACTCTTTGAAGATGGCATGATGTATAGAAAGAAAATCCTTCCAAGTGTTGAAAAATCTAATGGAATTTACAGTAGATGATTTCTATTACTTTGATAACTGCTTGTGATCTATTTTTACTTAAGTTGATTAGTTTATTATTTCACTTGTTTATTATTAGTTTTCTCTTCATAAAAAAAAATACCAAACCACAAAGAAAAATAAGACAAAGGACACAAGATGTAGGCAATCAACCAAGTCCAAAACCTCTCCAACTGAGAGGAAAACCCACAAGAATTCTTCTATCCTTATAGAACTTCAATTGACGAGTTCCAATACCTATGACCCTTGACCAAGACCCTCCAAGACCAAGTTAATACTTGCCTCCATCAACTTTTGCAATTTCAACCTATCCAACAGATTCTTCTAGAAATTCCATCGACCTATCAAATTCTTTTGCAACTTTGACCTACACAACAACTTTTTCTAAAACTTTGACCCACCAAACAAATTATTCTACAACTTTGGCCTACCCAGCAAATTCTTCTGCAACTTCGACCTGCCCAACAAATTCTTCTGCAACTTCGACCTACCCAACAAATTCTTCTACCAAAAAAAATCTTATGGAACTTCGACCCAACAATTTTCCAGCACTTCGACTTACCCAACAAATGCAGAAAACCTAACATAAGAGAGAGAGAGAGGCCCAAAAGCTTCAATCTATTTATTCTCCTTTCTTTTTCGTCCTTTTCTAGATTCTACCTTGAGAAGATCGAACTTTCTTGAGTAAGTGTCCAAATGAGATCAAGTTCCTTCTTATTTATAGGCTTGTGAGGGGTACAAATTGTTGTATTTAGGCCAACTTGAAATTTTCACCATGACGATGTCTTGGAGGGTATTTTAAATTTATTTTGACTCAAATAAATTTTCTTTACAATATGTAACATACCCAAAAGGGTCTTTCATACATGACAATGACTTAGTTGACTTGTAGGTTTAATGAAAATCCCTAGAATTACTCAATGGGTGCTTAATCTAAAAATAAATATCCCTTGATCATGAAACCCATGCCTCAAGAATAGCAATAACAAATTTATTTTTCTCATTATATCAAATACATAAAATCATTATTACACATGTCATTACAAAGACTGAAACTATTTACATATTTCAACACTCCCTCTTAACTAGGGAGGTATTCATTATCCATACGAGGTACTTGGACATTTTTAGTCTGAAGAATTCTCATAAAAAGATTTGGATTGATAACCCATCTGTTTAGCATCATATCATCCAACATTGTCACATAACAAGTCCTTGACTAACATCTCTATCTCTCCACAAGATCAGAGCACAATGCTGGTGAGATAAACATCATCATCATTGTATCTCTCGGAACATACCCCACTTAAGTTCTCTCAGAGTATGTTCCACTGGGACTATTCTTATCTTGGATTACCAGTCCTCAAAGAATATAGTTCCTTTACGACTACTCTTTTCTTGGATGCCCTACCACATCCTCAAAGAGCATCAGATGCTAGATGTTTACCCAATCCTCCATTCTTTATTCCCAAAGTGAAGACAAGAATGATGTGTCTATCTCTCCCTCTCAACCAGGGAGGATATACCCATTCCTATGAAGGAATATACGCATTCCTAACAAAGGAATGTACCCAAGTTCTCTCTTAACTAGGGACTTTCTTCCAACAACTTTCTGCGCTAGGTGGATATCATGGGACAACCAACTACTTGTAGGGATCCCTCTTTCGATGTCATGAATTTCATATTATTTGTTATAGAGAATTCATATTTTGGGACTTCTTCATAGGGCATAGAAAATCAGTCACTTTCATTCATGAATTATGTCAGTCATGTTATCATTCATTTTATCGGAAACTGATCCATATCTAGATTTCCTTTATACAAATACCTTCTCCACATCATGTTTTTCTTCAGGATATTTCATCCCACCATATGAGTACCAGTTGTAGGTGACATACACAAATCTCTTTCAGTAACCCTGTATTAGCCCATCCATATATTAAGAATGAACATCAAATTAACATTACCTTTGTGATGGCCTTACATGACATCTGCTTGTTGTATCAAAATCCTGCTTACAAATTGACACATCTCCAAGATATGAAATGTCAATGGTATTATTGTTTTCCATAATGCATCAGAGTCTTCATACCTTTTCCATGGAGATGTCATGGTCAATTCTTCTATTCATTAGATTTTGATTCCCTTTGTGATCATATTTTCACCTTTTATTATCTATTCTTTTTTCCTTCACATATTTCTCCCCAGGAACTTCTATCCATTGTTTGTTTATTTTTTTCAACCACCTCATATTCCATATGAGGACATATTATGTTTCTTTCATCTAGTCAATATGTGAACAATGCCTTCATGCATGTTTGCAAAAGAGGAGATCCCTTTTATTTGATCATGCTCATGAAGTAGAGCATTTATCCATGCTATCTACAACTATATGACATGACTCAGTTTTATGCATGTATACCTCATTTCTTCTTACATGACTTAATTTTATGCATACATACCTCATTTATTATTTTGGTCATCTAGACTTCCTTCGAAAACTTCCTTGATTGAAAAATATTCAATCATCTTGAACTACTTCACTTATTTTTCATCATACCATCATCCCATGAGTCCCATACAAGGTGGATTTCTCTGCGAGACACTTGCTACTTATTTTTTTCAATGAGGTTACCAATAGCTACTTCCTTCTATGATGTTTGCTACAACCATGTAAATTTCTAACTTCAGCTATTTTTCAAGATCCTTATGATGATGTCACAGGATCTTTCTTCAATAATATGATTTTATGATTCCATAATATAACATGATGCATCATGTCATTCTTCTAATGTTTCTTACCATGATAGATATACTCTACAAAAACTTGGAACACTGACTTGAAAAGAACTAGGTGAAGAAGATTATCTCAATCATAGTAGAGATCTTTTACTTCTTCTTTCTTGGATTTCTTCTTTTCAAATTCTTCCACTTCTTCAGTGATATGGGATTCTTACCTTCCTCTTTTGTTTTTTTCCTTCTTGAGCTCAGGAAAATTGCTTTTGTAGTGCCCATATTCATGACAACCATAGCATTGGATCTTCAACATATTCTTCCTATTTTTCTGAGGACTAAACTTCCCAAACTTCCCTTTTCACTTTGTCTCGGTAGTAAATGCTTGAGCTTTCTCGTTTGATCTCACATCAACTTTTTCTTTCAACTTGGTTTCCTCGATTTTTCATAATTACCATAGTTCATTGAATGGAGTAGCTTCCTTCTTTCCATAGATCCATGATGTGAATTTTCCCCATTCCTCTGGTAGTGCATTGAGCACTATGGTAGTCATCTCCTCACCATACATTATTTCTCCCAAATATTGGAGTTGGTCTCTTATGGCTGACACCCTCATAAAGTACGAGGAAAGTCCTTCTTCTCTTGATATATTCATCTTGTAGATTCCTTGTCTTAATGATATCAGTTCTCTAGCAGTTCTTACAAAGAATAATTATACTAGGTTGTCATGTATTTCTTTTGATGTCTCCAAATTTGATACATATGGTATAAGGAGATATTTGATGGATTCAATGAGAATCATTTGAGCCCTTACTTACCCTTTCATGTACTTTTCAAGTGCTTAAGATTATTCCTTTGGAGGTTTAGTGATTGAGTCCTTAACATGTTCCACAAATTCATTTTTTAGGAGGATCAAATCAGTCCTCTTCTTCCATGCAAGAAAGTTTGATGACCTAACCAACTTGTTTCTTTCCTTGAAAAAATACATTTTGATAGATTAAAATGTAGAAATAAATATACTTACTTGTGAATATACTCATTGATGACAATATCTTCAACTTGTTGCCTTCTTGATTTTGATGATGATATTGATAGTGGAAGATGTCTTCCTTCAAAAGTGATCCTTGACTCAAGGAGAGGGAGATCACCTTGAATCCTTGATGATGATGATAACTCCTTTGTTATTGCTTCCCTTGGATGAGTAAAATTCAAGATGCTTTGATTTGTAGATTTTCTCTATTTGAGTATAGGTAGGGTCTTTGCGGTCTCCTTTTTCGAGGTGATGATTGAGAGAGGTTCCCAAGAATACTTCAAATCTATAATACTTCTTTGAACATAATAGGGTTTGTAAGATCTTCTTTAGTGAATTCTTTCACGATGATGATGTAATCCTTATCCTTCTAGTGCCTTTGAGATGACTGGTTCTTCTTGATGAATGTTGTTATTGATGATCTTCTAATGATTTAGCCCTTGAGTGTCCTTCTTTAATATGCCCTTCCTTGACTTGTCACCTTATCTTTGATACTGTTATGCTCTTGACCTACAAAAAATCTAGAATACTAGAAATATGAAGTAATATATCCCAAAACATAGAATTATCACATGAAATGAGACAAACTTCAAGATATTTTATTATTTAGAAGAAGAATACAATGTTCACTTGCCTCTTCGAGGGGGAACCTCCAACAAAGCAGAGTTCAATTACAATAAAACTCGATGATCTTTCCCCTAATAATGAAGACTATTTATAGCTTAATGTTGGTTTAGGGGGTCCTGACCCAGGTTCACAGTTAGCTGCGCCAACCAATAAAACGCTACACTACTGGCCCTTTCAGCAACAACCTGCGTAGCATAGGCTGCAGTCTCACCCGAAGCAGTCTGGGGGGATGCAAGAACCAAATTTCTGCATCTAGAGACTAGTGTGATGTCTTCTAGTGCCTCAGATCTTCCTTCACACATATCTATACACCCTCAGGGCACGTTGCTACAACTTTGTTACAATAGCCTTTAGACCTTCACGAAGGTCTACGATCTGTCCTTGCGAACCCTTAACAGTCAATTTTTCTACTTACGTGCATCAGAGAGAAATCCTAAATTAGGGTTCACGTAGATTTACTTATGTTATTCATAAACATCATAGAATTCATCAGAGTCTTTCTGAAGGTACTTAGACATGCATTGCATACATCATTAACACATATTCAAGAGAATTGCGTAACATTCAATCAATATTCCATAAAACATATCATTCATTTATAGCATATAGCCTTGACTAAAACAAAGATAAACAAAAATACGCAAGAATTCTTCGGAAACTATATTTATTGATCTTCAATTCAAGGTAACAAACTCAAGACTGCCCTGCGCACTCAGCTGCGGACTCTACCTAGGCCTCTACCCATTCAGCTACAAAGCCTTTCCTCTTCTATATTACCCACTTCTTCTCGCTATCACTCCTTTGTTTCCTTAGACTCCCTATTCCCAGGAAAACTAGTGTCCATTCAGAGCTGCTAGTCCCACTAAGACGGGTAGCTATCTTAGAAACAAACAATTCAAAATAACTTGTGTTTTCCTTTATGAGAGATGAGAGAGAAGCAGAGAGTACCAACCTCAGTCTTTCGCTTGGCTCCTTGCTTGTTTCCTCTCCCTTTTGATAGAGCTTCACCACTCACTTCTCACTTTTCCCACTTCAAAAAACATCTGTAGAGTCAAAGCAACAAAATACCATCAAAGCATAGAGATCTATAACCATAAACAATGTAGAAGCAGATGTACATTAACCATACAGATGCATACACAAATACAAGGTTCAGAAATATACAAGTATATGGAGGAAAACTCAAATAACTTTATTGATAGAAGTATTAGAAGAGAGGATTACAACCCAGTTGTCTGATCCATCATCATCCTCCCAACATGAAAGCCCTCTTCACCTCATGAAAAGCTAGATCACCCAACAATACAATGTCTCAAAGAGAAACCAACAACACTTCCACAAATTACAAAATTCCAGCCCTTGGATCTCTAGGAGGAGGGATCCATATATAGATGTTTATAGGGGAGTGAGTCAGCTTCTGGGATTTTGATTAGTGTCATTTCAATGATAGTTCTTGGTTCCACTTGGAGATTTCATGATCTTTTACTCATCCCTGGGCGAATTCAGAGAGGTAAGTGTCATATGAGCAGTTTCTAGAAGATTCTCTGGGTTTCCACCTAGAAAACTGCCTCTGCCATTTGTCTACTCTCGCTCATCGCACCCTACAGAAGGGATTTTTAGTATGAATCACACCCTTTGTGTGCTGCAGGTGAGATGCATCACACCCTCAGTATGGAACAGTTTGTATGGTCCAGTTTTGACTAGTTTTGAGCAATTTTTCAGGGAGAACTTCTGGGAAATGATTTAATCAGTTGACCTTGATCCTTTAGGGTATGAAAAAACACTTTTAGGGGTTTGAGAGCCCTTGTTTTATTGACATATGTGATTGGGGTTGTAGTGCCCAAATATGTCTATAAAATTCCCCCCCCTAAAGCATGAGGTCGTAAATCTTCTGATGTCGGGTGAAATGCTTTATCATGAGGATCTGAGGTTTTTATAACTGGAAGGTGACTTGTAATAAGATACAATACAGTACATTATCTTCATAATATTTTCATGATCTAGGTGAGGCAGGCATTCCCATGCTCAACTTTATAAATTCATTTTCATGTACATAGGACAGACAACCGTCTGTGTGGCAGACTGATGATTCTGGTAGAGCCATCATCCCTTAGCTTGGATGATTATCTGTGCAGCTATGGTGTACATTTGATGTCTTTATTTTCCTGAATATATCGCAGCTCGGATGGATGAAACTAGATCCAGGGTCTTAAAACTCGTTCAATCTTCGCCTGAAGTACAAGTCGATCCATGTGAAAAGATGTTCTGATGTCGAACATGGAAAGACATCACCTGATTACTAGCCAATGATGTAAGCTGTTAACAGGTGTGAGAGGAATCATCGATAATGATAATGACCCTCAAGGTATTGCAATACAATTCACATGGTGTGAATACATGAGTTGATGTTGAACACCATGTAAAATCTTTCGGTCAAAGGCCATTGATGTAAACCTGTCGCCGGAAGTGAGAAACTTGCCATTGAGGCATGCAAGCTTCAAAGTACTGAAAGGGTTGTTCCTAAGTCGACTTCTTGGATAATGAGTTGATGTCGACAAGAAGTGACCCATTGTAGGAGGGCCTTAATGAATCCCACATCTACGACATGGAATGGAGCAAATGATTTTGTGGAGGTGAAAATGATCTGATGATACAAGGTTCAGGGTGGCAATCATGAAAAATGGAGCGTGAAGGTATTGCAGCAGATGAGGCATTAGCTGGTTTAGTGAATTCTCTAAGTGACTTCTCTTGAACATATCAGCGACACTAGAATGGATTGGTAGCGTTAACCCAAAAATGGATGGTACGGAGGACCAATGGTGATATGACCGGTGAACGGACTCAATCATGGTAATGGAGTGAAAGTGTCATGTTCAAGAGCGACTTGCTAGCAATGAAGTTCTTCAAGTTTTCTTCCCTTTTTCCCTAGTCATTGCTGACCAGTACCTCTTTATTTTTGTCAAGATTGAGGAGGATAACATATGCTTGTTCTAAAATTTTCCCTTTGGGCAAACCTGTCACTATGTTTTAGCGAGCCTAGCGATAGTGAAACTTGCTCTTGTCTGTATGGACAAGTTTGTCGCTATTGTTTTAACAAGTTTAAAGACAAAGATAACTCAGTCCTTTTCAGTTTTAGAGAGTCTGAAAAGAGATGGAAAGGAAAATCCAGTAGTCCTTTTTCGTAGTATAATCCCTTAATTCTGAAAAAGTATAAAATAATACGAAAGGGATGACTTTTCCGATCACTTTAGTGAGCCGAAAAAGACAAGCACTCGATATTTTTGTGTAATGATCCCTCAGGTCCAAAAAGATTAAAATATAGAGGAGGGATGGCACTTCCAAGCACTTTAACGAGCTAGAGAGGCCAATTGCTCAGCAATCTTTTCATATTTTACGAGTCTAAAAAGAGCTTAAAGGAGACTCGTTTTTGAGGAACGAGTGATGTTTTTGGATAGCAACTAGTTCTTGGTAAGGTTTGCAACTTTTCAATCATGGCAGTGTAAAGAAGGTGGCTAATAGAATCACTTGTCGCATCTATTCCTCAAAAGGGCAAACAATCAAGTGGAGGCGTATGATTGGCTAAAAAGTGGAGGTGATGGTAAGAACACGACCAAGGCTCAAAAGCTGATAGCAATGCGATAAAAAAGGTTATTTATTGAAAGGTGGGTTCATTTTTTAATGAGCTTGAACTCTCGGGGAACATATGCTCATTGCTAGGTTTATTTTTAACGAGATTGAACTTCGTGTAAACCTGCTCGTGCCAGTTGTATATTAAGGATGTCTCTCATCAGTAGGTTCATTTTTTAGGGAGCTTGCCCCATGTGAAACTTTGCTCCGAGCCTTTTGTACGCAAGCTAGGAACGACCAACTACTGTCCTAAGGGTTAATTAACTATTGAGGTTAGGTAGGATAGTTTCTCGATGGGAAACATTTCCTTTGCTTTGCCGTTGCCATTGGTCCTGACAAAGGTGAATGGTGGATCAGACCAATCACCTAACTTAAGCAGTTGAACTTAGTAAAACTACGGGGTTAGAGTTATGCTGGTCGCCTTTCACTTGCGTAAAAAAGGTTTGATGCCCCCAGGTATAAAGAGAAGTAGAGTTTCCAGGTTACCATATGGAAGTTCTTGTATTAAAGCAAGGTTGTTTTATCCACGTAGCAGCCAAAACACTTCCTTGGATTTGTCCATCGAAATAGACAAAGGTGAGTGGTGGGAGCTTCCAATCACATAACCTTCGACGAGGGAATCTTATTCCAGACTGATCCCATTTTCCTAAACAGACGGGTGTGTCAGACTAGTCATATATCCTACGTGGAAACCTACCTTATATATGGGGTTTTCCTATCGAAGAAAACCAGGGCGCACGCCCCCTGGGTTTAGTCACATTCACCGAATCATTCGCGATCATCAGGTGGACATGTTGGAGGTTGATGAGACATTCCTTGTGCAAAAAAACCATTTAGGGATGGCATTTGACTAGTATCCGTGTTTGAACTGGGGAATGAAAGCTGGTCAACAAGCTGGACCATTTTGCTTTCATATGGGAAACACATCACCTGAAAGAGTGAGGAAACAATAGCTCCCATGTTGTAAATGTAGTCACACCCAAGGAGTAGATTGTAATCTAGTGGCCCTTGGACTACCATCATGTTTAGATGAATGATTTTCCTTCTCAAAGTTATAGGCAAATTTGGAATGATCCCTAACGTTCGACTGGTTCCTTTATTGAAGCCTGACAGATTTCGAATCTTAGGCAGAAGTGATGGTGAACCAAGCGCTTTCCAAGCAGTTGAGGAAAGGATACTCACAGAATCCCCTTCATCTATGATAGTACCAGCCATGATCATTTTGTAAGCTTGTAATATGATTCGGAATGGTATATTAGATGGTAGGCAGGGTCTCGCTAGTAGATTCCAATCAAAGGAAACGACTAGATTGCTTGGAGGATGGACCGAATAAATGGCCGAATGAATCTCTTGAACTGAGGAACTTCCCTCCTGTGGTAGAGGAATGGGTAGATTTCCCCTTGTTCATCGGATTCTGTGTTAACAAAAAGAATTTGAATGGTGTCGTTCTCATTCTCTTTGGAGACTGTATCATCTAAAGGTGGACCTTCTGAAGACAAAACTGGGTCGACTGCCATCTCGACCTATTGACTTTGGTTCGGTGTGGACTCAGAGGGTTTATCTTTGATGATAGGCATTTCGACCGACAACAGAGGTGTGTCAGTTGGATTTTCAACTAGCAATGGACTTGGCAAGAGTTTCTTGTATCCAGGAGGAAGTCACTATGGTGAAGCAGGATGGTTATCCAAGACTCTTTTAGCTTCGTCCAGGAAAGGGCAACGGTGGAGGGCATGATCACCTTCACACAACCTACAAGGAAACTTAGATCTTCCTTTTTTCCCATTGACTTCATTTTCACTAGTTGACGGTGTACTCTCAACATGATCGACAGAGGTTGAAGACACCGGATTGTGCAAGTGGGGAGACCAGTCTCTCAAGATCTGCGAGATACAGGGATAGTCTCGATGATAGTGGTCTCCTTTGAAAATGACACATGGAAATTTCAGTTTGGATGGTGCAGTGTGTGGATTTTCTCTAGACGATGCATGGTTGCCCCCTTTTGCCATTGGCTTCTTCTTCTTCTTCTCCTTCCCTTTCTTCTTCTTCTTAGTTACTTGGTTTTTAGTGTTACTAGTTTCACCAAGCGAAGAAGAAGAAGGAGAGGGAGAAACAAATGAAGTGGAAGGTGGGGGAGCAACTTCAGTATCATCTGGTTGCTGATTCGATTGCTAAGGAATTATGGTGTTTTGAACAAGAGAGGTCGAGAATAGCCATACTGGTAGGCCAATTGTGAGTCCTGGAAGGGACAATGTAGCCATGTGTGGAGCATGAACATCTCCCCAAGAGGAGAAAGGACTAGGATTCCCCCCAAGGGGAAATCCTTGATTGGTGGACTCCATTTTCTCAACCTAAGACCAACGAGGGAATAGTGATGTTATTCTGAATTAAATGAATTTTATGACGCTTTGACACAACTTTCTTTTTCAATTTTTAAGAGTTGAGAAAAAGCTAAAGATGACTCTAGTCACCTTCGAATTTTAATGAGCCTGAAGTGATAAGTGCTCAGATGGACCTTTTCTTTTAAGGAGTCTAAAAAGGAACAAAAGTGACTACTCTGGAAATCTAGACAGAGGGATTACCAAACCAATCACAAAACTGCAATATACACCTCGGTGGTAAATTATAAAGAAATTAACGAGGACTTTACGTACGATAGTCAATCTTCCCGAATTCTGTGTTCAGTGCATTGCGATTGATAGGGCGGCAGACACGACTTCCTAAGGATAAAAGATATCAGCCTATTGTGGTCTCCCAATATATACTCGACGATACATGGGAGCACAAGTCCATACCAGCACTTGTCGTATCAAAGAGGAGGAATCACCCAACCTACGATGAAAACAATAGTTACCAGGCTTTACGACGCTAGAATACGTCTCTAGCCTAGACTTCTATATGTTGTGTGTTAGGTTCCAAAGCGCTTTTATGTTCATTGAGGTTTATTTTATAGTTGATCTTTCTTAAGAAGTTTTCCTTTCAAGGTTCACCGCATGATGTAGATGTACAACTCCTAAATATGAAATCAAAAATGATAAACAGTCGTTTATTTTCTTTTAGCAATGAAAATCCTAGCTACTAAGGAAAGGAAAATATGATTCTTTCAACATAGAGGAGAGAGCACACACTAGATGCACTTTTCCTAAATCAATTTCCGCATGCAATCTAAATGCAAATTCACTTGCATGTATTTGTTTTTTAGTTCCCTTAATGTGAGAATGAAAAAAAGAAAACTAAGTACAGATCTGAACTACTTTTCTTCAAAGCGACACTTTAACAATTTCTTTTCAAAAAAAACGAAAGGAAGACTTAAGACGACACTTTCTCTTTCGAATGGAAAACTATTTTCGACACTTCAAAGAATTGATAATTCAAATCAAATACAATGCAAAAAGTGTAATCGACCATCTAAAAGAGGAAGACTTTATGACACTCTTTTTCTTGACTGAAAACGATAGTTGCGACACTTTCGAATCAAAAGGCGACAGTTCGATCAAGCTACATTTTGCAAAGGAGGACTGTAAATGATGAAAAATACATAAAAAAATTTCACAATTCCTTATCAATGGAGGCTGAATAATGTGAAGGAAGAAGGTTTCAATAGTGATATACTGATCATAGACAACACAACTACTGAATAGAGCTGAAAACAATGAAGAAAAAACCAAAATCTGGAGGCAAAAACAGTCTCATTCAATCATCGCACTTGTCGTTAAGGAGAAAAGGGATGCATCTCACCTACAGCACACGAGAGGTGCGATGCATCCAGATTGCCAATGAGAAATAGTGCGATGGTCCAGGGACGAGATTGAGTTTGGTTTTCACCCACAGTTTGCAACTAAGTTCAGGGATTTAGGCCGAGCTTATGATAGATAGTAAACAAAAAGTATAGGGGCTGATCTAATGAGGTTATTGAGATACCACCAGGGCAATTAGGATGTTTGCAAGTCAGATGTTCAGTTCATAAACCAACTTGAAGATTGACTGAAGCAACGTTGATCTACTTTGCAGTTGCATAGCAAAAGCAGTTTGAAGGCTAGTTGGCTTAACTTTAGGCTCCGTCTGTGGTTTATAAAGCAAACAACAATAACAAACAAACAAACTATTCGCTTCCTAGTGGAGTTTCCATTTTATTTTCGAGAAAACTAGTGTCCATTTAGAGCTGCTAGTCCCACTAAGATGGGTAGCTATCTTAGAAACAAACAATTCAAAGTAACTTGTGTTTTCCTTTATGAGAGATAGATGAGAGAGAAGCAGAGAGTACCAACCTTAGTCTTTCTCTTGGCTCCTTGCTTGTTTCCTCTCCCCTTTGATAGAGCTTCGCTACTCACTTATCACTTGTCCCGCTTCAAAGAACACCTGTAGAGTCAAAGCAACAAAATACCATCAAATCATAGAGATCTATAACCATAAACAATGTAGAATCAGATGTACATTAACCATACAGATGCATACACAAATACAAGATTCAGAAATATACAAGTATATGGAGGAAAACTCAAATAGCTTTATTGATAGAAGTAGTAGAAGAGAGGATTACAACCCAGCTGTCTGATCCAACATCATCCTCCCAGCATGAAATCCCTCTTCACCTCATGAAAAGCTAGATCACCCAACAATACAATGTCTCAAAGAGAAACCAACAACACTTCCTTACAAATTACAAAATTCCAGCCCTTGGATCTCTAGGAGGAGGGATCCATATATAGATGTTTGCAGGGGAGTGAGTCAACTTCTGGGATTTTGATTAGTGTCATTTCACTGATAGTTCTTGGTTCCACTTGGAGATTTTATGATCTCTTACTCATCCCTGGGCGAATTCAAAGAGGCAAGTGTCATATGAGCAATTTCTAGAAGATTCTTTGGGTTTCCACCTAGCAAACTGCCTCTGCAATTTGTCTGCTCTCGTTCATTACACCCTACAGAAGGGATTTTTAGTATGAATCACACCCTTTGTGTGCTGCAGGTGAGATGCATTGCACACTCAACATGGAGCAGTCTGTATGGTCTAGTTTTGACCGGTTATGAGCAGTTTTTCAGGGAGAACTTCTGGGAAATGATGTAATCAGTTGACCTTGATCCTTTAGGGTATGAAACAACACTTTTAGGTGTTTGAGAGCCCTTGTTTTATTGACATATGTGATTGGTGTTTCAGTTCCCAAATATGTCTATAACACTCCCTAAGACACATCTATTTATAGCCTTTTTCACATAATACCATGGTCTGCGGACCATGGGTGAATCTCAAAACTGACTCAAACTTTACTAAAAAAGGAGCGAAACCCCTTTGACTCCTATTCATCTATGCGCTCCACATCCACAAATCACGAAGACTTTACATTATTTACAAAAGCTGTGTAAAAAATTGGGTTATCTTAACCCCAAAACTGACCCATGGGACCCTATCCCAACATGCCCCCAACACAAAGATCGTGAGTCACCCTCAAGTCACTCATTTAGTGTTGCGATCTTACTACGAAGATCCCCCAGCTCCACTTGGTTCACTACAACTCCAACATCGCTCTGCATTGCTACCTGCTTGACTCCCTTGACCAATTTATCCATGTCTGGTCCTTCTACTACTAGCCTCATTGTTTGTTGTTTCTGTTGCAGTCCTTTAAGCTTAGCATGAATGGTAGTCATGACTTGATAAGCCTCCTCTAATCAAGGCTGCAACTTGGCCTTTATCAAGGCCTCCTTCCTTGTGCTTCCTCCACCTGTGTCAGCAACAATTTTCCTTCCTGTAATTTGGTAAGGCGCTGTACTGGTGCTAAGGAATGCACAGTCACCCGAACCTCATCATATTGGCACTTTTGATCCCTTACCTTTGTGTTCAACATTTGCAGGTTCGGATCCTCCTGAATATTGGTCACTATATCCATAGCCTACTCGAACAATACTGCATAGTCTATGACTCTAGAATCCAAGGTAGCCATGTATTCCTTTATCGCGGCTCCACGTTGCTCCTAGACCTCAAGTGGATTCGTGGGCTGTAACTTCAATTTCAGCTCTGTAATCTTCATGTTGAAATCAAAGGTTACCCGTCCAACTTATGCTTTAGCCTCACGCACACCAACGACTAGTTTTTTGATTTGGGCTTTTGGATGTGCATCCTCCGGGATGTGAAGCGCAGGCACTGTCTTACATGCCTCTGCTACTGCTGACTCCAGATAGGAACTGAGCGTCTGAAGTTCCTCCTTTTCCTTCAAAGCTTGCATCTTTTCAATGAACATTTTCTCTTTGTTGACTTTGTACTCATTGATGAGGTTGAAGGTGCACTGCTCCCTGGTTCTCAATTCATCTGCCACTCCCGTATGCAACGCATGGAGGGTCTCGTTGGAGAGCATCGCTATATTCAGTCCTATTTTCTTGATTGAAATAAGTATGATATGATTGTCGGCAGACTCTGCACGAATGGACCTGTCTGGCAATGGTATAGTTTTGAGGTCTAGAGTCCTTACTAGCTCTGTTGCTTGGCTTGTCTCGCATGTCAGGCTAACTTGCTTTGTGCTCGCTTTTTTGACACCCACCTGTAGTATGCTTGTTTGGATCTGTAACTTATGTAGATCCTTTTGGATGCTCCCCAACATCTCCATGGAATGCTACTCAAATTACTTCAGGAATTTCATCGTTGTATCCTTGTTTTTTATCACCGATCTCATCAAGATTGCCTTCTGTTAACACCATGGGATCAACCTGCGATTTATCAAATTTCTGATTTTTCCACATTCCACCATGCTACTCCTTTCCACACTGTTTTAAAATAAATGGGGTGCTCTGTCCCTCATCACCTTTACTGCCTTGTCTTGAAAGCTCCTCTTGCTCCGTCTCCGGCGAAGGTGACTTGTCACCTTTCTGTGACTCGTGCTGTTCTTCTTCCGCCTACTCCTTAGCAGCACGTTCTTGCTCCACACGAGCCTTTTCTATGGCTTCCTTCTTTTTCTATTCTGCCAGGGTACACATAGCATTCTTAGTGGCCTCCTTTCATTTCTGCGCGACATAACTTTCCGCACCCGTGCTTGGTCCAGCAACTAAGTCTAACGGGGTGCGCCACTCTATAGGCCATTTCGAGACAACCTCTTGGACACCCGTTTCTGACACTAAATATGGCAACTGGTGCCATTTCTATTCTGGATCCTTCTGCACCTGGATATATACTCTGTGGAAGTTATCCTTGAATGCCACATAAGCTGACAACTGCCTGAATAAGGTTGGGGACAACATCGGACGTTGATTGATGGCCATGGAGAGATCCATTTCCATAAAAACCAAAAATATATTTGTTTCTGCAATCCGTGCGACATCCTTTATAGACCACAAGGAAGAAAATTGCACTGCCTCTGTAAATCCTTCCTCAATAGGAGGAAACTGGCTATCCTTCGACAATTTCCATGCAACGAGCAAAATTGATAGCAATAACCAAGCGTAGTGGAACGACTTGGTCTCATCCTAGGCTTTGCGACAGTTCACTAGGAACTATTGATAGAGGTATCTTTCCCAATTAAACTGTACGCCTTTTGCGCACTGTGTAACCAGGGAAACTACTGGCACCAGAACTTCATCCGCGTGGCATTTTCGCATCACCTTCCCTGTTAAAATCTAGGCAACCAATTGAACTGCTGGGTCTGTTATAGAAATAATTGAATACCCTCACGATTTCTTAAGGAGGCTGTAATCCATCTTCATCCTTTCTGCGAGGTCTTTTTCCCCAGTATTTCCATCAAAAACCTTAGTTGAGTTCACGCCTTTATAAGGCAGGTGCGTGATTCTATGAATGAGCATGTCTGTAATGGGGATAGGCCCTCCCAGCCATAAACAACCATCGTGCACCAATGTGAGAAGCTGACGCACACATATCATATTGATGGGAGTGCGGTGGTAATGTGGCACCCATAGAAAATTGAGCAACCTTGAGTGCTCGACACCGCAGACCCATTCCTCCATTTCCAACATTGTAACACCTGATTATGTATAATAGACCCTCCTCATATATTTTTCCATTACCAAGTGTGGGAACTTAGCGTGGTCTGCGAGGTCCCAATCCTCAATTTTAACAACGGGACCCTTGTGAGCCGCGGGCCTTCAAATGGGACCTACTCAAGTAGCAGGGGTCCCTTTCATAACACAGGTTAACCACTTTATTTATTAACGATGGCCTATTTACAACTAATTGTGGTCCCTTTTATATAACGTGGGTCAACCACTTACAATTATTATTAATGCGAATAACCTCTTAAGGGATTTATTGAATCTCTAACTAACTATGACACTGACTAGGCACCTTGGGCTTATTACATAAATAAAGGGGTTAGTGTTAGACCCTAACATGCTCTCCCCTATCCAAAGGAGCCTTGTCCTCAACAATGAAGCTGCAGAAACTGCCGAAGAACAGTAGCTAGTTCCCATGTCACATATTATGGAGAGTTGTCTTTCCACTTGATGAGGAGTTCCTTGATCGTGTGGCCACGGAGATGTATTTCACGAGTATCGAGGACCTGTTCTGATCAGAGCCAAAGTGAGCCCTGATCATCCAATAAGGCTAACTTGTTTGAACCCTACAATTTTTCCCCACCACTTTCTTGAGACACGATACATGGAAGACCAAATGGATTTTTGAAGTAGGTGACAAGGATAGTTTGTAAGAGACTGCTCCAATGCGCTGAAGTATCTGATCAAGCCCATAGAATTTTAGTGCTAGTTTTTGGCAACCATTTTCTTTGAGAGATGTTTTCTTATATGGTTGGAGTCACAGAAATACCTGATCCCATTCTTGAAATAAGCGCTTAGAACGATGTTGGTCAAATTGTTGTTCACTCTATTCTGAGCTTGATGTAGATTATCCTGGAGATGAGCGATCATGACAACATGGTTCTGTAGGGGCTGATAAAATCCCTATAATTTGGAACACCCAGAGATATAAGAAACTGGTGAAGGTGGAAGTTGGCCATACACTGCCTCATATGGTGCCATCTTGGTGGCTTCATAATAGTTAGTATTATACCGCCATTCATCTAAATGAAACCACTGTACCCATTGATGTTATTTGTCTGAAGTGAAGAAACGAAAATATGTATCTAAACATTTGTTGACTGCTTCTATTTGACCATCTGTTTGGGGATGTGTTATGTGGAATTTTGCGTCAACGGATAAATACAATTTCCCTAGGTGGGTAGCTACACGTAGAACAACAGATTTAAAGCGTTTATTCTTTTTCTATAGAAGATAAATAATACAAGGGACCTACTTGTTATCTTTCTCTTTCCCTTTGTATCCTTTGTATGGCTCCCGTCGCTCCTTCTCGAACTTAATCCGCTCGACAAGTACCTACAATCATAAACAGAGGACAAAAACCAATCAAAGCAAGAGATATATCTACTATAAGAAAATGGAATCGAAAGGATTTACACATATAATCATCATACATAAAGATAAGAATATGGGAAAAGGTGTAAACAACTTTATTAAGTAGAAGGAAGAGTTACAGCCATGAAGTCCGATCCAATGTCACTCCTCCAACTTGAGTTCCATCCAACATCACATCAAAAGAACAACACTTCAGTAGCATAACAATACTTGCTATAATCTCAAACCTCACACCAACATTATCTCCTTACAAATGCTCAAAGTCCAGCACCTGATCACTCAGATGAGTGCTCAATTTATAGGAAAAATGGTGGTGTTTTGGTCATAAATTGGGCATTGAATGGCTTTCCAATTTGGGAGTTAGTTTCCATGGAGGAAGGGATGAGAGGATAGGAGGTTATTTGATTAATTCCATATCCAATTTCGAGCTCCTAGGAGAGGATAAGAGGTGGGAATCTTCTAGAATGAAAGAATATTCCCAGAACCCTATGAATATTTTGCTCAATCTCGCCCAGCGTAGGTCAAAGTGGGCGAAGGTGCTGTGCAGAGCAAACTTGAATGGGCCTAAGTGCTATATAGCACATTTACCTTTGACCAAGGCTGCGCTAGTCCTTCAAGGAGTCATTTCAGGATGTCTTCAGGCCACGAAACTCTCAGGAATGATAGAATTCACTATGATGACTTTTCTAGGGCATGTAGCAATGGGATTAACGTTTGATGAGCCCTAATAGTAATGATCTCAATGATGGAAGTGATGTGCCCAAATAGACCTGTAACAACTGCCCCCTAAAGAATGAAGTCGAAAATGATAATGTCGAGTGATATGATTTATGATGTGATGAGGAGGTTCTGAAGTGGATGGTGACCTGCATCAATTACAATAGATAATATCATGATATTTTGGATTTTTCATGAATCACTGAGGGACGGCATACCCATGCTCAGCATATAAAATTTCATTACAAGTACATAAATAGTCGTCTACAGATATAGACCCATGATGGGATGATCATCAGTGTAAATACATTGTACAATTGATTTAGTACTACCCTGAAATCGCAGCTCGGATGGATGTAACTAGATTTGGGGTCTTCTATCTCATTCAATCATTGATTCAAGTACGAGTATAAGCATGTGAATATGCGATATCAAGAAGAACATGGGAAGACAACATTTTATTACCATCCAATGATGTAAGATGTTAACAGACGCGAGAGAAATCACCGATAATGATAATGAGACTCAAGGTACTGTAGTACATTTTGCATGGCGTGAATAGATGTTTTGATGTTGAACACCATACAAAGTCTTTTGTCAAAGGCTAGTGATGTCAACCTGTTGCCGGAAGCGCGAAACTTGCCATTGATGTGTGCAAGCCTCAAGGTACTGAAAGGGTGTTTCTAAGTCAAATACTCAGATAATGTGCTGATGTCGACACGAAGCGACTCGTCACAGGAGGGCCTTGATGTATCCCACATCAACAACATGAGTGTAATGAATTTTGGAGACAGAATGTGACTGATGACACAAGATTCAGGAATGGCGATCATGAAAATGAAGGTTTATGAGTATTGCGAAGGATGAATTTAACCGAGTGACTTCTCTTGAACATGTTAGCGACACTAAATTGGCAGATTTGACCCAAAACCAAAGTAATGGATGGTATGATAGACCATAGGTATGATAACCATCAAGTAGATAACCCAACCCAAATAGTCACAGAGATGAAGTGAAAGTGTCATGTTCAAGAGCGACTTGGTACCATAAAGTGGTTTACTCCTTTTCCATTTTCCCCAGTCATTTCTGACCAGTACCTCTTTATTTTTTATGATACTTGAGGAGGATAACATATGCTTTTTGTATAATTCCACCCTTCGGGTGAATCTATCGCTATGTGATTTTTTAACGAGTCTAGCGAAGGTGAAACTCGGTCTTGTCATGATGGAAAAGTTTGTCGCTATTTGATGTTTTAACGAGTTTAACAACAATGATAACTCGGTCCTTTTCATGTTTATAGAGTTTGAAAAGGGACAAAAAGAAAAATCCAGAAGTTATTTTTCGTAGATTTGTCTCTCAAATCCGAAAAAGTGTAAAATAATACAAGAGAGAACCTATTGACAATGTTCAATCAACGTATTCCTTTTTCGTAAATAATCTATCTCAGTCTGGAAAAGGGTTAAACTTATATTGAGTAGTTGCTGTTTCCAATCCGTTAAAGAGCTGAAAAGGACAAACACTCGACAATATTTTTATATTTTGAGAGTCTGAAAAGAGCTTAAAGAGGAATCCAGTTAGAGGAATGAGTGGTGTCTAGGATAGAAAATGGTTCCGATGATGTTGGAACTTCTCAAAACATGTTGATTTATGTGAAGAGGCCGGCTAATAAGACCACTCATTGCAGCTATTCCTCAAAAAGGGTAAAACAACCAAGTGAAAGCGTATGATCGGCCAAGAAGATAATGATGATGGAAGGAGAAAAACCAAGGCTCATCTGATAGAAGACGCCAATAGAATGGAAAAAATGAGGGTTAAAATGGAGATGGGTTCATTTTTACACAAGCTTGAACCATATGGAACCATGCTTGGATTTAGTTTCATGTTTACACAATTTTGAAACGAAAAACTATGCTTGGATTCAGTTTCATTTTTACACAAGCTTGAACCTTGAAAGAACCTATGATTGAGATTGGTTTACATGCCCCCAACATGATGACTCGATTCTAGGTGCATGCCCCCCAAGCTTCATTGCATTCACCTAAATAGACTACTCGTGGCTATGAGGTGGATGGAATGAAGGTTTGTTTATGAGATCAAGTGAAAGGCTCGACTAGGATTTTACGAGATCTAATGAAAGACTCGACTTGGAACTTTGCTCCAGGGGACCTTGTTTCATTTTTAAATGAGCTTGACATAAGACAAGGAACTATCCTAATATTCCTTGTTTCATTCTTTAACGAGCTTGACACAAGACAAGGAACTATGCTCTTACTCCTTGTTTCATTTTTTTAATGAGGTTGACACAAGACTAAGAACTATCCTCAGGGGACCTGTTTCATTTTTTAATGAGGTTGACACCGTAAAAGAACTATCCTCATATTCCTTGTTTAATTTTCTAATGAGGTTGACACAAGACCAAGAACTATCCTCATATTCCTTGTTTCATTTTTTAATGAGGTTGACACAAGACCAGGAATTATCCTCATATTCCTTGTTTCATTTTTTAACAAGCTTGACACAAGACAAGGAACTATGATCTTACTCCTTGTTTCATTTTTTTAACAAGATTGACACAGGACAAGGAACTATCCTCATACTCCTTGTTTCATTTTTTTAATGAGGTTGACACAAGACAAGGAACTATCCTCATGGCAAATTTTGTTACGTGGAATTTTGCATCTATGGATAAATACAATTTCCCTAGGTGGGTAGCTACACATAGAACAACAGATTTAAAGAGTTTATCCTTTTTCTATAGAAGATAAATAAGACAAGGGACCTACTTGTTATCTTTCAATTTCCCTTTTTCTCCTTTGTATGGCTCTCGTCGCTCCTTCTCGGACTTAATCCGCTCGACAAGTACCTGCAATCATAAACAGAGGACAAAAACCAATCAAAGCAACAGATCTATCTACTATAAGAAAATGGAAACGAAAGCATTTACACATATAATCGTCATACAAAAAGATAAGAACATGGGAAAAGTTTTAAACAACTTTATTAAGTAGAAGGAAGAGTTACAACCATGAAGTATGATCTAATGTCACTCCTCCAGCTTGAGTTCCATCCAACATCACATCAAAAGCACAACACTCCGGCAGCATAAAAATACTTGCTATAATCTCAAACATCACACCAACAATATCTCCTTACAAATTCTCAAAGTCCAGCCCTTGATCACTTAGATGAGTGCTCAATTTATAGGAAAATGTTGGTGGTTTGGTCATAAATTGGGCATTGAATGACTTTCCAATTTGGGAGCTAGTTTCCATGGAGGAAGGGATGAGAGGGTAAGAGGTTATTTGATTCATTTCCTATCTAATTTTTAGCTCATATGAGAGGATAAGAGGTGGGAATATTCTAGAATGATCTAGAATGAAAGAATATTCCCAGAACCCTATGAAGATTTCTCTCAATCTCGCCCAGTGCAGGTCAAAGTGGGCCTAGGTGCTTTGTAGAGAAGGCTTGAATGGGCCTAAGTGCTCTGTAGCGCATTTACCCCAGACCAAGGCTATGCTGGTTCCTCAAGGAGTCATTTCCAGATGTCTTCAAGCCAGGAAACTCTCAGGAATGATGGCATTCACTGTGATGACTTTCCTAGGGCATGTAGCAACTAAATTAGGGTTTGATGAGCCCTAATAGTACTGATTTGAATGATGGAAGTGATGTGCCCAAATAGACCTGTAACAACTTCCCCTTAAAGCATGAAGTCGAAAACAATAATGTTGAGTGATATGTTTTACAATGTGATGAGGAGGTTCTGAAGTGGATGGTGACCTGCATCAATTACAATACATAATATCATGATATTTTGTATTTTTCATGAATCGATGAGGGAAGGCATACCCATGCTCAGCATATAAACTTTCATTACAAGTACATAGATAGTCATCTACAGATATAGACCCATGATGGGATGACCATCAGTGTAAAGCCATTGTACAAATGATTTAGTACTATCTTGAAATCACTGCCCGGATGGATGAAACTATATTCGGGGTCTTCTATCTCATTCAATAATTTGCTCAAGTACGAGTCTAACCATGTGAATTTGTGATTTGTAGTGGAACATGGGAAGACACCATTTGATTACCAACCAATGATGTAAGCCATTAACATACACGAGAGAAATCATTGATAATGATAATTATCCTCAAGGTACTCTAGTTCATTCTGCATGGTGTGAATAGATGTTTTGATGTTGAACACCATACAAAGTCTTTTGGTCGAAGGCCAGTGATGTCAACCGTCACCAGAAGCGAGAAACTTTCCATTGATGTATGCAAGCTTCAAGGTACTGAAAGGGTGTTTCTAAGTCAACTACTCGATAATGTGCTGATGTCGACAAGAAGTGACTCATCACAGGAGGGCCTTGATGTATCCCACATCAACAACACGAAACGAGTGTAATGATTTTTGGAGACGGAATGTGACTGACAACACAAGATTCAAGAATGGTGGTCATGAAAATGAAGGTTTATGAGTACTGCAAAAGATGAATTTAATTGAGTGACTTCTCTTGAACGTGTCGGCGACACTGAATGAATTGGAAACATTGAATCAAAACCAAAGTAATGGATGGTATGATAGACCATAGGTATGATAACCATCAAGCAGATAACCCAACCCAAATAGTCACAGAGATGAAGTGAAAGTGTCATGTTGAAGAGCGACCTGCTACCATAAAGTGGTTTATCCCTTTTCCATTTTTCCCCAGTCATTGCTGACCAGTACCTCTTTATTTTTTATCAAGCTTGAGGATGATAACATGTGCTTGTTATATAATTCCGCCCTTCCGGTGAATCCATCACTATGTGATGTTTTAATGAGTCTACTGAAGGTGAAACTCGGTCTTGTCATGATGGAAAAGTTTGTCGCTATTTGATGTTTTAACGAGTTTAATGACAATGATAACTTGGTCCTTTTCATGTTTAGAGAGTTTGAAAAGGGACAAAAATAAAACTCCACAAGTTATTTTTCATAGATTCGTCTCTCAAGTCTGAAAAAGCGTAAAATAATACGAGAGAGAACCTATTGACCATGTTTGATCAACATATTCCTTTTTCATAAATAATCTATCTCAGTCTGGAAAAGGGTTAAACTTATACTGAGTAGATGTCATTTCCAATCCGTTAACAAAATGAAAGGACAAGCGCTTGATAATATTTTCATATTTCGAGAGTCTGAAAAGAGCTTAAAGAGGACTCCAGATAGAGGAACGAGTGGTGTCTAGGATAGAAAATGGTTCCAGTGATGTTGGAACTTCTCAAAACATATTGATTTATGTGAAGAGACTGGCTAATGAGATGAGTCATTGTAGCTGTTCCTCAAAAAGGTTAAAACAAACAAGTGAAAGCGTATGATCAGCCAAGCAGATAGTGACGATGGAAGGAGAAAAATCAAGGATCATATGATGGAAGAGGATGATAGAATGGAAATCATGAGGGTTAAAATGGAGATGGATTCATTTTTACACAAGCTTGAACCATAGGGAACTATGCTTGGTTTCAGTTTCATGTTTACACAAGCTTGAAATGAAAAACTTTTCTTGGATTCAGTTTCATTTTTACACAAGCTTGAACCTTGAAAAAACAGTGCTTGAGATTGGTTTACATGCCCCCAACATGATTACTTGATTCTAGGTACATCTATGGATAAATACAATTGCCCTAGGTGGGTAGCTACAACTAGAACAACAGATTTAAAGCGTTTATCCTTTTTATATAGAAGATAAATAAGACAAGGGACCTACTTGTTATCTTTCAATTTCCCTTTGTCTCCTTTGTATGGCTCCCATCGCTCCTTCTCGAACTTAATCCGCTTGACAAGTACCTGCAATCATAAGTAGAGGAAAAAAACCAATCAAAGCAAGAGATCTATCTACTATAGGCAAATGGAATCGAAATAATTTACACATATAATCATCATACATAAAGATAAGAATATGGGAAAAGGTGTAAACAACTTTATTAAGTAGAAGGATAAGAGTTACAACCATGAAGTCCGATCCAATGTCACTCCTCCAGCTTGAGTTCCATCCAACATCACATCAAAAGGACAACACTCTGGCAGCATAACAATACTTGCTATAATCTCAAACCTCGCACCAACTGTATCTCCTTATAAATTCTAAAAGTCCATCCCCTGATCACTTAGATGAGTGTTCAATTTATAGGAAAATGGTGGTGGTTTGGTCATAAATTGGGCATTGAATGGATTTCCAATTTGGGAGTTAGTTTCCATGGAGGAAGGGATGAGGGGATAAGAGGTTATTTGATTCATTCCCTATCCAATTTCGAGCTCATATGAGAGGATAAGAGGTGGGAATCTTCTAGAATGATCTAGAATGAAAGAATATTCCCAGAACCCTATGAAGATTTCACTTAATCTCACCCATTGCAGGTCAAAGTGGGTCTAGGTGCTCTTTAGAGTAGGCTTGAATGGGCATAAGTTCTCTGCAACACATTTACCCCTGACCAAGGTTGCGCTGGTCCCTCAAGGATTCATTTCAGGATGTCTTCAGTCCTGGAAACTCTTAGCAATGATGGCATTCAATGTGATGTCTTTTCTAGGGCATGTAGCAATTGAATTAGGGTTTGATGATCCCTAATAGTACTGATCTAAATTATTGGAGTGATGTGCCCAAATAGACCTGTAACAGGATGATAAGTGGTACTTATTTGGAGTTGCGTTCCTTGTAGCTTAAAAATTTCCTTCCAAAATTTGCTGGTGAAAGTGGTGTCTCGATCAGACACAATGGAAGTCGACATGCCATGTAGTTTGAAGATCTGGTCCAAGAAAACTTGGGCCACCAATGTTGGGGTAAATGGGTGTGATAGAGAGCAAAAATAAACATATTTGGAAAGTCTGTCAACAACCACCATGATGACTGATTTGTTTCCTAAATTTGGGAGACTAATAATGAAATCCATGAAAACATCCTTCGAGACGGAAGGAAGGAGTGGAAATGGTTTTAAGGCTCTCCGTAGCTGCATTGTTTCCCCTTTATTGCATTGGCATACATCACATTCAGTTACAAAAGTAAGAGTGTCATTCTTCATGCCAGTCCAAAAGATAGAATGACATGCTTGTGCATAAGTCTTCTGAAAGCCTAAATTTCCTACAATCGGAGAGGAGTGAAACTCATCCAAGATGAGGGTTTTGATGGTGGAGGTCGCAGATATCACTACACAATCCTTGTAGTGAATAATCTCATCCTTCTAAGAGTAGTATTCTAAGAAATTAGGATCCACTATTAAGTTATTAATGAGTTGGGACAAGGAGGGGTGGGGGAACCATTCATTGCAGGCCTCTTCAATCCAATCTAGTATGGGTAGAGAGAATGATAAAAGGGTTCCCTCATCCTCAAGTTGGTGCGATAAGGCATCAACCACTAGATTGTCACACCCCTTCTTGTAAATTATCTCATAATCATATCCCAAAATTTTTTCAATCCATTTATTTTGTTGTGGTGAGGATAAACGTTGCTCCAGAAAATATTTTAGGCTATGATGGTCCGTGCGGATTTGGTGTAGAAAATCCTGTAGATTCACAAGCTAATACAATCTGTTAAAGAAAGAGACAAGAATCTACTTCTACTCTTTACATCAAAAGACCATAAACATCGAGAAAACAGTAATAAATATAGGAAGACAATCAAAGGCACATAACACAATAAATATCCAGGGAAATCCACAACTCAAAACCCCACTATCTATTCTGTATTAATCTGAAAAATCAAGATGAAAATACAATGCTTTTTCTCTCTAGAACAATCCCAAGACTCAGTAAATTCAATCTCCAACTCATAAGCAAGCTCAAGGCCAAAGCTTAGCCTCTTCACAAGCTCTCCAATTCTCTATTACAATGTGTAATTCCTATGGAGGATAGCTTGTATTTAAAGGGAAATAAAACCTCTAAAAACTGCGCAATCCTTTAAGGGCTAGTTCTTGAATGCATGCACTATCAGTGCAACTCAGAAAAATCTAAAACAAATAGTACACTGTCCCAACACTCTAGTCTCAATTGGGTCTTTGTCAAATGACATGCATGAGTTTCTAATGAGTAAATTTTCATTTCTGGTGGAGTTCTTTAGTGACACAACTGACTGTTAACTCACTATTAGTTCTCTCAATCAGTTTGAGAACTAATTTAACTGAACTGACTCATGAAACTGTGTATTCTATTTTAGAACTCACAATTAACTCACAGTGGACTATTACAATGTAGGGGGAACATACACATGACTTCCAAAAGACTTCCAACTTGAAATTCCTAAGTTAAGTAAGTTTAATAAACTTAATTTAACTATTTTAAGTTTCTATGAGAATAGAATTCGAATTTAATTTCTAGTTTAATTTAGGGACAAATTAAACTAGACTCTCTTGTTGCCATTTCTCAACACTCCCTCTCAACAAGAAAGGGATTATCAACTACCCCGATCTTGTCTCTATGAAACTCCAATTTACATCTTGACAATGCCTTTGTCAATATGTTAGCATCTTGCTCCTCCATGGGAATGTAATCTAACAACATGATCTGCCTTAATACACAATCTCTGATATGATGATACTAGATATCAATATGCTTGGACCAATCATGAAAAACTTGATTTTCAGAGAGTTTTATACAACTATGATTATCAAAATAAATCATTGTCGGATCCATCTGCTGACCAAACAAACGAACCAGGACCTTCCTCATCCAGATAACCTAACATGCTGCTTGACTTGCAACCATGTACTCTGCCTCTGCCGAAATGAGTGCAACTGATCTCTGTTTCTTGCTGTATGAAGAAACTATTGCTAACCCAATACTAAATATCCCTCTTGATGTGTTCTTCCTATCGGGTGGACTCCCTACACAATGTGCATCGGTGAAACCTTGAAGCTTCACTCCCTCTGTCTGTCTGTACCATAACCGAAAATGAGTAGTGCCTCTGAAGTATTCAATACATTCTTTTCTCCCTTCCAATACAACTTGGTAGGCCTAACCATCACTTGACTAATATGGTTAACTGCATAACACATATCCAGTAGTGTGTTCACCAAGTACATGAGTGAACCCACAAGCTGTCCGTAAACAATATTTTCCACTACTTCCCCTGAAGTAGCATCCTCCTTCCTCCAATTACCAGTTAGAGTAGTCTCCATGGGTTTACTTCTCTCCAAGCGGAATCTCCTGAGTATCTCATTGGAATACTTGCCCTGAGATACAAACAACTCCCCATCTCTTTGCCATACCTCCATTCCAAGAAAGTAATGCATGGGCCTCATTTCCTTCATCTCAAAATCTCTTGCAAGGTCATCCTTGCAAGATTTGATGAGATTCTCATCACTTTTCAGTATGAGATCATCTACATTAAGTACAATAATCAACAACTTACCTTCCACCACTATGTGATATAGGTTCGCATATGCTTCACTCTTGGTGAAGCCCAACCCAGTGAAGTAGATACCTATCCTGGTGTACCAAGCACGAGGTGCTTGCTTAAGCCCATAAAACACTCTCTTGAGTCGACACACATGCGACTCACAGTCCAAGGTTTCAAAACCTTCAGGCTGCTCTATGCACACCTCTTCCTCAATCCTGCCATTAAGGAAGGTAGTCTTCACATCCATCTGATGGATCTTCCAAGCCATCTGTGCTGATAGTGCCAAAATAGATTTGATTGAAAAGTACCTTGAAAAAAGAGTAAAGGTCTCATCATAGTCAATCCCCTCTACCTGTGAAAAGCCACGGGCCACAAATATGGCATTATAATTCTTCTCACTACCATCTTAAGCTTGCTTTACCTTGTAAAGCCAACAAGAGCTCACAACTGACTTGTCCTCTGGTCTCGAGACCACATCCAAAACACTGTTTCGAACTATGGAGTCATACTCCTCCACCATCACATCAACCCAAATCAACTGTTGCACTACTTCATGAAAGGAAGATGGCTCTGTCACAACACATGCACCCATAAGTTCCATGTATCCAGTGTACCTCTCTGGTGACCTCCTCTATCTACGCTAAGAAGAGGGTGCTCCCACATTCTCCCGTGCATCATCCAACAATATATCAGTCTCTTTAGTCTACTTTCTTCCCTCTCTAGAAGACTCTGCCTGAGTGGATGTCTCCACTCTCTGAACCTCAACATGTGGTGGCTCCACACCAATCTTAGGTCCCTCAACCTTAGGAGCTAAAGGCTCCTCATTCGCATGTAGCTCAAGATCCCTCTAAAGGGATACTCGCATGGTCTTCTCCTCATCGAACTTGATATTCCTGCAAACCAATGTCATTCGACTGGTCGGAGTGCACAACCGATAGTTGTGGGGTGTATCAGTGTACCCCAAAAAGATCCCCAACTCTGATGTTGGCTCAAGATTCTTCTGTGCATCTTTGGTCACAATGAAATAAACCGATGACCCAAAAATTCTGAAGTGACTAACTTTTGGCCTCTTACCCAAATAAGCCTTCTCTGGTGTCTTCATCTCAAGTATACGATGTGGGCTATGGTTCTGAACATAAACCGTTATGTTTCATGCCTCATCCCACAAGTGTATAGGTAGGCCTTGATCATGTAACATCGCCCTTTCTGCCCCTACTATGCTCCTATTCTTCCCTCGACAACCCCATTCTGTTGAGGGTTATGAGGTGCCGTCAACTCTCATTTAATCCCTTCCACTGCACATAAGTTCTTAAACTCATTGGAGACATACTCACCATCGTTATCACTCTATAGATATTTAACCTTCTTTCCAGACTCTTTCTCTATCAATGCTTTAAACTCAGAAAACTTTGTGAAAGTTTGATCCTTTTTGTTAGGTCCCTATACTAATAGCGTAACCCCTTATTGTTATTAGTACAACCCCCTTATTATATTATTGTGCCCATGTAGTCCCCATATTGTTATTACTGTGCCCCATAGAAGCCCACTATTGTTATTATTGTGCCCTTACATTATTATTGTTATGTTGGTTCTGATTATATTATGACCCCTTAAACTCCTATATATAGAAAGGAGGTATTGTCGTTTGTATTATCCAAGAATTGTTCATTTGTGTAATGTAAAGGAGGTTCCCCCCTTGAAGAGGCTGATTTATAAGGCGTTCATCTATCTTTTCTATCTTTTTGTGAGTTAGTTTCATAACATTTGGTATTAGAGCTTTGGATTCTAGGGTTTTGCTGTTCCAAACAGGTCATCGTGGAATTTTCACTATAACTTTTTGTCTATGACATTTCAGAAGCGAAAAAAAAAACCCATTTGAGATGAAATCGTGCTGAACCTCGGGTCCAAATTTCATATCCTGTATAGCTATATTTTCGGAGTTACGATCTGAAGCATTTATGGTTTTTGCAAGCTCCAGAGTTTCATCCAAAACAGGTCATCGTGGAAATTTCTCTATAAATTTTTCGCTACAAAGTTTTAGAATGTGAAAGAAAAACCCATTTTAGAAGAAAGTGGTATAAACCATGGGTCCAAATTTTAGATATTTTCTAGCTATAGTTTCGGATATATGATCTGAGGAAATTAGGGTTTTTGTAGACTCCCGAATTACATTTTAAACAGGTGACCTGGGGAGAATCGTCATAACTTTTTTTTGAGCATCAGATTGAAATTTTGTAAGAAGTTTCAGAAAGAGAACGACCTATAGATTTTTGTATATCAGTTTTAGGTACTAAGGTCGAAACAGTGACATGTGGCAGGTCATACAAGTTCCCTCTACTAAACTAGTCTATAATCAGGTCACCGTGGGAGATTTGAAATAAAGCTTCCTTAGGGAAACCAATTGTGATTAGAATTGCGGAGTTAGAAAGAGGACTCAGAGGGTTATTACAGGCTAAAATTTCATAACTTAAAGATCCGAAATTACAAAGTTATAGTTGTTTCAAGATCAAGATCCTAAAATCAAGAAAAAGCGAGATGAGGAAGTTTGATGGCAAGGATCTGGTAAATTGGATACTACATATGGAGAAATATTTTGATCTACATGGTGTGCCACTGTTACAAAAGGTATGTATTGCATCTAATTATTTAGAATTGAACCAATTTTTATGGTATAAAGGAATTTGTTCTCGTAAACCACTTGTCACGTGGTCAATTTTCACAGAGGAAATGATAACACATTATGAGGATACAAAGAGAAACACCTTCTTTAGCCAATTGATAAATCTCAAACAAAAGTGTTCAATGGCAAAGCACATTGAGGACTTTCAAAAATTGAATATAAGGGTAAATGATATTCCAGAGAATCAAAGGATTGATGTCTTCATAGGTACTTTAAATGATAACATTCAACATGAGGTTCGTCTTTGGGAACCTGTTTCATTGGAGAAGGAATTCAGGTGGGCAAGGAAAATTGAAAATGAAATTATGGAAACAAGGAATCCCACCACTCACGACTATAATTATGGAAGTTCTTTTTTTCCTATCCTTCCACAACCTACAAGGTTTACACCACAACAATTAGAAGAAAAAAGAGAAAAAGGGCTTTGTTACAATTGTGATAGCAAATGCACTAAAGGTCATAAGTGTGCCGAGAAGAAATTATTTTACATAGATTATGAAGAGGAGGAAGAAAAGGATTAAGAAACATCAAAAGAAGAGGATATACACCAGGAACCAACCCCAGAGAAAGAAGAAATGAATCCGACCATATCTTGTAAAGCATTGGCAAGAATTACCATTCCTCAAACTCTCAAGATAGAAGGACATATCAAGAAGAAAAAGGTTCAAGAAGTGAAAGATCACATCGAGAAAGAAGAAATGAATCCAACCATATCTTATAATGCATTGGCCGAAATTACCACTCCTCAAACTATCAATATAGAAGTACATATCAAGAAGAAAAATGTTCAAGAAGTGAAAGATGACATCGAGCATCAAGAAATGAATCCGACCATATCTTGTAAAGCATTAGAAGAAATTACCACTCCTAAAACTCTCAAGATAGAAGGAAATATCAAGAAGAAAAGGGTTCAAGCAGTGAAAGATCACATCGAGCATCAACAACAAGTTCTCAAACTTTTAAAGGATAATGCCACTTTGGTGCATAATCTAATGAAACAATAGGTAGATCAACATCGCAGTGAAAAAAGTTTTGATGTAGGTGATTGGGTATTTTCACAGCTACATCTCAAGCAAGCTATTTATGAGAAGGAAATGTTGGCAATAATACATGCACTTAAGAAATGGCGACCTTACCCAATGGGAAGACACTTCAAGGTAAAAGTGGATCATGATAGTCTTAAATACTCTTTAGAACAAATATTATCTTTAGAAGAATAGAAAAAATGGGTCATAAATATGTTGGGTTATGACTTTGACATCATCTACAGAAAAGAAAAGAAAATTTTTGTTACAGATGCACTCTCAAGAAAGGATGAGGATGTGGAAGCATTGTTTTGTGCTATTTCTATTACTCAACTAGATTGGATAAATGAAGCAAGGGATGAATGGAAGAAGGACGAAGAAGTGTGGCCACTCATTCAAAAGTTGCAGAAGATCCCAATTCAAACAATATTGCCAGAACTTGAAGAGGAAGGAAAAATCATATTGGGACCTGGAGCAGTGACAAAAACAAGAACCCGACAACTACGAAATTGATCAATTTCAGAGTATCTCATCAAGTGGAAGAAATTACCTGCTGAAGATTCCACATGGGACGACAATAATTTTATACAGAAGCATCAAGAACTACTCAAGAGTTGAGGACAACAATTTTTGAGGGAGAGGGACATGTTAGGCCCCTATACTACTAGTGTAACCCCTTATTGTTATTAGTACAACACCCTTATTATATTGTTGTACCCATGTAGTCCCCATATTGTTATTATTGTGCCCCATAGAATCCCACTCTTGTTATTATTGTGCCCTTACATTATTATTGTTATGTCGACTCTGATTATATTATGACCCCTTAGACTCTTATATATAGAAAGGAGGTATTTTCATTTGTATCATCTAAGAATTGTTCATTTGTGGTAAAGGAGGTTGCGCCCTCGAAGAGGCTTATTTCTAAGGCATTGATCTATCTTTTCTATCTTTTTGTGAGTTGGTTTCATAAAATTTGTTGTCAGAGGGGCATGTTAGGTCCCTATACAAGCCCCTATAATGCTTCAATTTTGGTAATTCTCTTCATCATTAGTATTTGATGAAGAGCCATCCTTGTGTTCCTCCTGATCTCATCCTGCATCAAATCCAACCATAGTCTTTCCTAATCTGGTAGCTTCTCTCGACCATTGACATAGTCTTGATAACTATGCCAACTCTTTGGGAGTCCAAGAAGAGCAAGGTTCACCATATACTCCTCAGCAACCGTGATTCCAACACTTCCAAGTTAATCTCGACATTGAGTGAACTTGGTCAAGTAATTTGGAATCATCTCACCTTTCTCCATCTTGATTTTACGAATTTTATCCTTCAATGCCAACTTCCTTTGATCATTGCTATTCTGATACAAGTCTGTCAATTTTTCCACATAGCATGCAGGGTTTCCTTTCCATGGAGACTCGAGACAATATGATCTCGAATTCCCTCAAGGATTATCCACCTTGCCTTCGCCACACAATTGTTCCACTCGGCCAAGTTCTGTGCATCAGTAGATGCTGGTTTAAGAATTTCTTGTTCAACAAATTCCTTTAAGCCACTGTACTCTAGCACAACCTCCATATTTTCCCTCCAGGCTATGAAATTTGAGTTGCCTTCCAAGGCATACTCAATCCTCAACTCATGGAACACCATCTGCCGATATTGAAGTATGTATTGCAAATTAGACTTTCACCTATACCAAGAAACTCAAAACTTCGAAATCTCCTCTAGTTACTATTCTTAGCTCCGATACCATGTAGAAAATCCTGTAGATTCATAAGCTAATGCAATTTTCTAAAGTAAGAGACAAGAATCTACTTCTACTTGTTATAGCGGAAGCCCATCAAACATCAAGCAAACAATAATCAATAGAGGAAGAGAATCAAATGCACATAACACAATAAATATCTGGGGAAAGCCACAATTCAAAACCCCACTATATGTTTTGTATTAATTCAGAAAATCAAGATGAAAATACAATGCTTGTTCTCTCTAAAACAATCCCAACACTCAGAAAATTCAATCTCCAACTCATAAGCAAGCTCAAGGCCAAAGCTTAGCCTCTTCACAAGCTCTCCACGTCTATATTACAATGTGTAATTCCTATGGACGATAGCTTGCATTTAAAGGGAAATAAAGCCTCTAAAAACTGCGCAATCCCTTAAGGGTCAGTTCCTGAATGAATGCACTATCAGTTCAACTCAGAAAAATATAAAACAAATAGTACACTGTCCTCGCACTCTAGTCCCAACTGGGTCTTTCTCAGAATCGACATGCATGAGTTTCTAATGAGTAAATATTTAGTTAACTAGAGTAGCAATGGCGGAGTTCATTAGTGACACCACTGATTGTTAACTCACTATTAGTTCTCTCAATCAATTTGAGAATTAATTTAAATAAACTGACTCATGAAACTAAGTCTTCTATTTTACAACTCACAATTAACTCACACTGGACTCCTACAAAATAGGGAGAACATACAAATGACTTCCAAAATACTTCCAACTCGAAATTCCTACGTTAAGTAAGTTTAATTAACTTAATTTAACTATTTTAAGTAGACATGAGAATATAATTCAAATTTAATTTCCAGTTTAATTCAAGGACAATTTAAATTGGACTCTCTTGTTGCCATTTCTCAACATTTGGAAATGTCGGCCCAATAGTATGGTCGCCAAGTGCCTACTGCATGTAAGATGGCCATCATTTCTTTTTCATATGTAGATTGGCCCAGATGTTTTCCACTCAGTTGTTGACTAGTGAAAGCCAATGGTCTACCTTCCCGCGTTAATACAACACCAATCCCCGTACATGTAGCATCACATTCAATCAAAAATGATTTGGAGAAGTGTTGGGCATCAGATCCCCCCATAGTGGATGTTTGGGGCTTAAAGCCCAGTTTTGGGTCAATGTAATGTAAAGACCCCGCAAAATGCCAGCACGGAGTGCGAGAGTCTAGGGTAGTATGCCCTAAAATATTTTAATTTAATATAGAATGTTTCAGCCTACCCATGGTTTGCGGACCATGGGAATGTATAAATAGAGCGAGGCTCTATGTGTAGAACTCAGTTTTTAGATCTTATCTAAAGTGATATGGGTTTTTGAATGCGAAATTCGCTCTAAGTCTGTAAGTCCGAGTCATGGTTGGTAGTAGTAAGAATATGCTCTACAGTTGTGTGCGCAGAGTCCTGGTAGAGTCCCCAGCTGTGTGCGCGGACCCCCACAGCTGTGTGCATAGGGTAGGAAGTGGATTATAACTTGAAAAAGCATTAATAAAGATAAGTTGGTTTTGGAATATCGTGTATCTGTTTCTATGTTTCTGTTTATGCATCTGTTTACAGTTTATGATTGTGCGCATGTCTGTTTATGTTGAATGGTAAATGAAAGTATTGGGCCCACTTAATTTAATTCAAGATCTATAATAATAATAAGCACAATAAAGGGTAAAGAAAATTCACGCTCATCATCCAAGCCGCACGAAGGTAGTTGCACCGAACAGACAGCTGCGTGGAAGTAGTGCAGCGCGTAGGATCAGTTCGAAAACTTTCTAGACCTCATCAGACATCCCTAGGGTGTGGAAATCTGGTTCCAGCACCCTCCCATACTACCTTGGGTGAGACCTCAGTCCGCGCTCCACGGACTGTTGCCAAAAGGGCCGGTAGTTTCAGGATTTTTTTGGCTAACTCACGACTAAACTTGGGTCAGGCCCCAATAAGCCAAAAAATGGTTCCGTTGCCAGGATTAGGATCTGCCTAAGGGATGTATGATGTTGGAACACTGGAACCCTATGAAGAAGGAAATTGAAGATTGGTTGGATCAGAAGCTTCATGAGTTCGTAACACAGGAAAATAGGACTCCACAAATATCCGAGAAGAGGTGGCTGGATCGCTACGTATATACGGAAATCCACGAGATCCCTTTCGCGACCTTCTTTTCAAGCTATATGATTGGATCACGAGGCTAGCTGACATCCAGGGAAGGTACAAGCTCGATCAACCAATAGTGTGGATTTTGGAGGTAGTGCGTAGACTAGAGGTATCAGAAGATAAGATCGCGCGGGCCGTGGACCATTGGCTCGACCAGATAATAGGAGGGTTTATCACTGAGTTGATGATAGACACAACCATGAGCTATAGTGAAGCAAAACGACGCTTTCTCAAGGGATCGCGAGGTAGGTACGCCAAATCCTTGAATACCTGGATTAAGATGCTATTATTTGAGAAGCGGGTTATGCGAATACATTAACGATTGGAACGACGCAAAGCAGGAAGATCTACAAAGGGATCAAAGGGTTAGGGAACAATCCTTTAATTTCACCTTCACGAGAAAGTGAGGAAGAGCGTGCTCGGGTTTCTACGAGGAGTATGATTAGTTTCATAAGGTAGCGCATTCCGCAACTATCACCTCCCCTTACGCCATCACCCACTTCACCTACTTCACCTCCATCTTTAGCCACCCCACCTCCACCAAACCCACAGTTCAGCATGGTGAGCGCGATCAAGCTACCCGTATTTAGAGGAGTAAGGAACGAGGACCCAGATCAGTTATGGTTCGTGGTAAGAGCAGTGTGGGAAGCAAATGGGGTCACAGATGACAACATTAAGAAGGCCACACTAGTAAGTGCGCTGCAGGATCACGCACTGACATGGTATATTAAGCACTCAAATGATCATCCAAATGCAAGAATAGCGGAGATCCAAAATACGCTGAACAGAGAATTTAGCCGGCCGAAATTAGAAACACAGTCGATCATCGAATTTAAAGAGATCACGATGCTTCCAGGAAAGACCCCCTGGGATCTGGATCCGAGACTGAAAATTACAATCTGTGAAGCTAATATGATGCTAACGGATGTGCAACACTGTGCATGGTTTGTGGCGTCTTTGACACCACACCTGAGGACGACGCTTTCACAACAGAAGCTTTCAACCCAGGCCAAAGCATTGGAAATGGCAATGAGGCTGCATGAAACACCGATATAGGATCCAGGATTGGGAGTCCAACAGATCCATGCGCAACTGCAGAACCTATGCTTGGAGATGCAGAGTTTGAAGCAGGATAGGGTGCCATGGCCAGAGGTGCACGAAGAAGTGTGGTGCATAAAATGTAAAGGCCAGGGCCATGATAAAGATCACTGTTCGATATTCACGAACTACTTGGTAGGAGGGGGACCAATGCTGTTGAGACCAGAGGCACAGGAAGGACCAAGTGCGGCACCCACGCTCTGGTGCACAATCTGTTAGGTGGGAGGAAAGGACACGATGGACAACTGTCATTTGTTGCAGAAGTATACAAAAACTCCACAGTAGCTATTTTGCAATTTTTGTAGATCGGTAGGCCATGATGAGCATACTTGTCGCAACTACGAGTTAATGATGGAGCGTCCCCAGCATATAGGATGCAGATGGAAATGCGAGGCCTTGACCCAGTCACGGGGATGGCGCCATGGAAAATTTTAGGGGCGAATTTTCGCCCTTAGGTGAAATTAAGGGGTTTTAAATTTTTCGTGGGCAAATATTTTGTATCATAGTACATTTTTATAAATCGCCTCAAATTTAGGTATGGAGGTTAGCCCACCTTATTTTAAGAGAGAGGGTAAAAAAGGTAAATTTAGCCCTTGAAATTAGGAGTTACAACCTTCCATTCGCCCTAATTTTCAAGAATAGGTTTTATTTAAGTGAATCCTATGGGCCAAATACCGTATTTATATAAGAGGTATGGTAAATTAATAAAAATATAAATAAATGAGAGGTATGGTAAATTAATAAAAATATAAATAAATGAGAGGTATGGTAAATAAATAAAACATTTTTTCTATTTACTCCATAAGTCACCTTATATACATGCAAGGGTGTAAAAAAATAAAAAAAATAAAGTGGAGGTATGGTAAATAAATAAAACCTCTTTTTATACTTACTCAAAAGGTATGGTAAATAAATAAAAATATAAATAAACTAGAGGTGTGGTAAATAAATAAAACCTCTTTTTATATTTAGTCCATAACCCTCTTTCTATTTATGAAGCCACAAAAAAGAGGTTTTATTTAAGTGAATCCTATGGGCCAAATACCATATTTGTAAAAGAGGTATGGTAAAGTAATAAAAATATAAATAAATGAGAGGTATGGTAAATAAATAAAACATTTTTTTATATTTACTCTATAAGTCACCTTATATTTACGAATACTCAAAAAATGCGTTATATTTAGGTGAAACCTATGGACAAAATACTATGGGCCAAATACCATGGGCTAGATTATTATTAATACCATGAAAAAAACATTATTAACCCTAATATTTGTATTAATAAAAATAAAAATGGCACATGGTATTGACCCATGGTATTCACATGGAATGTAGCCTATTTAAAGGGGGGAATTAAACCAACATAGATCCATCTTTACTCTGGATCTACTAAGCCCCTAGAGATCAAATATTGTGATATGCAAACTAGCATAGAGTGAGAAAATATTTGATCTCTCTCGGGGCTTGGTGGATCAAGAGTAAAAAATGGATGTTGTAATTTAATGTATGTTAAACATTTTAACTTGGTTAAAATAAAAAATAAAAAATAAAATAAAAATCAATTATTAATTTTATTAATTTTTATAAATTACTAATAGTCATTTTTAAGCTCCAGGTTTATGATAACCCATGGTAATACCATGATATTCATGTGAGCATAGACTATTTAAAGGGGAAATTCTATCATCTTAGATCCATCTTAATTTTGGGTCTACCAGTGCTTAGAGGGATAAATAGATTTCATCCCTCTAAGAGTGGTAGATGTGTAGTTAAGATGGATATAGGTTGGTTTTTATGATAATGAAGATATTAAATAGACTTAGGAAATTATATTGTAAAAACATCTTAAGGTGAATGGTTAAAGCTACATTTAGTCACTTCACAAAATTTAGTAAAAAATACCAATATCTCTGTTAATATTGGTTTTTCTGATTTAACAAAAAAAATTCAAAACAGTGAAACCTTATCACTATTTCCGCATCACCCTCGCAGAAGATTTCCCACCATTTTTCAAACATTCTCAATATGATATCTTCATGAAAAAGTTTGGATGCTGATGTTGGATTAGTTGTTTGAAAAATAAGCTGGTTTGTACAACCTTTCATCTTCTGTGCTATTCTTAGTTTGTCCACTGCACCATATTTTCCTAAAAGGTGGAGATTGTTCACCAAAAAAAAAATTAATCTACATGTTGAGCCATTGCACCATATTTTCCTAGAAGGTGGAGATTGTTCACCAAAAAGGAAATTAATCTACATGTTACAACGCTGTTAAAAAATGCCAGATGTATGAGGGTAGTGAATTATGCTAATAATCAATTTAGATTGGGAGAGACGTAATTAAATTTTATTATTTAATTGAAGATTTCCAATTCAAATAATAGTGAATATACATTTATATATTCATATATTGATTGGAAAGCTTCTCACAATGGTCACTTCTTTCAATTAGATCCTCTAAGCCTTTGGGATACCTAATACTTTCTTATATAATATAGTTGGGTCTTGCTACTTGTTGGCGTGTTGGGGTAAACAAACTTGATGTGTTTGTTTTTCGTTTTGTTTTGTTTTTTTTGTTTTTGTTTTTGTTTTTGTTTTGTTTTTGTTTTGTTTTGTTGTTGTTGTTTTTTTTTTAATTTTTTTTTTTTAATTAATTATTTATTTATTTATTTATCTCGCAGTTGGAGTCTATGGAATAAGAAAGAAATTTGATAACTTGAAAAAAGTGGTAGCTTGAACAAAAGTTGTAGAGAAAAGATTAATCTCTCTTACCTTGACAGAATTCGTGGTCAATATCAACACCTACAAGAACTTTGTTGTGGAATATTATCAAAACTAATAGAAGGATATGAAAGAGTGTATTGTAAGAACCTTGACAAACACGGCCACTAAAACTTGGAACATTGTTTGTAGGAAGAGAAAATTATGTTTCTTTTTTCCAAACATGTATGTTAGTATATTACAATTTAATGAATATGTTTTCTTATTATCATATATGGTTTCATACTTTAACAAAACATTCGCCAAGACTTCACAATGTTTTATTATTTACTAGAAGATTTTCCAAGATCTTACAAGATTTTATAATTCAGTGAAAGATTCTCCATCACTGTACAAGATAATATAATCTGGTGAGAGATTTGCCAAAAAAATTATATATACATATTATATTATTGATAAAATTGCCTCCCATTTTTCCTATGTATCATGGGGATTAGCCCATTTATTACACATATAAATTTAGGGTGGTTCTTAAAATTTTCCCTGGATGGCCCATTCTAGATTTCAAGGGCGAGGGCGAGGACGAGGAGGAATGGGGCCAGGAAGGGGCCGCGGACAGCTAATCTGTTACAATTGTGGAGGAACAGGACACTACGCCCATGATTGTACCAACCCAACAAGAATATCTTGTTCGTATTGTGAGCAGTTTGATCATGAAATGGTAGATTGTCCTACGCTGATTGCACAAATGCACGAGAAAGGGGTACTACAGTCTACTCTGACTTAGAATATCCAAATGATGAGGTCTGAACCGCACGAAGAAGACCCCAACGTGAACATGATGCTCAGAAGCGACGCAACCACAGGGGAAGACAAGGGGAAGTAGCCCAAGGAAGATACATGGGTGCGCAAGGCTCCTACAAAGGAACCTGAGTTTGACTTGGAATGCGCAAGGGAGACGTTTATGGAAGCTAAGAAGAGCTTTACAGAGGCCTCTACTCTAGGTAGTAAGGATCAACCAGAGACAGGAATGGATCCTTCTATGCTAACTACCTTTTTAGAGACATGCATGAAATTGCTGTGTGATAACAAGGCAGTTAAAAGATTACAGGAGTTGATAACTAGGTGCGCAAGGTCATGGGAACCGCGCGTAGTCCGGAAGCTGGGAAAGCATGCCTTGTGCACTGGGAGGGAAATGCGATTGATGGCACAAATTGGAAAATATGAGATGGATTAGGTAATCCTAGACCTGGGTTCAGACGTGAATGTGTTACCAAAGCAAACATGGGAATGCATGGGCAGGCCCGCGTTACAGTGGTCTCCTATTCAATTATAGATGGCGAACCAACAAAAGATCTTGCCCATGGGAAGATTGCAAGGGGTAACAATGGATATCGAAGGTGCGAGCATGTAGACAGACTTTGAGGTAATAGAGATTGTGGATGACAGTAACCCTTACCCCGAGTTGCTAGGAATAGACTGGGCCACGGATATGAATGGAGTCATTAACCTGAATAAGCGGAAGATGATTTTCGAGAAAAAGTCCCAATGCATAGTAGTTCCGCTAGATCCAATCGAAGGAGCGTGATACACTGAACCTGTGCGCGAGGATGACATTGATGATGAGATGGATTGCATTTACTAGATAACGGTGCAAGACCAAGATCGGGTGAATCCTACTGAAGATGGGAGAATCTCATGGGAGCGCGACAGTTCCTGTATTTCGGATTCAGATGAAGAAATAGAATGTTGGAAGAACCGGTTACACAAAGTAACAATGCTGAATTGCAACATGATGATTAGATCACTGCGGTGCATGATGACTGAAGAAAGGGAACTGCCAACAGATGATGGGGTAACAAACGTGGAGGAATCCTTAGACCAATTTGAAAGAGCGGTACCGGAATAACAGCAGTACGGTGTGCTAGAACGGGCATTGCACGCGACACCCACACGATGGGGGAATATACATCAGAAGACTATGGGGAACTAGCACGAAGGTAGAAGACAGATACGCTTAAAGCCTAGAAGTCCCCAACGACAAAAGCGAGCCGGGCAGCCAGGATGCAGTAGTTTGCACGCCCACTTGTGTCGATGCGTGCAGACGTGTGCTATGCAAGCACCTCCTAGACTAGGGATCGAAAATCAGGGAATGCGATGCATGCCACAAAAATGTCATGTTGATGCCTTCACAAAGCTATGTGGAATTATGAACAGAATTTACCAGACAGGAAAAACTGATTGGGACCTGCGTGTGGCAGCGGTCCGATGGGCATATAGGGACATGTGCGGGAACCGGGGCGTGGAACTGGTTTTGAAGACGACGAGTGGAGTCAAAGCTGTAGTTTTGGGAAAGAATTCTCACATAATCACTCCCATAATTGCGACAGCTTGCGAGGACCAAAGTGAAGAAATTATGCAGTTGTGCGAGGACGAACATATAAAGATTCAAGAAGCCATTCAGCGAGGGAACATTGAGCTGCACGAACTTGAATAAGATTGGGTATGATTGAAGAAAAAAAGTACATTAATGGACAAGGATATCAGAGAACTGGAAACCAAAATCTCGCAAGCATTACGCACCGATAGTAGGATGGGGCTCGTATGGGCAACCCCACCACCGCGCTAGCACATTGTCGCCGAGAGCTGGTGACTATACTACCATGGCTACGACTGCACCTTATTAGGCGAAGCAACCAAGGAAGCACTCCACATAAGGGAGAACATGAGGCGTTGATTGGCTCAAGGGTAACTAAGGAAGGCCCGCAGATTGGTTCAGGCAGTGACTTGAAGCCTCGCACCAGTAGTGCGACCACCTGGCTATCCGTAGGAAGCACATCTCAACACTCCAAGCAGTTGAAAGAGAGCGTGAGACTATAAAAAAGTCTGTATGGGAGCTGCACAACCCAGACATTGAGCGTAAGATCAGTATGACGCACAGATTGCGTTCGCCCACAAGGGACTACGCTACCGTGTGGATGGGATGGAAAGTGACCGTTGGTGACACTGTTCATGACAAGGTGTCCAATTTAAGGCAACGAGGAGTGGACGATAGACAATTAAGACACGTGTCAGAACTATATTTGAAAAGATCTACCACCAACATCACATTAATGAGCCAAGAAATGGGGGAACGATCGAATTTGAATTCCGACAGGTCTATAAATCCCAGATGGTCATCTGATGAACAACCCTTGGAAACTTGAGAATTTTGTTATTGCGCATGGAATTTACGGCTTTAGAGGCTTTGAAAATGAGTTCAGTATTTGAAGCATTAACGAAAGAGACGCAGGACCTTCTCAGAAGAGCAATGTCGACTGCCAAGGACGCCACACCAAGCCCTATGTCACCAGTCGGGGATGCACTGGAAATTCCAAAATCGCCTTGGATGCCGAGGGCCAAAAAGGATCCACAGGTAGCCGGACCAGTCCATATTTCTCAGCAAAATCTGTGGTTCAACAAACTGTCGATGGAAGAGAAGGGAAAAATAGTCAATATTGAGAGCGATGATGAGGAAGAGGATCCTCCGACCTTTGTCAAAGAGCTGGATCCATAGGAAGATATGGAAGAAGACAGCCCGCCAGTACGCGCCACAATAAAGTTGCCCAAGTATGTCCCTCAGTGGAAAGGGAGGGTAAATGTACCTAAAGATTTGGATGCCGTTAAGAGCACACTCAACACCCCGTTCCTTCCCGCAGGAGTTCTGTTTGAAGGTTCGGCTGTGGGCCACGTTCCCACTATGAAGTTTGAACACTGGGACCTCATAGATAGTGAGAAGTTTCCTCATTTGGAAACTAGCCAACTGATGGAACAAAGCACGGAGGGGGCCGTTACAACATTGCAACCACGGACATGGATGCGTGGGGTAGAGGAGGCTGGGCTACTCCACCTCCTATCAATTCCACACTTTCATCGGGCCCCAATCACGATATTTGTCATCTGACAACTGCTTTGCCTGGTGCACAATGGGTACTTGTGGCTGGAAGAGCCCATTCCCATCACAGTGGAGCTCATTCATAGGATTTCTTGGCTTCCCTGTGCAGGAAGGGACCCCACGGAAATAGCTGGCGCAAGTGGAGACTTGATGATTACAGAGGCCATGAAAAAGAAATATAAGTTGGAGAAAAAGAAGAGGGGTTACGTTATTACTAGCATTTAGGACAAAGGGGTCCACGTCGCTACCTAGTTGTTGGCAGGGAAGGTGATGAAAAAATGTTGTGGTAATGAGATACCAACAACAGTCATCGCACTGGCCAATCAATGCGCAGAAGGGGTACAATTCAACTGGTCACAGTTCCTCTGTGAGGAATTCTTGATGAACTACAGGGAGGCCTAGGAGTAGGGTAAGACCTTACAGTACGCGTGGTTTCTCTTATCTATCCTGTTGGTTACAGGAGAATTTCCTGAGGATAGTTAGTTTTCTCCCATTGATCAGGACTGGCTAGAGGTAGCAAAATACGTGTCGCTATGGGCAATGAAGGATGCCACACGCATTCGAGAAACCAAGATCTTCTAGGTACTGATGGAAGCGAGCATAAGACTATGGATGAACAAGAGGCGCACCTATCCCCCTCAGTATACGACAGTCTGAAGAGTTTTGCAGACTTTAAAGCAGATATGCACAATGTGTATATCAGGGCATGGTAGGATCCAGAACAGAAGTGGACCACACTCCCCTTCATCGCAATACATGACGCTGTTTTCGAATTTCTCGACACATGGCCACTGGAATGGCACACACCAGATGTGGTAGTGCACGAAAAAATGGAGATTCAAAAACAAAAGGCTGCCGCCAAGTTGCTAGCACAACAGAAACAAAACAAACAAATAGTTGCGGAAGTACAGGCATCCCGGGAGGAAGCGAAGGTTGCCGAGGAAAAGGCAGCAGCAGTAGGGGTAGAGGAGGCTGGGCTACTCCACCTCCTATCAATTCCACACTTTCATCGGGCCCCAATCACGATATTTGTCATTTGAAAACTGCTTTGCGTGGTGCACAATGGGTACTTGTGGCTAGAAGAGCCCATTCCCATCACAACGGAGCTCATTCATAGGATTTCTTGGCTTCCCTGTGCAGGAAGGGACCCCACGGAAATAGCTGGCACAAGTGGAGACTTGATGATTACAGAGGCCATGAAAACAAAATATAAGTTGGAGAAAAAGAAGAGGGGTTACGTTATTACTAGCATTCAGGACAAAGGGGTCCACGTCGCTACCTAGTTGTTGGCAGGGAAGGTGATGAGAAAATGTCGTGGTAATGAGATACCAACAACAGTCATCGCGCTGGCCAATCAATGCGCAGAAGGGGTACGATTCAACTGGTCGCAGTTCCTCTGTGAGGAATTCTTGATGAACTACAGGGAGGCCTAGGAGCAGGGTAAGACCTTACACTACGCGTGGTTTCTCTTATCTATCCTGTTGGTTACAAGATAATTGCCTGAGGATAGTTAGTTTTCTCCCATTTATCAGGATTGGCTAGAGGTAGAAAAATACGTGTCGCTATGGGCAATGAAGGATGCCACACGCATTCGAGAAACCAAGATCTTCTGGGTACTGATGGAAGCGAGCATAAGACTATGGATGAACAAGCGGCCGCACCTATCCCCCTCAGTATATGACAGTCTGAAGAGTTTTGCAGACTTTAAAGCAGATATGCACAATGTGTATATTAGGGCATGGCAAGATCCAGAACAGATGTGGACCACACTCCCCTTCATCGCAATACATGACGCTGTTTTCGCATTTCTCGACACATGGCCACCGGAATGGCACACACTAGATGTGGTAGTGCACGAAAAAATGGAGATTCAAAAACAAAAGGCTTCTCCCAAGTGGCTAGCACAACAGAAACAAAACAAACAACTAGTTGCGGAAGTACAGGCATCCCGGGAGGAAGTGAAGGTTGCCGAGGAAAAGGCAGTAGCAGTAGGGGCCACTATGATGTAGGAAGAAAGACGCCCAAACATAACCACATAACAGGGGAAAAATGTGACAACAGAAGGTGCGAACCCAAGTACCACCTCGACACAATTGAAAGGACTGCGTGGAACAGAACGAACAGGGCCATGGAAGAAGGCCAAGGTTCCCAAGTTGGATGGGGAGCCTATTACACTAACCGAGGGTGACTTATATGACATCGGCGACATAGTTCATGAAGTAACTAGGGAGGTGCTCCGGGAGGTAATGACGGAGCAACATAATATGTTGGGGGAGCTCAGGGAGCAACTTCGGGAACTTCAGGTACCGGCCCCACAGCAAGCAATGGTAGCCGGGGATACGGGTACATTAGCAATTGAGCAATTTATGCAAGCCAAAATGGAAAATACCGTTGCGCTGCTGGAAGGAGCACTGATAGCAGCCAATATGGAGGACAGAACTATGGTAAGCCGGCTCAAGGGACTTGGTTTAAACTTGGCTACCCTGCCGCGAGAAATATTATACCAGTTGCAAGATGGAGCAACGACAGAGCTCCATGGTAGGGAAGGACGCACAGTCCAGGTGCTCAGTGAACAACGAATCAACCTCGAGCAGTTGAGCCTCTAATGCGATGAAGCGGTAGCACAAGCTCAACAGTTGGAGAAAATCGTCGAGGAAGCATGCCATCGTGTCCCCGAGCTAGAGATTGCAGCAGACTTACCAGTGGGTATCTGGATCCATAAACTGGCCAGTGGATTCTGCCAGGCACAGGAGGAAGCAACAAAGATCCAGATGGACCTCAACTTGTAGATCATGGAGCTGAGGCTGAAAGCACAGCCATATACACTGCTAGAGGTCAGAGAGCAGTGACACCGCGCCATTCAATCAGGGTTGGAAGCAATAGAGTGCGCCATATAGGATTTCACAGGCTTGTTAGATCAGTCACTCGTCACCCTTACTTCATTATAGGAAGACCCAATGCTACAGAGGTTGGAGACAAAAGCACAAGAGCTGCAACAGGCCTATGACAATCTTCGGGGGACCGCGCAGACGGTCTTCCTTACTCAGCGATTGGCCAAGATGAGGGAGGCCCAGGCTCTCAAAGCACAGGTGGACACCACACGCCAAAAAGAATTAGTGCTTAAAGAATGCATCCAACCTTGGCTTGAGGAAGCATTCATGGTCACAGCTAAGAATGAGGGAAAGTTGTCACATATGCAGGGCGTATACACACTTAGGCAAATAATTGCACCTGATGAAGAAGCATCAGAGATACGCGCACAATGGGTATAGTGGACAGTGGAAGAATGTGCTGCGGATGTAAAAGAAGTGCATATGTTGTTGGATGAACTTTGCATGAAGATCAACGCACCAGCTGAGTGACTTGGGATGAGTCACGATGATTGTGTTGGGGGCCTATTGGGTAGCAGATCCCCCATAGTAGATTTTTGGGGCATAAAGCCCAGTTTTGGGTCAATGTAATGTAAAGATCCCGCAAAATGCGGGCGCGGAGTACGAAAGTCTAGGGTAGTCTGCCCTAAAATATTGTAATTTAATATAGAATGTGTCAGCCTACCCATGGTCCATGGACCATGGGAATGTATAAATAGAGTGAGGCTCTAAGTGTAGAAGTCAGTTTTTAGATCTGATCTGAAGTGATATGGGTTTTTGAATGAGAAATTCGCTCTGAGTCTGTAAGTCCAAGTCGTGGTTGGTAGTAGTAAGAATAGGCTCTGCAGTTGTGTGCGCAAAGGCCTGGTAGAGTTTGCAGCTGTGTGCGTGGACCCCTGCAGCTGTGTGCGCAGGGTAGGAAGTGGATTGTAACTGGAAAAAGCATTAATAAAGATAAGTTGGTTTTGGAATATCGTGTATCTGTTTCTATGTTTCTGTTTATGCATCTGTTTACAGTTTATGATTGTGCGCATGTCTGTTTATGTTGAATGGTAAATGAAAGTATTGGGCCCACTTAATTTAATTCAAGATCTATAATAATAATAAGCACAGTAAAGGGTAAAGAACATTCACGCTTGTCATCCAAGTTGCGCGAAGTTAGTTGCACCGAACAGACAGCTGCGCGGAAGTAGCACAACTCGTAGGATTGGTTCGCGAACTTTCGAGACCTCATTAAGACATCCCTAGGGTGCGGAAACCTCATTCCAACACCCTCCCATACTGCCTCGGGTGAGACCTCAATTCGCGCTCCGCAGACTGTTGCCGAAAGGATCGGTAGTTTTGGGATTTGTTTGGCTAACTCATGACTAAACCTGGGTCAGGCCCCAATAAGCCAACAAGAAGTCTGGTAAGGCCAATACTGGAGTGGAGCACATGGCCTGTTTGAGAGCCAAGAAGGCTTGTTGAGTTGCGTCAGTCTAAAGAAATGATTTTTTCTTGAGAAGATTAGTGAGGGGTCTAGCAATGCGTCCATAATTGCGGAAAAATTGTGATAGTAGCCCGTGAGACCCAAGAACTGCCTCAAAATATTTGAGTTTTTGGTTGGGGACAATCTTGCATTTCCTAAATCTTTTTCGGATCAACCCTCACTCCCTCATGACCCACAATGTGTCCCATATACTCTACTTCTTCCATGCCAAAGGAGAACTTTGATAATTTGACAAATAATTTGTGGTCTTGGAGGAATTTCAATATTTTGTCAACATGCTAAAGATATTTGTCCCATGTTATGTTGTAGATGAGAATGTCATCAAAGAAGACTAGGACAATTTTTTTGAGATATGGTTTCAAAAGGTGGTTCACGAGGCTTTGAAAAGTGGATGGAGCATTGCAGAGACAAAATGGCATGACCAGGAATTCATAATGGCCTTCATGAGTTTGAAAGGCTTTCTTGGGAATTTCCACTTCCTTCATGCGTATTTGGTGATAGCTTGAGCGAAGGTCTAGCTTGGTAAAGAATTTAGCACCATATAGTTCATCAAGCAGATAATCAACAAGCAGAATAGGAAATTTGTCCTTGATAGTGAGCTTGTTAAGGGTCTGAAATTTAAGATACATGTGCCATTATCCATATTTCTTTAGAACCTTGATCACTGGATATGAATAAGGGATGCTATTGGGACAAATAACGTTGGCTTCAAGGAGTTCTTTGATGATTTTTTCAATTTCATTCTTTTGGGAAAAAGGATATCGATATGGGTGGACATTTGGCGGCTAGGCACCTAGGACCAAAGGGATGCTTTGATCATGTTCACCACTAGAGGGTGGTGATCTACTACCTATTGCATCTTGGGATGAATATGAGGAGTAGTGGATTCAATGGCTTGGATGGCATTAAATTTGGCGACTACACCATGATGGTGATTTTTTAAAAGCTTATCCATTTCATGCAACCTGATGATAGTAGGAGCACCTTCCTGGAGTTCCCTCAATGTATGAACGTGGTCATTATTCTTAAAGCTCATACAAAAATCCTAGAAATCTATTGTGATAGGGCCTAGTGTGCGAAGCCATTCAACACCAAGAGAAATGTTGTAACCACCCATTTCAATGACAAACATGTGGGCGTTTAGGTGGTACTCTACCATCTGAAGCTTAATATTTTCATAGCATCCTTCAAATTTCATGGTCCCCCATTAGAACTAAGGACTTGGAATTTAGATACTGCCCATACAAAGAAATGAACAAATTCTGTGACTCTCATGGAAAAAGTTATGAGTGTTGCCACTATCAATAAATACCACTACTGGTCAGTGTTTAATAAAACCTCATATTTTGAGAGTCCGGGGCAAAGACATTCCAACCAAGGCATGCAGTGATATAAATGGCTCATCTAGCATATCTGTGAGATCATTCTCTAGGTCGGTATGGGTTTCACACACTTCTTCCTCAGGCACCTCAGGGGATGGAGCTTCATCTGCTGAGCTGTTATTAATAGCATCAATCTGAAAAAATTTTGGTTCCTTGCATTTATTTCTGGGGGAGAACTTGACATCGCAGTAGTAACACAATCCTTGTTTCCTTCTTTCAGCCATTTCTACTGGCGATACCTTTTGAACTTTAAGTGTTTGCGTGGGGCCCGAAGCTTGGGTGGGACATTCCTTAGTGATAAAATTTGGACGATTGGACTGGGAATTTAAGGTGACTTCCATATCTAAGGCCTTGCGACATGTGTCCAACCAAGTAGCTGGGTGATGCATTCGAACATGGGCTTGTATGGATTTAATTTTGGTAATTCTAGGGACATAACATGCCCCTCTACAGGTCGGTGTTTAATAAAACCTCATATTTTGAGAGTCCGGGGCAAAGACATTCCAACCAAGGCATGTAGTGATATAAATGGCTCATCTGGCATATCTGTGAGATCATTGTCTAGGTCAGTATGGGTTTCACACACTTCTTCCTCAGGCACCTTAAGGAATGGAGCTTCATCTGCTGAGCTGTTATTAATAACATCAATTTGAAAGAATTTTGGTTCCTTGTATTTATGTCTGGGGGAGTACTTGACATCAAAGTAGTAACACAGTCCTTGTTTCCTTCTTTCGGCCATTTCTGCTGGTGATACCTTTTGAACTTTAAGTGTTTGGGTGGGGCTTGAAGCTTGGGTGGCACATTCCTTAGTGATAAAATTTAGACGATTGGACTGGGAATTTAAGGTGACTTCCATATCTAAGGCCTTGCGGCATGCGTCCAACCAAGTATTTGGGTGATGCATCCTAACATGGGCTTGGATGGCTTCAATTTTGGTAATTCTAGGGACCTAACATGCCCTTCTATAGGTCAATGTTTAATAAAACCTCATATTTTGAGAGTCCGGGGCAAAGAAATTCCAACCAAGGCATGTAGTGATATAATGGCTCATCTGGCGTATCTATGAGATCATTGTCTAGGTCGGTATGGGTTTCACACACTTCTTTCTCAGGCACCTCAAGGGATGGAGCTTCATCTACTGAGCTGTTATTAATAACATCAATTTGAAATAATTTTGGTTCTTTGCATTTATGTCTGGGGGAGTACTTGACATCACAGTAGTAACACAGTCCTTGTTTCCTTCTTTCGACCATTTCTGCTGGTGATACCTTTTGAACCTTAAGTGTTTGGGTGGGGCTCAAAGCTTGGGTGGGACATTCCTTAGCGATAAAATTTGGATGATTGTACTGGGAATTTATGGTGACTTCCATATCTAATGCCTTGCGACATGCGCCCAACCAAGTAGTTGGGTGATGCATTTGAGCATGGGCTTGGATGGCTTCCTTTAGGACATTGGTGAAACATTCCAAGTAAAATTCATCTCCTAGGCCTTTAGTTCTGATGGCCAATTATTCAAAGGTTGCAATTTAGTCCTATACTGTACCTGTTTTCTGAAGCTTAGTGAGATGACCCAAAAAATTAGCTTCCCGATCAAAGTGATCACATATGGATTTTTGAGAACATGTTCCAAGTTTGCCTTCCTAGATAAAGTTTATGATGACACTGCCACCACTTCCATCTCTCTTGGTCTAGGTAAAGGGATAACACATGTAGTTTAGTTCCATCGTTGTAGATATCATTAAGGAAGAAATATTGTTCCATTTGTGCTACCCGTACTGCAGGGTTAGAACCATCAAATTTGTACATGTCCAGCTTGGGTGTCCGGTGGTTCAAAGAGTGGTGATTTCCATGGAAGTTAATGTGATGGATGGATTCTCCTTTTATGTGTGCATCAACACTAGGCTCCTCCCTTGTGAGTTCATGAGACATATTTAGAGCATCCACTAGCTTTGAGAGCTGGGTGAAAATTTTCTCCTTGAATGCATCGAATCTTTTCTCAAGGTTGTCGACTTTCTCGACTGCCCTTTCTGTACCCATAACTTGAGATCTGGTACCGAGCATAAAAGAGCTCTATTCAAATTTTTAAGCTTACTTAAGAGTAGTATGCTTGGAAAGAGGGCAAGGTCGAGAGTAGAGTGAAGTGGGTCACTTGAATTTGCATCAAGAAAAATTTGGGACTGCTAGAGAATTGGGGGATTACAAGTGAATGGTACCATTGTGACCAACTCCTCATCCTAAATGTTATGGGCTATGTCTCTTGCAACTGTCCTGGGATGGTCTCATACTTTTACCCTGAAAGGAGTTTTACTCCCAACTGATCAATACTACAGTGGATGAATTCCGAAAAGCTTGATATTGCCAAATGTCCTGCGAAAATCGGGCCTAGACTATAATAAAAAAAACCCCCCAAGGTCTTGGTACTGTAGAATGTGCTACAAAAATATGATCTAGTCTGTGGCAGCCAAACCCTCACTGCACAAGGAGTTTGATCTGCGCAGGTGAAAACCCCATCTGTTGAATCTGATCTGTACGGTGGTGACATAATTCCAACTACTGGATCTGATCTGTACGGTGGTGAGATAATCCCAACTATTGGATCTGATCTGTACGGTGGTGACATAATCCCAACTACTGGATCTGATCTGGACAACGAAAATCGAACCCCAAAAACTGGATGTGATCTAGATGAAAATATAGGGGGTTATATTAAGATATCTGAGGGAACTATGGTCTCAAAGGAGTGAAAGGTGCTACAGATCACAATATATGCAGGGGTTCAACTGAGGAGGATCGACCATACCCTTAGTTGTACTACTCGACTACCCTACTGTACGTGCGAGTAATCTCCCCTAGTGTTGTTCTCAGTGTAATATAGCAACAAGACAACTGACAACTTATCTAAGTTTAGGTTTCATATTATGCTAGGGGGCTTCCGATATAACCAAGGGTACGTGGAAGTGAATTCTGTGCGCGGTTCTGTGTAATGTGCTACTACTGGAAGGGGTACCCACAAGGGTTACAAGGGAGTCCAACAAGCGTGACCACCTCTTGTAGTTATTGCATGCATGCCTCCCCAAATCCCTAGGTTTGCGTGCTCAAAAACATATACCATGGTTTAAAGACACTAGGACACGTCGCTAGCCTAAAAACAAATTCTATGAAAATTAGAGGTACAACTGATCCTGGAAAGTGCTCTGATACCACTTGTTATGCTCTTGACTTATGAGAAATATAGAATACTAGAAATATTAAGCAATATAACCCAAAACATATAATTATCACATGAAATGAGAAAAATTGCAAGATATTTTATTATTCAGAAGAAAAATACAATTCTCACTTCCCTGTTCGGGGAGGAAACCTCCAACAGAGAAAAAATCAATTACAATAAGACTCGATGATATTTCCCCTACTAACTAAGCCTATTTATAGCTTAATTAAATCCAAAACCCTAATTGCTAGTGGTCCCTTGCATACCACAGGTTAATCACTTTATTTATTAACTATGGTCCATTTACAACTAATTGTGGTCCCTTTTCTATAATGGGGTTCAACCACTTACAATTATTATTAATGCAGATAACCACTTACGAGATTTATTGAATCTCTAACTAACTATGACTTTAACTAGGCCCCTTGGGCTTATTACATAAATAAAGGGTTTAGGGTTGGTCCCTAAATGATACCATGTTGAGAAATCTAGTGGCAACTAGAGTAGATGGTTTCTCTTACTTTGATAACTCCTTGTGATGTATTTTTACTTAATTGATTAGTTTCTTATTTCACTTCATTATTATTAGTGTTCTCTTCTTGAAAAAACTACCAAACCATAAAGAAAAATAAGACAAAGGACAAAAGATGTGGGTGATCATCAAGGTCCAAAACCTCTCTAACTGAGAGGAAAACCCACAAGAATTATTCTCTTCTTATATAAATTCAATTGATGAATTCCAATACCTATAACCCTTTACCAAGACCCTCCAAGACCAATTCAAACCTTGCTTCCATAAAATTTTGCAGTTTCCATCTGCCCAACAAATTCTTCTAGAACTTCGACTAACCCATCAAATTCTTCTAGAAATTTGACTGGCCCATTGAGTTTACCAAGAATACTTCAAATGTATAACCCTTGTTTGAACAGACTAGGGTTTTTAAGACCTTTAGTGACTTCCTTAAGGATGATGATTTAATCCTTATCCTCGTAGTGCCTTTAAGATGAGTGGTTCTTCTTGATGATTGATGTTCTTTATGATATTCTAATGATTTGACCCTTGAGTGTCCTTATTTAAGCTGCCCTTCCTTGAATTATCACCTTACCTCTAATACCATGTTGAGAAATCTAGGGGTAGTTAAAGTAGATGATTTCTCTTACTTCGATAACTGCTTTTGGTTCATTTTTACTTAGGTTGATTAGATTCTTCTTTCACTTGATTATTATTAATGTTTTCTTCATCAAAAAACTACCAAACCATAAAGAACAATAATGCAAAGGACACAAGGTGTAGGTGATCATCCAGGGCCAAAACCTCTCCAACTGAGAGGAAAACCCACAAGAATTATTCTCTTATTATATAACTTCAATTGATGAATTCCAATACCTATGAACCTTAACCAAGACCCTCCAAAACCAAGTCAAACCTTGCTTCCATCAACTTATGCAATTTCAACCTACCCAAAAAATTCTTCTGGAACTCCAATCGACCCAACAAATTCTTCTGCAACTTTGACCAACCCAACAAATTCTTCTACAACTTCAGCCCACCCAACAAATTCTTTTGTAACTTTGACCTACCCAAAAAATTATTCTGCCCAAGAAATTATTCTATAACTTCGACTTGCCCAACGAATTCTTCTTCCCAACAAATTCTTCTAGAACTTCGACCCAACAATTTTCCAGCACTTTGACTTTCCCAAGAAATGTAGAAACCCTAACAAGAGAGAGAGAGAGGACCAAAAATTTCAAGCTAGTTATTCTCCTTCTTTTTCATAATTTTCCAGCTTCCAAATGAGGTCAAGTTACTTCATGTTTATAGGCTTGTGAGGGGTACAAATTACTCTCTTTATTCCGACTTGTCATTTCATGTAGGCTAACTTGATCTTTACAGCGTGACGATGTCTTGAATGGTTTTTTGATTCAAATAAATTTTCTTTACAATATGTAACATACCTAAAAGGGTCTTTCATACATGACAATGACTAAATTGACTTGTAGAATTAATGACAAGCCCTAGAAGCACTCAATGGGTGCTTAACCAAAAAATAAATCTCCCTTGAGCGTGAAACCCATGCCTCAAGAATAACAATAATAAATTTATTTTCTCATTATATTAAAGACACAAAATCATGATTACGCATGTCATTATGAAGACTGAATCTAGTTACATATTTCAACACCAAGATGGAGGAATGGCTACCTCTATAACCAAAGTTGCGAAGGAAGAGGTTAGACTTCAACTAGAACCACAAAATGAGAGAACTCAAGGTTGCAAGGGGTCACAATGGAATAAAGGGGGTTGATATTGATAGAAACGACCTTCAAAACATGATTTACAAATAGGATAAAAAAGTCAAGAAAAACAAGCAAAAATGAAACAAAGGCCACACTTACAAGTTACAAATGTAATCAAGAATATTAGATGAACTAAGAGCAAGTTGGGAAAACTTTAAAAATGTCATAATATTCATATTTTGTTTATGAAAAAAAACTTAGTGAGATGAGTTTTGAACCACTGAATATATCTTTGATTTGTTATATTTGTTTGAAGTGCAAAGCAAGAAGCACTAATAACTTAGTGGTGAAAAAAATCAAAATTCATTGAAAATGCCAAATTAAACTTGGAGTAGTTTGTGTACAAGAGACAAGAGACACCAGAGATTAGGCCAGAGGCCAAGGAAAAACCCACAAGAGGAAAAACTGTCAATCCTTTCCTTATATATTCTTCATCAACAAGAGAAAATCAAGTCAACCAACTAGTGATCCAAGTGCCAAGTCAACCCTACATTAATAGCCCAAAACTTAATCATAGATTTGTCAATAAATCTGGTTAGAAGATGTCATATTTTAGTTTCTTATTTCTGTTCTTAGTTGCCACATTCACTGAGATAAGATGTATTAGATAGCTCTCATTCCATAGTAGGAATAATGCCATATTAAACTCAGATACCCAAAATATATTACCACAGTAAGTTTGAATGCCACAAAAGATAAGGTAGTTCCGATCCACAAAAAATACATTTCCACAATCATTCGGATGCCATAGAGGATATGTTTCCATAGTATTTCAAATGCCATAGAGGACATGCTTCCACAAAAGTTTGGATTCCACAAAGGATATGTTGTCACAATAGTTCAAATGCCATAGAGGACACGCCGCCACAATAGGTCGGATGCCACCGAGGATATGTTGTCATAATAGTTTGAATTCCATAGAGGATATGTTGTCTTCATGTAGCTCACATCATAGAGATAATATGTGTCTTGTATCTTGCATTTACATAGATAAAAGGTGCCACATAAAACTCATTTTTTTATGTGTCTCAGAATTCATGCCACAGATCTGAAATTGCCTTTCTCAAAAGAGACCTAAACTCTCCAAAATCTAGAGGAATGATGCCAACATATAGTTGTTTCCTCATGTGAAAAGACATGAGTCTTGGGTAAGATGACTTGTCATTTAGAGGGTTGAATTGGCAACTTGGTGAGACCAATGACACTTGAAATTTTTGATTTTATTTCTTTTGTAAGCGTCATGGAAAACATGCCCTTCTAGCTTTTATTTTGACGAATATGAAGCATAAAGAACATGATTTAATAATAAAAATAAAAATAATATTTGTTTTCTTCCATTTTTACATAAAACACATATTGATATAGTGAAATTTATGATGAGTGAGACTAGTTAGAATTCCAACACTCCCTCTTAACTAGGGAGGTATTCATAATGAATTTTTAGGATATTCTCAAATTGAGAACTTCTATAAGAAAGGATCTGAATTGATAAACATCAATGATGATAAAATCATCATAACAAAAATTGTTAAAATACCAAGGCCTTGAAAAGTGAGCTTTATCTCTTCACTAGATCTGAGCACAATGACAGGAGGAATTTATTTGGACAATACTGCCTCTAAAGGAACATACCCCATCTAGGTTCACCAAGGTATGTCTTCAGAAGACCATTTCCTATTCCCTAGGAAAATTTTATCCACTAAACCATTTTTATATAAGATTAATGTACTTTGACTTATAGTTGTTAGCCGTGATCACAATACAGATCTCAAGAATGTTTGTCAAAGATGATTATCCAATCCACCATTCTCCCTACCCATGTTCGTGCATTGGGCTTACAACTGTAATTCTTGGCCATAGTACATGACACACAAAGAATAAGGTGTCCATCCTCACTCCCTCTCAACTAGGGAGGAGATATCCATAAGCCCAAACTTTTCTAAAAATACTCATCTTTTCCCTTAGGAAGGGACTTCATCAATAAATTGACTACCTGTTCATCCATGGAGATTCGTTGTAGCTTTTCGGCTCCTATATGCACCATATCATTGAATAATCAAGCACTTCCATATTCTATGAAAAGTTAGGTTCTTGACAATCTTTGTAGAGAATCATGATCAAATATAACACGTCATCAAGTAGTCCATCAAACATTTTTGTGGAGCCAAACCGATTCACAAATAATTGTACCAACTACCACATTTTCTGCCTCTATAGTGCAACAAAATTTTGCTTCATACTTTTTGCAAGAAACCATACTAGATCCCAACCATCAATACTATATTATCACTTCTAACCCAAATGATGTATCATCAAGTCCTAAGTTCATATAGTGTATGATCCTTCATGTCAAAATTTTCTTCTAGCTCCCTCTGAAGTCAAAATTCCTTCCTTTGACTTATGAATCTTTCTTTCCCAAAGTACAAGGTATTCTTTAATCAGGAGGCTCCTTCAAAAAAGTGGAGTAACTCTTCTAACTGTTGTAACATGTTCATATCCCTCTTACTGGGAGAACCTTCTTGCTTTAATACTATCATTTGTTGCATTATAAAAATCAATGCTTACTCTAAGTTTTATAGCTCCTTGGTTCTTATTCTAGACAATATATGAAAGGTCCTATTGGCTATGCTTCATTGATTCTTATACTGCCAAAGCATAGGTCATCTTAGTTATTTTCCTGCAGTCCTTACTGGAAGGATATGAGATAACAATTATAATTAATAAGAGAATACATAGACAAGAGACTAACTAAAACTTAAAGACAATAACAACAAACTAAATTGAAGAGAAAGGTATAGAATACTTATATTTTCAGCAGAGTCAACTCCCTTTTAATCTTGTACTACTTGTAATCATCTTAGTTATCACATCAACATGATGTCAATTATGTCATTCTTTAGAGCTAGGTATTCTTCTTTCGCAACAATGATTGGGGTTTTTGTTCTTAGGGTTCTTAGTTCAGACTTTTTCTAAGGTTTACAAACCCTAGATGCTTCAATATCCAAATTCTTCAAGGCCTTCCAACTTTCAAAAATTTCAAATTCTACAAGCATACTAATATGTTAGATGCAAACCCTAGAAATACCATTGACAATCCTTCTCTGCATGAGATGGAATTCATTACTGTTTCGTTTACTTGATCTCAACACTATGCAAGGAAAGTATTTGAATTCTTATGAGAGCAACACCTAACATATCAGTTATGTCTTTGTCCTCAAAAGAGGACACAACTTGATATGTTAGATTACACTTCATGATATTTCCTAAACGTGATCTCTTTGTATCCTAGATATTTAGCATTCCATGCAAAATGATAGACTTCTAATATTATAGATCTCTGAAATCAATATTCCCCAGAGAAATTTAACGTAGATCTATGCATGGTTCTTGAAATGTGAAAACAAAGTTTATACATACCTCTTTGGAAACTTTACCTGTCTTCCTTGAATATGGTACCAAATTATAACTGCTTCAAGCTACTTCATAGAAATATCCTTGTGATAGTTTTGATGTCAATCTTCTGGTTATAGGAGACTCATATTTTTTTATTCATGGCTTGGATAAGTGTTATGAAACCAACTCACAAAAAGATAGAAAAGAGAGATCCACGCCTTAGAATTCAGCCTCTTCGAGGGGGCAACCTCCTTTACATTACATAAATGAACAATTCTTGGATGATTCAAATGACAAAACCTCCTTTCTATATATAGGAGTCTAAGGAGTCACAATATAATCCTGCCGACCTAACAATAATAATATAAAGGCAGAATAATAACAATAGTGGGCTTCTATGGGGCACAATAGTAACAATATGGGCACTACATGGGTACATCAATATAATAAGTGGGTTATACTAATAACAATAAGGGGTTACACTAGTAGTATAGGGGCCTAACATGCCCCTCTCCTTCAAAAAGCATTGCCCTCAACGCTTGAGTAGTTCTTGATGCTTCTGTATAAAATTCTTGTCCTCCCATGTGGAATCTTCAGCGGGTAAGTTCTTCCACTTGATGAGATACTCTGAAATTGATCGATTTCGTAGCTGTCGGATTCTTGTTTCTGTGACTGCTCCAGGTTCTAATATGATTTTTCCTTCCTCTTCAATTTCTGGCAATATTGTTTGAATTGGGATCTTTTGCAACTTTTGAATAAGTGGCCATACTTCTTCGTCCTTCTTCCATTCTTCCCTTGCTTGGTTTATCCAATCTGGTTGGATAATATAAATAGCACAAAACAATGCTTCCACATCCTCATCCTTGAAGAGTCTTCCCATTCGGTAAGGTCGCCATTTTTTAAGTGCATGTAGTATTGCCAACATTTCCTTCTCATAAATAGCTTGCTTGAGATGTAGCAGTAAAAATACCCAATCACCTACATCAAAACATTTTTCACTACGATGTTGATCTACCTGTTGTTTCGTTTGATTTTGCACCGAAGTGACGTTATCCTTTAAAAGTTGGAGAACTTGTTGTTGATGCTCGATGTGATCTTTCACTGCTTGAACCTTTTTATTCTTCATATGTCCTTCTATCTCTAGAGTTTGAGGAGTGGTAATTTCTTCCAATCCTTTACAAGATATGGTAGGATTCATTTCTTGATGCTCGATGTGATCTTTCACTTCTTGAACATTTTTCTTCTTGATATGTCCTTCTATCTTGATAGTTTGAGGAGTGGTAATTTCGAACAATGAATTACAAGATATGGTTGGATTCATTTCTTCTTTCTTGATGTGATCTTTCACTTCTTGCACCTTTTTCTTCTTGATATGTCCTTCTATCTTGAGAGTTTGAGGAGTGGTAATTCTTGCCAATGCTTTACAAGATATGCTCTGATTCATTTCTTATTTCTCTGGGGTGGGGTCCTGGCGTATATCTTCTTCTTTTGATGTTTCTTGATCCTTTTCTTCCTCCTCTTCATATTCTATGTAAAATAATTTCTTCTCAGCACACTTATGACCTTTAGTGCATTTGCTATCACAATTGTAACAAAGCCCTTTTTCTCTTTTTTCTTCCAATTGTTGTGGTGTAACCCTTGTAGGTTGTGGAAGGCTAGGAGAAACAACACTTCCATCTTTATAGTTGTGAGGGGTACGCTTCCTGGTTTCCATAATTTTTCTTTCCACTATGTCACAAAGCCCTTTTACTCTTTCCAATTGTTGTGGTGTTGCTCTTTGTATCCTCATAATGTGCTATCATTTCCTCCGTGAAAATTGACCATGTAACAAGTTGTTTACGAGAACAAAGCCCTTCGTACCATAAAAATTGATCTGGTTCTAAATATGAAGATGCAATACATACCTTTTGTAACAGTTGTACACCATGTAGATCAAAATATTGCTCCATCTGAATTATCCAATTTACCGGATCCTTGCCATCAAACTTCCTCATGTTGCTTTTTCTTGATTTTAGGAGCTCGACCTTGAAACGACTGTAATTCTGTACTTTTGGATCTTTAAGTTCTGAAATTTTGAGCTATAGTAGCCCTCTATGTCCTCTTTCCAATGCCACTAGTCTGATCCAAATTGGATTCTCTAAGAAAAAGTTATGCACAATCTCCCAAGATGACTTGATTATAGACCTTTCCAGAAGAGCGAACTTGTATGAAGTGCCACGTGTCACTATTTCGACCTTTGGATCTAAAAAAGATATAAAAAAAAACTACAATCCGTCCTCTTTCTGTACCTTCTTATGAAATTTCAATCCGATCCCCAGAGAGAAAGTTATGATGATTTTCCCCAGGTCACTTGTTTTAAATGTAATTCAGGAGTCTGCAAAAAGACCAACTTCCTCAGATCATATCTCCGCAAATATTGCGCGAAAATCTCTGAAATTCGGACCCAAGGTTCAGCGTGATTTCTTCTCAAATGGTTTTTTTTGCGACTTCTGAAATGTCACAGAAAAAAATTTATAGCGAAAATGCCACGATGACCTGTTTGGAGCAGCGAAACCCTAGAATCCAAAGCTCTGATACCAAATGTTATGAAACCAGCTCACAAAAAGATAGAAAAGAGAGATCCACGCCTTAGAATTCAGCCTCTTTGAGGGGGAAACCTCCTTTACATTACATAAATGAACAATTCTTGGATGATTCAAATGACAAAACCTCCTTTCTATATATAGGAGTCTAAGGAGTCACAATGTAATCCTGCCGACCTAACAATAATAATATAAAGGCAGAATAATAACAATAGTGGGCTTCTATGGGGCACAATAGTAACAATATGGGCACTACATGGGTACATCAATATAATAAGTGGGTTATACTAATAACAATAAGGGGTTACACTAGTAGTATAGGGGCCTAACAATAAGTGTATTGACTTCAGAGCTCATAGATGAGTATTATAAAGTGTTGAACACATACATGGCATCAACAGAATATGAATGATAAGCATTAGAGAGTATCTATTATTAACAAATGATATACATTTATAATACATTCATATGACCTTTGGTTTCATATTCCAAGGTCTCTTGGACTTCCTTAGACTCTTCAGCTTCCACATCAACCCTCAGAGGATTATGTGTCCAACATTACCCCACTTAATCCGAAGGGTTATGTATGAGTCCAAGAAGAGAGCTGTAATACAAAATGTGCAAAAAATGCATGGTGGCACTATGCTGAATGTGCTCTTTGAAATGTTGGTATAAGGGAGGTGGTTTAAGGATGACCACCAACACTGGAATGCTTAGTGCAATTCCCAGAACTCTTCCAAGTTTGGTATGAAGCTCAAGCCTTCTGTTAGAGGAAGTTCTCCTAATGTTTTAAAGAGGGAAACCTTCAACCATGAAAGGGAGGTCTCACCCTGCATAAAATGGAGAACCTCAACCTGAAAAGGGAGGTCTCAACCCGTGATGGTTTAAGGATGACCAACAACTCTGGAATTCTTAATGAAATTCCTGGAACTCTTCCAAAACTAGCAAGAAGCTGAAGTCTTCTGCTAGAGTAAGTGTCCCCAATTCTTTGAAGAGGTATCACCGACTGAAGGCATGCTCAATGAAATCTTTGTCTCTGGCTACAACTCTAAATATGGTATGGAAAGTTGTGGCTTAAGCTCACTTGATGTGGCTTTTAAGCCTGTAGATGACCATCATTTCCCCCCTTGTCAGATACAAGGTGAGATGATGGCGAAAAATCAACTGCAAGATTGTTCAATACTCTAGAACAAGTTCGGACATATGACTAAAATATCTTCTTGGATGTTGATGCCCATTGCCAAGAAGCGATCCATCCAAGATGAATCTTTGTTCTTGCAGGATGTTTGTTTTTGAAGCATATTCTTGAAGAATGACTGGTTTTATGACAATGCTTACATGGATGAAGATAAAAAAAATGATATTTCATATGGCCAACTCGGTCATAGTGTTGGCATTTAACAACTTGTTGTGGTTGATGTGGAAGAGGAGCAAAATCTAGAACAGCTGAAGTTGAACTGTCATGAAGGAATCCAGCACTCTAAAACTGAATGGGATTTGAATAATCTGGAATATGAAAGGAAACCTCCTTGTCATATCCAAGACTTGTTTTGTGCTTGTTATGGAAAAGATCTTCCCAAGGTCTGATGATGGGCTTGGGAAGTGCAAACTGAACTTCTGCATCTGCATGTAAATCTCCTGCTTTATTGGGCACTAGATATGAATCAAATGTAACATTATTGTCTTGCTGTTTATGGGAGTCTGTTTCAATATTTTGAACAGAAACAAGTTCAGAATGATGACTCCATTGCTGTAATTCTTCCCGTTGTAGTTGAGATTCAAGTTGCAAAAAATCAATATGTTCTTGTGCATATTGTAGACAAGTCTGAATTTCTGAGAGAGAGCCTTTTTTGATTTGGAATGTGTCATCAAAAGTAGATTGTATTAGAGTTTTCACGAACTCTAATACTTCACCAATTTGAGTAATTTTTTCCAATGTCAAACTTACACTTTAAAAAGCTGATGCCAAAGAATTCGATGCCAATAAAACAAATAATATGTAAACTATCAATCTTCCAAAAGATGCATGGATATAAAAGAACATTTTTTCTTCCCCATAACCCCTACCAATGATATTTGACAACAAGATCATCAAAAAGGAACCATCATAATGCACAAGATGAAATTTGATTTTCTAGTTGTAATGTCTCTAGTTATGTCTTTGTATTAGGATTGAAACCTATCTATTTCTTGCCACGCATTCTTGTCCAAAAGAACCATAAATTTCAGAGTCAGCTTAGCAAAGTGATCGTGAATGGGGGAGCTTCTTTTGTATTAGGATTGAAACCTACCTGTTTGTTGCCACGCATTCTTGTCTAAAAGAACCATAAATTTCAGAGTCAACTTCGCAAAGTGATCGTGAATGGGGGAGCTCCTCCTAGAGAACCGATGCCTCCAAATGTTGCTGTTAGACTTCCAACTACAGAAGAACTAGAGAAATATGCTCTAAGACAATGGGATAATTTTCTTTTGCAACTAGTCAGCTCTGGCTTTGAAGAAAACATTTATGAACTTGGTTAACAGAGAATGGTTTCCAGTTTCTGCTGATGGAAACAAGTTCTCAACTCTGGCAGATCATTAGAGAGTACATCTCAACAACCGAGGATAGAGGAATTGATGCTGCAACTTTAATTTCTTTTCTATTTGAGCTTAGTTTCCATGCCAATGGTGAGGCTTACAATGTCAATACACTCACAAAGATGCAACTGGAGGTTGTGGAGGAACTTGCTGTACTTGGCTTAGTGCGATTTTAGCAGGGTATGAAAGAGAAATGGTTTATACCTACAAAGTTGGCTATAAATCTAGCATCGAACCTCTTAGATTCATCATCCCAGAAAGCAGCTGAGGGATTTGTGGTTGTGGAGACAAATTTAAGAGTATATGCATATTCAACATCTAGATTACATAGCTTTAATATCAACTTCAAAATATAATTGTCGGAGGAATAAGGAAAATAAAGCACCACTATGCATTACAAGTTGCTGTGGGTATGCGTTATGGAAAAGTGTGCATAGTAATGACAGGGTTGAGTGTACCAGAGAAGGAGGGGCCGTATGTGGAGAGGTTGAAATTTCTCTGTCTAGAGAAAGAGATGTCACGGTAGAAATACCAACAACAAACTTCTCTATTAAATCATCCTATGTGAGATCAAGAACCTCAGGATCAAATACCGATCCATTGTCATATACAATCTTCATAACCAGTCCATATGAAAATGGCCTAATTCCAAGCTTCTTGCAGCATCAATGAATGCCTGTATATCAGCAATTGTGTGATGGTGATTGAAGCGAGCCACCATGCATGGTGGGATCTGGTGCATCGGTGCTGGTGTCGTCGATGGGTGCTGGTCACAAGGCGGAGTGGGACGCAGACATCAATCTATCGTTGCCCAACGACGGATTCAGCCCAAGCAAAGACTGCGGTCGAAGCTCAGTGCCCTGGTGTCGTCTCATGTGTAGACATTCTCACCATTGCAACCAAAGATCTCATTACTTTGGTAGGGGGGCCAAAGTACCAGGTCAAGAAGGGGTGCAAAGATGGGCTTGTCTCAGAAGCCTCTTGAGTTGCAGGCAATCTCCCAGAAGCAATGATGAGCGTGGATGAGCTAAACACCTTGTTCGAATCCAAGGGCTTCAATAAGTCGGAAATGACAATGGTCTCGCGAGCTCACACCATGGGCTTCTCGCACTGTAAGGGGCTCATGGGGAGGATCTACAAAGAACCCATGGATTCCACCATCGATCCTCACTACGCTGTGGGACTGCAAAATGACTGTCCCCAATAGAACCTCGATCCCAACATGGCCATGTTCAATGATGTCCTTTCTCCCAGGACTTTCGATAATGTTTTCTATCAGAATCTATCAAAGGGTTTGAGCTTGCTGGCCTCTGATAAGATCCTCTAGACCGATGCTCGGACCAAGGGCCTCATGGAAACATATGCTTCCGACTAAAATGATTTCTTCCAGGACTTTGAGCTTGCCATGGATAAGCTCGGCAACGTGGGCATTAAAACATGCTACGAGGGAGAACGCAGTACGACTGTTCGTAACTTTTCAACATTAACTATTACAGGAGATTCTCCATATGGGATTTTTGATCATCATACATACTAGAAACACCACTGCACTTGAACTTCAAAATTCACATAACTTCAATGGTTGCAGTAGGTGACTTGAACAGGAATGAACCAACACTGGGATTGTTTCCTTTTATTTTGTTAGTACTGCATGCAACAGAGTTGGCAAGGAATTAAGGAGACAGAGAATCATTAAATCATGCAAGAGCACAGTGCTATTTTTTTTCTATTTCAAGACTATAGACAGTGCATGGAAGTAGTTGACAAAGAGACAATTATGGACAAAATAGAGAAACACCGAAAATCACTACACCATAAAACTAGCGATTCAAATTTGAGCAGGGCAGGAAGGAACCTGCTCTAATACCATGTTGAACACATATATGGCAACAACCAAATATGAATGATAATCATGAGAGAGTATCTATTATTAACAAATGATATACATTTATAGGACATTCATATGACCTTTGGTCTCATATTCCAAGGTCTCTTGGACTTCCTTAGACTCTTCAGCTTCCACACCAACCCTTAGAGGATTAGGTGTCCAACATAAAGATTAGATTATTATCTATGCTCAAAACCTTATAAGATGTCTTCTTTCGGAAATGAACCTTGAATTATGCTTGAGCTTGTCTTCAGATTTGATCTTCAATAAAACTTGTAAGGTGTGAATCACTTCAATTTAAGTTCCATAGAGATAGAACAAATATATCATGACTTTCAGATGCCTTATGTCATGGAGGATTTACAAAGTGTCAATGTAAATTCTCTTAACCACAAATATACTTCAATTGACCATAATCATTTCTCTGGAGTTATTTTACAGATCATTACAAAGGAACTCAAATAATCACAATTTCAACCTAGAATTAGGATCATTCGTAGCCTTAATAGCTTATTAGTTTGGATCAAAGATGACCCATTTGGAAAACTCGGTTTACAAAGGTTTTATATCATAGAAATAATCTCAGTTTGAGGGAACTTGAGCCATCAACATTTAATATAAGTCTACACAATTCTTCCTGAATAAAGCATATAATCTCGAACCTCTTGGACATAGGAATCTTAGAACTTCTTTTGTGGTTCTTATAGAAGACTTAGATAGACCTTTGGACCTATAGCTTCCACAGAAAAATGGTCTTCGAATTTGTAGACATAACTTCACAACACAAAATTATTCCTTTCCACAAAGAGATAAATCAAACCCATTGACTTGTCACAAAGAGGGGTATATTAGCCTAAAACTATTTTGATTCCTTTGTGTAGAAATTCCTTGTAGATTCAAACTGCTAATTATAATATGCTAAAAAAATAGACTTGAATCTACTCTACTCATCAGTGAAAACAATTAAACGATCATGAAATCATGAAGCATACAAGAGAAATAATTAAATCAACACATTAGACAATGATTCCTTGGGGAAAGCCACAATTAACAACCCCTAATATCTGTATATTGCATTATTCCAAAAATATTTTAAAATTACAATGCTCTTCTCAAGCCTGAGAAACCTCTGCACTATCTCTATATGTCTCACTTCTTCCTAGATAATCCTAGGCTAATACCTAAAATATTTTCTACTTGCCCAAGTCCCTATTTACTTTCCCCGTTCCTCAAGGAATTAGCTCCCTATTAATTAGGGAAATTCCTCAATATGAATTGTATAATCCTAACAGGCCTTCCTCTAACTTCATGCAGCACCTGTACAATTCATATGATTATACAATTGATAGACACTGTCCCTGAACTCCAATATGAACCGAGTCTTTCTTTGATATGACATGCATAAGTTATTTATGAGTGAATCATCAATTTATTGGTTGATCATTGTAGGCAGCACCACACTACACTGTAGAGAACACCACACTACTAGACCTCCCACCAGTTACTCTAATAGTTGGAACTAGTTTAATTGACTTTAACTCAGTTAAATTGAATTAATTAATTACAACTCAAAATAAACTCAACTAGGGATCCGATAAAGTAGGAGACACTCTACATGACTCAAGTTAGACACTCAACTTGAATTAACTGAACCAACTAAGTCAAATTAACTTAGTTAACTAATACAAGTTATCATGAGATGTGGAATTACAATTTTATTCCCAATTTAATTCAAGGACAAAATTAAATTAGGATTTAATTGTTGCATTTTCAACATTCCCTCTCAACAAGAAAGGGATTATCTGCTATGCCGATCTTGCCTCTATGAAACTCGATTTTTCATCCTGATAATGCCTTTGTCAAAATATATACATCTAGTTCCTCTGTGGGAATGTATTCCAACAACATGATTCTCCTATGCACACAATCTCGTAGATGGTGATATCAAAAGTCAATATGCTTGGACCGATCATGAAAAAATTGATTCTCATAGAGTTTGATATAACTCTGATTGTTACAGTAAATCACTGTAGGATCCATCTTCTAACCAAATAACCCAACAAGGATGTTCCTCATCTAGATAGCATCACAAGCTGCTTGACTATCTGCCATGTACTCTACATCTGCCGAACTAAGTGCAGTTGATCTCTGCTTCCCACTATACTAAGAAATTGCTGCTGACCCAATACTAAAGATTCCCCCTGATGTGCTCTTTTTTTCAGATGGACTCCTTGCCCAATCCGCATCTGTGAATCCTTACAGCTTCACTTCCTCTATTCGTTTGTACCAAATACCAAACTGAGTGGTGCCTCTGAGGTATCTCAACACATGTTTAACTGCATTCCAATAAATTTTGGTTAGAATAACCATGGTTTGACTAAGATGGTTAACTGCAAAATATATGTCCAGTTGTGTCTTCACCAAATACATAAGTGAACCCACAAGCTTCCTGTAAATATTAGCCTCAACTACTTCACCTGAAGTAATATCTTCCTTCCTCTAGTTCCCTGCTAGAGGAGTCTCCATGGGTTTGCTACTCTCCATGTGGAACTTCTTTAGTATCTCATTGGCATACTTTCCTTGAGAGATAAATAATTCCTCGTTTCCTTTCAATACTTTCATACCAAGGAAATAGTGCATGAGCCCCAGGTCCTTCATCTCAAATTCTCTTGCAAGACCCTCTTAGCAAGATTTTACCAGCTTCTCATCACTTGTTAGAATTAAATCATTGAAATATAATAATACAATCAACAATTTACCTTCAACCACAATATGGTAAAGGTTCACATCTGCTTCACTTTTGATGAAGCCCAACCTGGTGAAATAACTACCAATCCTGGAGTACCAAGCACGGGATGCTTGTTTCAATCCATACAACATTCATTTGAGTCTGTACACATGTGACTCTCTATTGAAGGTCTCAAATCCTTTCGACTGCTTAATGTACACCTCTTCCTCAACCACACCATTGAGGAATGTTGTCTTCACATCCATTTGATGTATCTTCCATCCCATTTGCGTTGAAAGTGCTAGAATAAATCTTGTTGAAGAGTACCTTTCTACTGGAGAAAATATATCCTTATAATATATTCCCTCCACCTGAGAGAATCACCTGGCTACAAATCTAGACTTTTGTTTCTCCACAGTCCCATGTGCTACTTGGTTTACCTTTTAAAGCCATCTGGAACTCACCACTTACTTTTCTGTTGGTCTTGGGACCACTCCCCAAACACTATTTTTGATAATGGAGTCATACTCCTCAACCATGGCATCAACCAATAAAAGTTTCTACAATGCTTCCTCGAATGAGGATGGCTCAATATCTACACTCTTTCTCATCAAAGCCATGTAGCCAATGTACTGATTTGGTGACCTCCTATGCCCGTGCTATGATGTGGGTGCTCCCAAATTTTCTCTACCATCATGCATCAATCTGTTAGCCTCTCTAGTGCGCTTCCTTCCATCTCTAGAATTCTCTACATGAGTGGGTTCTTCCACTCTCTGATCCTCTGCATGTGGCTGCTCCACATCATCCTAAGGTTCTTACTTTGGAGCTAAATTCTCCTCTTCTCCATGCAGCTAAATATCCCTCTCAAGGGAACATATCGTAGCCTTCTCTTCATCAAAATTCACATATCTACGAACCACTGTCACACTGTGAGATGGAAGGTACGTCCGATATTTGTGAGGTGTATCATTGTACCCCACAAATATGCCCAACTCAGCTGTTGGTTCTAGATTTTTCCTCTCATCCTTGGTAACATGACAATAGAATGATGAACCAAATATCCTGAAGTATTCCACATCCGGTTTCTTACCTAAAAAATATTCTTCTAGTGTACTCATCCCGAGAATCCGATGAGGACTCCTATTCTGCACATATACAATTGTGTTGCATGCTTCAGCTCAAAAGTGCAATGGTAGGCCTTGATCATGTAACATTGCCCTTGAAACTCCCATAATAATTTTATTCTTCCTTTCAGCCACCCCATTCTATTATGGGTTATGGGGTGATATTAACTCCCATTGAATGCCTTCTAATGAACATAATTTCTTGAATTCATTCGACACATATTCTCCATTGTTGTTGCTCCTGAGAGCTTTAAATTTCCTACCAACATCTTTCTCAAAAAGTTCTTTAAATTCACAAATTTAGAAAACGTCTGATCTTTCTTCTACATGAAGAAAATCCAACACTTACAAGAAAAGTAATCTACAAATATTACCTAATACCTGTGCTTGGCCATGGAGGCTGTCAAGAACGGTCCACACACATCTGAGTGAACCCTTTCAAGGATCGCTTGCACTGGACTGTCCTAATCATGAAAGTTAGCTTTGGTGTACTTACCTAATTTACACTGTTTGAATGTGTCTTTATGCTCTAGTGTACCCTTGGGAAGTTCTATAGAAATTTGTTGCATGATCTTCAAGTATCCATGGTGCAAGTGACCCAATATTTTATACCACAACTCATCGATGTCTCGGATCTGCATCTTCTCTGCTTTTGTGCTCAAAGTAGCATAATCTTTTACATCCAATTTGTATAGATTCTTTACTCGAACCCCGATCCGCTTCACTTGTCCTGAGGCTATGTGATGAACAAAAGCATTTCCTTTGCTAGATATTACATCGTAGCATGGTCCTCCAACATGGAAACTGAAACCAAATTCTTCTTCAAACCCAAAACATACATGAAATCTTTTAATGTGAGAGGAGAAACAGAATCCCTCTAAAATGTAACCGTACTGATGCTAGTCACACTATACCTCCCATCATATCCCATTTCAATGTGCATTTGGAGGTCCTTCTCCTCCAAGTCACTGAAGAACTCTTTGTTTCCGGTCATATGGAAAGAGGATCCAGTATCTAGATACCACACACTACCCATCACCGATGTCACCATGCAAGTAATGAGGATGAAATATAGCTCGAATTGTGAAGCAAGAGCTTCACCTGCCACTCCTCCTTAGGGATTCTTGTTGACCTTCTTGTGTGGAAAATTCTTGGCATAATGTCCTAGCTCGTGATACTAAATTTTTTTAATCTTTGACATGTCCTTATTCTTGCCACCTTGACTGGAATATGATTTGGAATGGGATGAATTCCCTTTCCCTTTATTTTCCTTTCTATCTAAGGCAAAATTCTCCTCATCATCATGCTTGAATGATGATCCATCTCTGGTGTTCCACCGAATCTCTTCTTGCACCAAGTCAGACAACAAACGCTCCCACTCTGGTAACTTCTCCCTCCCATTTAATGAGTCCTGGTAGCTATGCTAGCTCTTGGGAAGGTCTAGAAGTGTTAGGTTGACCAACTCTTCTTCAAAAACTATAATACCGACACTTCCAAGCTCATCCCGACATTAGGTGAACTTGGTCAAGTACTTTCATATTATGTCGCCCTTCTCCATCTTGGTTTTTCTGAGCTTATCCTTCAGTGCCAACTTCTTGTGGTCATTGCTGTTTTGAAATAGGTATGTCAACGCCTTCCACATCACATATGGAGTCTCCTTATCATGGAGGGTTGAGACAATATGATCTTGAACTCCTTCTAGGATAATCATTCTCTCCTTTGCAAAACATTTTCTCCACTATGCTAGATCTTGAGCATTAGCTGTTGGAGGCTTATGAATATCTTTGTCTATAAATTCCTTAAGCCAGTTGTCTTCCAACACTACCTCCATCCTATCCTTTCAATCAATATAGTTTTAACTACCCTCAAGGGCATATTCGAGTCTCAATCCGTAGAACGACATCCTGCTGGCTTTGAAGTATGATATTGCAAATTGATTTCACCCGCAAAAGACAAACTTGTATTCTCCTTTTCTAGAGTGTTTTTTGCTCTGACACCATGTAGACATTCCTTGTAGATTCAAACTGCTAATTGTAATATGCTAAAATAACAGATTTGAATGCACTCTACTCATCAACATAAACAATTAAACGATCACAAAATCACAAAGCATACAAGAGAAGAAATTAAATCAACATATTACAGAATGATTTCCTGGGAAAATCCATAGCTAAAAACCCCTACAATCGTATATTGCATTAGTCAGAAAATATGAGAAGATTACAATACTTTTGTCAAGCCCGAGCAAACTCTACATTATCTCTATCTGTCACACTGCATCCTAGACAATACTAGGCCAATACTTAACCAATTTTTTTCTTTCCCAAGTACCCATTTCCTTGCCTTGTTCCTAAAGGAATTATCCCCCTATTAATTAGGGAAATTCATCAATATCAATTGCGCAATCCTCATAGGCCTTCCTCTGACTTCATGCACTACTTGTACAATTCAAATGATTATACAACTGATAGTACATTGTCATTGAAATCCAATCTCAACTGTGTCTATCTCTAATCTGACATGCATGAGTTATTTATGAGTGAACCATCAGTTTACTAGTTGATCACTGTAGGCAACACCACACTACACTGCATGCAACACCACACTAGTAGACCTCCCACTAGTTCCTCCAACAGTTGGAACTAGTTTCGCTAACTTTAACTTAGTTAAACTAAATTAATTAATTACAAATCGAAATAAACTCAACCAGAGCTCCTATAAAGTAGGAGAGACTCTACATGACTCAAATTATACCCTCATCTTGAATTAACTGAGCCAACTAAGTAAAATTAACTTAGTTAACTAATACAAGTTGTCATGAGATGTGGAATTACAATTTTATTCCCAATTTAATTCAAGGGCAAAATTCAATTAGAATTTTCTTGTTGCATTTTCAACACTTTGCATACCTTCGGTCCTTTTGAGAAAAATACAAACTTGTCTCCTATCCAACTCAAACTCGAATTCTCTTGGATTGTGACTAGCTATAATACCATGCATTTTACCCTCTTTTTTAAATGTTGGAGGGAAATGAGCATATCAAAGGTGAAGAAAACAATTTCTAGGTAAAAGGAAAGTCATTAGTAGTGAAAAATGATGTTTTAGATGCAATGAAAATGTTCACTCTATAAGGAAATTCTTAAAATTTGTAAAAATAGAATTGAATTTTCATACAAGATAACTAGTGGGATTATCATGAACATATGAAATCAAATCTTGATTTGCAAAAAAAAATACTATGATAGTCATCATAGGATATTAGAATTTGACCAAGATAGAAGTGAAGCTTTACACATGCTATGATACCATGTTAAAAACTATTGATAACCACACTGGTCAAATAACAAAGTCATTCACTTGCATAGAGATCAAAGATTAGGAAACTACCTCTTATGTTGTTAAAAACCTTGAAGGGGGAAAATAATACATGGCACTAAAGACAATTTATTAATGTAGAAAAATAGCTTAGATAAACATCTCTCACAAATTCCATCATTTGAAAATGGATCCTCCATGATTTTTTATAAGAGAATAAACCAATAGGGGGTCAACCCATGAATCAAGTGTCATTAGTATTAAGGATATGTTAAACCAATATACCACTAATATGTAAGACATGATTGTAAACAACCAATGAAACAACCTATCATAAACAAACATCACACCAACTGCTTGTTAAACTAACTCCTAGTGTTAAAATAACCTTATCTTGTTGTTACACCAATTTCATCTGTCATAACCTTGGTTATTTATTTATCCAATTATCTTTCTTAACTTTTTGTGTCCTTTTCTCTTCAACTCCTTATGCTTTGTGTAAACTTATATCCACATTCCTTGTGTTTCTTGATCTTCCAAACTTATGCTTCTAGTCTTTTATCAAATTTACATGTTGCTTGCTGCCAACTTCTTCATTTATTTTTGAAATGATACTCATGTATTTCTTCATTTTCCTTCTATACATGCGGTCTTCGTACACATTCTTGACCTTGTCTCTTCCATGCACTATTCTTAAGATTGTTAAGATGTAATTTTTGGCTAGTCTCTTTTACACACTTCCTTTCCAATCCATTTATGTGCATGCTATTTGTTTTCATGTACCTCTAATTTTATTTTTAACTTGTGTTCTTGCACATCTTTATCTTTTAAACCCACATCAACTTCTCCTTCCATGAAACATTTTCCATTCATGTGCTCACAAAATATTTGACAAAACTTCGATTTCTCTTTGTGATCGATCTCTTAAAGTCTACTTTTGAGATCCAATAACTCTTTTTTTCTAGTTCGACCTTTCACTTCACCAAACAATGTGTATACTTGTTAGTTCTAGTCTAGAATATATTATCCAATATTTCTTTAGGCTTCTTATTTAGCACTTGTTTCTACCAATCAAATTCCACCATTTCTTCTTTTGTTGAAATTCTAAAATATGTACACGAACAAGTATGGAACTATTAAATAATGGATAGATATAATTTTTTTCTAGTAATTCCATTTCACATGCATTTTCTCCTAACTTTCTTTGAATATTGAAAAATCCTATTTCCTAAGTTATAGCTTCTTGTAGGTGCCTTTATGGTAGCCTTATTTCCTCAGGTGAACCATTAGTTGGTATTGAAGCATAAGTGGCTTGAATATACAATGCATATCAATGATCTCTTTGTACTTCAAACTATTTCTTTGCAACTTTCCTGCAACCACACTCCCACCCCTTGAGCATACCTTAGGCAGTGAAAGGTGTTTCTTGCTTGGTTTATCCCAAACCCAAAAGTCTATTATGAATATGGGGTTATAAAATGCCACTTCTCTCAAGTTTATATAATTATATTATGACCTCATCATCATACTTAGCTCGTCGAGAGCCTTCTCGTGATATAAAATCTACCACAATTTGACTTTGGGATCGTAAGCTATGCTCGATCAAAGATTGACCTATTAAAAGAGGCCATGTCTTCATGCTAGCCATGTGGTACCTATGTGACCTCCATAGACTTTAGTGATATTAATATGTCATCATAGTGGGACCCACCATGCAATTTCCACACCAAGATGGCTCGACTACTCAATTGCATTATTGCCACGATGTTGCCATTCCACCAAAAAAAATAGGTGCTGGGTTTCCCCACACTAAAATTATGGTCAGATTGGCCCCACTCCATCTACGTGTTTATATCACATTTACAACACTAGATAAAAAATAGGTGAGTGGTGGGTGGTGACAGTTTCTGCGTCAAAATCATGGTTGGGTCAACCTAACCTTTGTTGGTGCACCCATTCTATGGTATTGCACCTACAACAATCTATAGTGGTAAGCAATGAACAATGAGTGGTGGGGAAACATTCTAGTACTTTGGGTTTATTGCATACCCACTCTCATCTATTTCGTCACTTTTTTAGTGTTCCACCATATTATTGGCCCTCAATCTTCTTGCGCACACAAGGTTACAACCAATCTCTGGTGTCGGTCTTGACAATATATACACATATAAAAGAACTAGTCAGTTAGGTGTTATAAAGTAGAAAAGAGTGATACCTCACACTCAACTTCTCAAGGCTTATGACTGAAAGGGACCGAGGCTTATGCCTCAACTCCATGTTCCTTATAACAAAGGAGCATCCCAAACCACCAAACTTTAGGGAGTTATGTCCTAAGGCTTGAAGCCCCAAACTGTCAATTTCAACAGGTTACCTAGTATAAGAACATGTTTTTGCTATACAATCATAGTTTCAATAGTTTGATAACTTATTGGTGCTATATGTGGTCTTCCATTGCTTGAACCTTGACATTCCCTTTAAAGGGGGATGTGATGGATGAAGGATGATATGCATAAATTTCCATAAATGGGACATTTTGATGAAGGATGGAAGGTATGTTGTAACATTGCTTTGCCAAGGGAAATCAATTGATCCATTATGTTTGTTTATCAAATGCATAGCAAAAAAAAATCATTTTAAACATTTATTCACGATCTTAGTTTGTCCATCAGATTGAGGATGGTAACATGAGATGGGAGCCAATTGCGTGCCTAAAGAAAATAATTCAATTGAATTTTTGGTCAAAATGGGATCTCTATCACTGACAATAAACTTGGGAATTCCATGTAGATTTTGACTTGTTTTCATAAATGTTATGGCTACTATACTTTCTTTAAAAGGACGAGAAAGAGAGAAAAAAAGGGCCTACTTCATTAGTTGATCCAATACTACCGTGATGACATTCTTTCCTTCAAATTTGGACAAAGTTATAAGAAAATCCACTTAAAACTCTTCCGAATGTTGATTTGGTATACCTAATGGTTATAGGAAACTTGAGGTAATGATTGTGTCTTTGTTATTTTGTTGGCATATCATACATTTAACCACAAAATTTTGAACATTAGTTTTAAAACCTCTCCATAAAATCCTTGTTAACCTTATGGTAAGTTTTCAAGATTTTCGAATGTCCTCTTATAGGAAAAGTGTGCAATTCCAAAAGGACCTTCTATTTGAGGTGAGAATTCTTCCATTAATATAGTTGATATTGATACCATGGAAAACCATTCTTCCATACAAATTTATCTAATGCACTTGGTCCTATTGTATTTGTTGAATGATATTGCATACTTTCCGATATTGATTCCATTCTATCCTTGATTCTTCCACCCAGTTAGATTGTGGAATGGAAATAGCATGTAGTAAACTCTTTGTTTCTTCTTCTTTTCTTGAAAGTGGATTTTCCACGATACTATATTTTCATTTTTTATTTGTAACTTCAAATTCATAACCTAGTAGCGCCTTTGTAACCCATTTTTGTTGCTATTTTGAAGATAATCATTAGTCTAAGAAGTACTTCAAACTATTATGATCTATTTTTCATAAAATAAAAATTTAAAATTTACCAATGTGTACCTTGATATTTCTTCTTGTCCTCCTCAAAATTTGACTATTTTAAACTTTCTAAAAACGTTATAATGAAAATGCTAAGATGACCTAGTTAAAAACTAATTTCAAGAGTAGTCAAAAATCCTATTTTCGATAGAATATATATTTAAAAGTACATTGAACAAGAACTTGAAATTTTTATCACCTATAGTTTGATAATTCTTCTTAGTCTTATTAAAATTTGTTTCTTGAAGATTCCCAGAGAAATAATTAAACAAAAAATTCCAAGATGTCTTGATTGAAGGAGCAAAACACTAGGATTGTATACTTGGATACCAATTGTTAGGGAAAAGATACTAAAATTGATCTGGAATGGGGCGCTAAAGGCTTCTTTTTAGCTTACAAGAACCTCTCCCACTCCAAAACTTATATATTCCCAAGATCTATGCTTATGCTTGATAATTTGCGGAATTAAAGGACTTGAAATAGGTGTATGCTTGTGTTTGTTTTTAGACTGTTCAAGTGCTTATGTACATTTTCTTATGCTGATGTAAAACACACATAACAATAAATACAATGCAAAAAATAAGCAAACACATGAGACAACAATATAATATGGAGTTCACCTTGATATCATGGGCTATGTCTCCTTGAGCTCTAATCAACTTGATTAGGTTCTTTGGGATTATGGCTTGAATTCTTTTACAAGTTCCACACTCAACTCCATAGGTTTACAACTGTACCTATGGGATTAGAATACCATCTTACCCCTGGCTATCCTTACTTTGCAGACAGATCTAGGCTTCTCTCGACTAGGCTCCTTCAATTAGTACTTTGAGCTATCTTGAGCTCTAGCTTGCCCCAACTCCCTCAGAACTCTCTTAACTATCTCTGGAACTCCTTCTTTTGTCTTCAACACACTCTGAACATCAACAATAGCTTGATCATTTGATCTCTTTGTTGTTCTCTGGCTTCGTCTACCCTCTGGCTCTCTGGCTCTCAAGATCTCGACTTGGCAACTTTGCTGCATTTAACTCTCTGGCTCTGCAAATCTGTTGCGCTCAGCTCTTTGAGGAATCACCCTTTTCCATTTCCCCCAACCTCTGGTGGCTTCTCTGGATTTCTCTAGAACTTCAGCTCTGCCTCTATCAGCTCTCTGAAGGGAAAAACTAGCTTCTTCACTTGGCTCTCTGGCCTTTGAGGAACCCTCTGACTCTGTGGATTCCATTCGTTCCTCTGTCCCCAATCATGAGGAATCATTCCCTTATGGCTTTTCAGCTCTGCGTGCTTCATAACGCATCCATGTTACAGAAACGCCCACTCATAGCGTGGCACAGGTGTGATGGCTGTTTCCAAATGGAAATGAACCGACGACCTCTTTCCAGAACGAAATCCATGAAATAACGCATTATTCGTTTAGAATGGAAATATAAAGGAATACATAGAAAAACCCATCATGGGCCTTAAGCCTAGACATCAAATGGCCTTAAATCGCATCTATATCCCTCTCGGGTCCATCCTGTCATCGCAAATCGCAATCACATAGGCAAAATGCTTAAAACCCAAGAATTTGACAAATACACGGAAATATAAAGAAATCCTGTAAATCTGGATTTCAAATATTATTCAATTGCATTTATAATATTTATTGGGTCTGTGCCTTGATCGCTAATCACAATCGCACTGCCCAAGAGTCTTGGTCCATCCCCCATGCCTTTTTCTGATGCGATCAAATATCGCCAATCGCTTTATCAGCATATCGCAATCGCTTTATTGACGCTATCGCAAGTCGCTCTATCGCATATGTGACAACCCTTTATATTGTTGCGATCCACCGATCATCGATCTCTAATCGACGATATTGGCGCATCACATATCACTATCGCAATGGCCCCGGGGGTCTTCCCTTTGAATGTGCCGATTGCCGATCCACCGATCCGCCGATCGCAATCGCTCTATTGGCTTACCCGGGTTTCGATATCGCACGGTAGCCTACCTTTGATGCGATATGTTAGAGATCGAAATTGGGGTCCTTAAGGCCTTTGTTCTAAGTCCTCCCTTTGATCCTTTCTGATGCAATTTTCCTTAAGGAACACATATTCTCCATTAAGTCCCATTTATAAGAAATTGCCTCCTTTTCTAAAGATAATGGGCAAATTTCTTTTTAACAATAACTTCTTCATCTGAAGTCCGTCCCATTCAAATTATGTTAGATTCAGAATGAAGAGATCTATGCAATGAGACTATTTCCAAGAGCATCCTTTGATTTTCATTTTCCTCTATGAGAAATATTTTTATACTTAGAAGTCTATTATAGATCCATTTTGGATCACGCCTTCTCACTAAAAAGCTTTTGGACTCCAAAAGACTGATATACTAATCTGAATAGTAAATGAGAGTACCTCACCCTCTTCTTTCAAGCTCCATACACTTGCCTTGCATAGTGCTTCTAAACCAAAGCCTTTGAACACTCCCTTTCTGGATGTGCTTGTCCTCCTGGGAAGAACTGTCTTTGTCCTTGACTTCCTACAGAACTCCTGCTGAGAAGGTCACAGAAGGTAGTTTGAACTTCTCTACCTTGATCATTGATCCAAGGTGGCTCAAACAAATGTGAAGTTACGTCTTCTTCACAAAATTTTCATTTGTACCTGTTTGATATACTGTCAACAACAACTATTAACAACAACAGGATTACAGACAACAACTGGATAGCCTAAACTCTTGCTTCATCAAAGGAAACATATTTCACATCTTGTGAACACCTCCATGTCTTTACATCTACATACAAATGATTGACTAGATAACAAGCTAACAAAACATGCCTTTAAAACAATTGACCCTTCAAGTCAAGCATGTAGAAAATTAATTCTAAATTCCTTTTTCAAAGATGAAACACTTCATCATCATCTCCATCTTGGAGACCAAATCAACTTTTTCCAAGTCAATATTGCATTACATGCATGGTTAAAAACAAGGAAATCAACCCTTCAAGTTAATTACACATACATGTTCAAATACAAGGAAATCATCAACATACCTGTGTTCATGCACATCATTCTCATGCATGCATTTCATCCTTCAACTTTCGCCTAAGAACACTGTACTTTCAAAGCTGAAATGAATATAATGTTGCAGCAATAAAGTGAGTCTCCTACTCAACTTTTTCCATTCACCTTCTTGGTAAAACCCTGCAACTTGCATTCCATTAACAAAGAAGTGCAAATAGATGCATTATATCAATAGACATGCAATCTTAATTGGATAAGAACTCTAACCGTTTCTTACCAATCTATTTCAAAGGTCCTTCCTTTGTCTGCACATCAGCATCGACATGTGAATCATCCTGAAACACATCAATCATGGAATATTTCTTTCCATTCATGTCATTCTCTCTTTCCACCTTCTTCAAGTTTCATGGAAGCATTGTTGGATTCAGAGTCCAACATTTTGCAGCAATATGTCCTTGCTTATGGCAGTAAGTGCAACACATGTGCATCTTCTTGACAGCATGATTTTCCTTGTCCAGTGGACCTTTGGCTTTTTGCTTCCTTTCCTTCAAAAGTTTCTTGTATGTGGTCATTCTCTTCCAACATCTAGAAACATTATGGTTATCCAAACCACAAAAGGAACATGCAATTCTTTTCCCATACTTATATGGAAATTTACCATGCTGAACATAATCAAAAGGAATATGATTAGAACCAAATTTATACCTTTCTCTTTCACCCTTATTGCCTCCATGAGGAGGTGAATTCAATGAAGAAGTAGCTCCCTTTGGAACACCATCAACCTCTTCAATGGTTCCAGAGTTTCCACAACTCTCTGGTTCAAGTGTATGCTTATGAACACCTTCTTTCTACAAAGTATGCTTCACACTATTGCATTCCCCAAGAATACAATCTTTACACTCTTGAGGTAGAAGAACTGAAATGGAACTCCTTCTAGGAACTGCTTCAATTGTCTTCATGGCAACTTTGGAACTTTCTCCATAATCTTGTCCATAGCCAAGACCCAAATACTTATGCCTTTCCTCAACTATTATTGGCTCAGCAATACCTTGTGCATGTTTTCCCAAGCCTTTTCCTTCATAGCCCATCTTGGACATTAACTTGGACCATATTCCTCTAGTATGTTTTTCAAAAGAACCAACATAGTCATTCTTAGAGGAAATTGAAGACAAGCATGAATTTTTTACCTCTTCTTCAAGCCGATACTTGAAAAAGGCTTCTTTGGAAACAAGGAGCTGTGTCTCCAACTCATGCATCCTTTCCAGGTTCATATTTGCAATATGAAGTTGTCTCTCCATTTCTTGCAATTTGTCAGAAAGCAAATTCTTCTCTTCCTTCATGGCATTCAACTGCTCTCTAAGTCTAGTTCTCTTCCTTCCATCCTCATACATTTCTCTCACCATATCCATCATGGTGAACAAGTCTTGCTTCATGTCTTCATCAAATAATCTTGTGAAGAAAGTAGAATTTGAGGACTCACTTGTAGAAGTTGTCATTATCAAAATGAACAAAAGAACTTCAAACAATATTAACAAAGAGCTTATTCAAGCAACCTTTTGCAACAAACCTTTTGTGCTTCAAAGATTGCTTTGAGGTCCTTTGGGATAAGAAGAATGCCTTTACCCCTTCTTCCTTATTTTCCTCTGCTGGACTTAGCTATCAATAGCTTTCCCTTCTGCAAACTCAGACAATAGTCAGTTTACAAACAATCAAACGACTAAATTCTTTCTACTGTTTGAACACCTTTCAAGTCAAACAAGCATATAGATTGCTTTGTCAATCAAGTATTCTGATCTAATACCACTTGCATCATGATACAGCTTGCTTCACGCTACCACGTGCTCTGGTATAACTTAAGCTCTGATACCACCTGATCTGAAATGGGGTGCTAAACACTTCTTGTCAGCTTACAAGAACCTCTCCCACTCCAAAGCTTATATATTCCCAAGATCTATGCTTATGATTGATAATTTATGGAATTAGAGGACTTGAAATAGGTGTACGCTTGTGTTTGTTTTTAGACTGTTCAAGTGCTTATGTACATTTTCTTATACTGATGTAAAACACACATAACAGTAAATGCAATGCAACAAATAAGCAAACACATGAGACAACAATATAATATGGGGTTCACCCTGATATCTTAGGCTATGTCTCCTTGAGCTCTAATCAACTCGACTAGGATCTTTGGGATTATGGCTTGAATTCTTTTACAAGTTCCACACTCAACTCCATAGGTTTACAACTGTACCTATGGGATTAGAATACCATCTTACCCCTGGCTGTACTTACTCTGCAGATAGATCTAGGCTTCTCTAGACTAGGCTCCTTCAATTAGTGCTCTGAGCTATCTTGAGCTCTAGCTTGCCCCAACTCCCTCAGAACTCTCTTAGCTATCTTTGGAATTCCTTCTTCTGTCTTCAACACACTATGGACATCAAAAATAGCTTGATGATTTGATCTCTTTGCTGTTCTCTATTTCCATCTGCCCTTTGGCCCTCAGGCTCTTAGGCTCTCGGCTTTGCAACTCTGCTGCGTTAAGCTCTATGGCTCTGCAACTCTGCTACGTTAAGCTCTATGGCTCTGCAACTCTGCTGCGCTTAACTTTTTGAGGAATCACCCCTTTGCCATCGCCCCCAACCTCTAGTGGCTTCTCTGGATTTCTCTGGAACTGTTGCTCTGCCTCCAACCTCTGGTGGCTTTGCCTCTATCAGCTCTCTAAAGGGAAAAACTAGCTTCTTCGCTTGGCTCTCTGGCCTTTGAGGAACCCTCCAACTATACAGATTCCATCCATTCCTCTATCCCCAATCATAATGCATCCCTGTTACATAAACGCCCACTCATAGCGTGGCACAAGTGTGATGGCTGTTTCCAAATGGAAATGAACCGACGGCCTCTTTCCAGAACGAAATCCACGAAATAACACATTCTTTGTTTGGAATGGAAATACAAAGGAATACACAGAAAAACCCATCATGGTCCTTAAGCCCAGACTTCAAATGGCTTTAAATCACATCTATATCCCTCTTGGTTTTGTCCTGTCATCACAAATCACAATCGCACAGGCGGAATGCTTAAAACCCAAGAATTTGACAAATACACGGAAATACAAAGAAATCCCGTAAATCCAGATTTCAAATATTATTCAATCGCGTTTATAATCTTTATTGGGTCCGTGTCTTGATCACTAATTGTAATTACACTACCCAAGAGTCCTGGTCCATCCCCCATGACTTTTTGCGATGCGATCAACTATCGCTAATCAATTTATCGGCATATCGCAATCGCTTTATCAGCGTTATCGCAAGTCCCTCTATCACATATGTGACTGCTCTTTATATTGTTGTGATCCATCGATTGCTGATATTGGTGCATCGCATATCACTATTGCAATGACCCCGAGGGTCTTCTCTTTGACTGTGCCGATCGCAATCGCTCTATCAGCTCGCCCCGCTTTTGATATCACATGGTAGCCTACCTTCGATGCGATATGTTGGAGATCGCAATCGGGGTCCTTAAGGCCTTTGGTCTAAGTCCTCCCTTTGATCCTTTCCGATGCGATTTTCCTCAAGGAGCGTATATTCTCCATTAAGTCACATTTATAAGAAATTTCATTCTTTTCTAAGGATAATGGGAAAATTTCTTTTTTACAATAACTTCTTCATTTGAAGTCCATTTTAGCCCATTCAAATTGTGTTAGATTCAGAATGAAGAGATCTATGCAATGAGACTATTTTGAAGAGCATCCTTTGACTTTCATTTTCCAGTGTGAGAAAGATCTTTAGACTTAGAAGTCTATTCTAGATCCATTTTGGATCAAAAATAGCTTGAAAATAGAGAGAGAAGAAGCTCAATACAATTATTTAGAGGACATAGGGTACAAATACTATTGGCATTGTTGTGTTGGCATTGATATCAATAAGTTCATGGTCATAGTCATACTAGTCATGATCATTTGTGACGAATGTTGACTTGGTGGTCCTATTGGTTGGAATTATGTATTGACAATGAGATGGTTGTGTTGGCATTGATGTCAACTCTTGAGGTCATGCACTTATGTCAACCTCATGATGATGTAGATTCATGGGCCATGGCGTGTGTCATTATGTGTTGGAATTAATGGAGCTTGATGATAGTATGATGGTCTTAAAGGAGTTGGAATGTATTGGCATGTACATTGATGGACATGTCTAGTGATTATTGATGCTGCTACAGTTTATCATACAAAGATCGATGTGATGGAGATGGTTCATGGCACACTAGTTGAGTTTTCAACTAGGTCTTCATGTCTATGACTATGATAAGGAGAATTATTTTAGTGATGTGATGGATTGATGAGGGTGATATAGATGTTTCAAAGGTGCTTCAAATGTGTTGCATCTTATTCAGAGGTCTAATGAGAGTGGAGGACATGTTGGCATACTTTCCAACCTTGTTTGTTGGCACTTCTAGGCCAACTTGGCAGTGACACTTGGGAGGCATGTTTGGTTTAATTGCAAAGGTGTCAGAGGCCATGTCAAAGGTCTACAGGCTAGTACATATGCAGGGGAAGGTGATCCAATATGTGTCATAGGTTTTGGACTAAAGAAATGATGTTTTTACCGAGACTCATCCCTAGTCACATGCATAGAGGCCTATGGGAGTGGTTGGAATGATCCAGTCACATGGAGGACAACCTATGGGAGAGGTTATAACATATTTAACAACAAAATTTTGAACATTAGTTTTAATACCTCTCAATAAAATCCTTGTCAACCTGATGGTAAGTTTTCAAGAGTTTTGAATGTCCTATTATAGGAGAAGTGTGCAATTCCAAAAGGATCTTCTATTTGAGTTGAGAATTCTTCCATAAATATAGTTGAACTTGATACCATGGAGAATCATTCTTCCCCACAAATTTATATAATGCACTTGGTCCTCTTGTAGTTGTTGAATTATCTTGCATACTTTCTGATCTTGATTCCATTCTAACTTTGCTTCTTCCACCCAAGTAGATTGTGGAATGGAAATAGCATGTAGTAAACTCTTTGCTTCTTCTTATTTTCTTGAAAGTGAATTTTCCACCATATTATATTTTCCTTTTTTATTGATAACTTCAAATTCATACCCTAGCGTGTTAGGGTCTAAACCTAACCCCTTTATTTATGTAATAAGCCCAATGGGCTGAGTCAGAGTCATAACTAGTTAGAGAGTAAATAAAAGCCATATTAATAATTGTAAGTGGTTGACCCACATTAGAGAAAAGGGACCACAATTAGTTGTAAACGGGCCATAGTTAATAAATAAAGTGGTTAAGCTGTGTTATGCAAGGGGCCACTAGTAGTTAGGGTTCTGGATATCATTTAGCTATAAATAGTCTTAGTTAGTAAGGGAAAGATCATCAAGTCTTATTGTAATTGAGCTCCGCTCTATTGGAGGTTTCCCCCTTGAAGAGGCAAGTGAACATTGAATTTGTTTCTGAATAATAAAATAATTTGCAATTTTTCTCATTTCATGTGATAATTCTGTGTTCTGGGCTATATTTCTTCATATTTATGGTATTATGGATTTATTGCAAGTCAAGGGCATAACAAGTGGTACTAGAGCACTTTCGAGGGCCAGTTGTACCTCTAATTTTTGTAGTTTTTTTAGGTTAGAGACTTGTTCCGACGTCTTTAAACCACAAGATCTGTCGTTGAGCACATAAACCTATGGATTTGGGGAGGCATGCATGGAGAAAATACAAGAGGTGGTCACTCTTGTTGGACTCCCTTGTAACCCATGTGGGTACCCCTTCGAGTAGTAGCACATTAGACAAAACCACATGTAGACTGCACTTCCATGTACCCTCGAGTATATTGAAAGACCCCTAGGCTTGCCTGAAACCTAACCTTAGATAAGCCGTCGACCATCTTGCTACTACAATACACTAAGAATAGCACTTAGGGAGATTACTTGCATGTACAATAGGGTACGATCGATCCTCCTTAGTTAACGCCCTAAAATATTGGGCTAAGTACTCTTGTTGGACCCTTGTGTATATTGAGATCTGTAGCACTTGACACTAATTTGAGACCATAGTTCCCTCAGCTATCTAAATATTGCCCTCTACCTTATATTCCAGATCAGATCCAACAGTTGGGGTTCTGTTGCCATTGTACAACTCAGATTCAGGAGTTGGGGTTTTCATAATGTAAATCATATTGTTTGTGCAGTGAGGATATTGTCACAACACATTTGGCAAGACCAAGACCTTGGGGTTTCTTTTTCTACAGTCCAGGCTCAATTTTGGCTGGACATTGGGCAGTATCAAGATCTCTAGAATTTAGCCACTGCAGTATTGATCAGGAGGGAGTGAAACCCTTTTTGGAGTAAAAAAAGAAAAATGAAAGGATGAGACTTAGCCAATAAGCTTTAGGACGACTAGTTGGTCGTAGTGGTACCATTCGCTTGTAAGCCCCCAATTTTCGAGTGATCCCAATTTTTTTCTGATGTGACTTCAAGTGACCCACGCCATTAGACTCCCAAGCTCGGCCTCTTTATAAGAAGAATAGTCTTAAGTAATTGAACGAGCTGGTGAATGCTAGGTACCAAATATGAAGTTATGGCTTCTGAGAGGGTCCAACACCTTGAAAAATGGTTTGAAGAATTCCAGGACAACATGGAAAATATTAACAAACAACTCTCATGACTGAAAAAACTTATAAAAAAGTCTCATTGGGTGGAGCCTAGTGTTTATGCACACATAGAAGGATAATCTAGCCATCACATTCACTTCCATGGAAATGACCACCATTCCAACCATTAGACACCCAAGCTGGACATGTACAAATTTGACAGCTCTGACCCTGAAGTATGGGTAGCACACATAAAACAATATTTCTCCCTTAATGATATCAACATAGTTACCGATCAAATGGGAACTATTACCTCAAAACGAGTACTCTAGCCCAAAACCCCCAAAAAACATGAAAAAACAACCCAAAATTGAAAATTGTTTATGCTAGAATAATGTTTTTTTTAGGGAAAATTTTAAACATTTTTTTTAAATGGAAGTAAAAACCTTTTCTGTTTTAAAAATGGATGAAAAAAAGCCCTTAAAAAAATAAGTGTTTATTTTGGAATAACAAAAAAAAAAAATCCGGGTTACAATTTTGACTTTTTTAGCAATGGAGTTAAAGATAAAATATCAGGACTTGGAAAAATTGTAAAATTCCAACAATTCTCGGACATGATGTTAAAGATAAAATTTCATGTCTCGAATCCTGATAATTCCAACTATTTCCATCCATGTTGTTAAAGATAAAATATCTTGACTCTAACAAACCTTGAAATTGTAATTGTTTTCAACCATAGCATTAAAGATAACATATCATAATTTAGAAAAACCTTAATATTTTGACAAATTTTCAACCTTGTAATTAAAAACCTTCAGTTTTTAACACATTTCAACCATGAAATTATGGACAAATTATATGACTAAAACAATTTTAAAAAATGAACAAGTAAATAAAAGATTCATTATTCCAAGATCAATTTTTATTGCAAAGGCTAAAACTATAGCTCTTTTAATATTTTAGCCTAATACAACTTATCCTATTGCAACAAAAACCTAAAAATCAACCATCAAATCAAAGTGTTCTTTTTAATGAGGCATTAAAATTTCAACAATTTTAAAACTATATTATACCAAATGATAACAATAAATAATATCATGGCAAAATCACTGTATAATTTAAAAAATCAATATTAATTTCTAATATTTATTTACTTTTAATCAAAATATCAACTTTCGTAGATCGAATATCACATATATTAAAGCATATAATAAAAAAAACATAGAAATGACCCATAACTTCATGTAAGATCATATGGAAGTCAAAATATTTATTTCAAGTTACCATGCAAACATCTCTAAAGACATGAATTTATTTTAATTAAAACATTAAATCCAACAAACATAGAAATAACTCATAACTTCATGTAAGATCATATGGAAGTCAAAATATTTATTTCAAGTTACCATGCAAACATCATTCACATAAAATGTCTTAGACATTTATTCAAAATCATCCATAGGATCTGGCACACCATCATAATATACATATTCAGATGAATGACTAGATGCAGATGAAGATGACCCATATTCTTCTATTTCATCAACCGGAGCACCATCTGAGTCAACATGCATGCCCACCATTTCAGGTTTCAAAAGTCTTCTAGATCTACGACTAGGTTCAATAGACTCGCATCTCAACACTGTTTCTTCTTGTAGCAACTTCTTCAAAATATCTATGGTCTTGAAGCAAAGAGTTCCTCTCTTTGTTAAATCGAAGTCATTGACAATTATGTCAATATCCTCCAATTTTAATAGGTCTATGCGGCGACAATCTATATTTGTACCCTTTCTTTCTCTCTTTCCGCGAATTTGTTTATCAAATACCATCTCTGGCTTGTACACACCATTGAATGGGTGAGTATTTGTGGCATACCAATGTACCTCAACAACTCTAATATCTTCATTTTATTGAATGACTTTTATAACCTTTGCAACCCAAAATGGATAGCCAAGTGGATCTCCATCTTCTAATACTGCTATCATGCAACCCTCCTTAACTTCTTGCACAGAACCCCTATAAAGGTATTCCATGGCTTCATGTTGTGCATGCGATCTTCTAGAACCAATATAGATTTCTCTTTCTTCTTCCTGTTGAGAATTAATAATGCCTTGAGATTGTTGTTGTTCAACAATGTGTCTTTCCTCCTATTCATTTGGCATATTTTGAGGCCAAATAAATGGAGTCTTCAAAAGTGTATATTCATTTCCTGATATTGAGATGATATCACTTTGATCATTGAAAAAAGACTCCCACCAAACTGAATCAACAACATCAAAGTAGTCATATGTATCTCTAATACATATTTTTATTTCTTCTAGACATTCATAATAATTTATCTCTCTCTTATGCCTTCATGAATTGTTGAGTTTAGAAACTGATTGTAATAATATTATGTTTGATGCAAATATTGGATGATCTGGAATGAAATTCAAAAAGGCTAAACCTGATGACGGTCCCCATTCCACAATAGTTGAATACTTCTTGCCCCATATAAGTGTTTTGCCATCAATTTTTTTGATATGAAATTGATGGTGGAAGCTAATGTCATTAAGTTGTTCAATGCATTTCTCCTCACCATGCGATCCCAAAATAAACCTTCACATGTCAATAGTTTCTTCCAGCACATGAAAAATAGTCTCTGGAATGTATGCTTTCTTAATACATTCAATTAATGATGGCAAGCTACCAACATTCTTCCTCCTCAATGTTACTGAAAAACGACTAAATATATGATCAATATGGTCATGAGTGTGCCCAACAAGAAGGAAACCAACCTTTATCTTTTAAAAATTCCCAATTGAACACGCATGTTTAGATATCCAAAAGAATTTGATTTTTATTTTCATGGCTTGTGTTGTCTAATTGCAGATACAAAACTTCAGGAAGATTGCTAGACTAATCAGAAAGCACATCATGGATTATAGTTATGGTAAGATTTGCATCATTATGAATATTTGGAGCTGTGAAGTAAACCCTTGGCAACATCTTCCCATTAAAGACCATACAACCAACCAAGTGAAACTAAATAATTTTTTCTTCTTGTAAATTTTGTGGTGTGCGGACAAAATGTGGCAGAAGTGTTTTCTTTTGGTCCATACCATCAATTATCGAACCCAAATATTTATTTGGATTATCATAACACTTCTTTCTATGTTTATACAATTTTTGTCTTTCACTTGTTTACTAATTACGATGCTCTTGAAGTGCTTTGACAATGGAATCCACACATAAAATAAAAGAAATCTATTAATAAATATATTTTCATAGTTGATAACTATCCAATTTTTAAAAATAATATTGTGAATGCTTGCCTCTTTTTGCCCCTTGAAATTTATCTCTTTTTGATTTAAGAGAAGCACATGCACTACAAATCCCCATCCCTGACTTCTTAGGAATACGAACATTGTTGAATTTGTTACTCCATATCCTTGTAAAATATGAACATGTAATAAAATTACCATCTCCTTCAACACCTTTTGCATTTTCTCTGTATAAGTTGTAGATTTCTCGTCTTGAGAAATTATCTGGAATATGCATTGTGTCTTTATTTGGCATACACTCTCCATGCTTTGAAAAGAAGTCTTTCATCCATGACATTGCAGTAATTGTTGATGGTCTAACCTCTCTTTTATAATTTACTTCTGAATAATATGTAGGGTCCTTTTCCAGTCTTTCTTGGATTCTTGACAAACGAAAATTACCAACTGAATCTAACATTTTGAAAGCCTTTCTATAGATCAGTACATTCCCAATATGATAATCATAACCTACCAGTGTATATTTGATGCAACCCACTAAAAATGATTTTTTCATGCTTTTATTCATTGAAAAATATTTCTTCCTTTGCTCCAAAGCAAAATTGGAATCTATATGTTTCAAGCAATCCATTAGAAAACATTCACTTGAAATCAAATTACCAATAGAACTTCTACTTGTGAGATATTCTATCCTAACCCTTGTATAACTGGAATATTTTGGATTGATATGAAAATGCCTACTCCTACTCCTAGATAGAATATTTTCTTACAACGTCTCCCTCATTTCATTATTATCTGCAGAAGCATTTTCATCATCAGTAGGAGGAATATTATACTGACGAAGATAGTTAGAAAATTCATCACCATCATAGCTTGGAATATATTCATTACCATCCTCACTTGAAGGAAATTCTTCACTACCAACATCTTCACTTTTGAAATCCAGAATCAGACGAAATTGTTCACCATCTTCATCCTTGATTTTGAAAACCTCCCTTGGAGGACTCAATTCATCATCACCATGACTATCTTTGAAACACTCACTTAGATAAAATGCGTTATTGACATTTGTGCCTCTAAAATTATCATTTGCAAGAAACTCTTCATCCTCCCCTTCATCACTGGTGCTCACATAATCCTTAGGATTATGACTAAGTGGAAAATATGACTCTCTATTCATAGTCAAATTATCATTTGCATGAAATTCTTCATCCTCCCCTTCATCAGTGGTGGTTTCATAATCATTGGGATTAGGAGTAAGTGGAAACATTGAATTTCTATTTAATGGAAATTCTTCATCCTCCCCTGCGTCAATTGTGCTCTCATAATCCTTAGGATTATGACTAAGTGGAAACTTTGACTCTCTATTTATTGGAAATTGTTCATCCTCACCTTCACCTTCATCAGCGGTGCTCTCATAATCCTTACGATTAGGAATATGTGGAAAATTTGACTCTGCAAATTATTCATCCCCCACTTCATCAGTGGTGCTCTCATAATCCTTAAGATTAGGAATATGTGGAAACTTTGACGCCGCAAATTCTTCATCTCCCCCCTTCATCAATGATGCTCTCATAATCCTTAGGATTAAGACTATGTGGAAACTTTGACTCTGCAAATTCTTCGTTCCTTCCTTCATCAGTGCTTCTCTCATAATCCTTAGGATTAGAACTATGTGGAAAATTTGACTTTGCACATTCTTCACCCCCCCCTTCATCAGTGGTGCTCTCATAATCCTTAGGATTAGGAGGAAGTGGAAACTTTGACTTTGCAAATTCTTTATCCCCCCTTCATCAGTGGTGCTCTCATAATCCTTAGGATTAGGACTATGTGGAAACTTTGACTTTGCAAATTCTTCATCCCCCCCTTCATCAGTGGTACTCTCATAATCCTTATGATTAGGAGGAAGTGGAAACTTTGACTCTAGAAATTCTTCATCACCCCCTTCATCAGTGCTTCTCTCATAATCCTTAGGATTAAGACTATGTGGAAACTTTGACTCTGGAAATTCTTCATCCCCCCCTTCATCAGTGGTGCTCTCATAATCCTTAGGATTAGGAGGAAGTGGAAAAATTGACTCTCTATTCACAGGAAATTATTTTTGCTACTCTTCATCAATTCTGCACTCATCATCCTTAGGACAGAGACCAAGTGGAAAATTTGTCTCTTTATTCATAGTGAAATAATTCCTATTACATTCATCAAAATGAATAGAGTTGTTGCATGACGAAGATGTCGATGCTAAAGAAAGAAAAACTTCACTATTAGAAGAATCCATGACCTTCAACTAGAAGATGTCAAATGATACAAATGCACTCTCTCCCAATGACAATAGATAACTTAGAGATTGATAATTTCACTCTAAGGTTTCCCCCCAAAAATTTTTCGCCAAAAACTTTTCCTCCAAAGTTTGCCCCCAAAAACTTTCACTGAAAAGTTTCCCTCCAAAAATTTCGTTTTTAAATATTTCCCTCGAAAATTTTCATCTATAATTGACTTGAAAACATATTACCAGACTTTTGGTTTTGAAAAATTTCATCATAGTTTCTATTCAAGATATTGGCAAAAACTCAAAATAATTTTTCTATTTAAATTATTTACATTGACTATGTAACTAAATTAATTTTTATAATTAATATTATTTATTTATAAAAGAAAACTAACCTAAAGCTATAATATTAACTCTATATATATATTTTAATTTTAATCCCACATTCAAGAAACGCTAAATCAATCCCACAATCATCACTATAAAATAAAATTCATGGTTTCTATTCATCATATCACATCAAGTCTTCCGGGTCTTGTTAAAAAGTTTGGAGAGATTTTGCGGAGGAGCTGCGAAGGAGCTGCATTGTCATAGATAACACATTCAACGAGAGTTTTACACATTTTAAAGGTTAGTTTTCTTTCTATTTTGGCTATTTATAGATGAATTTGGAGAAGTGTTGTTTTTTTACAGGAAAAACCACATAAAAATCATTTTTTTTTAATATTTTATTGGGGACGAATAAGAAAAAAATTCAAATTTGTAGGTTTTTTAGGGGAAAAATTAAGATTTTTTTTTTTTTTTTTTAATTTTTAGGCTTTTGAAATGAAAAATGAGTGTTATTTATTTATTTATATTTTTAATTTCATTTGGGGAGCATTAAAATTCTTGCATGAAAAAAAAATGTTCAATTCGAAAAAAATTACATTTATTTTTTTGTTATATATTTGTAATTTTTTTTAATTGAAATTTTATTTATTTTTTATTTTTATTTTTTTAATTTAAAATATATATTTTTGAAAATATTCAAATTTTTAATTTAAAAAAATATTTAGAGTTATATATATATATATATATATATATATATATATTATTTGTTTTTTTAATTATTATTATTATTATTATTTTTTAATATATATATTTTTATTAAATATTATATATATATATATATAAAAATTGGCATTTGGTTGTTGTCCAGGGGCTCGGGCGGGCAGAGGGACGCTACACACAGCCTCCCCTGCCCGCCCAGGCCCCGGCCAATAGCCAAGGACCAAATATTATTATTATTATTATTATTTTTTAATTCGAAATTTAAATAAAAAAAATAACATAAAAATTAAAAAAATAATTTAGTTTTAATTATAATTTTTTTTTCTTCAAACTATATATATATATATATATATAAATAATTTTAAATATTAATTTTTTATATATAATGTTTTAATTTTTTTTAATAATAATATATAATTTGTTGATTTTAATAATTTAAAATTTAATATATAATTATATTTTTATAAAAATGTAAATATAAATCATTTAATTTTCTTTTTTGTTTTTATATTTAACAATTTTTTTTTTAATAATTTCAAAATTATATAAATAAAATTTGTATGTAATATATATATATATATATATATATATATATATATATATATATATAAATGTGTATATATAAATTTTATAACAATTTTTAAAAATTACATATAATTTAATTTATTTTTATAATTAAATAACAATTATAGTGCCATTTTTTTTTTTTTTTAAATTTAAGTAATATATATGGGTTTTTGATATATCTATATATATATATATATATATATATATATATATATATATGGCATTAAGGAAGGTCTCTGTGAATATGTTTGGAACAAAGACGACAATTCCATCATCTAAAGTTGCAGGTGGACACGCTTTGAAGGCTGCCGAACATAGCCGATTTGAGAAACATCGTAAAAGTTGACCAATTGGCTTATCAAGTACACCAAAGATTATTTCTGAATGGATGAATTCACGAAAAATAAATAAAACAAATTTCACATGTCATGTTAAAGATGTTGAATATGATGATAGTACACATCTCTATGTATACTGTGGTATGATTTACATGGGTGAACCGTATGAGGTGCTACGTAGAGTACGCGATATATGTTTTGGTGCCGAATTCAAATAATGCTTATGTTCTTGCAAAATTGCCCATCACATGAAAATGTTAGATATCATCTCTCAAAGAACAAGTATGACACAAATGAAGAATCTACACCATTATGTGAAGAAATCTTATCCAACATTTCAAATAACATTGTAAGTATGCTTATTTATATTTATGTGTAATGTATTATTTTAAGGATCATTAAATTTTTTATAAATGATTGATCATTGACATATTGTATTTTCTTTGATAGGATTTTGTTGAGAGTCTTTCAATGATGCTGGAGGGTATTTATTATGTGGAGCCAAATATTATGAATGTGATCAATAGTTTCCATATAGACTTAGAACAAGAAAAGAGAATGAAACAAAAATCAACAATCCATGACACTGCAATGGTACATATAGGGGATCAACAAAGAATCCATATGGTGGGTCAATCTAACAAAGGTAAACATGTTTCTTTTGAAGATGCGGCAGTTGTAGCTAAAGTTGAAGCTCAAAAATATGTTTCCATTAGTGAGGAGGAGGTTAGAACTATTGTTGAAAAGGAGAAAATAAATAAAACACTGAAAAAAAAATGCCCATGGATGTCACTCTTCCACTTGATGATAAGGAAATTATTTACGTAGAAGAAGATATGTTAACTAGGAAGAAGAAGAAATAAAAAATTGTCGAATTTGTTAAAATCATAAGCAACAATGAAGAAAAAAGTCAAAATTCTAAAGACAACAAAGAAATCATAACTCCAGGTGCTGATTTAGAGGATGGCATTATGAAAACAAAACAAAATACCATTCAGAATCACTTGAGGAAGAATAAATTAATTAATGGTGGAAAAACATTTGAGCTTAATGTCACCCAATTCTATAGGTCAGATGAAGGACAATCTCGATATCAAATTAGAAAGGCACATCACCTACATGTCCATAATTTGAAAACATTGTTAAGGTACAATCCATATGCACGTGTGGTGGATTATGTGGTTCTTGTTGATCCAAATCAAGTTCCCAATAAGGAGGCATTTGATAGGACACAATGTTTTGATGACAAATATTATGTAATTGGAGAGAACCATTCAGTAGAGGCCAAAAGGCAATTGATCAAGGAATATCCTGGAAACTGTCTTTTTGAAACAATGAAATGCATCATTTATTATGGTTTAACAGAAATAGAGACAAAGTTATTGGCATGGGATCATAATGCAGATAATGAGTATAGAATGTGTATGACTTTCATCCAAAGGGTCAGATTTATTCATAATGAATTTGTAGAAAAATGTGGTGGGGATAAGGCAAAGGTCAATTTAAGCTTTTAGAAGGAATGTTGTATGGAAGCAAGTTATCAAATTGAGGATAGAATCAAATCAAAAGGTGGCAAAATAAATTCAGAACTATTCAGAGGCATAGATAACATTTTCCAGTTGGCATTTAGAACAGTGGAGATATGGGAATTGATTGATGACATTTTCGAAATGTGGGAGAATATTGCCATAAAAAATCAAAAGGTTAAAAAGTCTAAACCCATAATATGTACCAACAGTAAGAGAGGTCCTGAAATGAAGCAATTTCCAGATGATATGACTATCACACCTTGGAGAACATTGCAAGGAGTGAAATATGAAAAACTAGTCAAATCAATATTATGTTGTGTGAAGTCAGGTGAATTGTCATTGGAGGAAATGTGCTCAGAAATTCAAAAGTAAGTTTGTTGAATTACTTTTATTTTTACTTGGATTATAATTTTCTTTTAAATATAACATATTATTGTTGGTATTATTTGTTATACATATCACTATATTAACAAATTTTACTTTATTTATTTAGTCATAAGGTTTATATGAAAACACAAGAACATATGGTTAAAATTTTGAATGAAAAGAGTTGGAATGATGTTGTGCTCAACTACCTAGAATCAAGTTCTACAACAACACTTAAAGATTTTTATATTGCATTCAAAAATGTATGTTGATTTTTACATTCATTTTATTCATATATATATATATATATATCTATTTTTTTTTAATTATACTTATATTTGTTTATTTCATTAAATATATCGAAGAAAGATGCGAATGGAGTACCAAATACTTTCAAAATCTTCATTGAAAAAATTAAGTTGGAAAGGCTGAGAAAGCAACGTCTCAGGAATGTTGAACTTGGTCCTAATCTTACTCATTTGATTTAGAATGGGCTGGACACTATCCAATATCAAATAATACAAGGTGACTATGAAGACATTGTAAAATTCATACCTAAAAGGGAATATGCCCTGGTTATTGCAGGCATTCTTCATGGTTTCAATTTCCCAGACATTGGATATGATAGTGAGCCTTACACTTATCAAGATTTTAATAAAGTGGTTACGGGCTTCCAAGAAATCACAACATCACCACTTTGGATATTTGTGGCATTTCATTCAGACAAACAATTTGCAATGTTATTAACAAGTTGAAAGGGAAAATCAAACTCAAGGATGCAGATTACATGGCAAGACATTGAAATTGTATATATATATATATATATATATATATATATATATATATATATATATATATATATATATATATATATATATATATATATATATATATATACAAGTGGATTGAAATTTTACTATTTCATGTTACACACAAAAGTCAAATATTATTTCTTCTAGAGATCAACCAATTACAAGCGATTGTGAGTTCATCCATGTTGAATGTTGGGAAAAAGATGATAGATATAAGTCCATTCTTCTGAACCAAGTAGATGGAAAGAGTCATAGCCAAGTACTGGTTCATGATGCTGTCATAAAAAAGTTAACATATGAGGATAAAGATGCAAAAGGAGAGATAGTTAACATTTATCAAAAACTACAAACATTGATTAAATATCTTATAGATTTATCTTCAAATGAAGGAGATTGTGTTTTGGATTTATTTTCAAGTTTAGGTAAGTTTTATTATATAAAATTGAATTTTAATATATATATATATATATATTTTTTATGTGTTTATACTAATTTACTTATTGTTTTTGTGCTTGATAATTAGGTACAACACTAGCATGTTGCCTAAAAAAATGAAGAAATTGCATTGCGTTTGAAAGAGACCCACTACAATGCAATTTTATTCAACAAAGAATTAATGCTTTTCAATTTCTTCCAGATGCAATGCAAGAAGTTGGTTTGACGAAAGTAGATTTTAATGAATCACGTGTGGCAAAAAAGACAAAGGAACCTCAACCACTATTATATGGAATGATTGGAAAAGGAAACTTTAGGAGATTTGTAGACATGAAAGATCCATTAGAAGAGGAAAATGAGGAAACTCAAGCAGGAAATATTGTGGAAGAAGAAAATAATGAAGCTGAAGAAGACAATGAACATGGATTATATGATATTGTTGATGACATTTAAGTTATGATTGCAAATCAAACTCAATTTTGAGAGATCTTCATTAGTTTTACTTGTAATGTTTTGACTTTGAGATTTTATGAGAAGAATGAGCATTTGATTATTGTTGTTATATGTTCAATATTTGTATTATTTGATTTTCACTTTAATTTTTATGTGAATCATTTTTTTTTTTTGGTCAAAAATCTGCTAATATTATTTTTTAATATAAAATTCATAAAAAATGCTATTTTTAAAAGTTTTTTTGTTAGGATTTTCCCATAAAAATCGTTTAGTTCATTTTTGACAAAGACTCTGAAAATGTGTATTTTTTTCATTATATTTATATTGAAAACGTGTTTTTTTTGTCAAACGTTTGAAATTATTGTTTTTTAGTGACAATTATTTGATGCCTATTGAAATGTTAATTAAAATTACATAAACATATAGAAAATACTAACTTTAAAATATTAACCATTTTTTTTTTAATTAATTAATTTATTTTTTTAACTATGTGAAAAAATTAAGATTTCATTAGAAAAAGAATTGAAAAAAAAATGAAAAAACACAAATACAAAAATACACTTAAAAAAAAATCTTAGGGGAAGAAGAAGGCATTAGAAATTTTAAAGTGTCAAAAATCAACGCTCTAAAAAAAAGGGGTTGATGCTGCATCAACACTTTTCAAAATCAACATGAAAATCACTAACATCTAAAAAAAAATGTTCATACTTGATACATAAGAAAATTTAAATTGCCAAAAATATGCTAAAAAAATGTGTATTCTGCATCACCACTTTTCAAATTCGGGTGATTTTTTGTTACCTCAAAAGAACGGGTACTAGATCATTTTCTCGTTTGATCAGTAACTATGTTTATCTACGAAGATGAAGCTAAAATACATGTGGGAGCCCTTTACTTGGACCAAGAGAGATGTAAATCACAACAGTGGTATAAGAAATGTTATCCAGGGGGAGTAACTTGGCACATGTTCTCAAAGGCCATATGTGATCGCTTTGACCGAGAATTTACTTTTTTGGGTTGTCTACAAATAGGTACAATAAAGGACTACATTGTAGACTTTGAGCAATTGGCCATCAGAACTAAAGGTCTAGGAGATGACTTCTACTTGGAGTGTTTAATTAGTGGCCTAAAAGAATCCATCCAAGCCCATGTCTAGATGCACCACCCAACTACTTGGTTAGACTTATGAAAAAATGCGTTAGATGTGGAAATCACCTTAAATGCCTAGTTCCATTGTCTAAATTTCATCACCAAGGTGTGTCCCACCCAGGCTCATGGAATCACCCAAACACTCAAGGTTCAGAAGGTGTCACCAACAGAAATGGCCAAAATATGAAAACAAGGATTGTGTCGCTACTGTCATGACAAGTACTCCCCTGGACATAAATTCAAGGAACCAAAATTATTTCAAATTGATGCTAATGATAACATCTCAGCAGAAGAAGATACATCCCTTGAGGTTCTTGAGGACAAATTCAGGGACACCCAAACCGACAATGATCTCACAGCTATTCCAAATGAGACGGTTATCTAACTACATGTCTTGGCTGGCATTTCTTCACCTCAGACTCTCAAAATCCGAGCCTTTATTAAACATCGACCAATAGTGATATTGATTGATAGTAGAAACACACATAAATTTATCCATAAGAGAGTTGCAAAAGATGTTCATTTATTTGTGTGGGTGGTATATGATTTCCAAGTCCTTATCATTGATAGGGGACCATGAAATATGAAAGCCACTGTGAAAATATTAAGCTTAGGATGGGAGACTACCACCTAAAGGTCCACATGTTTTCTATTGAAATGGGTGGTTGTGACATTGTCCTAGGTGATGAATGGATTCACACACTGGGCCCTATAGAAATGGATTTCCAGGAGTTATATATGAGCTTTAAGCAGAATGACCAAATTCATACATTAAGGGGACTCCACTATTATCAGCTCACATAGAATGGAAAAGCCTTTAAAAAGGGCCATCATGGAGTAGTCACCCAATTTAATTCCATGAAGGCCATTGAATCCACTACTCCTCATATTCATCCTGAAATGTAATAGGTCTTATATCGCCACCAACAAGTATTTGACAAACCTAAAGAGCTTCCACCCTCTATGGGTGAACATGATCATAACATCCCTTTGGTCCTTGGGCCCAACCACCTAGTGTCTGCCCATATCGATATCCTTTATCCCAAAAGAATGAAATTGAAAAATTAATCAAGGAAATCCTCGAACCCAGTGTTATTCATCCCAACATCAGTGCTTATTCATCTCCGGTGGTCATGGTTATAAAGAAAGATGGAGAATGACACATGTGTCTGAACTTTCAGGCCCTCATCAAGATCATTATTAAGGAAAATTTCCTATTCTGGTTATGGATGATCTGCTTGATGAACTACATGGTGCTCAATTATTTACCAAGATAGACCTCCACTCGGGCTACCACCAAATACGCATGAAGGAAGTAGACATTCCCAAGACTACCTTCCAAGATCATGAAAGCCATTATGAATTCCTGGTCATGCCATTTGGTCTCTGTAATGATCCATCTAATTTTCAAAGCCTCATGAACCACCTGCTGAAACAATATCTCCAAAAAATTGTCTTGGTCTTCTTTGATGACATTCTCATCTACAACATAACCTAGGAAAAACATATTCAACATGTAGATCAGATATTGCAACTGCTCCAAGATCACAAATTATTTGTCAAATTATCAAAGTTCTGTTTTGGCATGGAATAAGTTGAGTATTTGGGACACAATATGGGCCGTGAAGAAGTGAGTTGATCCGAAAAATATTCAGGAAATGCAAGATTTACGCCAACTTAAAGCCTTGAAGGGTTTGAGGGGATTCTTGGGTCTCACTGAAAATAATCGTAATTTTTTTTCACAATTATGGTCGCATTTCTAGACCACTCACTAGTATTCTTAAGAAAAATTCATTTCTATGGACTGATGTAGCTCAACAGGCCTTCTTGGCTCTCAAACAGGCCATGTGATCCACTCCTGTATTGGCCCTGCTAGACTTCACCAAATCTTTGGTGATTGAATGTGATGCTTCTAGTACCGGTATTGGCGCTGTATTAATGTAAGAAGGTAGACCATTGGATTTCACTAGCCAACAACTCAGTGGCAAGCAACTGGGTCAATCTACTTGTGATAAAGAAATGATGGCCATCTTACATGTAGTTCACACCTGGCGGCCATACTTATTGGGGTGATGTTTCCAAATCCCCACAAACCATCAAAGCCTAAAATATTTTCTGGAGCAACGTCTATCATCGCCATAAAAAAATAAATGGCTTTCCAAAATGTTGGGATATGATTATGAGATAATTTACAAGAAAGGGCATGATAATGTAGTGGTTGATGCTTTATCGTGCCAATTTGAGCATGATAGAACCCTGCTATCAATCTCTCTACCCATACTAGATTGGATTGGAGAGGTCTGCAAGGAATGGTTCTCCCACCCCTCTCTTTCCCAACTCTTTAATAACTTGAGAGAAGATCCTAATTCTTCAACCAACTACTCTTGGAAGGATGAGATTCTTCGCTACAAGGATCGAGTAGTTATATCACTAGCATCCACCCTCAAAAACCACATCTTAGATGAATTGCCTCATCTCCAATTGCAGGACATTCAATATTTCAGAAGACTTATGATCACACACGTCATTCTTTCTTTTGGACTGGCATGAAAAACAACATTCTTGCTTTTGTAGTTGAATGTGATGTGTGCCAACAAAAAAAAGGGGAAATAATCAAGTTACCATGAACTATACAACCATTGCCACTCACTGCCTTTGTCTATATGGATGTTTCCATGGATTTCATCATTGGTCTCCCAAAGTTAGGAAACAAATCAATCATCATGGTGGTTGCGGACAAACTTTCTAAAGATGCTCTTGCTTTCAAATGAGGTTTGGGTCATCTGCAAACCTCCATCACCCGGCAAGGCAGGCTCAAATGAGCCTTCGGCTAGCCCCACCTTCCAACCTAACATCCCTCAGCCCTCCAACCTTTATCTTTTTCTAAGATGAAGAATTCAGCACCTCCACATCGGACAACACATGAGCCTTCGGCCTTCACCTGATTGGTAACCATCACTTGGGTTGTTCTACAACCTCTTGGGTTGTTGTACAACCCAAGAGGTTGTACAACAAACTTTCTAAAGATGCTCATTTTTGCGCTCTACCACACCCATTTACCCCCACTTTGATGGCTCAAGTTTTCTTGGACCAGATCTTCAAACCGCATGGCATGCCAAATTCCATTGTGTCTGATCGCAACCCCACTTTCACCATCAAATTTTGACAAGAAATTTTCAAGCTACAAGTCACACAAATCCAACTAAGTACCACATATCATCCCCAAACCAACAGTCAAACAGAAGTAGTCAACAAATGTTTAGAGACATATCTAAGGTGATTCACTTCAGAAAAGAGGTTGTACAACAAACTTTCTAAAGATGCTCATTTTTGCGCTCTACCACACCCATTTACCCCCACTTTGATGGCTCAAGTTTTCTTGGACCAGATCTTCAAATCACATGGCATGCCAAATTCCATTGTGTCTGATTGCAACCCCACTTTCACCATCAAATTTTGACAAGAAATTTTCAAGCTACAAGTCACACAAATCCAACTAAGTACCACATATCATCCCCAAACCGACAGTCAAACAAAAGTAGTCAACAAATGTTTAGAGACATATCTAAGGTGATTCACTTCAGAAAATAAACATCAATGGGTACTGTCGCTACCTTTAGCTCAATGGTGGTATAATACTAACTATCATGAAGTCACCAAGATGACTCCATATGAGGCAGTGTATGTCCAAATCCCACCTTAACTTATTTCTTATATCCTTGGATGTTCTAAAGTATAGGAAGTTGATCAACTTGTACAAAACTGTGCTGCCATGATAGCTCATCTCAAAGATAATTGATCTGGAATTTATCCAGGACAAAGAATTAAAGGTATTATAGAATCATGTGCATGGATGTGCCTATGTTACTTTATGCAACAGATCAATAAGATTGCGAAATACATAGACACTGAATCGAGAAAACATAACAGGAAAACATCTAAACACACCAAGTTTAATATGGAGTTCACCCAATGCTTCTGGGCTATGTCTCCTGGTCTAGTCTTCAGTGGTGGCCTCTCTATTATATTTTCAAAGCATAGTTTTACAATAGTGAGCTCAATTTGAGTCTCACTCAACAGATATAAATTAGTAGGACTAGATTTGGATCCCCCAAGTCTATGGAGTACACAGACTCTCCTTACTAAAATTCGACCTCTATTGGTCACAATAGTATGAGCCCAATTTGAGACTCATACATGACTGGCTATATACAAAGGAGTTTGCTTGAACCTCTCAAGCCTTCTCTGGAGTACATAGACTCTCTGACTCTCTCTGGCTCTGTCTGGCTCGATGCTGCCCTCAGCTCAACTCAACTTCTTCTCTTTGTTCTCTGCTCTTGGATTTCTACCTTGACTAACTCTCTTTGCTTCTCTGTCAGTTCGTGGCTTTAAAGCCAATCTACTTTCTGACTGTTCGTTTCCGCTTCCCAGCGCTCTGGTTCTCCTGCCTCTGTCTGTTTGAATTCCTCTATTCTACGTCATCATCACTGTGTAACGCCTCACAGAAAGGTGGCCACCTATTTTATAACGAACTGAGTGTCAGTTCTCTTGGAAAGGTTTGAACTGCCGTTATTTCCGTTTAACTTCCTAGAATTCCTACGAACATGATTTCTCTGCCAACTCATCTTTCATGTCAAACTTCAAACGTTTATACAACTTAGCTTGTTTATCCTGTTGAATCCGGTCATTCATCGGATTTCTTGTTCGCCGTCGATCTGGAGCCTCCAGATCCTATGGTCTCCGTCCATATTGGGCGGGTAAGTTGCATGATGTTTACCCGCCCGATGTGAGCGGTTTTCCCTCTCTTCTGCTAGATGCGTGGCACCTAGCATGTGGCATTGGATGAGACTCGGTTGAAACCGCTTACCGCTTGAAGCCCTTCCGATATCCTGCCGGTTTTCATGTGGGAGCCGCCTTTGACGGAATCGACGAATTCCGTCCAGTTTTTGACTTTTGGGTTTGGGTCACTCGGGGATTTTTCTTCTTTGAGGGGTTTGCCTGACAATATGCGATTAGAGACTATCAGAAACCTCCCCCGTTTTTCAAAAAGGCTTCCCGTTTTGCTGTTTCATGACAATGCGCGTTACCATGGGCCAACGGTCTGTGCGCTCAACCGAGGGTCCTCCTTGCTCATCGCTGTTCACAAATTACAACTGTTTGAGGATATTTCTGATAAGCTCGACCTTTGTAAGTCTTTGAAACTTTGGCATGAATTTTACAGATTTATGAAAACTTAGAGAGTTCTTTAGGATCCAATTCGGATCACGGCCTTCCCACTGAAAATCTTTTAGACCACCAAAAGTTGGTTTTAAGCATCAATCAAGTGAGGGTATAGACTCCTCACTTGCCCATTTACTATCCATTTCTCATTGCTTGGTTTTGAACCTTTGAGTCCAACCCTCAGGTACCCAACGTCCCCCTTGCGTGTAGTTCTCACCTTCCTGTCCAAAACTGTATCTTCCTGCAACTCATTGAGATATTTAGGTAACAGATTATCAATAGAAGGCAACTGACTTTGCTCTTCGGGATCTTCAATCAATGAAGGTTCAAATAGTCTCAAGCTATCTGCATTAACAACTAAGTAGATGTGCATGTAAGCTAGTAAATCAAGGCAAAAATCATTCTCACCAATTTTCTCAAGTATCTTCAAAGGTCCATACCTTATTGGCTTCAACTTCTTACCTTCACCTTGCATTTTGTCTTTGCTGATATATAGCCAAACTTGATCATCAACGTGGAAACTATGCTCAGTACGATGCTTATCTTGCCTTGCCTTGTACTTGGCTTGGCTCTTTTCCAGCTATTCCTATACTGCCTGCTGAATATCTTGGATTTGTTCGATGAACTTGGTTACCTTGTCCACATCATTGTGTCCATCAACCGCTATGTCTTTACCAAAGACAAAATCCAAGGGAGACCTTGGTGTGAAACCAAAACATGTCTCAAAAGGAGATATCTATGTAGAAGAATTTTTAGCTCGGTTGTAAGCATGCTGCACATAACATAAATGTTCATCCCAAAGCTTGGGATGCTTGCTGCAATAGCCTCTGAGAAACTGGATCACTATCCTGTTGACTACCTCTATTTGGCCATCTGTTTGCGGATGAAAAGCTGTGCTCTTCTTCAGTCTGGTGTCCATCAATTCCCACAGACTTAACCAAAATTTCCCAACAAATTGGGTATCTCGATCAGATATAATGGAAGTGGGTAATCCAAAATGAACCCATACATGCTGAAAGAACAACCTTGCAGTTTGTTCAACTGTAATCTGTTTGTTACAAGGTATTAAAATACACATTTTTCTGAACCTATCCACAACAACATATAAATAGTCATGACCTTTTCTAGATTTAGGCAGTCCCCCAACGAAGTCCATAGAAACACTTTCCCAAGGATGAGAAGGAATTGGAAGTGGAGTGTACAAGCCTAGTTTTCTATTGTTGGGTTTGCTTTTAGCACACATGGCACACCCTCTTACATATCTAGAAATTGTCTCATTCATTTTTTTCCAATAACAAAATCTTTGCAGTTGTGCAACTGTTTTACTTATACCAAAGTGACCTGATATTAGAGAAGTGTGTTCTTCTCGAATTATCTTTACTCTTTCTGTTTGTGGAATGCATAACTTTCCCAAATGATACAAAACTTGGTCCTTAACATGATAATCCAATTCTTCTACTTGTTTTCCATGACTTAAAGTTGCATATACATCTTTAAAATCTATATCTTGAGCATACTGTTCAATGTAGCTTTCAAGCAATACTGAATTATGCTTAAGTATAGTCGATGCATTTATGATTGGTCTGGACAACATATCTGCAACTTTGTTGTGTATGCCCTTTTTATATCTGATGACAAGATGAAACTTTTGTAAAAAACCCATCCACCTATAGTGTCTTGATTGCTGCAACTTAGTTTGTGAGTGCAAATATTGAAGTGGTTGATGATCAGTATGTATAATTATCTCTTCGCCCATTAAATAATGTTTCCACTTTTTCACACTCTGTATTAATGCATACAATTCTTTATCATATGTGGGATAATTAACTACTACAGAATTAAATGTCTTAGAATGATAACATATGGGTTTACTCTGTTGCATCAACACTGCTCCCATGGCATAGTCACTAGCATCCGTTTCAATCTCAAATGGTCTTTGAAGATCGGGTAGTGCTAGTAGTGGTGCTGTACTAATATTTTCTTTTAAGGTGTCGAAGGATTTATGCTATTTGCCTCCCCACTGAAACACCTTGTTCAATCATGTTAAAGCATGTAAGGGAGTTGCAATCAAGGAATAGTTAGAAATAAACTTTCTCCAATACTGTGCTGCTCCTAAGAAGCTTCTAACTTCTGTAGCAGATTTGGCTTAGGCCAGTTTACAATGACTACAACCTTAGAGGGATCTATCTTTAATTCACCACCCCCTACAATATGACCCAAATAATTCAAATATGTTTTTCCTAATTCACATTTTGAGAGCTTAACATAAAGATTCTCTTTTTTCAAAACATCTAAAGTCTGCTTGACATGCTATAAATGTTCTTCCAATGTTTTACTAAATATAAGAATGTCATCCAAATATACAATGACAAAATCATCAATAAAAGGTCTGAGTACATCATTCATTATTCTCATGAAAGTAGCAGGAGAATTAGTTAAGCCAAAAGGCATAACCAACCACTCATACAATCCCTGCTTTGTTTTGAAAGCAGTCTTCCATGCATCTTGCTTTGCAACTCTGACCTGATGGTAGCCACAATGCAACTCCAACTTGGAAAAATAAATAGCTTCTTTCAACTGATCTAGTAGATCATCTATGTGAGGAAGGGGATAATGATTTTTGATCGTTATCTTATTCAGTGCTCGGTAATCAATGCACATTCTCCATGAGCCATCTTTCTTTCTCACCAAGAAAATTGGAGACCTACAAGGTGATGCGCTAGGTATTATGAATCCTTTCTCGAGCAGCTCCTGTACCTGCTCCTTGATTTCTACACTCTCTAAAGCAGACAAATGTTTATACCTATGGCTGCAATGGTTGTTTCATCTCCTGAGTCTGACCCCAATCCTTTTGAATAGTTGCAACAATCTTCTTCTTCTTGCCATCGTACTTCTTGGGTTTCAGCTCCAGATGCAGAATCCAACAGTGTTCATCATCATTCCCATCCTTCTTACAGTGAGTGAATGAAGGTTTGGTCTTTTGTACAATATTTGTCTTCTTCTCTTTCCATTTCTATTTTCTTTTCTCCTTATTCTTGCTTGCAGTGGGTTTTGATGATCCCCCAACTTCTGGGTTCACATTCTTACCTCTAGCCTCTAGATGTGTAGCTTGAACAGATACCTCATCTATGCTAGTGGGATTAAACATGAGAATAATGTGCCTTAAGTAGTTGTGTAGACCACCTATATATTTCAGCAGAGTTTCAGGTGAATCTAAGGAAATTCCTAGAATCAAAGCTCTTTTCCTAAATTCTTGGGTGTAACTCTGTACACTTTGCCCTTTTAATTGTCGAAGAGTTTTCCAACTCATCATGGCTTGCTGCATATAAGCTAATGGATAGAACTGTTTTTTAATTGCAAAAACAAAATCACTCCAGACAGAAGGAATTTTACCATGCTTCTTCATGTCAGCTTGTGTCCTGCCTTCCCACCATACCAAGGCAGTGCCTCCAAGGCGTAGGTTGGCTAGCTGAATCTTACTACTGTTTGAATCAATGCTCTGCACTCTGCAATAAACATCAATTTGTCTAATCCAATTATCCATCTTCTCTGCATTCAACTCTCCATCATATGTTGGTAAATCAAATTTAACATCTAATTTAATCAAATATGTCTTCTTTTTGTTTTCAGGGCAACTAGGAGGTGTGGGAAGTTTTTCTTCTTCCCCTTTTCCTTTAGAGTGGTCATGGAGGAGAGATTCTTTTGCTCCTTTATCTTGTTTGGAGTTTGATGCATCTTCCTCTCTACCTTTCTTAAATTCTCTATACATTTACTTTACCATGGCTCTCATGGTCATGAAACTATCGATGAACTAAGGGTCTGATTCCAAGGGACTTTCTTCTGACATTTTCCTCTTAGGATAGACTCTTTCAATTTCAGGGTTAGTTTCAACCAACTCTCCTTCTCCTAATTTAAGCTTTGATCTAGTTAGCATTCAACAATAAAATCCAACACAAGCATGCCTAACCTTAGTAACCTAGGGCTCTGATACCACTTGATTTGGAATTTATCCAGGACAAAGAATTAAAGGTATTACAGACTAATGTGCATGGATGTGCCTATGTTACTTTATGCAACAGATCGATAAGATTGCGAAATACATAGACACTAAAGTAGTTATAGAAAACATAATAGGCAAACATGTAAACACGACAAGTTTAATAAGGAGTTCACCCAATACTCCTGGGCTACGTATCCTGGTCCAGCCTTCAGTGGTGGCCACTCTATTATGTTTTCAAAGTAGAGTTTTAAAACAGTGAGCTCAATTTGAGTCTCACTCAATAGATATAAATCAGTAGGATTGGACTTGGATCCCCCAAGTCCTTTGGGGTACACAAGCTCTCCTTACTGAAACTTGACCTTTATTGGTCACAGTGGTATGAGCCCAATCTAAGACTCATACATGACAGGCTATATACAAAGGAGTTTTCTTGAAACTCTTAAGCCTTCTTTGGAGTACACAGACTCTCTGACTCTCTCTAGCTCTGTCTGGCTCGATGCTGCCCTTAGGTCAGCTCAGCTTCTTCTCTCCGTTCTCTGCTCTTAGCTTTCTGCCTTGACTAACTCTCTCTGCTTCTCTGTCAGTTCGTGGCTTTAAAGCCAATCCGATTTCTGATTGTTCATTTATGCTTCCCAACGCTTTGGTTCTCCTACGTTTGTGCATTTGAAATCCTCTTTTGTACATCATCAACACTGTGTAACGCCTCATAGGGAGGTGGCCACCTGTTTTATAACGAATTGAGTGTCAGTTATCTTGGAAATGTTTGAACTACCGTTATTTCTGTTTAACTTCCCAGAATGCCTGGGAACATGATTCCTCTGCTAACTCATCATTCATGTCGGACTTCAAACCTTTATACAACTCGGCCTATTTAACCCGTTGAATCCGGTCATCCATCAGATTGCTTGTCCGCCATCGATCTGAAGCCTCCAGATCCTACAGTATCCATCCATAGTGGGTGGGTAAGTTGCATGATGTTTACCCGTCTGATGTGAGCAGTTTTCTCTCTCTTTCACCAGATGTGTGGCACCCAGTGTGTGGCATCGGGTGGGACTTGGTTGAAACTGCTTACCGCTTGAAGCCCTTCTGATATCTTGCTGGTTTTCGTGTGGGACTTGCCTCTGATGAAATCGGCGAATTCCGTACGGTTTTTGACTTTTCAGGTCTGGGTTGCTCAGGTATTTTTCTTCTCTGAAGGGTTTGCCTGACGATATGTGATTAGCGACTATTAGAAACCTCCCCCATTTTTCAAAAAGGCTTCCCGTTTTGCTGTTTCGTGATAGCGCACGTTACCATGAGCTAACGGTCTGCGCGCTTGACCGAGGGTCCTCATTGCTCGACGTTGTTCAAAAATTACAACTGTTCGAGGATATTTCTGATAAGCTCGACCTTTGTAAGTCTTTGAAACTTTGGCATGAATTTTACAGAGTTATGAAAACTTAGAGAGTTCTTTAGGATTCAATTCGGATCAATAATATACATCAAGATCAAAACCAAATGAAGCAACAAGCAGACCAACATAATTACGCGCTCGCATTTCAAGAAGGGGATAAGGTATTCCTGTGACTCCAACCATATAAGAAAACATATCTCAAAGAAAAGGGCTACCACAAACTAGCACCAAAATTCTATGGACCTTATCAGATACTTCAACGCATAGGAGTAGTTGCATACAAACAGGCCTTGCCACCTACTACAAAAATCCATCTGGTCTTCCATGCATCACACCTCAAGAAAGTGGTGGGGAACAATTGCATAGTTCAAACAAGTCTACCCAAATTGGATGAGGAAGGCTCACTTTAGCTTCGACCAGAACAAGCCCTTGATACTCGCGAAAGACATGTCCACGACCACACTGTCAAGCAAGTCCTCATAAAATGGAAAGACACCTCTCCAGAAGATGTGACTTGGGAACCAACCACTATTCGTCAACAGTTCCCGTAGCTTTAGACTTGAGGAAAAGGTTGCATTTGATGGGGGAGGGAATGTTAGGGTCCAACCCCAACCCCTTTATTTATGTCATAAGCCCAATGGGCCAAGTCAGAGTCATAGTTAGTTAGAGAGTCAATAAAGGCCGTATTAATAATTGTAAGTGGATGACCCACATTAGAGAAAAGGGACCAAAATTAGTTGTAAATGGGACATAGTTAATAAATAAAGTGGTTAACCTGTGTTATGCAAGGGACCACTAGTAGTTAGGGTTTTGGATGTCATTGAGCTATAAATAGTCTTAGTTAGTAAAGGAAATATCATCGAGTATTATTGTAATTGAGTTGTTCTCTGTTGGAGATTTTCCCCTCGAAGAGGAAAGTGAACATTGAATTTGTTTATGAATAATAAAATACTTTGCATTTTTTCTCATTGCATGTGATAATTTTGTGTTCTAGGCTATATTTCTTCATATTTATGGTATTCTAGATTTCTCGTAGGTCAATAGCATAACATAGCATATTTGTAACCCATTTTTGTTTCTATTTTGAAGATAAACATTAGTCTAAGAAGTACTTAAAACTATTATGATCTAATTTCCATGAAATAAAACTTGAAATTTTACCATTTGTACCTTTATATTTCTTCTCATCCTCCTCAAAATTTGTTAATTTGAAACTTTCTAAAAAAAATTATAACGAAAATGCTAATATGACTTGGTTTAAAACTAATTTCAAGATTAGTCAAAAACCCTATATTCAATAGAATATATCTTTAAAAGTATATTTAACAAGTACCTAAAATTTTGATTACCTATAGTTTGATAATTATTCTTAGTCTTCTTAAATTTTTTTGCTTGAAGATTCCCAGAGAAAAAATTAAATGAAAAATTCCAAGATGTCTTGATTGAAGGAGAAAAACAATAGGATTGTAGTCTTGGATACCAATAATTAGGAAAACGACACCAAAATAGGTTGAAGTACTATTGGCATTGTTGTGTTGGCATTGATGCTAATAAGGTCATGGTCATACTCATACTGATCTTGATAATTTGTGATGGATGTTGAATTGGTTTTCCTATTGGTTGTAATTATGTATTGACAATGAGATGGTTGTGTTGGCATTGATTTCAAATCTTGAGGTCATGACTTATGTCAACCTCATGATTATGTAGATTGATGGACCTGATGTGTGTTAATATGCGTTTGAATTAATGGAGCTTGATGGTAGCATGATGGTCTTGAAGGAGTTGGCATGTACATTGATAGACATGTATGTTGATTATTGATGTTGCTACAGGTAGATGGTGTTGTTACAATTGATCATACAGATATCCATGTGATGGAGATGGGTCATGGCACATTTGTTTAATTTTCAACTAGGTCTTCATTAGGTCTTCATGTCTATGCCTATGAGGAGACTTGTTTTAGTGATGTAATGGATTGATTATGGTGATACATAGGTTGCAAAGGTGCTTCAGATGTGTTGCATCTTGTTCAAAGGTATGATGGAGAGTGGAGGATGTGTTGGCATTATTTCCAACTTTGTTTGTTGGCCCTTCTAGGTCAACTTGGCATTAACACATGGGAGGCATTTTTGGTCTACTTGTAGAGGTGTCAGAAGCCATGTCAGAGGTATGGAGGCTTGTACAGATGCATGGGAAGGTGATCCAATAAGTGGCATAGGTTTTGGACTAAAGAATTGATGTTTTTACCAAGCCTCATCCCCAATCTCATGCACATAGGCATATGGGAGAGGTTGGAATGCTCCAGTCACATGGAGGACAACCTATGGGAGAGGTTATAACCCTAGTCAAGTTCAAACAATGGCAAGGGAGCGACTAAGGGTTTTCAAGAAATTTGCTCCGCATTCCTCACGCTATTTAGAAGAAAATTAGATTGGAAATTCCCAGAGGCTTCCAGGAAAAGTGAAAAATGTCATAAATTGTTTGAAAATGTCCTCATGATGTGAATGCATTTAGTGCACTAGTAGTGACCTTAGTGGATTGATTTGGTCCAATTTTTTCACCTTTGATCCTAGCCCCAAGCTCAATTTCGCCCTACATGTTTTATATTATGACATTGTGAGTGTTGTGGCTATTGATGGAGTGAGATGCTAGTGTATATGTGGAGAGAAGGCAAAATAGTGATATTATGCTTCAGTTCTTGAGTAGAGCCTAGATGCTTCAATCCATAAGTGTTTATGACTGAATAATGTCCAGATATGAAGCATGTTGTAGAATAGATTAGAATTGGAGCTACTGGTGTAGAGATTGGTTGGAGAGTTTGGTATGTTGCTGGAGTATATGTTAGTGATCCTCTCACACTTGTTTTGCAATAGCTGCTGATGCATTTAGCACATAACCATGTGTCTTATGATGTTATTTCTATTATGCAACATTTTATTGTTGTGAGGTTTTGATAGTATTTAGATTTGTTGTGGCCACAATTTTACTTGTTTATATTTTATTTGAGGATGACATCTTTCTGCTAAGAGCATGTACGCAAAGCTTATTTATTATTAAGCATAGTGTCTTAGGATCCAGTTTGAAAATAAATGAAAGGAGGTTTGCATGGTGGTGAGGAGCAGTGGTATCATGGAGTGGAGCAGTGATATCAAATCTTCAATGAAAGGAAGAAGTTTCTCAATCCAATGGTGGTTGGATGGTCCAATCGTAGTTAGGACAGGATCGACTGCTCACAGTGGCCTTCATCAGATGGTAGTCCATAGAGATTAGTAGAGAACATAGTCTTCCGATCTAATCAGTATTATCGAGTCTCCTAGCCAATTGGTGTTAGCATTATGTATATGAGGTCATGTATCCATGCTGATGGGAGTCAACACACTATGTAAAAGATCAATTTCTTGACTAATAGAAATTCAGAGCAGAGCAATAACAACAAGGGTGGTTTTTCTCTCGGAAGGGTTTCCACCAGAAATCTTGTGTCTCAGGTGTGATTGATGTGAGGTTCATGCTTATTTTCTTGTAGCTGCTTATGGTTTTCCGTTATGCTTATGTGATGCACATGTTTAATGAATTGCTACTAAGATATGTGTGATTTAGTTGAAGTAATAAAAGGATAAATTTGATATATAGATCACACTATTGATTCACCCCCCCTCTTAGTAGTGCTCAAAGGTTTCCAACAGTTGGTATCGAAGCACATTTCCAAAAATTGGTATCAGAGAGAGGCTCTTGGTTACAACTTGATTGCTGGAGAGTAGTTCTGGGGTTTGTTGGCATAAATTGTCTTTTTTTTTCAAAATGGTTGTCCTCACTACTGCAAATTACAATGTATGGCACAAACATGTAAAATCTCATTTTTTTATCTTGTGGATCTAACAATTAGAGAGTAGTATGTGAAGGTTGTGGAAAAGATAAATTTGTAGATAAGGTTTTGTAGTAGGATGCACAAGTACAGTGCATAATCTACAAGAATATTCATAATGATGATATGAAGAGACTAGTGGGTTTGAAACGTGCCAAATATATGTGGGAAAATATTGAATCCATTTTTGGAGATGGCACCAACAACAAAAATGAAATTGAGAAGAAGAGAAATAAGAAGAAGAATAAGAACAAGAACAAGAGCAAGAAGAAGAGCCTCCAAAAACAAGAATCTCAGTCACAAGAGTCTCATTCTTCCAGTGCACATGATTCAGTAGATGATGAGAAGAGATAAAAAAATATTGAACCCAAAGGTATAAATTCTAATGATTTTCTGTTGAGTTATAATTTTGATGATTTGTATTTTGATCATGCTGAAGCACATATTGAATATTAGAATGTTATTAAGAGTCTTAGATTTGAGATTTCTAGACTAACAACTACATGCAAGGATCAAGAAAAACTATTGTAGATATGTGATGATAAAGAGGCCAAGTTCAAGGAAGAGATTTTGAGATTAAATATTAAATTGGAAGAATCTAAAAATGTTGAGGAAGGCATGAGGAAAAAATACCAAGTTAAGGTGGAAGAAGTTGAGAAATTAGGAGCAAAAGTTGTTTCCTTGAGAAAGCAACGAAAGATGGAGAAGATTATTGTTGTCTTGGATAATTTTCTTGAGATCCAAATATCATCATTGGATAAATATGGTCTTGGATTTCAAAAGGGAGAATCTAGTTTGCATGTAGGTAAAAATAATAAAGAAGAACCTAAGAAACCTATAGCAAACAATACTAGCAACAAAAAAGAGATCCAAGGAAACAAGAAGCATATCCAACAACTAGTTAACAATCAAAAGAACCAGCAACATAAAAGCAATAAAAACTAGCAGTAGATCAAGCAATACAACTAACAATATAGAAGGAAATCTCAAGGAGATCCTACATTCAGAAGACCCTAATTTTCTCCTAGAGATAATCGTGAGAAAACTATAAGATTTCAAATGAATCAAAGTCCTTTTGTTCCTTTTGTGCATGGTGTAGAATGTTACAACTGTCACAATTTTTGGCATGTTGCAGGAAATTGCTGGAGTAGAACATATAGACCATATCAGCAGAGATTCCAGCAATTCCAATAGGAAATGAGAATGGATAATGGGTATAACTATTCTTTTTATGGTTATTGTAACTCATGTCACCTGTTTGGTCATAAGGCAATGGATTTCAGGTCTAGTCCATGGAGGAGAGACACATTCCATGCACGGTTTAAATTTGGCATGAACAGTAGGAGATTTGATCCTCTTGGCCATGTGGAGCGTTATATATGCCATAGATTTGGCCATATGGAAAGAGATTGTTTGTTGCTCCATTACTCAAGGAAAAACCATCAAAAGCAGCAAAAACCAAGAGGATCTAGCATAAAGAAAGTGAATCAAGAAAGGAAGAAAGAGAAGGAAGAAAAGAAGAAGTTGATAAAAGAGGAGAAGAATCAGCCCAAAATTGTGTGGAGAAAGAAGGAGCAACAACTCTTCATCTAGTGAAGAGAATTCCTTTTTGCAGTCCATGATTATTCATGCATGATTATAGAGGACTGCAGATCATGAGAGGTGCACAACCTCAGGGGGAGTGTATGTTGGAGTTTTCAACAACATTGATGAGTTCATTTCAACCTTCATGCACTTTTAGGTCCACAAAATCAACCTGTCTCTTGGAGGTATATTGAGCTTAGGGGGAGCTATGCATGGTATGGATTTACATGTGATATTTGGAATATTTTTCATTTCTTTTCACACAGTCATTTTTAATATCTTTATATGTGTTATATGAGTGAAAAATAACACATTTTTTAGCCATGTATATGCTTTTGGTTTCCACTAACAACTGGTTGAAAATATGTGCAACCATGCATAAATTATGATCATGACTTTAGGATGTATTGAGATGATTTGTGACATGGACCAACCATGTATAGGTTGTCATATGGAGTTTATTAAAACCATGTATTTACCATTGTTTCATCATTCACATTGGTATTGTGTCTAGTTATTAATATGTTTGAGTCCTATTGGTGATAGGCTTGTTCTGGAGGAGTCTTATGTAGTCTTATTACAACCACATGTATGGGCTAATGATGATGTATTTGTAATGATGAATTATGTTTTTGGGTCACTGGTCTATAGGATATGATCATAGCAACTATTTATTTCATTAATGTATTCATGTAATATGCTCACGGATCCATGTACTTGTATTGTTATATCATTGGGTCATATGGTCATGAGTCTTGAGATAACGTTATGGTCATATGAGTTTTGTATATGGTCTCTTATGCCACTGCTACAACCATGTATTTATCAATGTATATGTCACTTAAGTCATGGTCATGTGGAGTCTCAATACATATGGTGCTTCTATTTGTCAAAAGAAGCATTGTTTGCAGCAAAAGCAATCCTTTCAACCCAACAATTGGTAGCTCTACAACTTGGAGAGGGAATGTGTTCAGGGGGGAGCACTATTTTCTCTTATTATTTCAGTCATACATTATTGACATTGTGATCCGATGGGAGGAGGTGTTCATTCTATGCCTCATACTATGCTATGACAGTGGGTTTCTTGGCCTCACGTGATGAGATATTTTGGTAGTTGTTGCTATGTAGTTATGAGGGATATTGTGTGTGGTTTCCTTATGATTGTTGTGATTCTGGTTGATGCTAGTAGTTGTTGGTAGGTATGCTACTCTGAATGTTTCTTGGGATATATGCTACTTGTTTCTATATGGAGTAATGTGTGATATTTGATGCGTTATATTTCAGCCATGTAAAGATGTATTTCTCCAGTACATGTGCTTTAACTCTTGCTGCCTATTCATATGGAGTTGACCCCTTGCCATTGATGTCAAAGGGGGAGATAATTTGGAGAGAATTTGGATGGATAAAGATCAATCTCACATGTTGATGAGGTTAACATCAATGCCAAAGGGGGAGTTTGTTCGCATATTTGTGTTGGTATTGATGTCAACAAGGTCATGGTCATAATCATACTGGTCATGATCATGTGTGATGGATGTTGAATTGGTGGCCCTATTGGTTTGCATGATGTATTGACAATGAGATGGTTGTGTTGGAATTGATGTCAACTCTTGAGGTCATGCACTTATCGCAAGCTCATGATGATGTAGATTGATGGACCATGGTGTTCATTGGTATCTGTTGGCATTGATGGAGCTTGATGGTCTTGAATGAGTTGGCATGAGTTGACATGTAAATTGATGTACATCTCTGATGATTATTGATGCTTCTATAGGTAGATGGTGCTACTATAATTGATCATACAAAGATGCATGTGATGGATATGGTTCATGGCACACTAGTTGAGTTGTCAACTAGGTCTTCATTAGGTATTCATGTCTATGCCTATGAGGATACTTGTTTTAGTGATGTGATGGATTGATGATGGTACATCAGAGGTCGTAGAACTGCTTCAAATGTGTTGCAACTTGTTTGGAGGTATTATGGAGAGTGGAGGACTTGTTGGCATACTTTCCAACATTGTTTGTTGGCCCTTCAATGTCAACTTGGCCTTGACACTTGGGAGGCATGCTTGGTCTACTTGTAGATGTGTCAAAGATCTGGAGGATAGTACAGATGCATGGGAAGGTTATCCAATAGGTGGAATAGGTTATGTACTAAAGAAATAATGTTTTTACTTATCTTGAACCATAGTCGCATGCACATAGGCCTATTGGATCAGTTATAACCCCAGTCGATTTCAAATAATGTCAAGGGAGCGACTCAGGGTTTTCATGAGATTTCCTCCATATTAATCGCACTGTTCGGAAGAAAATTATATTGGAAATTTCTAGAGGCTTCCAGAAAAAGTGAAAAAAGTCAGAAATGGTTTTAAAATGTCCTCTCATGATGTGAATTAATTTAGTGCACTAGTAATGACCTTAGTGGATTTATTTGATCCAATTTGTGCACCTTTGATCCTAGACCCAAGCTGCATTTCTCCCTACATGTTTTATATTCTTGCATTATGAGCATTGTGACTATTGATGGAGTGAGATGTTGAGTGTATGTGTGGAAATAAGGCAGAATAGTGAGATTATGCTTCAGAACTTGAGTAGATGCAACATAATAGATCAGAATTGGATATGTTGGTGTAGAGATTGGTTAGAGAGTTTGGTATGATGCTTGAGTATATGTCAGTGATCCTCTCACACATTTTTTTCAGGAGATGTTGATGCATTTAGTAGATAGCCATGTGTATTATGATGTTATTTTTATTATGCAACATTTTATTGTTGTGAGGTTTTGATAGTATTCAGATTTGTTGTGGCCACAATTTTACTTGTTTATATTTTATTTGATGATGATATATTTCTTTTGAGAGAATGTTGGCGTAGGGGATCCTGACCCAGGAACTAATTTAGTTGTGCCAACCAACAAAAACTTACATTGCTAGCCCTTTCAGCAACAACCTGCACAACACAGGTTGCAGTCTCACCCGAAGCAGTATTGGGGGATGTAAGAACCAAGTTTCTACATCCAGAGATGATGTGATGAGTTTTTGTAGCCCATATCTATCTTCATGCATGTTATAGATCCAAATATCACTCTTGATATTTGTGTTGCTGCATTTATGGCCTAGGGCAACCCCTTCTTCCAGACTTTGTCCAAATACTTAAAAAATAGTGTTTTACTCCCTGTACACGACATTTCCTTGAGCTAAATGCGTGTGTATGCAGGTCTGTGTATACCCAACCCGTGTATATGTCTTAACTCTGGAACTAGCCTGAAAGACCATTGATTCCTCGAAAAACTCTTCAATAGCATATTTTAGATCTAAGAATATAGCCAAACTACTTTCGTGTGCATAAGCATGCTTTCTAGGGTTTCTGTGGCCTAGGTCGACCGTCGCGCAGACCTTTCTATCGACAAATAACTTAATTTAGATCTAGAACTTCACGTACATCATTCAACCATCTTATTAGGCATAAGCGTATTCAATTAACCCAATTCGCGTAGATAAGATACAGTAATTCAAGAAAACAATATTTAGAGAGAGATAAACAGATAAATCACATATGCAAGTATTTCAAACCCAAAATCACTATTTATTAATCATAATCTTCCAATACAGACTTCAGACTACACTCTTCACTCAACTGCAGGAGTCCACACACTCAGTTGTGGACTCTTCTTGTCCTCCGCGCACTCAACTGCGGAGCCTTTCCTTTACTACGGACAAGAACACACCTTCCTGTCTACCAACCCTTTACAATATCATTCAATAATCTCTCTATTCTTATCTATCGAAAGTTATCTCTAAGAATCGATATGACTCAACTATTTATAGCTTTTCTAATACAATACCATGGCCCCTAGCTCATGGGTGAGTCTTCAAAATCGACCAAAACAAGGGGATAAGACCCCTTTTACTCCTATCTATCTGCATGCTCTGCATCCACATTTCACGGAGACTTTACATCTTTTAAAAAATTATTTACAAAAAATGACTAAGTTAATTCAATTCTACCCCTGGGGACCCCATCCCAATAGGCCCCCAACACAAAGATCGTGACTTGCCCTCGAGTCACTCAGTTGGTTGTTCCACTTTCTAGCGAAGTTTGTTGAATGTCTTGGTCAATGCGTGAAGCTCCACGGTACTCTGTTATGTTTCTTTCTACACCTCCTAGACCAATTTCTCTATGGTTGGCCCCTTTACTGCAAGTTTCCCAGTCCTCTAGGTCTGCTGCATGGCCTTTAGCTTCTCATGAATGTTCTGTGAAATTTGGTTGGCTTCCTTTTTCCAGGGCTTAAGCCAGTCTCTTAGCAAGGACTTCGTTTTCTATAACTCCTCAATTTCTATCAACATTGCCTTTCCTTCCTGCAAGTGTGTGAAGCGCTGGACTGGCACCAATGTCCACGCCATCATACTGATCTCATCATATTTTTGTTTCGCTTCCCTGATCTCTGTGTTCAACTATTGCAACGTAGGATCCTCCTGCAATGTATCCCATAGGTCCATTGCTTAAGTGAATAGTTGGTCGCAACCCTAAACTACAACATCTAGTTGACCCATGGACTCTTTTATAGCTGCGCCTCTTTGTTCCTGAACTTTTGGTGGTGTGGTTGGTTGAAGCTTGATTTTGAGTTCGAATATCTGCATCTGGAAGTCAAAAGTGACTTGTCCAACCTCATATTTGGCATCACGAACTGCAGTAGCTAACTTCCTGACTTTCGTTTTGGCTTGTGCATCGTCTGGGATATGCAATTCTGGAACTATTTGACAGGCTTTCTCAATTACTATCTCTAGGTGTGTACTTTGCGCTTGCATCTCCTCTTTCTCCTTTAGTGCCTATGTCTTCTCCTCATACATCTGTGCATTGTTGACTTTGCATTCACTAAGGACCTCAAGGGCGTGCTGCTCCCTGCAACTTGTCTGAGACCCCTTGATGCAATGTGTGGAGGGTCGGGAGTGGCAACGCGACCACATTGATTCCAAGATCCTTAATATTTTCGAGTGTGGCATAGTCATCCTGGTTATCTGTTCGCAAGGATCCTTCTGGTAAAGGAATGAACCTTAATTACATGGTTCATTCCACTTCTGGAACACTCACGCTCGATTGAGTATGGCTTGCTTACACCTCGCTCGCTTCCCCACGTTCGCTTGGATCCTATTGGCTTAGATCTACAGCTTGTACAGATCCTTCTAGACACTGCCTAGTGTCTGCATATACTGCTGTTCAAAGTGTGTCTATAGTTCTGATGATATGACCAACATAGACACTTCATCCACATGGCACTTCTGCATTATCTTTCCTATGAGGATTTGCGCGGAAAACTGTACCACCTAGTCTATTATGGAGCATATAGAATATCCGCACTTTCCCTTGACCACCCTGTACTTAGTCTTTATGTGGTTTGCAAGTTGTTTTTCGAGGGATTTTCCCACAACTCCTTTGCTGGGTCCGCTCCTTTATATGGTAGCTTAGTAATCCTGTGGACTAACATATCCGTGATGGGGATAGGCTCACCTAGCCATAAACACCCATCATGCACTAAAGTCAGAAACTGGCGCACACATTGCGTATTGATATTGGATCAGTGAAAATGAGGTATGAATAGCATGTGTAAGAGCCCTGCCAGCTGAAATTCGTGAACCCATTTCATTGGTTCCAACTTTGTGACCCCTGTATCTTCATAGTATATGTGGGTCATATACTGATTTGTCGCTAAATGTGGAAATTTATCTTGGTCAGTGAGGTCCCAGTCTTCCATCTTTAACGTTGGTATGCACGCTAAGAGTGTACCCTCAAATTGAACTTCAACTGGGAGCAATGGCATAGCAATTGAATATTTGTTGGAATTAGGGTTTTTTGTCACCTTCTTTTGTCCTCTTCACGGAGGCACATATGACAGAAGCATAGTGATTGGTTTTGCATCCTTGGCATCCAACTCCTCGATCTCCTGTTAGAGTTCCTCTTCATTTAGGTCTAGGGGTACAAACAATTGCTTTTTCTTATCCATTTTTTGCTTCTGCCGCACCTCTTGTGAATGTTTTCGGTGTGAGTGGCGCACTGGTTCGATGACTGACTGCTTTTACTTTGCCTTAGAAGTAGACTTTTTAGGCCTAGGAGACCTTGGCACCGTAGGTACTGCTAGTGTAGCTTCAACACCCATAGCTTATGAAGATGGGGCCTCAGATACCGTGACCTCAGAAATTATAGGCTCATATCTCTTCTCCACAAAAACTTGGTGCAACGTATCAAAATACTGAACTAGACCGGGATGCTTGAACAAAATCTCCCACTCTTCTTGGTGCATGCAAGAAATTCTTAGGCAAAAAAGTGTTTCTTTGTAGACCAATAGGGCATATTAATAGTGATTTTTGGATTCAACTTCACGCAATCTTCGCGCAACTTGTTTGCTGCCTTGTCCTCCCAGTTGGGAAGTGTAGTTTATAGTCACGCACTCCCTTGAAACTGTTTGGAGCACTAAGACTTTCCTACAGTCATATATTCATTACATAGGGGTAGGATCCCTCGTATACAGCTTCAACCAACTCCCATTCACTTTTCCCAGGAATGGTTCACCATTAAGCTTTGCGAACTGAACTGCACCACCATCCGTAATCTCTTTGATGACATACGGTCCCAACCAATGCATTTGAAATTTTCCCGGTAACTTCATGAGCTTTCTATCATATAAAAACACCAAATCATTTACCTTGAACATGTGAAGCTTGATATGGTGATCATGCCATGATTTTTTGTGTTCCTTCTACATTTGTTGGTGGAATCCCGCCAAAAATCAGTCCTCCTCTAACTCCATTAGCTGCGCGAGCTGTTCCTCCAAGGCCTCGCAATCCACCATATCCATCAAAGATGCTATGCATGGACTAGTCACAATGTACTCCATAGGCATCACTGCTTCGACCCCATAGACTAATCTGAATGGCATTTTCCCTGTCAACTTCTTACAGGTTGTCCTATAGGCCCATAGTACTGTAGGTATGCGCACATCCCAATCATTTCGCTGCGCGTTACAGATCTTTGTCAATGCATTCTCCAAAATTTTGTTAAAAGCTTCAACTGTCCCATTTGTCTGTGGGTGATATGGTGTACTCTTCTGATGGTAGACCTGGAATTCATCTCTCAATGCGCTAATCGTTTCATTTAGAAAGTGCATTCCCCTATCACTCATTAATACTTTCGGGAATTTGAACCATGTTAATACATGGTCAAATAAGAAATTTTCTACTGTAGCCCCTATACAATCCTTTACTAGCTGTGCTTCCACCCATCTGGTTAAATATTCTGTTGCAGTGATAATGTAGTGTGCACCCGTCTTCTTTCTAGGTGGCTTAATTGGCCCAATAAAATCGATCGCCCACTTCTCAAATGCCTGTAAAGATACCGAAGGATGGAGTGCTAGTTCATCCCGTCACGACGACCTGTCAGTCCTTTGACATGCATCGAACGCCTTAAAGTATGCTTTGGAATCCTTGTTCAATGTTGGCCACCATAATCTTGTGTGCAAAATCTTCTCTGCGGTTTCTTTGCCTGCATAATGGCCTCCCGTAGCTCCCCCAGGAACTTCAGTGAGAATATTATCACACTCAAAGCCTGGTACATATCTCCACAATATTTCATTTGCCCCCATTTTGTACAAGTGTCCTGTAATGATCGAAAAATCGGCTGCGCAAACTACTAGTTCTTTCTTCTGCTGATTTTTATATCCTTCAGGCATCATCCATATAGTTAAGAAGTGAATAATGTCAGCAAAATGGTCATCAGCTACACGTACCGTAAATAGATGCACATCTGGAAACCCTTCCTCCAAATTACTGGGCTCTTCGCCTATTTCAATTCGTGACAGATGGTTAGGTCCAACATTTAACTTCCCTGGCTTCACAATCACTTCAAAATCGTACTCCTGAAATAATAACAACCACTTGCAAATCTTTCCCCCCAACGCAGGCTTGTTGACTAGGTACTTTAAGGTAAATGAACTGTATACATCTTGAAATGTCCTCCTAACAGATAATGCCTGAATTTTTACAATGTGTAGGCCATGGCCAATCCCTCACGGTCTGTCGTGAAGTTGGCTTTTCTTCTATCCTTTGGTGCAATCTTAATTGGATGATAACTAGAAAACCCGTCAGTAAAGGAATAGGATTCCTGCCCTCTGATATTGTCTAAAACTTCATCTGTAAACGGTGTTGGAAATGGATCATGAACACACACATCATTCAACTTGCAAAGATCTACGTGGATCCTTGTTTTTCCCTTTTGTTTCTTTTCTTGGACTACCATCGGGCTCACCCAATCAGATTCTTTAACAAGTTCTATAATGATGACATCCAACATTTTATCTAGCTCTTGGCAAACCTTGTCCTTGTACTTAGGATTAAGATGATAAGGTCTCTGTTTAACAGGTTTTGCATCCGGCTTCAATGTGATCGTCATAATGCCCAAATCACCAAGTATGCCCTTTAAATCTGAAAACTTAGTGGGGAAGAGATCCTGGTATTCACGAAGTAATTAAGCAACTTTGTCTACTGTAGCGTCGTCCTAATAGTCTCCAATATTTGCGAACTTCGGTTCTTCATTAGTTCCAATGTTTACTTGTCTTATTTTCAAAGGTGTAGAGATGTTTGGGTTCACTACTTGCGGTCCTTCTACTTCGCGATGCCCTTCTGCTTCTGAAATATTGATATTCCTCAGGTCTTCTTCCTCCTCTTCAACGGTCACATTATAGCATTCCAATGCGTGGTGCAACTGAGTGCCCTAGTTTGGTTGGGTGCATTCCATTGGTTCCTTTGGTGTCCTGAAGATAACCACTTTAATTTCTTGAAGCACTTCATTGATGATTACAAACCCATCCTCAAAGCTAAAAGTCGATAAGAACCCTTCCTTTAATACATCCCATTCCACAGTGCCATGGCAGAGCTATGTTTCAAGGTAACAGTTCATGGGGATTGTATCCAAGGTATGACAAAATATATGTACCCATTCTGGCCACAGTTCCATCCCACATGCCTTAGTCCACTTTGCCAGGTGATCGTGTGGATCATCCCTACCATTATACTTCTCAGTCATTCTTGTATTAGCATTCCCAAATCATAACTTCATCATTCGCCTGTAATCTCACTATCTAGAAAAAATATCCTTATGCGTACCCCACCTATAATGCTTGAAAACAGTGGTATTGAGGGAATTCACGCTCAAATTCATCTAAAAACATATCTATGTCAGTTATAACATCATAATAAGCTATCTTTCTTACCTCCAACGAAACACAGTGCAGTTACTTCATCATCATATTGAATCGCAATGTGGATACTTCATGTAAGCAGTTTTGCCAATGCTCTAATTCATCATCTAAGTCAGAAGTGCAGGAACTCTCCTGGTCCCATGCGATCCATCCATCCGCCATTGGATTGATCAATCCTGATCTCATGCGGTTATCTTGTAGATTTGATCTAGCTCATCGTCACTTTCTACATAATTGCGGTCTGGTTCAGTATAGTGTGCCCCTTTTGCAGGATCTAGTGGCACTATAACCCTTAGTGACTTCCTTTCAAATGACATTGTCCTCTTCTTCAAATTAATTACCCCATTCATATCAATAGCCCAGTCGATTACCAAGAGCGCAGGGTAGGGATTACTATCATTGACAATTTATATAACTTCAAAGTCCACTAGTGCACTCACACCTTCAATATCAACCGTTACTCCATATAATTGTCCCATGGGGATGATTTCTATTGATTCACCATTCTGAGTTGAATCAAAGACCACATCAGCGTAGGTCTCCCCATCCTTTCCCATGTTTGTTTCGATAGAACATTCGCATCGGACCCCAGATCCAAAATGACCTGGTCCATTTCATAATCGACTATCTATGCTATTAGCCGCATCTCACGTCCTGTTCATGCCTTATGCTTACCAATCTTTCTAACTGTGCGCTTCTCTGTAGGAGTCTTTTTGTTGTTTGTGAACTTATCTATTAAGTCCTGCAATCCTTCCACAACCTTTCCGTTGGGTAGTAACTTCATGCAAGTATCCAAAAATGTAGTGAGTACAGAAGGATCAACCTCTTGTGTCGCACTGGTTTCTGGTTTCCTTTCCTGGCTTCCTGAGGTGGAGGCCTCAACGAAGCTGTTCTTTGCTTCCATGAATGTTTCCTTAGTGCAATTAAGGTCAAATACGACTTCTTTCTTAGGAGCTTTGCGGACCCATCTATCTTCTTCAAGCTTCTTACCCTTATATGTACCAGTCTTCATACAATTTCGTAGTACAATATTAATGCTCTGATCCTCCTCGCGGGGCTCAGGCCTCATCATTTGTAAATTCTGGGTATGCTGCTGAGGCTGTGTTTTATTCTCTTGCATTTTATCTATTAGCATTGGACATTAACAACAAAACCATTTGTTGGCATAGGGGGTCCTGACCCATGTTCGGAGTTAGTTGTGCCAACCAACAAAACCCTACACTGCTGGCCCTTTCAGCAAAAAATTGCATAGAACAGGCTGCAGTCTCACCCAAAGCAGTATTGGGGAATGCATGAACCAAGTTTCTGCATCCCAAGATGATGTGATGAGTTTCTGTAGCCCAGATCTACCTTCGTGTAGATCTACTCCTTCGATAGATCTTAACTTTGGAATGGGCCTTAAAGACCCTCAATTCCTTGCAAAACCCTTCAATAATGTATTTCAGATCTAAGAATATAGCTCGACTACTTTTGCATGCATAAGCATGCTTTCTAGGGTTTCTGTGGCCTAGGTCTACCGTCGCACAGACCTTTCTACTGACAACTAACTTAGTTTAGATCTAGATCTTCGAATACATCATTCAATCACCTTATTAGGCATAAGCATATTCAATTAACCCAATTCGTGTAGATAAGATACATGAATTGAAGAAAACAATATTCAGAGCGAGATAAACAGATAAACAGATAAATCATAGATGCAAGTATTTCCAACCCAAAATTAGTCTTTATTAATCAGAATATTCCAGTACAGACTTTAGACTACCCTGTGCACTTGGCTACAAGGGTCCACTCACTCAGCTGTGGACTCTTCTAGGCCTCTGCACACTCAGCTGTGGAGCCTTTCCTTTGCTATAGACAGGAACATACCTCCCTGTCTACCAACCCCTTACAATATCATTCATTCATCTCTCTATTCTTATCTATCCAAAGTTATCTCTAAGAATCACTATGACTCAACTATTTATAGCTTTTCTAATACAATACCATGGCCCCCAGCTCATGGGTGAGTCTTCAAAACTAACCAAAACAAGGGGCTAATACCCCTTTGACTCCTATCTATTTGCGTGCTCCACATCCACATTTCACAGAGACTTTACATCTTTCACAAAATTGTTTACAAAAAATGATTATGTTAATTCAATTCTACCCCTAGGGACCCCATCCCAACAAAGCATGTATGCAAAGATGATTTTTAGTTGAGAATAGTGTCTTGTGATCCAATTTGAAAATACATGAAATGAGGTCTGCATGCTGGTGAGGAGAAATGACTTCATGGAGGTGGAGTAGTGATATCGAAGCTTTAGCGAAAGGAAGAAGTTTCTCAATCCAAAGGTGGTTGGATAATCCAGTGGTAGTTGGACGAGGATCAACTGATCATGGGGGACTTCAGCAGATATTAGTCCATAGATATCCGTAGAGAATAGAGTCTTCCGAGCTGATCAGTAGTATTGAGTCTCCTAGCTGATTGGTGTTGGCATTATGTATATGAGGTCGAGTCTCCATGCTGATGGGAGTCAGCACGCTATATAAAAGGTCAGTTGATTGACTAATAGAGATTCAGAGCAGAAAAGCAACAAAAAGAGTGCTTTTTTTCTTGGAAGGTTTTCCACCAGAAATCTTGTGTCTCATGTGTGATTGATGTGATGCACATGCGTACTGTTTTGTAGCTTCTTATGGTTTTTACGCTTATGTGATGCACATTTTTAATGAATTGCTGCTAACATATGTGTGATTCAGTTGAAATAATAAAAGGAAAAAAATGATATATAGATTGCACTACTGATTCACACTCGCTCTCCCCCCTCTTAGTAGTGCTCAAAGGTTTCCAATAAATACAATCATAGGGTCTACCCAATAAAAATAATATAACAATAAAAATATAACCCACTATTTAGGGATTGATAAGGGGATTTGTCTAGGGCTTAACACAAACAACTGAAAAACTTGTTCTTCAACCAATATGTGTAAATAAAATGTTCCATATAAAAAGGAATATATATAGAGGAGTAAAAAGGGATTTCCATCATAAATGTCAATAAAGTTGTTGAATGGATTAAGGTAGGTTGCAAGTACAAAAAATTGTGGATGGCTAACAAGATTGCTTATGACAATTAAGGAAAACTAATTCATCTCAAGGAAAAAAGCCAAAAACTCATTAAATGCTTGGAATGACATGATCAAACATGCATTAATGATGAGCCCCATAAAAGGGTAATTATATGGGCTCGTTTTTCCTCCTAACATAGTTTAATCAACCATTCTCTTAGCTTATTGCATGTTTTTTGATTATATTTATGCTTATGGAGTGAGTTGGGTTGGTTATGATGCCATGGAGTCTAATATGTGTTTAATGCAGATTTTTGTTGAATTTTAAAGACAAAGTCAAATATTTAATGGAAAATTGGCAGCAATAATTTGAAGTGGACAAAGGAGCGGATTTATAGGAGGGAATCCCCCTCATTTATTACTCCCCATTTCGAATTCTCCTTCATGCAACTCGGAGCACAAACAACCAAATCAATGCACTAGGAGGCAGCCGAGTAAGTGGAGGATAACTTATGTTTATATCTAGTTTTGGGAAGCCAAGCCTTCCTGATTTTGAGGAAGCTATTGGAAGCTTCATTCGTATAAGTAGAGAGGCCTAGGGCCTTACTAGGAGTTGGTCGAATTTTTGTTGCAGCTTTGCTCTGCTCAACTTCGAGCTTACTTTTGTTGACAATTTCATGTAATCCTATTATTATTTTGATAATAAAGATGAGATCCTTTTTAAGCTAGCACTGAGTTACCTCTAAGGGATGAAGCTTTTGGGTTAGGGCCCAATCCAAGCAGCCAAGCTCCTCTTGTTTGCATTTATATACTTTGTTTCAGTTTATGAATTAGTTGCTATTAGATGAATTTCTTTCTTGGTTAAGAATAGGTTGCTTTTGGTGATTTAGAAGGTTATTTCCATTTCTATTTTTTGTAGCAGGTTGAACAGTGGTAGACAAAAGATACAAAAGGCCAGCAATAGTGCCTTGGTCTCGTTTCCTCCCTGTGGGACCATGAACTGAGGCCAAGACCCTCTTGCTGCCACAAAAACACAGTTTTTCCTTCTCCATAGGATTTCTAGTGTTATAGTCTGTTAGAAGGTTAATGCTTTGCTTTAGATCTCTTTCACCATGCTCATTTCTGTCTTTACAATAAGTCTTCTTCCATGCTTTCTCTCATTATATCACTTTTCAACATTTCTTTCCATAGCTCATAATTTAGATTAGCTTGATGCAAAATTCTGTTTTTGATGTACTTAGTTTCCTTGCTTGCTTGATTTCATTGTTTGAATTTCAGTTCTGTTGCAGAAAATCTCTTCTCACAGTAGGTCAGCCTATTAGCCATCACATTCTCTCCCTGATCTATGCCCTACAGTTCACCCAAAGTTCACCTCAAATCTGCCTTAGTTTTCTGCGTTTTTCCATAGGATTTCTTCCTCTCTCCTGACCATCCTTCCCTCTCCTAATGATCCTTGGTGAACCCTAGGCACCTTAACACATCATCCTAGCCTTCAGCTACCCTTTCCACCCACTCTCACACCTTCAAAACCTTCAAAACTGCTCTCGGCATCCTCTTGTAGACCTCCTGTAGATCCCTTGCAGTCTCCTGTAGATTTTCCTGTAGGCTTCCTTTTGAAGTCCGATTGCGGGAAAAACCTCCAAAAGGCCACCTAAGACCTCCTAGGACCCATCCACACCATCCTACATCTCCTCAAGTCCCAAAACTACCTTCCATCACCACCTAATCGCTGCCACATTCACAGACAAATAAATTACATGCATAACAATTTCACATAAAAGTACATAAAAATCCAAGAAGATGTTTTTTTCTCATTTACTTCTAGAAATAGCTTGATTAGATGTTGTTTACTTCCTTGAGTAGGTAATGGAATTCCTTTCATGGTTTTCATAGTGCTTTCTGCAAAAGTAGGATTAGTTGGTTAAGTAGGGTTTGCTAGGTTTACTTTACATTTCAGTCTTTTTCCTCCCTGCAATTAGAGTAGCCTCTGTAGAGTAAGATTTCCTTTTTTTCATCACATATAAAGAATCTTTTGGAATCCATAGAAGTTGGCTTGAGCTCCTAGTGATCTTGCGCTAGCTGACCAAGAAACAGCCTGCAGTAAGAACTAGTACTTGTGCATACAACACCGTCGCTTCCAAGTTTGTTACGAACTACCGGGTTGATAAGAGTAAGTAGGCAGCCCTGGAGTTGCAACATTATTGTTGCAATACTGGTGCTCACCACTTTTTGGCGTTGTTGCCAGGGAAGCGTCAGAGTATTCTGTGATTACTGCATTCTTCTATTTTCTCTTACAACATTCTGCTAAGTAGTTCATTTCAGCAAACGTAGAGTAGTTGTTTCTTTCAGTTTTTACATTTCCTTGCTTTCCTTTTTAATTCTACAATTTCCATTTCAGCAAAAGTAGAGTAGTTGTTTCTTTCAGCTTCTGCATTTCCTTGATTTCCTCTCTAGTTCTGCAATTTTCATTTCAGTAATTTTCATTCCCTTAAATAAACCTTTAATTTTAAATATTAGCATTTTCTTTTTAACCCTTAAATTATTATAATATTTATATATTTAACTAACTTTCATAGATAACTATTGAATTAACATTAATTTATTTTTAACTAATTTATGTTAACATATTTTTAGAATCTTAAGAGTATAAGCTGTCCCTTTACCTTTCTAATAAAATTATATAACCCATTGTTTATATATTTCCCTAATTTTTATAACCTTTAACTACTCTAATATTTGGATTTAATAACTTGGATTACTTTCCATTAATTTGGATTAATTTATTATTATATATATATTTATAATATCATTGGATTACTCTATTATCATAACCTTAAATTACCCTATTATTTATATATATTTGTTGAATTTCTATAAACAACTATTATTTAATATCAATTTAGTTCTTAATTGATTTACTATTGATTTATATATTAATATATGGAACAACCCTTTTGACTTATGTTTGAATCTAGATATTTAGGTATATTTATATATTTAATAATTTTATAACTAACTGACTATTAATGTATATTAGTTTTGGTTATAATTTATTTTAAAATGTATATTTATTATTAAAAATGGACCATTTACCTTTGTTCTAATAAGAATCTAACGAACCAAGGTTAATTTTTAATTAAATAATGGTTATAACCCTAATCCGGTCCTAACTAATCTAGTCAAATCGAGCCATTGTCAATATAGCCGTTTTATAGCCGTTGGAGTTTCTGCTCTATATATTTAACATGCAAAGCCTGATCTGCTCATTCAACTTGTCCTGACGATGAACCACACTAGTTGGTTCGAAACGTGTCAACAAATGAAATATCTTGTGATTTATGCCAAAAAATCTCTCATAAAGTTAATATGGATCACAGAAGCCTCAATTCAACAAAAGTAGATTAGTCATTTCCTTGCTTTTAGTTCCGCATTTCATTTGCTTTCCTTTTCAGTTCTACATTTCATTTCAGTTAGTTGTAATTTATTTGTTCAATCAATTTTAGACAAAAAACAAACCAAAAATATTTCCTTTCATGCCTCGTAGAAACATAGATAATTCAGGAAAATTCTTGCCCAACATCCCCACTACATCACATAGCCAACCTTCTCTCTCTTCGGTGGCAGTGATCAAGAAGAACCTTTAGGTGAACAACCAGAGATATTTGAAGAACCTATAGGGGAAGAAGAAGAAAACATCCTTCCTGAGCCAATGGCTAAAAACAGAAATGTTAGGGAGAATGGAGAAAGAATAGAGGGTACCTTTCCCATTCGAGAGACTAACGGGGACACCAAAATGAAGAATATAAGTCCTTCAACCCTACCTCACTTCCATGGTTTAACTACTGAAGATCCTGACACCTTCTTGTTTGAGTTTTTTGTCATCTGTCAAACCTATGACTATGCAGAAGATGAGCAAAAGTTGAAACTATTCCCTTCTACTCTCAAGGATGCAACATTGCCCTGGTTCATGGGGTTACCTGGCAATAGCATCACAACTTGGGCTTAGATGCATTAGGCCTTTAATAAAAAATATCGAGACTACTATAGGTCAAAAGATACCAAGGAATAAATCTTTCGAATGACCATGTGAAGTGATGAATCCTTGGAAGATTATGAAGAGTGGTTCTAGCTTAGTTACAAAAGGGCCAGCTGCACACTTGACCCTGAATATCTGAAGTTGGTTCTGCTTAGGGGAATTCCAAAAGACCTTCTAGATACCCTCCATCTACTAGCTGGGGGAGACATCTACCAACTACCTTATGAGGACATAAAGACTGTCTTTAGAAACCATTCTAGAGCAGCCAGAAAGAGAGGTAGGGGGAGTCAACCCATAGCCAATACCTCCTCTTCCAATTCATCCATCAAAGGTGAACTCGGAAACATGCTAGAAGACTTCAAAAGTGAGATGTTGCAGACTCTTTCCATGCAAATGGATACCTTGCATATCAAAAGGAAACAAGAGGAAGAAGAGAGGGCTTTGGCCATCTTTTGTCCTAGATGCACCAGGAGGCATCCTAGGAACGAGTGTCCATTGAACTCTATAGAGGTTTGTTCAGTCTGTGAAGAAGATCATTCTATAGACAAGTGCCCTTCCTTGCCTGGACTTAAAGCTGTATACCAGGGGGTCGAGGGAACCACTAAACCACTCTATTTCATGAACCAAACAAGACCGCATGGACCTAGACCATACCAACAGGGGATGCAAGGGACATCTCAGGCATACTACAACCCCAACCAAGTCACTTCCATACCTTCTTGGGGCCCTCCTACTCATCCTTCTTAGTCCATCCCTCCTCCTTGGTCCTTTCCATCTCAATATCATGCCCAACCAGCCGCTCATTCATTTCAATCCTATGCTCAACTGCAACCTCAGTGGAATGCATCTCATCAGGGGTGGAGGCCCCAGTACAACTCTCCTCCTGCTCTTTTTCCTCCACCACCTGCTCAACCGCAACCATTGCCTCCTACTCCACCAAGGCAACCCCATATACTTGCCCAGCCAAACCCAAACCTGAACAATAGACAAGCTTAACAAGTATATAGTGGGGAACCATCATGCCTCACTTATGCTGTGGAGATTCAGGAGATTAACCTGTGATTTGGGAAGGTTCTCCCAGATAGCCAACCTCCCCATAGGGAGTTGAGGAAGATAAAGAGGAAAGTGAACCTAAATCAATTCCACCCTTTCCTGAGAGACTATCTGGGACAACACATCCTACTCCAGAAGAAACTGAACTTCTGGGAGAATTGAAACAGTTATGTGTGAAGATATCACTTCTCCAAGCAATAAAAGATGTGCCTATCTACAATAGGTTGATCAAAGAGAAGTGCTTTAGGCATCCAGGAAGGTGCAAGAGAGATGCCCCAACCATCAATGTCATAGGACAACTGTTCGACCTGATGTTGGGGCAGGTAATCTGTTCGAAATATCTAGACCCTAGAAGCCCAGTAGTTAATGTCCACATCAATGGCACCATGATCCCACATACATTGATTGATCTAGGATCTGCCATTAATGTGATGACAAAGGACGCCATGCTCAAACTTAACCTCTAGGTCTCCTTAAGGAAGACCACGACAGTACTGTAGCTAGTAGACCACTCTACCGTGACCCCTAAAGGGATTTTGGAAGATGTGATGGTCTTCATTGATTCCTGGGAGTACCCTGCTGATTTCTTAGTTCTCCAACCGAAGGAAAATCTCACTGGGTATCCTCTCATCCTGGGAAGACCTTGGTTGGCTACTGTCGATGCCTACATCAACTGTCAGGCTGGGAACATGACCATCAAGAATGGGCATATCTCCAAACAGTTAATCCTATACCCTCCTGCCCAACCCTTGCTAGAACATGATCTACATCTCTAGTTGGAGGAGGAGGATGACGATGAAGTCTATTCTGTACCACTTTGTGCATTAGAAACTGCCATGAGGGGAAACCGCAAGATGAGGATGATATCATTGAAAATGTAATTCAGAATCCAGCCCCCAGTATCTTACCATTAAAGGGCCTAGTGAAAGAAACCCAAGACAACCCCTTAACTGATCTCTGTGTGGCTGACTCGACCTCTATCAGTGTTAAGAATATAGAGTTTGGCTTAGGAAGAACCTTGAAAATCAATCCATTCCTATCCCCTTCCCAGGAGAAGGAGCTGTGCAGCGTATTGAGAAAAAATTTAGATGCCTTCGCCTGGAGTTATAAGGAGATGTAGGGAGTGCACCCTTCAGTACGTACTCATCATATATACATAAAGGAAGATTGCAAACCAATCAGGCTGCCTCAAAGGAGGATGAATCCAGCACTTAAAGACAGTGTTAAGGAAGATTTGCAAAAATTACTTGATGCAGGATTCATCTACCCCATCTTTGACAGTGAATGGGTCTCTCCTTTGGTGCTAGTGCCAAAGAAAAATGGTAAGTGGAGAATATGTGTCGACTATCAAGAATTGAACAAAGCCGCTAAAAAGGACTATTTTCCTTTGCCTTTCATAGATCAAGTGTTAGATGGTCTAGCGGGGAAAAAGTTTTTCTACTTCCTAGATGAGTGTAGCAGGTACAATCAGATTCAAATCAGCCCAGAAGACCAAGATAAGACCACTTTCACTTGTCCTTGGGTTACCTTTGCATACCGGGTCCTTCCTTTTGGTTTGTGTAATGCTCCAGCCACTTTCCAGAGAGCAGTATTGAGTATATTTTTTGAACTGGTTCATGATGCAGTGGAAATATATATGGACAAGTTTACTCCTTATGGTTCTAACTTTCAGGAAGCTTTATCTAACCTAGGAAAAGTTTTGGACAAGTGTATTGAAATGAACCTGTCCTTCAGTCCGGAAAAATGTGAATTTTTAATGACTAAAGGGACCGTGCTAGGTCATGCAATATCTCAACAAGGATTGCAGGTGGACCCCAACAAAGTTGCCAATCTCTTTCAAGACCTTTAACAAGCAAATGAACACAGCAAGATTGCGGAATTTTGAACTGGAATTTTTATTATATGGATGCAGATATTACATAAGAAAATCTCCTTACAGAGATTGACTGTCTACGCATTCACCGGACTTTCTACCGTTCTCAAGGAACAAGTATTACCGGAAGCTCCTGGCAATAGACAGGCTCTGCCTCAGAGATTACAGACAAACTCTCAGACTTTCCTAATGGTTCAGCCACTTTAGGTTCTCACCAGTGCCGAACACACTGATGCGCAGGCTTCCAAACCAGACTCTAAGACTTAGAAAACTCTTCGTGATGCAAGCAGATCAGACACAAATGTCCGCAGATGCAGAGCTGGAAAAGTCTATGACTCTAAACTCTCTCGACCCGAATGAGTCTTACTTCGCAGCTAGCTCTTATTTATAAGCTGGAAGGGAACAAACATTCATGAGTGCGCTATGTACAGACTGATGACTCAAAGACACAAGTACTTAGACAGATCTGAATAGATCGCCGAAAGTAAGATTCGGGCATAGGACACTATCGTCCTATGTTATCTCGTCCCTACTCTTTATCAGAGAGCCTGAGGCATGTGGGGACCGAATCTTAGTACCAAACGTACTATTTACACAGAGGAAATTCATTAGTGAACCCTCGAAAGACTTATCATGTCATAAAAGATTAGATTTGCAAAATCCATGATTTGTACAAAGTGGAGATTCCAGAGCGAGGGAATCCACGAAAGCTCGTCCGGCACCATAGTCGGCCAGAAAGACGTCACTCAATCCATAGTATAGTATTCTATCTGCGGATGTGTATAATGCTGATATCTGAATCTTTCAATCAGAGAATTATTGAAGTATTGTACTCTTATTTCTTTCTCTGATTCCCACATCTGTGAAATATTTTGGTTGGGAGGTTCCAAAAAGTTGATAGGTTGGAAAGGATTTGATGCGATATCAACCTGATGGTGGAAATCTTCATAATTAGTACTATGAGATATCATCCTTGCCTTGTACTGGTTTGTAACAAACCATCTGATGTGACCACAGCGTCTGATTGCTTGTAAAAAAGATAAATCACTGATGTCGGCAACATTTTCAATATCTTTGTATACAATTCCATTCATATGGGCAAACGGTTCACTGAAACCAGGGATTTTAAGCATTTGGAGTGTATAGGGTTTGATGATTAGAGCTGAAAGACCATATATCTGCCACCACTCAATGAACCATTCTGGTGTAGGATCTTCTTGTTCCAAAGCTTCTGCTGTCATGCCTTCAAATAAAAATGAGGACTGTATAGAATAAAATAAATTAGCTGAGCAATTTTGAAGATTCATAGCTGTATAGAAACATTCTTTTTGTCTGTCAGGGTCATAATTTTCTCTGTGGAGAGGATTATCAAATCTTCTCAGTGTGATGTGGCAGCTTGTCATCCGTTCATCATCCTCATCATCTCTCTCAAGAGTATAGTGTATGTTGTCAATGTATTCCAAATAGTCCAGAGCATCTACTGCTTCTTGGTTCATTTCGTCTTGCATTGTTTCTGTCCATAGGTAAGGAATATCTTCCCTATGTCTAATTTCTTTGATTGGGTACCAATCTACATCATGGATAAGTACTGGAGTTTCAAGCATATAACTTACCCAACCATTTGGTGTTTCTATTTCAACAGTGCTTTCCCTTCTCCTGATAAAATTGCAATGCAAGCTCAAAATTGAATGTTCTGACAGAAATTCTCTACTCAGCATATCTGCGAAATTGTTCTTATCGCCTTTAACAAATTCAACATCAAAATTGTACTGGCTTAACTGCATGATCCACCTGACCATAGCAGCATCCTCAAAATCACATTTATGAATTGCAAATTTCAATGCCTGGCAGTCTGTCTTAACAGTGAATTTGGTGTAGATAACAAAATCTCTGAATTTTTCTATTCCTAGGCAAACTGCTCTGAGTTCTTTCTTTAAACTTGACCAATTCAATTGATTTTTTGCCCATAATCCAGATGCATATTGGCAAATTTCAATCTCTTTTTTACTGCTGGGATTTTTCTGACATAAAACTGCTCCCCATCCTTCATAACTGGCATCTGTCATGATGATCTTCTCCCATTCTTCTCTGATAGGGGAGAGTGGTTGAATATTTCTGACTTTTTCTTTTATTGCCCTGACTGCTTGTGTGCAATCATTATTCCATGGAATTGGATTCTTTTGAAGCCTTTTATTCAATAATTTCCTTTCTTGTGCACAATGCTTCAGAAATTTTGAAATGTAATTCAGGCTTCCCAAAAACCTTTGCAGTTGAGTTTTGTCCTTGATTTCATCAGGGAAATGATCAACAAAATTTAAACTTCTTTGGATTACAGTATAGGATCCGTACTGTATATTATAACCCAAAAAGTATATCATTGGCCGGAATAATTTCAACTTAGATTCTGATAATACTATGCCCATTTCTTTAACCCTGCGGAGAAAGATTTTCAAATGTTTGATATGGTCAGCAATATTATCAGAATGAATTAGTAAATCATCAATATATTTCTTCAAGAAACTTTCCATTCCTTCGAAAGTTTCATCCATTATTCTCTGGAAAGCCGAAGGAGCATTAATCAGGCCAAATGGCATGATGTTCCATTCATAATGCCCTTCTGGTACAGAGAATGCTGTCTTCCATTTATCATCTTCTTTAATTCCTACTTGCCAGAAACCAGATTTGAGATCAAACTTGGAAAATATCTTGGACTTTGATATCTGAGCAAGTATGGAAGATGGCTTTGGCAAAGGATATGCATCGTAATCCAGAATTTTATTCAGAGGTTTATAATTCACAACTAACCTTGGTTTACCTCTGGCAACTTCAGCATGCTTATTTACATAGAATGCAAAACATGCTATGGGGCTTTTACTTTTCCTGATAAGCCCTTTCTTCAAAAGATATTTAATTTCTTCTCTGCAGAGTTTCATTTGTTCTTCATTCATTGCTACTGCTTTATATCTTCTTAATTTTCCACTGAAATCCTTCTTGAGAGGAAGTTCTACCTCTTGTTTCTTAATATGCCAAAAGGCATTTGGATCATCTGAACAACATTCTTTAAACTGGGAAGTGAGATTTGCTATCTCAGAAGCATACTTTCCATTATCTAGATGTTCTTCTGTTTTCAATACTTCCCTTTTCACTTCCATTTTTGCCAAAAGATTCTCCATTCTTTCAACTCTCTTAATCCTCATTGGAGAATTAGAATTGATGAATGGGAAAAAGACTTCCTTATTATCAAAATTAATAAAATATCCATACCTCTGGGTTCTTGCATCAAATTTTGCTCCATGCATGCTGAAATTCTGAAAAAATGGTGTCCCAAGGTACATTGCACAATCCAGTCCTGGAACAACAGGACAAACCAGATGAACTCCTATTTTGTCTGTGAGCAGAACATCAATTTCTGCTTCATGTTTTGTGGGAATGTCTCCACTTGCTGTGATCACCCTTGGACATGTTGTTGGCCTTCTGTGATGCATGCCAACTACTGTATCACTTACGATGTTTAATCTGGAACCAGTGTCCATAAGTACCTTCCAAAATTCATACTGGTGTCCAATCTTTACTTTCATTTTTACACAATACATGACATCTCTATTCATGCTATTGCATCCAAAATCTGTTCTTGCTACTTCTTCTTCTTCTTCTTCTTCTTTGTTATGCTGCTGTTGAACTGGCCCCATATGATAGGTCCAATTTTCTGTCTTTCCTGAAATGGGACCTTGCGATGAAGAAGCAGGAGGAGCTTGTGCATTGAGCATCTTTAGGCTTAACTCATTATGGCTTTCAACACACAATCTTCTATTCTCTTTGATTGTTTTCCTCAGTTCTTTTATTGCCTGATGCACTGCAGGTAAAGTCTGTGGCAAGTCTTCTCCAAAATCTTCATTCTTAAATTGTCTGGTTAAGGCTTCAACAGAGAAAAGAGTAGCAGGGGGCACATACCCTTTATTTGGAGAATTCTTTGAAGTAGAGGGTGCTTTCTTCAAATGTTCTGTCAGCAAAGATCTGTACATTTCTTTCATTTGCGGATCTGTAGCAGCCATCATTTGTGCAAAAATGTTCTTACTGATTTCATCATAATCAGTCTTCATCATCCTGACTGCATTGCATGTACAAATATCAGGATCATCACAATCACAATATTTACATTCTGTACAATGGGGATCTTTACAGAATTCTTCATCAGATGATTCATCTGAATCAACAAAATTAAGTTCATTTTCAGATTCTGAATCAGAAGATACCAATTCATCACAGCTACTAGGAAGATCGAATGAATTTATCTTTCCTTTCTTATTTCTATACTGGACTTTCTTTTTAGAAGAGTCTTTCTTTTTATTTGGACAATTTGGAGCTGTGTGACCTTTTTTGTTACAGTTGTAACAAATTATTTCTCTATCCTTAGAAAACATCTTTGTATGCTTGTAAGGTTTTGCTTTGTAATGTTTTCCTTTTGGCTTATCTTGGGAGGTCTGGGTATTCTTCTTGAATTGTCGTTTTCTCCTCTTATGCCCCTCAGAATTTCCAACTTTACCAAGATGCCATTGTTTGCAAAGCTGTTGATATCCATGTGGCTTTTTAGGATTTGTGGCAGCTCTTGCAATCTTCATTTGTGAACATAATTCAACAATGATTTCTTTTACTGCTTGTCTGATTATGCCAAATTTATAGTCTCCAATCTTGCCTGGTAATTTATTTACAATTGCTGAAGAGACCCATTGGGGAAGAGATGCAACAAAAATTTCCTTCCATTTTGGCTCAAGAATGAGATCTGGAGTCAAAGTATGCAATCTATGAAGGAATTCATTAAAATATTCATCAAAATGTTGCATATTATGCAATCTCATGGCCAGCAGAGTGATAGTTGTAATATCATTGGTTATCTGGGGGAATCCAATGAAATTAACTGTGATAGCATAAAGAAGTTTTCCTATCATATTATTGACAGGCAAACTAGTGACAGGATCTATGTGGGTAGATCCATCTTCATTTTCAACAACTGATTGTTCCCATCCTGCAAGGAGATTAGGATCTTTAACTGTCTCAGCTTTTAGCCAAGAATCCAATGTTCCTTCAAATCCTCCTATTATTCTTCTTGTAGCATTGATAGGTCCTATGTCATCTGCAAGATAAGTCCTATAACATACAAGCATGGAATGTAAAACAGACATGATCTCAGCCTCTGTGCAATTATCAATATTCCATGAGTAAGTAGCATTTGCAGACCAATCCTTATGGTATTCAGACTTCATAAGATCTCTTCTGTCAGGAGCAGGATTCCAGGTAGTTTGCCATCTTGACCTGGATGATGTAGCATTGACTTGATTTTCATTATCAAGTTGATCTTGTTCTTGATCTGTCAAAGATAAGTTATTGATACAGGTTTCAAGCTCTTCCATTTGTGGTTCTGCCTCTATTTTGTGAAGAGTCATATCACCAAAGGATGTTTCTGTTTTGTGAAAACTTGTATCAAAACTTTCTTCTTCTTCTCTAGTATAGGAATCTTCATTCACCAGATTAGAAGATTCTGGTTTGCTGGATTCACTAGTCTCTTTAGAGTGTTTTATGACAGGATGTGGACTAAAGAAACTGGGGTTTGCAAACAGAGAATATGGATGAGAAGAGGTGGGTGGTGGAAAGGTTATAGAGTTTGGAGTTTTAATAAGGCTTTCCACAGAAGGAGTAATAGAATATGGGACAGAAGTCTTAGGTTCTGAAAATATAGTTGCTGATTTATAGGTTTCAACCTTGGCTTCTTTTTCAAGGATTCTATCCCTTGAGTTACTTCCCAAACTTGTTTCTTTACAATATCAAGGGAATTACTGATCTTTACTATTTCCTTTCCATGAGCATTGGTAGCATCATGGGTCTTCTTATCAATCTGCCCTGTTTGTAAAGATAATCTGTCAAGACTCTTAGCAAGAGCCTTATCATTTTCTGCCAAAGTATTAACACTGTTATTCAAACAGACTGTATTATAGTCTTGTTTTCTCAAGATACTTTCAAGCATAATCTTCATTTCAGAATTGGCAGTTTCAATATTTTCAAACTTAGAACTGACAAATTTCTCTAGACTGGATAGAGCTAAATTTGTCCAATTTGTAGCAGCAACAGCATCTCTTGCTACTAGATTAGGATCATCTACATGAGATGGGAGTAATTTATACAATTTCCCATCTTGACTTCTAATCACAAAATTTTTCCAAGGAGGGAACTCTGTGTCTGTTTCTAAAAGATTTCCATCAAGGAGTTCCCACTTGTGTTTATTTGGGGTCCCAGTCCGCATCATATTTACTTGGAACTGAGAACATATTTTCCTTAGTAATTTTTCTCCTTCTATTTGAACAGCAATCAGAGATCTTGGAATGTTTGACTTGCTTAACATACTCTGAATCTTTGGCTGAAAAACATGTGCTTTCAAAGGAGGAGGAATTACTACTGGATTTTCTTTCAGTTTTTCTTCTACAAATTTTTCTGGATCCTTGATTTTTTTCTGTTTAGCTTGGTTCCTGAATTGCTTCATCAAGGATTGTTCTATGATATTTGCAGAAGGGTAATACCATTCATAGAATGATATCCATTGATTTTCTACCTTCATCCATTCTTTCCATTTTTCAACATTCTGTCTGTTGAAGGCAGGACGATCATTTTTTGGAAGAAGCATTACTTCTTCAAAATACAAGTGTTCTTTTTCATGTGTAAACATATCCCAATTGAACATTTTCTTTTTCCATTGATCATCAGGATCATATGGACTGATTCCTTTAAAGATTTTTAAAAAGGCGATTATCTCTGAATCAGAAGGAATTTCAACATGTCTTGGAATCTTATCAATGGGATTTTTTCTGTATTCAGGAATAGGTGAAGAATCAATATAACCTAAACCGTAAGTAGAAGAACTGGATACAGTATGTACAAGTAGTTCTTCTTGTGGATTAAAAAATACAACCTTTTTGTAATTTTCTTCAGATGAGTCAGATGAAGGAGTAAATCTGATCATATTTATTCTATGCCGATTTGATGACTCACCATGTGGAGTTGGTGGTTCTGAAGAAAATTGACAGAAGGTTTTGGAGCAGTGTGGATGGTCACAGACTGAGCTAAAAGGCTGAGATGAGCTTGGCTGTGAAAACATTCTTCTGATAGAATCATACACTGCTTGGTCTATTACAAACTGTGGGGGTGCAGGAGATTGACCCGGATGTAACTGACTGATTGTAGTAGGAATGGCAGAGATAGAAGTAGAGGGTCCTTCATTGTGAACTCTAGGGAATCTTGTGGTAACTTTCCCATCTATCTCTGTTATTATTGACTGTGCAGCAACAACAGGTTTCTTCGTAGGCTTTCCCCAATTGGTTACCCAATCATCAGGTGGACATAAATCATTTCTGGAGACATAGACTGGGGCTACTGGATTGCAAGATGAATCATACTGGATAAGAGTAACTCGGCCTTCATCTTTATCAGGAGTATGCAGAACAGCAGGGATTGTTGTGTTATAAAACCTAACACAAGTAATATAAAATATGGCCAAATTTTTTGATTTTGCTTTGAAATTTTGATACCCAGCAGTTTGGATACCTAAGGTTAGGCATTGCAGGACATTTGGGTCATCAAGTGCAACAGAGAAATCTGGAAAAACATCATACTGTACTGGGCCTTCAGCAAGGCTTGTTTCAATGCCACCTATCATAGCCTGGGTGAATGTGGTCCATCGATTGTCGAATAGGGCTGAGAACACATAAGCTTTTTGTCCTTTTCTATGTAATGCATTCAGTCCTATCCTCACCATCCCCAGATGGACATACTGGTAACCAGCTTTGAGGGCTGACTTGATATGTTTAGCTTCCAGGAGAGATATAGTTAACATGGCATTCAAAGTTAAATCTGCTTTGATAGATTTTTCTTTGATTTTGATCTGACTCATGGCACGTAAATTAAAAGAAGATAAATTTCTGTATACATCATGTGGAGATACTGGGGGAAGTTTCCAATTAACAGAGGGATCTGTTTCTTCTTGTTCTATGATAGCAGAATTTCCAGAAGAGGATTCAGATCTACATAACCCTTCTAATGCAGATTTTGATTTTTCTTCCTCTTTCATAGTTCTAAAGTGCTTAGATCCAAAAATAGAATCAGAAGATTCAGCTGAAGAATGTCTAGAAGCATCCATTTTAGAATAGAAAAATACCCGTATCAAAAGTCTTGCAGAAAATGATGAGAAGAATTGTGGTCTTCTTCTGAAGGAGAAATTGCGGCAAATTCTCGTCCAACGTCTTCAACGCTCTCCAACGCCAACAACAGCAACAACGAGCTCGAACGCTATTCAGGACTCAAACGAATTTTTTCACTCAGACAATAACCGTAAGCAAAATACTAACTCAAACAATACTTGGCTCTGATACCATCTCTTTCAAGACCTTTAACAAGCAAATGAACACAGCAAGATTGCGGAATTTTCAAGACCTTTAACAAGCAAATGAACACAGCAAGATTGCGGAATTTTGAACTGGAATTTTTATTATATGGATGCAGATATTACATAAGAAAATCTCCTTACAGAGATTGACTGTCTACGCATTCACCGGACTTTCTACCGTTCTCAAGGAACAAGTATAACCGGAAGCTCCTGGCAATAGACAGGCTCTGCCTCAGAGATTACAGACAAACTCTCAGACTTTCCTAATGGTTCAGCCACTTTAGGTTCTCACCAGTGCCGAACACACTGATGCGCAGGCTTCCAAACCAGACTCTAAGACTTAGAAAACTCTTCGTGATGCAAGCAGATCAGACACAAATGTCCGCAGATGCAGAGCAGGAAAAGTCTATGACTCTAAACTCTCTCGACCCGAATGAGTCTTACTTCGCAGCTAGCTCTTATTTATAAGCTGGAAGGGAACAAACATTCATGAGTGCGCTATGTACAGACTGATGACTCAAAGACACAAGTACTTAGACAGATCTGAATAGATCGCCGAAAGTAAGATTCGGGCATAGGACACTATCGTCCTATGTTATCTCGTCCCTACTCTTTATCAGAGAGCCTGAGGCATGTGGGGACCGAATCTTAGTACCAAACGTACTATTTACACAGAGGAAATTCATTAGTGAACCCTCGAAAGACTTATCATGTCATAAAAGATTAGATTTGCAAAATCCATGATTTGTACAAAGTGGAGATTCCAGAGCGAGGGAATCCACGAAAGCTCGTCCGGCACCATAGTCGGCCAGAAAGACGTCACTCAATCCATAGTATAGTATTCTATCTGCGGATGTGTATAATGCTGATATCTGAATCTTTCAATCAGAGAATTATTGAAGTATTGTACTCTTATTTCTTTCTCTGATTCCCACATCTGTGAAATATTTTGGTTGGGAGGTTCCAAAAAGTTGATAGGTTGGAAAGGATTTGATGCGATATCAACCTGATGGTGGAAATCTTCATAATTAGTACTATGAGATATCATCCTTGCCTTGTACTGGTTTGTAACAAACCATCTGATGTGACCACAGCGTCTGATTGCTTGTAGAAAAGATAAATCACTGATGTCGGCAACATTTTCAATATCTTTGTATACAATTCCATTCATATGGGCAAACGGTTCACTGAAACCAGGGATTTTAAGCATTTGGAGTGTATAGGGTTTGATGATTAGAGCTGAAAGACCATATATCTGCCACCACTCAATGAACCATTCTGGTGTAGGATCTTCTTGTTCCAAAGCTTCTGCTGTCATGCCTTCAAATAAAAATGAGGACTGTATAGAATAAAATAAATTAGCTGAGCAATTTTGAAGATTCATAGCTGTATAGAAACATTCTTTTTGTCTGTCAGGGTCATAATTTTCTCTGTGGAGAGGATTATCAAATCTTCTCAGTGTGATGTGGCAGCTTGTCATCCGTTCATCATCCTCATCATCTCTCTCAAGAGTATAGTGTATGTTGTCAATGTATTCCAAATAGTCCAGAGCATCTACTGCTTCTTGGTTCATTTCGTCTTGCATTGTTTCTGTCCATAGGTAAGGAATATCTTCCCTATGTCTAATTTCTTTGATTGGGTACCAATCTACATCATGGATAAGTACTGGAGTTTCAAGCATATAACTTACCCAACCATTTGGTGTTTCTATTTCAACAGTGCTTTCCCTTCTCCTGATAAAATTGCAATGCAAGCTCAAAATTGAATGTTCTGACAGAAATTCTCTACTCAGCATATCTGCGAAATTGTTCTTATCGCCTTTAACAAATTCAACATCAAAATTGTACTGGCTTAACTGCATGATCCACCTGACCATAGCAGCATCCTCAAAATCACATTTATGAATTGCAAATTTCAATGCCTGGCAGTCTGTCTTAACAGTGAATTTGGTGTAGATAACAAAATCTCTGAATTTTTCTATTCCTAGGCAAACTGCTCTGAGTTCTTTCTTCAAACTTGACCAATTCAATTGATTTTTTGCCCATAATCCAGATGCATATTGGCAAATTTCAATCTCTTTTTTACTGCTGGGATTTTTCTGACATAAAACTGCTCCCCATCCTTCATAACTGGCATCTGTCATGATGATCTTCTCCCATTCTTCTCTGATAGGGGAGAGTGGTTGAATATTTCTGACTTTTTCTTTTATTGCCCTGACTGCTTGTGTGCAATCATTATTCCATGGAATTGGATTCTTTTGAAGCCTTTTATTCAATAATTTCCTTTCTTGTGCACAATGCTTCAGAAATTTTGAAATGTAATTCAGGCTTCCCAAAAACCTTTGCAGTTGAGTTTTGTCCTTGATTTCATCAGGGAAATGATCAACAAAATTTAAACTTCTTTGGATTACAGTATAGGATCCGTACTGTATATTATAACCCAAAAAGTCTATCATTGGCCGGAATAATTTCAACTTAGATTCTGATAATACTATGCCCATTTCTTTAACCCTGCGGAGAAAGATTTTCAAATGTTTGATATGGTCAGCAATATTATCAGAATGAATTAGTAAATCATCAATATATTTCTTCAAGAAACTTTCCATTCCTTCGAAAGTTTCATCCATTATTCTCTGGAAAGCCGAAGGAGCATTAATCAGGCCAAATGGCATGATGTTCCATTCATAATGCCCTTCTGGTACAGAGAATGCTGTCTTCCATTTATCATCTTCTTTAATTCCTACTTGCCAGAAACCAGATTTGAGATCAAACTTGGAAAATATCTTGGACTTTGATATCTGAGCAAGTATGGAAGATGGCTTTGGCAAAGGATATGCATCGTAATCCAGAATTTTATTCAGAGGTTTATAATTCACAACTAACCTTGGTTTACCTCTGGCAACTTCAGCATGCTTATTTACATAGAATGCAAAACATGCTATGGGGCTTTTACTTTTCCTGATAAGCCCTTTCTTCAAAAGATATTTAATTTCTTCTCTGCAGAGTTTCATTTGTTCTTCATTCATTGCTACTGCTTTAGATCTTCTTAATTTTCCACTGAAATCCTTCTTGAGAGGAAGTTCTACCTCTTGTTTCTTAATATGCCAAAAGGCATTTGGATCATCTGAACAACATTCTTTAAACTGGGAAGTGAGATTTGCTATCTCAGAAGCATACTTTCCATTATCTAGATGTTCTTCTGTTTTCAATACTTCCCTTTTCACTTCCATTTTTGCCAAAAGATTCTCCATTCTTTCAACTCTCTTAATCCTCATTGGAGAATTAGAATTGATGAATGGGAAAAAGACTTCCTTATTATCAAAATTAATAAAATATCCATACCTCTGGGTTCTTGCATCAAATTTTGCTCCATGCATGCTGAAATTCTGAAAAAATGGTGTCCCAAGGTACATTGCACAATCCAGTCCTGGAACAACAGGACAAACCAGATGAACTCCTATTTTGTCTGTGAGCAGAACATCAATTTCTGCTTCATGTTTTGTGGGAATGTCTCCACTTGCTGTGATCACCCTTGGACATGTTGTTGGCCTTCTGTGATGCATGCCAACTACTGTATCACTTACGATGTTTAATCTGGAACCAGTGTCCATAAGTACCTTCCAAAATTCATACTGGTGTCCAATCTTTACTTTCATTTTTACACAATACATGACATCTCTATTCATGCTATTGCATCCAAAATCTGTTCTTGCTACTTCTTCTTCTTCTTCTTCTTCTTTGTTATGCTGCTGTTGAACTGGCCCCATATGATAGGTCCAATTTTCTGTCTTTCCTGAAATGGGACCTTGTGATGAAGAAGCAGGAGGAGCTTGTGCATTGAGCATCTTTAGGCTTAACTCATTATGGCTTTCAACACACAATCTTCTATTCTCTTTGATTGTTTTCCTCAGTTCTTTTATTGCCTGATGCACTGCAGGTAAAGTCTGTGGCAAGTCTTCTCCAAAATCTTCATTCTTAAATTGTCTGGTTAAGGCTTCAACAGAGAAAAGAGTAGCAGGGGGCACATACCCTTTATTTGGAGAATTCTTTGAAGTAGAGGGTGCTTTCTTCAAATGTTCTGTCAGCAAAGATCTGTACATTTCTTTCATTTGCGGATCTGTAGCAGCCATCATTTGTGCAAAAATGTTCTTACTGATTTCATCATAATCAGTCTTCATCATCCTGACTGCATTGCATGTACAAATATCAGGATCATCACAATCACAATATTTACATTCTGTACAATGGGGATCTTTACAGAATTCTTCATCAGATGATTCATCTGAATCAACAAAATTAAGTTCATTTTCAGATTCTGAATCAGAAGATACCAATTCATCACAGCTACTAGGAAGATCGAATGAATTTATCTTTCCTTTCTTATTTCTATACTGGACTTTCTTTTTAGAAGAGTCTTTCTTTTTATTTGGACAATTTGGAGCTGTGTGACCTTTTTTGTTACAGTTGTAACAAATTATTTCTCTATCCTTAGAAAACATCTTTGTATGCTTGTAAGGTTTTGCTTTGTAATGTTTTCCTTTTGGCTTATCTTGGGAGGTCTGGGTATTCTTCTTGAATTGTCGTTTTCTCCTCTTATGCCCCTCAGAATTTCCAACTTTACCAAGATGCCATTGTTTGCAAAGCTGTTGATATCCATGTGGCTTTTTAGGATTTGTGGCAGCTCTTGCAATCTTCATTTGTGAACATAATTCAACAATGATTGCTTTTACTGCTTGTCTGATTATGCCAAATTTATAGTCTCCAATCTTGCCTGGTAATTTATTTACAATTGCTGAAGAGACCCATTGGGGAAGAGATGCAACAAAAATTTCCTTCCATTTTGGCTCAAGAATGAGATCTGGAGTCAAAGTATGCAATCTATGAAGGAATTCATTAAAATATTCATCAAAATGTTGCATATTATGCAATCTCATGGCCAGCAGAGTGATAGTTGTAATATCATTGGTTATCTGGGGGAATCCAATGAAATTAACTGTGATAGCATAAAGAAGTTTTCCTATCATATTATTGACAGGCAAACTAGTGACAGGATCTATGTGGGTAGATCCATCTTCATTTTCAACAACTGATTGTTCCCATCCTGCAAGGAGATTAGGATCTTTAACTGTCTCAGCTTTTAGCCAAGAATCCAATGTTCCTTCAAATCCTCCTATTATTCTTCTTGTAGCATTGATAGGTCCTATGTCATCTGCAAGATAAGTCCTATAACATACAAGCATGGAATGTAAAACAGACATGATCTCAGCCTCTGTGCAATTATCAATATTCCATGAGTAAGTAGCATTTGCAGACCAATCCTTATGGTATTCAGACTTCATAAGATCTCTTCTGTCAGGAGCAGGATTCCAGGTAGTTTGCCATCTTGACCTGGATGATGTAGCATTGACTTGATTTTCATTATCAAGTTGATCTTGTTCTTGATCTGTCAAAGATAAGTTATTGATACAGGTTTCAAGCTCTTCCATTTGTGGTTCTGCCTCTATTTTGTGAAGAGTCATATCACCAAAGGATGTTTCTGTTTTGTGAAAACTTGTATCAAAACTTTCTTCTTCTTCTCTAGTATAGGAATCTTCATTCACCAGATTAGAAGATTCTGGTTTGCTGGATTCACTAGTCTCTTTAGAGTGTTTTATGACAGGATGTGGACTAAAGAAACTGGGGTTTGCAAACAGAGAATATGGATGAGAAGAGGTGGGTGGTGGAAAGGTTATAGAGTTTGGAGTTTTAATAAGGCTTTCCACAGAAGGAGTAATAGAATATGGGACAGAAGTCTTAGGTTCTGAAAATATAGTTGCTGATTTATAGGTTTCAACCTTAGGCTTCTTTTTCAAGGATTCTATCCCTTGAGTTACTTCCCAAACTTGTTTCTTTACAATATCAAGGGAATTACTGATCTTTACTATTTCCTTTCCATGAGCATTGGTAGCATCATGGGTCTTCTTATCAATCTGCCCTGTTTGTAAAGATAATCTGTCAAGACTCTTAGCAAGAGCCTTATCATTTTCTGCCAAAGTATTAACACTGTTATTCAAACAGACTGTATTATAGTCTTGTTTTCTCAAGATACTTTCAAGCATAATCTTCATTTCAGAATTGGCAGTTTCAATATTTTCAAACTTAGAACTGACAAATTTCTCTAGACTGGATAGAGCTAAATTTGTCCAATTTGTAGCAGCAACAGCATCTCTTGCTACTAGATTAGGATCATCTACATGAGATGGGAGTAATTTATACAATTTCCCATCTTGACTTCTAATCACAAAATTTTTCCAAGGAGGGAACTCTGTGTCTGTTTCTAAAAGATTTCCATCAAGGAGTTCCCACTTGTGTTTATTTGGGGTCCCAGTCCGCATCATATTTACTTGGAACTGAGAACATATTTTCCTTAGTAATTTTTCTCCTTCTATTTGAACAGCAATCAGAGATCTTGGAATGTTTGACTTGCTTAACATACTCTGAATCTTTGGCTGAAAAACATGTGCTTTCAAAGGAGGAGGAATTACTACTGGATTTTCTTTCAGTTTTTCTTCTACAAATTTTTCTGGATCCTTGATTTTTTTCTGTTTAGCCTGGTTCCTGAATTGCTTCATCAAGGATTGTTCTATGATATTTGCAGAAGGGTAATACCATTCATAGAATGATATCCATTGATTTTCTACCTTCATCCATTCTTTCCATTTTTCAACATTCTGTCTGTTGAAGGCAGGACGATCATTTTTTGGAAGAAGCATTACTTCTTCAAAATACAAGTGTTCTTTTTCATGTGTAAACATATCCCAATTGAACATTTTCTTTTTCCATTGATCATCAGGATCATATGGACTGATTCCTTTAAAGATTTTTAAAAAGGCGATTATCTCTGAATCAGAAGGAATTTCAACATGTCTTGGAATCTTATCAATGGGATTTTTTCTGTATTCAGGAATAGGTGAAGAATCAATATAACCTAAACCGTAAGTAGAAGAACTGGATACAGTATGTACAAGTAGTTCTTCTTGTGGATTAAAAAATACAACCTTTTTGTAATTTTCTTCAGATGAGTCAGATGAAGGAGTAAATCTGATCATATTTATTCTATGCCGATCTGATGACTCACCATGTGGAGTTGGTGGTTCTGAAGAAAATTGACAGAAGGTTTTGGAGCAGTGTGGATGGTCACAGACTGAGCTAAAAGGCTGAGATGAGCTTGGCTGTGAAAACATTCTTCTGATAGAATCATACACTGCTTGGTCTATTACAAACTGTGGGGGTGCAGGAGATTGACCCGAATGTAACTGACTGATTGTAGTAGGAATGGCAGAGATAGAAGTAGAGGGTCCTTCATTGTGAACTCTAGGGAATCTTGTGGTAACTTTCCCATCTATCTCTGTTATTATTGACTGTGCAGCAGCAACAGGTTTCTTCGTAGGCTTTCCCCAATTGGTTACCCAATCATCAGGTGGACATAAATCATTTCTGGAGACATAGACTGGGGCTACTGGATTGCAAGATGAATCATACTGGATAAGAGTAACTCGGCCTTCATCTTTATCAGGAGTATGCAGAACAGCAGGGATTGTTGTGTTATAAAACCTAACACAAGTAATATAAAATATGGCCAAATTTTTTGATTTTGCTTTGAAATTTTGATACCCAGCAGTTTGGATACCTAAGGTTAGGCATTGCAGGACATTTGGGTCATCAAGTGCAACAGAGAAATCTGGAAAAACATCATACTGTACTGGGCCTTCAGCAAGGCTTGTTTCAATGCCACCTATCATAGCCTGGGTGAATGTGGTCCATCGATTGTCGAATAGGGCTGAGAACACATAAGCTTTTTGTCCTTTTCTATGTAATGCATTCAGTCCTATCCTCACCATCCCCAGATGGACATACTGGTAACCAGCTTTGAGGGCTGATTTGATATGTTTAGCTTCCAGGAGAGATATAGTTAACATGGCATTCAAAGTTAAATCTGCTTTGATAGATTTTTCTTTGATTTTGATCTGACTCATGGCACGTAAATTAAAAGAAGATAAATTTCTGTATACATCATGTGGAGATACTGGGGGAAGTTTCCAATTAACAGAGGGATCTGTTTCTTCTTGTTCTATGATAGCAGAATTTCCAGAAGAGGATTCAGATCTACATAACCCTTCTAATGCAGATTTTGATTTTTCTTCCTCTTTCATAGTTCTAAAGTGCTTAGATCCAAAAATAGAATCAGAAGATTCAGCTGAAGAATGTCTAGAAGCATCCATTTTAGAATAGAAAAATACCCGTATCAAAAGTCTTGCAGAAAATGATGAGAAGAATTGTGGTCTTCTTCTGAAGGAGAAATTGCGGCAAATTCTCGTCCAACGTCTTCAACGCTCTCCAACGCCAACAGCAGCAACAACGAGCTCGAACGCTATTCAGGACTCAAACGAATTTTTTCACTCAGACAATAACCGTAAGCAAAATACTAACTCAAACAATACTTGGCTCTGATACCATCTCTTTCAAGACCTTTAACAAGCAAATGAACACAGCAAGATTGCGGAATTTTCAAGACCTTTAACAAGCAAATGAACACAGCAAGATTGCGGAATTTTGAACTGGAATTTTTATTATATGGATGCAGATATTACATAAGAAAATCTCCTTACAGAGATTGACTGTCTACGCATTCACCGGACTTTCTACCGTTCTCAAGGAACAAGTATTACCGGAAGCTCCTGGCAATAGACAGGCTCTGCCTCAGAGATTACAGACAAACTCTTAGACTTTCCTAATGGTTCAGCCACTTTAGGTTCTCACCAGTGCCGAACACACTGATGCGCAGGCTTCCAAACCAGACTCTAAGACTTAGAAAACTCTTCGTGATGCAAGCAGATCAGACACAAATGTCCGCAGATGCAGAGCAGGAAAAGTCTATGACTCTAAACTCTCTCGACCCGAATGAGTCTTACTTCGCAGCTAGCTCTTATTTATAAGCTGGAAGGGAACAAACATTCATGAGTGCGCTATGTACAGACTGATGACTCAAAGACACAAGTACTTAGACAGATCTGAATAGATCGCCGAAAGTAAGATTCGGGCATAGGACACTATCGTCCTATGTTATCTCGTCCCTACTCTTTATCAGAGAGCCTGAGGCATGTGGGGACCGAATCTTAGTACCAAACGTACTATTTACACAGAGGAAATTCATTAGTGAACCCTCGAAAGACTTATCATGTCATAAAAGATTAGATTTGCAAAATCCATGATTTGTACAAAGTGGAGATTCCAGAGCGAGGGAATCCACGAAAGCTCGTCCGGCACCATAGTCGGCCAGAAAGACGTCACTCAATCCATAGTATAGTATTCTATCTGCGGATGTGTATAATGCTGATATCTGAATCTTTCAATCAGAGAATTATTGAAGTATTGTACTCTTATTTCTTTCTCTGATTCCCACATCTGTGAAATATTTTGGTTGGGAGGTTCCAAAAAGTTGATAGGTTGGAAAGGATTTGATGCGATATCAACCTGATGGTGGAAATCTTCATAATTAGTACTATGAGATATCATCCTTGCCTTGTACTGGTTTGTAACAAACCATCTGATGTGACCACAGCGTCTGATTGCTTGTAAAAAAGATAAATCACTGATGTCGACAACATTTTCAATATCTTTGTATACAATTCCATTCATATGGGCCAACGGTTCACTGAAACCAGGGATTTTAAGCATTTGGAGTGTATAGGGTTTGATGATTAGAGCTGAAAGACCATATATCTGCCACCACTCAATGAACCATTCTGGTGTAGGATCTTCTTGTTCCAAAGCTTCTGCTGTCATGCCTTCAAATAAAAATGAGGACTGTATAGAATAAAATAAATTAGCTGAGCAATTTTGAAGATTCATAGCTGTATAGAAACATTCTTTTTGTCTGTCAGGGTCATAATTTTCTCTGTGGAGAGGATTATCAAATCTTCTCAGTGTGATGTGGCAGCTTGTCATCCGTTCATCATCCTCATCATCTCTCTCAAGAGTATAGTGTATGTTGTCAATGTATTCCAAATAGTCCAGAGCATCTACTGCTTCTTGGTTCATTTCGTCTTGCATTGTTTCTGTCCATAGGTAAGGAATATCTTCCCTATGTCTAATTTCTTTGATTGGGTACCAATCTACATCATGGATAAGTACTGGAGTTTCAAGCATATAACTTACCCAACCATTTGGTGTTTCTATTTCAACAGTGCTTTCCCTTCTCCTGATAAAATTGCAATGCAAGCTCAAAATTGAATGTTCTGACAGAAATTCTCTACTCAGCATATCTGCGAAATTGTTCTTATCGCCTTTAACAAATTCAACATCAAAATTGTACTGGCTTAACTGCATGATCCACCTGACCATAGCAGCATCCTCAAAATCACATTTATGAATTGCAAATTTCAATGCCTGGCAGTCTGTCTTAACAGTGAATTTGGTGTAGATAACAAAATCTCTGAATTTTTCTATTCCTAGGCAAACTGCTCTGAGTTCTTTCTTCAAACTTGACCAATTCAATTGATTTTTTGCCCATAATCCAGATGCATATTGGCAAATTTCAATCTCTTTTTTACTGCTGGGATTTTTCTGACATAAAACTGCTCCCCATCCTTCATAACTGGCATCTGTCATGATGATCTTCTCCCATTCTTCTCTGATAGGGGAGAGTGGTTGAATATTTATGACTTTTTCTTTTATTGCCCTGACTGCTTGTGTGCAATCATTATTCCATGGAATTGGATTCTTTTGAAGCCTTTTATTCAATAATTTCCTTTCTTGTGCACAATGCTTCAGAAATTTTGAAATGTAATTCAGGCTTCCCAAAAACCTTTGCAGTTGAGTTTTGTCCTTGATTTCATCAGGGAAATGATCAACAAAATTTAAACTTCTTTGGATTACAGTATAGGATCCGTACTGTATATTATAACCCAAAAAGTCTATCATTGGCCGGAATAATTTCAACTTAGATTCTGATAATACTATGCCCATTTCTTTAACCCTGCGGAGAAAGATTTTCAAATGTTTGATATGGTCAGCAATATTATCAGAATGAATTAGTAAATCATCAATATATTTCTTCAAGAAACTTTCCATTCCTTCGAAAGTTTCATCCATTATTCTCTGGAAAGCTGAAGGAGCATTAATCAGGCCAAATGGCATGATGTTCCATTCATAATGCCCTTCTGGTACAGAGAATGCTGTCTTCCATTTATCATCTTCTTTAATTCCTACTTGCCAGAAACCAGATTTGAGATCAAACTTGGAAAATATCTTGGACTTTGATATCTGAGCAAGTATGGAAGATGGCTTTGGCAAAGGATATGCATCGTAATCTAGAATTTTATTCAGAGGTTTATAATTCACAACTAACCTTGGTTTACCTCTGGCAACTTCAGCATGCTTATTTACATAGAATGCAAAACATGCTATGGGGCTTTTACTTTTCCTGATAAGCCCTTTCTTCAAAATATATTTAATTTCTTCTCTGCAGAGTTTCATTTGTTCTTCATTCATTGCTACTGCTTTAGATCTTCTTAATTTTCCACTGAAATCCTTCTTGAGAGGAAGTTCTACCTCTTGTTTCTTAATATGCCAAAAGGCATTTGGATCATCTGAACAACATTCTTTAAACTGGGAAGTGAGATTTGCTATCTCAGAAGCATACTTTCCATTATCTAGATGTTCTTCTGTTTTCAATACTTCCCTTTTCACTTCCATTTTTGCCAAAAGATTCTCCATTCTTTCAACTCTCTTAATCCTCATTGGAGAATTAGAATTGATGAATGGGAAAAAGACTTCCTTATTATCAAAATTAATAAAATATCCATACCTCTGGGTTCTTGCATCAAATTTTGCTCCATGCATGCTGAAATTCTGAAAAAATGGTGTCCCAAGGTACATTGCACAATCCAGTCCTGGAACAACAGGACAAACCAGATGAACTCCTATTTTGTCTGTGAGCAGAACATCAATTTCTGCTTCATGTTTTGTGGGAATGTCTCCACTTGCTGTGATCACCCTTGGACATGTTGTTGGCCTTCTGTGATGCATGCCAACTACTGTATCACTTACGATGTTTAATCTGGAACCAGTGTCCATAAGTACCTTCCAAAATTCATACTGGTGTCCAATCTTTACTTTCATTTTTACACAATACATGACATCTCTATTCATGCTATTGCATCCAAAATCTGTTCTTGCTACTTCTTCTTCTTCTTCTTCTTCTTTGTTATGCTGCTGTTGAACTGGCCCCATATGATAGGTCCAATTTTCTGTCTTTCCTGAAATGGGACCTTGTGATGAAGAAGCAGGAGGAGCTTGTGCATTGAGCATCTTTAGGCTTAACTCATTATGGCTTTCAACACACAATCTTCTATTCTCTTTGATTGTTTTCCTCAGTTCTTTTATTGCCTGATGCACTGCAGGTAAAGTCTGTGGCAAGTCTTCTCCAAAATCTTCATTCTTAAATTGTCTGGTTAAGGCTTCAACAGAGAAAAGAGTAGCAGGGGGCACATACCCTTTATTTGGAGAATTCTTTGAAGTAGAGGGTGCTTTCTTCAAATGTTCTGTCAGCAAAGATCTGTACATTTCTTTCATTTGCGGATCTGTAGCAGCCATCATTTGTGCAAAAATGTTCTTACTGATTTCATCATAATCAGTCTTCATCATCCTGACTGCATTGCATGTACAAATATCAGGATCATCACAATCACAATATTTACATTCTGTACAATGGGGATCTTTACAGAATTATTCATCAGATGATTCATCTGAATCAACAAAATTAAGTTCATTTTCAGATTCTGAATCAGAAGATACCAATTCATCACAGCTACTAGGAAGATCGAATGAATTTATCTTTCCTTTCTTATTTCTATACTGGACTTTCTTTTTAGAAGAGTCTTTCTTTTTATTTGGACAATTTGGAGCTGTGTGACCTTTTTTGTTACAGTTGTAACAAATTATTTCTCTATCCTTGGTATCAGAGCCAAGTATTGTTTGAGTTAGTATTTTGCTTACGGTTATTGTCTGAGTGAAAAAATTCGTTTGAGTCCTGAATAGCGTTCGAGCTCGTTGTTGCTGCTGTTGGCGTTGGAGAGCGTTGAAGACGTTGGACGAGAATTTGCCGCAATTTCTGCTTCAGAAGAAGACCACAATTCTTCTCATCATTTTCTGCAAGACTTTTGATACGGGTATTTTTCTATTCTAAAATGGATGCTTCTAGACATTCTTCAGCTGAATCTTCTGATTCTATTTTTGGATCTAAGCACTTTAGAACTATGAAAGAGGAAGAAAAATCAAAATCTGCATTAGAAGGGTTATGTAGATCTGAATCCTCTTCTGGAAATTCTGCTATCATAGAACAAGAAGAAACAGATCCCTCTGTTAATTGGAAACTTCCCCCAGTATCTCCACATGATGTATACAGAAATTTATCTTCTTTTAATTTACGTGCCATGAGTCAGATCAAAATCAAAGAAAAATCTATCAAAGCAGATTTAACTTTGAATGCCATGTTAACTATATCTCTCCTGGAAGCTAAACATATCAAGTCAGCCCTCAAAGCTGGTTACCAGTATGTCCATCTGGGGATGGTGAGGATAGGACTGAATGCATTACATAGAAAAGGACAAAAAGCTTATGTGTTCTCAGCCCTATTCGACAATCGATGGACCACATTCACCCAGGCTATGATAGGTGGCATTGAAACAAGCCTTGCTGAAGGCCCAGTACAGTATGATGTTTTTCCAGATTTCTCTGTTGCACTTGATGACCCAAATGTCCTGCAATGCCTAACCTTAGGTATCCAAACTGCTGGGTATCAAAATTTCAAAGCAAAATCAAAAAATTTGGCCATATTTTATATTACTTGTGTTAGGTTTTATAACACAACAATCCCTGCTGTTCTGCATACTCCTGATAAAGATGAAGGCCGAGTTACTCTTATCCAGTATGATTCATCTTGCAATCCAGTAGCCCCAGTCTATGTCTCCAGAAATGATTTATGTCCACCTGATGATTGGGTAACCAATTGGGGAAAGCCTACGAAGAAACCTGTTGCTGCTGCACAGTCAATAATAACAGAGATAGATGGGAAAGTTACCACAAGATTCCCTAGAGTTCACAATGAAGGACCCTCTACTTCTATCTCTGCCATTCCTACTACAATCAGTCAGTTACATCCGGGTCAATCTCCTGCACCCCCACAGTTTGTAATAGACCAAGCAGTGTATGATTCTATCAGAAGAATGTTTTCACAGCCAAGCTCATCTCAGCCTTTTAGCTCAGTCTGTGACCATCCACACTGCTCCAAAACCTTCTGTCAATTTTCTTCAGAACCACCAACTCCACATGGTGAGTCATCAGATCGGCATAGAATAAATATGATCAGATTTACTCCTTCATCTGACTCATCTGAAGAAAATTACAAAAAGGTTGTATTTTTTAATCCACAAGAAGAACTACTTGTACATACTGTATCCAGTTCTTCTACTTACGGTTTAGGTTATATTGATTCTTCACCTATTCCTGAATACAGAAAAAATCCCATTGATAAGATTCCAAGACATGTTGAAATTCCTTCTGATTCAGAGATAATCGCCTTTTTAAAAATCTTTAAAGGAATCAGTCCATATGATCCTGATGATCAATGGAAAAAGAAAATGTTCAATTGGGATATGTTTACACATGAAAAAGAACACTTGTATTTTGAAGAAGTAATGCTTCTTCCAAAAAATGATCGTCCTGCCTTCAACAGACAGAATGTTGAAAAATGGAAAGAATGGATGAAGGTAGAAAATCAATGGATATCATTCTATGAATGGTATTACCCTTCTGCAAATATCATAGAACAATCCTTGATGAAGCAATTCAGGAACCAGGCTAAACAGAAAAAAATCAAGGATCCAGAAAAATTTGTAGAAGAAAAACTGAAAGAAAATCTAGTAGTAATTCCTCCTCCTTTGAAAGCACATGTTTTTCAGCCAAAGATTCAGAGTATGTTAAGCAAGTCAAACATTCCAAGATCTCTGATTGCTGTTCAAATAGAAGGAGAAAAATTACTAAGGAAAATATGTTCTCAGTTCCAAGTAAATATGATGCGGACTGGGACCCCAAATAAACACAAGTGGGAACTCCTTGATGGAAATCTTTTAGAAACAGACACAGAGTTCCCTCCTTGGAAAAATTTTGTGATTAGAAGTCAAGATGGGAAATTGTATAAATTACTCCCATCTCATGTAGATGATCCTAATCTAGTAGCAAGAGATGCTGTTGCTGCTACAAATTGGACAAATTTAGCTCTATCCAGTCTAGAGAAATTTGTCAGTTCTAAGTTTGAAAATATTGAAACTGCCAATTCTGAAATGAAGATTATGCTTGAAAGTATCTTGAGAAAACAAGACTATAATACAGTCTGTTTGAATAACAGTGTTAATACTTTGGCAGAAAATGATAAGGCTCTTGCTAAGAGTCTTGACAGATTATCTTTACAAACAGGGCAGATTGATAAGAAGACCCATGATGCTACCAATGCTCATGGAAAGGAAATAGTAAAGATCAGTAATTCCCTTGATATTGTAAAGAAACAAGTTTGGGAAGTAACTCAAGGGATAGAATCCTTGAAAAAGAAGCCTAAGGTTGAAACCTATAAATCAGCAACTATATTTTCAGAACCTAAGACTTCTGTCCCATATTCTATTACTCCTTCTGTGGAAAGCCTTATTAAAACTCCAAACTCTATAACCTTTCCACCACCCACCTCTTCTCATCCATATTCTCTGTTTGCAAACCCCAGTTTCTTTAGTCCACATCCTGTCATAAAACACTCTAAAGAGACTAGTGAATCCAGCAAACCAGAATCTTCTAATCTGGTGAATGAAGATTCCTATACTAGAGAAGAAGAAGAAAGTTTTGATACAAGTTTTCACAAAACAGAAACATCCTTTGGTGATATGACTCTTCACAAAATAGAGGCAGAACCACAAATGGAAGAGCTTGAAACCTGTATCAATAACTTATCTTTGACAGATCAAGAACAAGATCAACTTGATAAGGAAAATCAAGTCAATGCTACATCATCCAGGTCAAGATGGCAAACTACCTGGAATCCTGCTCCTGACAGAAGAGATCTTATGAAGTCTGAATACCATAAGGATTGGTCTGCAAATGCTACTTACTCATGGAATATTGATAATTGCACAGAGGCTGAGATCATGTCTGTTTTACATTCCATGCTTGTATGTTATAGGACTTATCTTGCAGATGACATAGGACCTATCAATGCTACAAGAAGAATAATAGGAGGATTTGAAGGAACATTGGATTCTTGGCTAAAAGCTGAGACAGTTAAAGATCCTAATCTCCTTGCAGGATGGGAACAATCAGTTGTTGAAAATGAAGATGGATCTACCCACATAGATCCTGTCACTAGTTTGCCTGTCAATAATATGATAGGAAAACTTCTTTATGCTATCACAGTTAATTTCATTGGATTCCCCCAGATAACCAATGATATTACAACTATCACTCTGCTGGCCATGAGATTGCATAATATGCAACATTTTGATGAATATTTTAATGAATTCCTTCATAGATTGCATACTTTGACTCCAGATCTCATTCTTGAGCCAAAATGGAAGGAAATTTTTGTTGCATCTCTTCCCCAATGGGTCTCTTCAGCAATTGTAAATAAATTACCAGGCAAGATTGGAGACTATAAATTTGGCATAATCAGACAAGCAGTAAAAGCAATCATTGTTGAATTATGTTCACAAATGAAGATTGCAAGAGCTGCCACAAATCCTAAAAAGCCACATGGATATCAACAGCTTTGCAAACAATGGCATCTTGGTAAAGTTGGAAATTCTGAGGGGCATAAGAGGAGAAAACGACAATTCAAGAAGAATACCCAGACCTCCCAAGATAAGCCAAAAGGAGAACATTACAAAGCAAAACCTTACAAGCATACAAAGATGTTTTCTAAGGATAGAGAAATAATTTGTTACAACTGTAACAAAAAAGGTCACACAGCTCCAAATTGTCCAAATAAAAAGAAAGACTCTTCTAAAAAGAAAGTCCAGTATAGAAATAAGAAAGGAAAGATAAATTCATTCGATCTTCCTAGTAGCTGTGATGAATTGGTATCTTCTGATTCAGAATCTGAAAATGAACTTAATTTTGTTGATTCAGATGAATCATCTGATGAAGAATTCTGTAAAGATCCCCATTGTACAGAATGTAAATATTGTGATTGTGATGATCCTGATATTTGTACATGCAATGCAGTCAAGATGATGAAGACTGATTATGATGAAATCAGTAAGAACATTTTTGCACAAATGATGGCTGCTACAGATCCGCAAATGAAAGAAATGTACAGATCTTTGCTGACAGAACATTTGAAGAAAGCACCCTCTACTTCAAAGAATTCTCCAAATAAAGGGTATGTGCCCCCTGCTACTCTTTTCTCTGTTGAAGCCTTAACCAGACAATTTAAGAATGAAGATTTTGGAGAAGACTTGCCACAGACTTTACCTGCAGTGCATCAGGCAATAAAAGAACTGAGGAAAACAATCAAAGAGAATAGAAGATTGTGTGTTGAAAGCCATAATGAGTTAAGCCTAAAGATGCTCAATGCACAAGCTCCTCCTGCTTCTTCATCACAAGGTCCCATTTCAGGAAAGACAGAAAATTGGACCTATCATATGGGGCCAGTTCAATAGCAGCATAACAAAGAAGAAGAAGAAGAAGAAGAAGTAGCAAGAACAGATTTTGGATGCAATAGCATGAATAGAGATGTCATGTATTGTGTAAAAATGAAAGTAAAGATTGGACACCAGTATGAATTTTGGAAGGTACTTATGGACACTGGTTCCAGATTAAACATCGTAAGTGATACAGTAGTTGGCATGCATCACAGAAGGCCAACAACATGTCCAAGGGTGATCACAGCAAGTGGAGACATTCCCACAAAACATGAAGCAGAAATTGATGTTCTGCTCACAGACAAAATAGGAGTTCATCTGGTTTGTCCTGTTGTTCCAGGACTGGATTGTGCAATGTACCTTGGGACACCATTTTTTCAGAATTTCAGCATGCATGGAGCAAAATTTGATGCAAGAACCCAGAGGTATGGATATTTTATTAATTTTGATAATAAGGAAGTCTTTTTCCCATTCATCAATTCTAATTCTCCAATGAGGATTAAGAGAGTTGAAAGAATGGAGAATCTTTTGGCAAAAATGGAAGTGAAAAGGGAAGTATTGAAAATAGAAGAACATCTAGATAATGGAAAGTATGCTTCTGAGATAGCAAATCTCACTTCCCAGTTTAAAGAATGTTGTTCAGATGATCCAAATGCCTTTTGGCATATTAAGAAACAAGAGGTAGAACTTCCTCTCAAGAAGGATTTCAGTGGAAAATTAAGAAGATCTAAAGCAGTAGCAATGAATGAAGAACAAATGAAACTCTGCAGAGAAGAAATTAAATATCTTTTGAAGAAAGGGCTTATCAGGAAAAGTAAAAGCCCCATAGCATGTTTTGCATTCTATGTAAATAAGCATGCTGAAGTTGCCAGAGGTAAACCAAGGTTAGTTGTGAATTATAAACCTTTGAATAAAATTCTGGATTACGATGCATATCCTTTGCCAAAGCCATCTTCCATACTTGCTCAGATATCAAAGTCCAAGATATTTTCCAAGTTTGATCTCAAATCTGGTTTCTGGCAAGTAGGAATTAAAGAAGATGATAAATGGAAGACAACATTCTCTGTACCAGAAGGGCATTATGAATGGAACATCATGCCATTTGGCCTGATTAATGCTCCTTCGGCTTTCCAGAGAATAATGGATGAAACTTTCGAAGGAATGGAAAGTTTCTTGAAGAAATATATTGATGATTTACTAATTCATTCTGATAATATTGCTGACCATATCAAACATTTGAAAATCTTTCTCCGCAGGGTTAAAGAAATGGTCATAGTATTATCAGAATCTAAGTTGAAATTATTCCGGCCAATGATAGACTTTTTGGGTTATAATATACAGTACGGATCCTATACTGTAATCCAAAGAAGTTTAAATTTTGTTGATCATTTCCCTGATGAAATCAAGGACAAAACTCAACTGCAAAGGTTTTTGGGAAGCCTGAATTACATTTCAAAATTTCTGAAGCATTGTGCACAAGAAAGGAAATTATTGAATAAAAGGCTTCAAAAGAATCCAATTCCATGGAATAATGATTGCACACAAGCAGTCAGGGCAATAAAAGAAAAAGTCAGAAATATTCAACCACTCTCCCCTATCAGAGAAGAATGGGAGAAGATCATCATGACAGATGCCAGTTATGAAGGATGGGGAGCAATTTTATGTCAGAAAAATCCCAGCAGTAAAAAAGAGATTGAAATTTGCCAATATGCATCTGGATTATGGGCAAAAAATCAATTGAATTGGTCAAGTTTGAAGAAAGAACTCAGAGCAGTTTGCCTAGGAATAGAAAAATTCAGAGATTTTGTTATCTACACCAAATTCACTGTTAAGACAGACTGCCAGGCATTGAAATTTGCAATTCATAAATGTGATTTTGAGGATGCTGCTATGGTCAGGTGGATCATGCAGTTAAGCCAGTACAATTTTGATGTTGAATTTGTTAAAGGCGATAAGAACAATTTCGCAGATATGCTGAGTAGAGAATTTCTGTTAGAACATTCAATTTTGAGCTTGCATTGCAATTTTATCAGGAGAAGGGAAAGCACTGTTGAAATAGAAACACCAAATGGTTGGGTAAGTTATATGCTTGAAACTCCAGTACTTATCCATGATGTAGATTGGTACCCAATCAAAGAAATTAGACATAGGGAAGATATTCCTTACCTATGGACAGAAACAATGCAAGACGAAATGAACCAAGAAGCAGTAGATGCTCTGGACTATTTGGAATACATTGACAACATACACTATACTCTTGAGAGAGATGATGAGGATGATGAACGGATGACAAGCTGCCACATCACACTGAGAAGATTTGATAATCCTCTCCACAGAGAAAATTATGACCCTGACAGACAAAAAGAATGTTTCTATACAGCTATGAATCTTCAAAATTGCTCAGCTAATTTATTTTATTCTATACAGTCCTCATTTTTATTTGAAGGCATGACAGCAGAAGCTTTGGAACAAGAAGATCCTACACCAGAATGGTTCATTGAGTGGTGGCAGATATATGGTCTTTCAGCTCTAATCATCAAACCCTATACACTCCAAATGCTTAAAATCCCTGGTTTCAGTGAACCGTTTGCCCATATGAATGGAATTGTATACAAAGATATTGAAAATGTTGCCGACATCAGTGATTTATCTTTTTTACAAGCAATCAGACGCTGTGGTCACATCAGATGGTTTGTTACAAACCAGTACAAGGCAAGGATGATATCTCATAGTACTAATTATGAAGATTTCCACCATCAGGTTGATATCGCATCAAATCCTTTCCAACCTATCAACTTTTTGGAACCTCCCAACCAAAATATTTCACAGATGTGGGAATCAGAGAAAGAAATAAGAGTACAATACTTCAATAATTCTCTGATTGAAAGATTCAGATATCAGCATTATACACATCCGCAGATAGAATACTATACTATGGATTGAGTGACGTCTTTCTGGCCGACTATGGTGCCGGACGAGCTTTCGTGGATTCCCTCGCTCTGGAATCTCCACTTTGTACAAATCATGGATTTTGCAAATCTAATCTTTTATGACATGATAAGTCTTTCGAGGGTTCACTAATGAATTTCCTCTGTGTAAATAGTACGTTTGGTACTAAGATTCGGTCCCCACATGCCTCAGGCTCTCTGATAAAGAGTAGGGACGAGATAACATAGGACGATAGTGTCCTATGCCCGAATCTTACTTTCGGCGATCTATTCAGATCTGTCTAAGTACTTGTGTCTTTGAGTCATCAGTCTGTACATAGCGCACTCATGAATGTTTGTTCCCTTCCAGCTTATAAATAAGAGCTAGCTGCGAAGTAAGACTCATTCGGGTCGATCATCCAAAGGGTCCCACATCCTCAAAAGGTGAGAGATGTCAGAATTTTCCTAAGCTTAGCTGGGTATTACCAAAGATTCATTAAAGATTTCAGTAAGCTAGCCTCTCTATTGTTTGGTCTTCTAGGTAAAGATGTCAAATTTGTATGGTTGGAACACTGTCAAGAAGCCTTAGATACCTTGAAGAGTAAACTTGTGACTGCCCCAATTTTGAGAGGCCAAAACTGGGCCCTACCTTTCCACATCCACACAGATGCTTTGAAAAAAGCAATAGGAGTAGCCTTAGGAAAAATTGATGAAAAGTTACCTTATGCCATATACTTTATAAGCAAAAATTTTTCAAAGGCAGAGTTAACCTATACAGTGACCAAGAAGGAACTCCTAGCTGTTGTGCATTCTTTAAACAAATTCAGACATTATATCATAGGCTATCAGACCTTCATGCATACTGATCATGCTGTAATTAGATATTTAATGAACAAATCGGATATAAATGCTCGCATTATTAGATGGTTGCTTTTACTGTAGCAATTTGATTTGACCATTGTTGATAAGCTTGGTAAAGAAAATGTTGTTGCTAACTTTTTGTCTAGAGTAAATTTGCCTATAGGTGAAGAAGGAATGGTGGATGATCAAATTCCATATGAACACCAGTTTTCTATCTCAGTACTTTCTCCATGGTTTGCTGATATAACAAACTACTTGGTTTCAGCACAGTTCCCACCACACCTGTCCTCGAAGGAGAAGAGCAAGATAGTGAGGAAAAGCGCCCCTTTCACCTGGATTGGGGGTAATCTCTTTAAACTTGGCCCAGATTAGATCTTGAGAAGATGTGTCAGGGAGGAGGAAGTTTTTGACATCCTCCTGACCTATCATGACGGGCCGTGTGGAGCTCATTTTGTAGCAAAGAGAACTGCCTTAAAAATCTTGCAAGTAGGCTACTATTGGCCCAATCTTCATCAAGATGTGAGGAGATACACCAGCCAGTGTGATCGGTGTCAAAGGATTGGGAAACTTACTCCAAAGGATGAGATTCCCATGCAACCTCAAGTGACCTTTGAGCCATTTGAGAAGTGGGGTATGGAATTTGTGGGTCCCATCAACCCTCCTTCAAAACAGAAGCAATATATCATTGTATGCACCGATTACCTGACAAAGTGGACATAAACAAAAGCAATCAAAGTAGCAACAGAGGAAAAAGTAGCCGAGTTTTTGAGAGAAAACATATTCTATAAGTTCGGGTATCCAAGAGAATTGGTCATAGATCAAGGAAATCAGTTCACTTCCAATTCGATTGAAGACCTGCTCACACATCATAAAATCTAGCACATGACTTCCACCCCTTACCATCCACAAGCCAATGGACAAGTGGAAGTCACTAACATAACTTTGGAAGGAATTCTGACCAAGGTAGTGAGTAGCAGTAGAAAAGATTGGGCGGACAGATTAGTTGAGGCCATTTGGGCCTGCAACACAACATGGAAGACCACCACAGGGTTCACACCCTATGAACTGGTCTATGGGAAGAAGGCTTTGCTTTCAATACACTAAGGATGGCAGCTCAGATGGACCTGGACCTCATCCATGTACAGAAGGAAATACTACTCCAGCTCAATGGATTGGATGAAAAATATTGCATGCCCTTCTCCACACAGAGGTAGTTCAGCTTCAGAGGAAGACATGGCATGAAAAAATATCAAGGAGAAGTAATTCCAAGAGGGAGATTGGGAATTGCTCTATGATTCAAGGTATAAATACTTCAAGGGAAAGTTGAGGACAAGATGGATGGGACCCTACACTGTGGAAAAATGCAATGACAATGGTTCAGTTTTGATCAGAGCCATTGATGAGGAAGCCATCCCCATGCTTTTCAATGGACATAGGTTGAAAATTTACAAGAAGCCCCTCTCGAAGCGAGAGTTCATTGCAGATTTTAATAAGACAGTTATGGTAGTCGAGCATGTCTCAGCCTCCACACACTGAAGAAACAGAAAAAAAGGAAAAAATAATAAGGACTCAAGTGAAAACCTCCATGAGGCTCTTGAGTCCCATCATTGGGTTGAAAATCTCTTCTGAGGTGGCCCAGTGATGCCAAAAACAACAAAAAGAAAAAAAGAGAAAAGAGAAAAGAATAATATCCTTGGGTGAAAACCTTCCTTGGAGGTGCCCAGGGCAGGAAATCAGGGTGAAAACCTCCTTGAGGCGCCCTAGTTGTATTTCAAAAAAAAAAAAAAAACAGAGAAAAGAAGAAAAAGAAAATTGAATTGTAATGTGCATTGCAGGTTGCAAGAGGACCATAGGGAGCAAGAGAAGATGCCATAGAGCCTATTTCATCTCCTCCACACTCTTCTCTATCATTTTTGACCTTTCTTCCACCTCACTGTGTTTTTTCTGGAAATTGTGTGTTCTACAGGAGGCCCTGTGTTTTCTATAGGAGGCTACTGTAGGAATCACAAAGAGCCAGAAATGGTTCCAAAAAGTAGTTTGAGGGGTTGGGAAGCTTCATGAAGAGCATGTAAACTCTCCTACAACTATCAACCCTCCTTTCCATCCATTACACACCTACATCACATCATCATCATCATTTTTTCCTTCCTATCACAAAAAAACACAAAAAACCAGTTTTTAGAAAAAAATAAAAAATAAAGGAAGTAGCACCTCAAATCTCATATGCAGCTTACCTAGTACCTCTCCATCTCCATCAGCATCTCTGGCATCATCCTCACAGCTCCCATCATAAAAAATCAGCTAAAATTTTAAAGGGAGAAGCAACTATAGGAGCTCCTGTAGGAATTCCTGTAGCAGTTGATTCCATTAAAATCAAGCCACAACAACAAAAAAAGTGCAACCATGGGATTGAAGGAGACATATGAAGTTAGATCCAGCCAGAGGATACCTGCACAAGATAAAAAACCACACATCAGACAAAAAAGAGCATGCAACAAAGGAAATATAGGCATGCAACAAAGGAAATACAAGCATGCAGCAACAAATGGAGCCAAAATACCTCACAACCCATACATTCGACTTACAGGTAAGTGACTAACCCTCTCCTTTGTTGCATTTGTGTAATTGAAAGATATGCATAAGTGAATGAGGTTGTTAGGGTTTAACAAGAAAAGGTGGCCAGTTAACTGGGCCACCTTCATCCAGTTGACTGCACTCATCCGAAGATGCCACCACACGTGCACATTGTCAACTCAGAGAAAGATCCCAAGGACAGGTAGTGGAGGGTTTGAAAACTCCGATGCAATGATGAGAGGTGATTGTGGGAAGAAACCATGATGACAAGGCAAGTGGGGACCAATGGTCCAAATATGGAAACGTACATTTTTTCCAGCTCACCCCATCACCAAAATATCTAAAAGAAGAAATAAGTACTCCTCGAAACTCCTTCACCACCTTTTATTTCATTCCATCCTCATCCACTTAGCTGCAACAAGCTCCTTGTCACCCCACAGCCTCAAAACCATCATTCTCCATCTCTCTCATCCATCCTCCTGCTATCGACATTCTACAGGAGCACTTACAGGTTCTACAGGCAGTTCTATAGGAGGGGCAGTGAGCTGTTTTTAAGGAGAAAACACGGGTTTTTTTGCTCGATTTCTGGCTTGAGGAGGTAGCTTCTATACATACCCAACTTGATTATCAATATGTGCAAGGAGTGATATCATTTTTAAGGAGGAATTGAGTCCATATAAGAAGGGGAATTACATAAAAATTTTGCTTGTTTTTTTTAGAACATAGTTTTCTTTTGTTTTCCTATTTTCCTCAAAATTATCCATATCTACATTTGGTGTTCAAAAGGGGTATAATAACAATGATATGAGGATTCATGAGGAATGAGCCCACTAATTCAACTAGGCTCGATGAACATCTCCAAGTAGTAGCCATATTCACCAGGGCAAATTGGATGACATTTTTTGAGAAATTCAGAGGTTTTGATGAGGAAATTGCCCAGGATTTCGCCCTTTCTTTAGTCTCTCACTCAAGGACCCATGCCACTGTCACTTTTAGAGTACTTTCCATGGAAATCACCCTAGAATTTATCAATAGGGTTACTACCCTTCCTCTTGGATTGCCTTGGAGAAAAGATAAAAAACAAATTGGACAGGCTGCCAAGAAAACTTTTTCCAAAACAACGAACATCCTGTAGAAGACAAAAATGGCATTAGAAGGAAAAGCATACCCTACCCTTGGGATGAGGTCAGTTAACAAATCATCAAATATATTTCCTGTGAAGGGAGGTATAGCATAGTCTATGGCTACCATTTTCGAATCCTTCATGAGTTGAGATATGGCATGGACACTCCAGGACCCTAGAAACTTAGCATCCCCTATTTCATCCTACAGTCCCTCATAGAATCCAGCATTAAGTTTAAGGCAGGGAGTCCAGATCAGCTGGCTCACCATGGGTTAATTAAAATTTTAGTGGAAGAAGCCCTCCATACATTCACAATCCCCATAGCATGGGAAATTTTCTGAAACGTGATAGCAGAAGATGACATAAAGTCCCTCACCTATGATATCAGTCCTTCTGATAGTGAGGAGGAAGAGCCGCAAGAGGGAGAAGGAGAATAAAATGAGGAACAAGAAGGGGAGAAGAAAGAAACCAAAATAGAGCAGGGAGAAACAAAACAAACAAAGACAGAGGAAAAGACAGAAGGAGGAGAAAGAGGGGCATAAAAGACAGAAGTGTCTCCTGAGACCCTAGAAAGAGAGGCAGCAGCTGCTCTCACTGCCCTCAGCACCCCAATTAAACCAAAACAAAAGAGGAAGAGGCAGACCTCAATGTATTTCAGGGCTAGGAAGAGCACAAGGATCAAACAAGGGAAATCTCAGCCTTCTTCTAAAGTGCCTATTATTATTGAAGATTCACCCTCTACCCAAGGGAAGGAATCCCCTTCCAAGACACCTATCACTAATGAAAGGGGGACTCCTAGATCTTCCACATGGAAGGAAAAAGTAGAACTATAGGACTCAAAAACAGTTCTACAAGAGGCACAAACTGTTCTATAGGAGACCCTGTCAAGACTATAAGAGACCGAAAAACTTGAAAAAAGGATAGAAGGACAACCACAGGGGAAGGAGGAAGCAACAAAGGCACAAGAACCTGACCCCCAACCTAGTCTGGGCTCTTACTACAATCTTCTTGAGGGGGGAAGAATCATTCCATAAAAATTTGCAATCCCACTTTTCTTTGAGTTGGAGAAAGAAAGAATAAGGACCCACAAGTGGATGCAAATAACCAAATCCAAGGGAATTGAGGATATTGGCCATATGGAGATTCAACTCAGAGATATGGGCAGGGAATTAAGTGCTGTCAGACATAGAGAAGCAATCACAAGAACTCACCTCATAATAGAAAATGAATTGCTAAGAAGACAGCTGCAAGAAAAAGAGACACAATTGGCATGCATGGCCAGCTGGTCCATGGAGGCACTGCAATGTAGGACACCAGCAAAATCATATGGATTATACCTCAAGGGCCAATGGCTATATTTTCAGATAAAGACTTTGGCACAGAGAGGCACAATGCATTTTCAAGATTACAGACAATTTATGGACCTATGTGACCAAAGCTCATAATAAGACAAGGTAAAAATAGCAGAATTCTATTTGCATAACATAGCCCTCACAGACATGAATGTGTGGGACCCCAATGCTAGGCTAGAGGACCTGCAACTAATGGCCATGGCATCATGGATGAATCATGATGAGTTAAGGGTAGCAGCAATAAGAAATTTGATGATAAAGGAGTAGAACGAGCCTTTAATGATCAAAGCTAGCCATCAGATCCCGTGGCTCTCATTAGCACACACTGGCTGCTTGCAAATAATCCTCAAATTGCCCCTAAATATATCAATGATCAGGCTCAAGCAATTTCACATTTTGAGTATATGGAAAGATTACTTGGGGATGACTGTATTCATGCTTGTATGAGGAGGTGGAACACCTTACCACACAGTTTGCAGATCAGGGAGTATCACTCCCCAACAAGGATGAAAGAGGCATTAAGGAGAGTGCCAATGTATAAGCGCTCCATGCAGAATTTGAAGGTCAATTGGATTGGCCTCAAATTGAGTCCCCCACTGCTGCTAGGCATGCTAGAAGGCAGAAAAGAGGAAGAAGAGCAACAATAGTGGGAAGAGGTAGACAGAAAGGCAGGATTCCATGACAAAGAAGAGGAGCTCACATCAGAAGCATGGGATGTTAGGGAGGCCACCAGGGCCATCAAAGATGAAGAGATGGACTAAGTTGCTCAGAGGATGAGCAACACCTTCAGTAGGGGGGTGATGATGAGTCCCATAAATGGGTAATTATATGGGCTCATTTTGCCTCCTAACATAGTTTAATCAACCATTCTCTTAGCTTGTTGCATGTTTTTTGATTATATTTATGCTTATGGAGTGAGTTGGGTTGGTTATGATGCCATGGAGTCTAATATGTGTTTAATGTAGATTTTTGTTGAATTTTGAAGACAAATTCAAAGATTTAATGGAAAATTGGCAACAATAATTCGAAGTGGAAAAAGGAGAGGATTTATAGGAGGGAATCCCCCTCATTTATTACTCCCCACTTCAAATTCTCCTTCATGCAGCTCAGAGCACAAACAACCAAATCAATGCACGAGGAGGCAGCCGAGCAAGTGGAGGATAACTTATGTTTATATCGAGTTTTGTGAGCCAATCCTCCCTGATTTTGAGGAAGCTGTTGGAAGCTTCATTTGTATAAGTAGAGAGCCTTAGGGCCTCACTAGGATTTGGTTGAATTTTTGTTGAACTTTTGTTGCAGCTTTGTTCTGCTCAACTTCGAGATTACTTTTGTTGACAGCTTCATGTAATCCTATTATTATTTTGATAATAAAGATGAGATCCTTTTTGAGCTAGCACTGAGTTACCTCATAGGGTTGAAGCTCTTGGTTTAGGGCCCAATCCAAGCAGCCAAGCTCCTCTTGTTTGTATTTATATGCTTTGTTTCAGTTTATGAATTAGTTGCTGTTAGATGAATTTCTTTCTTGGTTAAGAATAGGTTGCTTTTGGTGATTTAGAAGGTTGTTTCCATTTGTGTTTTCTATAGCAGGTTGAATAGTGTAGACAGAAGATACAAAAGGCCAGCAACAGTGCCTTGGCCTCCTTTCCTCCCTATGGGACCATGAACTAAGTCCAAGACTCTCTTGCTGCCACAAAAACACAGATTTTCCTTCTCCATAGGATTTCTAGTGTTACAGTCTGTTAGAAGGTTAATGCTTTGCTTTAGATCTCTTTCACCATGCTCATTTTTGTCTTCACAACAAGTCTTCTTCCATGCTTTCTCTCATTATAGCACTTTTCAGCATTTCTTTCCATAGCTCATAATTTAGATTAGTTTGATGCAAAATTCTGTTTTTGATGTACTTAGTTTCCTTGCTTTCTTGATTTAATTGTTTGAATTTCAGTTCTATTGCAAAAAATCTCTTCTCACAGCAGGTTAGCCTATCAGCCATCACATTCTCTCCCTGATCTATGCCCTACAGTTCACCCAAAGTTCACCTCAAATCTGCCTTAGTTTTCTGCATTTTTCCATAGGATTTCTTCCTCTCTCCCGACCATCCTTCCCTCTCCTAATGATCCTTGGTGAACTCTAGGCACCTTAACACATCATCCTAGCCTTCATCTACCCTTTCCGTCCACTCTCACACCTTCAAAACCTTCAAAACTGCTCTCGGCATCCTCCTATACTATAGATCCCCTGCAACCTCATGTAGATTTTCTGTAGGCTTCCTTTTGAAGTTCAATTATGGGAAAAGCCTCCAAAAGGCCACCTAACACCTCCTAGGACCCATCCACACCATCCTACATCTCCTCAAGTCCCAAAACCACCTTCCATTGCCACCTAATCACTGCCACATTCACAGACAAATAAATTACATGCATGAAAATTTCACATAAAAGTACATGAAAATATAAGAAGATGTTTTTTGCTCATTTACTTCTAGAAATAACTTGAGTATATTTTGTTTAATTCCTTGAGTAGGTAATGGCATTCATTTCATGGTTTTCATAGTGCTTTTTTCAAAAGTAGGATTAATTGGTTAAGTAGGGTTTGCTAGGTTTACTTTACATTTCAGTCTTTTTCGTTCCTGCAAATAGAGTAGTCTCTGTAGAGTAAGATTTCCTTTGTTTCATCACATATAGATCTTCTTCTGGAATCCATAGAAGTTGGCTTGAGCTCCTAGTGATCTTGCGCCAGCTGACCAAGTGACAGCCAACAGTAAGAACTAGTACTTGTGCATATAGCACCATCGCTTCCAAGTTTGTTACGAACTATCGGGTTGATAAGAGTAAAGTAGGCAACCCAGGATTTGCAACATTATTGCTGCAATACTGGTGCTCACCAATTAATACAATTGAGTAACAAAGGAATATGTTATTGTAACACTCTTAAGTTGAAGAGGATATGTTGCGAAGGCAGAAAGGAAAAACATTTACAATAATCATCATAAGTTTTCTAGGAAAGAGTGGAACCTTTATCAAAAGTTTGAGCACAACGCTATTATTAAGATAGTATTATTCCAACCTTGAACAATATTGGGAACACATATGAATAGGAAAAGAATTGTAGTGATCAAAATAAGTACTTGACGAAGGGCCTATTGTAAAAATGCTATTCAAGGTGCCTTATGAAGCTATCAAAATAGTTGTAGTGATGAAGCTAAATAAAATCTATGACTATCATTTGAGTATCCTATTATTAAAGAATATCTAATGTAGAATCATGGAAAGACAAAACCCTATCAATGTACAAAATTATTGCTTGAGGAGGAAGACAATACACACTTAAAAGAAATGTTGGATTAGTGCTTAAAGAAAAGAAGAAAACACCAAGATGTTAGGATGGCTAAAAATCCCAATGCTATAGAATATCAAATGCACATGTGAAAGAAAAAAATATTACAACAATCATTGAAAGTTCTTTAACCAAAAAATGGTGCTAGCATAAACAATCCTAGACAAGGCACTCCATTAAAAAGAAGAAAACATAACATAATTCTATGAGTGCGTAAAAAATCTGAAGGAGTAATGGGAAGATATGTATAAAAAATCGTCTTGAACCATCACTTTGAGTTGTGGAAGAAGCATGACAGTATAATGCATTTTATATATGGTTGAAGGTGCTACACTGGTTGATCACAAAGCTATTTGTAGGAAAAATGGATAATGGGATTGAACCAAATTTCTTTCTTTCTCTATATTGAAAAATGTACAAAGGAAGAGGTATTATAATTCCAATCACTATGGTGAATGTATCAATTCCAATAGTAAAATGAGATTGTTCCATTCAAAAGGATGTGATTTCGCTTTAAGAACACATTCTCTATTTGAGAAGACACTCATACGAATGTGACACCCATGAGATTTAGGGCCCTGCTATTTGAAGAGAGCGTGATTTATAGAAAGAAAATCCTTCCAAGATGGAGGAATGTATACCTATATAGCCAAAGTTGCGAAGAAAGAGGCTAGACTTCAACTATAACCACAAAATGAGAGAACTCAAGGTTGTGAAGGGTCATGATGGAATAAAGGGGGTTGACATTGATAGAAACAACCTTCAAAACATGATTTGTAACCAGGAGAACAAATTTGAGACAAAAAAAGAAAACATAAAACAAAGGCCACACTTACAACAAATTTCATCAAAAATATTAGAAGAACCAAGAACAATGTTGGAAAAAACTTTAAAAATGTCATAAAATTCATATTTTGTTAGTGAATTTTTATTATTATTGAGATGAGTTTCAAACCACTGAATATATCTTTGATTTGTTATATGTGTTTGAAGCGCAAAGCAAGGAGCACTAATAACTTAGTGGTGAAGAAAATACAAAATCATATAAAATGCCAAAATAAACATGAAGTAGTTTGTGTAAAACTACAAATAAAAGCTTTATTAACAATATATTTTACCCTCTTTTTAAAATGTTGGAGGGAAATGAGAATATCTAAGGTGAAGGAAACCATTTCTAGATAAAAATAAAGGTAGTAATAGTGAAAAATGATGTTTTAGATGCAAGGGAAATTCTCACTCTACAAGGAAATTCTTAAAAGTTGTAAAAGTAGAATTGCATTTTGCATGCAAGACAACTAGTGGGGATTATCATGAAATAGATGAAATCAAAGTTTGATTTGAAAAAAATCCTATGATAGTCATCATAGGATATTAAAATTTTATCAACATAGAAGTGAAGCTTTACACATGCTATGATACCATGTTAAAAAGCCATTGATAGTCACATTATTCAAATAACAAATACATTCACTTGCATAGAGATCGAAGATCATGACACTACATATTATGTAGTTAAAAACCTTGAATGGGGAAAATAGTACATGCCAGTAAAGGAAATTTATTACCTAGAAAAATAGTTTAGATAAACATCTCATACAAATTTGATCATTGGGAAATTATCCTCCATGCTTTTTTAAGAAAGAATAAACCAAGAGAGGGTAAACCATGAATTGAGTGTCATTAGTATTAAGGATATGTTAAATCATTATAACACTAATATGTAAGACATGATTGTTGTCATTGGACTAATTAATTACAAAGCTATATATTTTCTTATAGATTCACAACTCATGTAATGTACTAAAACACAAGACAAGAGTCTACTCTACTCTTTAAACAATGGAAACCAAGAATCGATGAAAACAATAATCGAAAAGAGGAAGATAATAAAAGACAAATAACACAATTGTTTCTCTGGGTAAAGCCACTGCTTAAAACCCGAAATATCCATTGCATTAATAAGAAATTTGAGTGATAATACAAAGCTTGTTCTCACAAGAAAAATTATGCACAAGTATGATCAACTCTCTGCCTAACAAGCCCACACTAACCAACACTTAGCCAATTTCTACTGCTTGCTGAGCCCCTATTTTCTTGCGCAATTATTGAGAGGAATAGCCCATATTTTATTGGGAATTCCTTCTTCCATAATTGCACAATCCAAATCTAGGTCCTCTTCTGATTGCATGCATGATTTTTACAACTCAGATCATTCTACAACTTATAGTACACTATCCTTGCACTCTAGGCTCAACTGGGCTTTCTCTAAACTGATATGGATGAATCTATCATGAGGGAATCTTCAGTTACATGGAGTAGCACTAAGGATGCACTAGTGCACCAATTCAATACTAATCCTCTACTAGTTCCACAAACAATGAACTAGTTTAACTGTCTATAACTTAGTCAAACTGGGTTATCTAATTAAAACTCAAATAAACTCATCCTAGACCCCTAAAATTTAGGGAGAACATATACATGACTACATAAATACTTCCAACTCAAAATTCCTAAGTTAATTAAGTTAATTAAACTTAATTAACTATTTACAAGTTTCTATGAGAATAGAATTCGATTTTAATTCATAGTTTAATTCAAGGACAAATTAAACTGGAATTTCTTGCTGCCATTTCTTAAAACTCCCTCTCAACAAGAAAGGGATTATCAACTACCCCGATCCTATCTCTGTGAAACTCAAATTTACATCTTGACAATGCTTTTATCAAAATGTCAACATCTCTCTCCTCAGTGGGAATCTACTCCAACAACATAATCTGCTTCAATACACAATCTATGAGATGATGATATTAAATATCAAAATGCTTGGACCAATCATGAAAAATTGGATTTTCAGAGAGTTTGATACAACTTTGATTATCATAGTAAATCACAGTTGGATCCATCTGCTGACCAAACAAACAGACCAAAATATGTTGGAAATAATACTGAGAGGGGGGGTGAATAAGTATTATTAAGTCAAATATTTTTTATTTCACACCCAGATCATATACGCTACTTCAGTTAGAGAAAACCGCGTATATACACAACTTTAGATAAGAAAACCAGTGTATACCATGCAGATTTATAATTTAATGTATTCTATAGATGTTGATCATTAATCTGTGCATCAGAGTCATATAAACAGTAACCAAGAATAGTAAAAACAGAGCAGAAGACAATCACACACAAGAACACAAGATATAAGGTGGAAACCCAATGTGGGTGAAAACCACCTGCTGCAATTCGTCTCTATCTTCTTTTAATTAGAAAATTCTTTTTACAATGATTTTGTACTAGTGCAGACTTATACCAGTACGCAGGCTGCAACCTGCAGAGAGCTACAACCCTCTCTCGTTCTCCAGCTTCTCCTGGAAGGGAGCTACAACCCCCTTAGCTCTTGTACTAGCTGAGATACTAGTACGTAGGTTCTGACCTACAGAAGGCTACAACCTTCTCTTTTCTTCCAGGGACCACGTTTCATCAATTTTCAAACTGGATCCATGAATATCAAACAAACATCAAGTATATGTGCATCAACCAATCTCCTTTCCACAAACAGCTGTTGAATCAAATCCAATAACTTCTCAGAATGTTGTAACCAGAAAACAATACTAGTAATCAGACACCAATGTTGAACCCAGAAGACTACAGTCATCCACAGAAGTAGCTAAAACATATTTCGAGAGACGTACGCTACTTCACTATGTATAAACCTGCGTACATACGCAGCTGAATCAAGGTCAACCAGCGCATATGCCTTCTTCTCTTGCTGAACCTGTGTGTATACACGCCTTTGCATAGCCGAACCTGCGTATATATCTATAAAAGACAATTCACCCTTTACACTTAAACAGACTTCAGTTATACTTAGATTATCAGATTTATAGATCTAATTATGTGCTCATTATAACAGATCAAATCATAAAAAGATATTACTATTCAAGCCTTGAGATCTCAACCAATCAATAGAACTTATCTATCTTGTAATGCTTAGGTTCCTCCTTGATTCAGATCCAGCCACACAAACCAATCACTTGCTCGTCTTCAGATATTCAATACATCAAATGAACCTTGCCTAATGATCTCCTTCCTCTTTTATAGTCTTAGGCCTTTCACAATACCACGGTCCAAAACCATAACAAACCAATACCATGGACCCAATACTTGGGATCAACACATCTGACGAGATACTATGGTCCAAGTCCATAGGTTCAAATACCAAGGACTAAATACCACAGACCAAAAATAAGTTCTCCCATATGTATGTGCTTTTCCTTGTGTGAAAGTGCGTGTATATGCATACGTGTCTTTGGAACGTCTAACCCGCGTGTATACGCGTCTTGGTCAAGATGAACCTGCATATATATCTTTTTCCTTCATTCTGAGAGCCTAAAATGAGATCTGTCATCAGAGTGAGTTTCCATCAAGGACAACACCTGTGCCATAGGCCAAACCTAAGTCATAATGCCAACAAAATATTCCTCATGGCCTCACACGCTACCTAACTTACAACCATGTACTTTGCCTCTGTCGAATCGAGTCTAACTGAACTCTGTTTCTTGTTGTACCAAGGAACTGCTTCTGACCCAATACTAAAGATACCCCCTGAAGTGCTCTTCCTATCATATGGACTCCCTGACCAATATTCATTGGTGAAGCCTTGAAGTTTCACTTTCTCTATCCGTTTGTACCACAATCCATACTAGGTAATGCTCTTGAGGTATCTCAACACATGCTTTTCCTCCTTCCAATACAACCTGGTAGGCCTAACCATCGCTTGACTAAGCTGGTTAACTGCATAGCACATATCCAGTCACATGTTTACTAAATACATGAGTGAACCCACAAGCTGCTTGTAAACAATAGATTCCACTACTTCCCATTAAGTAGCATCCTCCTTCCTATAGTTACCTACTAGAGGAGTCTCATTAGCATACTCTCCATGCGAAACCTCTTGAGTGTCTTGTTGGCATACTTTTCCTAAGACACAAATAGTTCCCCATCACCCTGCCATAATTCCATGCCCGGAAAGTAATGCATGAGCCCCATGTCCTTTATCTCAAACTCTCTTGCAAGGTTCTCCTTGCAAGAATTGATAAGTTGATAATCACATGTCAAAATCAAATTGTCGACATACAATACAATGATTAACAATTTACCTTCCACCACTATGTGGTACAGGTTCACATCTTCTTCACTCTTGGAGAAGCTCAAACCTTTGTAGTAGCTATCGATCCTAGTGTACCAAGCACATGGTGCTTGCTTCAGCCCATACAATGCCCTCTTGAGCCCTCACACATGTGACTCATGGTCGAAGGTCTCAAAACCTTCAGGCTTCTCTACATACACCTCTTTCTCAATCACTCCATTAAGGAAATATGTATTTACATCCATCTGATGTATCTTCCAACCCATCTGCGCTAATAGTGCCAATATATATCTAATCGATGAGTACCTTGAAACATGAGAAAAGGTCTCATCGTAGTCTATCTCCTCTACCTGTGAAAAGAAACAGGCCACAAACCTTGCCTTATGCTTCTCCACACTACCATATGAAGCTTTCTTTACCTTGTAAACCCATCAGGAGCTCACCACTCACTTGCCCTCTGGTCTCGAGACCACATCCCAAACATTATTACAAACTATGGAGTCATACTCCTCCACCATGGAATCAACCCAAACTAGCTGCTACACTGCTTCCTCAAAGGAAGATGGCTCTGTCTCAACACATCTGCTCATAAGAGCCATGTATCTAGTGTACCTCTCAGGTGACCTCCTCTTCCTGCAATGAGATGTGGGTTCTCCTACATTCTCTTGTGCATCATGCAATAACATGTTAGCCTCTATGGTGCACTCTCTCCCATCTTTGGAAGACTCTGCATGAGTGGATGTCTCCACTACCAGATCCTCTGCATGTGACTACTCCACATCAACCTGAGGCTCCTCAACCATAGGAGCTAAAATCTCCTCAACCTCATGTAGCTCAAGCTCCCTCCCAAGGGAAACTCACATGGCCTTCTCCTCATCAAATCTGACATCCCTGCGAACCACTGCCATCCTGATGGTCGGAAAGTACACCTGATAGTTGTGAGGTGTATCAGTGTACCCCATAAAAATGGCCAACTTTTCTATTAGCTCAAGCTTCTTCCATGCATCTTGGGTCACATGGAAATATACATATGACCTAAAAATCCTGAAGTGGCCAACATCTGCTCTCTTACCAGAATAAGCCTCCTCTGGTGTTTTCATCCCAAGTATCTGATGCAGGCTACGGTTTTGCAAATAAACCACTGTGTTGCATGCCTTAGCCCACAAGTGTAGTGGTAGGACCTGATCATGAAACATCGCCCATACTTCCCCTACAATGCTTCTGTTCTTCCTCTCGGCCACCCCATTCTGTTGTGGGCTATGGGGTGTCGTCAACTCCCGTTTAATCCCTTCTGTTGCAGAGAATTTCTTAAACTCATTTAAGACATACTCACCACCATTATCACTCAGAGATTTAACCTTCTTTCCAAAATATTTCTTGACCAATGCTTTAAATTCACAAAACTTTTTGAAAGTTTGATCCTTCTTCTGCATGAAAAATATCTAGAATTTATGAGAAAATTCATCAACAAATATAACATAATACCTTTGTTTGGCCGTGGATGCTGTCAAGGATAGTCCACACACATCTGAATGGACTCGCTCTAGAATAGCCTCTGCTCAACTATCTCTATCATGAGAGGAAGCCTTGGTGTATTTTCCCAAAGTACACCCCTTGCATGTATCAACTTGCTCTAGCGTACCTGTGGGAAGACCAGTAGATATCTGTTGCATGATTTTCAAAGCCCCATGATGCAAGTGACTCAATCCCCTATGCCACAACACACCAATGTCTTGGCTCTGCACCTTCTCTAGTTTTATGCTCAAACCAGCATAATCATATACCTCCAACTTATATAGATTTTTAACTTGAATCCCTATCTTCTTTACTTGACCCGTGGCTATGTGTCGAACGAACACGTTTCCTTTCAAGAAAATCACATCATGGCCTCTATCCTCAAGCAGGTGACTGATACTAATTTCTTCTTCAACCCGGGAAAATACATAACATCCCTCAAGGTGAGAGGAGCACTCTTCTCACTCTGAAATGTAACCATGCCCAATACAGTAGCACTATACCTCCCGTCGTCACCCATCTCGATATGCATCTGGAGATATTTCTCCTCCATGTCACTGGACAACTCCTTATCACCAGACATGTGGAATGAAGCTCCACTATCAATGTACCATACACTACCCATCATTGATGACACCATGCATGCAATTAGAGTAAAGTCCAATTTGAATTGAAACACCAAAGCCTCACTCGCTGCTCCTCCTGAGGACTTCTTCTTGGACTTCTTGAGCAGACAATTTGTAGCAAAATGACCAAGCTCGTGATGAGGAACCATCTCTGGTGTTCCTTCTACTTCAACTTTTACCATAGTTGTTCCCAATCTACCAAATTCTCCCTCCCATTGAGAGGGTCCTGATAGCTATTCCAACTCTTGGGAAGGCCTAGGAGAGCTAGGCTCACCACAATCCTTGATAATGGTTATTCCAACACTTCCAAGCTCATCACGACAATGAGTGAACTTGGTCAAGTATTTTGGAATGGTCTCACCTTGATCAATGAATTCCTTCAAGCCATTATCCTCCAACATGACTCCATTATGTCCTTCTAGGATATATAATTCGAGCTTCCTTCCAAGGCATACTCGAGCTGAAAAGCATAGAATGACATTTGCGGATCCTGAAGTATGTATTGCAAATTCTATTTCACCTGTAACCCAAAACTCAAAACTTTGAAATCTCCTCTAGTATATTGTCTTTAGCTCTGATACCATGTAGATTTTCCTGTAGATTCATAGCTCATGTAATTTACTAAAACACAAGACAAGAATATACTCTACTCTTTAAATAGTGGAAACCAAGAATCGATGAAAACAATAATCGACAAGAGGAAGATAATGAAAGACACATAACCCAATTGTTTCTCTGGGGAAAGAAACTACTCAAAAACTTGACTATCTATTGCATTAATCATAAATATGAGTGATAATACAAATCTTGTTCCCACAAGAACAATTCTGCACAAGTATGATCAACTCTCTACCTCACAAGCTCACATTGACCAACACTTAGCCAATTTATGCTACCTGCTGAGCCCCTATTTCCTTGTGAAATTCCTAAGAGGAATAACCCATATTTAATTGGGAATTCCTTCTTCCATAATTGCATAATCCAAATCTAGGTCCTATTTTGATTGCATGCATGATTTGTACAACTCAGATCATTCTACAACTGATAGTAAACTGTCTCTGCACTCTAGTCTCAACTGGGTCTTTCTCTGAATTGAAATGCATGAGTTTCTCACGAGGGAATCTTCAGTTAGCTAGAGTAGCACTAAGGATGCACCAGTGCACCAACTCACTACTAATCCTCTACCAGCTCCACAAATAGTTAGAACTAGTTTAACTGTCTATAACTCTGTCAAACTGAGTTATCTAAAAACAACTCAAATAAACTCATCCTGAACCCCTAAAATTTAGGGAGAACATATACATGACTACTGAAAGACTTCCAACTCGAAATTCCTAAGCTAATTAAGTTAATTAGACTTAATTAACTATTTACAAGTTGGTATGAGAATATAATTCAATTTTAATTCACAATTTAATTCAATGGAAAATTAAACTGGAATTTCTTGTTGCCATTTCTCAACAAAAGCACACTAAAGAAACACACTAGGGTAAAAAAACATGAAGCCAACTTCTTGTTAAACCAATTCCTAGTGTTTAAATAACCTTATATTGTTGTTACACAAATTTCATATTTCATAATCTTGGTTATTTATTTATCTAATTATCTTTCTCAATTCGTTGCATCTATATCTCTTCAACTCCTTATGCTTTGTGTCAACTTAGATCCACATTCTGTGCCTTTGTTGATCTTCTAAACTTGTGTTTCTCATATTTTATCAAATTTATAGTTGCTTGCTTCCAAATTCTTCATTTTTTTGTGAAATTATACCCACGCATTTCTTCATTTTCCTTATATGCATGTGGTCTTCCTACACATTCTTGACCTTATCTCTTCCATGCACTATTCTTAATATTGTTAAGATGTTCTTCTCGCTAGTTTCTTTTACACAATTCCTTTCTAGTCCATTTACTATGCAAGCTATTTTTTTCATGCACCTCTAGTTCTTTTTTGAAATTGTGTTTTTTCACATCTTTATCTTTTAAAACCATGCTAACTTCTCCTTCCATGAAAAGGTTTCCATTCATGTACTCCCAAAATATTCTACAAAACTTAGATTTCTCCTTGTGATCAATCTCTTAAAATCTACTTTTGAGATCTAGGAACTCTTTCTATCTAGTTTGTCCTTCCACTTCACCAAAAAGTATGTATACTTGTTAGTTCTAGTCTAGAATATATTATCTAATATTTCTTTAGGCTTCTTCTTTGGCACTTGTTTATCCCAATCAAATTCCATCATTTCTTATTTTATTGAAATTCTAAAATATTAATAGTACAAGCACAAGTATGACACTATTAAATACTAGATAGATATAATTTTTTTTCTAGTAATTCCACCTCACATGCATTTTCTCCTAACTTTATTTGAGTCTTGCAAAATAATATTTCCTAATTTATGGTTTCTTGTAGGTGCCTTTATGTTATCCTTCTTTCCTCAGGGGAAACATCAGTTGGTATTGAAGCTTGAATGGATTGAATCTACCATACATATAAATACTCTTTGTACTTCACACTATTTCTTTGCAACTCTCCTATAACCACATTCCTGCCCCTGAGCCTACCTTGAGTAGTGAAAGGTGTCACCTGCTTGATTTAACCCAATCTCAAGGCCTGTTATGAAAATGGGGTTATAAAATTCCACTTCTCTCAAGTTTATGGAATTATATTTTGACCTCACAATCATACTTAACTCATCAAGAACGTTCTTATGATATAAATTTTACCACTTTGAATTCAGGATTCCATTATGCTCAATTGAATATTGACTTATTAAAAGAGGCCATGTATTCACATTGGCCATGTGGTGCTTGTGTAACCTCCACCAACCTTCAGTGATCTTAATCGATCATCATAGTGGGGCCCACCATGCTAGTTCCACACCAAGCTGGCTCAGACAATCATTTGCATAATCCCCATAACGTTACAATTCAACCAAAAAAAATAGCCGGTGGTAGCCCCACACTGGAATCATGGCTAGATCTGCCCCACCCCACCTATGTTCTCATATCACATTCACAACACTAGATCATAAGGACATGGGTGGTGGGCAGCGATAAGGTTTTGCATCAGCATCACGACTGGGTCAACCTAACCCTTGTCAGTGTGCCTGTTATATTGTACTACAACTGCAATAATTTAAAGTGGTAAGCGGTGAACGGTGAGTGGTGGCATAGAGTTTTTTGTTGAAAAATGAAACAAGAAAATATCAGTTTCAAACTAGAGATAATTCGAATTTCCACATCAACGAAAATTTTAGAGGTAGCTAACTGAGGAGACATGGCTCTTGTCACTCAGTTAATTTGAGTTGGAGGGATTGAGTTAAGTTAAGAATGAGTGATTTCAAATTTGTAGTAATATAATTATGTTATATTAATTTGTGTTCAGTTAAAATATTTCCAACTATTACAGGAACTAACGGAAGGTCAGTTGTGTAGTGTGACTTCTGTTTAACTCAGTGATCATCCAGTTAACTGATCAATAAACGCAAAATAGCTAATGCATGCAAATAATTTGATTTACATAGTTGAGGTAGATATTTCAATGTAGTGTAACATCATTTGTAGACTATTCCGTAGTTTACAGGTGTTGCATGCAACATGATGGTCAAACTGAGGAATTACAGAATCCATTTTGGAGAAATTCCTAATTTGAACAGGGGCCTAATTTCTCAAGGAATTGTGCAAGGAAATAGGGCCTTAAGCAAAGGTAAAATTTCACTAAGTCAGGGTCAGATCTTCTTATTCATTAGAGAGATAGGTTATTCACTTGCAGGGAGTGCTCATTTGAGAAAATCAATTGTAATACATCTCTATTCATTATATTAATGCAAGTATGCATTGGGGTTTTTAGCAGATTGATTTCCATGGGAAAAATACTGTGTGCATGTGTGTTATTTCTTATTGCATGTTTATGATTTGTGTTCTAGATTGTGAATTGAATTCCGCAAAGAAATAGAGTAGGTTTGTGTCTTGTGATATTTATTAAAATTTCATGAGGAGTTGCAAATATACACATAATTTCTACATGGTATCAGAGAAGGATTCACATTAGAGAAGGAATTTCGAAGTTTTTTCTTAGGGGAATCGAATATGTAGTTTAGTGTAGTAGTATCTCTTTAGAGTTGGGAAGATGAGCTTCAACAAGCTGAGACTAGAGTATGCCTTGGAAGGAAACTCTAATTTCATTGCATGGAGGTGGTATTGGATGACTGTGGTGAAGTAAAATTATAAGTGTGGACACGAATGAATTCCTCTAGCCCGATAATGGGTCTAGCCACAACAGATACATTCTATGGAATATTTCCTTAGGTTAGAATCAATCAAGAGGGCCTATCTCTTGGTCGTTTATCCTATTTGATGATGTCCTCACTAGCTCACTCCAGCTATCTCTCGCTTCCTTCTTCAAGCTCCTGAAACAATTAAACAACAATAAGCAACAAACATAATAATATAAAAAATGCAATTCAACCTACTTAACAAGTCAAGAAACATTAAGCCATGAATATGTAATATTAAAAAACATGTAGGAAATCAATCGATAGTTGCATATATTAATATCAAAGAGAGATTACAACCATTCATCTTGACATTGCAGTCTTCCTCTGACAAGACCAGGTTCCCACACACTTCTGCTAGCATTCCACGATGGCTTCAAACAACAAAAGTTTTAAAGATCTTCCCTTTAGGCTTCACTCCAAACCAAGACAAACTTCTCCCTCACACAACTAGATAGGTACAACTAGTAATAGCTTACTTGTCTACTCTAGACCAAAATAGCATCGACACTCAACCAAAAACTATGACTGCAACTAACACTAGTTTGTACTTGGGAAGAAGGGAGGTTCATGTAGGAAATATGGATGGGAAATGGATCCTCTTATCATGGGAGAAGGATTTATCCCTTGAGGTAGTTCCATCATTATAGGGGAAAGGAGCCCAAACTGTCATCCTCGACCCCATCCGGCCAAACCATTTACTAGACTTCCGTTACAAAGCTTCTCGAGCTGGAAGCTTTGGCTCTAATTTAAAAAACTTTCCACAACAGGATCAACATGATTGGAGAACATCTCAGTCACTCTAGTTGGCACGAGGAGTAGTGCTAATCTCTACACATAAGTGCAGGGGAGACAAAGGCCATTAGCACCGGTCTTGTAAACTGGACAGAACAAAAGTTTCATGGGAAATGGTGCAAAATGGAAATGATCTGCTCATGAAGAGGGTCACAATGGAAGTTTCTTCATGAAGGCAAAGCATGTGGGGTTCACTGTAGATTTCTCCAGAATCAATGAATGGAGAGTATAGGGACAATGAAAAAATGCTGTGTAACAGATGCCCCCTAAGGCGTGAAGGCCAAGTTGGAGTGAGGGATGAAATGCTTTATAAATTAGTGCGGGGAACCGGTCTGCTGTCGGAAAACCTACAAGCAAGAATATATACATATAAATAAAATGAGATCTCTGTCAAATGATACATGAATCGTGGCATGGACGCAGCCATCCAGAGAATGATCATGTAAATGGATCCAGGTATGGGCGCAACCATCCATCAAAGAGGATCATAACGAAACCAAGGTATGGTCGCAACCATCCAATAATGAGAAGGATCAAATATGATAACTCATGGTCTAGTTGCAACCAGCCATCTGAAAGAGACATGCACATCATCATAACCATGTCACACCACTTTGCAACCTAGACTTTTTTGATCTGAGTTCAGGGTCTTGTGCTCTAACACGACCGGATCAAAGTACAGATCCTAGCATGCAAATAGATGTTTTGACATCGAACATGCTAGAAATTCTCTTGATTACTAGTCAATGATGTAAACTATTAACAAGCGCAAGAGAAACCACCAATGATGAAAATGGTCCTCAAGGTACTACTAGCATAATTCACAGAATGTGAATAGAGGAACTAAAGCCAAACACCCGTGAAATCACTCAATCGAAAGCCAATGATGTGAACTTGACATCAAGTGTGAACAACTTACCATTAGGGCACGCAAGCTCTAAGGTACTGGAAGGGAGTCTCTCGATTAACTTCCTAGATAATGAGCTGAAGTCGACGGAAAGCAATAGTGTCGAAGGAGGGCCATAATGAATCCCACATCATCGACGCGAGATGAGAGGATGAAAAATTATTTTGGATGATATAGAGAATTAGAGGTAAGTGTAACTGTAGAAGGAAAACTCTTGAATGTATCGGTGACACAACTGGAAGTTTGGTAGCTTTTGGATTCATAGGATTGGTGGTCAAGATGACATGGCAAAGATTAGATGGAAGGCAAAAATGAACGGCCCAAACATAGTAAGGTCAACGATACAAAGGAGGATGTACCAACCCGACACAAAGCAAAGAGTGTCATGTTCAAGAGTGAGATTTCGACACAACTGATAGATTTCTAAATTTTCCCCCACCATCTCTGGTAGGTACCCCAATTATTTTTTATCACAAGCTTGAAGGGGATAGCATATGCTTACACTGTAAGTTCATCCTTGAGACGAATTCAACTTGGTAAGTTTAACGAGCCCTAGGAAGGAGAAGCTCATGTCTATCATGATGACGAATTCGATGTCGTTTAATGGTTTAACGAATCCGACAAAGATGTAACTCGATATCTTTTTCATGTTTATAGAATTTGAAAAATACACGGAAAAGAAAACTCCACATGGTCCCTTTTCGTACATTTGTGTCTCTCGAGGCCAAAAAGGTAGAAAATGATACTTGAGAGAACCGCTTGACCATTTCAGTCAAGGAGTACCTTTTTCATAAATGGTGCATCCTAGCCCGAAAAAGGGGTAAACTTATACTGGGGGCATGACATTTCACATCCATTAACGAGTTCGAAACAACAAGGGCTTGACCATCTTTTCGCTTTTAAAGGGTCAGAAAAGAGCTGAAAGCGAACCCCCCATTTTTATTCTCTTTAATGAGTCAAAAAGGGAAAAAATACTCGGCAATATTTTCATATGAGTTAACGAGTCGAGAAAAGAGCTAAAACGTGACTCATCATCATCGTTGAACATCCATCACCTGTTGCTGCACAAGTAAGTTAAAGTGTATTATCGTGTCCTTGACGCAAAATAGGTCAAAATATCTACAAAGCCTGATATTTTCATGAAAAAATGAATGAAAAGGGGAAAAGTAAATATATTTTTACCATTTACCATTTTACCTTTGCTGTGAAGACCTTTTACCCACTTTTGCCCTAATTGTTATGGAGAAGATTTTAGGAGATCTGGGAGGTCAATTGACGAGCCGCCAGTTCCAGGTAACAACCAAAGCCCTGAGCTCCATTTTCATGCTATTTATTTCTAATTTTAGCCATTTTTTTTAGATTTTTAAGGAGGTTTTTCAAAATATTTTTCGCCCTCGGTCGGCGCTATTTCTGGGCATGTAATCACACTGGTTGAGGGTGATTAACAAAGCCATCTGCATTGATCAGCACAACTATTTTTAAAATAGGCGGGCTGGCGCTATGGATAGGGAGAAACCCTATTTTCTCAAAAATTGACTGTTTAAACTTGAATTTTATGTTCCAAAGATGATTATTGACTCAAATTAATGGCTTTTGCAGGAGAGAATTGCTGAAAATGTTGACACCCAGGCAATGAATGACCCAAATTTCCTGGAGGCTTTGAGGGCTTGTGGGCTCCTCAAATTCTTTTCTTTATGCAAGGGATATGGGCCCAACCCAAGTTGCTTCGATACTTGAGTAGTCTTTGGGACATTAATCGGGAGATTTTTGTCATTGGTGACCAGGAGCTAGAGTTGGCAACTTCAGATATTTACTTCATCACTGGACCGTCTCACAGTGGTGAGCCAGTGAACTTGAATGGGTCATGTCCGATCGGGGTGATCATATCTTCCTTGCTTTCCGAACACTACCCTGAGGCCCTGAAATCTAAGAGTGGGAAGATAGAGATTTCTAGTGTGTGGGTCTGACACTGAGGATGCTTCTGTTGACTATCAACATAGTGGCGAGGTCCTAGTTGGAACATGAGACTAACAATTCGAAGTTCCTTTATGCTATTGACGGCACATCTCCTACAATCTTCAACTGGGCAGAGGCCATGAAGATGAACTTCAAGTGCCAGTTGTCCAAAGCCAAGGTGGGGAATCTGAAGCAATTTTGCTTCTAATCTATACTTGTGACCTTCTTCTTGGAATGAGTACCACTATTCAAGTATAAGATGACTAAGGTGGATCCTCCTGTGCCACATGATCCTTGGATGGCCCGCTGGAGTCGCTTGATGCCCAGGATCACTGGGGCTCAACATATGTCATACTGAACTACATTATTTTCATGGCTACAATGATAGAAGATCATCGTGGAGGATTGGCCATACAAAAACACTAATTTCCATGGAGATCCAGACATGCCATTACCAGATGGAGAGGACTTCGATGATGAAGGTTAAAAAATCAAATTTTTAATTTTGATATTTTTTAATTGTTTTTGGTATATATGTGCTTATAACATTTCTCTTGTTAATGCAGATGTTGGACCAGAGTGGCCAGTTGGGATGTCCCCGATAGCCAGGCGCATCCCCCGCCCTATCGATGCTGTTGCTCCTTATCAGGAAGGGAGAGACAACAAGGAGGAGATCACGAGGAACCTTGAGGGGTTAATTCATGGTATCCTAGTGTATGCTTAGATAAAAGACATTTACCCGTTGGTACTAGAGACACATTGTGGGAGTCTCAAATCAGATCTGCCAATTGCTGATTCGTGTTGCATGAGTCATCTTGTGCTACCATGATCACCATGCTGATTAGTTCCTAGGTCCAGAACCTACATATTTTTTGAGGTCTGTGTGCCACGGATGTATGAGGTCTGCGAGCCAACGATGTTATTTTAGACAAACATATTATTTTTTTGGGTTCTGATGTATCAATCATTTTCATCATCATCATCATCATCATATATATATATATATATATGTTGTATTTTCCTGTCTATTATGGTACAAATGGTTTGTCTTATCTTTTACATGTTTCGTAAATGTCTATCCAACACATAATTAGCTAATGCATCTGTCAATGTATTCATGTGTCTAGGAATATGATGATATGTAATATAAAAAAATGCCTTTCCAATAGACAGATATAGAGATACATTCTCAATATTTGAGGGTTCTTGATGAAATATTGCCCATTGAGTTGAAGGATGACAAGTTGTGAATCCAGGCTGAAAACCAATTCTCTGAAGCCCAGAGTGATGGCTTCTGACAATAGTTTGATGACTGCAATGTATTCAGTGATGTTGTTGGTTGTGCGACCTAGGCAGATACCTTGAAGGCCAATCAACTCATCGTTAGGGTAATAAATAGCCCATGCCCTACATGATAGGTTCCGGGTAGTACAACAAGCACCATCAATGAAACTAACGTGTGGAGTTTCAGACATCTGCAAAGCAAGAAAAGAATAGTAAACATGAAAGCTGTTTGAAAAATATCACACAAAACCACGCTGTACAAAAATGAATCACACACTAGTGTACATAAGTAACCATGCAGGATGACCTAAGCATATCACTTCTTGAGGGAGTCCATGCTGGGACTCGGGTAATCAATCAACACAGGTGAACACCGGAGTTTTACCATTGCCATGACAAGTATGCATCGACTCAACCAAATAATGGAGTAGAACTCATATAAGGCTTTGCCCCATGCCCCCTGGGCAAGGGAGGGTTATGAGTCAGAGGACAATTGGGGAGAATGTGGGGAAGGTAAAAAATCCTGAATCCATGAAGGGATAAAGGTGCCCTCAGTTGAAAGATCTTGACCATGTCAGGATAAACTGACACATCAATAAGCAGTGAAGAAGAGAAATCTTCGAAAACGGTAGACATGACCACTAGGCGAGGCAGGAACGAGGAGCGATGATGAGTATCGATCCATGGTGGTTCCTCGAGAGACATGATTTCCATGATACCTTCATCAGCAAGGAAGGTTTTGGCTAAGGGATCAAATAATTCCAAAGTGCCAAGCCAAGGGGATTGAGAGTACATATCGAGAGAGGTCTTCGACATATGAGAATCAGAGGATGGAGAGTTCGAAACCAAAACAATTTCCATGTAATTGACTTCGGCGGGACTGAGCAGCATGACCTCGCTCCACGTATCAACAATATCTGGTGTAGGTATGACCCAGGGATCATATTTTACTGAGATCATGTTGACAGAAGCAACATGAGGAGGTGGGAGTGGAGAAATTCTCATCAAGGCAAAATCTTTGAAGAGACCGCCCCCACACTCTCATAGGGAGCACTAGAGTGATTGACGTGTGGAACATTTCCATTCGAGGAGGAAGAGGCAAAGAAAGATAGCTAATTGACAGTGACAATATTCCCTTGATGGGGAAAACGGATCATGCGAAACAAGGAGGAGGCCATGACATGCATGGCATGAGTCCAACTTCGGCCGAGTAGAAGATTGTAATTGAGATTAGTGTCAACAATTTTTACTTTGACCTGCACTGTCTTGCCTTCCAGGGTGATGGAAAGGTTAGGTAAGACACTGAAGGGTCACGAATCATGCCCATCGAAAGCTTCCAAAGTGTTCGGAGTTTGGTTCAATTCAAGGGAACCAATAACCTTCCAAAATGCGGTTGACATGATGCAGGTGGAAGCACCTTCATCGATGACAGTGCGGTGGATCATTTTCTCATTGATGATTACCTGAATAAGAAAGGCAATCTGATGAGGGAGCCGTGGAACATGGTTCTCTAGATCAAAACATATCAAATTGGAATGGGTGGTATCAATGCCCCTAAAAGCTGACAGCGACGATTTTCGCTGTGATGGGTAGCTTTGGAGTACCTCGAGAGTCGACATGGTTGACGAAGCCTGAGCCAAACCCTAAATAATATTGTAGTGCTAAGTAGCTCAAGCATTGGGATTATACGAGGATTTCCGCACTACACCTCGAGAGGGTGGCCGTGTAGCAAAATCAGGGTTAGGGCGCTCAATTTGCAGAGGTCTAGAACTCAGGGTAAAAGAAGAAGGTGCAACTCCTTTCTCTTTCCCAGCTGTCAGAGCTGGAGTTTGATAGTATTTCAATTGGGTATACACATTAATAGGCATGCTCATCATGAACACTTGAGATCCTAAGGAAGAAGATCGGGGTTGGTCTACCATTTGGGTATGCTGAGACGGAAATGACTCTTTGAGGACAACATGGGTTCCTTTGAGTAGGAAACTAACTTTGGATCATCGAGGACAATCCTTAGTGTAGTGATCTTCCTTGCAAATGAGGCAGGGATACTTAGGTTTTCGTTACGAAGATTTTCTAGCAGACGATTTGGGAGGACCATGTTTCAGGGCATTGACTTTAGCTTTGCCTTTGCCTTTCTTTTTTCCTTTCGAGGATTTATCCGCTGCGGTAGACTGGACAGTGTGGACCACTAAGGTTTTACCAGGGCCAGGTGGATTCTGAGATGAACTATTAGGAGCAACATTTGAGACTGACTTCTGTTTGGAAGAAGTTTTAGCAGGGATCTGGGATACTAAACCAATAACTCCATCAACGAGAGGAACAACTAGTGACTTTGATGCTGCGGGATCAAATGATGGTTGTGGAGCATTGGGTAATAACTTGTATAAAGTGCCAGACTGGGAGTAAACTAGAGCTAAGTACTGGGCATGAGCGATGGCCTACTCTTCAGTGACGCTTCCGCCCATAGGTATATCGCAAGCAATTGGGGCTATGAATGATTTGGTAAACCATTCAATGAGCAACTGATCAGAAATCTCAAATTTGTTCAGGTGACGTCTACATCTCCATTCATGGATGTGATCAGAGATGTGTGTCACAGTATCTTGCTTAAGCGATGTGAGCAAATAGGTGCCAGTTTCATAGTGAACTGACAACTGAAAATGTGTGAGGAAAGCCATGGCTAAAGAGTTAAAGTCATGGTAAGTACTTCGAGGTAGCTCGATGTACCATTTTGCTACAACACCTGTGAGGGTTCATTTGAAAATATGAAGACGAATGGAATCGTCCATGTACGAGTTCGACGAGCACCAGAGGTGATATGTCATCACATGGGCCTGAGGATCTTCTTTAGCTTTTCCATCAAATTTTGTGCAATCACTTGGTATCTTGGATGGCACCAGAGGCCAGTATGGCGAATGAAGGATCAAATCATTCATAAGGCATGATACATCTCTCAACTTGAGTGTAGCCAAGAAAGGTAATTGAGTGTTAAAAGGCATAGGAGGTTGATAAGCGGGCCAATTGGGAGGATCCCATCCCTGCTGGTAAGGATTTTGGCCCCACAGTGGGTGATTTTGGGCTTATGGCATCTGAGGTTGCCTCCATTGTGGATTACCCTGACCATAGGGATGATTTTGACCTTGAATACCTTGGAACTATCCAGGCATAGGTTGCTGATAAGAAACATACGAGTTAAAAGGCTATTGAGCCCGTTAACCTTGGACATATGGGTATGGAACCTATTGTCCTTGAACATACGATTGATGAGCTTGTTGTCCCTAAACAAGAGGATTTTGGATCTACAGTCCTTGGGCATAAGGTTGATATACTCCCTTGGACGTAGGGATTTTGTACTTGATGCCCTTGGTTGACAGTATTCTGAACCTGTTAACCTAGGACATAAGGATTTTGGGCCTGGTGCTGTAGGACTTGACCTTGACCTTGCCCCTGCAAGGGTTGACCTTGTTGATATGTATACAAGGGTTGTTGCTGTCCTGGTTGGTTTTTCTGTTGCAAGGGTTGACCTTGTGGTTGCAAAATTTGTCCCTGGGTTTGTAGAGGTTGGCCTTGCGAGGACATGGGTTGAGAGGTGTGCAGAGCATATTGCATATGTTTTTGCGTGGCTTGATGCAACTGTTGTAAGGATTGACCTTGCGGTTGTTGCAGGTGACCTTGCTACGGGATAATTTACCCTTGCTGTTGCGTGAAGAGCCCTTACTGCAACAAAGGTTTCTCTTGCACTAATAAAGGCTACCCTTGTTGTTGTAGAGGTTGTCCTTGCTGTTGCAAGGGTACTTGAACAGTGCCTGGGAAATTACCAAATTGAATCTAGCGGTAGCCAGATTGGATGTACTACCCAGATTAGAGGGTGTAAGGTTGATTAGCCATTCCTTAAGAACCATATGGAATGTAAGGATTTTGGTATTGGACCTGAACCCCATAGGGCTACTGATGCTGAACATTGCTCAATCCAGATGGACCAACAGGTTTCTGAACCTGTTGGTACTAGACATTTCTTGATCCAGTAGGATCAGTAGGGTTATAAATAATACCAGAAGAAGACTGGTTTATACCAAGAATGTGAGCTTGTGAGCCACTCACATTAGTGGCACCTAACACCACAGAAACATCCAGGTTCTACCCCCCAAGTGGTGGCACAATCTGGCCACTAACTAGCGGGATGGAGGAACTGATAGAGATAATATTTGAAACTGCCGGTTGCGTCTGACGACTAATTGGGACCGATGATACAAGAGTATTCAGAACAGTGGGTTGCATCGGGACTAAAGTAACAACCTGTTGGGAAGTCATGTTCGGAATGAACAGACTTGATGAAGGCCTGATGCTTGATGACCATACATGATTATGCTAAAGTGATGAGGCACTAGGTGTACCTCAAACCAAGGGTGCCAAAGACACATAGTTGGGTGGAAAACTAGCCAGAATACCTTCCGAAAAAGGGAAACCCTCGGGAGGAAACTGCAATTACAATTCTTCCCCCTTAATAGTGTGTGGAGTAGAAACTTTGGACTCATCCAGAGATGTGACTAGAGCATCGCCTTCAGGTTCCATGTTTGAAAACAAATGACGACGAATGGCTGAATGAGTACTGGGGGATAGTTCCAAAGGAACACCCGGCTAGTCGTATGGACTATAAGGACATTGCGGTGATATCTCAACAACATCAAATAGAGGGTTTGGAGGATAGATAACTAGTCCAAGCTGACTGTCAGTGGTCGACGAGTTCTCTGGAGTTCGAACGGGGTTGTCCGAAGATTCTGGGCCAAGATCAGCAAATGACCCAGTATCGAAAGTAGGCGTAGGATGAGATGACAATGGTTGAACACTCAAAACAATTGCGAGTTCAACATTTTAGTCCTCGAGTGACTTTGGTAACTCAAGAAATGACTCCTCAGACAATCTTTCAGATGGAGGAGAGGAAGAGGAATTGGGTGAACCAGATGGTTCAGCCACGATGACCTTGTCTTAGTTGACGAAACAATAACTTCAAGGCTTTAGATTGTTATTTTTAAGGAAACTCACGATTTAGTCTCAAAAATACTAACAGGGTGTTTTGGATTATGGGCAATCAATTATTAAGATGCATAAAAGGCTTATGCTCTTTCATTTTTTAAGAGTCGAGAAAGAAACAAAGATGACTCTATCACTTTTGATTGGAAACGAGCTCAAAAGGACAAGTGCTTGAATGATCTTTTAAGTTTAATGAGTCAAAAAGATCAAATTACTACTCTAGATGATCTAGGTAAATAGGATTACCAGGAAACCGTGAACTGCAGAATACCTCCCGGTGAACCAAGAAGTACGAGCAGGAAATCTCCCTGAATGCTGTGTTCAGTGTATCACGTTTGCAAGGCGGTCAACTCGGCTTCCTAAGGATAAAAGGATTGCAGCCTAGTGGGGTCTCCCATTATATACTCGATGGTATGGGAAGCACAAATCCGTACTAGTGTTGTCTAATGCCGAAGCTAACGATAGCTGCTAGGTTTAAAGACGCCATAACACATCTCTAGCATAGACCTTCTAGATATGATCGTTAATGTCAAATGCACCTTAGGTTAATTGAATTCATTTTAAAGTTGATCTTGAGTTAAGTTTCAGTTTTCAGGTCTTAGCGATGCTACTCAAAAAACCTCAAATGCAACTAAATGAGACAAGACCCTTTCAATTCGATGAAATGCCTACACTAGATAGGGTAGAAACTACTCAATCAAATGTAAACAATCAAGCAACTGAAAACGAAATGATCTTTCACTACCTTACTTTTTCAAAAAATAAACTAATGAAAATGCATTCCAATTCCTAATTTCCTGACAAGCACTTATCTATTAGTCCTTTCAAAAACAACAATTCTCTTCCTTTTTCAAATGTTGATGCAATTCTAGTCTTTTAAGAGATGCAAATTATCGTAACATAATGATGCAACAAGCTAGAATTTCACACTTTTTCATGAAACAACGAAACAAACTTTTCGCATACAATCTTTCAGTGAAAAAGTTCTCGAGACAATAAGCTCTTCAAGTAGATGAAAACACGAAGAGAGAAGTTCATTGAGGTCAATGAAACATCGAATTTTCTAAACACAATACCTAGAATGTAATCTATGCTCGAAAAGAAACGTTTAGGCAAGAAAACAAAACTTTTCAAACTTGTGCAAAAAGAGGTTAAAGTCATAAAAAGGACCGAAAAAAAATGCAAAGAGTAAGCACACCTACAACCTGACTTAGTGAGTTCACAAACTATTGAATGGGTGACCAACTAGATGCCCTGGAGTCGCTAGCCACTAAATGACTCAATCAATCAAGTAGAAAGATGACAAGCCAACAAGCAAACAAAACCAAATGAAAAGTAGCTTTCTAATCAGAGAGAAAATAGTCAAAAAGGATTATGGGGTCAAAACCACAAGAGCAGAACACACTAGCCAAGATTGGGGTCAAGCCTTAATTTTCACTTATAGGCATCGATGCGACTACCTAATTGACAACAAGCGCTAGAGGCTAGTTTCCACAACTATTTCTCAGCAAATCGCACTAGTCGGCACAACTGTCAGCGGATTAAGAGCGCTGATCGAGGTAGCTAAGGAAAAAATATTTTTTTTGAAACATGGACCAGATTTGCTACTATGAATTTTAGACTTAGACCAGTAAATAGGAGAAAAGAAACAAAACCAAAGGGAAAATGTGAAACTAGAAAATTTCTCATGAAATCATGAAATCTAAGACAAACAAAAGGATTGGGATTCCCAATGGAGTCGCCAATTTGTGGTGAAGTAAAATTATAAGTGTGGACACAAAAAAATTCCTCTAGCCCAATAATGGGTCTAGCCACAACATATACATTCTATGGAAGATTTCCTTAGGTTAGAATCAATCAAGAGGGCCTACGTCTTGGTTACTTATCCTATTTGATGATTTCCTCGCTTGCTCGCTCCAACTATCTCTCACTTCCTTCTTCAAGCTCCTGAAACAAGTAAACAACAACATGCAACAAACATAATAATAGAAAAATTGCAATTCAACCTACTTAAAAAGTCAAGAAACATTAAGCCATGAATATGTAATGTTCCAAAACATGTAGGAAATCAATCAATAGTTGCATATATTAATATCAAAGAGAGATTACAACCATTCGTATTGACGTTGCAGTCTTCCTCTGACAAGACCAAGTTCCCACACACATCTGCTAGCATTCAACGATGACTTCAAACAAAAATAGTTTTAAAGTTCTTCCCCTTAGGCTTCACTCCAAACCAAAACACACTTCTCCCTCACACAACTAGATAGCTACAACTAGTAATAGTTTTCTTCTCTACTCCAAACCAAAATAGCATCAACACTCAACCAAAAACTATGATTGCAACTAACACTAGTTTGTGCTTGGGAAGAAGGGAGGTTTATATAGGAAATATGGATGGTAGATGGATCCTCTTCTCATGGGAGAAGGACTTATCCCTTGATGTAGTTCCATCATTATAGGGTAAATGAGCCCAAATTGTCATCCTCGACCCCATCCGACCAAACCGTTTACCAGACTTCCGTTACGATGCTTCTAGAGCTGGAAGCTCCGGCTCTAACTTAAAAATTTTTCCATAATAGGATTGACGCGACTGGAACGTAGCTCAGTCACTTCGGTCAGTGTGAGGAGTAGTACTAATCTTTGTAGACCAGCGTGGGGGAGACAAAGGCCATTAACTTCGGTCTTGTAAACTGGGTAAAACAGAAGTTTCAGGGGAAATGGTGCAAAATGGAAATGATCTGCTCATGAAGAGGGACACAATGGAAGTTTCTTCATGAAGGAAAAGCATGTGGGGTTCACTATAGAGGTCCTCTAGGATCAAGGAACGTGGAGTATAGGGATAGTGACAACATTCTATGTAACAATGAAAACATGTTGTTAGAATACATCAAGACAAATGTTGAAAAACCACAGGCATTTGATGTAAAGAACCTAGCCTGATGGAAGAAATATGTAACCAAGGTGAGGAGAATAATATTGGAGGGAGTATGAGATCACATTGTCTCAAATATCCACCGAAAAGAAACTCTATTTGCAATGTGGAAAGCACTGACATAATTGTTCAAGAATAGTAGTGAGCACAAGAATCTGACACTCAAGGATTTCAAAATATCAATAGGCAAAATAATGACGCTATTCCACAGTATCTGAGTAGGTTCACACAATGTCATGATGAAATTGGTAGGGTTGGTGTTAATGTTGTAGAAGATGGTTTGATAATACTAGCCCTTCTAAGCATTCCCAAGAGTTGGAATAGCTACCAAGATTCGGTGAATGGGAGGGAGAAACTACCAAATTGGGAATGCTTATGGTTTGATTTGGTACAGGAGGAAATAAGGCAAAATACCATAGATGGGAATTCATCCAAGGGCGAGGATGAAGAAAACTGTGCATTGGTTGGAAAGGGAAAAAATGGAAAAGGGAAGAAATCTCAAACCAAACCAAAATCCAACAAAGGGGGCAAGAAGAAATATTTGTCTAGAATTTAATCCTTCAATCATCATGAATTTGGGCAATATTCCATGAAGTGTCCAAACAGGAAGGAAATCAAGAAGACCTTAGGAGGAGCAAAAAGTGAAGCTCTGGCTTCACATTTTGAGCTTGACTTTACCCTCATCATATGCATGACCATCACAGTGATGGGGAGCGTGTGGTACTTGGACTTAGGTGCATCATTCCACATGACAGGGTGTAGATATTTTTCAGTGACCTAGAGGAGAATTATTTGTAGATGCACATCGACATGGGGGACGATGGAAGGTACAATGTGACGGAGATTGGTACAGTCACTGTTCAGAGGGGGTCAAGATCCCCTCTCAGACTCAAGGATATCATGTTCATTCCAGGCCCAAAGAAAAATATCATCTTTATTGCTGTTTTGGAATACCATCGTTATGATGTTATTTTCAACAAAGGAAAAGAATTCTTGAGACACATAGCCACGGGACAGGTGAAAAGTTCAGGGTTCATGTGAAGAACATGTATAATCTAGATGTGGAATAATGTGTTGCATTAAGCACTAAGGCAGAGAAGGTGCAGAGCCGCGATGTCGGTGAAATTTGGCACATAAGACTTGGCCATTTTCATCATGGCACCTTAAAGATTATGCAACAAATAACCACAGGCCTCCCCAAAGGAGCACTTGAGAAACAAGATGCATGCAAAGGATGTACCTTGAGGAAGTAAAAATCCACATTCCATGATTGAGACAACAAAGAAAATACAGTCCTTGAAAGGATCTGTTGTAGAATTTTTTGGTTCTGATTAAATAGAATATTTAATCATGTTTCTATGCTCATAAGGAAATTATACAAGGCAAATGAAGGTCTATAGATCGATTAATTAACTACCCATTCATCTCCATTTATTCATATATTTACTAATTTCCCCTCATATATCCATATTCATTCATTTTTCATAAAATCCCCTTTTCCTATGGTAAAAATCCTTTTTACCTAGGAAAAGTAAAAACCCTATGTAAAATCCCTTTTTACTTTAAAAACCCACAAAATAGTTTTACCCTAAGTATTGATAAAATATGAAAATCAAATAGAAACATTAATACTTAGTCATTTTCCCTTTTTTCACTCATATTCATATTAATACTAACATGATGTATTAAATCCATAATATTTTCCCCTTTTCCCATATTATATTGCTCCATTTATTATATAATAGCTCGAAACCCTTAGTTTTATAATGATGATGATGGTGGTTAACGTCCACTAAGACCAAATTGGTTTATCGGACCTATAATTTTCTTAGTTTTTAATTTTTTGGCTCCTCATCTTTCTTGGCGAGATTGGTGTTGTAGCCTTCTTTTTCTTTTCTCTACAGTCTTCCAACTTTCTTTATTTTGCATCTCCTTCATCTCTTCTGGTTCTTGGGACATTGGTGTCTTAGCTTCGCGATCTATTGTGTTCGTCCTTTTGAAGATAGTCAGAGAAAAAGTTTGGTCTAGGAGATTTTCTTTGCTATTAAATGAAGATTTATTTTGTGCGGTATTCGAATCCTCATAATTTTTGATGCTTGAGGGGTTGTCGAGTTCACTCTTTTTTTGTTGGGTGGGGCTTTCCCTCTGCTTGTCTTGAGAGTTGTTTCGCATCGTCGGAGCCATGAGCCTTTTAAAAAAAACAATGCGTATACATTAGTTTTGTTATAAAACTATGTATTATATAAATATAGCAACCTTTCATATAAACATCGCATCGCATATCAGCGGGTTGAAAGTCCTTTATATATTAAACCCTCCCCGCATTGCAAACTCCAATCCCTGATTGCAGTATGTAATAGCCCCAGACCAGAGGCTATATATATCACAGTTTATACCACATCGCATCCGCCTCATCGCATTTCTCCATTAAAGCACCAACCCTCCACCTCTTTCGATCACCGATATGTGATAAGAGGTCCAGACCCGACGCCAATATATTGCAGTTCAATACTATATTGCATCTGGCCCTTATCGCAATCCTTTGTAATAGGCCTCCCACCCACCAAATCCGATTGCGATAGCCGATATCATATGGACTCGATATCATTATCCGCTCGGGTCCATCATTTTTCAAGTCCACCATATGCGATTTTGCAATGATTTTCTGTGTTAAATGGATTTTCGATTTAAAAGCAGAAATGACCCGAAAACTTAATTTTTACTGCTAATCTCAGTTTAAACCTAGATTAAGCCATTCCCACCTTGATTAATCCTCCGTACTATTTCCGCCACTATTCATTTTTCACCCAATGGTTAAAAAGCAAGACTGTTTCTCCTTTTAATGCATTTTAAGCACCATTTGATCTATTTTCTTGCTTTAACACAACGCAGCCTCCAGTAAGCCTTTGCGGCCATTGTAAGCCATCATTTAGCCTCTAATATGCCCCAGACTCCTCTGATAGTCTTTCAAGCTTGGAAGAGCCATTAAAGACCCTCAACCACCATGTTTTTCTTAATAAATTATGTGTTTTGCAGGTAAGAGGAATGTTGTTTTAGGTTTATAAACAGGGAGCCTGTGTAACAGTTTGAAGACAATATGAAGATTTACTGTTGGAAACAATAGTAAAACCTGAAATGCGCAGTCAAAAGGTCATTCAACCAAGTCAAAAGAGATTAACAAAGTTTAAAGAAGACAGGTGAAAGATCGAAATGAAGAAATCTGCTAGCGTAGAGGACACATCAGCTAAAGGGGAAAAATATCAAATAGAAAGTCAACATAGGTTGAATAAAGGGAACAACAAGAAGCAGTTCAATAGCTACCTCTATCTTCTTGCCATGAGGATATTCTTCATTCCTAGAATAAACCTTAAACATTTTTAAGATATTTGTAGTTTTATTTTCATATAAATAACTCCTTTTGTGAGTTGTAAATGGTTCAGAGTTGAAGATTCATATAGCCTTGCTGTAAAGTTGTGACTGTTGATTCCTCTTTGAACTTGGAAGTCACCTTTGAAAGAAGCTTTTGTAGATACTTGTTGTACTCAGTATTTTTGGGGCGTTAATACAAAACAGAGGATTTTGAATCTGGTTTTACACAGTTTTGTGTTATCCTGTAAGTTTTTCCAGTTTTCAATCATTATGTGTTTTCTTCATATGCTTATGACTTGCATAGATATCTAGGTAGGAACAATTAGAGTATCAATTGATTCCTATAAGCTCCTGAATTGATCATCTATTAATAGAATGGATTAATGCAACTGCCTGTGCCTCTAAATCCCCTCTAATCATAAATCATCAACATCTTGTGTAAGCTTAAGTATACTACCTTGAATCTTTTGAATGTAATTCAGAAGGTTTTCCAACTTATGATTGTTCTATTTTACAGTATGGAAACTGTGATAATCATATTTTTTGTTGTCTTCTACTCACCACTATTTTGATCTATATCACTGTGTAAAGTCTTATAGCAGCCCTCTACTGAAGTAATTAATATATCCCAAAGGATTAATTACTTCAATCCTACATTTGCCTTCTTTCATTGGTCTTCCAAAATTAAAACCAAAAACCCCCAAAACAATTCTTTTAGATGCTCTAGCATTGGTATCTTGACCAACTACTATCTCAGAGGTACAACAGGATCCACTCTCATTTTTTTGGACCTTTCTCAACTTCCTCTACTTCTAGACATAAATATTATGATATCCTTGTAGATGATTTCTCACAGAAGTGTTCGATCTTATTCATGCATAAGAAAGATGAGACATTCTCCAAGTTCATAGAATTCAAGGCTTTGGTTGAGAAAGAAATTGACAAGAAGGTGAAGTCTCTCAGGAGCGATAATGGAGGTGAGTACATGTCAAATGAATTTAAAAATTTCTATGCAAAAGAAGGCATTTAACGAGATTTAACAACACCCCACAACCCACAAAAAAATGGGGTGGTTGAGAGAAATAACAATAGAATTTTGGGAGATGTGAGGGCTATGTTGCATGACTAAGGCCTACCACTCCATTTGTGGGTAGAGGCATGCAACACATCAATATATTTTTAGAACCGAAGTCCTCATCATATTCTGGGCATGATTGCATTAGAGGAGGCTTTCTTAGGGAGAAATCCAGATGTGTCGCACTTCAGGATTTTTGGAGCCTCTGTTTACTACCAAGTCTCCAAAGAATCAAGGAATAAGCTTGAACCGACAACAGAGTTGGGGGAATTTTTGGGTTACATAGAAAATACTCACAACTACCATGTGTACTTACCTTCCCTTAGAATGATAGTTGTGTGAAGGCATGTAAACTTCAATGAGGAGAAAGATATGCAGTGCTCTCTTGAGAGGGAGCTTCAGATTCCACCAGAAGAGGAGATTTTAGCTCCAAAGGAGGAGCCTTAGGAAGTTTTGGAGAAACAAAAAGTTGAGGAGTAGAAAGTGGTGACAACCACTCAAGAAGAACCATCCAGAGAAGGCAGAAAAATAACCAGGGAAGCTGAAATACTTGCACAAGATGCGAGGGAGAATGTGGGTTCTCCTTCAAATCAGCACAGGAAGAGAAGGTCACTTGATCGGTACACTAGCTACATGGCTCTAATGAATGATCTTGTAAAGACTGAGTCATCCTCTTTTGAGGAAGCAGTAGAGAAACCTATATGGGTTGATGCAATGGTAGAGGAATATGAATCCATTGTAAAGAATAATGTATGGGAAGTGGTCCCAAGACCAATAGATAAATCAGTAGTGGGTTTGAGATGGATATTAAAGGTAAAGAATGTAGTAGAAGAAAGCATAGAGAAGTATAAGGCTAGGTTTGTGGCTAAGGGGTACTCTCAAGTTAAGGGAATTGACTATGAGGAAACCTTTTCTCCTGTCGGAAGGTACTCATCCACTAGACCAATTCTTGCTTTGGCTACATAGATGGGGTGGAATATCCACCATATGGATGTAAAAAAAACATTACTAAATGGAGTTATTGAGGAGAGGCTTACATCAAGCAACCAAATTTTTTTGAGACAATTGATTGAGAGTCTCATGTGTGTAGACTCAAGCGAGCATTGTACAGTCTCAAACAAGCACCCCGTGCTTGGTACACCAAGATCGATAGCTATCTCACTTGTTTGGGCTTCACCAAAAGTGAATCATATGTAAACCTCTATATTATCTTGATAGAATGTAAATTGCTTATTATTGTCATATATGCTGATGATTTTATTTTAACTGGTGATGAGCAACTGATAAGATCTTACAAGGAGGACCTTGCAAGATAATTTGAAATGAAGGACATGGGTCTCATGCACTACTTCCTCGGTTTGGAAGTATGGAAAGGAGACGGGGAATTATTTATCTCTCAAGGCAAGTATGCCAATGAGATACTTCAGAGATTCCACATGGATAATTTCAAACCTATAGAGACACCTCTAGCGACCAACTGGATGAAGGATGGAGCCAATTTAGGTGAAGAAGTGGATGCTATTTTTTATCAACAACTTGTTGGTTCATTGATTTACCTTGTGAACACATGACCAGATATGTGCTATGTAGTCAACTAGTTGAGCCAAGCTATTGTTAGGCCAAAAAAATTATTTTGGAAGGCAACTAGGCATGTTCTACGATACCCTTAGAGGCACTACCCAATTTAGACTATGGTACATATAGACAAAGGGAGTGAAGTTGTGTGGCTTCACAAATGCAGATTGGGCAAGGAGTCCATCTGACCATAAGAGTACATCAAGTGGAAATTTCTATGTTGAGTCCACAGTGGTTTGCTGGATAATAGGAAACAAAGATATGTGGCGCTCAACTCGAAAGGAGTAGAATACATGGTTGAAAGTCAAGTAAAATGTGAGGCGATCTAGATGATAAATATACTTGTGGGACTGTCTAGTCAGATGAAGGATCCAACCGTGATTTACTATGATAACTAGTGTTTCATTAATCTCTCTAAGAATCTTTTATTTCACAATCGATCCAAGCATATAGATATCTAATATCACCATTTATGAGGCTATGTGTAGAGGCCGATAATATTGCTAGAATACATTCCGACAGAGGAACAAGATGATGACATTTAGACAAAGGCCTTGTCAAGAGGGAAGTTCAAGTTCCATAGGGGAAAGATAGGGGTGGATGATAATACCTTTCTTGCTGAGAGGGAGTCTTCAAAAATACCACAAGAAAATCTCAGTTTGACTTTGCATTGGTCAAACTAGAGATAATTAAAATTTCCACATCAGCAGAAATCTTGGAGGTAGTTAACTGAGGTAACATGGATCTTATCACTCAGTTAAATCAGTTAATTCGAGTTGGAGGGAATGAGTTTAGTTAAGTATGAGTGATTTATAATTTGTAGCAATCTAATGCAGTTATATTAAGTTGTGTTCAGTTAAACTAGTTCCAATTGTTGGAGGAACTATTGGAAGTTTAGTTGTGTAGTATGAATTCTGTCTAACTCAGTGATCATCTAGTTAACTGATCAATCAACTCAAAATAGATAATTCATGCAGAGAATTTAAGTTAACTAGTTGAGGTGGATATTCCAAGGTAGTGTAACATCAATTGTAGACTATTATGGAGTGTAGAGGTGTTGCATTCAACTTGAGGAATTGTGCAATCCATTTTGGAGGGTGTTGGACGGCAGAACCCCCCATAGTGGGTTTTTGGGGCTTGTAGCCAAAATTTTGGTCAAATGTAATGTAAATGTGGGCGCGGAGCATGAGAGTCTAGGGTTGTCTGTGCTAAAATATTGTAATTTAATAGAGAATGTGTCAGCCTACCCATGGTCTGCGGACCATGGGAATGTATAAATAGAGTGAGGCTCTAAGGGTAGAAGATAGTTTTTGGCTAGTCTTGGTCTGAAGTAATATGGGTTTTTGAATAAGGAATTCGCTCTGAGTTTGTAAGTCTGAGTCTTGGGTTGCAGTAGTAAGGAGAGGCTCTGCAGCTGTGTGCGTAGAGGCATGGCAGAGTCCGCAGTTGTGTGCGCAGACCCTTGCAGCTGAGTGCGCAGGGCGGAGTTGGGAGTGTACTAAATAGAGGACTAATAAAATATAAGTTGATTCTGAAATATTGTGCATCTACTCATAGATCTATATGCTTATGCTTCTGTTATATCTTTGCACCTCTTTATAGTTTATGATTGCACGCACTTGTTGTAAATGTTGAATGGTTAATGAGAATATTGGGCCCACATAATTAAAGTTAAGATCTATAATAATAACATAAGGATCTAGACAATGTCTCTTCATGCTCTTTACAGAGCTACGCGAAAATCAGCTAGCTGCGCGGAGCAGCGCAAACACGTGGGATTGGTTCACAAACATACCATACCTCATCAATACATCCCTAGGGTGCAAAAACCTAGTTCTAGCACCCTCCCATACTACCTTGGGTGAGACCTCAGTCCGTGCTCTGCGGACTATTGCTAAAAGTTTTGGTAGTACTGAGATTTGCTTGGCTAACCTCATTGTTGAACCTAGGTCAGGCCCCAAGAAGCCAACAAATGGTTTCGTTGCTGGGACTGGGATTTTCCTAAGGGATGCCTGATGTCAAAAAATTGGAACCCCACAAAGAAGGAAATTGAAGAGTGGTTGGATCATAAGCTTCACGAGTTCGTGACACAAGAAAACAGAACTCCATAGATATCCAAGAAGAGGTGGCTAGATCACTACGTATATATGGAAATCCACAAGATCTTCTTCGCATCCTTCTCTTCAGAGCTGTATGATTGGATCGCGAGGTTAGCTGACAACCAAGGAAGGTACAAGCTTGATTGACCGATAGTGTGGACTCCGGAGTTAGTGCGCAGACTAGAGACATCAAAAGATAAGATCGTGCGAGCTGTGGATCATTGGCTCGATCAGATTATAGGGGGATTTATCATTGAGTTCGCGGTCGACATGACCGTGAGAAATAGTGAAGCAGAACGATGTTTTCTCAAGGGACCACGAGGTAGGTACATCAAATCCCTGAATACCTAGATGAAGATGATGTTATGTGAAAAGTGGGTTATGTGAATACAATGATGTTTGGAATGACGCGGAGTAGAAAGATCTACAAAGGTATCAAAGGATTAGGAAACAGTCCCTTAATTTCACCTTCGCGAGAGAGTGAGGAAGAGCGCGTTCGGGTTTCCTCGAGGAGTGCAGTAAGTTTGATAAGGCAGCGCATTCCCCAGTTATCACCTCCACTTACGCCATCACCCGCTTCACCTACTTCACATCCATCTTCACCCACCCCACCTCCATCACCCCCACAGTTTAGCATGTCAAGCATGATCAAGCTACCCATATTTAGAGGAGTAGGGAATGAGGATCTGGATTAGTTCTCGTTCGTGGTGAGAGTAGTGTGGGAAGCACAAGGGGTCATGGATGACAACATTAGGAAGGCCACATTGATGAGCGCATTGCAGGATCACGCACTGACATGGTATATCAGGCACTCGAATGATCACCCAAATGCAAGAATAGCAGAGATCTAGAATGCGTTGAACAAAGAATTTAGCGAGTCGAAATCAGAGATATAGTCAATCATTAGATTTAAAGACATCGCGATGCTTCCAAGCGAGACCCCCTGGGATCTAGATCAGAGGTTGAGGAGTATGATCCGCGAGGCCAATATGACATTAACGGATGCGTAACACTGTGCATGGTTTGTGGAATCTTTGACACCACACCTAAGGATGGCATTGTCACAACAGAAGCTTTCAACCCAGGTCGAAGCATTGGAAATGGCGATGAGGTTGCATGAAATACCGATACAGGATCTGGGATTGGGAGTCCAAAAAATTCATGCAGAACTACAGAATCTATGCTTGGAGATGCAGAGTTTGAAGCAAGATAGGGCACCATGGCCAGAGGCACGCGAAGAAGTGTGGTGCATAAAATGCAAAGGCTAGGGCCATGAAAAAGACCACTGTCTAGTATTCGCGAACTACTTGGCAGGATGGGGACTAATGCCGTTGAGACCAGAAGTGCAAGCAGGGCCAAATGCAACACCTGTGCTATGGTGCACAATCTGTTAGATAGGAGGAAAACACACGATGAATAACTGTCACTTGTTGCAAAAGTATACATAGACTCTCCAGCAACTGTTTTGTAATTTTTGTAGATTGGTGGGCCACGACAAGCATACTTGTTGCAGCTACGAGTTAATGATGGAGCGTACCCCAGTATATAGAATGTAAACATAAATGTGAGGTCTCAACCCAGTCGCGGGGATGGCGCGTGCTGGATTTCAAGGGCGAGGTCGAGGATGAGGAGGAATGGGGCTAGGAAGGGGCTGCGAATAGTTAATCTGTTACAATTGCAGAGGACCAGGGCACTATGATCGCTATTGTACCAACCCAACAAGAATATCTTATTCGTACTATTCTCAGTTTGATCATGAAATGGTAGATTGTCCTACGTTGATCGCATAGATGCACAAGAAAGGGGTACTACAGCCTACTTCGACTCAGAATATCCAAATGATGAGGTCTGAACCACGCGAAGAAGACCCCAATGTGACTAGGATGCTCAAAAGTGGTGCGGCTATAGGGGAGGATAAGGGGAAGCAACCCGAGGAATATGCATGGGTTTGTAAGGCTCCTACAAAGGAACCTGAGATTGACTTGGAACACGCAAAGGAGACGTTTATGGAAGCTAAGAAGAGCTTTGCGGAGGCCTCTACTTCAAGTAGTAAGGATAAACCAGAGACAGGGATGGATCCTTTTATGCTAACTACCCTTTTAGAGACATGCATTAAGCTACTACGCAATAATAGGGCTGTTAAGGGACTACAAGAGCTGATCACTAGGTGCGCAGGGTCAGGGGAACCACGCGTAGTCCGAAAACTAGGAAAGCATACATTGCGCACTGGAAGGGAAATGAGATTATCGACGTAGATTGGCGAATATGAAATGGATTAGGTAATACTAGACCTGGGTTCGGACGTGAATGTGCTACCAAAGCAGACAAGGGAACGCATGGGCAAGCTCATGCGACAGTGGTTCCCTATTCAATTACGGATGGCGAACCAACAAAATATCTTGCCCATGGGGAGGTTGCAGGGGGTAATAGTTGATATCAAAGGCACAAGCACGCAAACGAACTTCGAGGTGATAGAGATTGTTGATGACAACAAACCTTACCCCACGTTTCTAGGAATACACTGGGCCACTGACATGAATGGATTCATCAACTTGAAGAAGCGAAAGATGATATTCGAGAAAAAGTCTCTATGCGTGGTAGTTCCACTAGATCCAGCCGAAGGAGTGTGCTACACTGAACCTCTACACGACGATGAGATAGATTGCATTTACCAGATAATGACACAAGACCAGGATCGGGTGAACCTGACTATAGATGGGAGAATCTCATGGGAGCACGACAGTTCCTGTACTTCGGATTCAGATGAAGAAATAGAACGCTGGCAGAACTGGTTGCACGAAGTGACAATGCTGAATTGTAACATGATGATTAGATCACTGCGGTGTGTGATGACCGAAGCAAGGGAACTGCCAACATATGATGGGGTAATAGGAGTGGATGAATTCTTAGAAAAATTTGAAAGTGTAGTACCGGAATAGTAGTGGTATGGTGCTTTGGAATGGGCATTGCTCGCGACACCTGCATAATGGTGGAATACACATTAGAAGACTATGGGGAACTAGCGTGAATGTAGAAGATGGATGTGCTTATGGTTTGGAAGTCCCCAGCGTCGAATGTAAGCTGGGCAGCCAGGACGGAGCTGTTTGTGCGCCCACCTGTGTCAATGGGTGTAGACGTGTGCTGTGCAAGCACATCTCGGACTAGGGATTGAAAATCAGAACCCGACGCAGCCGCAAGAAAAGCGACAAAATTCCACGTCGGAGCCTTCACAAAACTATGCAGAATCATGAACAAAGTTTACCAAATGGGATGAATTGATTGGGACTTGCGTGTGCCAATGCTCCGATGGGCCTATAGGGCCATGTGCAAGGACCTGAGCACGGAAATGGTTCTGAAGACGATGAGCAGAGTCAAGGCCGTAACATTGGGAAAGAATCGTCATGAAATAAGTGTGACAAAATGCGAGGCCAGAGCGAAGAGATTATGCAGCCATGTGAGGACGAACATATGCAGATTCAAGAAGCCATTCAGTGAGGGAACCTTGACCTTTGCGAACTAGAAGAAGATCGAGTACAACTGAAGGAGAAAAGCATATTACTGGACGAGGATATTTGAAAGTTGGAAACCGAAATCTCGCAAGCATTATGTGTCGACAAAAGGATGGGGCCATGTATGGGAAACCCTACCTCCATACTAGAAGAATGTCACTGGGAGTTTTTGGCTATACTACCATGGCTGCGACTGCACCTTATCAGGGAAAGCAACCAAGGAAGTGCACCGCATAAGGAAGAACACGAGGTGCTGGTTGGCGCAAGGGTAAGGCCCGCAGACTAGGCTGGAAGGTAACTTGAAGCCTTGAACTAGTAGTGCGACCACCTGACTATCCATAGGGAGCATAGTCTTAGCTCTCCAAGCAGTTGAAAGAGAGTGTGGGACTATAAAAGAGTCTGTATGGGAGTTGCGCGACCTGGAAGTTGAACATAGGATCAGTGTGACGCACAGATCGTGTTCGCGCATAAGGGACTGCACTGCCATGCGGGTAGGTTGGAAAGTGACCATTGGTGTCACTATTCATGACAAGAAGTCCAATTTAAGGCAATGAGGAGCGGGAAGCAGGCAAATAAGACATGGAGTCAGAACTAGATTTGAAACGATCTGCCCCCAATATAGCATTAATGAGCCAAAAAAGGGGGAACGGTCGCATTTGAATTCCGACAGGCCTATAAATCCTAGATGGTCATCCACCGAACAACCCTTGGAATCTTGAGAATTCAGTTATTGCGTATGGACATTATGGCTTTAAAGGCTTTGAAAGCAAGTTCAGTCTTTGAAGCATTACCGAAAGAGATGCAGGACTTTCTGAGTAGAGCAATGTCGACCGCCAAGGAAGCCGCGCCGTGCCCTATGTCACTGGTGGGGGATCCGCCAGAAATTCCAAAATCACCTCGGGCACTGAGACCCAAAAAGAACCCACAGGTAGTAGGACTAGTCTATATGTCTCCATGAAATCTGTTGTTTAGAAAACTGTCAATGGAAGAAAAAGGCAAAATAGTTAATATTGAGAGCGCTGATGAGGAGGAGGATCCTTAGACCTTTGTAGAAGAGATGGAACCCAATAAATAAATGGAGGAAGATATCCAGCCAGTACACGGCACAAAAAAGCTACCCAAGTATGTCCCTCCGCGGAAAGGGAGGGTGAAGGTACCTAAAGATTTGGGTGTCGTTAAAAGCACACTCAACACCCCGTTCCTTCCCACGGGAGTTCTGTTTGAAGGTTCGGCTGTGGGCCGCGTACCCACTATGAAGTCTAAAGATTGGGAGCTCATGGATAGAGAGAAGTTCCCCCATTTGGAAACTATCCAGCTGATGGAACAAAGCATGGAGGGGGCAGCTACAACACTATAGGCATGGAAATGGCTGCGCAGGGTGGAGGAGGTCGGGGTACTCCACCTCCTATCGATTCCACACTTTCATCGGGCCCCAATCACGATATTTGTCATCAAGCAACTGCTTTTCTTGGTGCATGATGGGTACTTGTGGCTGGAGGAGCCCATTCCCATCGCGGCGGAGCTCATTCATAGGATTTCTTGGCTTCCCTGTATAGGAAGAGACCCCGCAGAAATAGCTGGCACAAGCGGAGACTTGGCGATTGCGGAGGCCATGAAAAGGAAATATAAGTTGGAGAAAAAGTAGAGGGGTTACATTATTACTAACATTCAAGACAAAGGGGTCCACATCACTATCCAGTTGTTGCTAGGAAAGGTGATGAGAAAATGCTGTGGAAATGAGGTACTGACAACAGTCATCGTGCTGGCCAAGCAATGCACAGAAGGGGTACGGTTCAACTGGAACTGCGAGGAGTTCCTGACGAGCTACAAGGAGGCCCAGGAGTAGGGTAAGACCTTCCACTACGCGTGGTTTCTTTTATCCATCCTACTGGTTACAGGAGAATTGCCTGAGGATAGTCGGTTTCCTCCCCTTGACCAGGACTGGCCAAAGGTAGAAAAATACATGTTGCTATGGGTGACGAAGGATACCACGTGAATCCGAGAAACCAAGATCTTTTGGGTACTAATGGAGGCGAGTTTATGACTATGGATCAACAAACGACCGTGTCTATCCCCCTCGGTATACGACAGTCTGAGGAACTTTGCAGACTTTAAAGTAGATATGCACAATGTGTATATCAGGGCGTAGAAGGACCGGGAGCAGAAGTGGACCACACTCCCCTTCATCACAATAGATGACACTGTTTTCATGGTGCTCGACACATGGCCACCAGATTAGGTGGTGCGCGATGAGACCTGCTAACACAACAAAAGCGGAACGAATACCCAACTAAAGAAGTGTTGGCTTCCCAGGAGGCAACGAAGGCCACCGCAGAAAAGGAAGCAGAAGTAGGGGCTGCTACGATACAGGAATAAGGAGGCCCAAACTTGACCATAGGGCATGGGACAGAGGATACGATGGAAGGCGCAGACCCAAGTACCACCTCTTCACAATTGAAACGACCACGAGGGACAAAACAAATAGGGCCATAGAAGAAGACCAAGGCTTCCAGGTTGGATGGGGAGCCTATTACACTAACCGAGGGTGACCTATCCGATATCGGCAACATAATTCACGAAGTCACTAGGGAGGTGCTCCAGGAGGCAATGGTTGAGCAAGAAAATGTGTTGGGGGTGCTCAGAGCGCAACTCCAGGAACTTCAGGTGTGGGCCCCACAGCATGGAATGGTAGTCATCTACGGGGACATGGGTACATGAGTAACCGAGCAATTGCTGCGGGCCAAAATGGAAAATACCGTCACACTGCCGGAAGGAGCACTGATAGTGGACAATGTGGAGGATAGAGCCGTGGTAGGCCAGCTCAAGGGACTTGGCCTAAACTTGGCTTCCCTTCCGCGAGAGATATTATACCAGCTACAGGATGGAGCGACAATAGAGCTCCACGCTAGGGAAGGATGTGCAGTACAGATGCTCAGTGAACAACGAATCAACATCAAGCAGCTAAGCCTCCAACGCGATGAAGTGGTAGCTCAAACTCAATAGGTGGAGCAAGTCATCGAAGAAGCATGTCGCTGTGTCTCCAAGCTAGAGATTGCAGTAGAATTACCAGTCGGTATATGGATCCACAAACTGGCCAGTGGATTCTGCGAGGCAAAGGAAGAAGCAACAAGGATCCAGATGGACCTCAACTTGCAGATCATGGAGCTACGGCTGAAGGCGCAACCCTATACACCACCAGAAGTCAGAGAGCAGTGGCACCATGCCATTCAATTGGGCTTGGAAGCAATAGAGCGTGCCATACAGGACTACACAGGCTTGTTATATCAGTCACTGTTCACCCTCATTTCACTACGGGAAGACCCAACACTACAGTGGTTAGAGACAGAAGCGCGAGAGTTGCAGTAGGCCTATGACAAAGTCCAGGGGACTGTGCAGACTGTCACCCTTACTCAGCAACTGGCCAAGATGAGGGAGGCTCAAGCTCTAAAGGAATAGGTGAACGCAGCGCATCAGAAAGAAGAAATGCTTAAAGAATGCATCCAGCCTTGGCTCGAGGAAGCATTCACGGTCACCGCCAAGATCGAGGGAAAACTGGCACAGATGCAGGGTGTATATGCACTTAGGCAACGGATCACACCTGACAATGAAGCATCGGAGATATGCACAAAACAAGTACAATGGATAGCGGAAGAATGTGCTGCAGATGTAAGCGAAGCGTAGAGGTTGCTAGATGAACTTCGCGTGAAGATCACCGCACTAGCCCAGTGACTCAGGACGAGTCACGATGATTGTGTTGGGAGCATGTTGGGTAGCAAATCCCCCCATAGCGGGTTTTTGGGGCTTGTAGCACGAAGTTTGGTCAAATGTAATGTGAATGCGGGTGCAGAGCATGAGAGTCTAGGGTTTTCCACCATAAAATATTTTAATTTAATACAGAATGTGTCAGCCTACCCATGGTCCACGGACCATGGGAATGTATAAATAGAGTGAGGCTCTAAGGGTAGAAGATAGTTTTTGGCTAGTCTTGGTCTTAAGTAATATGGGTTTTTGAATAATGAATTCACTCTAAGTCTATAAGTATGAGTCTTGGGTTGTAGTAGTAAGGAGAGGCTCTGTAGTTATGTGCACAGAGGCCTAGCAGAGAGAAAATAGTCAAAAAGGATTATGGGGTCAAAACCACAAGAGCAGAACACACTAGCCAAGATTGGGGTCAAGCCTTAATTTTCACTTATAGGCATCGATGCGACTACCTAATTGACAACAAGCGCTAGAGGCTAGTTTCCACAACTATTTCTCAGCAAATCGCACTAGTCGGCACAACTGTCAGCGGATTAAGAGCGCTGATCGAGGTAGCTAAGGAAAAAATATTTTTTTTGAAACATGGACCAGATTTGCTACTATGAATTTTAGACTTAGACCAGTAAATAGGAGAAAAGAAACAAAACCAAAGGGAAAATGTGAAACTAGAAAATTTCTCATGAAATCATGAAATCTAAGACAAACAAAAGGATTGGGATTCCCAATGGAGTCGCCAATTTGTGGTGAAGTAAAATTATAAGTGTGGACACAAAAAAATTCCTCTAGCCCAATAATGGGTCTAGCCACAACAGATACATTCTATGGAAGATTTCCTTAGGTTAGAATCAATCAAGAGGGCCTACGTCTTGGTTACTTATCCTATTTGATGATTTCCTCGCTTGCTCGCTCCAACTATCTCTCACTTCCTTCTTCAAGCTCCTGAAACAAGTAAACAACAACATGCAACAAACATAATAATAGAAAAATTGCAATTCAACCTACTTAAAAAGTCAAGAAACATTAAGCCATGAATATGTAATGTTCCAAAACATGTAGGAAATCAATCAATAGTTGCATATATTAATATCAAAGAGAGATTACAACCATTCGTATTGACGTTGCAGTCTTCCTCTGACAAGACCAAGTTCCCACACACATCTGCTAGCATTCAACGATGACTTCAAACAAAAATAGTTTTAAAGTTCTTCCCCTTAGGCTTCACTCCAAACCAAAACACACTTCTCCCTCACACAACTAGATAGCTACAACTAGTAATAGTTTTCTTCTCTACTCCAAACCAAAATAGCATCAACACTCAACCAAAAACTATGATTGCAACTAACACTAGTTTGTGCTTGGGAAGAAGGGAGGTTTATATAGGAAATATGGATGGTGGATGGATCCTCTTCTCATGGGAGAAGGACTTATCCCTTGATGTAGTTCCATCATTATAGGGTAAATGAGCCCAAATTGTCATCCTCGACCCCATCCGACCAAACCGTTTACCAGACTTCCGTTACGATGCTTCTAGAGCTGGAAGCTTCGGCTCTAACTTAAAATTTTTTCCATAACAGGAATGACGCGACTGGAACATAGCTCAGTCACTCCAGTCAGTGTGAGGAGTAGTAATAATCTCTGCACACCAGCGTGGGGGAGACAAAGGCCATTAACTTCGGTCTTGTAAACTGGGCAAAACAGAAGTTTCAGGGGAAATGGTGCAAAATGGAAATGATCTGCTCATGAAGAGGGACACAATGGAAGTTTCTTCATGAAGGAAAAGCATGCGGGGTTCACTATAGAGGTCCTCTAGGATCAAGGAACGTGGAGTATAGGGATAGTGACAAAATTCTGTGTAATAATGAAAACAGGTTGTTAGAATACATCAAGACAAATGTTGAAAAACCACAGGCATCTGATGTAAAGAACCTAGCTTGATGGAAGAAATATGTAACCAAGGTGAGGAGAATAATATTGGAGGGAGTATAAGATCACATTGTCTCAAATATCCACCGAAAAGAAACTCTATTTGCAATGTGGAAAGCACTGACATAATTGTTCAAGAATAGTAGTGAGCACAAGAATCTGACACTCAAGGATTTCAAAATATCAATAGGCAAAATAATGACGCTATTCCACAGTATCTGAGTAGGTTCACACAATGTCATGATGAAATTGGTAGGGTTGGTGTTAATGTTGTAGAAGATGGTTTGATAATACTAGCCCTTCTAAGCATTCCCAAGAGTTGGAATAGCTACCAAGATTCGGTGAATGGGAGGGAGAAACTACCAAATTGGGAATGCTTATGGTTTGATTTGGTACAGGAGGAAATAAGGCAAAATACCATAGATGGGAATTCATCCAAGGGCGAGGATGAAGAAAACTGTGCATTGGTTGGAAAGGGAAAAAATGGAAAAGGGAAGAAATCTCAAACCAAACCAAAATCCAACAAAGGGGGCAAGAAGAAATATTTGTCTAGAATTTAATCCTTCAATCATCGTGAATTTGGGCAATATTCCATGAAGTGTCCAAACAGGAAGGAAATCAAGAAGACCTTAGGAGGAGCAAAAAGTGAAGCTCTGGCTTCACATTTTGAGCTTGACTTTACCCTCATCATATGCATGACCATCACAGTGATGGGGAGCGTGTGGTACTTGGACTTAGGTGCATCATTCCACATGACAGGGTGTAGATATTTTTCAGTGACCTAGAGGAGAATTATTTGTAGATGCACATCGACATGGGGGACGATGGAAGGTACAATGTGACGGAGATTGGTACAGTCACTGTTCAGAGGGGGTCAAGATCCCCTCTCAGACTCAAGGATATCATGTTCATTCCAGGCCCAAAGAAAAATATCATCTTTATTACTGTTTTGGAATACCATCGTTATGATGTTATTTTCAACAAAGGAAAAGAATTCTTGAGACACATAGCCACGGGACAGGTGAAAAGTTCAGGGTTCATGTGAAGAACATGTATAATCTAGATGTGGAATAATGTGTTGCATTAAGCACTAAGGCAGAGAAGGTGCAGAGCCGCGATGTCAGTGAAATTTGGCACATAAGACTTGGCCATTTTCATCATGGCACCTTAAAGATTATGCAACAAATAACCACAGGCCTCCCCAAAGGAGCACTTGAGAAACAAGATGCATGCAAAGGATGTACCTTGAGGAAGTAAAAAAATCCACATTCCATGATCGAGAAAACAAATCAAATACAGTCCTTGAAAGGATCTGTTGTAGAATTTTTTGGTTCTGATTAAATAGAATATTTAATCATGTTTCTATGCTCATAAGGCAATTATACAAGGCAAATGAAGGTCTATAGATCGATTAATTAACTACCCATTCATCTCCATTTATTCATATATTAATTTCCCCTCATATATCCATATTCATTCATTTTTCATAAAATCCCCTTTTCCTATGGTAAAAACCCCTTTTTACCTAGGAAAAGTAAAAACCCTATGTAAAATCCCTTTTTACTTTAAAAACCCACAAAATAGTTTTACCCTAAGTATTGATAAAATATGAAAATCAAATAGAAACATTAATACTTAGTCATTTTCCCTTTTTTCACTCATATTCATATTAATACTAACATGATGTATTAAATCCATAATATTTTCCCCTTTTCCCATATTATATTGCTCCATTTATTATATAATAGCTCGAAACCCTTAGTTTTATAATGATGATGATGGTGGTTAACGTCCACTAAGACCAAATTGGTTTATCGGACCTATAATTTTCTTAGTTTTTAATTTTTTGGCTCCTCATCTTTCTTGGCGAGATTGGTGTTGTAGCCTTCTTTTTTTTTTCTCTACAGTCTTCCAACTTTCTTTATTTTGCATCTCCTTCATCTCTTCTGGTTCTTGGGACATTGGTGTCTTAGCTTCGCGATCTATTGTGTTCGTCCTTTTGAAGATAGTCAGAGAAGAAGTTTGGTCTAGGAGATTTTCTTTGCTATTAAATGAAGATTTATTTTGTGCGGTATTCGAATCCTCATAATTGTTGATGCTTGAGGGGTTGTCGAGTTCACTCTTTTGTTGTTGGGTGGGGCTTTCCCCCTGCTTGTCTTGAGAGTTGTTTCGCATCAGCGGAGCCACGAGCCTTTTAAAAAAAACAATGCATATACATTAGTTTTGTTATAAAACTATGTATTATATAAATATAGCAACCTTTCATATAAACATCGCATCGCATATCGGCGGGTTGAAAGTCCTTTATATATTAAACCCTCCCCACATTGCAAACTCCAATCCCTGATTGCAATATGTCATAGCCCCAGACCCGAGGCTATATATATCACAGTTTATACCACATCGCATCCGCCTCATCACATTTCTCCATTAAAGCACCAACCCTCCGCCTCTTGCGATCGCCGATATGTGATAATAGGTCCAAACCCGACGCATATATATTGCAGTTCAATACCATATTGCATCTGGCCCTTATCGCAATCCTTTGTAATAGGCCTTCCACCCGACAAATCTGATTTCGATAGCGGATATCATCCGGATTCGATATCATTATCCGCTTGGGTCCATCATTTTTCAAGTCCACCATATGCGATTTTGCAATGATTTTCTGTGTTAAATCGATTTTCGATTTAAAAGTAGAAATGACCCGGAAACTTCATTTTTACTGCTAATCTCAGTTTAAACCCAGATTAAGCCATTCCCGCCTTGATTAATCCTCCGTACTATTTCCGCCACTGTTCATTTTTCACCCAATGGTTAAAAAGCAAGACTGTTTCTCCTTTTAATGCATTTTAAGCACCATTTTCTCTATTTGCCCGCTTTAACACAGCACAGCCTCCAATAAGCCTTTGCGGCCATTGTAAGCCATCATTTAGCCTCTAATATGCCCCAGACTCCTCTGATAGTCTTTCAAGCTTGGAAGAGCCATTAAAGACCCTCAACCACCATGTTTTTCTTAATAAATTATGTGTTTTGCAGGTAAGAGGAATGTTGTTTAAGGTTTATAAACAGGGAGCCTGTGTAACAGTTTGAAGACAATATGAAGATTTACTGTTGGAAACAATAGTAAAACCTGAAATGCGCAGTCAAAAGGTCATTCAACCAAGTCAAAAGAGATTAACAAAGTTTAAAGAAGACAGGTGAAAGATCGAAATGAAGAAATCTGCTAGCGTAGAGGACACATCAGCTAAAGGGGAAAAATATCAAATAGAAAGCCAACATAGGTTGAATAAAGGGAACAACAAGAAGCAGTTCAATAGCTACCTCTATCTTCTTGCCATGAAGATATTCTTCATTCCTAGAATAAATCTTAAACAGTTTTAAGATATTTTTAGTTTTATTGTCATATAAATAACTCCTTTTGTGAGTTGTAAATGGTTCGGAGTTGAAGATTCATATAGCATTGCTGTAAAGTTGTGACTGTTGATTCCTCTTTGAACTTGGAAGTCACCTTTGAAAGAAGCTTTTGTAGATACTTGTTGTACTCAGTATTTTTGGGGCGTTAATACAAAACAGAGGATTTTGAATCTGGTTTTACACAGTTTTGTGTTATCCTGTAAGTTTTTCCAGTTTTCAATCATTATGTGTTTTCTTCATATGCTTATGACTTGCAGAGATATCTAGGTAGGAACAATTAGAGTATCAATTGATTCCTATAAGCTCCTGAATTGATCATCTATTAATAGAATGGATTAATGCAACTGCCTGTGCCTCTAAATCCCCTCTAATCATAAATCGTCAACATCTTGTGTAAGCTTAAGTATACTACCTTGAATCTTTTGAATGCAATTCAGAAGGTTTTCCAACTTATGATTGTTCTATTTTACAGTATGGAAACTGTGATAATCTTATTTTTTGCTGTCTTCTACTCACCACTATTTTGATCTATATCACTGTGTAAAGTCTTATAGCAGCCCTCTACTGAAGTAATTAATATATCCCAAAGGATTAATTACTTCAATCCTACATTTGCCCTCTTTCATTGGTCTTCCAAAATTAAAACCAAAAACCCCCAAAACAATTCTTTTAGATGCTCTAGCATTGGTATCTTGACCAACTACTATCTCAGAGGTACAACAGGATCCACTCTCATTTTTTTGGACCTTTCTCAACTTCCTCTACTTCTAGACATAAATATTATGATATCCTTGTAGATGATTTCTCACAGAAGTGTTCGATCTTATTCATGCATAAGAAAGATGAGACATTCTCCAAGTTCATAGAATTCAAGGCTTTGGTTGAGAAAGAAATTGACAAGAAGGTGAAGTCTCTCAGGAGCGATAATGGAGGTGAGTACATGTCAAATGAATTTAAAAATTTCTATGCAAAAGAAGGCATTTAATGAGATTTAACAACACCCCACAACCCACAAAAAAATGGGGTGGTTGAGAGAAATAACAATAGAATTTTGGGAGATGTGAGGGCTATGTTGCATGACTAAGGCCTACCACTCCATTTGTGGGTAGAGGCATGCAACACATCAATATATTTTTAGAACCGAAGTCCTCATCATATTCTGGGCATGATTGCATTAGAGGAGGCTTTCTTAGGGAGAAATCTAGATGTGTCGCACTTCAGGATTTTTGGAGCCTCTGTTTACTACCAAGTCTCCAAAGAATCAAGGAATAAGCTTGAACCGACAACAGAGTTGGGGGAATTTTTGGGTTACATAGAAAATACTCACAACTACCATGTGTACTTACCTTCCCTTAGAATGATAGTTGTGTGAAGGCATGTAAACTTCAATGAGGAGAAAGATATGCAGTGCTCTCTTGAGAGGGAGCTTCAGATTCCACCAGAAGAGGAGATTTTAGCTCCAAAGGAGGAGCCTTAGGAAGTTTTGGAGAAACAAAAAGTTGAGGAGTAGAAAGTGGTGACAACCACTCAAGAAGAACCATCCAGAGAAGGCAGAAAAATAACCAGGGAAGCTGAAATACTTGCACAAGATGCGAGGGAGAATGTGGGTTCTCCTTCAAATCAGCACAGGAAGAGAAGGTCACTTGATCGGTACACTAGCTACATGGCTCTAATGAATGATCTTGTAAAGACTGAGTCATCCTCTTTTGAGGAAGCAGTAGAGAAACCTATATGGGTTGATGCAATGGTAGAGGAATATGAATCCATTGTAAAGAATAATGTATGGGAAGTGGTCCCAAGACCAATAGATAAATCAGTAGTGGGTTTGAGATGGATATTAAAGGTAAAGAATGTAGTAGAAGAAAGCATAGAGAAGTATAAGGCTAGGTTTGTGGCTAAGGGGTACTCTCAAGTTAAGGGAATTGACTATGAGGAAACCTTTTCTCCTGTCGGAAGGTACTCATCCACTAGACCAATTCTTGCTTTGGCTACGTAGATGGGGTGGAATATCCACCATATGGATGTAAAAAAAACATTACTAAATGGAGTTATTGAGGAGAGGCTTACATCAAGCAACCAAATTTTTTTGAGACAATTGATTGAGAGTCTCATGTGTGTAGACTCAAGCGAGCATTGTACAGTCTCAAACAAGCACCCCGTGCTTGGTACACCAAGATCGATAGCTATCTCACTTGTTTGGGCTTCACCAAAAGTGAATCATATGTAAACCTCTATATTATCTTGATAGAATGTAAATTGCTTATTATTGTCATATATGCTGATGATTTTATTTTAACTGGTGATGAGCAACTGATAAGATCTTACAAGGAGGACCTTGCAAGATAATTTGAAATGAAGGACATGGGTCTCATGCACTACTTCCTCGGTTTGGAAGTATGGAAAGGAGACGGGGAATTATTTATCTCTCAAGGCAAGTATGCCAATGAGATACTTCAGAGATTCCACATGGATAATTTCAAACCTATAGAGACACCTCTAGCGACCAACTGGATGAAGGATGGAGCCAATTTAGGTGAAGAAGTGGATGCTATTTTTTATCAACAACTTGTTGGTTCATTGCTTTACCTTGTGAACACATGACCAGATATGTGCTATGTAGTCAACTAGTTGAGCCAAGCTATTGTTAGGCCAAAAAAATTATTTTGGAAGGCAACTAGGCATGTTCTACGATACCCTTAGAGGCACTACCCAATTTAGACTATGGTACATATAGACAAAGGGAGTGAAGTTGTGTGGCTTCACAAATGCAGATTGGGCAAGGAGTCCATCTGACCATAAGAGTACATCAAGTGGAAATTTCTATGTTGAGTCCACAGTGGTTTGCTGGATAATAGGAAACAAAGATATGTGGCGCTCAACTCGAAAGGAGTAGAATACATGGTTGAAAGTCAAGTAAAATGTGAGGCGATCTAGATGATAAATATACTTGTGGGACTGTCTAGTCAGATGAAGGATCCAACCGTGATTTACTATGATAACTAGTGTTTCATTAATCTCTCTAAGAATCTTTCATTTCACAATCGATCCAAGCATATAGATATCTAATATCACCATTTATGAGGCTATGTGTAGAGGCCGATAATATTGCTAGAATACATTCCGACAGAGGAACAAGATGATGACATTTAGACAAAGGCCTTGTCAAGAGGGAAGTTCAAGTTCCATAGGGGAAAGATAGGGGTGGATGATAATACCTTTCTTGCTGAGAGGGAGTCTTCAAAAATACCACAAGAAAATCTCAGTTTGACTTTGCATTGGTCAAACTAGAGATAATTAAAATTTCCACATCAGCAGAAATCTTGGAGGTAGTTAACTGAGGTAACATGGATCTTATCACTCAGTTAAATCAGTTAATTCGAGTTGGAGGGAATGAGTTTAGTTAAGTATGAGTGATTTATAATTTGTAGCAATCTAATGCAGTTATATTAAGTTGTGTTCAGTTAAACTAGTTCCAATTGTTGGAGGAACTATTGGAAGTTTAGTTGTGTAGTATGAATTCTGTCTAACTCAGTGATCATCTAGTTAACTGATCAATCAACTCAAAATAGATAATTCATGCAGAGAATTTAAGTTAACTAGTTGAGGTGGATATTCCAAGGTAGTGTAACATCAATTGTAGACTATTATGGAGTGTAGAGGTGTTGCATTCAACTTGAGGAATTGTGCAATCCATTTTGGAGGGTGTTGGACGGCAGAACCCCCCATAGTGGGCTTTTGGGGCTTGTAGCCAAAATTTTGGTCAAATGTAATGTAAATGTGGGCGCGGAGCATGAGAGTCTAGGGTTGTCTGTGCTAAAATATTGTAATTTAATAGAGAATGTGTCAGCCTACCCATGGTCTGCGGACCATGGGAATGTATAAATAGAGTGAGGCTCTAAGGGTAGAAGATAGTTTTTGGCTAGTCTTGGTCTGAAGTAATATGGGTTTTTGAATAAGGAATTCGCTCTGAGTTTGTAAGTCTGAGTCTTGGGTTGCAGTAGTAAGGAGAGGCTCTGCAGCTGTGTGCGTAGAGGCATGGCAGAGTCCGCAGTTGTGTGCGCAGACCCTTGCAGCTGAGTGCGCAGGGCGGAGTTGGGAGTGTACTAAATAGAGGACTAATAAAATATAAGTTGATTCTGAAATATTGTGCATCTACTCATAGATCTATATGCTTATGCTTCTGTTATATCTTTGCACCTCTTTATAGTTTATGATTGCACGCACTTGTTGTAAATGTTGAATGGTTAATGAGAATATTGGGCCCACATAATTAAAGTTAAGATCTATAATAATAACATAAGGATCTAGACAATGTCTCTTCATGCTCTTTACAGAGCTACGCGAAAATCAGCTAGCTGCGCGGAGCAGCGCAAACACGTGGGATTGGTTCACAAACATACCATACCTCATCAATACATCCCTAGGGTGCAAAAACCTAGTTCTAGCACCCTCCCATACTACCTTGGGTGAGACCTCAGTCCGTGCTCTGCGGACTATTGCTAAAAGTTTTGGTAGTACTGAGATTTGCTTGGCTAACCTCATTGTTGAACCTAGGTCAGGCCCCAAGAAGCCAACAAATGGTTTCGTTGCTGGGACTGGGATTTTCCTAAGGGATGCCTGATGTCAAAAAATTGGAACCCCACAAAGAAGGAAATTGAAGAGTGGTTGGATCATAAGCTTCACGAGTTCGTGACACAAGAAAATAGAACTCCATAGATATCCAAGAAGAGGTGGCTAGATCACTACGTATATATGGAAATCCACAAGATCTTCTTCGCATCCTTCTCTTCAGAGCTATATGATTGGATCGCGAGGTTAGCCGACAACCAAGGAAGGTACGAGCTTGATTGACCGATAGTGTGGACTCCGGAGTTAGTGCGTAGACTAGAGACATCAAAAGATAAGATCGTGCGAGTTGTGGATCATTGGCTCGATCGGATTATAGGGGGATTTATCACTGAGTTCGCGATCGACATGACCGTGAGAAATAGTGAAGCAGAATGACATTTTCTTGAGGGATCGCGAGGTAGGTACATCAAATCCCTGAATACCTAGATTAAGATGATGTTATGTGAAAAGTGGGTTATGCGAATATAATGATGTTTGGAATGACGCGGAGTAGAAAGATCTACAAAGGTATCAAAGGATTAGGAAACAGTCCCTTAATTTCACCTTCGCGAGAGAGTGAGGAAGAGCGCGCTCGAGTTTCCCTGAGGAGTGCAGTAAGTTTGATAAGGCAGCGCATTCCACAGTTATCACCTCCACTTACACCATCACCCGCTTCACCTACTTCACATCCATCTTCACCCACCCCACCTCCATCACCCCCACAGTTTAGCATGTCAAGCATGATCAAGCTACCCATATTTAGAGGAGTAGGGAATGAGGATCTGGATTAGTTCTCGTTCGTGGTGAGAGTAGTGTGGGAAGCACAAGGGGTCATGGATGACAACATTAGGAAGGCCACATTGATGAGCGCATTGCAGGATCACGCACTGACATGGTATATCAGGCACTCGAATGATCACCCAAATGCAAGAATAGCAGAGATCTAGAATGCGTTGAACAAAGAATTTAGCGAGTCGAAATCAGAGATATAGTCAATCATTAGATTTAAAGACATCGCGATGCTTCCAAGCGAGAGCCCCTGGGATCTAGATCAGAGGTTGAGGAGTATGATCCGCAAGGCCAATATGACATTAACGGATGCGTAACATTGTGCATGGTTTGTGGAATCTTTGACACCACACCAAGGATGGCATTGTCACAACAGAAGCTTTCAACCCAGGTCGAAGCATTGGAAATGGCGATGAGGTTGCATGAAACACCGATACAGGATCTGGGATTGGGAGTCCAAAAAATGCACGCACAACTATAGAATCTATGCTTGGAGATGCAGAGTTTGAAGCAAGATAGGGCACCATGGCCAGAGGCACGCGAAGAAGTGTGGTGCATAAAATGCAAAGGCTAGGGCCATGAAAAAGACCACTGTCTAGTATTCGCGAACTACTTGGCAGGATGGGGACTAATGCCGTTGAGACCAGAAGTGCAAGCAGGGCCAAATGCAACACCTGTGCTATGGTGCACAATCTGTTAGATAGGAGGAAAACACACGATGAATAACTGTCACTTGTTGCAAAAGTATACATAGACTCTCCAGCAACTGTTTTGTAATTTTTGTAGATTGGTGGGCCATGGCAAGCGTAATTGTTGCAGCTACGAGTTAATGATGGAGCGTACCCCAGTATATAGAATGCAAACATAAATGTGAGGTCTCGACCCAGTCGCGGGGATGGCGCGTGCTGGATTTCAAGGGCGAGGTCGAGGATGAGGAGGAATGGGGCTAGGAAGGGGCTGCGAATAGTTAATCTGTTACAATTGCAGAGGACCAGGGCACTATGCTCGCTATTGTACCAACCCAACAAGAATATCTTATTCGTACTATTCTCAGTTTGATCATGAAATGGTAGATTGTCCTACGTTGATCGCATAGATGCACAAGAAAGGGGTACTACAGCCTACTTCGACTCAGAATATCCAAATGATGAGGTCTGAACCACGCGAAGAAGACCCCAATGTGACTAGGATGCTCAAAAGTGGTGCGGCTATAGGGGAGGATAAGGGGAAGCAACCCGAGGAATATGCATGGGTTTGTAAGGCTCCTACAAAGGAACCTGAGATTGACTTGGAACACGCAAAGGAGACGTTTATGGAAGCTAAGAAGAGCTTTGCGGAGGCCTCTACTTCAAGTAGCAAGGATAAACCAGAGACAGGGATGGATCCTTTTATGCTAACTACCCTTTTAGAGACATGCATTAAGCTACTACGCAATAATAGGGCTGTTAAGGGACTACAAGAGCTGATCACTAGGTGCGCAGGGTCAGGGGAACCACGCGTAGTCCGAAAACTAGGAAAGCATACATTGCGCACTGGAAGGGAAATGAGATTAACGACGTAGATTGGCGAATATGAAATGGATTAGGTAATACTAGACCTGGGTTCGGACGTGAATGTGCTACCAAAGCAGACAAGGGAACGCATGGGCAAGCTCATGCGACAGTGGTTCCCTATTCAATTACGGATGGCGAACCAACAAAATATCTTGCCCATGGGGAGGTTGCAGGGGGTAATAGTTGATATCAAAGGCACAAGCACGCAAACGAACTTCGAGGTGATAGAGATTGTTGATGACAACAAACCTTACCCCACGTTTCTAGGAATACACTGGGCCACTGACATGAATGGATTCATCAACTTGAAGAAGCGAAAGATGATATTCGAGAAAAAGTCTCTATGCGTGGTAGTTCCACTAGATCCAGCCGAAGGAGTGTGCTACACTGAACCTCTACACGACGATGAGATAGATTGCATTTACCAGATAATGACACAAGACCAGGATCGGGTGAACCTGACTATAGATGGGAGAATCTCATGGGAGCACGACAGTTCCTATACTTCGGATTCAGATGAAGAAATAGAACGCTGGCAGAACTGGTTGCACGAAGTGACAATGCTGAATTGTAACATGATTATTAGATCACTGCGGTGTGTGATGACCGAAGCAAGGGAACTGCCAACATATGATGGGGTAATAGGAGTGGATGAATTCTTAGAAAAATTTGAAAGTGTAGTACCGGAATAGTAGTGGTTTGGTGCTTTGGAATGGGCATTGCTCGCGACACCTGCATAATGGTAGAATACACATTAGAAGACTATGGGGAACTAGCGTGAATGTAGAAGATGGATGTGCTTATGGTTTGGAAGTCCCCAGCGTCGAATGTAAGCTGGGCAGCCAGGACGGAGCTGTTTGTGCGCCCACCTGTGTCAATGGGTGTAGACGTGTGCTGTGCAAGCACATCCCGGACTAGGGATTGAAAATCAGAACCCGACGCAGCCGCAAGAAAAGCGACAAAATTCCACGTCGGAGCCTTCACAAAACTATGCAGAATCATGAACAAAGTTTACCAAATGGGATGAATTGATTGGGACTTGCGTGTGCCAATGCTCCGATGGGCCTATAGGGCCATGTGCAAGGACATGAGCACGGAAATGGTTCTGAAGACGATGAGCAGAGTCAAGGCCGTAACATTGGGAAAGAATCGTCATGAAATAAGTGTGACAAAATGCGAGGCCAGAGCGAAGAGATTATGCAGCCATGTGAGGACGAACATATGCAGATTCAAGAAGCCATTCAGTGAGGGAACCTTGACCTTTGCGAACTAGAAGAAGATCGAGTACAACTGAAGGAGAAAAGCATATTACTGGACGAGGATATTTGAAAGTTGGAAACCGAAATCTCGCAAGCATTATGTGTCGACAAAAGGATGGGGCCATGTATGGGAAACCCTACCTCCATACTAGAAGAATGTCACTGGGAGTTTTTGGCTATACTACCATGGCTGCGACTGCACCTTATCAGGGAAAGCAACCAAGGAAGTGCACCGCATAAGGAAGAACACGAGGTGTTGGTTGGCGCAAGGGTAAGGCCCGCAGACTAGGCTGGAAGGTAACTTGAAGCCTTGAACTAGTAGTGCGACCACCTGACTATCCATAGGGAGCATAGTCTTAGCTCTCCAAGCAGTTGAAAGAGAGTGTGGGACTATAAAAGAGTCTGTATGGGAGTTGCGCGACCTGGAAGTTGAACATAGGATCAGTGTGACGCACAGATCGTGTTCGCGCATAAGGGACTGCACTGCCATGCGGGTAGGTTGGAAAGTGACCATTGGTGTCACTATTCATGACAAGAAGTCCAATTTAAGGCAATGAGGAGTGAGAAACAAGAAAATAAGACATGGATTCAGAACTAGATTTGAAACGATCTGCCCCCAATATAGCATTAATGAGCCAAAAAAGGGGGGAATGGTTGCATTTGAATTTCGACAGGCCTATAAATCCTAGATGGTCATCCACCGAAAAACCCTTGGAATCTTGAGAATTCAGTTATTGCGTATGGACATTATGGCTTTAAAGGCTTTGAAAGCAAGTTCAGTCTTTGAAGCATTACCGAAAGAGATGCAGGACTTTCTGAGTAGAGCAATGTCGACCGCCAAGGAAGCCGCGCCGTGCCCTATGTCACTGGTGGGGGATCCGCCAGAAATTCCAAAATCACCTCGGGCACTGAGACCCAAAAAGAATCCACAGGTAGTAGGACTAGTCTATATGTCTCCATGAAATCTGTTGTTTAGAAAACTGTCAATGGAAGAAAAAGGCAAAATAGTTAATATTGAGAGCGCTGATGAGGAGGAGGATCCTTAGACCTTTGTAGAAGAGATGGAACCCAATAAATAAATGGAGGAAGATATCCAACCAGTACATGCCACAGCAAAGCTACCCAAGTATGTCCCTCCGCGGAAAGGGAGGGTGAAGGTACCTAAAGATTTGGGTGTCGTTAAAAGCACACTCAACACCCCGTTCCTTCCCACGGGAGTTCTGTTTGAAGGTTCGGCTGTGGGCCGCGTACCCACTATGAAGTCTGAAGATTGGGACCTCATGGATAGAGAGAAGTTCCCTCATTTGGAAACTAGCCAGCTGATGGAACAAAGCATGGAGGGGGCAGTTACAACACTATAGCCATGGAAATGGCTGCGCAGGGTGGAGGAGGTCGGGCTACTCCACCTCCTATCGATTCCACACTTTCATCGGGCCCCAATCACGATATTTGTCATCAAGCAACTGCTTTTCTTGGTGCATGATGGGTACTTGTGGCTGGAGGAGCCCATTCCCATCACGGCGGAGCTCATTCATAGGATTTCTTGGCTTCCCTGTATAGGAAGGGACCCCGCAGAAATAGCTGGCACAAGTGGAGACTTGGCGATTGCGGAGGCCATGAAAAGGAAATATAAGTTGGAGAAAAAGTAGAGGGGTTACATTATTACTAACATTCAAGACAAAGGGGTCCACATCACTATCCAGTTGTTGCTAGGAAAGGTGATGAGAAAATGCTGTGGAAATGAGGTACTGACAACAGTCATCGTGCTGGCCAAGCAATGCACAGAAGGGGTACGGTTCAACTGGAACTGCGAGGAGTTCCTGATGAGCTACAAGGAGGCCCAGGAGTAGGGTAAGACCTTCCACTACGCGTGGTTTCTTTTATCCATCCTACTGGTTACAGGAGAATTACCTGAGGATAGTCGGTTTCCTCCCCTTGACCAGGACTGGCCAAAGGTAGAAAAATACATGTTGCTATGGGTGACGAAGGATACCACGTGAATCCGAGAAACCAAGATCTTTTGGGTACTAATGGAGGCGAGTTTATGACTATGGATCAACAAACGACCATGTCTATCCCCCTCGGTATACGACAATCTAAGGAACTTTGCAGACTTTAAGTAGATATGCACAATGTGTATATCAGGGCGTAGAAGGACCGGGAGCAGAAGTGGACCACACTCCCCTTCATCACAATAGATGACACTATTTTCATGGTGCTCGACACATGGACACCAGATTTGGTGGTGCGCGATGAGACCTGCTAACACAACAAAAGCGGAACGAATACCCAACTAAAGAAGTGTTGGCTTCCCAGGAGGCAACGAAGGCCACCGCAGAAAAGGAAGCAGAAGTAGGGGCTGCTACGATACAGGAATAAGGAGGCCCAAACTTGACCATAGGGCATGGGACAGAGGATACGATGGAAGGCGCAGACCCAAGTACCACCTCTTCACAATTGAAATGACCACGAGGGACAAAACAAATAGGGCCATAGAAGAAGACCAAGGCTTCCAGGTTGGATGGGGAGCCTATTACACTAACCGAGGGTGACCTATCCGATATCGGCAACATAATTCACGAAGTCACTAGGGAGGTGCTCCAGGAGGCAATGGTTGAGCAAGAAAATGTGTTGGGGGTGCTCAGAGCGCAACTCCAGGAACTTCAGGTGTGGGCCCCACAGCATGGAATGGTAGTCATCTACGGGGACATGGGTACATGAGTAACCGAGCAATTGCTGCGGGCCAAAATGGAAAATACCGTCACACTGCCGGAAGGAGCACTGATAGTGGACAATGTGGAGGATAGAGCCGTGGTAGGCCAGCTCAAGGGACTTGGCCTAAACTTGGCTTCCCTTCCGCGAGAGATATTATACCAGCTACAGGATGGAGCGACAATAGAGCTCCACGCTAGGGAAGGATGTGCAGTACAGATGCTCAGTGAACAACGAATCAACATCAAGCAGCTAAGCCTCCAACGCGATGAAGTGGTAGCTCAAACTCAATAGGTGGAGCAAGTCATCGAAGAGGCATGTCGCTGTTTCTCCAAGCTAGAGATTGCAGTAGACTTACCAGTCGGTATATGGATCCACAAACTGGCCAGTGGATTCTGCGAGGCAAAGGAAGAAGCAACAAGGATCCAGATGGACCTCAACTTGCAGATCATGGAGCTACGGCTGAAGGCGCAACCCTATACACCACCAGAAGTCAGAGAGCAGTGGCACCATGCCATTCAATTGGGCTTGGAAGCAATAGAGCGTGCCATACAGGACTACACAGGCTTGTTATATCAGTCACTGTTCACCCTCATTTCACTACGGGAAGACCCAACACTACAGTGGTTAGAGACAGAAGCGCGAGAGTTGCAGTAGGCCTATGACAAAGTCCAGGGGACTGTGCAGACTGTCACCCTTACTCAGCAACTGGCCAAGATGAGGGAGGCTCAAGCTCTAAAGGAATAGGTGAACGCAGCGCATCAGAAAGAAGAAATGCTTAAAGAATGCATCCAGCCTTGGCTCGAGGAAGCATTCACGGTCACCGCCAAGATCGAGGGAAAACTGGCACAGATGCAGGGTGTATATGCACTTAGGCAACGGATCACACCTGACAATGAAGCATCGGAGATATGCACAAAACAAGTACAATGGATAGCGGAAGAATGTGCTGCAGATGTAAGCGAAGCGTAGAGGTTGCTAGATGAACTTCGCGTGAAGATCACCGCACTAGCCCAGTGACTCAGGACGAGTCACGATGATTGTGTTGGGAGCATGTTGGGTAGCAAATCCCCCCATAGCGGGTTTTTGGGGCTTGTAGCACGAAGTTTGGTCAAATGTAATGTGAATTCGGGTGCAGAGCATGAGAGTCTAGGGTTTTCCACCATAAAATATTTTAATTTAATACAGAATGTGTCAGCCTACCCATGGTCCACGGACCATGGGAATGTATAAATAGAGTGAGGCTCTAAGGGTAGAAGATAGTTTTTGGCTAGTCTTGGTCTTAAGTAATATGGGTTTTTGAATAATGAATTCACTCTAAGTCTATAAGTATGAGTCTTGGGTTGTAGTAGTAAGGAGAGGCTCTGTAGTTATGTGCACAGAGGCCTAGCAGAGTTTGCAGCTGTGTGCACAGACCCCTGCAGCTGAGTGCGCAGGGCGGAGTTGGGAGTTTACTAAACAGAGGACTAATAAAAGATAAGTTGATTCTGAAATATTGTGCATCTACTCATAGATCTGTATGATTATGCTTCTGTTATATCTTTGCATCTCTTTGCAGTTTATGATTGCGCGCACTTGTTGTAAATGTTGAATGGTTAATGAGAATATTGGGCCCACATAATTGAAGTTAAGATCTATAATAATAACACAAGGATCTAGACAGTGTCTCTTTGCGCTCTTTACAGAGCTATGCGAAGATTAGCCAGCTGCGCGGAGCAGCGCAAACATGTGGGATTAGTTTGCAAACATCCCAAATCTCATCAAGACATCCCTAGGGTGCGGAAACCTGGTTCCAGCACCCTCCCATACTACCTTGGGTGAGACCTCAGTTTGCGCTCCGCGGACTATTGCCGAAAGGGCTTGTAGTACCAGGATTTGCTTGGATAACCTCATTGCTGAACCTGGGTCAGGCCCCAAGTAGCCAACAGAGGGATTCCTAATTAATAAGGGCATAATTTCTCAGGAATTACGAAAGGAAATAGGGGCTCAAGAAAAGGAAGAATTTTAATAATTCTGGGTCAAAGCTTCCCAATGAGAAGAGAGATAGTTTATTCACTTGCAGGCTGTGCTCGGTTGAGCAAAGCAATTGTAATAAATCTCTATTCATTATATTAATGCAAGAAAGAATTAGGGTTTTTAACATATTTCTTTCCACAGGAAAATAATGTGTGCATGTGTGTTATTTATTATTTCATGTTGATGATTTATGTTCGATATTACAAATTGAATTCCTTAGAGAAATAGAGTAGGTTTGTGTCTTGTGATTTTGATTAAAACTTCATGAGCAGTTGTAAATCTACACATAATTTATACATTTTGGTACTTTGGGTTCCACTCCATACCCACTCTCATCTATTTGGTCATTTTTTTAGTATTCAACCATATGTATTGGCCCCTAAACTCCTTGCATACATAGTGTTACAACTGATGCCCGACGTTGATCTCAACAACATAAACACATATAAAAGAACTAGTCGGTTGCGTATTATAAAGCAAAAAAAGGTGATACGTCGTACCTAGCTTCAATAGCCTCAACTTTGTGTTCCTTATAACAAAGGGGTAGCCCAGACCACCAAACTTTGGGGAGTTATGGTCCAAGTCTTGTAGCCCCAAACTCTCAATTCCAATAGGTTAACTAGTATATGAACATGCTTGAGCTATACAATATTTTATGAGCTTTAGATATCAACTATGTGGACATGAATACACAATCCATCATATTCATCATGAACATAGTAATGGACAACATAATCTAGGAATGAATTAGATTTAGGAATGTACAAGATATCATCCCAATAATGAGCATAACAATGAGCATCATAGCTCAGAAAATCATTTACATTCACTAACGCTCAAGATCTTGCACCATTCACAACATAACAAGGAACATCATAGTTAATAATTCAATATGCGTGAGTAATTTACACTTATTTGTGTGTGTTTGAAGATGGTTCCAAACTGAAGGAGGGGCTTCAACTCTCCACCCAACCATAGGACAATTATTGCGCAACCTTTCTTGCTACTGAGAATCCCTGAGTTAGATCCACAGTATGAGGAAATGATTCCTTGACAAGGTAATTCACACCAATGTTTTAAATAGGAACTCAGAGATGGCATTCACTATCCAAGTGGCTTATCAACTAGCCTATGATAGTAATCACCACAATAACTCACTTACTCTCCTAAATCCATTCATAGAGATTCACCCGAGGTCAATATGGGCTATTACTTAGTCTATGAGACTGAATCCACTACCTAAGTGGTTTATCAATTGTTTTTTCATATAAATTACCACATGGGTGTGCATTCAACTATCCAAGTTGTTAACAACTCTCTAGCAAGCACCACAGTGACTCTGATTTCCATGTCTAGGTGGTTTATCATCTATACAAAAAGCACCATAATGATGCAATAATCCAGTAAGCCTCCCACTAACTACATAGGCATTGACAACCGATCCAACTTTGAAGAAATAGAAGGGGCTTCAACTATGAGTGGTAAGGCTAATCTATAAGCCACTGGTCCCACTCCAAAATCTAAAACAATCCACAAAATATAGGTGCCAACTTAGTGCAAGATCCCACTTTTAGTGAGATATTCCTTGGTGTAATACAGAGATATATGTGATCTCCTATTTGGAATTCTCTGTGGATTATTTGCTAATATACAAAACTCCTTTGTCTATCCTGGGCTACCTTCAATTTCTTCCTAATATCGAACACTTCTTGTTCCATCTCTTTTAGCATATATGGTCCAAGAACTAATTTGTTCACTAGATCATCCCAACTAATGGGAGTGTTGTATTTTCTACCATACAATCCCTTGAAGGGGCTCATCGTCAGTGACTTTTGGTACCCATTCTTGTATGCAAATTCAACTAATGGAAGGAACTCTTCCCACCTCTTTGGCCGATGCATGCCATACAACCTCAACATGTCCTATAAAATTCTGTTCATCCTCTCAACTTGGCCATCTATCTGAGGATTATATGTGATACCAAAATGTAGCTAGGTTCCAAAACCATCAAACAATTCATTCCAAAAACTTGATGTGAATTTGGAATGCCAATCTGAAATGATCTTCTTAGGTATTCTATGTAATTTGAATATTTTCCTCATGAGAAGATGAGCTATGCCAATGGCTTTGTAGGTGGATTTGACAACTATAAAGTGAGATGCCTTACTCAACTTTCCCACTACCACCATTATAGCATCATGTTGTTTGGATGTTTTTGGAAATCATGTGATGAATTCCATAGAATTCCCATTCCCATTTAGGGATTGAAATTGGTTGTAGCAGTCCCATTGGGTGCTTGTATTCCACTTTGATGTGTTGAATTCTAGGAACCTAGAAATGTATTCATCAATTTTCTTCTTAATTTTTAGCCAATAGTAAAATTTCTTTATAACTATTATCATTTTTTGATATCCAAGATGACCCAAATAAGGTCTCTTATGAAACTCGTCCATTATGAGCTTCTTCAATTCTGCTACACAAGGAACATACCATCTATCCTTGAAAGATAACATACCATCATCAGAGAGCATGCAATTCTTTCTCAATTATCCATGCTGGTAATTCTTGTCATGAAACAATGTTTCTTTGATCCTTTATTTGATAACAGATTCACAAGTGCTCATGGTTGCCATATGAGCTACTTGCAAAATTTTACTAAGCGCATTTGCTACCTTTTTCTCCTTGCCTTTAATGTGCTTGATTTCAAAATCAAATTTACTGATCAAAGCCAACCATCTAGCTTGTCTAGTGTTTAACTTGGGCTAGTCAAAGAAATATCTGAGCCCTCCATGATCTGACATCAACACAAAATTCCTCCCAAGCAAGTAATGTCTCCAAATTTTTAGTGCATGTGCTATTCATGAAAGCTCCAAGTCATAAGTGACATAGTTATTTTCATGTTCATTGAGTTTCCCTGACTTATAATAAATTACATGTCCTTTTTTCATCAAGATTCCACCTAGTCCTTCCTTGCAGGCATTTGTGAAAACTAGAAACTCCTCCTCTGGATCTTCTATCCTCAAAATAGGTGCATGTGTGAGTAATTTCCTGAGTTGCTCAAAACTAGATGCACATTTTAATGTCCATTGGAATTTTATTCCTCTCTTTTGTAAGGATGTGATTGGATGCCAAATATTTGAAAAATATTGAAAGAATCACTAGTAATATTTGGCCAAGCCATGAAATATCTAACCTCCATATTGGGTGTGGAATCCCCCCAAGGCATGTTTTGGGGCTCAAAGCCCAAGTTTTGATCGAATTTTGTTGTAAAGTTCCACGAATTGTGGGCACAAAAGTATGTTAGAGTCACAGGGTTGTCTGCCCTAGTTTTGTAATGTAATGTTGGCCTACCCATGGTTTGTGGACCATGGGATTGTATAAATAGAGTGAGGCTCTAAGTGTAAAAGATAAGAAGTAGTATAGAGAAGAAAGAGTCTAAGTGACTAAGTGTGTCTTTGGGTCATAGAGTAGGAGAAGGCTCTACAGCTGAGTGCACAGAGGCCTAGTGGTCCGCAGCTGAGTGCGCGGACCCCTGCAGCTGAGTGCGCAGGGCAGAGTCGAGTATATAATCGAGGAAGGAATTAACAAAGAGAATCTTGTTATCAATTTGTTTATCTGTTCTCAAGTTAATGAATGATTGATCTAATTTTCTAATATATTGTTTATTTACTGCGCGCACCTGTATGAATGGTTTATATTGTTAAGTATAACTTAAAGCATGCAAGTAGGCTAAGCTAATCAATTAACAATGGAATATTAGTAAGGTCTTGGGTAATAACAACATTCGGCCCTTGAGTAGGGTTGCGTGAAGGAAACATCTTAGGCTGTGAGGTACGAGAAAGTGCGCATAGCAATGTGTGCACAGAGTTAAACCGCAAACCACTTGAACTGATCATACATCTCCAGGGTGTGAAAACATGGTTCTAGCACCCTCCCATAATACTGCGGGTGAGACCTCAGTCTATGCTCCACAGACTATTGCTGAAAGGGCCAATAGTACCAGTATTTGGTTGGTTAAATCAACTCTGAACCTGGGTTAGGCCCCAATAAGCCAACAAATGGTTCCGTTTCTAAGACCGAGATCTACATAAGAGATTTCTGATGTCGTGTCACTGGAATTCGACAAAGAAAGAAATTGAAGAGTGGTTGGACAGAAAGATTCACAAGTTCGTGGCACAGGAAAATAGGAATCCAAAAGTATCGTAGAAAGAGTGGCTAGAGCACTACTTATATATGGAAATCCATGAAATTTTCTTTGCATCTTTCCCCTCTGAGTTGTATGAGTGGATCGCGAGGCTAGCAGACAGTCAAGGAAGGTGTAGGCTTAACAAACCTATTGTCTGGACTCTGGAGTTGGTGCATAGACTTGAAGCATCAGAAGATAAGATCATGTGTGTTGTGGGCCGTTGGCTCAATTGAATTATAGGAGGATTTATCACCGAGTTCGTGGTAGATACTTTAGTCAGCGATAGTGAGGCGGAATGACGCTTCCTCAAAGGACCGCGAGGTAAGTACGTTAAATCTTTGAACACCTAGATTAAGATGCTACTGTGTGAAAAGTGGGTTATGCGAATAAATTGATGTTTGGGGCTACGTGAAGTGGGAAGATATATAGAAACAAAGGTAGCGCAAAATTAGACTAGTCCCTTGATTTCACCTCCATGGGAGAGTGAGGAGGAGCTCGCGAAAGTCTTACCAAGAAGCGTGATTAGTCTGATAGAGCAGCGAATTCCGCGCATACCACCCCCACCTATACAACCACTAGTTTCACCATCTTCACCCTCCTCTTTTCTCACACCACCTCCACCACCACAACAGTTCAATATGGCAAGCACGATAAAGTTGCCAGTGTTCAAAGGAGTAGGGAATGAAGATTTGGACCAGTTTTGGTTCATGGTAAAGGTTGTATGGGAAATGTAGGGAGTCACGGATGACAATATAAAGAAGGCAATGCTGGTGAGCGCTTTGCAGGATCATGCAATAATGTGGTACATTAAGCATTCCAATGACAATCCAAACACAGGGATCACAGATATCCAAGTTACGCTAGACAAGGAATTTAGTAGGCCAAAATAAGAGACACAGTCGATTATTGGATTTAAGGAAATCGCGATGCTTCAAGGCGAGACCCCATGGGAGCTAGATTAGAGACTGAAGTGTATGATTCGTGAAGCCAACATGACCTTGACAGATGGGAAACACCGCGCATGGTTTGTAGCTTCGCTAATGCCGCATCTAAGGAAAACATTGTCATAGCAGAAGCTATCCACTCAGGCTGAGGCCTTGGAAATCACAATGAGACTGCATGAAACCCCGATACATGACCCTAACCTAGGAGACCAACAGATCCATGCGTAGTTGAAAAACTTGTGCCTTGATATGCAAAGTTTGAAAAAATACAGGACGACTTGCCCAGAAGCGCGCGAGGAGGTATGGTGCATAAAGTGCAAAGGTGAGGAACATGAAAAGGACCATTGTCTAGTATTCACGAACTACTTGGCGACAGGAGGACCAATGCCATTGAGACCAGAGGCACAAGCGGGACCAAGCGCGATGCCTACATTATGGTGCGTGATTTTTCAGATAAGAGGAAAACATGCTACAGATAACTGCCATCTATTACAGAAGTATACGCAGAGTTCCCAGCAGTTGTTCTGTAATTTCTACAGGTCAGTATGCCATGGTAGGAGTTATGAAGTAATGATGGATCAAAATCCTACCTACAGAGTTCAGACCGAAACACGGGACCTCGATCAAAATGCAGGGATGGTGCGCACTAGATTTCAGGGGCACGGATGCAGTCGAGGTGGAATGGGACTAGGAAGGGGTCGCAGACAGCTAATCCGTTACAATTGCAGAGGGTCAGGGAATTATGCTTGCAATTGTACAAATATGATGAGATCATCATGCTTATATTGTATCCAGTTTGATCATGAGATGGAGGACCGTCCCACACTGATATCTAGGTTGTGCGATAAAGGATCACTCCAATCTCCTTCGACTCAGAACTTGTAAATGATGAGGTCTGAGCCGTGTGAGGAGGACCCGAATGTAAATATCATGCTCCAAAGTGGTATTACAACAGGAGATGACAAAGGCAAGCAGCCCAAAGAGAGTGCCTGGGTTTGCAAGGCTCCAATGAAGGAACCAAAATTTGATTTGGAGCACGCTAAGGAGACATTCATGGAAGCTAAGAAGAGCTTCGTAGAGGCCTCCACTTCAGGTAGTAAAGACAAACTGGAACCAGAAATGGACACATCCATGCTCACTAACTTTTTGGAGACATGCATGAAGCTGTTGCGCAACAACAAAGCTGTGAAGGGACTGCAAGAACTCATCACTAGATGTGTTGCGACCGCGCCAAGAGAACTGCACGTAATCTGGAAGTTGGGAAAACACACAACGCGAACAGGAAGGGAGATGAGATTGACTGTGTAGATCGAGGAATATGAAATGGATCAAGTGATTTTGGATCTAGGATTGGACGTAAACATCCTGCCAAAGCATACCTGGGAGCACATGGGCAAGCCCGCGTTGCAATGGTCTCCTATTCAATTGCGAATGGTGAACCAACAAAAGATCCTACCCATGGGAATATTGTAGGGAATAATGGTGGACATTGAAGGTGCGAGCGCACTTCTAGATTTCGAATTTGGGCCACTGACATGAATGGAGTGATAAATCTAAAGAAGCGTAAGATGATTTTTGAGAAAAATTCACTATGTGTAGTGGTACCTTTAGACCCTGTCGAGGGATCGCGCTACACAGAGCCAGTGCGTGACTACGAGAGTGATGACGATCTAGATTGTATATACAAGATAAGTGCGTGGGAGCAGGACAAGGTGAATCCAACGACAGATGGCAGGATTTCGTGGAAGCATGAAAGCTCCTACACCTTAGATTTAGATGAAGAGATAGAACGATGGAAGAACTGGTTACAAGAGGTAACCATGCTTAACTGCAACATGATGAAAAGGTCATTGCGTTGCATGGCAACAGAGGCAAGAGATCTACCTATGCATGATGAACTGACCGAGGTGGATGATTTCCTGAACAAATTTGAAAGCGAAGTACCAGAACAACAGTGGTTCGATGCTCTGAAATGGGCACTGCACACTACACTTGCAAGATGGTGGGGTACGCATCAAAGAAGTTTTGAGAACTGGCACGACTGTAGAAGAATGATGCTCATGCAGTTTGGAAAACCTTAGATGCAGATGAAAGCTAGGTATGACGGACGAAACAGCCAGTGCACCCACCTCTCCATATGGGTATAGGCGTATGGTGCCCAACCTGCATGAACGCACACTGTCCTCATGATAGGAAACATGACCAACAAGCAGGAGTGTGCAAGACAATGGCACGAACGAAAAAGTACGATAAGACCAATCACACCGAAGATTATCTGCGTGGAAGCCTTTGATAAAGTATGTGACGTACATAATGCGGTCCACCATGAGAAACACATTGAATGGGACCTGTGCGTACCAGTGGTTCTATGGGCTTATAGGACCATGTGCAAAACCTCGACCGCATGGGCACTCCCAAAGCTAAAGTATGAAGTAGATGTTGTAATCCCTATGAAGCAGGCAAAGCTTAGAACGCGCATAGTAGCACCCGTAGATACGATGGTTTGCGAAGTCCGGAAAGGAGGGATCACATAGTTGCAAGAAATAGAACACATGGGACTTGAAGAAGAAATCCAACAGGGAAACCTTAGACTCCACAAATTGGAAGAATAAAGGGTACGGTTATGAAAAAAGAGTGCTTTAATGGAAGCAGAGGTCAAGATGATGGAGGAGAAAATAACGAAATATTTTCTCAGCAAAAAGACCACGCTGGTAAGACAGGGTGCGTGCGATCCTGATGACAGGGTTAAGGCCTATTGCTGCGAATTGATTAGTCTGATGCCTTGGCTTGGACCACATATTGCTAAGCATAGTGACCAGGGTAGCGCGTTGTAAATGGTGAAATGTGCGGTGCCGACTGTAACAATACAAGGTGGGGATTCTCTAGGAACCATGATGGAGGACAGGATGGAACTCTACACAGGTGGTGCGACCACCTGAATAGCCAAGGGAAGGATAGTCTTAGTGCTCCAGGCAGTTGGAAGGGAGTGCGGGACTATAAACTATTTTTCCCAGGAGCTGCGTGATATTGGAGATGCTCGGAGAAGCAGAGAGTCATAAGGTCCGCGACCGCACACGGGGGGCTACGCTACCACTCGAGTTGGCCAGAAAGTGACCATTAAAGTCACTATTTATGATGGGATGCTCGACTTGAGACCAAATGGAGCAGGCGACAGGAATTTAAGACGCGATTTATGGGCAAGATTTGGGAAAATATGCCACCAAGAAAGCATTAATGAACCAGAATGGGGGGGGAGCGGTCGAATTAAAATTTAAAAAGCACTATAAAACACAAAGGGCTACCCAAAAAACAACACTTGGTCATTTGCGAATTGAGTGATTAAGCAGAGACCTGAGCATTATGAGCCGAGCGTTGATTGAGCCCTTGAATTCGCGAGTGACAAATTGTAGCACAGCTACAATGAAAACAAATAAGAATGGTCTGGGAATAGAAGAGGTAATCACCGGCGAGGCCACGTAGGCCCTAACTGTGGAAGATGTTCCAAAAGGTGCCAGGATTGTGGCAGAAATCCCCAAATCACTACGTACACCAAGACCCAAGAAGGATAAACAAGCAATGGCTCCAGTATGCGTGTCCCCGTGGAACCCATTGCATAGCAAACTATCGATGGAGGAGAAAGGGAAAGCTGTCACAATAGAAACAAATGAAGAAGAAGAAGATTTTCAATCCCTTATCATCGCAGAGGAAGAATATGAAGGCATGGAGGTGGATATTCAACCTACACACTCTGTAACAAAATTGACTGCCTATGTCCCCTCATGAAAAGGAAAGACCAAAGTGCCAAAGGACCTAGACGAGACCAAGAGTTCGCTCCAGACCCCGCTCCTCCTAGATGGCATTATGTTCAAAGGCACACACTTGGGTTGCGTGCCAACCATGAAATTTGAATATTGGGACCTCGCTGACTGCGAGAAGTTCCCTTAGCTCGAGATTGGAAATCTCATGAAGCATAACACCGTGGAGGTGCTGACAACATTAGAGCCACGGAAGTGGTTGCGCGGTGTGGAAAAGGCCGAGCTGCTGAACTTACTATGGGTGCCACATTTCCACCGTGCGATAATCACCATTTTCGTCATCAGTTAGCTACTCTGCCTGGTGCATGATGGGTATTTATGGCTGGAGGAGCCCATCCCCATCATGGAAGACCTGATCCATCACATATCCCAGCTCCCATACAAATGAAAGGACCCCACGACAATATCAGAAAGAAAGGGAAGTGACTTGGACATCGCGGAGGCCATGAAAATGAAGTACAAACCGGAAAAGAAAAAGAAGGGCTACTCCATCTCCAACATCAAGGACAAAGTAATTTGCATAGCTACCGAAATCCTCACAGGAAAAGTTATGCGAAAGTGCCACACTAATGAGGTATCGGCGCCGGTGGTCACACTGGCCAATAATTGCGTGGAGTGGGTCCAGCTTAACTGGTCTGAATTCCTCTGCACAGAATTTCTAGAGAATTGTCACGAAGCCCAGGAGTAGGGAAAAACCTTCCACTATGCGTGGTTGTTGCTATCCATAGTGCTCGTAGAAGGGGAATTGTCGGAGGATAGTCAAATCCCATAATTGACAGAGAATTACTAGAGGTCGTGAAGTACACTTCACTCTGGGCCATGAAGGATGCTACTAGAATACGTGACAACAAGATATTTTGGGTGCTCATGGAGATGAACATCCGAATGTGGATCAACCGAAAGTCGCGCTTATCGCCCACAGTGTACAACAGTCTACAGAGTTTTGCAGAATTAAAGGTAGATAGGCATAATATATACATCAAGGTGCGGAAGGATCCGATGAAGCAGTGGACAAATCTACCCTTTGTAGCCACTAACGATGCCATTTTCACTGTCTTGGAGGCATCTCCTCCGGAATGGCGTGCCCCAGATCATGTAGAACTTGAAAGGGCGGTAGTGCAGAAGAAGAAAGATGATGCCAAGCTGTGCATCACGCAGTTGGCCGAGAAAAGGTGGAAGGAAGCAACAGTAGCCGAGGTGCGGGTAGCACGGGAAGCGACATAGAAGGAAACCAAGCAGGAAAAGGTTGTAGCAGAAGCAACAACATAGGAAGAAACCACGAAGGCAAACGAGGGCCAAGCAACGCCTTCGCAAGGGCAGGAAGCAAAGGAAGCAGAAACAAAAGAAGGAGGCATCGACCCACGAACCATGTCCACACAGTTGAAGTGCCAACACCCGGTAGACTGAGCAGGACCAAGGAAGAAGGTCAAGGCCTCGAAATTGGCCATTGACCTGATCACCCTAACTGAGGGTGATCTGCATGACATCGGTGAGACGGTGCATGATGTCACAAATGTGGCCCTTTAGGATTTCATGCAGGAGCACTAGAGTGTGTTTGGGGCCCTTAGAGCATAGTTGCAGGAGTTATAGGTGCACCCCCCTCAGGTTGGTACCCTTTCAACCCACCTTGCAATAGGATCCACCATAGTAGAGCAAATTTTGCATGCGTGGATGGAAAACACAATAGTGTTGCCGGAGGGGGCTCTAGTGACATCGAATGAGGCTGATAGATTTTTGGTTAGCAAAATGAAAGGCCTTGGTCTTAATCTGGCTGCCCTTCCACGTGAGACACTATATCTATTACAAGGCAGGATAACGACAGAGCTGCGTGCTAGGGCGAGATGCATGATCCAAGTCCTCAGTGAGAAAAAGATAAACATGGAACAACTCAGCTTGCAGTGCGATGAATTGGTGTCCTAAAATCAACAGTTGGTGCAGGTGGTAGACGACGCTTGCCGAAGTGTCCCGGAGCTGGCCATCCTAGTAGATATACCAGTGGAGGTGCGGATCCACAGGTTAGCAATAGGAGTCCGTGAGGCTAGGGAAGAAACAAGAAAGGTTCAGCTAGAGCTGAATCTTCAGATCGCCAAGCTACTGTTTCGAGAATATTTAGTGTTCTTGGACAAATGCCTAATCCTCTAGATCCAGTAGCAGATCTAGAAACAACAGACAAAGTAATCTTAATATTTTTCTATAATCAATAGATAAAACAAAGAGGAGAGAAACCTACTTGTAGTTTTCGCTAGCTCCTTGTCTCCCTTGACTGATCTTGCTGCTCCTTTCCATACTTAAATCGCTTGGAAAGTACCTGCACAACTACAGAAACAAAGACCCATCAAAGCAAAATGATAACGATCTATTTCTTATAAATAACATGGAATCGAGAACATGATACAAATATGAAAGCATTAACATGTAACACAAGCATAAGGAAAAAGTTTTGAAAACTTTATTGATAAGAGGAAAGATTACAACACATATGAGCTCGATTCATCATCACTCTTCCAATTCAAATCCTCTTCAACCTCATGAAAAGCAAGACACTCCAACACTATAACAATACTTGCACTCAATTCTAATCTCTTATCACCAGCATCTCCTTACAACTCATTATTTTTCAGCCCTGATCTCTTAGATGAGTGATCTATTTATAGGTGAGTGAAGGAGGTTATTCCATCAATGGAGATAATGAATTCTTTTCTAAATTTAGAAATCAGTTCCATGGAAGAAGGGATAGGGGATTGATGTTTCCTAATTCCCTTTCTCATCCAAAGGTGAACTCAAAGGAGCAAGTGCATTTGAGAAACTTTTAGAGGCTTCTAATGGATAAGTAATATTCAAAACCTCATGGAAATTTTCTCAAATTTGCTCAGCGTAGGTCAAAGAGGGACCAAATGCGCTGCATAGCACCCTGTCAGTGTATGGTTTGCATTGTAGTGCACCCTAATGAAAGCCTACATGTGCTGATCTTCTTAGAGGTAGTTTTTGGATGTTTTCAGTGATGGAACTTCTTTGGAAGTAAGGCATTTTGATGACTAACTTCTTTAGGGCATGTAACAACTGCACTAGGGGTTGATGGGCCTTAATAGTATTGATCTGTAATTTGGGGTTGATGTGCCCAAATGGATCTGTAACAGTTGCCCCCTAAAGCATGAAGTCGTAAATATATATGTCGGGTGAAATGATTTATCATGAGGAGAGGAGGTTTCGAACGGAAGGTGACCTGCATCAATTACAATATATCATGATAATTTGATTTTCTCATGAATTAGCTGAGGGAGGCATAACCATGCTTAGCTTATAAACTTTCATTACATGTACAAATATAGTCGTCTACAGATATAGACCCATGAATGGTTGACCATGAATGTAAGGCCATTATACATTTGATTTAGTACTCCTGAATATATCACAACCCGAATGGATGAAACTAGATCTGTTGTCTTCAATCTCATCCAATATTTCGCTCAAGTACAAGTCTAACCATGTGAATAGATGTTATAAAGTCAGTCATGGAAAGACATCGTTTGATTACCAGCCAATGATGTAAGCCATTAACAGACGCGAGAGGAATCACCGATAATGATGATGACCCTCAAGGTGCTATAGTACATTTCACATGGTTTGAATAAATGATTTGATGTTGAACACCATACAAAGTCTTTCGGTCGAAGGCCATTGATGTCAACCTATCGCTGGAAGCGAGAAACCCACCATTGATGTATGCAAGCTTCAAGGCACTGAAGGGGTGTTTCTAAGTTAACTTCTTGGATGATGTGCTGATGTCGACAAGAAGCAACTCATCGCAAGATGGCCTTGATGTATCCCACATCTAGGACATGAAACAAGGTAAATGATTTTGGAGATGAGAATCGATTGATGACACAAGGTTCAGGAATGGTGGTCATGAAAATGAAGGTTTATGGTATTGCAAAGGATGAAGTTTGAACTGAATGAATTCTCTTGAACATATCGGTGACACTAATATGAATTGGTAGCATTGACCTAGAACAAAGTAATGGATGGTATGATAGACCAATGGTGTGATAACCATCAAGTTGAATAACCCAACCCACATAGTCACGGTGATGAGGTGAAAGTGTCATGTTTAAGAGTGACTCGCTACCATAAAGTTTTCTCGACTTTTTCCCATTTTCCCCAGTCATTGCTGACCAGTACCTCTTTATTTTTTATCAATCTTGAGAAGGATAACATATGCTTGTCGCATAATTCACCCTTCGAGTGAACCCATCGCTATTTGATGCTTTAACGAGTGTAGTGAAGGTGAAACTCGGTCTTGTCTAGATGGACAAGTTTGTCGCTATTTGATGTTTTTAACAAGTTTAATGACAAAGAAAACTTGGTCCTTTTCATGTTTAGAGAGTTTGAAAAGGGATGAAAAGGAAACTCCATAAGTTATTTTTCATAAAATAATCTCTCAAGTCCGAAAAAGCATAAAATAATACAGGAGAGATGTTGTTTCCAATCCTTTAACAAGCTGGAATAGACAAATGCTCGACAATATTTTCATATTTAGAGAGTCTAACAAGAGTTTAAAGAGGACTATAAGGTGGTTTCTTTTCATTTTTAACAAAGCTCGAAAAAGAAACAAAAGTTTGCTTTGTGGTCAAATATGTTTAGTTTACACTTAAGCACGTCGAATTCTACTTTCATTTGTTAAACCTGCTCAGAAACTCCATCAAAGAGGATTAAAAATAAATTTTCATGGATAAAATGAATAAAAAACTAATGTTTACTCGATTAATGTGCAAGAAATAAACATAAAAACAAGTTTTATTATTCGTTTTCACCATTTCACTTTTACCATTTGACTTTGGAGTTTTGGAGCAGTTTTTTTACCTCAAAGTTCACTAGCTGATTGTAGAGGATTCAGTGGACCATTTCTCATGCTGTCCAGACCAAGTAGGAGCTATCCCTATTCTCTTCCATTTAATTCCATTTATTTTCAGTTTTGAGCAATTCTTTTTTGGTTTTTGAGGCCCCTAGGGTTTCATTTTAGGTGTTTTGGTTCAGCGCACCCTTTCAATATCAAAAGGTGCATTGCATTGCATACACCTAGAAGGTAGTATGCATTGCAGCGCACTGTCTCTAATGGAGGGGTGCGATGGGTGCAAAAACCAAATTTTGACAGTTGTTTTCTCCCAAATTTTCAACTGTTTTTTGCAAAAAATGGATCCTAATTTGTCTAATGGTTGTATTTTAGACATTCACTGGATCAAAATGGTGATTGTATGGAGAGAATGAGAGCACAAGGAATAGGACATGGTTTCCCTAAATGATTAGGGAACAGTTGATGCCCTTAGGAATTGTGGGTTACTGAAATATTTTCGATTATCCAGCATGCGGCAACAAATTGAACTATTACAGTATCTTGTTCGTTCTTGGGATCCTACCGATTAGGTTTTTCACATTAGGGGAAAATTGATCCCCTTTACCATCGAGGATATTTACTTTATGACTGGACTATCAAGTTGGGGTGCCCCCATCTCATTATCAAGATTTACCAGAGGAGGTGAATCAGTGAGAGATTATATTTGACAATTTTGCCGGGAAGGAGCTTAACCTAGTAGAGGCGAAAAGATCAATATCAGAGTTGTTAGTGATTTACCATTGAGAACAATCCTTTTCGGCCTCACCAAAATGGCTAGCAACGCAACTTTACATTTGGAAAACAGGTCTTATATGCAGTGTGCTTTAGAGTGCCTAGAGCCAAAGGTATTCACCTGGTGTGAGACAGTTCTTTCATTAATGAAAGAACAACTGCCCAAGGTAAAGAATGGGAAGACAAAAATTTTTGGTTATGGGTCTATCTTGATTTCTTTTGCCTTGGAGAGAATTCCTCTCATGTAGCCACAACACATTTCATAGGGAGTACCTGGACCTAGAGACCCACGGATGCAGAGGTGGGTAGATCTTATGGCTAGGCATGCTGGCCAGTCATTGATCTCGTTTACCTCTGCTTTCTTTGAGTGGTTTGACCGTCAGAAAATGGCCTTCATAGAATATCCATACTTTGGGATGGATTTCTGTGGTGATCCAGATCTGGTGTTGCCGGTTGGAATGCAGTGGAGTGCTATTGGTAAATTGTTTGACCACAATGTTTTTTCTTTTTAAAGTTTCTACTTTTTTTGTTTTTTTTTATTATTGCCAAGACTAAACAAACATTTTTATATGCATGCAGATGTTGGATCTGTTCGACCTGTGGGACGCCAATGGGAGGAAGGTGCACTAGTACAGAGAGTTGTTGGGAGAGTAGTTCTCCAAGACCTGGATTTAGCAGAGACCTTGGCCAAGCTATAGGATCACATAGAAGGTTTAACCCTGGGTATTCCGGATGTTCGAATTGAGGAGTTATCTATGTGATTGCAACGCCATACCATTGGCATGCCAAGTCATTGGACGAGACTCCTAAGCATGATAGCATAGGTTGTGACATGTTATCATGAGCAACACTAGTTTACTTGGATATTTTCTGCATACATTTTTGAGTTTTTTGGGCTAGATGATAGATTTTTGTCTTGGACACCAACTATTTGTAAAAACTTATATACAACTATCTATTTGACATTCAGAGTTTTATTACAGTTAAGTGATGCAATCCTATTCAAATGATGATGAAAATGTTTACTTTACATATGTCGCAAATGTCTATTTAACACATAGTTTTCTAGAGAGTCAGTTAATGTGTTTAAATCTCTGGAAATATGTTGATATTGAATAAATTCAAAATACCTTTCCAAAATACAAACTCTAAGGAACATGCAATGAATTACTGGGTTACGGATGGTATAAACACCAGTAAGCTGTAGTACGACAAGTTGTGAGTCTAGCCTAATGATGATTCAACGTATGCCAAGTGAAATGGCATCAGAGAGGAGTTCGATCAACGTGCTATACTCAATGATATTGTTTTTCGATCATCCAATAAATATCCCTCTAAAACTCACTAACTCACCGCTTGGAGCGAAAATGGCCCATGTTGCAAAAGATCAATTCTGCGTACTACGAATAGCTCCATTGGCATACCCAACAAATGGTTCCGAAAAGTTTGACATCTGCAACAAATGCGAAGTGGATTACCTAACCAAATAAAAAATATAAAAGAAAACACACACAAATGCAATCAAAGCATATATATAGTGAGTCTTACTACACTTAAATAAGCATAGTAACGTTTAAGGTACAACCCGTTTTGGGGCTGTGACAATGGGATCCCATCATAGTACACTAACTCGTAGGCCCATCCATAATGGTTCAAATTTTCCCACTCCAATTTTATCAGAATCCTGATTGTAAAGCAAGACCAAGTCACCTTCTGAGAAGACACGAAGCTTAACATTTATATCATATTGTGCCTTGATATGTTTCTTATGTGCCTCGTTAGCCACTGCGGCATCATGACGGGTTTCATCTAGATGGATTAACTCCAAGAAACACGCTTCTTCTTCAGAATTATTAGGTAGTAGGTCAATCGTGAGTTTGAGAGACGAGATTTCACATTGGATTGGTAAGACTGCTTCCAAACCATACACCAACTGAAAAGGCGTAAATCTGGTTGCATTTATCATCGAGGTTTGATATTCCCACAAAGCGTACAAGATTAAATGCCAATTACTTTTATGAACTCTAATCATTCTTTACAACATGCGCTTAAGGACTTTGTTGATAGCCTCAACTTGTTCATTCGCTTGCGGGTAGTATGGAGTAGAACTATCATGTGACAGTCCTAATTCGATAGTTAATTCGATCATCATGTGATTGCGAAAATGCGACCCATGATCTGTGACTATAGCTTGTGGTACACCAAACTTAGCAACCACATGGTTGAAAAAAAACAGAGCATCCGTTTCGCCACTGTTGTTCAATGTTGGCATCGCCTCGACCCATTTGGTAAAATAGTCAACAACAACTATAATATACCCATGCCCCCTAGCTAAGGTGGGGTTACATGTCATAAAGTCAATGCCCCATTTTGCAAATGGGCCAACAACAATGACTGGATGAAGTGGTGTAGGTGGTAATCTGGTTTTACGGTAAAAAATTTGACAAGCATAGCAACTTCTAACAGCAAGAATGCAATCTTTGAATATGGTTGGCCAGAAGTAACCAACACGTAAAATTTTCTGTGCAGTTGTGTAACCAGATAAATGCCCCCCACAAGCACCTGAATGACACTCATTCAAAGATTTTTCGGCCTCCTCATGAGTAAGCACCTATGTAATATCGTATAGGCACCATGATGATAAAGTGTATCACCAATGATCAGATAATCTTTAGCTTGGTATCGAGTATGTCGTTGTTCAGAGCGAGAGGTGTTAGGTTGAAAATCTTGGGTCTGGAGATAGACCAATATATCTCCATACCATGGATCACTTGACGAGATAAGAAACAAAGACTCATCCAAGATTGATGCTTCTGATGTTAAATCATTGGAGGATGAGGGAAGATCACAAAGTAACTTGGCAAAGACAAGAGATTTCTTTGATTTAGATTTGATGAATTCCAAATCAAACTCCTGCAAGATAAATATCCATTTAGAATACTTTCCCCCCAGCAATTGACGTGACAAAATGTATGTCATAGGGTTGCAATTTGATACAATGGTAGTTTTGCAAAGGAGGATATGATGACGAAATCTCTGCACAGCTTGAACGACTGCCAAGGCTAACTTTTCAACATATGAATATTTACTTTCTATATCGTTGAGATTACGACTCAAATAATAAATAGGATGTTCAGTTCCACTTTCTTCTTGAACTAAAACCATACCAATGGTTGTATCTGCAGCGGTCAGATACAAGTAAAAGTATTTTTGATAGTTTGGGACATACATTAATGATGCTCTAATCAGGGAATCTCTGAAAGCATCAAAAGAAGCTTGTGCAACTTGGTCCCAATGGAAGGGTACCCCTTTCTTCAATAAATGTGTATAACCTTTAGCTAATTCAACATAGCTAGGAATGAACCTCCTCAGAAAGTTTGCCTTCCCTTGAAGTCTCTATATCTGTGACAAGTTTGAAGGTGGAGGAAAGTCAAGGATTTCCTGAACCTTAATCGAATCGAGTCGAATTCCATCTTTTGAAACTACGAATCCAAGCAATCAACTAGAGCCAACACAAAACACACATTTTTGTGGATTGAGTCTTATCTTGTAGTGTCAACATCATAAGAATATTGCTCTCAAATGTTGCGGGTGATCAATCCGTTTTCGCGAATGAGTAGGCAAATCATAAAGATAAGGTTGAACAATGTGCTTGATTTCATGGAAGGCATAATTCATCACCCTCTGAAATGTAGCCCCCGCATTCTTCAAACCAAAAGGTAGCTTTCGATAAGAGAATGTGCCCCATGGACATATAAAAGCGGTTTTTGATTGGTCCTGTGGGCAGATATTGATTTGACTATAGCCAGAAAATCCATCCATGAATGAAAAGATTTCACATCCAGCACATTCATCAATAATCTGGTTGATAAAAGGTGTAGGATAATTGTCCTTTGGACATGCTTGGTTTAGATCCTTAGAATCGATGCACACTCAAATTATCCCTTGCTTTTTCATCACTGGAACAATATTAGATACCCAATCAGTAAGAGGTATAGGGAAAATGAAGCCAACATGCAAAATGTTTTCAACCTCTGCTTTAATGGCAACAACTTTCTTAGGATGAACATGTCGAAGCCGCTGTCGTACTAGTTTGAAATCAGGGTACATTTTAATCTCATGCTCAACAATACTTGAGTCAATGCCCTACATCTCCTCATAATACCATGCAAAGATATCTCGAAATTCATGAAAAAGAGCACAATACTTATCAAGTTCCGCTGGAGAACAGGATTTCCCGACATGAATGTTTTCTACAATGTTAGGCTTGGTCAAAATGTTTATAGGAATTGTTTCTTCTATGTTAGACAAATTACGTTCAGAATCTACAGTATTTATAGAATTTGACAAAAAATCAACAATCAATGGGTGATTTAGTTCATTTTAATAATCTACATTGTCATCTAGAAGGTGGGAACAATGATGATGATCCTCCCATGATGTCTCTCCTATCATCGTTGATGTGACGATTCCTTCATCCGTAGAATGTATACGTGAAAAAGGATCTGAATAGGTACCATATTCTAACGATCTATCTACCCATACAATTGTTGAGTGTGGATTTGGGTTTGCCGCACAAGCCCAAAAAATTGATTGCTATGATGATTCAATGGGGCTTAGCTGCAATGCCTTGCTATGACCATCAGTTTCAAAGTAGTTGGAAATCTTTGTAAAATTAGATGATGTAGAAGAAATCATATTGCAAGTCTCTACTCTTGCCACTTCCGCCAATCCAGATGGTGATGGGAGGGCAAAAGTGCCCATCAAAGAAGGATCTTTAAGGAGACCTACTCCAACACTTTGTAGTGACAGTGGTTTTCCATGTATCAACGGAATGCTTCCCGTAGCCTGTATTAGCAAAGAAGGCTAGCTGATCGATGATTGTGATTCCACCCTTGAAGGGAAATGCAATTGTACTAAAGTATGTGGAAAACAAAAACAGCCATAGCATATACCCAAGGCCTTCCTTGTAAAATGTTGTAATCAAGGAGTTCGTCAACTACCTCAACGTCAACAGTTATTGTCTTGCCCCCTAGCTCGATTTGCAGGTTACTCAAAATCCCATGCGGAGTATATGTCCTTCCATCAAAGGCTTTTAATGTAGTTGGTTATCGTGACAAGGGTGGTGAACCAAGTGTTTTCTAGCAGCTCATGGACATAATGCAAGTAGATGCCCCCTCATCAATAATATTTCGGTGAACGTTCTTATTGAGAGCTTTTACTTGTATTAGGAAAGATAATTGCGCTGGTAACTGTGGTGAATATCTTGCATGGTTAAAAACCACAAGATTTGAATCTGTAGAATCTATTCCACCTATTGCTAACAATAAAGCTTGTTTTTGGGAGGGACAGTTTTGCAACACCTCGAGTGTCGACATAGCGGAAGGTGATTGAGCCAGATCTACCACTATATTAAAGTTGTGAGTTGCTAGAGCATGAGGATTGAATGTTGATTTGTGCAAAACTCCCTTTGGTGGCTTTATCGTCAATTTAGGTATAATTGGTGGAACAATTTTTAATGAAGTCAAGGTCAAAGTACTAGGTTGATCAGTGGCCTAGTTATTCGACGACGATGAATTTCCATAATCTTTTTTCCTTGTTGACACCAAAACATCATTTTGTGGATTTGCGATGGATAACTTGAGTACTTGGGATGTGGAAGCATTATTAGTTGCAACCAAATGTGTCTCTGGGGTTGGAAATGGATCTGTCAACACTGCTGATGTGGTTGAAGTCTTTAAAAGTTTAGAGACCTCGGACCGATGTGCACAATCTCTTGTACAATGCTTGTCATTACATATTAGACATGGATAATGAGGTTTCCTAGCTGCAGTAGGGGAATCAGATGATTTCTCAGGAGTGGAATTTTCCTGTTTCTTTTTGTTATTCTTCCCCTTCTTCTTACCTCCTGGTTGCTTTGGACTTTTGCCTTTGTCAGATGACACAACATTAATCTTAGAGGCATGAGTGTTTTCTGATGCATTTGCAGCTTGATTGGAAATAACAAGAGTTTGACCAGATGGTCTTCCTACTGTCTGTGTGCTTGAATAACCAATCACACCATCGCCGGCATGAGAGTCCTTACTCAATTGTGGGGGTGGTGGAACAGTGTAAGCTGGTCTAGGTGCATTGGGAATTTTGTCATAGAGCATGCTGGATTGTGTGTAAATCAAATCCAAGTATTGGGCACGAGTGATAACTTGCTCTTCTGTGACAACTCCAGCTTTTGCCACATCCTCGGTGATTGATGGCAACAAGTAATTTATGAACCACTCAGCTAAAAGCTGATCGGGAACGTATGTCTTAACCATTTGACGATGACGCCGCCACTCATGAATATGATCTGATATATGGGTGGAGGTAGTCTGTTTAAAGTTGGTCAAGAGTTCCATTCCAGTCTCGTATCTGATAGGTAACTGGAAGTGGGTCAAAAAGGTAGTGGCTAAAGTGGTGAAGTTGTTGAAAGAGGCTCTTGGTAATTCAATGTACCATTTAGCAGCTGGACCAATAAGTGTTCTTTGGAAAAGACAAAGTCTCATCGAATCATCATTCAAAGTGTTGTATGAACACCATAAATGAAAGGTCATAACATGATTCGATGGGTCTTCTCCAGGATTTCCATTAAACTTCAGAATATCAGATGGTAACTTATGCGGAATTACTAGCCACCAAGGTACATATTCGATTGGATCATTGGTAAGAAGATTTAAATCTGGTAATTCTAAAGTTGCTATGAATGGCAACTGTTGATTCAAGTCAGGTTGAGCATACCCAGGATATGATGGAATTTCTTGTGCAATAGGCCTTTGCAGACCATCGTAGGGCATCTGCATTTGGTAACCTTGGTAAGGTTGTTTAACAAAACCAGTATAAGGTGGTTGTTGATAACTAGATTGAAATTTTGGTTGTCCATAACCTACAAAGCCTTGTTGTCCAGGTCCTTGGTAAGCTTGATATTGACTAAAACTAGGTTGAGCTTGTGAGCCAAGTCCAAACTGAGGTTGGAACTGTTGGAATTGAAATTGTTGGAATTGTGGCAACCACGGTTGTTGAGACAACTGTTGTTGCCCAACAATGAAAGGTTGACCAAGTTGTGAATCAACTATACCAGTGTAAGCTTGGGTCAATCCAAATAAAGGTATACTAACCTAAGGTTGTTGCTGAGCTCCAGAAACAAGTGCCTGTTGTATAACAACTTGAGAAACTTGAACCTCTTGACTTGAAACTTGTGTTTGCAAGGAAGAAGGTTCAGTTTGTACCGATTGAGATACAATAGTTTGAGCTTGTGACTGTAGCATAGTAGTAACAACAGGTGTAGTAGGAATATTTGACACAGTTTGCATTGGTTGTGTTGGATACACAAGCCTTGGTTGAGTTGGCATTACTGGTTGCCATTAACAAACTATAATTCCAGTTTGACTTGAATATTGTGGTAAATTACAATATGGTTGTCCTCTAGAATAAGGAGGATATGGTGAATAAGCATATTGCTCTCCATATGGCGGCAATCCAGTATTTAATGGATACACACATCTTTGATGACCAGATTGCCCAGCCTGATACTGATGTGTAGGATCAAATTGTTGAGTTTCCATTAGAGCAAAACCAGGTAGAATTATGGATGAGGTCATGGGTGATGACCATGGTGCAGAAGAAACCCCTGAGTGGGTTCCAGACAATGATTGGTAACCAATTGGGATGGATGATTCACCATACAGGTGTGACTCAGGTGTGGTAGAAAACATTGAAGGAGTTACAACAGAAGATTCTGCTGCAGTTGCATCAAATGATACAGTCTTGGATGTTGATGGTTGTTCAACCATAGTTAATTGGCCCAAAAGTTGTCCTAAAGATTCGACGGGAACTTGCAAGGAAGCAGGATCAGATGAAGTAAAGTAATTAGGAGTAGTAGTAGGGTAAAGATAAAGCCCAATTCCAAAGTGAAATGGGGTTCCAGGTGTGGAATCTTCTACTAATTCCTCCTCTATGGAAATCAAATCTGGTGGAAGAGGTTGACCGTCAAGTCCGTAAAAGATTTCTGGTGTTGATGAAAGTGTAGTTAGAATAGTGACTGATGTCTGAGGGGTAAGAACTTCTAAATGTTGAAATTCGAAGTCCAGATGTTCAGGTAAATGAACAATAGTTTCAAAGGGAGGTTCCTAAACAACTTTAGGTTCAGTTGTAACTTCTATTTGAATTGGGATAGATTCTGTACCAACTCCTGGTTGAGATGTTTCAAGTTCAGAAGCACTTTCTGGTTGAACAGTTTCAAGTTGAGTATCAACTTGTTGTTGGACAACCTCAGTTACTGTTACACTAGGATCAATACTAATGTCCTCAGGTAATTGTGAAACTTCTTCTTTAGGAATAGATGTACCAGAAATAGTCGGAGTAACTGGAGCCTCTGTAGTTACTGAAACAAATGTTTCAGGTAATCCAGATGAAGAACTAGGATTTCTTGATGTACTAGACTCAGTAAACGAGAATGCTTTATTTGAATTGGTGTCACTTTGGGAGGAAAAGGCAGTTGACTCACTGTTCTCCGTGAACAATGGGGTTTGGGTTGACTTTCCTCCACGATTGCTGATTAATTTTATCAACTTAAAATCAACTAAGGAATGAGGATGTTATTCATGGTCAATTAATTTTTTACGACACTGGAACACAACTTTTATTTTTCAGTTTTAAAGAGTCGAGAAAGAACAAAATATGACTCTAGTTGCCTTCGATTTTTAATGAGCCTGATAGGACAAGTGCTCAGATGATCATTTTACTTTTAAAGAGTTGAAAAGGAACGAAAGTGACTGCTTTGGAGATTCTAGTCAAGAGGGTTTACCAGACAAATCACAAAACTGCAATATACACCTTGGTGATAAATGAAAGAGAAATTACCAAGGACTTTATGTATGGCAGTCAATCTTCCCGAATGCTGTGTTTGGTGTGTTGCGATTGGTAAGGCGATAGACTTGGTTTCCTAGGGATAAAGGATTTCAACCTATTGGGGTCTCCCACTATATACGTGGCGGTACATGGAGCACAAGTTCGTATTAGCACTTATTGAATCAAAGAGGAGGAATCACCCAACCTTCAGTGAAAACTATAGCCACTAGGTTTAAAGACGCCAAAACACATCTCTAGCCTAGACCTCTAGATGTTTTTCATTAAGTTCCAATGCATTTTTAGATTAATTGATGTTTATTTTAAGTTTATCTTGCTTAAAATTTTCCTTTGAAGGTTCACTGCGTGATGTGTTCTGAAATTCCTAAAAATGCAACTAGAATGAGAAGCACTCTTTCTGTTTAGTTTTAGCAATGAAAATCCTAACTATGAGGGATAGAGCATAGAAGTACTTTTTGAACAAGCAACAAAGAGCACGAACTAATGCAATCCCTAAACCATTCCTTTTAAACACACAAACTCAAGCTCTAGAATGCAAATTGCATGTATTTCTTTTTAGTTTCTTTTAATGTGAATGATGCAGTAAGAAAAACTAATGCACAAACAATTCAGAACTCTTTTCACAAAAAATGACGATTTATGACAATTTATTTTAAAAGGGAAAGGAATACTGTACAACACTTTCGATTTTAAAGAAATGAAGATTTTCGACACTTTAAATGAAAATACAAATAAAATGCACAAGTAAATCAATCGATTATTTATGAAGGAAGACTTTACGACACTTCATTTTTTTGAAGAAAATGACGATTTTATGACACTTTTCTATTGACAAAACAATCGATAAAAACTAGCTTTCGACAGTGGATTGCAAATGATAAATCAAATACACAAAAAACATACCAAAATCCAGTCTAAGTAGGGCCAAACTAAGGAGATGAAAAGCTGGTTTCAGAGGCAAAACATCATTGACATTCAACAACTCACTCAAACAAGAGAAAATTGACAAAAACTTTCAGTTCCTAAATGGGAAATTGACCCTAAAGGGATTAGCGCAGGCAGCAGTTAGAGATAGTGCAATGAATCACTACCTATGTGGGAAGTGGACTGCAGTGCACTGTGTCCTTCATCAAACTGCACTGATGACAATAAGCAATTCTGAAGGAAATTTTGTCACAGTTTCGGCTCAATTTTCAATGAAAGAGGACTGAAATCAATAAACAACCACAAGTATAGTATATAGGAATGTCTTTAGAGGTTGATAAGCTACTAAGAAGGATAAACGATCTTCCCCAGTGGAGTCACAAATTTGTTTAGGGAATATTTAGTGTTCTTGGACAAACGCCTAACCCTCTAGATCTAGTAGCGGATCTAGAAAAAACAGAGAAAGTAATATTAATCTTTTTCAATAATAAACGGATAAAACAAAGAGGAGAGAAACCTACTTGTAGTTTCCATTAGCTCCTTGTCTCCCTTGACTGATCTTGCTGCTCCTTTCCGTACTTAAATCACTTGGAAAGTACGTGCACAACTACAAAAAAAAAGACCCATCAAAGAAAAATGATAATGATCTATTGCTTATAAATAACATGGAATCGAGAACATGATATACAAATCAAAGCATTAACATATAACACAAGCATAAGGAAAAAGTCTTGAAAAATTTATTGATAAGAGGAAAGATTACAACCCATATGAGCTCGATCCAGCAACACTCTTCCAATTCAAATCCTCTTCAACCTCATGAAAAGCAAGACACTCCAACACTATAACAATACTTGCACTCAATTCTAATCTCTTATCACTAGCATCTCCTTCCAACTCAATATTTTTCAACCCTAATCTCTTAGATGAGTGATCTATTTATAGGTGAGTGAAGGAGGTTATGCCATCAATGGAGATAATGAATGCCTTTCTAATTTAGAAATCAGTTCCATGGAAGAAGGGATAGGGGATTGATGCTTCCTAATTCCCTTTCTCATCCAAAGGCGAACTCAAAGAAGTAGGTGGCATTTGAGAAACTTCTAGAGGCTTCCAATGGATAAGGAATCTTCAAACCCTCATGGAAATTTGCTCAAACTTGCTTAGTGCAGGTCAAAGAGGGACCAAATGCGCTGCATAACACCCTGTTAGTGTATGGTTTGCATTGCAGCGCACCCTAATGAAAGCCTACCTACACTTATCTTCTTAGAGGTAATTTTTGGATGTTTTCAGTGATGGAACTTCTTTGGAAGTAAGGCATTCTGATGACTAACTTCTTTATGGCATGTAACAATTGCACTAGGGGTTGATGGGCCCTAATAGTACTGATCTGTAATTTGGGGTTGATGTTCTCAAATGGATTTGTAACAGCTACGGTTAAAGGTGCAGCCATCCACTCCCCCAGAAGTTGGAGAACAACGTGCTAGGCTATCACAGTGGGATTGGAGGAAATGAGAGGTGCAATGTGAGACTGCACCAGCATGTTGGAAGAAGCACTTGAGGTCCTCACAACTCTGCAGGAGGACCCCAACATCCAGCGCTTAGAGACAATGGTGTGAGAACTCCAGGAACAATATGACAGTGTCCGAGGAACTGCACAGACAATGGTCCTCACCCAACAACTTACAAGGATGCAGCAGGCTAAGGCACTAAAGGAGCAGGTGGACGCGGCTTGACATAAGGAGGCAGTTCTAAAAGTGCGCATCCAACATTGGATCAACGAGGCTTTCACTATCATGACAGCCATTGAAGGAAAGATCACACATATACAGGGGATGCACGCACAGATGCAGAAAATCACCCCAAATAAAGAGGTCTCAGAACAACGGATGTAGCAGATCCAACAAGTAGAAACTTAGTGCACTGCTGACCTCAGCATAGTTCGAGGACAGTTGGAGGGACTTTGCACCAAGATCATCGCACCGATAGAGTGACTTGAGGGCGAGTCACAATGTTTGTGTTGGGGGCCTGTTGGGCATGGAATCCCCCAAGGCATGGTTTGGGGCTCAAAGCCCAATTTTTGATCAAATTTTGTTGTAAAGTTCTGTGAATTATGGGCGTGGAAGTATGTTAGAGTCACAGGGTTGCCCACCCTAGTTTTGTAATGTAATGTCAGCCTACCCATGGTCCATGAACCATGGGATTGTATAAATAGAGCAAGGATTTAAGTGTAAAAGATAAGAAGTAGTAGAGATAAGAAAGAGTCTAAGTGACTAAGTGTGTCTTTGGGTCGTAGAGTAGGAGAAGGCTCTGCAGCTGAGTCTGCAGAAGCCTAGTAGTCCGCAGCTGAGTGCGCAGAACCCTGCAGCTGAGTGCATAGGGCGGAGTTGAGTCTGTAACTGAGGAAGGAATTAATAAAGAGAATCTTGTTATCAATTTGTGTATCTGTTCTCGAGTTAATGAATGATTTATCTAATTTGCGAATATACTGTTTATTTACTACACGCACCTGTATGAATGGTTTATATTGTTAAGTATAACTTAAAGCATGAAACTAGGCTAAAATAATCAATTAAAAATGGAATATCAGTAATATCTTGGGTAATAACAACATTTGGCCCTAGAGTAGGGCTGCACAAAGGCAACATCTTAGGTTGTGAGGTATGGGAAAGTGTGCACAGTGACGTGCGCGCAGGGTCAAACCGCAGACCACTTGAACTCATCAAACATCTCTAGGGTGCAGAAACCTAGTTCTAGCACCCTCCCATACTACTTTAGGTAAAACCTCAGTCTGTGCTCCACAGATTGTTGTCAAAAGGGCCAGTAGTATCGGGATTTGGTTGGCTAAATCAACTCTGAAACTATGTCAGCCCCGAATAAGCAAACACTGCATGATGTTTCATGGAGTGGGCTAATCAATTATGGCCTTAATATTTTTTGGATCCACAATCACTCCTTCTATGGATATAGCATGTACCAAGTACTGGACTTGTGTTTGGAAGACCTGACATCTGATTAGGTTGCATACAACTTATGCTCTCTTAGAAACTGCAACATTGCCTTCAAATGCTCTTCATATTCTTCCTTGGTTTTTGAATAAACTAGGATTCCATCAAAAAAAAAATACAAACTTTTCCAAATATGGTTTGAGGAATTGGCTATTAGGAACATAAATGTGGTTGGGGCATTTGTGAGTCCAAATGGAACTACCAAAAATTCATAGTGTCCATATCTTTTCCTGAATTTTGTCTTGTAAAGGTCTTCATCTTTATTCCAAACTTGATGATAAGAATATCTCAAGTCTATTTTAGAGGACGTTGCAACACGTCTCGGTTGATAAAACATATCATAAATTCTAGGCAGTAGACAACACTTGTTTTTCACTATATCTTTATTTAGCTACTAGTAGTCAATGCATATCAATAGTGTGTCATAATTTTTCTTCACAATCAGCACTAGGGCTCCCTAGGGTGGAACAAAGGGTCTAACATAACCCTTATCCATCCTTTCCTTAAACTATTTCTTTATCTCTACCTTCTATGGCATGCTCATGTGATATGGGGCTTTCAAGACTAATATTGCTCCAAGAGTCAACTCAATTGAGAAGTCAATTTCTCCCCTGGGAGGAAATCCAAACACCTCTTTTGGAAACACGTCACTAAATTGCTTTAATATAGGGTGGTATTATTTTATGGAATTTATGAACTCTTGTACCGTGGTCACCTTGTTCAAAACATAATACTGTTGGCATTATGAGATAAGTGTTGTCCTTGATGGCAAACCACACTGATGACAAATCATAGTGCAGAAGGTCAGCAGCAAGGAATTGATGATCAGACTATAAGAAGAAGAGAAAGTTCATACACGCAGGTTCGTTAAGCCCAAGTCGCGTGTACACGCAGGTTGGCTTCAGCAAAAGCGCGTGTATGTGGAAAAGTACCTTTGGTCCATGGCGGTTAGTTCTTGGAAGTTGTGCCTATGGTTTCGGACCATTGTGTCTCGACGGACGTGTTGATCCCTAGTTTTGAAGTTGATGGTATTGGATTTCTATGGTTTTGGCTCTTGGTATTGAACAAGGCCTAAGGCTATATAAAGGGAAGGAAATCATTAGGCAAGTGTATCTGAAATGTCTTGAATATCTGATGAAGCATTAGATCCAGTATGCAGGGTTATGGGTTGATGATGCATTGCTTGATCTGAGCTAAGGAGAGATCTCACCTGTTGATGGAGAACTAGATCTAAGGAGAGATCGGGATCAAATGGTTTGAAATGAACTATCTTTATGATGCTTATTCTAGATCTACATACTGACGCATGTATTGTTCTATAAGTGTTATGAGTATGACTGATGTCTGGTACAGCTGCAAGTTATGAGAAATTACTTTTAGATCTGTACGCGGGTTGGCTTTGATAAAAGCGCGTATACACGCGGGTTTGATTCATCGAAGTAGCGTATACATTGTAAATCTTAATATTTGAAGTTGCAGATGGATCTGATGGTTATTACAGAGTTCTGTGTCTGCTCTGTGTTCTGGTGACTGTTGTTAACAGGGTTTCAGTGATTCAGAGTTTGATGATTGTTTTGAGCTTCAATGATAGTTATGGGTCCAGTATGAAAATTGGATGAAAAGTGGCCTTACAGATTATGTGTTGTGCTTCAGTGTATCCAGTCTGAAAATTGATGAAACGTGGTACCTGGAGGTGAGAAGATTGTAGGCAAGCACCTACGTACTAGTATCTAAGCTAGTACAAAAGCTAAAGGAGATCTTTGGAGCATTGTAGCAGGTAGCAGCCTGCGTACTAGTAAATGGATCGGCTAGTACAAGAGCAAAGGGGGTTGTAGCTCCCGTACTGGTATAAGACTGCACCAGTACAAATATTGTAAAAGGATTTTCTTATTAAGAAGAAGATTGAGATGACTTGCAGCAGGTGGTTTTCACCCACATTGGGTTTCCACCTTATATCTTTGTGTTCATGTGTGTGGCTCTTGTGTGATGTTCTGTTCTGTTATTCTGCACCTGTTTACTGTTAATATGCTTAATAATGATCTGATGCATTTACTGAAGATTAAGCTAACTGAATTATAAGATCTCTGGATATACGCGAGTTTCATTAGACACAGTAGCGTGTACACGCGGGTTCACTTAATTGAAGTAGCGTATATGTTTCTGAGTATGAAATTGAAAAGTTTGATTGATCTGATAATACTGATTCACCCCCCCCTCTCAGTATTATTTCCAACAATTGGTATCAAAGCAGGTCCTTTGATAGAAGCTTGATCGCTTGAAGGAGATCCGTGGATCAATGGGAAAGAAGCTTAAGAAGAAAGCTCATAAGAAGAAGAAGACATCTCAGAAGGACTATGACGGTGGGAGAGTCGATTGGGGATTAGGTATAAGAAGCTCTTCAGATTCAGAATCAGATTCAGAATCATTATCAGGTATGAATGTGTTATCCTCTGATGTTCCTGCTATATTTCCTTGTGAAAGTGATGGAATTGATAGTGAAACTACTGAACATGCTTTTATGGGTGAGCAAGAAAAGTGTCAAATAGAGGCAATGTTTAGAAGGCTTGCAGACAAAGTTAAAGATCAACAAGATCTATTGAACAAAAGGGAATGTGCTTTCAAAGAAGAAGTTACCAAACTAAAGGCCCAACTAGAAGAAGGAAACAAGGTGAGAAAGCTTCTCAAGGACAAGGAAGACCAATGTCAAAAATTGCAGCATGAAGTGACATCATTAAGAAAAGAAGTCAACGAAAGAAGCACAACCATCAAGAAACTCAAAGATAGATCCAGCTACTATGAAAATCTTGAAGCTACAATCCTCTCACTAAAAGGAGATCTTGAAGAATCAAAGAAGCAGAATACAGATCTACTCCAAGCTATTGCAAAACAAGAAAACGAAGCCACCAGCTTAAAATCTCAACTAGAATGTGCCTTCCGAGTTCGTCAAATGCAGCAGGATCTGAATGAAGAACAAGAAAAGGAGATTCTCAGACTAAGGCATCAGTTGGAAGAAGGAAGGAAATATGGAGAAGACATGAAGAAGCAATGTCTAGAAAAGGAGGAACAACTTCAAGTTGAGGTAAATATCTTGAAAGGTAAAATAGAAGAAAAGGATAAGCTTTTACGATTTCAAGATAGTTCTAAAGTCTTGGATGATATTCTTAGTAGTCAAAGGTCTCCTGCTATCAAGACTGGTCTTGGTTTTCATGAATCTGTTGAAGGTGAATCTAGCTCACAAGGTGAGGCAAGGAACTCTAAAGAGAAATCCAAAATGATCAACAAGGAGATGAAAAGTCAACCAAGGAAAGAAAGTCTTCAAAGAAAATCTTTTACTCCTCCTATGAATAATGTTGAATGTTATGTATGTCATAATCTTGGACATGTTGCAGCTAGATGTAAAAGAAGAAGAGTTCAAGACCATTATGCAAACAAGTCATCTCAATCAAGGTACTTTAATGGATATTTCTTTGCTTGTAATATGTATGGTCACAAAGCTGCTGATTGCTACAGGAGGAATATGAAACATGTAAGATGTTATGCATGTAACACGATTGGACATATAGCAAAGGAATGCAGGAACAAAGGATGGACATCACACCAAAAGAAGAAAACCTCATCACACTTGAAGATATGGAGGAAGAAGGAAGTACAGTCAGCACAATGTACTGAGACACAGCACAGCACAGACATATCAGACTCAGGGGGAGCTGAAAGTGTAAAACTTCAGTGTCCTGAATCTCATACGCAAGTTCCTTAAAGGTAAGTCGCGTATATACGCGAGTTAGACACTGCAAAGTCGCGTATATGTCAGTCTGAGGAAAAGCAGTGGGAACAGGATCGGAAAAAGGATCTGATATGATTCAGTCTATTATTTGCTCTATTGGTTACAGTCTGCTGAGGATGTGTGGAAATGTTTTGTTACTTGTATGATGTCTAGAAGTGTTTTGATCCTAACTTGAGGATGATGATGTTTTGATGCTTATGCATGATCAGATCTAACAGATGGCACTGGTTGAGGGGGAGCATATGCCTTTAATAATTCATTGTTGGCATTATGGTTAATAGTCCTTGGTGATGATTCTTATATGGCTAAATGATATATCTTGCTATGATGTGGTTGTGAGTTGTCTATGATAAAATCTCATATGATTCTTGGGGTTACATAGTTGATGTTCAGATCAGATTTATGGATGATTCTTTGATGATGCATATATGGTGCTTACATGGTGATCTTCATAAGGACAAGAAGAAGTACAAAGCTTGAATATACATCTTCCTCACTTGATGATGGGTCACTCATATACTGCTGTTGTCATATGCATAAAAATCATACAGTTATGATGCAGGCACTCTTGTGGATAAGGATTGTTGCTGTTGATGATATCAAGAAGTTTTGTCAAATGAGTTTGAGCTCAAGATACATAATGCTGATACATGGATGACTACTCAAAGTTGCTTTATTGGAGACATGGTGATGAGTTCTTATCTATATGATGATAGGTTTATACTTACATATGTTAATTGATCCCAAGTAATGATACTTGGATCATGTAGAGCTTGATGAAATGGCTATACACATGATACAATGTGAATGACTCTGAATTCTGTTCAAAGGGATGAATTGATGCAGACATACCTTGTTATAGGTTGATGACCTATTCTCTACAGGACATTTATAGGTTGCTGATATGGAAATTTGTGTACGCGTGTTGTTTAAAGGATATCCGCGTGCATACACAGTTTTACGAGGGGATAGTCGCGTATATGGTGTACGCGTGTTGCGTAAGGGATATCTGCGTATATACGCTTGTTTATGTGTATACAGACGCGTATATGGAGATTTGAAGGAAATCAGCAGGGACAGATGTTGGTTGCAGAAAGTCTGATATAGGTCTGACAGAGATCATCTGGCACAGGTTCAGGGGGAGCAGATAATCTTCCAATGATGCATTGTTGGCATTATCTTAAAGCTTTTGGTTCTAGTTCACATTTGGTGTTGATTTCAGGAGGAACAAAGGCGAAAGGAGAACAGAAGGATCTCTTGGTTGCTGATCTGAATGGTGATTATCAGATGCTGCTGGTGACTTTCATAAGTCTTGGTCTAGTTATTTCGTCTCTATGTCATATATCTCTTTTTGTGGTATCTCTTTCATGGTGTCAAGGTCATGTAACGGCCTATTTTGGTTTCCCCACTATGCCTGGGATGATTGATGCAATGTGATTGGTTGTCATATGTAAAATTTTGATGTATTCCCACTTGGTTGGGTGGATGAGTCAATTTTTGTATATCCTCACTTAGTTGAGAGATGGATGTATGTATGAGTCCTAAGTGATAGGAAGGTCCTTTATGATGTATAGAGTCATGTTATTCTTGAAGAACATCTTTTGTAGACCTTGCTTACAGTCAGGGAGAGCATGATCAGCACACTTCAGCAAGAACAGAGATTCAGCATGTACTCAGGGGGAGCATGGACAGATTGGTACACCTTGGCATATACAAAGGAGGAGACTATTCAGAGATTTCAGCAGGTACTCAGGGGGAGTATGGACAGTGGAATGATTCAGCAAAGGAAGAGAATATCTTGGTCCACCCTTTGCCCTTGATGTCAAAGGGGGAGAGTGATTTGGTGTTGTTGCCATCAAGTCCAAAGGGGGAGATTGTTGGCATTATGATGCATGTGTTGTACTTGATGGCAACCCTCTCATAGAAGAATATCTCACTTATGTATAACTAGGTGAATCTTCAGAAGAGATATCAGATGTGACTGATGGAGGACAGCTCAAAGGAATCAGATGATGAATCTTCAGAAGAAATATCAGATGTGACTGATGGAGGACAGCTCAAAGGAATCAGAAGATAGTTCTAAGTGTGACAAGTTAGCTTTGCCATCAAGTCCAAAGGGGGAGATTGTTGGCATTATGAGATAAGTGTTGTCCTTGATGGCAAACCACACTGATGACAAATCATAGTGCAGAAGGTCAGCAGCAAGGAATTGATGATCAGACTATAAGAAGAAGAGAAAGTTCATACACGCAGGTTCGTTAAGCCCAAGTCGCGTGTACACGCAGGTTGGCTTCAGCAAAAGCGCGTGTATGTGGAAAAGTACCTTTGGTCCATGGCGGTTAGTTCTTGGAAGTTGTGCCTATGGTTTCGGACCATTGTGTCTCGACGGACGTGTTGATCCCTAGTTTTGAAGTTGATGGTATTGGATTTCTATGGTTTTGGCTCTTGGTATTGAACAAGGCCTAAGGCTATATAAAGGGAAGGAAATCATTAGGCAAGTGTATCTAAAATGTCTTGAATATCTGATGAAGCATTAGATCCAGTATGCAGGGTTATGGGTTGATGATGCATTGCTTGATCTGAGCTAAGGAGAGATCTCACCTGTTGATGGAGAACTAGATCTAAGGAGAGATCGGGATCAAATGGTTTGAAATGAACTATCTTTATGATGCTTATTCTAGATCTACATACTGACGCATGTATTGTTCTATAAGTGTTATGAGTATGACTGATGTCTGGTACAGCTGCAAGTTATGAGAAATTACTTTTAGATCTGTACGCGGGTTGGCTTTGATAAAAGCGCGTATACACGCGGGTTTGATTCATCGAAGTAGCGTATACATTGTAAATCTTAATATTTGAAGTTGCAGATGGATCTGATGGTTATTACAGAGTTCTGTGTCTGCTCTGTGTTCTGGTGACTGTTGTTAACAGGGTTTCAGTGATTCAGAGTTTGATGATTGTTTTGAGCTTCAATGATAGTTATGGGTCCAGTATGAAAATTGGATGAAAAGTGGCCTTACAGATTATGTGTTGTGCTTCAGTGTATCCAGTCTGAAAATTGATGAAACGTGGTACCTGGAGGTGAGAAGATTGTAGGCAAGCACCTACGTACTAGTATCTAAGCTAGTACAAAAGCTAAAGGAGATCTTTGGAGCATTGTAGCAGGTAGCAGCCTGCGTACTAGTAAATGGATCGGCTAGTACAAGAGCAAAGGGGGTTGTAGCTCCCGTACTGGTATAAGACTGCACCAGTACAAATATTGTAAAAGGATTTTCTTATTAAGAAGAAGATTGAGATGACTTGCAGCAGGTGGTTTTCACCCACATTGGGTTTCCACCTTATATCTTTGTGTTCATGTGTGTGGCTCTTGTGTGATGTTCTGTTCTGTTATTCTGCACCTGTTTACTATTAATATGCTTAATAATGATTTGATGCATTTACTGAAGATTAAGCTAACTGAATTATAAGATCTCTGGATATACGCGAGTTTCATTAGACACAGTAGTGTGTACACGCGGGTTCACTTAATTGAAGTAGCGTATATGTTTCTGAGTATGAAATTGAAAAGTTTGATTGATCTGATAATACTGATTCACCCCCCCCCCCCTCTCAGTATTATTTCCAAAAAATACCCCTTCCTGGTATATCTCTTCACCTGTAGCACTGAGAATTTCCAGACAGAGATATGCTTCCTCAATCCCTGTACTATTATTTCCTCATCTTTATCACTAAGGAACTCTAATGACTTATTATAGAAATCAACTTTAGTTCTATGGAATGCTAGTGATTCCATACTGATTAAAACATCATATGAACATAACAATAATAGATTAAGGGTGACTACATTGGACATGCCACCTAGCTCCATGGGGCATGATTCCACTATGTTTTTTACTTACTTTTTAAATCTCACCTATACCAACCATGAAATTGCATGATTATTCCTCTATAAAGCACATTTCTATGCAACCTTTGGGCTATTATAATTGAAACTATTGGATATTGCATTGAAATCTGACAACCTTGTGTCAGATATTTGATGGACATATGTCGTCACTCTAACTAACCTTGTTTTCTAGGCTCGTTGGTGAAACTTAGTTGAACAATCCAATGAAAAAAAGTGGTCATTGGATATTCAAAAACGGTCACTTGTCAACATGAGATGAATATTTAGTCGAATTACTGACCCCTAATCAACAAATAGTAACAAATAATTTGTTGGATATTTGACGTCACCTATGTTGGCTCTCCGACGACATCCACAACATAATGCGATGGAAGAGGCATAAAAAAACCCATCATAGAGTCTAGAAATTCAACGAGAAAAATTTGATGATGAGGCATCATATATTCAATAGGCATGTAGAAAATATGATTAGGGGCTTCTGACCTTGTGGCATTGAAAATATGATGAGGTACCGACGACCTTGCTATACATTCGATGAGGGGCTTTCAAAATTTAGGCGTTAGACATCCGACAAAGCATTAGGGGGTGAATTAGATAGTGTTGTTGTGCATATGACAACCTTGATATACATTCGACGAAAGCTTTTGGCCTTTATGTGTTGGAAATCAGATGGAGCGACAGGTGGTGAATTCGACAACCCCATTGTGAATCCGATGGATATGGCATGGAAAATCTAATGCATTATGGAATATTTTTTTTTATTATAATTTTTATATTCACAAGAATGTTCTTTAATTGTACCTAGAATATTCACAGGAATATCAAATAAACATGAATAGTTTCAATGAAAATAAAATCACATATGCCAAAATATAAAAAAAATAAAAACTTAAAAACTTAAGAGCATTTACTATCAATTTCAACCCACTATGTGATGGGATGAAGTGATAAATTTGCTTCACCATGAAAGTAATTATTGGAGTCCAAATAGTCATGTATGACTACATAATACTCTTTGAACCAATACAAAAACTCCTCGTAAAACTAGCATACTGATGCCCCTCCTCCTAACATTGCCATTGACTCTATCCACCATGTCATACATAGATCATATGGGCTTGTATATGGTGCTATCATCCATGGCCTCATCAATTATACCTCTCAAAGAAGAACACATGTAGTTCTTGTATAGTAGGAGGATGTCGTAGGGCTTTAGTGTCACATTCCTTGTGCTCCATCTCTTTCCAATCAATCATTTCAGTTGATATATATCAATTGCAAAGTAAATGATCAGTCTCTTCATGCTACATAAAATTCCTTCAATGAAAAATTTAAATCAAGCCTTAGACCTGATATTTAGATGACTCATTGTCCTATCTATGTCTCCGTTTTGTGATAATCATTTTCACTAGGTATTATATAGGGAAATTAGGGCCTTGTCATCACCCTACTATGCCTCATAATAAGATTTGGAAATGATTCTTAACTAGAGTGACAACCTCTCTATTTTTTCCTCTCATGATTTGCAACAAGTGTTCACTTTAAACTTTATCTTAAAATGATATACTCTGTTTTAAATGTTAAGATCTTCTACATTGTTGTTTCATTTCAAAATACCAGGCCACCCACTTTCTTCTTATAAATGACATACTCTACTATACTCTTCAATGCTTCAAAACTCTAATACACTACGATCCTCTCTGATAATTGAAGTCGTTCCTCAACAATATGATTTGTTGGCAGTAAGAAAAACAGAAGAGGCTTCTAGACCAACTATGTCTTCATTGAATTTTCCATCTAAGATATCCTTAGTTTGATCTTTTTCATGAAAGTGTATTATCATAGACATGCTGAATATTCTAATAACAAGGTTTCTATATGGTTTTCATAATCTACATAATTGCTGTGTGAGAAATGTGAATTGATTGTACAATTTTTTTCTTGTAGGCATTGTGTAAAGTAGTGATCAACATATAAGTGATACAGACATATGGGTTTTCATATATTTCATTCTTCATACAATGTGTTATCTATGGAAAATACTTATATACATTTTAAATATTTGTCATATCTCAATATTGATATGTTAGAAATTAGTCACACAAGGATACTAACACACAAAGTTTGTTTAAGTTTGAAGTGCGCAAAATATAATTGTGGAAATGATAGTCAGTTATGCACATTATAAAGTTGAAATAGGTCATCTACACCTATAATTTCAATTTTTTTTTCAAAATGTAGGTTGGATTTGTCTCTCTTGAACTTACTTAAAAATATTAATAACATGCACCCATGAACCTTAGTAACCTAACATTAAATATTTTGTCTCTCCTGAAATCGTCTTTAATTCATTGATAATTAATTCAAAATAAGATTTTGCAGGTGCCTTACATCCTCTACATGCTAATTTTTGTAGTAGGTAACACTCCTTAAAATATTGTGTACACACTAGGGTAAAAATTTGTATTAGTGGTATGTTTGTAGCCATCACCTGAGTACAATCATGAGTATGCATTAGCTGAAATGCTAACATGTCCATCAAATCCAAGATAATCCTTTCGAAGCTCTAAATGTATAAAATTTTGAAAGGAAGAAACATGCATTCTAGTCAAATATCAAGACATATGGATAAATTGCATAACTTTAAATGGAGCAAAGTGAAAAATACTAGAAACAAGTAGCAAGTTAGATATAATATAACAAAAAAAAACTCACCAGATTTATTGCCTCTAGATCAACTCCATGCCTAAGAGCTCTTTCTCAAGGCTTTGTGGCTATCTCCTCTTTACAATGCCTTTTCTTATGACACCATTTGGAATTCTAAAAGTTGATTAAACATAATTAATCCAAATATTGCTAGTCTCAATTTCAACGTAACAAGCATGACTGCATGAGTGATGGTTTACAAAATTTGTTGCCTATGATAGAGTTATATTTTAAACAACACCATTTCTTTGCCAGAAATCAATAATACAAAATTATTTTCATTTCTAGGACAACTACTATAACTAAAATATGTGATCTTTACTATGAATGGATATGAAATTTTCACCATGATTTTGGCTTAAAGACATCAAAATATGTAGAGATGAAGATTATTCAAACCATAATGTTAGACAACACAATATGTTGTGATTTGGACAATCAATTATTCCATCCATAATTTGGACACAATGCAACAAAGACATGGTGTAGTGATAAACTATGCTCACTAGAATAATTGCGTTGAATCATATCAACTTCTAGATAATCTCCATTTCTCTACCTGTAGACAACACCATCCTTTTCACATTTCAAATAATCTACTATAATAATATTTTGAGCTAGGAATGTGGAACTTTGGGTCATCAGAGATTGTAAAGATCATACTCAATGTATATTTATGGTCTAATATCCCCATTATTTCCTTGCTTGAAATTTCATTTCCAATCTCTAACCAAAAATAGCTACCTTTTATCAAAGGTATCTTGTGAGAACAAAAGATTTTCTAAATGTGAAATTCACTAGCTATTGAAAAGATATCTTAGAGGAAGGAGAATCAAGGTACATTTGATCTTGGTCTCTCATCTTTGATGACATCACAACATCATTATTATAGGATTAGTAATATAAAAGACATCTCCAACTTGGTCTTGAAACTAGGTTATTGCATTAAAGCTTCCATATTAGAATTCTTATAAAAATTGGTTGGATTTGTCCCATAGGAAATTTTCCTCTATAAACAACAATTATTGTATAATCAATAACTTCAACATCATTTGAGCTACTATTTTTGTGCATCTAATGCAACAAATTGTATGCATTGAATATGTATACAATGTACACCATACCATGTATATGATATCATTTAACATTCAGTAAACATGACTTCCTATTTATATTTGACTTTGAGTTTCTTCCTAGTTCTGATATATTTCAAACTAATTTGCAATATGTAATCTAGAAGACAAAAAATTGATTCATGAAATAAAAGAAACTATTTTGGTTTCATTTCAGACTAGCAACATTCCATGATTCATAACAACATCAATCAATATAGAAAGTTGTAGATTATTAACTAGATACAACATACTTGGAAATTTGATAATGGATCATATTCCTAAGGGTAATGGTTTGGATGCCAGGCAATATTCAGTAGTCAAAGATTTTATAAGGAAGAAAGAAGAGACCACCTTTATTCTAGTAGAGCATGGACCAAAAGAGGGCAGAAATTCCATTGTTGAGGGTTTTAATGAAACACAAACAAAGCCTTTAAGTGGATCATCTCAGCTAGGGATGGAAGACATTAACATGAGATTTGTGCATGGCATTAATGGAACACAAACAAATCCTTTAAGTGGATCATTTGAACTGATAATAGACAATGAAAACATGGGGGACAAGAAAATAAATAAAAAATTAAGTATGCTTAGTGAAAAATATATAAATTATAAACAAAATGTGCATTGTATTGATGTCTGGGAGCATATTTAAATGCATCGAGCATAATTGTAGCACGAATAAGGAGTGCCTTTGAAAAATCACTCTCTTTACTCTCTTTTGGGCCACTTGAATTTGCTAAGAATTTGTTTCAACAAGAAATTCAAAGGATACTCCTAATAATAGTGGAATTCTTCCCATGAAATTAAAACAAATCATTTAGCTACAACCAATGTAATTTTGGTATAATATAATATAAATTTAAGAATTTAATATTTGTAGAAGAAGAGTTAAGGAAAAAGATGACACATGGACACTATTTTTAGATCAAAATAAGTTCTCAGAGGCTCTATAAAGTCATGAATTTCATAATGATAACCCTATCTCTTCCAAAGTTGAGGGTTCAAAACATAAGGCAATAAATTCAATGTGTCACAAAGCTAAAGGTTCGAGGGTTGAACCTAGAACACATGTTCAAGAAGAAGTCCTAGATCCAAAAACTCAATCTGTCATGCCAAGAATAAAAACACCAAGATTCAAGAAAAGAATAACTTCTCTCAATGTGAGTTTGTCTCTTAAATGCAAGTTAACGAGGAACATGACTAGAAATATCAATGTATACAAAAGTGCTAGCTATATCAAACAAGATAAGTAGTTAAGGTAGAGGACTCATATGAACAAGTTAGATGAAAAAATAGTAAACTTCTGACTTTATTTCTATAACATACCTGAAATGTAATAGTAAAGCTCTGCCTCAAATGATTTGATTTCAAAATTGGGATGACAAAAAAAATTGAGAACAAAAATACCTGTAATTCACATAAATTGAGTTAAATGTAGATAAAGAATAATCAAAATAATAAAATAAATTAACAATTTTTTTTATGACTAAATACTAATGAAAAATAACCAAGTGCATAAATACTTGAGTGATCTCCTCTTGGTTTTGAGAATAATTTATTGGAGTAGTCCAATCTTGGAGCAAATGTCCCTCCATTTGACGGAGAGCCAATGAAGTCAACATTGAATTTATTGTTGATCTGTTGGATTGAGGGAGGTTTTCTCCAAGATTATCTATATCATAGTTTATTCCCTATTAAACAGGGTCAAACATGTGAAGGAAAAATATATTATGGCCCCTCCCCCACCTTAGGTCACTCTTAGTTCCCCAATATCCAATCTATATACTAGAAAATAGTTGAAATCAACACATTAGGATTTGTGCATAGACGCTAGCAAAAGAAAAAATTCATAAAGAAGCATATGGTGTTTTGTAAATAAAGAAACATATAGCAATCATTCATTAACCTATAACATTAATTCATTCATTCATTAATTAATCATAGGCACAAAATACTTATCTCAATAAATTTTATCATCAAAAATATGTTTTCACAATTTTCTTCTTATCTTCTCACCTCTAGTTGATGATCTCTATTTGTTAGACATACTAGATATTTGACTTTCCTTTGCTCTAATTGAACTTATCTCATTCAATGAAGACATATATGATAGGTACTTATTTTTTTGTACCTACAATCCATCAAATGAGAGAAGCAATTAGCAGATTGATGGCTTGTACGAATCAATTAAGAAGAGTTGAATAAAAATCAAGTAATAATTAAAGATAATAAATAGTTATGGGAATGGGAATTTTCTATAGAAAGAGTTAGGAATAGTTGAGCCCATGATTAGGTAGAAAATAAATCATCCTTTTTCAGTTGTAGGCATATGATTTCTATACAAGTCTTTCCATCTGTTTTAAATTATGCTAGAAACCTCTGTATTTTGAGGTTTTTATATTTTTATATGGGAGGAGAAAGACCCATCTCTTGATGAATTGTTAGGATATAAGGACTTTTGATGATTCTATAGGGGCTTTATCTAACTCATCAATGGAGTTGTTTTCTCAATAAACATGCTCGAAAGTGGCTTTGGAGAACTATGCCTTGGGATACTATACTTCATGCATTGGGATTGGTTTGAGTTAATTTCCCATTAGTGAATTTTTGAGGTCTAAAATGGGACTCCTAAGGAATATTATAAAACAATAGTGGAAATAATAAAATAAGACTAGATTACCTCATTAAGTTATGGATGGAAAAAGGAAAAAGTACTTTTATTTTTTTTTTCAGCTCGTATTTTCAACCTATTTGGTGAGCGCTTGTATTGCAGCAATAATGATGCAACTCTTGGGCTACCTACTTTACTCTTATCAACCCAGTAGTTCATAACAAACTTGGAAGCAATGGTGTTGTATGGACAAGTACTAGTTCTTATTGCAGGTTGTCACTTGGTCAGACGACGCAAGATCACTAGGAGCTCAAGCCAAATTCTATGGATTCTAGAAGAAGCTCTATATGTGATGAAAGGAGAGAAAGACTACTCTACAGATACTACTCTAACTGTAGAAAGGAGAAAGACTGAAATGTAAAGCAAACCAAGTAAATCCTAATTAACCAATGAATCCTACTTTTGCAGAAAGCACTATGAAAACCATGAAAAGAATGCCATTACCTACTCAAGGAAGTAAAAAACATCTAACTAAGCTATTTCTGGAAGTAAATGAGAAAAAAACATCTTTTTGGATTTTTTTATGTATTTTTATGTGAATTTGACATGCATGTGATTTATTGTTGTGAATGTGGCAGCAGATAGGTGGTGTTGAAGGGTTGTTTTGGGACATGTGAGGATGTAGGATAGTGTGGTTGGGTCCTAGGAGGTCTCAGGTGGCTTTCTGGAGGCTTTCCTCACACTCGGCCTTCAAAAGAAAGCCTACAGGAAAATATATAAGAGGACACAGGAAATCTGCAGGAGGAAAAACAATGTTTAACAGGAGGAGGACGAGAACAGTTTTGGTTGTTTTGAGGGTGTGAGAGTGGGTGGAAAAGGTGAATTAAGGTTGAAATGAAGTGTTAGGGCACCGAGGGTCTACCAAGAATCATTGGGAGAGAGAAAGATGATTGGATTTTCTCAAGGAGAGAGGAAGCAATTCTATGGAAAATGCAAGAAACTAAGGCAGAATTGAGGGGAGACTTGGGTGACCTGTAGGTCATGGATCAGATGGAGGATGGGATGGATGATAGGCTGGCCTATTGCCAAAAGATCTCTACTGCATAAACAATTGACAGTCAACCAATGAGATTAAGCAAGTAATGAAATAAGTGCATCTAGAAAAACAGAGTTTTGCATCAAACTAATCTAAACTGTGATCTATGAAAGGAAATGCTGATAACTGCTGCAATAAAGGAAATCATGAAAGAAGACTATTGTAAATAAAGAAGTGAGCATGATGGAGAAGTTCTGAAGCAAAGAAAACTAGACTATTAACCAACTAAAAAGCTATGAACACTAGAAGTCCTATGAATGAGGAAAATCTGTGTTTTTGGGGCAGCAAGAGGGTATTTGCCTCAAATCACGGTCCCAGAGGGAGGAAGAGAGGCCAAGGCATTGTTGCTAGCCTTTTTTATCTTATCTTTATCAATGCTTAACCTGCTATAGAAAGCACAAATGTAATCAAACTATTGAATCATCAACAACAACCTATTCTTGACCATAAAAGAAATTCATCTAACAGCAACCTAATCTACAAACTGAAATAAAACATACAAATACAAGTAAAGAGGAGCTTGGCTATTTGGATTGGGCCCTAACCCAAGAGCTTCAACCCTGTAAGGTAACTCAGTGCTAACTCAAAAAGGATTCCATCTTTATTTCCAAAATAATAACAAGATTACATGAAACTGTCAAAAGAATAACCTCGAAGTTGAGCAGAGTTTACATAAGAAAAAGTACAACAAAAATCAAACAAAAATCCGACCCTAGTGAGGCCCTAGTCCTCTCTACTTATACAAATGAAGCTACTAACAACTTCCTTAAAATCAGGGAGGCTTGGCTCCCAAAACTCGAGATAGTCATCAATTATCCTTTACTTGCTTGGTTGCTTGCTAATGCATGACTTGGCTGCTTGTACTCCAAGCTGAATGAAGGGGAATTCAAAGTGAGGAGTAATAAATGAGGGGGACTCCCTCCTATAAGTCCTATCCTTTGTCCACTTCAAGTTATTGCTACCATTTGTCCACTGGATCCTTGAATTTGACCACAAAATTCATCAATAATCTGCATTAAATACATATTAGACCACATGTCATCATAACTAACTCAACTCACTCTATAAGCATAAATATAATTAGAAAATAATACAATAAGCTAAGAGAATGGTTGATTTGACTAGGTTAATAGGTGAAATTAGCCCATATAATTACCCATTTATGAGGCTCATCATCACCCCCCTACTGAAAGTGTTGCTCATCCTCTGAGCAACTTAGTCCATCTCCTCATCTTTTATGGCCCTGGTGGCCTCCCTAACATCCCATGCTTCTGATGTGGTCTCCTCTTCCTTGTCATAGAATCCTACCTTCCTGTCTATTTCTTCCCACTGCTCCTGCTCTTCTTCTTCTCTTCTGCCTTCCAGCATGCCTATCGGCAGTGGGGGACTCAATTTGAGTCCAATCCAATTGACCTTCAGCCTCTGCATGGAGCACTTATACATTGGCACTCTCCCTAATGCCTCCTTCATCCTCATTGGGGAATGATATTCCCTGATCTGCAGACTGTGTGGTAAGGTGTTCCATCTCCTCATACATGCATGCGAACAGTCATCCCCAAGTAACCTTTCCATATCCTCAAAATGTGCAATGGCTTGTGCCTAATCACTAATATATCTAGGGGCAATCTGAGGATTATTGGCAAGTAGGTTATGTGTGCTGATGAGTGCCATGGGGTCTGATGGCTCAGATCTGATCATTAATGGCTCATTCTGCTCCTTTTTCATCAACCTTCTTATTTATGCTTCCCTTAACTCTTCATGGTTCATAAATGAGGCCATGACCATTAGTTGCAGGTCCCCTAACCTGGCATTGGGGTCCCACACATTCATGTCTGTGAGGGTCATGTTATGCAAGTAGAATTATGTCATCTTTTCCTTATCTTCTGATGTGTTTTGATCACATAGGTCCATAAACTCCCTGTAATCTTGGAAAGGCATTGTGCCTCTTTGTGCCAAAGTCTTTATCTGAAATTGCAACCATTGGTCCTTGAGATACAGGCAATAGGATTTTGTTGGTGTCCTACATTGCAATGCCTCCATGGACCAGCTGGCCATGCATGCCAGTTGCATCTCTTTCTCTTGTAGTTGCCTCCTTAGCAATTCATTTTCTGTTTTAAGTTGGCTTCTTGCAATTGATTCTCTGTGTCTGACAACACTTAACTCCCTGACCATTTCTCTGAGTTTGTTCTCCATATGGCCAATATTGTCAACCCCTTTGGATTGGGCTATTTGCATCCACCTATGGGTCCTTAGCCTTTCTTTCTCTAATTCAAAGAATAGTGGAATTGTAAATTTTTGTGGAATTATTCTTCCCCCCTATTATCACTTAGATTTTCCTTTGAAGTTATTGGAAGAAGGAAAGGATCCGAGGTAACCACAAACCAATATTTTAAGTACAAAATCTAGCCAATCTGTACTCAGAGAGGGCTCTCTCTTTATGATTTAGCTTTGTTTAAAAAGATTTTAGGCTACTTATAAATGTTCAAATGAGCTTGTTTTGTTTGAGAATGGTGGATTTTTGAAACAAATGGGAAAACTAGGCTTTTAGGCCATTGAGCTATGGAGTCAAACAGGGATAGTTCACTGGAATAAGTCAAATTGCTGAGGTAGGATTTCAATAGGCAGGATAGCAGAGTAAAAACAAACTTTGGGGCTTGAATGGATGACTTTTCTGCTCAAAACAAGAGGGCAATCAAGAATCCTAAAGTTAGGATTCGAAAGAGGAAAGGAAGATAGGTCAACCAACATAAGGAAATTAAGAATCCTATACCAGGGACTTATTAGAGAAAACTACATGGATAGAGGAGCAGTTAAGAATTCCTTTATTAGAATAGTTTAGAAGAAAACATATAAATGGTAGACTGTTGATAGCAGAGAGCAATAAAGTTAATTCTGATATACTTTGACTATTTTACCATTTAGATTTCAGATACATGAAACATTGAAACATATAGAAAACACATAAAATCACAAGGATAGAATACTTATTTGCAATTATACTGCACGAGAATCTGATGAAATGTCCTCAACTTTCATTCCTTTTCCAGCAAAAAATCTAGATTTGATTACAATAACTTTCTTAACTTTACAGCATAGAGTTACAGAGATGTTATAGAATCCACCCTCAATACTTCGAATGGAGAAGTATTTATACAAAAATTACATCAAAATATCTCATAACTACATGAGATTTATTCTAGGGAATACAAAATATCTTTTACAAAATTATAGAGACAAATGTAAAACTGATTGCCGCTATCCCTTTATTCATGGAAGAGCTAGAGGTTGAAGCTTGAATTTGCCTCTTGCTATTGCTTTGGTAATTGTGTGCTGGATCCTTGTTTACTTTTCCCTACTGATACTCTTTACCTATTTACTGATACTCTTTACCTTTTTACCAGACTTTACCTCAGTGAATATTTTCTTTTACCTCAGAGTTACCATAGTAACTTACAGGATTACGAGCATATCAGTCCACCATTCTTCATTGGGTATCTTCATCCTGATCAATTTTCTGTATATTTCATTAGCCTCAGTGTGCTTTGCAAAATTGGGTTGAGCTGTGAACAAGTGTTTCACTTCATGCTCAATATAGAAAAGGTTTTCTAAGCCATCATATAACACTTTTTCTGTGGGTAGTGCTTTCAAATTTAAAGAGCTGGCTTGATTTCTAGCTTGTTGGTGCAGTATGTCAATGTAGTCTTCATGTTTCATCAGCTTGTCATTTATGACCAATAAGTTTGGAAGTCCTTTCTCTCTCAGAATGTTATATTTTATCATAAACTCATCAATGTCTTCTTGGATACTTTGACATCTTCTTTCTAGGTTAAGCATCAATTTCCTTTTGGTCAAAACTCTCTTGATTTCAAGGATGGTACCAGTCCGGTCTTCTATATCCTTTTGTTCCAGTTCTTCCTTGCTTTGGCTATTTAAGAAATTGATTAATTGGATTGCCTCTTCAGGTTTCTTCCCCACTTCTTCTATGGTCTTTTGTATAGCCTCTATAGCTAGCTTCATTAAATCAATTTGTTCAAAGATAATCTGAATAGAAGACCAAATATCATTAATGGAATTAATGATATTGGTCCATAAAATCTCTCTAATATCTCTTAAGGGCTTTTCAAATGTTAATTCCTTCTCTAAAGTTTTTATTCTATCAGTCATCCTTCTGTTATTTCTTTCTTCTTCAGTGTAGTTAATCTATGATATCTCATAATTGTACTCCAAGCTAGTAACCTTTTCTTTTAATTTTGTGTCTCAGTTGCTTGGATTTTCATTTCTTCCATGGACTTGATTAGGTCCTTTGTTTGTTGTGTTGAAGTTGTTGTTGTTTCATAAGTGCCTGCTCTTAGGGGAACATTGGGTGCCAAAGCTGTTGCAATAGTGGATGGCACTGCTATAGAAACTATGGGTACTGCAGTTTGAGGCATGGTGGTCAACTCACCTTGTTTAGACTGTAAATATTTTTCCAACTCTTGTTCTGTTTCCTTCAACTTTTAATTTAACTTAAGGACCAAGTCCATAAGTTCCTCCTCATTCTATTTCTCAACGACTTCTGCAGTTTGTGGATGTATGAGAGGAGGGAGCTTGAGTTGTTTTCTGAGTGCAACAATGTCTTCGTTTTTCTTTTTTATCAAACTCTCATCTGCCTTAATATCTTTGGGATTATGACCCAACTCAATCACTAGGTCCTCTAATGACTTTATTCTAGTGTCCTTAGCCTGAGAAGAGGCTTTTTCTAACTATAATTGTGTTGTAGTATTGTTCAAAGAATTTTGCAACTGATGTGAAATGATGGCTTTACTAGTTAAAGTGGAGTAGACCATCTCACCTGTTTGCTTGTGGAGCTCAATTTGATCAATTGGGTGGATGTCTTTAGCAAGAACTTCAAAATTGGTCTTCAAGTAATTAGCCATGGACTGTGGCTGTTGTACCGTCGGCTTAAAGAAGCTCATCTTCATTTTTCCCTCTTTGATGTCAAAAGATGACATCAATCTTGTATAATTTGTGGGAGCCATTTTCATATATTTGGCATAGGTTTGAGCTTTGAGCTACTCATTCCTAGTCTTGATTTCTTTGTATCTTTCTTTCAAATCTTGGCTTTGCTCTGATGCTACTCTAAATGATGACACTTCCACACTTGGTTGCCTGCTTAGTATTTGAGTTTGAGAAGCAGATGGCATCTCTCCTGCTACTGTGGTCTGTACTATGTCACTTCTGGTTTCTTCATACTCCTACTTGGACAAAGGATTCAATCTTGTCCTTTTAACATATAACTAATCTAATGGCACTGTTGAGGGACTAGCCTCACTCCTGCTTCTTTTTTTATTTCGTTCCTCGTTGAGAGGAGTCTGCAATACTGGAGGATTGCCCATGTTTGTTTCAATTTGGGTCAATTCCTCAGAAATGCTCTGTGACCCTGAATCTTTCCTCAGTTCTAAAGTCTCTGGTTGTCCTGATGACTGTGCACTTGGTTCCTCTATTGGCCTCTATGAAGATTCTGCAGGCACCTGTCCAAAAGATTCCAGATCAAGTCTTTTTTCTAAATCTTTCATAACATTCTCTACTTCAACTTGTGTGTTATCTGATTCTATAAGTGTTCCCTCCACCCATTCATTTTGATTTTCATATTGTTCTATCTCTGGAAATCTATGATGAATGTAGGGGGACAACTTATGCTTTTGTCTTCTATCACTGATGAAGCTGTGAGGATCATAAGGCCAAATGAAACTCTTTTTCAGTCTCATTCTTTCAAGGATTTCTTCTATTGTTTTCCCTGCTTTTCTGTTGTTACAAACAAATGGTCCTAAGTGATCCTTTATCCTCAACTGAGCTTTCTTCTTAGCTTTCATAAAGTGGATTTCATTAGAGTTTATCATTTTCCTGTAGTACTCCATGGAAAATAACCTCATGGGGACATATTTGGGCAATTTTTAGGGAGGAAATTCACACCCATAAACTATGATCTCGGTATGGTTCTGGTATAAGTACTAGTCACCAGCCTTGTATTGCTTGGATAATTGAAGAATTCTTTTGATATCATCACTGATTCTAGGAGGGGGACTTCCTATCAACATGGTAGTTACAAGATGGACAAATTGATCAATAAAATCTGTATAGGGGGGAGAAACTGAATAGTGAAAAATTGAAGTCTAGAAGACAACAAAACTGGGATTCCCTTTGGTGTCAAGTTTTTCGACAGAGAAAGGGAATTTATCATACTGGTAGTAAAGAAAAAGATGATATAAGACTATGGAATATTTAAAGACTCTCTCATTCTCTAATCTCATGAATTAGTCATGTATTTTGTCTGCAATGAATGAGGCGTAGCCAAATTTACCTACAAGAGGTTGACTAGGGGTAAAAATAGTCATGAACGCTAAGGTCAATTCATCTACATACTCACTAGTGGTGAAACCCATAATGAAAGCAATCATGGTAACAATATCTTTGCCCAAATCAGTGAAAAAACATGACATGTAGGGAGGGGGGTCTTTTGGCATGTGCTTCTTATCAATGAAAGTCTGAAAAACTCTGCTAATTTCAGAACTAGACATCTTGGTAGATTTCTCAAGTAATTCTGCAATGGAAAGGGGAGTGAGGTTCTGGTCAGGTTGTAATTGCAACATCTCATTAATAGACTTGGCTGTAATGGTGAAAAGGATTCTTTGGTTCGGGGACGTTATAGCTCTTAAATTGGGGTTGTAATTTTCATGGCATTGGAGGACAATATCTGGGAAAATGTGAATGGAAGGGAATTGGTACTTCGGTAGCTTTGATTCCCAAAGACCTATGTTATCAGAGTGGTTTAGGTAATTGTCTCGGTACCTGTAGTAGAATTTCAAGGGGCTATCATCAAAAGTAAGGTCTTTGATTTGAAAATATTTATCGACCAAGGGGAGGTAGTCCAAATCCCTGTGGGGAGTAGTGATTGGAGCAATGTTTAGGGCAACAGGAGCTTCCATCCTTGGTTCTTGTGTTTTCAAGGAGGAAAGTTGGGGTTTTCAAGGAATTTCAGGAAAACAGGTGCTTGGGGAAGTCTAGGGACTAAGAAGATAGCTTAATTGTACTGAATAATTTGGATTTATATCAATTTAGTGGAAGTTCAGTACAAAATAGGGTTTCTGAGAGGGAAATGTGGTAAATACCTGTTTTTGGTCGACTGTCTGGACAAATGGCTACAGTGAAGACTTTTCAAGGTATGTACAGTAGTTTGCAGTGGTCTAGAGTTCAGTAACTGATGGCGGTTGATGGTTGGAAATAAGTTGTTGGACTGGATGTACTTTTTGCGTGCATGGAAGGTAGAAGTTGCTTTCTCAGGAAAAAAAGAGAAAGCAATGAACATTTTTGTTTTTATGCACAAAGTCAATGATTTTTGGTGCGTGAATGAAAATGACAGTTGGCGGCAATTGATTGATGGGACACTTTGTAATTTAGTGGAGGTGGTAAATCGGAGCAGTAATGGTTTTCACCACACTACCTTTTGGAGGTTAGTGGTTTTGGCGGAGGGTTGCATGATGCCATAGATCAAGTGACACGTAGCACCTACGAAAAGTAAAAACCTCTCATATCATGCGGTTAACGTTCGGCCCAAATGTCTATGCAATATGGGTGAGAGCCATTGGATGTGGGGAGGTTGATCAGATGGTAGTCGGCAGTGGGAAGTGGTGGGGATTTAATGGAGGGGCCGAATGATAATTAGAATGACTTTAATTACATCGGGGTGATATGATTGGCAGAGAGGTTATTAATTAATCCAAGTGATTAATTAATCCCTTTTTAATGCGTCAGGGGTTTGGCTCTTAATTAATCGCGATTCGATTAATTAATCCAACTGAGTTAACGTTATTATGGTTTATTTTTCAAACCATCGGGAGGGGATATTTACTTATTTTGGGATTTTAATTAATTAATACAGGAAAGGGTTATTGTTTTTGGGAGTTAAATAATAATAAAAATTAAAAATTAATATGAATATGGAAAGGAAAAAGCACTAAGTAAATGTTTCCGAAAATACATTTCATCATTCAACATTATAACTTAGGCTAAAATGTGTTTTGGGGTTTTTTATAAGGAACCTTTATTTTTCCTAAGTAAAATAGTGATTTTACTTAGGAAAAGCATTTGAAGGAGATGAGTGATTTATGGAAGGAGTGAATTTTGATGAAGGGGATTTAGCACTTAGGCCTTGCAATTTATTGGGCCGAGGGTCCAGTCCCTCCAGAAGTAAGAGAAATGCTCTGAACCCCTATCGGTGCCTTTAGTACTTATGGGAAATTAGTCAAATTTAGGGAAAAATGAGTGAGGAGATTAATTAGTTTGACTTTTGTCTCTGATATAAATGTATTCATTGTCATCCATACTTTGTTAAAGTGATGAAAGCAAAATATTTTAGCTTTTAACTTAACCATTCATCATACATAATTATGCAACCAATCATCTACTTACCTACCTACACATCCTACCATTTTTGCTTCTTTTATCAGGGTGCACTTAAACTGGCAAACCCTTATCAAACTTTTCTTTTATTTTACAATGGGAATCTATCTAAGTCTATCCTTATTACATCCAAGGGCTCAGATTAACTATTGAGCATCCTTTTATTTACTCTACCTATCTACTTATCTGCCAAGATTAAATAGTTTGGTCAGATTTTATTCTCTATATCTATAAACATGAAATTAAAAACATGGAATAACCAAGATTAAATGATTTGGTTACCATGGATTGCAGCATAAATAACAAGTTGCACACAATCTTTATTATACAAAAGGTAAAATAGTAGTAGCATTTGTACTTGCACACTTTCATGGTCTTTTTTCTTTTTCTTGGGGTTCATTTTCTTTCATTTTTTGACCTTTTCTTTATTCTTTTTTCCCTTTGATTTTTCTTTTAGGGCATACCCTCTTTAATTTTTTGATTTTTTGATTTTTTACAAATGTGGAAAAAAATTGCAACAAGCAAAGGTATGTACATATTTCAGAGCTAAACCAAGTCAATCATGATATATGACACCTATTGGTATAGGGACATAACAGTGGCTCCACATGGGGATGGCTTTCCCTGGTGGAAAGTCAAGAATAGTAGATCAATGTCCTTCTAAAATACTGTGATTTTACTCTGCAATTTCCTTTTCCCTATTGCTTTATTGGTATGTATGACAGTAATATTTCTGAAGCTTAGGGCCTTCTCTTCGGGCTTCAACTTCAAAATTTTTACCATCCAATCAACACTGAACATTATGAAGGATATAATATGTACAACTGAACTTGTAAAATTAGTAAATTGGGTCAATGTAGTGCTTTAACATTCGACCATTGACTGGTCCTCCTTCAATTTCTGCACCATTCAATTCTTTAAGGAAATATGAATTATTTCCTCTGAAGGCATATATAATGTATGGCCCTTTCCACAGGAAGTCAAACTTCCCATGTTTCCCTTTGTCCTCTCTTCTTGAATCCCACTTTAACACTTTGTCTCCCAGATAAAAGTCTTCTGCTTTGGTCCTTTTGTCAAAGATTTTCTTAAGTTTTTCTTGCAGTACTTGGGCTCTGTTGTATACTTCCTCCCTGGTTTGCTGTAAATGGATAGTCTGGTTAATTCTCCTCTGTATATCATTTGGTTCCACTTGGGCTTCCTGAAGTAACTTTATGACTGGAACTCCTAAAGATGAGGGGAAAACTACCTCCATTCCATACACTAGCTCATAGGGGCTGGTTCCAATGGACTTCTTAGTAGTAAGCCTATTTGCCCACAAAGCATTGGTTAATTTATTATTCCAACTTTTCTTATTGTCTTCCAATAGTTTTTTGATAATATTTATTAGATTTTTATTGGAAGATTCTGCAAGTCCATTCCCTTGAGGATAGTAAGCTATGGAATGAAGAAGTGTTATATGATACTTATGACAGAAATAAATCATTTTCTCTGACTTGAAGGTTGCAGCATTATCTGTGATAATTTTTTTAGGGCAACCGAACCTAGACAGAATATTAGACTCTAGAAAACCTATTATTACAATATCAATGGCCTGTCTAGAGGGAATAGCTTCTATCCATTTGGTGAAGTAATCAGTTGCAGTGAGGATCCATTTATGTTGAGCAGAAGAGGGTGGATGGATTTCTCCAATGAAGTCAAGACCCCATTGTTGAAAAGGTTTTTCTGTGGAAATAGGTTTCAAAGGCAAAGGTAAAAGTTTTATTTTTCCTTCAAAGATCTGACACTTGTGGTAGGAAGTTACAAATTTTTTAACATCTGAAAACAAGGTTGACCAGTAAAATCCAGCTCTTAGAATTTTTTCAGCAGTTGACTTCCAGTAGAGATGCCCACCACAATCCCCTGCATGAAATTCTTGGAGTACTTTGTCAGATTCTTCTTTTAATAAACAGTTTAACAAAATGCCTTCATGATTTTTCCAAAATAAAGTATTATCCATAATGCAAAATTTCAAAGATTTCATTTTTAAAAACCTACTCTTAGTTCTGGATAACCCTGGAGGAGCCTGCAGGTTTTGTAGAACATATATAATATCAGCATACCAGGGGGAATCTAGAAAAGGCTGGCTGATCTGTGGAGTCACCATCTCCTGTTCGTTATCCAGTTCTGCAATCAGATTTATGTCTAGGGCTTGGCAATTTGTTTCTGCCATGAGTTTTGCCAACCCCTGACCTTTAATTAACTTGGTAGGTTTTATCTCTATATCATATTCTAAAATAGTAGCTATCCATTTTCCCCTCTTGCCATCAACTCCATCTTGTGTCAGGATATCTTTGACTACAACATTTGGAACATAAGCTACTACATGAGAATATAAAATATATACTCTGAAATCTTTAATAGTTTTTACCAAAGTAAAAGCTTGTTTATCCATTATTTTATACTTTAATGAGGCATCTCTAAGAGCTTTAGTAAAAAAGGCTATTGGTTTTTCACATCCTTGATCATCCTTTTGTAGTAAAATTGCAGCTATGGTGTGTTCTAATGCAAAGGAAAATATAATGAAGTCTCTGTCAAATTTTGGGCTTGTGAGGACTAGTGTTTGAGTTAAGGCTAATTTTATTTCTTCGAATGATTGTTTAGCCTCTACTATCCACTTAATAGTCGAATCTTTTTTCAACATGTTATTCAATAATCTAATTAGTTCAGCTAAGTTAGAGATGAACCTTCTTAAAAAATTTATTTTTCCTAAAAATGCCTGAAGTTCTTTAATGTTTCTTGGGTGAGGTATTTGCAAGATAGCTTCAATCCTGGTTGGGTCAATCTGGATTCCATATTTAGAGATAATGTGGCCTAACAATTTTCCTTCTTCCAAACCAAATAAAGATTTCTTTGGGTTCAGAGAAATGCCAAATTTTCTGCATTTAAGAAAAACTTGCCTGAGATGATCCAGGTGTTGTTGATCTGACTTTGAAAAGACTGTTATATCATCAAGGTATATAACCAGGAAATCATGGATTTCCTTTGCAAAGGCAATATCCATTGCCCTTTGAAAGGTGGCCCCTGCATTTTTCAATCCAAAGGGCATTTTGACATACATGAAGGTGCCCCATGGTGTTGTGAATGTAGTTTTTGCTTGATCATCAGGATGGACTAAAATTTGGTTGTAACCTGAGAATCCATCTAAAAGTGAAATCCTTGTAGAACCTACTACCCTTTGCAGTATGTGATCCATTTTAGGTGAGGGATAGTTGTCTTTGAGTGATAATTTGTTCAAATTTCTAAGGTCAACACACAGTCTGATTTCTCCTATTTTCTTTCTTGTAGGGACAAGATTAGACACCCAATCTGAAAACCTAATGGGAGCAATGATTCTTGCTTCATACATTCATTTGATCTCTTTTTAAATGGAAGGTAATAAAATAGGATTAATTCTTCTTAGCTTTTGCCTAAAAGGTTTTTGATCTTCTTTCAAAGGGATAGTGTGTTGAATAATACTAGTATCATAGGATTTTAAGTCTTCGTAACTCCAGGCAAAAACATCTTGGAATTCTTTCATTAGCTCAATATATTTCAGTTTTTCATCAAGGGGTAATGATTTGGACAATTTTATCAATTTAGGATTCTCTTGAGTTCCTATGTTGCATTCTTCAATGTCTGCTTTCAAGGGCTCCATCTTAGGCTTTTTAGGAATATCATTAGAGTCAAATAGGTCCTCCAAAGGAGTTAATCCCTTGGGTAATTGATTATCTTTTAGATTTATGACTTCAGTTTCATCATCAATTATTTCATCAATATCCATTTGCTTTAAGTCCTGAATATCTGTTTTCATGAATTTAGTAGGGTGAAGCATGTTTATTGAGTTTTCTTCCAATTTGTTAATGTCTAACTCATTAGTGTGATCAAAATATGAAACTATGTCTACATCTATATTAATGCTAGCAAATTCTTCATCTAATGTTAGAAAGTGATTAATCTGCTTATCGTTTTCAAAAACTTGCCAGTTCTTAAGATTATCAGGTATGGTTGGCCTGTGCCTAATCTCAGCAGTATACTGGTGATTGGGCTGGAAAGGCAATTTGCAGGTGTTGGAAAACATAGCCAGGCTATGAGCTTGCATGTTATGTTTTCTAGGAATAGTTGCAAGCTGGGTTTCTAAGAAAGTATTAAGGATTTCTATGACTGTTCCTCTGTAACGTCCTAATCTAGGATCTCTGGTTATGTAAACTCCTTTTATCTATTTAACTATCAGTTCAGAATATCCCATGATCTAATATTTTGACTAACTTGAGGCCTAGCAAGAGTGCTTCATATTCTTCCATATTTTTTGTACATTTAAAATTCAACCTATAGGCATGTCCTTCCACATGATCATTCTCTAAGTTATAGACCCATACACCTACCCCTGTACCTAGTTTGTTTATTGAACCATCAAATTCTAAATTCCATAAAATTTCATGTTCATAATTTGTATCTGGGGTAGTGTAGTCTTTCTTAACTAGAGTATTTGGATTTTCTTTATCATCTGATATCTCTTGAATTCGAACAGTTGACCTTTCATTGAGAATTTCTTTTGGTTCTGTTGCTATGTCTTCAAATTTTTTAATTTCTTTTGGTTCTGCTGCTATATCTTCAGATTTTTTAATTTCTTTTGGTTCTATTACTATATCTTCAGATTTTTTAATTTCTTTTGGTTCTGCTGCTATCCATTTGGAATATATTCTGGATCAATTTCAGAATTATAGAGAATAAAGGAATCCATATCAGAATGTACTGAGTAAATGGGAAAGTTTTGAGGCTTCTCCTAACTATTCAATACATACTTCATTAACGTTTCTCTATATAGCTTCTTTGGTTGTCCAAAAACAAATATGGTAGTGTATGACATGTCTAATTATAGAGACCCTTGAAGTTTGGCACCCCAGGATCTGGACAACAACATGCCATACTTGGGTGGAACGTTTGCTACCACTATGTCCATAATTATAGTTTTGGCAGGGTATTGAACCTATGAAACACATAAATCCTTTATAAGACCTAAAGACCTAAATCCCTATAGGGTCTAGTGATGTCTAGGTTGAGTTTCACCATAACAAACTTGGGCATGAGGTTGTGAGAGGCACCAGAGTCCAACATGGCATTATGCAAAATCTTATCATGGATATTGAGACTGACATAGAAAGGCGGTATTCCTCCTTCTAATGGTTTCCCATTTACTTCAGGGCCAAAAATAAACTCGGGTTGGTCATCAAAGAGATTTACAGAATCTGCATTTTCAATAATATTTAATGATTTTCTTATTTGAGACCTGTAAACATCATGTTTAACCAATTCTGTCAAAGGAACCGAAATTTTAAGCTTGGTTACCTCTACTCCAAGATTAAAGGGCATGATTGTTTTGTCAGTTTGAACCTTTGGGTTTCTGGCAGAAATGTTTTCTATGTTTTCTTCTATTTCAGGATTTGGGACATCCTTTGCTGATTTTTCTGATGCGATCTTTTGAGGCTCTTCCACTGTTTCCTTGGAGGGAAGTGAAGTGGAAGGTTGTTCATTGCTGGGCTGGTTATCAGACACATCTTCTATGGTGGGGCTGGAAGGATTTTGATTTGTTCTTGAAAGGATTTGAAGTGTTTTGGTCACTGGAACTGTTTTACCCTTTTTAGGTTGATTAGGAGCTATTTTCTGGTTTGTTTCAGGGTTATCAGTACTTTTTCTACTTCTTAAATTATACTGCTTATGTACTTCAAAAATAGTAGAGTCATATCCCTGTCTGAAATCAAATGACTCTCTTGTTTGGGTTTTAAATTGTTGCAGCACATGGGACTCTTGGTCATCCTGAGTTAGGAATACATCTTCCTCACCATCTAGACCCATTAAATTTATCTGAGTGTCTTGCTCAGGGTCTTCTGATTGAGAGGCTTCTGCATAGTTTTCCTGGAAAGGTGGTCTGATATTCTGGTCAGGAATATTCTTACCAGTGTTTTGATTCTGATTTTTTCTAAAATTAGGATTTCTCCCTGAATTAGCCTGTTGGCCATCCCAAGGAGATTTCCTTTCAATTGTGTCAACTCTATCAAACAATTTGTCCATTCCTTTAACAATAGCATCAAGCTTTTGTTCAAAGGGTGAACTTTCATCTTTTGTAGGTATTCTTCTCTCGTTCCTAGCTTTGGCTCTTTTGGAAAGTAGGTTAGCCTCAACACTTACAGCTACGCTTTGCATTTCTTCCAAAGAGGGAGGGTTCCTTTCTCTTAACTAGAAAGCCATATTTGAATCAAATCAATCATGAAATTTGATCAGGGCTAAACCAGGTGGGGGCCTAAGGTCAACTGGAATGGCACTATAAACACTATTGAACCTAGTGCAATAGTCCTGAATGGTCTCGTGAGGTTCCATTTTAAGGTTCTCATATTAAGATAAAATATAAAGGTGGTCCTTCTTCTTCTCCCACCTATTCAGGAATTGTTGGTAAAGGATTCTTAAATTGTCTATGGTTTGGGGACCTAAAGATCTAAACCAGGTTCTAACTTCTCCAGCTAGAATTTGGACGAAAATTCTCATTTGGACATCTGCTGTGTCGATCTCATGAAGTTAAAAGTAGTCTGTCATTTTACTAGTATGCTGCTGAGCTGTGTAGGTCCTAGTGCCATCAAAAGTAGTAACTTTACTCTGATAATCTTGTGGCATAGCACCTGGGGTAGCATATCTATTGGCCATGATTGTAGGTTGGGCAGGAGTTTGGGTAACAGGAGGTGTCTGGGTTGTGGAAGAAGAACTAGAGGTAGTGGTAGGATGTTGAGTGATGATTGATTGAAGAGGGAGTGAAGGGATGAAGGGAGGAGTGGAATGTATTTTAGATGAGAGAGGGAATAATGAAGAACTGGTAGAAAGAGAAGTAGTCTTAGAAAGTTCAGGTGTTCTATCAGTGGTAAGAGATGATTGAGTAGAATTTTGCAGCTATCGATCAATTGACAAATTGGCTTGTTGGATTTCAAGTTCTCTGAGGAATTCTGGATCTTGGACTAGACCTAATAATTCACTGTCAGATGAGGTTCTAAACAAAGAGAGTTCAAAGTGTTCATCAAAAGGAATATCTTCTAGGGAAATCTGCCTAACAGGACATGAATGTGATCTGAACAAAGGTCTGGGACTTGTTGAGCTTTCTTGCCTTCTGATGATTCTAGGAATTAGGTTAGGATTTTCAAACACAGGGGGAGAATTTGGATCAGGATTAGCCCTAGTGTAATGAGTCATTTTTGAAGACAGATTTCAAGTTTTTATGTGCTTTCTTATATGAATGTTTAAAACAACTTCTAAAAATCCTTTAAGATGCTTTAAATGAAACCTTTGAGTTTCTTAAAGGTTTATTTAACTCAGGATTTAGTAATCCCCAGTATGGTCACCACTATGTTATCACTCAGATTTTCCTTTGAAGTTATTGGAAGAAGGAAAGGATTCGAGGTAACCACAAACCAATCTTTTAAGTATAGAATCTAGCCAATCTGCACTTAGAGAGGGCTCTCTCTTTATGATTTAGCTTTGTTTAAAAAGATTTTAGGCTAGTTATAAATGTTCAAATGAGGTTGTTTTGTTTGAGAATGGTGGAGTTCTGAAACAAATGGGAAAACTAGGCTTTTAGGCCATTGGGCTATGGAGTCAAACAGGGATAATTCACTAGAATAAGTCAAATTGCTGAGGTAGGATTTCAACAGGCAGGATAGCAGAGTAAAAACAAACTTTGGGGCTTGAATGGATGATTTTTCTGCTCAAAACAAGAGGGAAATCAAGAATCCTCAAGTTAGGATTAGAAAGAGGAAAGGAATATAGGTCAACCAGCATAAGGCAATTAAGAATCCTATACTAGGGAATTACTAGAGAAAACTACAGGGATAGAGGAGAAGTTAAAAATTCCTTTATCAGAATAGTTTAGAAGAAAACATATAAATGGTAGACTGTTGATAGCAGAGAGCAATAAAGCTAATTCTGATATACTTTGACTATTTTACCATTTAGATTCAGATACATGAAACATTGAAAGATATAGAAAACACATAAAATCACAAGGATAGAATACTTATTTGCAATTATACTGCACGGGAATATGATGAAATGTCCTCAACATTCATTCCTTTTCTAGAAAAAAATCTAGATTTGATTATAACAACTTTCTTAACTTTACAGCATAGAATTATAGAGATGTTATAGAATCCACCCTCAATACTTCGAATGGAGAAGTATTTATACAAAAATTACATCAAAATATCTCATAACTACATGAGATTTATTCTAGGGAATACAAAATATCTTTTACAAAATTATAGAGACAGATGTAAAATTGATTGTTGTTGTCCCTTTATTCATGGAAGAGCTAGAGGTTGAAGCTCGAATTTGCCTCTTGCTGTTGCTTTGGTAATTGTGTGTTGGATCCTTGTTTACTTTTCCCTACTGATACTCTTTACTGATACTCTTTCCCTTTTTACCAGACTTTACCTCAGTGAATATTTTCTTTTACCTCAGAGTTACCATATTAACTTACAGGATTACGAGCATATCAATTCACCATTCTTCATTGGGTATCTTCATCCTGATTAATTTTTTGTATATTTCATCAGCCTCAGTGTGCTTTGCAAAATTGGGTTGAGTTGTGAACAAGTGTTTCACTTCATGCTCAATATATAAAAGGTCTTCTAAGCCATCATATAACACTTTTCCTGTGGGTAGTGCTTTCACTGTTGAAGAGATGGCTTGATTTCTGGCCTCTTGGTGCAGTATGTCAATGTAGTCTTCATGTTTCATCAGCTTGTCGTTTATGACCAATAAGTTTGGGAATCCTTTCTCTCTCGGAATGTTATATTGTATCATAAACTCATCAAAGTCTTCTTGGATAATTTGACATCTTATTTCTAGGTTAAACATCAAGTTCTTTTTGGTCAGAACTCTCTTGATTTCAAGGATGGTACCAGTGCAGTCTTCTATATCCTTTTGTTCCATTTCTTCCCTGCTTTGGCTATTTAAGAAATTGATTAATTGGATTGCCTCTTTAGGTTTCTCCCCAAATTCTTCTCTGGTCTTTTGTATAGCCTCTGTAGCTAGCTTCATTAAATCAATTTGTTCAAAGATAATTTGAATAGAAGACCAAATATCATTAATGGAATTAATGATATTGGTCCATAAAATCTCTCTGATATCTCTTAAGGGCTTTTCAAATGTTAAGTCCTTCTCTAAAGTTTTTATTCTATCAGTCATCCTTCTGTTCTTTCTTTCTTCTTCAGTGTAGTTAATCTATGATATCTCATAATTGTACTCCAAGCTAGTAACCTTTTCTTTTAATTTTTGTATCTCAGTTGCTTGGATTTTCATTTCTTCCATGGACTTGATTAAGTCCTCTGTTTGCTATGTTGAAGTTGTTGTTGTTTCAAAAGTGCCTGCTATTAGGGGAACATTGGGTGCCAAAGCTGCTACAATAGTGGATGGCACTGCTGTAGAAACTATGGGTACTGAAGTCTGAGGTATGGTGGTCGACTCACCTTGTTCAAACTGCAAAGCTTTTTACAACTCTTGTTCCATTTCCTTCAGTTGTTCATTTAACTTAAGGACCAAGTCCATAAGTTCCTCCTCATTCTGTTTCTCAATGACTTCTGCAATTTTTGGATGTATGAGAGGAGGAAGCTTGAGTTGTTTTCTAAGTGCAGCAATGTCTTCATTTTTCTTTTTTATCAAACTCTCAGCTGCCTTAATATCTTTGGTATTATGACCCAACTCAATCACTAGGTCTTCTAATGACTTTATTCTAGTGTCCTTAGCCTGAGAAGAGGCTTTTTATAACTGTAATTGTGCTGTGGTATTGTTCAAATAATTTTGAAACTGATGTGTAATGATGGCTTTACTAGTTAAAGTGGAGTAGACCATCTCACCCATTTTCTTGTGGAGCTCAATTTGATCAATTGGGTGGATGTCTTTAGCAAGAAATTCAAAATTGGTCTTCAAGTAATCAGCCATGGACTGTGGTTGTTGTACCTGTTAGTGTCAGTCTTTCCAGCCTTCCTCCAGTGATCAAACGTGCTCTTACAAAGTGATTTTGAAGTGTCAAGGTCAAATTTTGTCATTTCAGTGAGTCTTCAAGCAAAATTTGGTCACTAGGCATTAGGTCTAGGGTTTGCTTTCACTCCTTTCAAAATTGCCCAAATGCCAATCTATGTCACTATTCAGCTGAGTCTATCATCATTCATAGGATTGTCCTCATCATGTCATGTTCCATTGGGTAATTTTACACCTTTTTCATGCTTCAGTTGCGCCTAGGCAAGGTCATTTTCCTCTCCTAGGGTTTTGAAGCCAATTTCTCTTGGACGGTCAAATCATCCGCAAAACTTGTATCCTGATGTTCATACACCTTCCCCTATCCTTAAAATACCTTATCAAATGCTTCCCATCACTGAGATTCCCCAAATTCCTAATTTTTCCACAAACCCTAGTTTCTTGCTACAACTTGGCAATTTTCTAGGTTGGGCCTGTGTTTTGCCCTTTTGGACCCCTTCCCCTCACTCGATCTCCGTGATTCCACTTTCCCCTGCTTCCTAACACCCCTCCCTACTTCCAAAAATTTCCCCAAGAATTTAGAAGCCTCTTATCCCCTTCATTTCGCTTCATTTCGACAAAATCCCTTGTTCCACACATCGGGATAAGTTTCAATCAAAAGCCGTTTCAGAGCAATCAAAGATGAATTTTGGAAATCTGAGAGAGGTTTTTGTCCACAACAGGCCAAGGAAGGAAAACCTCCTTCACTTTTTGCACAGGTGTCATGGTTTTAGAGAAATGTCAAAATTACAATCGCCAGATCCAAGGAGGTTGGCCAAGGCACTAAAACGACGGAAAAGGCCCGATCCACTCCAAATTTTGGCAAAATCATTTTTGACTGAGCATGGTACTTGATTGGGGACTCCTAGCCCAAATTTCAAGAAATTTGGAGAAAATTTTGTCAATTGTGAATTTTTTGTGCCAAACACAGGTTTTTGCCCTCAACGCGTAGCGCGCCACGCGCTACCCTGAAGATGGGCAACTCCATTTCATGAAAACTCAGCATTTTTAGATTTTTCATGCAAAAATACACTTGCTCAGCAATTGCCAAGAGATTCCATCAAGTTTTGAGCTTCCAGAAGGTCAAAAAACAAGCAAAAAATGACTTTCTGCCACCTTTTTGACACACAAGAAGCAGTCTTGGGAGATTGCAATTTTGGAGGGGCAAATGGTCACCAAATTCAGAAATTCCACTTGGGTTGGAAAGTAGACATCCAGACCTTTCCAACAAGCCCACTTTTGCCTCATTTGGACTCCAGGAAGTGCCTCAAAAGCAGGCCCAAAGGTGCACTACGCGTTGAGATTCAGGGCGCTACGCATCAGGCTATTTTCACAGAAATGCACCTACAGCTCAGCAAAACGCAGTTTTGACTAGGTTTGACTTTTTGGAGTGGATTTTGATCCTCCTTGATGTAAATGATGTAATTTTATGATACTTTGACACTTATTTATCTCTTCTAGAAGATTCATTCATGAAATAGGCAAAAATTTAATGAATGAATTGGTTTCCTAGCTTATAGAGGCAAGTTGTTTTGACTGCCTAGATTTTAGTGCTCAGTTTGGAATTGGTTGAAACAGCTCCTAAGATAGTGAGCTCGACCCCTAGAGGCAAGGAAAGATGTTAGATTGCCTATATTATGTACTTTCTTGGTCATTTTCATGGTTGGACTCTTGAGGGAGAAAGCTTCTATTGTATTACTCATTGTATCTCTGCAATTTTTGGCAAAGGAAGACCAGGGTTTTGCAGTCCTTTTTGGGATTCCTGTGGTTACATGTATTGATGGTGTGTTTCTCTTTGTACTTGTAAGTTTTTTATGTGAATCATCTTCTTACTTTTTCTTCTGCAAATTAGGCAAATGAAGTGTTAAGGTAGAATTCATGGTTGCTATGCTCTGCCTTTAAGTTTGCTTAATATCAATGTTTTCAGCTGTTTAAGGAGAATTCAAGGTGATTGCTTGCTCTCCTTAGCTCCTCACCAGTCATTCTCATCCATCCAAATCTTTCAAAGGCATCAATACAGTCTCCTAACTTGCCCCAAAGAACCCCCTGCGAAAACTGTGTCCAATCCCCGCACCCAAAATTGCCTTTCCCCAATTTTCCACCAAAACACTAAAAATCCCAAATCAAACCTTTTTATCAGTTTACTAGCCTAAAATCAGTGTTCTTTATTGGTTATCTCTGCCCGTTGAAGATCTTTGCCGAGATAGACCGGAGAGAGCCCTCTCCTGCCCCGTAGGGCTAGCTACGAGGCTAAGTGGTTTGATGTTGCCTTGGAGTTTACCTTTTTCAGCCTGAGTTGAAATTTCAAGCGCTAACATACTGGCGACCATACTAGGGAAGAACAAATGGTTTGCTTGTTGATGTCCTTTGTTTTATAAGCTACAGATGGAGCCTGAAGTTATGCCAGGTAGCCTTCGAAACGCTTTTACCTTGCATTAGCGAAAGTAGATAAACGCTACTTCAGTCAATCTCCGGTCTAGCTTGTAAATGTGACATCTAACTTGTTAATTACCCCAGTACATGTATCGAGTTCAGATCTGATTGTTGATGGTGGACAACGATCAGACACTTGAAAGGCTAAAATCATTCACTTGGCGACTCTAAATCATTTTCGAGATTAGATCCAAAGACTCCACTGGAGGATGATCCCGACCAGCAAAAACATGAAAGGACAACATAGACAGTTGAGGTATTCAAGTTGGAATTTCATCCAAGACATTTTGTTCTTTGTCATAAATTATTTCTTCTCTTTTCCCAAGAATGTCAAAAAGGCTTTGCAAAGTATACTGTATTTGAGAAGAGATCCTCGGCTTGCAGTTGATTCTTTCCCTTTGAAGATTGTGAATACCAAAGATTTGCATGCCTTTGAGCTTGATCAGAATCCTTTTTCTGAATTTTGTGATGACCATCTTCCAATTGATGAGTCTCAAGAGACCAAGACTAATTTTATACCTGCTGTACATACCCCTACACCTTGTAAAATTCCAGATCGGTATAAACCTCTTGTTTTACCTTCTGTCCTCCATGCTTTCCCCAAAAACTATGATCTATACTTGCCGAGGTTTGATGGTGAATGTAAGAATGTCAACGCTGAGCAACATGTGCAGAATGTTGAGAATTTTCTAGATCTTTTTGAAGTTGATGAAGAAGATGTCAGTATAAGGCTTTTTGCTCTTTCTTTGCAAGGCAAAGTGAAGAGTTGGTTCAAAGCCCTGCCTGATGCAAGCATTTCAGATTTCCAGCAGTTTGTCAAAGTTTTTCTCGACAGGTGGATGATCGGGCAGAACCTTTTCTTGATTGTAGAAGAGTATAACCAGCTGAAAAGATTGCCAGGGGAGACAGTACAATAGTTTTCAGCCAGATTTAACCAAGTTTATTATTCAATGCCAGTTGAGATAAGGCCTACTCCTAGATCTGCTCTCTTGCACTATCCGGGTGCCTTTGATCCAGAAATGGAGTTTCAATTGAGAGAAAGGAATCTGGAAACACTTCACGAGATGCAGAACAGTGCAGTAAATGTAGAGGCTCATCTGTTGATCCGAAGGGCAAGGATGAAAGAAGAAGAGATGAAAAACATAGATCCGGCCGAATCAACATCTCTAGAGGTGAAGCTTGACATTTTGGTAAGTGCAGTGGAAAAGATGATGGGCAGGATCACCACAAGGAATGATTATGATGTTCAAGCCCATGGCTCGCTGATTGAAGAAGAACAAGTTGTTGATCCAAAACATTTTGTTTCTTATCCTAGTTGTCATAGATCTGATAATGATTGTTTTGTAGATCACCTTGGCGAAGAAAGCACTGTTGATATGACCTGCATGCTTGATGATATGTTTTATACCGATGATTTGCCTCAGTTTGATCAATATGATGATGATTATGTTCTCCAAAAAGAAGCTAATCTTACAGACAAATCAGCAGCTAGTTTGTGGGCGGAGGAAGTTCACTTACAGCAGCTCGAATACAGTGATCAACTGATGCATATCAGCTATGACAGTGACGAAGAAAGTGCAGCAAATTTTGAAATAAGTGAAGGATCTTTACCTTTTTGTTTTGATTCGTTTCAGTTCATCAGAGATAACTACCATGCAATCAGAAATCAAATGTCAACAAGTCTTGATTTGAATTATCTTGAGAGCAAAGAAAATTTTGTTCAAGACTTCTCATATTCAGATTTGCAACCCCCGAAAGCCATTGATTGTCAAGTTGCAGCTGAAGACTTGGAAGTGGACACACATGATTTAATGATTCAAGGTGACTCCTACCATTCTGTTTTGAATCATTTCAGTTTTTGAAGGGTAGATTACATAGTAAATCTTCAAATGAACATCCTATAACAAATCATCAATCTCTCAGTGTTAATGTTGAGGATGAGACCGATAACAAAATTCTTGAGCAGCCTGTAGCATCAGATTTGCAGCCACCAAATGAAATTGAAGGGCAGATTACAGATGAAGCTATGGAAGATGAAATACATGATTTGATGATGCAGGAAGATTCTATACCCTTTTGTTTCGAAGCATTTCAGTTTATAAGGCAGAATCTTCGTAAAATCTCTCAAGCAAAAGATGAACAGCTAGAAGGATGTCATACATTTTCAATGGATACATTACAACAGTCTTTTCAAGTTTTTCATGATCCAATAGCTGATGTTTTGGATGAGGTTTGCAGTCAAAGTCTTTCTCCATTAACTACATGTGAGTTTGAAACATATGCTGATATGAACTTGATCCAGCAGCCGGTTTCTTTCTCATTTTCAGCAGAGGTCTCGTCACAAGGCTCAGATCAAAGTTTGCATTTATGGTATGAGGAAAAGAGAAGTAATCCATTGGATGAGCTAAGTTCCAGTGTGCTTGAATTTCAAGATCCTTATGCAGTGTTTTTGGAGGTGGATAAAGAATTCATATCATTCAATGGATATGTTTCTAAGTTGTCATGGGAGTTGCCTTTCAGTAGTTCTCTCTTGTTTTTCATAAGTGAGCACTTGCGGAGAATTCGAACAGCAAACAGGATACTTACTTGGTTGCATTGGTTGTTTCATTTCACTTGATCAGGTGATGAATGAAACTGTTAGAGTAGGTTTTGATGAATAAGCTCCACTTTGAGCATCATTTCCAGTTTGTCAGTTGTGTTTAAGTATTGAGTCAGTTTATAGTTGAGTGAGAGTCAATTTGTGTCATCCGAGTCATCAGTTTTCAGTCATGCATTTTAGTTTGAGTTTTTGACTCCATTGCCCAATGGATAAGGCACTGGTCTGCTCTCCCAAAGATCTGCGGTTCTTGGCACCTCCAAGGAGCTACCATCTCCATTGGAGCCAATGTTAGTGTCAGTCTTTCCAGCCTTCCTCCAGTGATCAAACGTGCTCTTACAAAGTGATTTTGAAGTGTCAAGGTCAAATTTTGTCATTTTAGTGAGTCTTCAAGCAAAATTTGGTCACTAGGCATTAGGTCTAGGGTTTGCTTTCACTCCTTTGAAAATTGCCCAAATGCCAATCTATGTCACTATTCAGCTGAGTTTATCATCATTCATAGGATTGTCCTCATCATGTCATGTTCCATTGGGTCATTTTACACCTTGTTCATGCTTCAGTTGTGCCTAGGCAAGGTCCTTTTCCTCTCCTAGGGTTTTGAAGCCAATTTCTCTTGGACGGTCAAATCATCGGCAAAACTTGTATCCTGATGTTTATACACCTTCCCCTATCCTTAAAATACCTTATCAAATGCTTCCCATCACTGAGATTCCCCAAATTCCTCATTTTCCCACAAACCCTAGTTTCTTGCTACAACTTGGCAATTTTCTAGGTTGGGCCTGTGTTTTTCCCTTTTGGACCCCTTCCCCTCACTTGATCTCTGCAATTCCACTTTCCCCTGCTTCCTAACATCCCTCCCTACTTCCAAAAATTTCCCCAAGAATTTAGAAGCCTCTTATCCCCTTCATTTCGCTTCATTTCGACAAAATCCCTTGTTCCACACATCGGGATAAGTTTCACTCAAAAGCCGTTTCAGAGCAATCAAAGATGAATTTTGGAAAACTGAGAGAGGTTTTTGTCCACAACAGGCCAAGGAAGAAAAACCTCCTTCACTTTTTGCACAGGTGTCATGGTTTTAGAGAAATGTCAAAATTACAATCGCCAGATCCAAGGAGGTTGGCCAAGGCACTAAAACGACGGAAAAGGCCCGATCCACTCCAAATTTTGGCCAAAGCCTTTTTGACTGAGCATGGTACTTGATTGGGGACTCCCAGCCCAAATTTCAAGAAATTTGGAGAAAATTTTGTCAATTGTGAATTTTTTGTGCCAAACACAGGTTTTTGCCCTCAACGCGTAGCGCGCCGCGCGCTACCCTGAAGATGGGCAACTCCATTTCATGAAAACTCAGAATTTTTGGATTTTTCATGCAAAAATACACTTTCTCAGCAATTTCCAAGAGATTCCATCAAGTTTTGAGCTTCCAGAAGGTCAAAAAACAAGCAAAAAATGACTTTCTGCCACCTTTTTGACACACAGGAAGCAGTCTTGGGATATTGCAATTTTGGAGGGGCAAATGGTCACCAAATTCAGAAATTCCACTTGGGTTGGAACGTAGACATCCAGACCTTTCAAACAAGCCCACTTTTGCCTCATTTTGACTCCAGGAAGTGCCTCAAAAGCAGGCCCAAAGGCGCGCTACGCGTTGAGATTCAGAGCGCTACGCATCAGGCTATTTTCACAGAAATGCACCTACAGCTCAGCAAAACGCAGTTTTGACTAGGTTTGACTTTTTGGAGTGGATTTTGATCCTCCTTGATGTAAATGATGTAATTTTATGATACTTTGACACTTATTTATCTCTTCTAGAAGATTCATTCATGAAATAGGCAAAAATTTAATGAATGAATTGGTTTCCTAGCTTATAGAGGCAAGTTGTTTTGACTGCCTAGATTTTAGTGCTCAGTTTGGAATTGGTTGAAACAGCTCCTAAGATAGTGAGCTCGACCCCTAGAGGCAAGGAAAGATGTTAGATTGCTTATATTATGTACTTTCTTGGTCATTTTCATGGTTGGACTCTTGAGGGAGAAAGCTTCTATTGTATTACTCATTGTATCTCTGCAATTTTTGGCAAAGGAAGACCAGGGTTTTGCAGTCCTTTTTGGGATTCCTGTGGTTACATGTATTGATGGTGTGTTTCTCTTTGTACTTGTAAGTTTGTTATGTGAATCATCTTCTTACTTTTTCTTCTGCAAATTAGGCAAATGAAGTGTTAAGGTAGAATTCATGGTTGCTATGCTCTGCCTTTAAGTTTGCTTAATATCAATGTTTTCAGCTGTTTAAGGAGAATTCAAGGTGATTGCTTGCTCTCCTTAGCTCCTCACCAGTCATTCTCATCCATCCAAATCTTTCAAAGGCATCAATACAGTCTCCTACCTTGCCCCAAAGAACCCCCTGCGAAAACTGTGTCCAATCCCCGCACCCAAAATTGCATTTCCCCAATTTTCCACCAAAACCCTAAAAATCCCAAATCAAACCTTTTTATCAGTTTACTAGCCTAAAATCAGTGTTCTTTATTGGTTATCTCTGCCCGTTGAAGATCTTTTCTGAGATAGACCGGAGAGAGCCCTCTCCTGCCTCGTAGGGCTAACTACGAGGCTAAGTGGTTTGATGTTGCCTTGGAGTTTACCTTTTTCAGCCTGAGGTGAAATTTCAAGTGCTAACAGTACCATTGGCTTCAAGAAGCTCATATGCATTTTCACCTCTTTGATGTCAAAAGTTGACATCAATCTTTTTTGATTTGTGGGAGCCATTTTCATATATTTGGCATAGGTTTGAGCTTTGAGCTGCTCATTCCTAGTCTTGATTTCTTTGTGTCTTTCCTTCAAATCCTGACTTTTCTGTGATGCTGCTCTGAATGATGACACTTCCACACTTGGTTTCCTGCTTAGTATCTGAGTTTGATAAGCAAATGGTGTCTCTTCTGCTATTGTGGTCTATACTATGTCACTTCTAGTTTCTTCATACTCCAGCTCGGACAGAGGATTCAATCTTGTCCTTTTAACATATACCTGGTCTAATGGCACTGTTGAGGGACTAGCCTCACTCTCGCTTCTTTTTGATTTCGTTCCTCATTGAGAGGAGTCTGCAATATTGGAGGATTGCCCATGTTTGTTTCAGTTTGGGTCAATTCCTCAGAAATGCTCTATGACCCTGAATCTTTCCTCAGTTTTGAAGTCTTTGGTTGTCTTGATGATTGTGCACTTGGCTCCTGTGTTGGCCTCTGTGAAGATTCTACAGGCACCTGTCCAAAAGAGTCTAGATCAAGTCTTTTTTCTAAATCTTTCATAACATTCTCTACTTCAACTTGTGTGCTATCTAGTTCTATAAGTGTTCCCTCCACCCATTCATTTTGATTTGCATATTGTTCTATCTCTGGAATTCTATGATGAATGTAGGGGGACAACTTATGCTTTTGTCTTCTGTCACTGATGAAGCTGTGAGGATCATAAGGCCAGATGAAACTCTTTTTCAGTCTCATTCTTTCAAGGATTTCTTTTGTTGTTTTCCTTGCTTTTCTGTTGTTACAAACAAATGGTCCTAAGTGATCCTTTATCCTCAACTGAGATTTCTTCTTAGCTTTCATAAAGTGGATTTCATCAGAGTTTATCATTTGCTTGTAGTACTCCAGGGCAAATAATCTCATGGGGACATATTTGGGCAATTTGTAGGGAGGCAATTCACACCCATAAACTCTGATCTCGGTATGGTTTTGGTATAAGTACCAGTCACCAACCTTGTATTGCTTGGATAATTGAAGAATTCTTTTGATATCATCACTGATTCTAGGAGGGGGACTTCCTATCAACATGGTAGTTACAGGATGGACAAATTGATCAATAAAATCTATATAAGGGGAAGAAACTGAATAGTGAAAAATTGAAGTTCAGAAGACAACAGACCTGGGATTCCCTTTGGTGTCAAGTTTTTGGACAGAGAAAGGGAATTTATCAGACTGGTAGTAAAGAAAAAGATGATATAAGACTATGGAATATTTAAAGACTCTCTCATTCTCTAATCTCATGAATTGGTCATGTATCTTATCTGCAATGAATGAGGCATAGTCAAATTTAGCTGCAAGAGGTTGAGAAGGGGTAAAAATAGTCACGAAGGCTAAGTTAATTTCATCTACATACTCACTGGTGGTGAAACCCATAATGCAGACAATCATGGTAACAATATCTTTGCCCAAATCAGTGAAAAAGCATGACATGTAGGGAGGGGGGTCTTTTGGCATGTGCTTCTTATCAATGAAAGTCTGAAAAACTATGCTAATTTCAGAACTAGACATCTTGGTAGGTTTCTCAAGTAATTCCACAATGGAAAGGGGAGTGAGGTTTTGGTGAGGATGTAATTGCAACATCTCATTAATAGACTCGGTTGTAATGGTGAAAAGGATTCTTTGGTCTGAGGATATTACATCTCTTAAATTGGGGTTGTAATTTTCATAGCATTGGTGGACAATATCTGGGAAAATGTGAATGGAAGGGAATTAGTACTTTGGTAGATTTGATTCCGAAAGACCTATGTTATCAGAGTGGTTCAGGTAATTGTCTTGGTACCTGCAGTAGAATTTCAAGGGGCTATCATCAAAAGTAAGGTCTTTGATTTGAAAATCTTTATCGGCCAAGCGGAGGTAGTCGAAATCCCTGTTAGGAGTAGTGATTGGAGCAATGTTTAGAGCAACATGAGCTTCCATCCTTGGTTCTTGTGTTTTCAAGGAGGAAAGTTGGGGTTTTCAAGGAATTTCAGGAAAAGCATGTGCTTGGGGAAGTCTAGGGACTAAGAAGATAGCTTAATTGTACTGAATAATTTGGATTTATATCAGTTTAGTGGAAGTTTAGTATAAAATAAGGTTTCTGAGAGGGAAATGTGGTAAATACCTATTTTTGGTCGAGTGTCTAGACAAATGGCTACAATGAAGACTTTTCAGGGTATGCACAGTAGTCCGCAGTGGTCTGGAGTTCAGTAATTGATGGCGGTTGACGGTTGGAAGTTAGTTGCTAGACTAGACGTATTCTGTGCGTGCGTGGAAGGCAGAAGTCACTTTCTCGGGAAAAAATGGAAAATAATGAACATTTTTGTTTTTATGCACAGAGTCAATGATTTTTGGCGGGTGAATGAAAATGACAGTTGGTGGCAACTGATTGATGGGACACTTTGTCGTTTAGTGGAGGTGGTAAATGGGAGCAGTAACGGTTTTCGCTGCACTACCTTTGGGAGGTTACTGGTTTTGGCAGAGCGTCGGGTGATGCCATAGATTGAGTGACACGTAGCACCTGTGAAAAGTCAAAACCACTTGTATCGCGTAGTTAACGTTCAACCCAAAGGTCTGTGCGATATGGGCGAGAGCCGTTGGATGTGGGGAGGTTGATTGGACGGTAATCGGCAATGGGAAGTGGCAGGGATTTAATGGAGGGGCCCGATGATAATTAGAATGACTTTAATTACATCGGGGGTGATATGATTGGCGGAAATGTTATTAATTAATTCCTTTTTAATGATTTGGGGGTTTGGCTCTTAATTAATTGCGATTCGATTAATTAATCCAACTGAGATAACGTTATTATAGTTTATTTTTCAAACCATCGAGAGGGGATATTTATTTATTTTGGGATTTTAATTAATTAATACGGGAAAGGGTTATTGTTTTTGGGAGTTAAATAATAATAAAAATTAAAAATTAATATGAATATGGAAAGGAAAAATAGCTAAGTAAATGTTTCCAAAAATACATTTCATCATCCAACATTATAACTTAGGCTAAAATGTGTTTTGGGGGTTTTTATAAGGAACCTTTATTTTTCCTAAGTAAAATAGTGATTTTACTTAGGAAAAGCATTTGAAGGAGATGAGTGATTTATGAAAGGAGTGAATTTTGATGAAGGGGATTTAACACTTACACCTTGCAAGTTATTGGGCCGAGGGTAGGGTCCCTCTAGAAATTAGAGAAATGATCTGAGCCCCTTTAACTTTCAGGTTGTTGGTGCCTTTAGTACTTATGGGAAATTAATAAAATTTAGGGAAAAATGAGTGAGGAGGTTAATTAGTTTGAATTTTGTCTCTGATGTAAATGTCTTCATTGTCATCCATACTTTGTCAAAGTGATGAAAGAAAAAGATTTTAGCTTTTAACCTAACCATTCATCATATATAATTCTGCAACCAATCATCTATTTACCCACCTACACATCCTACCATTTTTACTTCTTTTATTAGGGTTCACTTAAACTGGCAAACCCTTATCAAACTTTTCTTTTATTTTACAATGTGAATCTATCTAAGTCTATCCTTATTACATCCAAGGGCTTAGATTAAACTATTGATCATCCTTTTATTTACTCTACCTATCTACTTATTTGCCAAGATTAAACAGTTTGGTCAGATTTTATTCTCTATATCTATAAACATGAAATTCAAAACATGGAATAACCAAGATTAAACTATTTGGCTACCATGGATTGTGGCATAAATAACAAGTTGCACACAATCTTTATTATACAAAAAGTAAAATAGCAGCGGCATTTGTACTTGCACACTTTCATGGTCTTTTTTCCTTTTTCTTGGGGTTCATTTTCTTTCATTTTTTTTCACCTTTTCTTTATTCTTTTTGCCCTTTGATTTTTATTTTAGGGCATACCCTCTTTACATTTTTTAATTTTTTGATTTTTTACAAATATGGAAAACATTTGCAACAAGCAAAGGTATGTACATATTTCAAAGCTAAACCAAGTCAATCATGATATATGATACCTATTGGTATAGGAACATAACATGCCCTCAAGAAGACTGTAGTAGGAGCCAAGACTAGGCTGGGGATCAGGTTCTTGTAGCTCTGTTTCTTCTTCCTTTCCCCGTGGCTGTCATTTTACCCTTTTCTCTAGCTTTTAGGTCTCCTGTAGTTTTGACAGGGTCTCTTGTAGAACTGTTTGTGCCTCCTGTAGGACTATTTTTGGGTCCTGTAGTTCTACCTTTTCTTTCCATGTGGGAGATCTAGGAATCCCCCTTTCATATGTGATAGGTGCCTTGGAAGGGGATTCTTTTCCTTGGGCAGAGGGTGAATCTTCAATAATAATTGGCACTTTTGAGGAAGGATGGGGTTTCCCTGTTTTGATTCTTGTGCTCTTCCTAGCCCTAAAATACATTGAGGTATGCCTCTTCCTCTCTTGTTTTGGCTTAATTTGTGTGTTGAGGGCAGTGAGAGTATCTTCTACCTCCCTTTCTAGAGTCTCAGTGGACACTTCTGTCTTTTCTTCCCCTTTTTCTCCTCCTTCTGTTTCTCTTTCTATCTTTGTTTTCTCTATTTCTTCCTGCTCTATTTCTTCAGCTTTCTCCTCCTCTATCTTAGTTTCTTCCTCCTTCCCTTTTTGTTTTGATAAGTCACCAGTTTCCTCACCTTCTCCCCCTTGCTGCTCTTCCTCCTCACTGCCAGTAGGACTGATATCATAGGTTAAGGCTTTTATTGTTGGGTTGTGTTATATTCTTTCCGCGTAGTTAATAGGGGGTTTGAAGGGCACCCGTAACCCCACTTTATGGGGTCTGGGGCAGCACCCCAAAAAATTTTGGTTTTGGACCATATGTTAGGTTGGGCGGACCCACCTATGGTTTTGTGCATGATTTTCGCACATGTTTTTTCGATGCGATGGTTTTCGGTCCATGGTATTGGACGCGATGGTTTTCGGTCCATGGTATTGGATGCTTCGACATGTATAAATATGTATTGTAACATTGAAAGGAACATAATGAAAAATCAAGCTAGTAGTCCCGGTTTTGGGATCCAGGGAAAAATCTCTGTGCATATGTGTTTTATGGGTTATGCTCTCGCATTGTTTATTTTCTTTGTTTAAGAATTCGTATGCAGGTAATTTCTGTACAGGGTTAAAACCTACATTTGGTATCAGAGTTGTTTTGGCTTCAAGGGGACGCCTTTGTTGCTGAGGGGTTTCGCTCGGGCCTGTGGTAGACCCTGTTCAATGGGAGATCTGCGAGATCGATTCTGGTGGTGAAAGAAGATGGCAAGCAGTGGAAAGATAGAGATTGAGAAGTTCAATGGTCAGAATTTTGAGTTGTGGAAACTCAAGATGGAGGATCTGTTGGTGGATAAAGATCAGTGGATCGCGGTAGATCTGAGTACTAAACCATCAGGAGTGACCGATGAAGAATGGAAGAAGTTGGATCGGAAGGCAAAGAGCACAATATGATTGTGTGTCTCGGATTCAGTATTGTTGAATGTATCAGGGGAAGCTATGGCAAAGGCTTTATGGGTCAAGTTAGGGACTTTGTACCAATCTAAGTCTCTGGTGAATAAACTGTTCCTGCAGAAAAAGCTGTATAACCTGAGGATGAAAGATGGAGACTCGGTGACAGAGCATCTGAATGCGTTTAATACTGTGGTAAGTTAGTTATTATCTGTTGATATTAAAATTTCAGATGAAGATAAGTGCATCAGTCTGTTGTGTTCTCTACCAGATTCGTGGGATAGTCTGGTTATTGCAATAGGTAGCAATGCAACTGCTTTGTAGTTTGATGAAATAGTCTCAGCCTTGCTGACGGAGGAGATGAGATGGAAAAATATGGACAACCAGAATGGTGATGCCTTGTCTGTACGAGGACGGTCCCAGAACAGAAACAAAAATAAGTCATTGAGTGGGAGATCTAAATCTAGAGGGAGATCTAAATCTCCAGGAAAACCTACAAAGATGGTGTGCTGGAAATGCGGAAAGGAAGGGCACTTCAGAAGGGATTTTAAATCTAAAGCTCCTGATAAAGGAAAGGGATCTAATGATGCTCCTTCTGTAGAGGCAAAAACCACCTCAGATGAAGGTGGGGATGTGTACTTGGCTTCTTCAAGTACACATGTAGATCATGAGGCATGGTTGATTGACTCAGGTGCATCCTTTCACTTCACTCCCCATAGAGAGTGGTTTTGCGAGTATGAGAAATACGATGGTGGTGATGTCTTCTTAGGAGATGATAGGAAGGCTAGAATCATTGGTCGGGGAAAAGTAAAGTTGAAGTTGCAAGGTGGAAGGGTTAGAACACTTCCGGGTGTTCTACATATTCCCGCATTGGCCAGAAATCTGATTTTTGTAAGCAAGTTGGATGATGCAGGTGTAAAGACGGTGTTCGAGAAAGATACCTGCAAGATGGTTCGAGGAGCACTGATATTAATGCGGGGAGTTCGGATTGGAACTCTGTACAAACTACAAGGTAGCACTGTTGTTGATGGGTGCAATAGTTCTATGGTTCCTGAAAATGGAGTAGAGAATCTAGTGGTCTCTGGAGAGAAGACCATGTTGTGGCATCAAAGGCTTGGACATATTGGAGAGAAAGGCCTTCGAATACTTCATGGTAAAGGTATGGTAGAAGGTATGAATAATAGCTCTTTGGATTTTGATTTCTGTGAAAATTGTGTATATGGGAAGCAGAATCAGGTGAGTTTCTCCTCTGGTGGTAAGAGGACGAAACAGATATTAGAGCTTGTGCACAGTGATGTGTTTGGACCTGTGAAGGTTCCATCACTGGGTAAGTCTGTGTACTATGTATCATTCATAGATGACTTCTCAAGGAATACATGGATATATTTTCTTAAGAAGAAATCTGAAGTCTTTGACAGGTTTAAAGAATTTAAGGCTCTGGTGGAAAATCAGACAGAGAAGAAGATAAAGGTGTTGAGGACAGATAATGGTGGAGAATTTTGCAGCAAGGAATTTGAAGAATTTTGTAAGAAGTGTGGTATAGCATGGCAGAAGAATACTCCATATACACCTAAGCAAAATGGAGTCGCAGAAAGAATGAACAAGACGTTGATGGAAAGGGCAAGAAGCATGCTCAGTGGTGTCGGGTTAGGACAGGAATTCTGGGCAGAGGCGGTGGATACTGCATGTTACCTGATCAACAGATCACCTTCATCAGCGTTGGAGGATAAGACTCCACAAGAAGTATGGACTGGTAAGAAACCCTCTCTTTCGCATCTAAGGGTATTTGGATGTGATGCATATGTACATGTTCCAAAGGAGAAACGAACCAAGTTGGATAGTAAATCTGAAAAGTGCATCTTTATTGGGTATAAGGATGGTTTAAAGGGTTATAAGCTTTGGAACCCAATCACACGGAAGGTTGTGTACAGCCGAGATGTGTTGTTTAGAGAGGTAAAAGATATTATTCAACATGAAGTCCAACCAAAGGAACCTGAGAAGATAGAGTTTGAGCCAAAGGAGGAAGAATCAGACTCTGCAGCAGAGGAGGAATCAGAAGATGAAGAGCCACAAACTCCGGCTGTGAGAAGATCAGTTCGAGAAATAAGGCAGCCAGAAAGGTATAGTCCATCTGCTTTCAGTTCAAATTTTGCTTTGTCTTTTACTGATAATGATCCCAGAACTATGAAGGAAGCAGTGGATTCAGAGGATGGAAAACTCTGGAAAGAGGCCATGGTTGATGAAATGGCATCTTTGCACAAAAATGAGGCTTGGGATCTGGTGGAGTTGCCGGCTGGAAGGAAACCCATTGGCAGCAAATGGGTGTTCAAGAAGAAGACAAATGCAGAAGGAAAGGTGGAGAAATACAAAGCTCGGTTGGTAGCAAAAGGTTATTCCCAGGTGCCAGGAATTGATTTTGGTGATATTTTTTCTCCTGTTGCCAAGGTAACTTCTATTAGATTACTTTTATCTGTTGTTGCTGCTTTTGATTTTGAGGTAGAACAGATGGATGTGAAGACAGCATTTCTTCATGGGGATTTGGAAGAGGAAATCTACATGAAGCAACCTGAAGGCTTTGCGGTGAAGGGTAAGAAAGAACTGGTATGCAAGTTAAAGAAGTCTCTGTATGGGTTAAAACAGTCACCAAGGATGTGGTATCAGAAATTTGATACATTTATACAGGGACTTGGCTTCACCAGAAGCAAAGCAGATCATTGTGTGTATTTTAAATTAATTGATGACCGTATTATTTATTTGGTCTTGTATGTGGATGATATGTTGCTGGTTGGAAATGACAAAGAAATTATCCAAGATTTGAAGACCCAATTGTCCTCCAAATTCGACATGAAAGATCTTGGTGCTGCAAACTATATTTTGGGCATGGAAATTAAAAGAGATCGGTCAAAGAGGAAGCTCTGGTTAAACCAGAGGAAGTATGTCGAGACAATACTCCAGAGGTTTAATATGCAGGATAGTAAACCGGTGAAGGTTCCTATTCCTGTAGGTGTGAGGTTATCTGCTGAACAGTGTCCCAAGACACAAGAAGAGGAAGAGGACATGTCCCGTGTTCCATATGCAAGTGCAGTGGGTAGCCTGATGTATGCAATGGTCTATACTAGACCAGACATTGCACATGCAGTGGGAGTATTGAGCAGGTTTATGTCAAAACCTGGGAAGGAGCACTGGACAGCAGTGAAGCGGGTTTTCAGGTATTTGCGTGGCACTAGTGATTATGGTTTGTGCTACCAAGGAAGACCAGGATTGGACAGAGTGTTGGATATTCATGGCTTTGTTGATGCAGACTGGGCTGGAGATCTGGATCAGAGAAGATCGACAAGTGGGTATATGTTTAACCTATTTGGAGGTGCAGTCAGTTGGATGAGTAAGAAACAATCTGTAGTGGCACTATCAACTACAGAGGCAGAATACATGGCAGCCACTCATGCAAGCAAGGAAGCAGTTTGGTTGCAGAGATTGTGTTCAAGTATGGGGTTAGTACATGGAGCTATAAGAATAGACTGTGACAGCCAAAGTGCAATTTTCTTGGCAAAGAACCCTGCTTATCATTCAAAGACAAAGCACATTGATGTTCAATATCACTTTGTGAGGGATATGATAGAAGACAGAAAGGTGTTGCTGGTAAAGGTGGACACTTTGAAGAATACTGCAGATGCATTGACAAAATCTGTGAGCTCTGAGAAGTTCTCTTGGTGTAGAGAAGCAATGGGAATCTCAGGGCTGAAAAAATGACTAAGCTCTTCTGTGGCCCCCTGTGGAAAGAAAACAACAAGTGGGAGATTGTTGGGTTGTGTTATATTCTTTCCACGTAGTTAATAGGGGGTTTGAAGGGCACCCGTAACCCCACTTTATGGGGTTTGAAGGGCACCCGTAACCCCACTTTTGGTTTTGGACCATATGTTAGGTTGGGCGAACCCACCTATGGTTTTTTGCATGATTTTCGCACATGTTTTTTGGACGCGATGGTTTTCGGTCCATGGTATTGGACGCGATGGTTTTCGGTCCATGGTATTGGATGCTTCAGCATGTATAAATATGTATTGTAACATTGAAAGGAACATAATGAAAAATCAAGCTGGTAGTCCCGGTTTTGGGATCCAGGGAAAAATCTCTGTGCATATGTGTTTTATGGGTTATGCTCTCGCATTGTTTATTTTCTTTGTTTAAGAATTCGTATGTAGGTAATTTCTGTACAGGGTTAAAACCTACATTTATGTCATCTTCTGCTGTCATGTTTCAGAATATTGCCCATGCTATAGGGAGTGTAGATGTATGGAGGGCTTATTCCACTAAAATTTTGATTAATCCATGGTGAACGAGCTACTCTAAATTCCCTGCTTGAAATTTAATGCTAGAGTCAATGAAAGACTGCAGGAGGAAGTAGGGGATGCTGAGCTTCTGAGGGGTTGGAGTGTCCATGCCATATCTTAATTCATGAAGGATTCTAAAATGGTAACCATAGACAATGTTGTACCTCCCTTCACAGGAAATATATTTGATTATTTGGTAGCTGACATCATCCCAAGGATATGGTATGCTAGCCCTTCTAATGCCATTTTTATCCTCTACAGGGGTTTCATTGTTTTGGAAGAAGTTTTTCTTGGCAGCCTGGCCAATTGGTTTTTCATCCTTACTCCAAGGCAATCCAAGAGGAAGGGTAGTGACCCTACTCATAAAAACAAGGATTATCTCCATGGAAATATCTCTAAAGGTGATAGTGGCATGTGTTCTGGTGTGAGGGACCAAAGAGTGGGAAAATTATTGAGCAATTTCCTCATCAAACCCTTGGAATTTCTCAAAAAAGTTCATCCAATTTTCTCTTGTGAATATGTCCACTACTTGGGGATGTGCATGGAGCCCAGAGGAGTTGGTGGGCTCCTTCCTCATAAAATCTCCTGTCATTTTGTTTATGCTTCTTTGGGAATCCAAATGTGGAGAAGGAGACAACAATTTTTGAAGAAAAACAGAGAAACAGGGAGACTGTGTTTTTTTAAGAAATAAGTAGAAATTCTGTTATGTATTTCCTCCACCTAAAGGCTTTATTTCCTCATCAAAATTAAACCACTACTTGCATATTTTGATATTCAATGGGGGTATGCATAGAACCTACCTCCTCAGCTTAAGAATTGTGCTAAAACCCATGTTTTCTCCCTTCAAAACAACTCACTGGTCCTCCTGTAGAAGACTGTTGGCCCTCCTGTAGAATTCCTGTAGGTTCTCTTGTAGAACTTGTAAGTTCACCTGTAGAAAATGCTGAGAGTAGGAATATGGGAGAGATCAATGTAGAACGATGGTTACGAGGCTGTGGGGGCATGAGGAGATTGCAGGAGTGGAGTTTCGAGGAGAGAATAAAGGAAAAGGTGGTGAGAGTGCTCGGGGAGGAGTACTTAATGCTTTTTATGGATATTTCCAGTGATGGAGGGTGAGCTGGCCAAGTGTACGTTGGCCATATTGAGACCGCTAGTCCCAACCTGCCTTGTCATCATGGCCCTTGCCTTGTAATCATCCCTCATGATTGCATCAGAGTTCACACTTCCTCCACTACTTGTCCTTGACATCTTTCTTGAGTTGACTGTGCGCATGTGTGGGTGACATCTTTGGATGAGTGGAGTCAACTAGATGAAGGTGACCAAGTTAACTGGCCACCTTTCCCTTGTTCAACCTCAACCATATCATTACTTTTGCATGCCTTCTAATTAGACAAATGCAAACAGAGGAGCTAGTTAGTTACTTACCTGAGATCCGAATGTGTTTGTTGTGAGGTGTTTTGGCTCTCTCTCTCTCTCTGCTGCATGCCCTTGTTTCTTTTGGTGCATGCTGTCTGCTTGCTGATGTGTGGCTGTGCCTTGTGTAGGTTTTTCTCTGGCTGGATCTGATCTTCAGGTGTCTTCTTCAACCTTCATATTTGCACAGTCTTGCTGCTGATGCTGGATTTTAATGGGATCAGTTGCTTCAGGAATTCCTACAGGAGCTCCTGTAGCTACTTCTCCCCTTGAAACTTCAGCTTCTTTCTGTGCTTGGAGCTGTGAGGATGATGCCAGAGATGTAGATAGAGATGGAGAGGTAATAGGTAGGCTTTAGGTGAGGTGGATGGTGCTGCCTACTCTCTTATTTTTTTGTTTTTTTCTTTTTCCTGAAAACTGTTTTTTTCTCTGTGTTTTTCTTAGACAAGAAGAAGAATTATGCTTGGGGTGTGATGTAGGCTTGGACATGATGGAAAGGAGGTTTGAAGACTACAGGAGGATTTATATATTTTTTATGAAGCTTCCCTGTCCCTCAAACTGCCTTTTCTATCCATTTCTGGCTCTCTGTAATTCCTACAGGAGCCTCCTGTAGAAAACATAGAGCCTCTTGTAGAAAACACAGTTTTTGAAAAATAAGCATAGTGAGGTGAAAAAAATGCCAAGAATGATGGAGAAAAGTGTGGGAAAATAGGATAGGTGTTGGTGTTGGTTTCAAGGCTCCCTTGGAACCTTCTGCTGCTTCCTGTAGTCCTCCTGCAAATCGGCAATGCAACTGGAAATTCATTTTTTTTTTTTGAAAACAACCAGGGCACCTCAGGGAGGTTTTCATCCTAACTGCCTACCCTGGGCGCCTCCAAGGGAGGTTTTCATGCATGGATCTTATTTTTCTCTCTTCCTTTTTTTTGACATCACTAGGCCGCCTCAGAAGAGGTTTTCAATCCAATTATGGGACTCAAGAGCCTCATGGAGGTTTTCACTTGAGCCCTTATTTTTTATTTTTTTTCTTTTTCTTTAGTGAGTGGATGAAGTGGAGGCCAAGACATGCTCCACTACCATAACTGTCTTATTCAAATCTTCAAACTCTCACTTGGAGAGGGGTTTCTTGTAGACTTTCAACCGATGTCCATTGACAAGCATGGGGATGGATTCATCATCAATGGTTCTGATCAAAACTGAACCATTGTCATTGCATTTCTCCATAGTGTAGGGTCCTAGCCATCTTGTCCTTAGCTTGCCCTTGAAATCTTTATATCTTGAATCATAGAGTAGTGCCCAATCTCCCTCTTGGAATTGCTTCTCCTTGATGTTTTTGTCATGCCATATCTTTCTCTAAAGCTGAACTACCTCTGTATGGAGAAGGGCCTGCATTCTATGTTCATCCAATCCATTGAGCTGAAGTAATATTTCTTTCTGTGCATGGTTGAGATCTAGGTCCAGCTGAGCTGCCATCCTCAAGGTATTGAATTCAAATTCTATTGACAGCAAAGCCTTCTTCCCATAGACCAGCTCATAGGGTGTGAACCCTGTAGTGGTCTTCCATGTTGTATTGTAGGCCCAAGTGGCCTCAACTAATCTGTCCGCCTAGTCTTTTCTGCTACCGCTCACTGCCTTTGTCAAGATCCCTTCCAATGCTCTGTTAGTGACCTCCACCTACCCATTGGTTTGTGGATGGTAAGGGGTCTAAGTTATGTGCTTGATTCTATGATGTGTGAGTAGATCTTCAATCAAATTGGAAGTAAACTGACTACCTTGATCTGTGACCAATTCTCTTGGATACTCGAACTTGTAGAATATGTTCTCTCTAAAAAATTCAGCTACCTTTTCCTCTGTCGTTTCTTTGATTGCTTTTGTCTCTGCCCACTTTGTCAGGTAATCGGTGCACACAATGATGTATTGCTTCTTCTTTGAAGGAGGGCTGATAGGACCCACAAAGTCCATGTCCCACTTCTCAAATGGCTCAAAGGTCACTTGAGGTTGCATGGGAATTTCATCCTTTGGAGTAGGTTTCTCCATCCTCTGACATTGATCACAATGGCTCGTATATCTCCTCACATCCTGATGAAGAGTGGGCTAGTAGTAGCCTGCTTGTAGTATATTGAAGGCAATTCTTTTTGCTGCAAAATGACCTCCACAAGGCCCATCATGACAGGTCAGGAGGATGTCAAAGACTTACTCCTCCCTAACACATCTTCTCAAGATCTGATTTGGGCCAAGTTTGAAGAGATTGCCCCCAATCCAAGTGAAAGGGGCGCTCTTCCTCACTATCTTTCTCTTCTCTTTTGAGGATAGATGTGGTGGAAACTATGCTGAAACCAAGTAGTTCACTATATCAGAAAACCATGGAGAGAGTACTGAGATAGAAAACAGGTGTTTATCTGGCATTTGGTCATCCACCATTCCTTCTTCACCTGCAGGAAAATTTACTCTAGACAAAAAGTTAGCAACAACATTTTCTTCACCAGGCTTATCAATAATGGTCAAATCAAACTACTGTAGTAAAAGCAACCATCTAATAATGCGAGCATTCACATCCGGTTTGTTCATTAAATATCTAATTGCAGCATGATCAGTGTGCACAAAGGTTTGATAGCTTGTGATATAATGTCTAAATTTGTTTAAGGAATGCACAACATCTAGGAGTTCCTTCACGGTCACCGTATAGTTTAACTCTGCCTTTGACAAGTTTTTACTTATAAAGTATATGGCATAAGGTAACTTTTCATCAATTTGTCCCAAGGCTGCTCCTATTGCTTTGTTTGAGGCATCTGTGTGAATGTGGAAAGGTAGGGCCTAGTTTGGGCCTCTCAGAATTGGGGCAGTCACGAGCTTGCTCTTTAAGGTATCTAGGGCTTCTTGATAGTTTTTCGACCATATAAACTCTACTTACCTAAAAGGCCAAACAAAGGAGAGGCTAGCTTGGTGAAATCTTTAATGACTCTCCAGTAATACCCAACTAAACTTGGGAAACTTCTGACATCTCTCACTTTTTGAGGAGGTGAGACCCTTTGGATGATGGCAATTTTGTTGGGGTCCACCTACAGTCCTTGTTGAGATATTGCATGACCTAGCACGGTCCCTTTAGTCATAAAAAATTCACATTTTTCCGGACTAAGGGACAAGTTCATATCAATACATTTGTCTAGCACTTTTCCTAGATTAGATAAGGCTTCCTGAAAGTCAGAGACATAAGCAGTAAAGTCATCCATGTATATCTCTACTGCATCATGAACTAATTTAGAAAATATACTCAATACCGCTATTTGGAAAGTGGCTGGAGTGTTACAAAAACCAAAAGGAAGGACCCAGTATGCAAAGGTACCCCAAGGACAAGTGAAATTGGTCTTATCTTGGTCTTCCAGGCTGATTTGAATCTGATTGTACATGCTAATCCCGTCTAGGAAAGAGAAAATTTTTTTCCCTGCCAAACTGTCTAACACTTGATCTATGAAATGTAAAGGAAAATGGTCCTTTTTAGTGGCTTTGTTCAATTCTCAATAGTTGACACAGATTCTCCACTTACCATTTTTCTTTGGCACTAGCACCAAAGGAGAGACCCATTCACTATCAGAGATGGGATAGATGAATCCTGCATCAAGCAATTTCTGTAGTTCTTCCTTAACAATATCTTTAAGTGTTGGATTCATCCTCCTTTGAGGCTGCTTGACTAGCTTGCAATCCTCCTTGATGTATATATGATGAGTACATACTGAAGGGTGCACTCCCTTCATCTCCATATAACTCTAGGTGAAGGCATCTAGGTTTTTTCTCAGCAAGCTACACAGTTCCTTCTCCTGGGAAGTGGATAGGGATGGATTGATTTTCAAGGTTCTTTCTAGGCCAAACTCTATATTCTTAACATGGAGAGGAGTGGAGTCGGCCACATAGAGATTAGTTGAGGGGTTGTTTTGGGTTTCTCTTACTATGTCATCTAATGTTGATACACTGGGGGGTGGATTCTGAATCAGATTTTAATCATATCATCCTCATCTTACGGTTTCCCCCCATGGCAATTTCTAATGCACAAAGCGGTGCAGAATAGACTTCATCCTCATCTTCCTCCTCCAACCAGAGAGGTAGATCATGTTCTAACAAGGGTTGGGCAGGAGGATATAGGATTAACTTCTTGGACATATGCCCATTCTTTATGGTCATGTTCCCAGCTCGACAGCTAATGTAGGCATCGGCAGTAGCCAACTAGGGTCTTCCTAGAATAAGAGGATACCCAGTGAGCTTTGCCTTTGGCTGGAGAACTAAGAAATCAGTAGGGTACTCCCAATAATCAATGGAGACCATAAAATCTTCCACAATCCCCTCAGGGGTCATGGTGGAGCGGTCTACAAGCTATAACATGGTCGTGGTCTTCCTCAAGGAGCCTTGGAGGTTGAGTTTGAGCATTGTGTCCTTTGTCATCACATTAATGGCAACTCCCAGATCAATCAAGGTGTGCAGGATCATGGTGCCATTGATGTGGACATCAACTACTGGGCTTCCAGGGTCCAGATACTTTGGACAGAGTACCTGCCCCAACATCAGGTCGGACAGTTTCCCTATGACATTGATGGTTGGGGCATCCCACTTGCACCTTCCAGGATGCCTAAGAACTTCTCTTTGATCAACCTATTGTAGATAGGCACATCTTTTATGGCTTGGAGAAGTGATATCTTCACACATAAATGTTTCAATTCTCCCAGGAGTTCAGTTTCTTTTGGGGTAGGTTGGAATGTTATGGATAGTCTCTCAGGAAAGGGTGGATTTGCTTTAGGTTCGCTTTCCTCTTTATATTCCTCAACCTCCCTGGGTGGAGGCTAGCTATTTGGAAGAACTTTCCCAGAGCACAAGTTAATTTCCTGAATCTCCACAGAATAAGTCGGGCATGATGGTTCCTCACTATACACTTGTTGAGCCTGTCTGTTGCTCGGGTTCGGATTTCGCTGGGCAGGCATTTGGGGTTGCTTTGGTGGAGTAGGAGGTAATAGTTATGGTTGGGAGGTGGTGGAGGCAAAAGAGCAGGAGGAGAGTTGTATTGGGGCCTCCACCTTGATGAGATGCATTCCATTGAGGCTGCGACTGAGCATAGGATTGGAATGTATGGGTAGCTAGTTGGGCATGATATGGAGATGTGAAGGACCAAGGAAGAGGTTTAGACTAGGAAGGATGAGCAGGGGGGCCCCAAGAAGGTATGGAAGTGACTTGGTTGGGGTTGTAGTATGCCTTAGATGCCCCTTTCATCCCCTGATGGTATGGTCTAGGTCCATGCAGCCTCCTTTGGCTTATGTAATAGAGTTATTCAATGACTCCCTCAGCCCCTTGATACACAGCTTTAAGTTTGGTTAAGGAAGGGCACTTGTTTGTAGAATGATTTTCTTCACAGACTGAACAAACTTCTATAGCGTTCAATGGGCATTCATTCCTAGGATGCCTCTTGGTGCATCTAGGGAAAAAAATGGCCAAAGCCCTCTTCGCTTCCTCTTGTTTCCTTTTGATATGTAAGGTATCCATTTGCATGGAAATAATCTACAACATCTCACTCTTGAAGTCTTCCGGCATGTTTCTAATTTCTCCTTTAATGAATGAGCAAGAGGAAGAAAAGGTACTGCCCCCAACATTTCTGTTTTTAGCCATTGGCACCAAAGGAATGTTTTCTTCTTCTTCTTCCCTATAGGTTCTTCAAATATGTCTGGATGCTCACCTAAGGTTTCTTCTTGATCGCAGCCACTGAAGAAGAGAGAAGGTTAGCTGTGTGAAGTAGTGGGGGTGTTGGGCAAGAATTTTCTTGAGTTATCTCTATTCCTACGAGGCATGAAAGAAAATATTTTTGGTTGTTTTTTTTTCCCCACACTAATAGTACATGTAGAAATTGAAATTGATGGAGCAAAACAAATTGAAACTAACTAAAATGAACTTGTTGAAATGAAATTTGCAGAATTGAAAAGGAAAGCAAGGAAATGCAGAACTTGAAAGAAAAGAAATGACTAGTCTACTTTTGCTGAAATGAACTATTACCAAAATGTTGCAATAGGAAATAGAAGAAAGTAGTAATCATAGAATACTCTGATGCTTCCATGACAATGACACCAAAAAGTATGGTGAGCACTAGTATTGCAGCAATAATGCTGCAACTCCTGGGCTACCTTCTTTACTCTTATCAACCCGATAGTTCATAACAAACTTGGAAGCGACGGTGTTGTATGCACAAGTACTAGTTCTTACTGCAGGTTGTCACTTGGTCAGCCAGCGCAAGATCACTAGGAGCTCAAGCCAACTTCTATGGATTCTAGAAGAAGCTCTATATGTGATGAAAGGAGAGAAAGACTACTCTACAGATACTACTCTAACTGCAGAAAGGAGAAATACTGAAATGTAAAGAAAACCAAGTAAATCTTAATTAACCAATGAATCCTACTTTTGTAGAAATCACTATGAAAACCATGAAAAAAATTCCATTACCTACTTAAGGAAGTAAACAACATGTAACTAAGCTATTTCTGGAAGTAAATGAGCAAAAAGCATCTTTTTGGATTTTTATGTGAATTTGACATGCATGTGATTTATTGTTTGTGAATGTGGCAGCAGATAGGTGGTGTTGAAGGGTGGTTTTGGGACTTGTGAGGATGTAGGATGGTGTGGTTGGTTCCTAGGAGGTCTCAGGTGGCCTTCTGGAGGCTTTCCCCACACTCGGACTTCAAAAGAAAGCCTACAGGAAAATCTACAGGAGGAAAAACAACATTCTACAGGAGGCCTACAAGAGGAGGCTGAGAGCAACTTTGGATATTTTGAGGCTGCGAGAGTGGGTGGAAAAGGTGAATGAAGGTTGCAGTGAAGTGTTAGGGCACCTGGTCTACCAAGAATCATTGGGAGAGATAAAGATGATTGGATTTTCTCAAGGAGAGGGGAAGAAATTCTATGGAAAATGCAGGAAACTAAGGCAGAATTGAGGGGATACTTGGGTGACCTGTAGGGAATGAATCATATGGACGATGGGATGGCTGATAGGCTAGCCTACTGCTAGAATATCTGTACTGCATAAACAACTGACAGTCAACCAATGAGATTAAGCAAGCAATGAAATAAGTGCATCTAGAAAAACAAAGTTTTGCATCAAACTAATCTAAAAGGTGATCTATTAAAGGAAATGCTGATAATTGCTGCAATAAAGGAAATCATGAAAGAATACTATTGTAAATAAAGAAGTGATCATGATGGAGAAGTTCTGAAGCAAAGCAAACTAGACTATTAACCAACTAAAAAGCTGTGAACACTAGAAGTTCTATGAATGAGGAAAATCTGTGTTTTGGGGGCAGCAAGAGGGTCTTTGCCTAAAATCATGGTATCAGAGAGAGGAAGAGAGGCCAAGGCACTATTTCTAGCCTTTTGGATCTTCTCTTTATCACTGCTTAACCTGCTATAGAAAGCACAAATGGAGGCAAACTATTGAATCATCAACAACAACCTATTCTTGACCATAAAAGAAATTCATCTAACAATAACCTAATCTATAAACTGAAATAAAACATACAAATACAAGTAAAGAGGATCTTGGCTGCCCTAACCCAAGATATTTAGCCCTTTGAGGTAACTCAGTGCTAACTAAAAAAGGATTCCATCTTTATTTCCAAAATAATAACAAGATTACATGAAACTGTCAAAAGAATAACCTCAAAGTTGAGAAGAGTTTACATAAGCAAAAGTACAACAAAAATCCAACAAAAATCCGACCCCAGTGAGGCCCTACGCCTCTCTACTTATACAAATGAAGCTACCAATAGCTTCCTTAAAATTAGGGAGGCCTGGCTCCGAAAACTCGAGATAGTCATCAGTTATCCTCCACTTGCTCGGCTACCTACTATTGCATGACTTGGCTGCTTGTTCTCCAAGCTGAATGAAGGGGAATTCAAAGTGAGGAGTAATAAATGAGGGGGGCTCCCTCTTATAAGTCATCTCCTTTGTCCACTTCGAGTTATTGCTACCATTTGTCCATTGGATCCTTGACTTTGACCGCAAAATTCATCAATAATCTGCATTAAACACATATTAGACCACATGACATCATAACTAATTCAACTCACTCTATAAGCATAAATATAATTAGAAAATCATACAATAAGCTAAGAGAACGGTTGATTTGACTAGGTTAGGAGGTAAAATGAGCCCATATAATTACCCATTTATGTGGCTCATCACTATCTCCCTATGATTTTACTCAAATTTTGAGCGGGAGCACTTGTTATATGCAAAATTTAACTTTTCATCCAAGGAGTACCCATGTTGCATACTTTCGATGGACATTATTACATGAAAAATATGAAATACATGAAAAGACATGGTTGCAATCACATTTTTTCATGTATTTCACATTTTTCGTGTAGTAGGGTCCATCGTAAGTATGCAACATGGGTACTCCTTGGATGAAAAATTAAATTCCTCATTCAAGGAGTGATCCTGCTTAAAATTTGAGTAAAATTATAGGGAGATAAGTTAAAAATACAAGTTCAAAAAGCAGTTTTTTTTTAACCTTTTTACTCAAAAAATGGTGAATCATCCCCCATGTTTGACATCATCATATTGAATCCTATTGGTTCTTATAAAGTTTACTTTTGTTCTACATATTTTTTTTTTGAGCCCTTTTTTGACCCCAGAATTTCTCTAATGATATTCTCCTTGCTTAGGGGTCATTACGTTTTTTTCAAGCTTCCTTGATTTGCCTAACCTTGAGGAACTATTTCTTGGAATGAAGTTGCCATTGGTCTTATTTGACTACTTAGGGGACTACTCAAAGCCTATATAAATGCATCAGACCTAGGAGATGATCCAATAAAGAAGCAAAAAGTAGTGACAATAGGCAAGTAGAATCAACATTTTCCTCATAAGCATGTTAACATATATGATGTCCGATGATGAATGAAATAAAAACATGTTTTCATCAATGCCTAGGATACAAAAAGGCCTATAAGGTGCATAGGTTGTAAGCTAATTTTTTAACAATGTAAGCAGAAAATCCCTAAATATTTTTTGCAGGAACTCATGTGTGTAACTTACTTGGGACAACTATGTATCAATCTTGAAAATGAAGCCAAAAGTTCACAAGGAAAATTTAGGTGAATTTTTTTTGGTAATACTAAGAAGCTTCAAAACAAAAACATGAACATTGAACAACACTAAAGTGTAAAATGCATTGATCTAGAAGAAAAGGTTTTATCATTGCAAATGACTCCTAGATGTATTGGTCTATGTGGTTGATAATAATCATTATTTTCCATAATGTACACATAAGAATATGTATATCTATATCTTTAAAATTGAGTGTATATAAAAAAATGTGTATCCCAAATGTATATTAACAACTGGTAAAAATTGATGGATATATTGGCTAATTTTTGTCAAAAAGAAAAGCATACCCCAATAAAGTCCATGAACAAATTAATTTTTGTCTTTGTAAAAATTCTATAGATGGCATACCTAGAAAAAATATCAATGGAATTATGCACAACAAAATATTGAGCATTAATGGGGAGTGTTAAAAACATTGCTTCTATATTGATTAAACCCTCCTAGAGGGTTTGATATTATGATAACCTCATCTCAAAGTGTAATGCAAATCAAAATGACCAGAAAAATCAACATTATAGAGAAAAAAGAGATACAACCCCTAATACTAGGAATTGAACCATCAAATACATGATACATCTATCATTCTTTCATATTTAAACCAATCTTCGAGACATACAAACTTGGGTGCAAAGAAATATTTAGTCACATGGATTTAATGCTTTCTAATATTGAGATGTACTATTACTCAAAGGATGCCAATAGAATTTTCAAGCACAATATATCCTTCATAATATTCAACATTTAAATTCTCCCATATAGTATATCCTTTATGCCAAAATAATACTTAACAAGGCATAAAATTACAAATAGGAAATGAGAAAATGATGAATATGTATAAACCAAATATTGTAGAACGCTAAGTGTATAAAAAGAGAAATAAGAAATTTTAGTATGAAATAAAAGCAATGCATAAAGGGAGGAAACAATTATCAATCACTTTCCAACCAAGCATATGAATATGATTGAGATGGGAAATTAGTATTTCTTTCTTTCCATGGAAAAATATATTTATATTCATAATATATGGATATACATGTTGCTACCAATAATGGAGGATTGAAAATACTCTCAAGGCTTCATGACTTCATCTTGTATCCCAAAAAAAGACTATAAACATAATAAAATCCCTAATAAAACATCTTCACTCATTCATTCCCCCAAAACAACATTGGTTTGGACTAAAACCTCACCTTTTTCAATTCATCAGTTAAAATATAACCTTGAATCAACATTACTACAAAGAAAAAGACACATAAATAATAAATTAAAAAGAAAATGGTATTCCATGGCTTCCCTCTCTTAAGCATACAAAAATCATAAAACCTAAAAGATCCAAGATGTAGCTCCAATGCCTTCTTGGAAAACTCATAATATTTTCAGTTCAACTTCTATAGACATGATTAAAAGATTTCCATTGGAATAAAATCAAGGATTTTTTGATTTCCTTCAAGAAAGGACCTGAAGAAGCAACTTCAACTATTGATATTAAGGAATAACTTCTTTGGAATCCCCTAAAAACTAGATTTTACTTACTCCATGTTTATTAAGAAAATGAAGAAGAGTCCATAGATCTATGAAGTCATAATTCAAACCCATAACTAGAGCATACTGAACATGAAAGTGATGATTTTGATTTAAAATTAGAAAACCCCAACCCAATAATGAGGTGGGGTACCCTAACTAGCACCATAAACAAAACCATAAAATTTCTTAATCCAATGAAAACATCACTAGGAACCTATGCTTCTAGTGCTAAGGCTCTATTCTATTCTATTTATATAATTTCTTCATAAGGCCTACTATTAGTTCCTATGGATTCCTTTTCACAATGATTCTTGGCTATTATGCATTAAATATATATACATTATTAATTTTTCACCATTCAATGGAGAGAAATTAGGAGGAAAATGGATTAGAAAATTCCCTGAGGTAGAGGGGGCTCTAAGGCTAAAATGTGTAAAATTATCCTGAGGCAGTCTAGTGGTGACCCTCCTGCAACAATATTAGGTTTTCTGAGCATAAAAAGGGTCATTGAATAAAAATTGAGCCCTCCCCAAGGTTAGTCAAAGGTTTGGTTAGTGTCTGTGGCAAACCCAAAATTCCCCGAGGCAATATAGTGCCTTCGAGATCAATTTGGGTAGGGTACATTTGTTTATTAATAAATTGTAGCTCAGGTCATTCTAATAGGGTATAATTTTTTGTTAATCAAGGCCTATTAAATTTGCTAGTTACACTAAACTGTTGTTAAATCTGTGGATTTGTTTAAGGCATTATGTTGAATGGAATATGTTGAGAAATGCTACTTATTATAGATTGTTTGTTTATTCATACACTGTATAAATTATTGGTCACATCACTGAGAAAGGAAAAGAAAATTGTGAAGTAAACCCTAGTTATATAAGCTAGAACCCTAGGGAAAATTTCCCTGGGATATTACACAGTTCACGGGTACGGGTTTTAAAATAAGAAGAGGAATATGAAATTACCATACCTCCCGTGCTCTAGTGCTCTTCCAATGGTGTTTTGAATGGACTCACCAAAATCGACCTTTGGTGGCTTTGCTAGTGGTGTTTCAAATGGACTCACAAACTTGACCTAGAGTGGCTATTCCTGTGGTGTTTTCAATGGACTTATAGACTAGATCTCTGGGGATTTGCTAGTGGTGTTGAATGGAATCATGGAATCAACCTCTCATGGACCTGGATCTCATGGGAGGGACCTACGATGGTTCTAATGGAATCATGGACTCGACCTCTAGTGGCTTTTCCAATGGTGTTAAATGGACTCAACCTCTAGTGGTTTGGAATGGACTAGATCTCTAGTGGTTTTGAATGGACCCAAATAATGATACAATGGATTTTCATGTTGGCTTTGGACCTCACGCATTGGACTTCTCATGGTTTCAAATGGACTCCTGTACTCGACCTTTGGTGGCACTCTACTGGTGGTGTTGAGGTTTCAAATGGACTGATCGACCTCCGATGGTTTCAAATGGACTCGCACAATAACACAATGGATTTTCATGCTGGCATTGGACCTCATGTACCAGACCTATGGTGGTTTTGAATCAAATCATAGACTTGACCTCTAGTGGCACTTTGCTAGTGGCGTTGAGGTTTTGAATGGATCGACCGACATCTGGTGGTTTTGTATGAACTCACACAATGACACAATGACTTTTCGCACAAACAATATTATATGTATATATATATATCTATATATATATATATATATATATATATATATATATATATATATATATAGATATATATATATATATGTATATGTATATGTATATATATATGTATATATATATATATATATATATATATATATATATATATATATATAATTAAATTACAATATTAATATATTATATATTATATATATTTACAATAATAATATTAATATATTATATACTATATATAATATATTAATATTTGTTATTTAAATAATTTATTTTTTATTTTTATTATATATATTAATTTTTATAATTTGAAATAAATTATAACAATAAAATAAAAATTTAAAATTATTTTTAAAATTATAATTATAAAAATAAATAAAAATTTCTTTAAAATAAAAATAATTATTTTTATTTAAATTCCAAATAGTAACATTTACTATAAAATATTGCTATTTTTATTTTATTTTGAGGTAATCAAAATGCTAAACATTACAACATCTCCTTGGTGATTTGTATTCAGACACTATCCAAGTTAAGCTTAGATCCCACTAAGATTAAAAATGGGTTATATCAGTTATATGCACCTTGCATGTGTTTCTAAGTGGGTGTTGGGCATGACCCAACTTGGTCTAGTTTTGGTCAAAGACTCTGAATTTTGAGGAGCTGAACACACAAAGTCCGTGAAGTTCTATTCACAGCACAATGTCTAGTGGTTTTGGGGTGGGTCAAAGCCCCTCATTTTGTAATGGGTATCGGGGTATCGCGGTATTCCCCTTGCCATCCTAAAGGTGCATCAAAGTTAGGAGTTGAGAAAATTCAGGGCATTCTTTGGATTCCCCATTTGTCTACTCCCCTTACCCCCCATCCCCATCCCCATAATTCCCCTACACCCTCTCCCCATCCCCCTCTGCCTTACCCCCCAAGAAGAAAAATGGGTGATGACATTAAGCTGCCTACCTTTAGAGGACTTGGATAAGAGGACATTGACTAGTTGTGGTTTGTAGCTGACGTAGTATGGAAAGTAATACAAATCACTGACGAAGATGTAAATAGGGCACAACTCATCACGACACAATGAGAAAGAGTGCTGACATGGTACATGAATTATTTTGTGACTAATCAGGTTGATTCATTGGATGATATTAAGAAAGTGATGGTATTAGAATTCAAGAAGCTGAAATCAGAATCACAATGCATTATGAAGCTAAAGGAAATCAAATAGACAAATACTGAGTCTATGTGGGAGTTGGATCAAGGATTCAATGTGTTAATGGGAAAAGTAAGCTTTAATGTACTCCTAGAACAACATAAAGAATGGTTTATAACTGTGTTGTTGCCACATATCAGGTTACCCCTAACGCAATAGAAGATAACGACTCAAGATGATGCATTGAAGATTGCAATGAAGCTAGAAGTCACACTGATCAGAGATACTCATGCAGGAGTATAACAAATTCAAAGTTAGCTAGATCTCAAGAAAGGTAAGGAAAATAGATTAGAAATATGGTGTACAAAATGCAAAGTAGAGGGCCACTATAAGGATCAATGCCTTGTGTTCAGAGATTACTTGGAGAGTTGAGCACCTAATCTAGTAAACCTAGGATCAAGTTTGTGGTGCAAAATTTGTAGAATGAGAGGCCAACATCGCTCTTAAGATTTTTATTTATTACAAAAGTACGTGCAGACCCTAAAGCATCTATTTTGCAACTTTTGTAAGTCAGTGGGCCATGATGAGAGAAATTGTCGAAGTTATGACTTGATGGAGCATATTGCTGACGCTTATAGACTATAATCTGAAGGACATAAATGCGAGGAGCCATGCCAACATGATGGTCAAGGAGGATTCCAAGGCCGAGGAGGAGGAGATGGTTGATGACGCGACCATATTATCTGTTATAACTGTGGACAGGTAGGAAACTTTGCAAGAGATTATCAGAACCCTACTACAACCTGGAGCTATTGCAAATATTTTGATCACGTGATAAAAGAATGTCCCATCCTTAGCGCAAATATGTAGGAGAAAAGAAACCAATAGCCAGCAACAAATATTGAAATGATGACATTGAGCCAAGGGAGGATGAACCGCGCATCAACATCATATTAAGGAGTGGAGCTACAATGAGAGACGGTAAAGGTAAGAAGAAAGTAGAAGAGACATGGGTAAGAAAGGTTGTAGAAAAGGCCCCTGGGTTTAATATCCAAAAGAAAAAAGAAACGTTCATGGGAGAGAAGAGAAGCTTCATGGATGTTGTGGCTTCAACATTTAGGGTGCAACCGAAGTTATTGACAAAAAAGTATTGCAAAAAAGAATCTACTTTGACGCAAGAATTATATCCAAGTATGTTGAAGTCGTTTTTATAGACTTGCATGAATATGTTGAGGAATCAGAAGGCTATCGAAGGACTCCAGGAGTTGATAGACTCCTACACTAATAAAGAGGTACGATGAAGTGATCTACATGAAGTAAGCAATTTACATCGACACAAGAAATGAACGAGGAAGGAAATGAGATTAACTGCGCAGATCAGGGAATATGATATGGATCAGGTAATCCTAGATTTAGGATTTTATGCCAACATGTTACCTAAGAAAACTTGGGAGTCAATGGGAAGACTAAAGTTGCAATGGTCGCCAATACAATTGAGGATGGCTAACCAATAGAAGATCGTCCCTATGGGAAGGTTACCTGGCATCATAGTATACATCGAAGGAGTCCAAACCATTGCAGACTTCAAAGTGATTGAAATTGTAGATGATAACAACCCTTATCTGGTGCTGCTTGGATTATATTGGGATTTTGAAAATTTGGTGATAATCAGTTTGAAGAAGAGACAAATGGTGTTCGAAAGAGACGATATGAGGGCCATTGTCCCTCTAGACCCCTTGGAAGGAGTGCACTATACATAGCCTATCTGGAATGAGTATTGCAACGTAGATGTCAAAAAAATTTATTAGATATCAGCTAAGGAGGAGGATTGGATTAATCCTACTACAAATGGAAAATTGGGCTAGGAATAAGACAATTCTTGTACCTTAGATTCCAAGGAAGAGCTAGAAAATTGCTAGAACAGGTTATATGAAGTCTCTACCACGAAATCACTTCTCTACATAACTTCTGAGGTATGTAATCTACCTTATTATGATGGGATTAGAGAAGTAAGCATGTTTCTTGAAGAATATGAAAGAGAAATAACAGAAGAATAGAGGTTGCAAGCTTTGGATGTAGCCCTGATGTCTACACCTGCTAGATGGTGGGGTACACCTGTTAGATGGTGGCGTACTCATAAAAGAAATATAGTAGATTGGAAACAATGTCGCAGATTAATGTGGATTAGGTTTGGCTTAATCGAAACAGAAATTGAAGTAAATTATGATGGTAATGTTGATCCTTAGGAGCATATTCATTGTTGCACTTCAGTTTGGAAAGAAATTCTAGAACAAGAGTGGGTACATGGATTTATCCACACACTAGAAATGATTCCTATGAATTTGTATCTTGAAATAGAACTGCGACATGGAACTGCAAACTGGACAAATTTGGTTGAAGGGTTCATACTAACATTCAATTTTGACGATGATTTCCCATGTATAGACTCGACTCTTCAGGAAATCAGAGTAAATATTTTTGAGAATGAAGCTCCATTAACATGACAACATGATTGGGTTGCACAGTTATAAAATGCATTGGATTGTTATAATATCACTGCCGAAGAAGATGAAGATTTGTGCAATATTGATATACCAGAATCAAAAGGACACCGCAAAGTTGCTGGACCAGAACCAAAAATACCAGATATAATGCAGCTAGTGAAAACACAGAAAGTGAATATTGGGACAAAGGAAGACACGAAGTTAACAATGATTGGAGACTAGTGGGACACATATAGAGTTATCAAATCACATATCTACTACATGAATTCCAGGAGCTATTCCCAACAAAGTTTTCATAAATGAAGGGAATATTAGGGGACCTAGGATTTATGAGGATACCTATAAAACCTAACATGAAGTATGTGAAGAAAAGACCCTATAGGTTGAATTCGAAACATAAGGAAAAAGTGAAGGAAGAACTAGACAAAATGCTAGCAGCAAGGATCATCAAACCTGTCAAAGAGTCTAAATGGGTAAGTCCCATGATAGTTCAAGAAAATAAGACTAAAGGAGAGATTAGAATCTGTGTTGAATTAAGGTAACTAAATGATGCATGTGTGCATGACCCTTTCCCTACACCATTTACGGACGACGTATTGGACAATGTAGGAGGTCAAGAGGCCTATTATTTCACATATGGCTTTTTGGGTTACCATCAGATCAGGATTGCACCAAAAGATATACATAAGAAAACTTTTGCAATAGGGTGGGGCTCATTTCAGTACATGGTGATGACTTTTGGCTTGCAGAATGCACCTGTCATCTTTTCTAGAGTCGTAGTCGCAACGTTTAAGGAGTACATACATAAATTATTGGAAGTTTAATTTGATGATTGGACAATATTTGGGCTATTAAATAAGCATATTGCAAGCTTATGCTAGATACATGTAGGAAACATCATATTTAAATTAACTTAAGGAAGTGTATATTTTGTGTGCCTTGTGGCATACTTTTGGGGCATATTATGTGAAAACAAGGTTTGCTAGTGGATACCGTGATGATAACAATCCTTGTAAATTGGTCAGCACTGAAAACAATGAGACAACTACGCATGACGCTTGGACACACTGGCTATTACAAAAAGTTTATAAAGGGGTATGCACAGATAATTGTGCAAATGGAGAAGTCATTGAAGAAATATGTCACTTTTAAATGGGACGAAGAATGTCATAAGAGTCTGGATTTACTGAAGGAGAAGATGGTAATTATGTCAATCTTAATTTTTTTGGACTAGAATAAGGGATTTCATGTACATGTCGATACATCTTGCATAACATTGGGTATAGTTCTGGCACAACTAGGCGTAGGCGAAGTTGATCACCCCATAGATTTTGCAAGCAGGATATTGTCCAAGGTAGAAAAGAACTATACTACAACAGAGAGAGAAGGGTTAGCTATGTTTTATGCATTACAGAAGTTTAGGCACTACTTTTTGGGAGCACATTTTAAGATGTTCAATGATCAATCCATGCTGAAATATTTGGTGAGTAAGCTTGTTTTAGGAGGAAAACTCCGTCAATGGTTGTTGTTGTTCCAGGAGTACAATTTTGAAGTTGTAGTCAAGCTAGGAAGATTAAATGTCGGGCTTGATCATCTATCAAGATTGGAGATAGGAGAAGAACCCACAAGTATCGAAGGTAACCTACCTGATGCATAGTTGTTCACAATCAGGGTCACAGATGATCACTTTGCAGATATTATTCAGTTTTTGGCCATAGGAATGGCACCCGCGGAGTACACCACACATTAGAAGAAGGAGTTGGTTATAAAAGTAGTTGATTTCACATTGATTGTAGGGCACTTGTACAAAATGGGACCAAATGAAATACTACGAAGATACATCCAAAAACATGAAAGGCAGATTATTCTAGCAAAAGCTCATGGAGGAGTCGTAGGTGGACATTATGCAGGAAAGGCCACTACGGAAAAAATCTTGAGAGCTGGGTTATGGTGGTCCACAGTACATAAGGATGCAAAGGAATTTTGTCGCGCATGTGATATATGTCAAAGAATAGGAAGGCCATCTAGAAGAGACAAAATTCCATTAAACCCACAGGTAACATTGCAAGCATTTGAAAAGTGGGCTATTGACTTGATTGGACCTATTAACCCACCAAGAAATAAGACCAGCGCAAGATTCATAATCAGTGCAACTGATTATTTGATGAGATGGGCCTAGGCACAACCTGTTGGCTTGAGTGGGCATGAACCAAGTTCAGCGTTTTTTATCCAAACAAATCCATACATTACTAGCCCTTTTGGGATCAGCCCGCGGAGCATGGACTGAAGTCTCACCCGAAGCAGTATGGGGGGGTGATGGAACCAAGGTTCCGCACCCTTGAGATGGATGTGATATCGGTTTATTCCGGTTATACTTGCCTTTTTGCGTAGGTTTCTTAGCACTCTGTTCCATCCTTCAATACCTTCGCAAAAGGGTATAATTGACTTTCATGCAGCCCTAACCTATGGCTTAGGGACTTTCGCGCTATTAGGGAAGTGAACTATGATATCTCCCAAACTAGGCTAAGTGTCTTACTTATTTATTAACCAATATTAGTTAGCTTCACATAAACAGATGTTCTTACGTGCATTCACTTAAACTACACAATTACATATATTCACACATCATATAAGAATTATAAGTAAAATTCATATCCAACATAACCAGATGCATAAAAAGGAAATAAAGATGCAGAAATTGTAGAATGCTTCTCTTTATTGATAATTCCAAACAATTACAGACTTGACCTGCCCTATGCACTCAGCTGCAGGGGTCCACGCACTCAGCTGTGGAATTCTAGGCCTCTGTGCACTCAGCAATAGAGCCTCTACCCATGCTACAACCCAAGCCTTAGAATTCTACTTTAGAGCTATATCTCATACATCATATCTTCATTGCTTGATAGATTTCTTCTCACTACTTAGAGCTTAGCTCTATTTATACAATCCCATGGTCTGTGGACCATGGGTAGATCTTTTACAATCGACATTACATTTTCAAAATAAGGGCAGCCAACCCTATGACTCTTTAACATCTACATGCTCTGTGACCACAAAATGCGAGGTATTTACATTTGGATTACAAAATTTGACCGAAATATGGGCTTTTAGCCCTAAAACTTCCCTAGGGGATGCTGCACCCAACAGGCCCCCAACACAAACATCATGACTTTCCCTCGAGTCACTCTGTAAGTGTGGAGATCTTAGCGCGAAGACCTCCCAGCTCCGTTTGGATCACCACAACTTTGGCAACGCACTAAGCGGCTGCCTACTGGACTTCTTCCACTCGTTTCTCGGTGACTGCCACTAAACTGTTGCCTTGAATCTTCTATTGAGTTTCCAGTAGCTGTGCGAGCTTTCCTTCAATGGAGGCTGTGATCGTATAAGCCTCATCTATCCATGTCTATAGGCGCACTTTTAGGACCGCTTCTTTGTGTTATGCGAAATCCACTTATTCCTTGAGTGCCTTTGCCTCCTGCATCCGTACAAGCCTCTGTGTAAGGGAAACTGTTTGTGTAGTCCCTTTGGACTCATCATACCCTTTTTGTAGCTTGTGCACCTCTGTCTCTAGGTGATCTACATTTAGGTCCTCCTGCAGGGTGGTTAGGACCTCGAATGACTGTTCAAAAAGTTGCATGCAGTCTGCCACTACACTATCAACCGCCACTACTACTACTGTAACAGTGGTGGTATGTTTTTCCCTGACTTCCAGCGGGGTTGAAGGTTGAGCCCTCAACTGCAATTCTGCGATCTGTAGGTTCAGCTCCAGCTGAATCCTAGCCATCTTTGCCCGAGAATTGTGCACCCCTGTGGCTAACTTGCGGATGCATGCCTCAACTGGTTCTTCTACCTGAATGTCCAACTCTGGGACCATTCGACAGGATTCCTCCACTACATGCATGATTTGCTTATTCTACTCCATTGCCTCATTGCGCTACAGGCCCAATTGCTCGATGTTGATGCATTGCTCGTTCATCACTTGTAGAGCATGACTCTCTCAAGCCCTAAGTTCCGTGGTGACTCCATCCTGCAAGAGGTAGAGCGTCTCTCGAGGGAGTGTGGCCATATTCAATCCTACCTGTTTCAGACTGCTAACTGTGGGCCTGTTGGCCTCATTCTTTGTAGTAAGTGACCCATCTGGTAGCACTATCATGTTGGTCACCCTTTGTGTGCAACATCTCTTCAGTAGCTGAAGTGCCAATTGCAAGGCTGGTGGACATTGTACCAGCCTATGGAGTGTGAACTTGCAACTCCTACAGCTCTATTCGGAGAGCCCCCATTACCAACTGCTGCTGCTCTTCGAACTGTTGGAGGGCCTTCACGGTGACATCCCTCACCATTTCTCCAATGTCATGCAAATCCACCTCAGTGAGGGTGATTGGGTCTAAGGATGTCTTTGAAGCCTTATTTTTCTTCTGCGATGCTGCCTTATCTTGCGGGCACGGATGCTTGATTTGGGTGGATGTCGTCTGAGGGTCTGCACCACCATTTTCTATCTGTGTTTCTACCTCAGCCCCAAGAGAAGGTGACTTCTATCCTTCACGCGCTTCTCCCCCTATCTTCTATTGTTTCACCAATTTTGCGGCGTCGCGCACTGCCTAGGTCTTAGCCTCCACTTCCTCCTTTCTGCCCTTCTCAGCCAGCTATGCCATTTGGAACTTTGTTTCTTCCTTCTTATGCTACGTGGCAGACTTGTCCATTTCCACCATGGAGCCTGCTGGAGTGCACGACTCCAGTGGCCAAGACTCAAGGACTGCAAAAATAACATCATCAGTCACCAGATATGGTAGGTTATGCCATGTCTTCGTAGGGTCCTTCCACACCCTAATAAAGACATGGTGGAAATCCTCTTTGAACTCTACAAAGCTCTGCAAACTGGTGTATACTGTGGGCGACAACCATGGCTTGCGGTTGATCCCCATGCGAATACTCATCTCCGTCAAGATCCAAAAGATCTTGCTTTATTTTATACACTACGCATCCTTGGTCGCTCACATCTAAGCATACTTTGTTGCCTCTGGAAGGTCTGGCACAACTGAAGGGAATCGGCTATCTTCGGGTAGCTCCCATGCCACCAGTACGATCAACAACAAGAGCCATGCATAGTGAAATGTCTTGCCCTACTCCTATGCCTTGTAATAGTTCGTAAGGAACTCGCCACATAGATAATTTGCCTAGTTGAACTGGACTCCTTCCGTGCATTGGGCCGCTAGTGCAATCACAGGCGTGGGCACCTCATCCGCGTGGCACTTCCACATCACTTTCCCTGCTAAAATTTGTGTTGCGACCTTGACTGCAGGGTTGTTAATGCTAGAGATGGCACATCCTCACTTCTTCTTCTCCAACTTTAACTTCTTATTCATAGCTTCTGCAAGGGCCAACTCGCCATCTTTTCCTTTTGATATGTTGGCTAGATCCTCCCCTGAGTAAGGCAATTGTGTGATTCGATGGATCAAATGGTCTATGATGGGAATGGGCTCCTCTAGCCACAAACACCCATCATGCACCAAGCAGAGTAAATGCCTGATGATGAAGACGGTCACTAGGGTGCGGTGGTAATGTGGTACCCAGAGTAGGTTGAGAAACTCAGCTTTCTCTACACCCTTGAGCGAGGTCTATGGCTCCAATTCAATTGTTCCAGCAGTTGCGTCAATCCTTTGGCGCATTAGCTGCTCAGTTGCTAAATGTGGGAATTTCTCGTGATCTTCGAGGTCCCAATCTTCGAATTTTAGTACTGGAACCCATCCTAAGTGCAGCCCCTCAAAAATAATATCATCCAGGAGCAATGGAGTTTGCAGGGAGCTCTTGCTCTCATCTATGTCCTTCGGCACTTTAGCTTTACCATTGCGTGGAGGAACATATTATGGTAACCTAGTAATAGGGTCCGCACCCCGGGTTTCCACGTCCTCCTCATCCACTAGGATTTCTTTAGATTCTTCTTCACCGGCCTCCAGATTAATGGCCTTCCCCTTTTCCTACAAGGTGAGCTTGGTCCTCTGTGGGTTTCTTGGTGAGACGCGCATCGGGATCATAGTCTGCTTATCCTTCTTTTGTCTCGGTGTTCTGGGGGATTTAGGGACTTCAATTATTACTATGACACTCTTTGGGGCTTCTAATAGCACAATTTCCTGCGCGGCTTCCTCGGGTGTCAACATCATTCTAGTCAAGAGGTCCTACATTTCCTTTGGCAATGTCTCAAACACTGAACTTGCTCTTAAAGCCTCAAAATTCGTAAGGTCCATACACACTTTATAGCGCAACAACTGAATTTTCAAAATTCCAAGTGTTTTTCTTTGGAAAACCACTTCTGATTTATAGGGATTTTTGAATTCAAATCCGACCGTTCCCCCCACATTCAGCCCATTAATGCTATATTGGCGGTATATTTTCAAGAATCTAAGCCATAAAGTTCACCTTAAATGCCTTCCACCTGCTCCATTTCGCCTCAAACCAACCATCAAATCATGAATAGTGACTTTAACAGTCACTTTCTGATGGACCGACGTGCTAGCGCAACTATCTTCGCGCTGTCGCAGACCCTATGACACTTCATTATTCCACGCAGTCCTGAAATCGTGCATCTCCCCAACCCATGCAGTGTATTTTATAGTCTTCCACCTCCTTTCAGCTGCTTGGAGTGCTAAGATTGTGCTTTTGTCGCATAGTCAGATGGTCAGGCCACCTGTTTATGGCTTCAATCGACTGCCTCACCTTTCCTGGGAAGGGATCTCCATTTCACTTTATCCAGTTAGATTGTGCCACCATTGGTAATCTCCTTAATAACATAGGGCCCCATCCAATGCATTCTTAATTTCCGTGGAAATTTATCAAAATTACTATCATACAACAACACCAAGTCATTCACTTTAAAGGTGCGCAACTTAATATGTTGGTCATGCCATGCTTTTTCGCGCTGCTTTTGGACCTTTTAATGAAATCCAACAAAAAATCTCTCTTCTTCAAGCTCATCCAATTGCTCGAGCCTCTTTTCTAGGGCTCTGTGATCTGTCATACCTATGAGCATTGCTATGCATAGACTAGGCATGATGTATTCCATAGGCATTATGGCTTCCACACCATGGACAAACCTAAAAGGGGTTTGTCCCATCAGCTTTTTGCATGTTGTCTAATAAGCCCATAATACCACTGGTATGCGTAGGTCCCAATCATTTTGCTGAGCATTGCAAACCTTGGTCAACACATTTTCAAGCACTTTTTTGAACGCCTCCACTGTCTCATTAGCCTGTGGGTGATAAGGTGTGCTCTTCTAGTGATACACCTGAAATTATTTTGTTAGCGCGCTGATCATCTCATTCAGGAAGTGCGTACCATGATCACTCATCAAGATCTTTGGACATCCAAATCACATCAGTACATGCTCAAATAGGAACTTCGTGGCAGTTGTGCCCATGCAATCCTTCACCGGCTGCACTTCTGCCCAATGAGTCAAGTACTTCGTCATAGTGATAATGTACCTTACGCCTATCTTTCCTTGGGGTTGAATAGGTCCTACAAAATCTATTGCCCACTTTTCGAAGGGTTGTAATGTTATTTGTGGATTCAAAGGCATTTCATCCCTCCGTGATGGCATACCTGTTTGTTGACATACATCACACGCCTTGCAATATGCTTTTGAATCCTGATGAAGGGTTGGACACCAAAACCCAACGCGTAGAATCTTTTGTGTGGTTGCTCTTACATAGTGTCCTCCCGTGATTCCCCCATAAGTGTTCACGAGGATGATACTTCGTTAAAACTTAGGTACATATCGTTGCAATATCTCATTGGTCCCCATCTTGTATAGATTCCCAACAATGATAGAGAAATCTGCCACGCACACCACTAATTCCTTCTTTTGCTGGATAGAGTATCCTTCCAGTGCAATGCCTGTTGTTAGGAAGTGTATTATATCCTCAAAATGTCCATCCGTGACGTGCACAACAAATAGTTGCATGTCACACAATTCGTCCTCCAAGTTAGTAGGTTCCTCCCCTGTCTGGATGCGCAACAGATGGTGTGGTCCCGCATTCAATCGTCCAGGCTTCACAAAAACTTCAAAATCGTATTCTTGGAACAATAAGAGCCATCTACAAATTCTCCCCCCCAACATAGGCTTATTGACCAGGTATTTTAGCACAGAGTGATCTGTATGCATCTTAAAGTGACCTCCTAGCAAGTAGTGTTGATACTTCTGGAGCGCATACACCATAGCTAGTCCATCGCACTCAGTGGTGGAATAGTTCTTCCCTGATTTGGATAATCTACATCTTGTGAATGTGATAGGGTGGTCCAAGCCTTCTCCGCCATCCTATGTTAGTACTGGCCCCAACACTATACATGACGCGTCAACATGTACATGAAACTCTTTCTTCCAATTTGAGAAGACTAGAATCGGCACGGTAACCATCTTTTCTTTTAATATATCTAGGCTTTTCTTATAGTCATCATTCTAGCAGAACAAGACATCCTTCTTCAACAATTTTTCCATCGGCGCGGTGATCTGGGCATAGTCTTTGATAAAATTTCTGTAATATCCCGTATGTCCTAGAGTAGCACACAATTGTTTCACAATCCTCGACGCTTCCAAGTTTAGAATTATCGTGATCTTTGTGGGGTCTACCATCAGCCCTTGTTTTCAAACCACATACCCCAATAGGTTCCCAAAAGAAATGCAAAACATACACTTCTTGAGGTTGAGTGCGATCTGGTATCTTCGACAGGTATCCAACATCAAGTGCAAGCTCACTACATGGTGCTTAACCAGCCCAAATACAATCCAATCATCAAAATATACCTCAAGGAACTTATGAATAAATTCCTTGAATGTCGTAACAACCACGCTCGAAAAGATAGCAGGTGCATTCTTCAACCCAAATGGCATTATAGTGTATTAAAAGCAACCCCGCTCAGTCGTAAAGGTTGTCTTGCTCATATCCTCTGGCGCGATTTTGATTTGGTGGTACCCAGAGAACCCATCAGTGAAGGAGTATGCTTCCTGGCCGCCTACATTGTCCAACACTTCATCTGTAAACAGAGTTGGGAAAGGATCATGCACACAAGCTATTGAAAATAGCAACAAGAAATGCTAAAAATATAAGTGCTAAAAATAACATTTTATTTTTAGTAGTTCAAGATGGATTCCTATTTTAGTCAGTCCCTGGACTAAAAATAGGAAGTAAAATTCGAATTTGAACTTAACAATTGTTTGAAAATAAATTAATTAATTCTCCATGAGTTAATTAGTTGTGAAAAATCAAACATGAAGCCTATGTGAGGACATGCAACAATTTATCTATTAATTGAGGAATTTATCCATCAGTTAAAGAGATAAGGATGAGTTCTAATTTGAGTAGTAATTAGTTGGCTCAGTTAATTGAGTCAAGTCCAGTTATATTTGATTTAGATAGTTTGCTTAAATTAATGTGAGTTCAATTAGTTAATGCTTGCATACATTTACTGTTGCACTTCAGATAACTGAATATTATCTCATAAATAACTCATGCATGTCAGTTCAGAGAAAGACCTAGTTGAGATCAGAGGAGGGACAGTGTACTATCAGTTGGATGGATTTTTCCTATAAAGGAAAATCATCCAAGCAGAAGGATTAAAGGTTCCTTTAGGATTGTGCAATTTTATAGGGTGTGAGATCAGTGTGAGAGATCAATGTTACACTTGATAATAGGAGGATCACCCAGGAAAATTGTGCAAGGAAATAGAAGGCTTGGAGGGCAGAGGAGAAGGCTTAGGAGAAGTCTTGATTGCCTATGAGTATCTAGGAGGATTGCACTGAGAGTTGGCTAGCTGTGAGAGCTAAGGCTTTTCCTGATGTATTTCTACCTTCATCTGTGAGGATTGTATTGAGAGCTGGCTAGCTTTGTGAGAGCTAAGGCTTTGTATAAATCCTATGTATGATAATACAGAGAGTGGGGTTTTAGGTTGATGCTTTACCTGAGTTATATCTTCTATGTTATGTGTGATTGATTCCTTCTTATCAGTTATATGTGTTCTTATTGATGTTGCTCATGTTCGATTAAGCTTCTGCTAAATTGGTTGTAGAAGTAGATCAATTATTTTTATTTAGTATATTTCATTATTAGGTGATCTACAGGTGGGAATTTCTACATGGTATCAGAGCTAGCTAATATGTAGAAAAATTCTACATGGTATTAGAGCAAAGGTGATCAAAGCGGAGAATAATATACTTGAGGATATTTCAAAGTTTTGAGTTTTGGGCTGCATGTTTTCAGAGCAGATCTGAAAATTTTTGTGAAAATTTTTCAAAAATAAATAGAATATTTGGATTCCTTGTGGAAAAATACCCATATTAAAAAAAAAAATGGTTGAAACAGAGTTCAGATGAGGGAGATATCGCTGATTTAAAATCAGCTCTTTTCCCAAAAAATTTCCTGACAACGAGAAATATGAAACAGATTGGTGTGCTAGCCAAGAACCTGTATGCACTTGAGGTACAAGATGCATGCAATGCCTTGAGGAGAAAGGCAAAGGTTAGATACTTGGTGGTTGAGAGGGAGAGTAAATTACCTCTCAACATGCAGTGCCAGAAGAAGTCTCAGACAATTGTGGAGGATCCATGATTGGTGAAGCAACTTCAGGAGGTTGTGGAGCAGCCACCACTAGAGAAGTTGAGAGGAGATCAAGTAGAGACATCTACTCATGCAGAGATCTCCAGTAGGGGGGAACTTCGAGCTAGGTGGGCAAAGGGATCACATGCAACCATACCTCCAGGTAGGAGGTGGGGCGATGTGGAGTGATCGCCCCAAGAAGGAGGGGTAGGATCCTTGAGGTACCCAACCTCTTTGATTCGACTTTGCTACAGGAGCCCCAATGAGGAGTAGCAGGATTGGATGATTGGGTAGAGACAGATGTGGATGGAGCAGCAGAGAGAGCTACAATGCAGTAGTCCCAGGACTGTGTAGAGATAGCAGGCTGCAACGATGAGAGAGGTACAGGAGTGTTGCACTAGTGTAGGATGGCACAGAGAGGTGTGCAATGGTGTGAGATGCATGGAGTGTTGTAGCATCTCAAAGGTCAGAGAGGGAGAACTTGTCAGCAACAGGTAGAGCTTCAACATCAGAGTATGTTTTTAGCCCAACAAAGAGGTTACTGGGAGTTTTTTTGTTCCGAGAGTTGCTGGAGCAACCACACTTGGTAGAAGTGTTGCATGCAGAACATTCTAGAGTTACAAGATCAGGTTCGAGTGGATGCCTTTCTTATTGAGAGTGAGTTTTGAAAATAGCAATAAGAAATGCTAAAAATAGAAGTGTTAAAAATAGCACTGCTATAAATAATAGTTTGGGTATCAGCGCTGGATTGAGCAACAGGGAATGAAAAATGGAAGTGCTAAAAATAGCATTCGATTTTTAGTAGTTCAAGATGGATTCCTATTTTAGTCAGTCCCTAGACTAAAAATAGGAAGTAGAATTCGAATTTGAACTTAACAGCTATTTGAAAATAAATTAATTAATTCTCCATGAGTTAATTAGTTGTGAAAAATCAAACATGAAGTCTATGTGAGGACATGCAATAGTTTATCTATTAATTGAGAAATTTATCCATCAGTTAAATAGATAAGGATGAGTTCTAATTTGAGTAGTAATTAGTTGGCTCAGTTAACTAAGTCAAGTCCAGTTATATTTGATTTAAATAGTTTGTTTAAATTAATGTGAGTTCAGCTAGTTAATGCTTGCATGCATGTAACTGTTGCACTTCAGATAACTGAATATTCTCTCATAAATAACTCATGCATGTTAGTTTAGAGAAAGACCTAATTGAGATCAGAGGAGGGACAGTGTACTATCAGTTGGATGGATTTTTCCTATAAAGGAAAATCATCCAAGCAGAAGGATTAAAGGTTCCTTGAGGATTGTGTAGTTTTACAGGGTGTGAGATCAGTGTTACACTTGGTAATAAGAGGATCACCCAGGAAAAATGTGCAAGGAAATAGGAGGCTTGGAGCGTAGAGGAGAAGTCTTAGGAGAAGTCTTGATTTCCTAGGAGCATCCAGGAGGATTGCACTGAGAGCTGGCTAGCTGTGAAAGCTAAGGTTTTGTGTAATCTTGATGTATTTACACCTTCACCTGTGAGGATTGTACTGAGAGCTGGCTAGCTGTGTGAGAGCTAAGGCTTTGTATAAATCCTATGTATGATAATACAAAGAGTGGGGCTTTAGGCTGATTCTTTACCTGGGTTATATCTTCTATGTTATGTGTGATTGATTCCTTCTTATCAGTTATATGCGTTATTATTGATGTTTCTCATGTTCAATTAAGCTTCTGCTAAATTGGTTGTAGAAGTAGATCAAGCATTTTTCTTTAGTATATTGCATTATCAAGTGATCTACAGGTGGGAATTTCTACATGGCATCAGAGCTAGCTGATATGTAGAAAAATTATACACAAGCATCATTCAGTTTTTTGAGATCCACAGATATCCTTATCTCATCCTTTTGCTTCTTCTCTTGCACCACCATTGGGCTTACCCAATCAGATTCCTCCATAGGCTCAACGATGCCTGCTGCTAACATTTTGTCTAGCTCTAAGCGGACCTTTTCCTTGTATTTCGGATTTAGGCGATAAGGCCTCTGCCTAACTGGCTTCGTGTTATGCTTTAACATGATCTTCATCACTCCTAGATCTGCAATCATCCCTTTCAAATCCGTAAACTTGGTAGGGAATGAGTCCTAATATTCGCGGAGTAATTCAACGACCTTATCCACCATCGCATCGTCCCAGTAGTCTCCAATCTTTGTGAATTTGGGTTTTGCCTTCGTACCAATGTTCACCTGTTTAGTTCTCACCGGCGCGGTTATATCAAGGTTCTCAATCTGTGGTCCTTGAACCTTGCGGTGGCGTTCTGTCTCTGGAATGTTGATTTTTTGTGGATCCTCATCTTCCTCTTCAATAGTTACATTATAACATTCTAGCGTGCAACTCAGCTGAGTAGCCCATTCAGGCTGCATCAGGTCTAAAGGATCCTGCTTGTTATAGACATTTTTGTGCCCTACAACTCCAAGCATGAAATTTCCATAAACCAAGGGCTCCTAAGTCCCTAAAAGTGTTGTTCTAACCCCTAAAGGAACAAGGTCAACAGATTACAGCTTCTCCTAGAAGTTCTCCACCAGAAACTGCTCAGAATTGGTCAAAACAGGATCATTTCAGCTGCTCCACTAGCTAGGTGCGTTGCATTGCACCTAAATACACTGTGAGGGTGCATTGCATTTAAAAAGTCCCTTCTGTGGGGTGCGATGGGAGAGAAATGACAAATGGCAGTGTCATTCCGCGAGGTGGAGAGACAATGGAAGCTTCCAGAATCTTCTCCTGTGACACTTCCCTCACTGAATTTGACCAAGGATGAGTAAGAGGCCTTCAGTCTCCAAGTGGAAGCAAGAACTGACAGAGAGAAGACACTAATCAAATCACAAGCTGACTCATCCTCCTTATAGATATCTATATATGGATCCCTCATCCCAGAGATCCAGAGGCTGGAATTTTGCATATTGTAAGGAATTGTTGTTGGTTTCTAGAGACAAACATCAGATTGTTGGGTGATTTATGCTTTGTTTGAGGTGAAGAGGGGCTTCTTTGCTGGGAGGTTGATGCCGGGTCGGAACCACTGGTTGTAACTCTTCCTAGATCTTTTCTTGCTTATCAATAAAAACTATTTGAGTTTTCCTCCATGCTTTTGTATCATTGATGCTTGTTACATTTGGTGTGGTTAACTTAAATATGATCCTAAGTTGTTTATGAATATAGATCCTTGTCTTTGTATAGTGCTCTTCTTCTGTGATCTTACAGGTACTTTGTGAAGCTGGGCAAGCAAGGGAGCAGGTAGTTGGAGACTATCAAAGAAGAGAGGAATCGAATCAAAGGATTAGCGCAAGACACAGGTTGGTTCTTTCTATTCCTCTCTATCTATAATTCATAAAGGAAATACAAAAGTAGTTTTTTTCTATTTGTTTCTAAGGTAGCTGTCACACCTTAGTGGGATAGAGTAGTTCTAAATAGACACTTTTCCCGGTAACAAAATGGCCTCTCCTGATGGGGCAGCAGCTGGTACTCTCAGGCGAACTACTGGATGAAGAGGACCAACATCTGCATGTACACATGAGTTTGATTAAAGTCTTGATAGAATAAAGCACAAGGACATTATAAACAAAAAGAAAATGATAAATAGGAATATGGTCAAAGATTTTACCAATGGTGTCCCACTACTCGCCATCCGGCAGTACTAAATCTGGATCACCTCGGAAGTCCATGCCAGCGTATGGATACTCAGAATAAACCATCTCCTGACGATCAAACCACCTAAAGAAGGTATCAGAAAATGAAATCTGAGACTGGCCAACATGCCTAGACATATGGTCAACCCATCTCTGCATACGTGGTTCAGTAGGAGAAGGTAAATCAAGTGCAATGTACTGCGGCTGCATCAGTGGTATCTTCTCCAAGGCAAAGGCGGTCAAAATAGAACCATACCCAAAGTTCTTCAACCTCCCGCTCTTTATCTTGGTCAAATGTTCTTTCATCACAAGAAGTACTGCATCGCACCAGTTGAACACCTTCGGTTGGAGGCATTCCAAGGCATGCTGCATGTAAGATCGATTGGCTACATGAAGAGCCGCACCACCGGCCATCCTACCAAAAGTAAACAGAATAGTCTTGAGGGACCTGTCAGTGACAACACGGATAATGATCTTGCCGTCTTTACTCGGCTGAGATCCTTCTCTGCAGTACCGGCAGACATAATCTCTCACAGAATCGCCTCCTCGGGCCGAACCTGACAAAGAGATGGGGGCACCCCGCCTCGACAAGCCAGTCAAGAAATAGATGTCTACTATAGTCAAGGGGATAGATTTTCCCCTGATCTGGAAGACCTTATTGGTAGGATCCCAAGCATCGAGCAAATACTGCAGTAAGTTGATCTGCTGTCTCATGCTAGAAATGCGGAAGAACTTCATCAAGCCACAGTTCCGCAGCGCGTTCACTGTAACTGGATCATGTAGGGCAAGCATGTCCTCTTCTTCGTGCTCATGTTCTCGCCATTTAATGGTCATCTTGCTCCAAAGATCTCTAAAAAACAAATAAGAGAAGAGTTAGATCCTAATTTTGGCAAGAAACAGGCAAAATTTCCATCAAAAATTGTGCACAGAATTCCTTCTCTGCGCCCATTGCACCTGCAGCAGTACTCTGAGTGCGTTGCATGTCAGATGGCCTTCACAATGGCCAATATTCAATGCACCTTTCGATACACAGAGGGTGCGCTGAAGGCAGAACGAGTTTTTCAAACCCTAGGGGCCCAGAAAAATAGGAATCAAGCTCAGAATGCAAAATGGAAACCATGAAATGAAAGAGCTCAGGTTTAGCTCCTACCTGGTCCAGACGGCGCCGAGAATCATCCACAAAATCTCCCGAAATCAGCTGATGAAAATCAAGGGGGAAAAGCACCTCCAAAGCTCCAACAAACCAAGTTCGAATGAAATGGTAAAATGAGAGGTAAAAACACTTTTTCATTACTTTTACGTAGTTCAAAGTAAAATATTAGTGTTCTAACTCGTTTTCAAGCATATATTGTTCATTTCTGACTAGTTTGATGAAGCAGTTGAAAATACAGTACGATCTTTGAAAGGACAAAGCTATTTATGGTAAAATCAAAACAAGGCCATTTAATCGAGCAGTTTTAGCACATAGTTCAAGCTCGTTAAAAAATAAACATAAGACATGAGCAAATGTTTCCACCCGCGTTTAAGCTCATTAAAAAATGAACTATTCCCCGGTAAATAACCATCGTGAATGTAGTACTTCAGCCGTTAAAGCCTTGGTCGTGTTTGCACCGTCACCTCCACTTTTTCATTGGCCAATCATTCACCTCCATTTGATTGTTTACCCATTTTGAGGAACAACTGCGAAGAGTGATTTCACTAGCCATCCTTGTGACACTGCCGTGATTGGAAAATTCCAAACCTTACCTGGAATCAGCTGCTACCCGTTTTATCACTCGTTCCTCAAAAGACAAGTCTTCTTTAAGCTCTTTTCAACTGACTCGTAAAATATGAAAAGATTGCCGAGTCCTTGGCCTTTCCAACTCGTTAAAGGGACAGGAAGTGCTATCCCTCCTCTATATTTTAATATTTTTGGACCTGAGGGATTATTACACAAAAAGATCGAGCGCTTGTTTTATTCGGCTCATTAAAAGTATCGAAAATTCATCCCTTCTGTATTGTTTTATACTTTTTCGGACTTAAGGGATTAGATGACGAAAAAGGAATTTTGGAGTTACCTTTATGTTCCTTTTCAGACTCTCTAAAATTGAAAAGGACCGAGTTATCTTTGTCGTTATACTCGTTAAAAAGATTAATAGCGACAAACTTGTCTATAGACGAGAACGAGTTTCACTATCGCTAGGCTTGTTAAAACATAGCGATGGGTTTGCCCGAAGGGCAAATTATAGAAAAAGCATATGTTATCCTCCTCAAGCTTGACAAAAATAAAGAGGTACTAGTCAGCAATGACTGGGGAAAAATTGGGAAGAAAACTCAAAGAAACTTTGTTGGTAGCAAGTCGCTCTTGAACATGACACTTCCACTCCGTGTCCGAGTCGGGTTGGGTTGTTTCATTCACCGGTCACATTGCCATGGTCACGCCATACCATCCACATTTGGGGTTAATGCTACCAATCCATCACATCAGTGTCGCCGATATGTTCAAGAGAAGTCATCCAGAGAAGTCACCTGTGTCTCACCCACTACCATACATTATACTCCATTCTCTCATGACCGCCGCCCTGAACCTTATATCACCAGATCGTTTTTACCTCCATTAAAATCATTTGCTTCGTTCCGTGTCATTGATGTGGGATTCATTAAGGCCCTCCTGTGACAGATCACTTCTTGTCGACATCAGCTCATTATCCAAGAAGTTGATCTAGGAACACCCCATTTAGTACTTTGAAGCTTGCATGCCTCAATGGCAAGTTTCTCACTTCCGGCGACAGGTTTACATCAATGGCCTTCGACCGAAAGATTTTGCGTGGTGTTCGACACCAAGTCCTTTATTCACACCACGTGAATTGTATTGCAGTACCTTGAGGATCATTATCATTATCGGTGATTCCTCTCGCGCTTGTTAACAGTTTACATCATTGACTTGTAATCAAGCAATGTCTTTCCATGTTTGACTTCAGAACATTTCTCACATGGATAGACTTGTACTTCAAGTGAAGATCGGACGAGATTGAAGACCCCGGATCTAGTTTCATCCATCCGGGCTGCGATATATATTCAGGGAAATAAAGACATTAAATGTACATCATTGCTGCACAGATAATCATCCACTCAAAAGGATGATGGCTCTACCAAAATCATTAGTCTACACTCAGACGATTGTCTGTCCTATGTACATGGAAATGAATTTATAACGCTGAGCATGGGAATGCCCGCCTCAGCTAGATCATGAAAACAGTATGAAGATAATGTATTGTATTGTATCTTATTACAGGTCTCCTCCCAGCATTGAAAGAACTTCGGATCCTCATAATAAAGCATTTCACCCAACACCAAAAGGTTAACGGCCTCATACTTTAGGGGGCAACTGTTATAGACATTTTTGTGCCCTACAACTCCAAGCATGAAATGTCCATAAATCAAGGGATCCTAAGTCCCTAAAAGTGTTGTTCTAACCCCTAAAGGAACAAGGTCAATAGATTACAGCTTCTCCCAGAAGTTCTCCACTAGAAACTGCTCAGAATTGGTCAAAACAGGATCATTTTAGCTGCTCCACTGGCTAGGTGCGTTGCATTGCACCTAAATACACTGTGAGGGTGCGTTTCATTTCAAAAGCCCCTTCTGTGGGGTGCGATGGGCGAGAAATGACAAATGGCAGTGTCATTCCGCGAGGTGTAGAGACAATGGAAGCTTCCAGAATCTTCTCCTGTGACACTTGCCTCACTGAATTCGACCAAGGATGAGTAAGAGGCCTTCAGTCTCCAAGTGGAAGCAAGAACTGATAGAGAGAAGACACTAATCAAATCACAAGCTGACTCATCCTCCTTATAGATATCTATATATGGATCCCTCATCCCAGAGATCCAGAGGCTGGAATTTTGCATATTGTAAGGAATTGCTGTTGGTTTCTAGAGACAAACATCAGATTGTTGGGTGATTTATGCTTTGTTTGAGGTGAAGAGGGGCTTCTTTGCTAGGAGGTTGATGCTGGGTCGGAACCACTGGTTGTAACTCCTCCTGGATCTTTTCTTGCTTATCAATAAAAACTATTTGAGTTTTCCTCCATGCTTTTGTATCATTGATGCTTGTTACATTTGGCGTGGTTAACTTAAATCTGATCCTAAGTTGTTTATGAATATAGATCCTTGTCTTTGTATAGTGCTCTTCTTCTGTGATCTTGCAGGTACTTTGTGAAGCTGGGCAAGCAAGGGAGCAGGTAGCTGGAGACTATCAAAGAAGAGAGGAATCAGATCAAAGGATTAGCGCAAGACACAGGTTGGTTCTTTCTATTCCTCTCTATCTATAATTCATAAAGGAAATACAAAAGTAGTTTTTCTTTGTTTGTTTCTAAGGCAGCTGTCACACCTTAGTGGGATAGAGCAGTTCTAAATAGACACTTTTCCTGGTAACACTGATGTATCCTAAAGATGGTTGCTTTCACCTCTTGTAGCGCTTCATCAATACCATCAAACCCATCCTCAAAACTAAATGCCATCATGAATCCTTCATGAAGGATATCCCATTCACCTGTCCCATGGCAGAGCTTTCTTTCTATATACCAATTCATTGGGATAACATCCAGGGTATGATAGAATAGGTGCACCCATTCAAGTTGTGGCTTTTCTCCACAGGCCTACATCCATTTGGCCAAATGTGAACATGGATCATTCTTCCCATCGTACTTATCTATCAATCACATCTTAGGCTTCCCAAATCATGCTCTCATCATTCTCCTACATTTGCGCCAATCATCGAAGCTTCCCTTATGCATACCCCACCATCTTGCAGACGTAGTGCGCAGTGCCCAGTCCAAGGTGTGGAAGCATTGCTTTTCTAGCACCTCCCTTTCAAATGCATCCAAAAAAATATCTACCTCATTTAGTCCCTCATAAGTAGGCAAAGTATTATCTCTGATGACACACAGCACAGGGACCGGGTCGTCATGTTGCAATTCAGTGTAGTTACTTCATGTAACCGATTCTGTCAGCATTCTATTTCTTTATCGGAGTTCGAAGTGCAGGAACTTTTACGATCCTACGTAATCCATCTATCCGCAGTGGGATTCACCTAGTCTTGGTCTTGCATTGTTATCTTATAGATGCAGTCCATATCATCATCACTCTCATAACCGCAAACTGGTTCCGTATAGCGTGATTTCTTCTCAAAGATCATTTTCCACTTCTTCAGATTGATTACCCCATTCATATCAGTAGCCCTGTCAATTCCCAGGAGCATAGGGTAGGGATTGCTATCATGAACAATCTCTATTACTTCAAAATCTTCTAGCGCGCTTACTTCCTCAATATCCACGATCACACCCTGCAGCCGCCCCATGGGTATGATTTTCTGTTGATTCACCATCCTTAGCTAAATCAGAGACTATTGTAGCATAGGTCTCCCCATTCGCTCCCATGTTTGTTTTGGTAGAACATTCGCATCTGACCCTAAATCGAGAATGACTTGATCCATTTTGTATTCTCCAATCTGCGTGGTGAGTCCCATTTCATGCCCCATCCTTGTCTTATGCTTTTCGATCTTTTAGACTATGCACAGCTCACTTGGCACGGTCCCAACACATCTATTGATGAGTTCTTGTAACCCTTTCACAGCCTTACTGTCATGCAGTAAATTCATATAGGTTTCCAAGAAAGTTGTGAGCATAGAGGGGTCCATCTCCAGCTCTAGTTTATCCTTTCTCCTTGAAGTGGAGGCCTCAGTAAAGCTCTTCTTAGCTTCCATGAATGCTTCATGAGCGCACTCCAAATCGAACTCAGCCTCTTTTGTCAGGGCTTTGTGAACCCACGTACTATCTTCTGGCTGTTTCCCCTTGTCATCTCCCGTCGCGAATCCACTTCAGAGCACTATGTTTATGTTCAAATCTTCCTCGTGCGGCTAAGACCTCATCATCTGCAAGTTCTGAGTCGGGGTAGGTGGTAGTTCCCCTTTGTCACGCATCCTCACTATCAGCTTAGGAAAATATTTTGTTTCATTATCAAATAGTGTACAATACTTGCACGATGGACACATTAGATTAGTGCAATCATGGGCATAGTGTCCTAGCCCTCCGCAATTTTAGAAAATCAACTGTCCTCGACCTCTACTAGGTCCACCTCTGCCTCGGCCTCGTTCGTGCCCATGAAATCTAGTCCATGCCATCCCTACATTCTGGTCAAGGGGTTGCGTTTTGGCCTGAACCCTATAGGTAGGAGTTCTATCCATTATCAATTCATAGCTCCTGCAAGTATGCTCATCATGTCCTACTAACCTATAAAAGTTGCAGAACAACTGTTGCAATGTTTGCACATACTTCTGTAAGAAGTGGCAGTTATCTGTGGCATGTTTTCCAGCTATTTGAAAGATAACACACCATAAATTAGGTGCTGCGCTAGGTCCTGCTTGAGCTTCCGACCTTAAAGGCATCAATCCTCCTCTTGCAGGGTAATTTGTAAAGATTGGGTAGTGGTCTTTGTCATGACCTTGACTCTTGCATTTCAAACACCATACCTCTTTGCGTATCTCTGGCCGAATTGTCCTGTCCTACTACAGACTTTGCATCTCAAGGCACATATTCTACAACTGCGTGTGGATCTGCTGAACTCCTAGATTAGGATCCTGCATCAGAGTCTCATGTAGTCTCATGGAAATCTCCAAGGCCTCTGCCTGAGTTATCTTCTGCTGTGACAACACACTCCTTAAGTGGGGTGGTAGTGAAGCCACAAACCACTTGTGATGCTGTCCATCTATCAAATTCATTTTGGCTTCATGGATTTGACACTTTAATCTTTGATCCAATTCCCATGGTGTCTCACTTGGTCACATCACGATCTATTTGAATCCCACAATCGGCCGCGCTTCATATTTAGGCTTGCTAAATTCCCTATTCAGTGCTATTTGGATGTCTACTACTTCGACATTTTGGTTATTGTTAGAGTACTTAATATACTAGGTTATTACACGATCTTGCAGAGCACTAACCAATGTCGCCTTCTTTATGTGATCATCTGTAACACTTTGAGCTTCCCATACAGCCCTCACAATGAACTAGAATTGGTCTAGGTCCTCATTCCCAAGCCTTTGAATAAAGGCAAATTCATTGTATTCACCATACTAAATCATGGTGGAGGTGGTACGGGTGAAGTTGGAGGCGATGGTGGTGAAGATTGAGGTGGTGTGGGTGGAGGTGGTATTTGTGGGAATCCTTGTCTTATTAATTGACTAACGCTTTGCGGAGAAACCTTCGCTATTCCTTCTTCATCTCTTCGCGGAGGTGAAATCAAGGGGCTATACTCCGAGCCCTTATTTCCTTTGTTTCTGTAACTTTTTCCGCTTTGCGTAGTCCCAAACATCAAGGTAGCTGCATAAACCATTTTTCACACAACAACATTTTAATCCAAGTATTCAAGGATTTTACGTACTTACCTCGCGGTCCTTTGAAAAAGTGTTGCTTTGCCTCGCTATAGCTGACTGAGGTGTTGACTACGAATTTAGTAACAAATCCTCTTATGATGCAATCAAGCAAATGATCGACAATGCGCACAATCTTATCCTCCAATGCTTCCAACCTTTGCACTAGCTTTGGGGTCCATACAATAGGACCATCAAGTTTCCGCCTTCCTTGGCTATCTGTTAGCTTCACAATCCACTCATATAGCTCAGTATGGAAGGAGGCGAAAAATATTTTGTGCATCTCCATATATAGGTATCGGTCCAACCACTGAGCTTTTGATAGTCGTGGGTTTATGTTCTCATGTGCCACGAACTTGTGAATCATTCTATCCAACCAACCTTCGATTTCTTTCTTAGTTGGATTCCAGTGATATGACATCACACATATATTATGCATATTCCAGTCCCGACAATGAAACCATTTGTTGGCTTGAAGGGGCTTGACCCAGTTTCAACGTTAGTTAGCCAAAAAAATCCCTACACTACTGGCCCTTTCGGCATCAGCCTGTGGAGTGCAGACTAAGGTCTCACCCGAAGCAGTATGGGGGGACGCTGGAACCAAGTTTCCACACCCTTGAGATGGATGTGATGTTGGTTTATTCTAGCTATACCTACCTTTGCATAGGTTTCTTAGCACTCTGTTCCACCCTTTAGTACCTTCACGAAAGGGTACAATTGGCTTTCACGTAGCCCTAACCTATGGCTTAAGCTAGGGCAACGAACTGTGATATCTCCCAAACTAGGGTAAGTGTCTTACTTATCATATTAACCAATCTTAGTTAGCTTCACGTAAATAGATGTTCTTACTTGCATTCAGTTAACCAACAAAATTACATATATTCATGCATCATATAAGAATTATGAGTAAAATTCACACCCAACATAACTAAATGCATAAACAAGAAATAAAGACGTAGAAATTGTAGAATGCTTATCTTTATTGATAATTCCAAACAATTATAGACTCACCCTGCCTTGCGCAGTCAGCTGCAAGGGTCTATGCATTCAGCTGCGGACTTCTAGGCCTCTGTGCACTCAGTTACAGAGCCTCTACCTATGCTATGAACCAAGACTTAGACTTCTACTTCAGAGCTATCTCTCATATATCATATCTTCATTGCTTGATTTATTTCTTCTCGCTACTTAGAGCTTAGCTCTATTTATATAATCCTACGGTTCGCAGATGATCCGAGTTGACTCAACTCTCGGACTTAACCAAGATCTTTTGCTTTCTTGATGTGATTAGAATTGCAATTAAAATAGCATAAAGGAACATAAATGCATGCTGTAAAGAAGAAGGAACATGAAAATCATCAACTACATAAAACTCAAGACGTTGATAATGGAGTTTCTCCAGGAGGGACTATGTCTCTGGGCACCAATGTCAAGATGGTGTAGGCCGCTGCATTAAGTGCTGGATAGAGTGATGATGTACATAGGTGGTGATGTCGATATCATGCACGGAAATTCCCTCACGCAGGAGGGGCTCCATGAGATGTTCCGCTACAGGAACTCTCATTTAAAAAGGACTCCTATCAGTGTGACATAATTACACATGTGACAATAATGAGCATCTCGCCAACATGGCATCAAAGGGGTCTCAATTCAGACATACATGGAAACATCATGAGTATCCCATCAACATGATGACAAAGGGATCTCAAACAAAACATGACGAATCATGACAACAAGTACATCCCACAAATGATTTCACGTCACATCAAGCAGGAGTCATGAAACAAGTAAGAAACAAGATCCCACATCAAACATCAAACAAGGATCTATGTAGCACAATCCATCTCATAGAAAAAGGAAGTACATGAACATACTACATATACCTCACATCTTGGGGCCATCTGAAGAAAAGTATGTCAAACTGCTGAAGTTGGCCATAACATCAATCTCGCGGCATCGAATCTCATGGAAATGACTACTCGCACGTTGAATGTTGACACCTACACTCCACTTTGAAAAGTGGCTGAAAAATGAAATGATCAAATGGAAAACCTGAATGCACCATCAAATTTGTGGCGTCGAATAGTGTAAAATCGACTGTCAAATTTTTGAATTCTGAGAAAGTGAAAATCTGGGGCTACAAGAATCTTTTAGATTCCCCCTCAATTCCTCAAAGATTCCCTCCTCCAGGTCATTTGAAGATCTACTACTCAGATCAAAAATCTGACTGTGCCATCAGGTTCCTTGCAGAATTCTGAGAAAAATAAGTATGAAGTTGGCTAGATTCATACTCTGCCAAATTTCAGCATCCAAGCAATCTGGAAGATTCCCTCAAAGATTCTTGAAGATTCTCCTTCACTTGGAACCTACAAATTTGCTGCTTAAAAGGAAAATTTGACCTCACCCTGGTGTTCCCAGCGAAAATCTAAGAAAATTGACTATAAACTTGGTTACATTCTGATAAAAAGAATTTTTACCTCCCTAGAGAATCTTCAGGGATCAAAGAATATTTTGCCTCAAAATGCACGTCAAGGTTTTGCCTCCTTTGTCTCGAAATTTGTGCCGCTCTCCCCCTACTCGGACGCATTGTGTAAATGGGTTTATATAAAATTTCATCGACGGGGTTTACCAAAAAACAGTTTGGCGTATTGGTACAACTAATCAATTTGTTAAGGGGAGGTCAAGGGATCAAATCCTGCCTCCTCACAAAATCCATGTGTAACATTATTTTGGGCACGTTGTTTTGTTTGGTAACCAAAATTTGGCATATTAATACATTTTTTTGGTTAACCGTTGTAATGGGAGGTGCGTTATTTGAGGTTGGTTTGTTGCATTGAACGTTGGACTTTGTGTTTGGTTGGGCCGGGCCAGCCACGTGGCTGGGCGGGTTCGATTCCTGCCGGCCCAAATAATGATATGTTTAAAGTTATTGGGGTGTGGGTTGTATGGAATGGTTTATATGGTATAACCATATCCCCCCCTTAAAAATTCAACGACCATTTCTTTTTTTTTTTAAATTCGTTGAACTTTAATAACCTTTTTTAATATATAATATATGTTTGTTATAATAACCTTAATATATTAACTTTTATTTTTTCTGGTTAATATATAGATTTTGGTTATTATATGTTTATTTTTGTATTTTATGAGATATATTTTAATATCATGTGTTTTTTTTGTCTTTTGCAGGACTAAAGAGGCCAATGATAGAATGCCATGTGTCAGTGGTTGATGGGCTGCTATGTGGGTCCCACTGGCTCACTGGGATGCCATGTGGCACACTGTGGGCCCCACTTTTCCCTTGTCATGTCAAACTTTGAAGAGCTCTATTTTTCGCATACAAGCTCAGTTTGACGAACTGTTTGCATCACCGTGATCACGACGATGAGATATTCAACATTAACCTAGCTCGAACACAATCCATACACTTTTATTTTTTTACCCTTTCTGAGTCCTCTGGGACTTCTGCCTGTGTCTGGAGTCACTTGGATGAATCCTCCTCACCGAGGAGCTTTTGGTCCTCCAAAAGCATGTAAAATAATCTGCAACTTCTTTGTACCCTATCTGCATCACAAGCATCCTAAAAAGGTCTCACTTCCATCTCCTTCACTTTTGTTCTTCGGAGCTTTAAGCGATGAGATGACACCCGCAACCTCTACAACCTATAGTACATTTTTTTTACAAATTAAATGCTTTAATTTCATGACCAACTAATGACCCAAGCATCCCATACTTGCCACGAGTTTATAAAACATACTCGGTGGTCAAGTTTACATCAAAATGGAAACAATACCCCAGCTATGAAAACAAAGCCAACATATCATTGTTGCTTCAACAAGTGATGGAAAACTAAACATCACTTTCAAAGTGTAAAATGCAACTCAAAATAAGACCATAAATCATTGTTGTCTAACAAGTGATGGAAAGCACATCATCACTTTTACATTTTAAAATGCAACAAATGATTTACAAAAGCAAGACCATGACAAGCTAACATATCTAGAAACCATTTTTCACTTATCAATGTGAATGGTTCATCCCCCTGTGGTGGTCTTGCTTGTCGAACAACTATTTCACCTAGTTCATGCATTGACACTTTGTCTTTAAGGTGTTGCTCTGGATGGAGCCTCCAACATGTGATTCTTTGATGGCCATTTCTATTGCAATGACTACAATGGGCCTTCTTCCTCCAGATCTGCTTTTGCTGCTGCTGAGAGGGTCTTTAACACCTCATCCTTTTGTGTGCTGCTATTATTTTCCAACACTTAGAAATTGCATGGTTATATAATCCAAAAAAGGTACATGTTTTTCAATTCCATGATTTACGTTCATCTTTAACAACATGATTATAATTGAAATGAACATTCGAATATTGAGATTGGTTATACCTCTCCTTCCATTCTCTAGTTTAAGTATGGTGATGAGAGCTTGCCTAAACTCCTTCCCTGCAATGGGCACTACCATGGGATGATGGGGATGTGTTCCCATCATTCTCTTTCCTTGACGATTTCGACGATATCTTGGAAGAATCTGACACCTTCGAGCATTCTCCTTCAGTGTATCCCAAGCCTGCAAATTGAGGTCTTTGCACAACCTCCAATGGTTGAGTTATGCCTTGGTTATTAACACCAAGTTCTTTTTCCTCCTTGTAACTCATCCTTGTAAGGAGCCTCATGTTTGTCCCTGTATTTGGTATCTCCACATATCCAACAGAAATCATACTATGTGAAGATGAAATTGAAAGGAAATCAACATATTTTACCTCCTTTATCGATTTGGAAAGAATTGATGAGGGCTTCTCATCTTCTGTTTTTGGTGGTTTGCTAGTTGTCTCGGTGCATTCCCCAACTTCCTTTCTGACATACCCAAGTCCTGCTTGACGGGGTAATTCTTCTACTTTGATGGGGTTGACAATGCCTTACCCATTAGTGCCCAAGCCTTTTCCTTCATACCCCATTTTTTCAACAATTTGGAGCCAATTCCTGTGGTATGATTTTCAAAAGCAGCGAAATCATCATCAAGACACATACATGAATTTAGAGAATTACTTTTCACCTCACATGGGTCATGCTGCAACTTTTCCAAGGCCTTGTCCTTAGCATGCAATTGCTGTAGCAAAATCTATTTTTCCTCTTTCTCTTCATGTAGAAGCATATTCAATTCAACATTATCTGTTTGAGGATTCTATTTGTTGTGCTTCAGTTCTTCTAGGGCCTCTTCCATGGCTCACAACTGAAGTTTCAATCGCCCCTTTTCCTCTCTTTTTGTAGAGCTTCATACATTATTTCCACCCTTTGGAAAATTTTGAGCATGGTCTCGTACATCGCTTTTTCATCCTCTGTCGCTACATGTTCCATTGTTCACGCTTGCAATTCACATCCATGAAAAGACCACTCTAATACCAAACTTGACCTGAGTTGACTCAACTCCCGGATTTAACCAAGATCTTTTGCTTTCATGATGTGATTAGAATTGCAATTAAAATAGCATAAAGGAACATAAATGCATGCTGTAAAGAAGAAGGAACATGACAATCATCAGCAACATAAAACTCAAGCCGTTGATAATGGAGTTTGTCTAGGAGGGACTACGTCTCCTGGCCCCGGTGTCAAGATGGTGTAGGCCGCTGCATTAAGTGCTAGAAATAGTGATGATGTACATAGGTGGTGAAGTCACTATCATGCAAGGAAATGCCCTCACGCAGGAGTGGCTCCATGAGATGTTTCACTATAGGAACTCTCAGTCAAAAAGGACTCCTATCAGTATGACATAATTACACATATGACAATAATGAGCATCTCGCCAACATGGAATCAAAGGGATCTCAATTCAGACATACATGGCGACAACATGAGTATCCCATCAACATGATGACAAAGGGATCTCAAATAAAACATGGTGAATCATGAAAACAAGTACATCCCACAAATGATTCCATGTCACATCAAGCAGGAATCATGAAACAAGTAAGAAACAAGATCCCACATCAAACATCAAACAGGGATCTATGTAGCACAATGTATCTCATAGAAAAAATAAGTACATGAACAAACTACATATACCTCACATCGTGGGGCCATCTGAAGAAAAGGATGTCGAATTGCTGAAGTTTGTCATACCATCAATCTCGCAGTGTTGAATCACATGGAAATGACTGCTCACACATTAAATGTTGACACTTGTACTCCACTTTGAAAAGTGGCCGAAAAATGAAATGATCAAATGGAAAATTTGAATGCACCATCAGATTTGTGGCGTCGAATAGTGTAAAATCGTTTGTCAAATTTCTGAATTCTGAGAAAGTGAAAATCTGGGGCTATAGGAATTTTTTAGATTCCCCTTTGATTCCTCAAAGATTCCCTCCTCCGATTCATTTGAAGCTCTGCTACTTAGATCAAAATTATGAATCTGCCATCTGAGGTTCCTTGCGGAATTCTGAGAAAAATGAGTATGAATTGGCTGCATTCGTACTCTGGTGAATTTCAGCATCCAAGAAATTTGGAAGATTCCCTCAAAGATTCTTGAAGATTCTCCTCCATTGGGAACCTGCAAATTTGCTGCTCAAAAGGAGAATCTAACCTCGCCCTAGTGTTCCATGCGAAAATTTGAGAAAATTGACTGCAAACTTGGTTACATTCTGATAAAAGGAATTTTTACCTCGTTGGAGAATCTTCGGGCATCAAAGAATATTCTGCCTCAAAATGTGTGTCAAGGTTATACCTCCTCTGTCTCGAAATCCGTGCCACGCTCCCCCTACCCGGACGCACTGTGTAAATGGGTTTATATAAAATTTCATTAGAGAAGTTTACCAAAAAATAGTTTGGCGTATTGGTAAAATTGGTCAATTTGTTAAGGGGAGGTCGGGGGATCAAATCCTGCCTCCCCACAAAATCCGTGTGTAACATTTTTTTGGGCACATTGTTTTGTTTGGTAACCAAAATTTGGCATATTAATACATTTTTTGGTTAACTGTTGTAATGGGAGGCACATTATTTGAGGTTGGTTTGTTGCATTGAACGTTGGACTTTGTGTTTGGTTGGGCCGCCCGTGGTGCGGGTCGGCCACGTGGCCAGGCGGGTTCGATTCCCGCCAGCCCAAATAGTGATATGTTTAAAGTCGTTGGGGTGTGGGTTGTATGGAATGGTTTATATGGTATAACCATATTCTCCCCCTTAAAAATTCAACGACCATTCATTTTTTTAAAACAATTAGTTGAACTTTAATAACCTTTTTTAATATATAATATATGTTTGTTATAATAACCTTAATATATTAACTTTTAGTTTTTTTGGTTAATATATAGATTTTGGTTATTATATGTTTATTTTTGTATTTTATGAGATATATTTTAATATCATGTGTTTTTTTTTGTTGTCTTTTGCAGGAGTAAAGAGGCCAATGATGGAATGCCATGTGTTAGTGGTTGATGGGCTGCTATGTGGGTCCCACTTGCTCACTAGGATGCCATGTGGCACACTATGGGCCCCACTTTTCCCTTGTCATGTCAAACTTTGAAGAGCTATTTTTCGCATACGAGCTCGGTTTGATGAACTGTTCACATCACCGTGATCATGACGACGAGATATTCAACATGAACCTACTTTGAACACAATCCAAACTCTTTGATTTTTTTACCCTTTCTGAGTCCTCTAGGACATTTGCCTATGTTTGGAGCCACCTGGATCAGCGGACCATGGGTAGATCTTTTACAACCAACATTACATTTCCAAAATAAGGGTGGAAAACCCTATGACTCTTTGACATCTACATGCTCCGCGACCACAAAATACAGAGTCCTTACACTTGGATTACAAAACTTGACCAAAATATGGGCTTTTAGCCCCAAAACTTCCCTTGGGGGATCCCACACCCAACACAACCAGTGAAGGATTGCAGCGTAGATAATATCGTGAAGTTCATTTTTGAATACATTCTATCTAGATTTAGGTGTCCAAGGACATTGATGAGTGACCAAGAGTCACACTTCTTGAATAAGACCGTTGAAGCATTAACTGAGGAATTTCAAGTAAACCATCGGAAAAGTACCCCATATCACCCTCAAGTGAATGGGACAGTTGAAGCTTTGAATAAAATTATGGAGAATGAACTCACAAAGGTGTGCAATGTGAATAAGAATGACTGGGATCTAAGAATTCCAGAGGTGTTGTGGGAATATAGGACACCATACAAGAAATTGACAAGCCATACACCTTTTTGGTTGGTATATAGACAAGAAGCAGTCATGCCTATGGAATACATTGTGCCCAGTTTGAGAATTACAGCCTTCAAAGACATGGAAAATTCTGATATAATGGAAGAGAGGATGGCGTAATTGCTTACTTTGGAAGAGGACAGGTTTATAGTAGTTTTTCATCAATAAGTACAAAAAGAAAGGGAGAAAGCTTGGAATGACAAGCACATCAAGCAAAAGATATTCTGGGAAGGAGATATTATACTCTTAGCCAATTATCAAAGTTCCCAGGAAAATTTAAGACACATTGGCTAGAATGTATATCATCAAACATGTCACTGACGGTGGTGCAACTTAGCTCACGAAATTAAATGGCCATCTCATCCCAGGATGAGTGAATGGTAGCAAACTGAACATATACAGGGACGTCTCTATCCCTAGAGCTTCACACTAAATAATGAAAGGAGAAGAGTCTTAGTGCCACCTGTAATTGAAAGTGGGCACTAGAATATAAACTACTCTATGGAAGGGGACTTCACCGAAGAAGATTACTGCGTGATATTTAGAAGTATGTCGAAGTTCAGAAGAACTATGACAAAGGGTAGATTATTACGTGTTTGTCGAAGATAACTAGAAAAATATGACTGTTGGAAGGAAAAATCTATCGTTAAAAGAAAGTTTCCATTAAAAGGAGTGCTCGTAGCATAGTTCTAAATGTGAAGGTCCATGAAGAGCAGTCACTAGCATAGAAGTTCGTGAAGCTTTCCCTTGCGGTAAGAGACTCAAAGAATAAGCTCGTAGAGATGAAGTTTGAGTATGAAGTCAATATTATTGAGGTGCAAATGAGGATGCAGTGAATCACGCCACCAGAAGTACACGAGCAGAGGGAAAAGGATTTGAAATATGCACTGAAAGACATATCTGACATAGTGGTGGACTGTACCAAACTACTAGATGAAGCCATGTAAATTTGGACCTCACTACAGGAGGATCCAAATGTTAATAGGATTGAAGAGGAACTACAGGCGAAGAAAAGGCACTGGGAAGAGATCCCGGCAACTGCAAAGACCCTAACTATCTCACAGAGGTTCGCCAATGTTACTAAAGGGAAGAATCTCCAGAAAAATATTAAAGATATTTGGAGGAAAGCGCAGATTTTAACAGAGAGCAATCAGCCCTGGCGGGATGAGGCACTTGAGATTTTGCAAGCAATAGATGAAAGGCTCACGGAGCTATGACAAAGGGAGAAATAAATGCTACAGAAGATTGCCAAACAAACAAAATAGGCATTGCTGGAAGAAGTGCGCTGAGAGGAAAAGAAGGTAGCAAAAGTAGTCCATCAATACAATTCCATTTACAATGGCATCAAAATAAAGATCAAGGGTACCGCAACTGAGTGACTTGAGATGAGTCACATGTGAGTGTTGGGGGCCTATTGGGAATGACCCTACTTGGTCCAATTTTTGTCAAAGACTCTACATTTTTAGGAGCGGAGCGCATAGATTCCACGAAGTTCTATTCACCACACGATGTATATGGGATTTGGGATGGGTCAAAGCCCCTTATTTTTTAACGAGTATCGGGGTTTTAGCTCACTGTTTTCTTAAATCCATAGTATGTGGACCATGGTTTTGTAGTAATGAAATATATATAAGGAGATGTAATTATTTTTCAAGGGGAAGAAGTTAGAGATGAAATGATCATACTTTCTATCATTAGTTTGTATTTTGGGTCTAAAATACAAGGCTCTGTAGCTGAGTGTGTGGAGGCCTTGGAAGAATCTGCAGCTGAGTGCACAGACCGCCTATAGATGGGTGCACGGGTCGAGAAGTTGTATGTATTAAAAGATCTATTTAATAAATAAGAAGATGTTTTAGCAAAATATTGTGTATATGTATTCATAATCTGTGTTCATATGTACTTATATGCATGTTTTTTACTTATTTATGCGAAGGAATAAATGTTATTTTTCTCTGATATGTTTATGTAATAAGCACAAATATGTGAAGTAGAGGATTAACGTGAAGTATTTTATGTATGCAAAGTTATAGATCATCGTAAAATATAAGAAAACACAAGGGTGCCACATCACAGTATCCCTCTGGCTGCAAAATTCTGGTTCTGAAACCTCCCATAACCACTTTGGGTGAGATTGGGATATGCTTGTAGGTCATTACCGAAAGGGATAGTGGTTGAGGGTTTTTTTTGTGCACAATACATTTTGAACCTGGGTCCAAGCCCCTTGAGCCAATAGTGTTCTTAAAGGAGCCCCCCTCCACTTTCATCTTTGAATAAACCTTAGTAAGTTTTGAACCTAGACGATTAAAGGAAATGCCCTCTCCTTTGTTTGTCATACCATATAATTTGTCACGTGTAAAAAATGTCTAAAACATGTCATATTTTGTTAGCCATGTTGAGACATTATCCAAGTTAGATTTTGGTGTTATGGTTATAAATTGTGGGGTTATACCCTTATGTATACCTTCTTACCCCCTCACATCTATGGGTAACTAGAGGATCTTTTTTCTTTGATGATCCACATGATCACAAACAATGGTCCCAAAGATGACATTTAGGATTTTCCTAAAAATTTTCCTGCATATGCCTCTCATATCATGCTTAACTTGATACACATGTGATACATTTGTCCATTGCTTCATATTAAATGTTAACACTGAGTGAATTTGACATGAAAGTAGTGACCATGACTTGAATTGGATAATGAATTATGCTTCTTGGAAGTTATACCTTTTACCCATGTTCACCTTTGTGGACATCATTAATCTCCTAATCAAGTGTTTCAACTCTTTTATAGAAGGGGTACTACTAGGGTACATTCATAGGGGTAACATTCCCATGTCCCTTATATTGTTGGCCCCATTCGCCCCCCCTATGTGCGGGGTCAATTAATTAAAGCATAATTTCCACTGATTTCTAAATGTTAAGTGAATTGACAATATACTTGACCTCGAGAGTGTTGAGATAATTGAGACACATGACCTCTCAATAACAAATTAATGTGATTTGATGAGGTGTACTTGATCAATTGACCTAACCCTCGAGGCTAAATACATACCACTATAAGGACAAAAAAACTTAATAAATAATTTTATCTCCTTGACATTTACATTATAAATTTGTTGTTTGATTGTCAAATTCTTTCTGTGAGTCCTATTTGAGTCTGAAATCCTCCCATATTGTCAAAACATGTGTCTGCTATAACCATGTCAAATTTCAGTGCATACAAGCACAAACTAAAAAAATTTCAACATTGGCCCCATTCACAACCCCCTCTGTGCGAGGTCAATAAATTAAATCATAATTTCCACTCATTTATAAATGTTAAGTCAATTGAATATTTACCAGATCTCGAGATAAACAAGAGAATTGAGCCCATGAACTTTGAATAGAAAATTAAGGTGCTTTGATGAGGGGTACTTGACCAATTGAGTTAACCCTTGGGGATAAATACATACCATGATAAGGACAATAAAAAATAAAAATAATTTCATCTTCTTGACATTTATGTTATAATTTTGTTATTTTATTGTTGAATTCTTTGTGCAAGTCATACTTGAGTCTCGAAACTGTCCCATATATCAACACATGCATCTACTATACCCATATCAAATTTTAATGCATATAAGCACAAACTAAAAAAATTTCAATGTTGGTCCCATTCACAACCCCGTTTGTGTAGGGTCAATTAATTAAAGCATAATTTCCACTAATTACTAAATGTTAAGTGAATTGAACATTTACCTGATCCCAAGAGAAATAAGAGAATTGAACCCATGACCTCTCAATAGAAAATTAAGCTGATTTGCCGACACATGCTTGAACAACTGGAGCTAATGCTATAAACTTGAATGAGCTTCTCTTGGTTTAAAGAACAATATATTCTCTACTAAACAAGGCCAACAATGTGAAGGTGGAATCTCATATGTCCCCCCTCCCTCTCATCACTCTCAATTCCCCGATGTCCAATTTATCTACTATAAAATATTTGAGAGCAACATAGTAAGAATCAAATATAGTTACAAACTAAGAAAACTAAAATTAAGGTAAATGAAAGAGGACAAATCAATTGAAAACATATAAACACATATCCTTTGTGTACATTTCAGCATTTCAATATCATTAATCTTATTCTTCATCCAAGTCAACATATGTATCATATGGTTCAAAATTGATTTTGAAAGTATTAGCCATATCAACAACATCATCAATGCCATAATTTTCAATCATATTATCATCTATATCATCATGAGGAATATTGTCTCCAATTCGTTCGAATTCCTCAAGTTCTTCATCTGACAGTACATTGTAGATATCATCTTCATCCATGATATTGTCTTAGTTAACATCTTCTTGAACTTCATTGATGTCTTCATCTGACACATGAAAAAAATTCTCCTCTACATCATCTTCTTCCACTACATTATACTTAACCAACCTTCCTCTTGGATAATATCTAACAACATATGACCAACCCCCTCTACTTGGAACTTATGAGTAAAATTCCTATTCACATTGGCTTGGAAAAACATAAGGTTATATTCCTGGGTTAATATTCCTTCTATTAACCATGGTAAATCCGTTAGCATGCTCAATAATAGTTTTATTAGGATAATGTTCATTCATATGTAGCCTGTACCATTTGACATCCAATATAACTATTTTGAAGGATTTAGAGTCACACTCAAGTATATCTTCCAAATATCCATAGTATCAATTTTTAGAGACTATTGGATGTGTGTCAATTCTAGAGGAAATGTTAGTAACTTGAAATAATATAGTAATCCCACTATCATAGTTTTTCATATTTTCATCCAACTTTTTGATGCGAAATTTGCAGCCATTGCACCACATAGCCTTGTAGTGTTTCAACTGCAATATGTCAGACACATAAAAAAATTTGTGTCAATTGATATACATATTTATACCTAGAAAATATGAAATCAAGAAAAAAAACACACCATATATATGAATATAATATTCAAAAGAGCTATACAATATCGGTGGATATGCTTACTTGTCTATCTTTTAAACAATTTGCTAAATTAATTTTCCTCTCTGTAAGATTGCTTCTATTTCACGTTCAATTTTTTTGACCAGTGTAGCCACACCATGTGATCATAAGTTACTCTCATTATATTTTTTACATCATTTAGTCCATCCCTTCATCCAATGAATATTATTTTCAATGCATAAATGTATTTCATCCCACTCTCATCTAGATGTACTAAAATAAAGAAATTCACATATAATTAGTTATGACAATATACCTTCATAATAATAGATTATGCGGAAAGAATAAAAATTAAATAAGTATGATGTACATCAAAAAATAAGTCAACTGTGTTATAAATCTCCACCATCTACTTATGTGTAACTTTCCTCATTCTACCTTTCCCCAATAAGTGCTCCCCTTCAAATTTGTTAATGGAGTTTACATCCCAAAGGCGATCCACATTAATACTTCCGTGAATTTAGGAATATATTGAGTAATATAAACCATGGTTTATATACCATATATCCCTTTACCATAGAACCCTTAGGATGTGATCTTTGTCTAAGCCTTACAATTATTTCAAGTGCCTCTCAACCATCCACATTGACCTTATGTGTACAAGTCTACACTTTTCAATCTCCTCAACTAGGTGTATGAGGTAGTGTTTTGGTGCATTGAAAAATTTAGGAGGTAGATACTTTGCATTTTACACAATAGACAAGGAATTTGACTCCTCTAATACTTTATTTCTTATTTATCAATTTCTTTAGATGACAACCATCTACAATTGATGCAAGCAAATCACAGGTTTCAAACAAAAAGTATATGTAAGTACATTACAAGTAAAACACATGTAATTAAGTATAATTCGTTACACTTTGCATATAAATCACCACTTACCTCATGTATTTCCCAAGCTAATATATAACTTGTTTTACATTATTGTCAAAGTTTTTTGGAAGAGATAGAGGTAGAACATACTATAACAAAAAAATGAATATTCATTATTTATTCCTAAATTAGTAGAAATAAAACACTAATAGGATGTTTCACCAATAAACATATATGTACAAAAGAATAATTACCTTAATCAAGGTATGCTAATCATGATTTTTAACCCCACCTAATTCACCTTTATTTGTTAGGACATTCTTTACATTTGAAAAAAATCCAGTGGGAAATTTAACTTTTTTCAATGAATTTTTTGCATCCTTGCTTTGATGTTTTGTCAATAACCATGGAAGGGAACTTATATTTTGGCCTCCATCACTATATTAATGAATAAAACTTTGAATTGCATGATTGGCATCCTTAATTTCATTATAAATCTTAAATTTTTCTTTGTCACTCCTTCCGTATAATATTTTCCATAACATTTATGTTATATTGTTTCCCGATGTGCATTGTATCAAACAAATGAATAATTTCTAGGTGCTCATGGTAAGGAATCCTACTAAATTGTATGAGATAAAGTTTCATTCCTCATGGAAGCGCCCCATTATTACTGCCTTTATGATCACGACCTTCAAGGTGAAGCATAGTTAAAGATATTAAAACAATGCTTTTCAATTAGTACGATGAAGAAAATACATTAAAACAATAAAATATTCCAAACATTTCATGTATGATACATAGATGATTTGTAGATCCATATCTTGATGATTATTAATTCTATTATATTGTAATTTCCACAAATGAGCTTTCATTCTCCATGGTTTTAATCCAATATATTCTTTCCCATTGAAAATATGTTTTTCGGTACTTTGATACCTATGGTTCCTGGAGAAGAAGTTCCTACACTCATCAAACACCTCCTTTCCTAAACTTATAATCAGATTTCATCTTAGGATCACAAACTGGACATGCAAATTTACCCTTTGTTGAAGACCTTCAAGAGATGGATTGAATTATATACCAATTATTTGAAGTATGTTATTTAAAAACAACGCATGGCATGAAATTCATAAAATAAAACACTATTAAAGTGAAGTGTAACATTATAACATACCACATAAATGTGTTAGCATTTGGGCATTGTGAATAGTCCATACAAGAATTACATGGAATTGAAATTCCCTTTGCGCACCTACTGGTCTAGAGATATCATAAATAGTGATGCCCTTCCACAACTCTACTAACTTCTTGATAAGAGGCTCAATGTATGCATTCATATTTTTTATTTGATACTTACATAATTGGTTGAACATATAGTACATAACTACTACATACATCGATAAAAAAAATATCAAACATATAAGACATATTTATGAAACAAAGAAGACAAATGAGATGTTACCATTTGGAAAAAAATTATTCTAAACAAATATCTGGAACAATCATTGCCAACATTATGTGCTCCCTCTTTATTGATATCCATGCAGGAGTGTTATTGTTGATAACAAAAATAGGCTACATTGAGTAAATATATATGATATCACCAAATGGATTGACACTATCAACTGCCAATTAAAGTGGCCATATTTCCTCTATATTCTTAAATGCATATCCATCTATAGGTAGTTTAATAACACCATCTTTACTTTTATTCTTTGCATGGTAATCCATAAAGTGTGCTATGATTTTTCACTTGAACAATTGCAACAAACATGGAATTATGGGAATATGACGAAGAAACCTGCGAGGCACCTTTTTGGTTGCTTGATCGGTTCGATATATACTAATTTGAAATTTTTGGCATTCTTGTTTCAATGCATGTTCTCCATAATACAAAATATGAACATCAAGACATGCATGAATACCTTAATACTCCATTCCAATAGATCTCATAATGGTATGTAAATCTTGGCATGTGCGAGGTAAAACATTTGATGATGGTAACATAAATTCACCTAAAAATCCATGGTGGTGATATTCGTTGATATATTCAAGGCAACCAACAAAATTTGTGTGTATGTATTTCAATTAATCCCGTAATCCCTGAACCATTAACACCTAAACCATTCAACTTTAAATCCTTAGCCCCTAAGCCACATTAACCTCTAAATCCCCCATGCGCTAAATCCCCTAAACCTAACTTAAACCCTAACCTATTGACACATAACCCTTTAGCCTATTAACCACTAACCCTAAATTATAATTTGAAGTTGAATTTGCTATAATATGAATATCTTAAGATTTTTAAAGATGTAATTTTATGATACATTCTAGGTAATGTTTTTGGTTGATATTGTTTCAAATATAATATTTATAGATAAAACATTGTAAATTTTGATTAGTGCAAATAAATTTAAATTTTTTTAAATCACACACACACACACACATATACTTTGAAGAGGAAGATATATATATATTTTAATTATTTTTGATAAAAAACAATATTTTAATATCATTTAAGATAACTTTTACTATAATGTAACTTTTATTAGATAAATTTATTAAATTTTAAAAATTAAAATTCCAAGTGTTGAGGGTACTTAGGAGTTTGTAGTAGAAGGAGAAATCAACTTGGTAAGAGCAAAAGAGAAAAAAAAACAAATCAATGGTGAAATTTGTGCAATTTATCAAGATGTCTATGGAATATGTTGATTTGTTTAGAAAAATGTTATTTTTATTGACTTGTAGAAAGAGAGACACTTTGTGAGATATATAGTCAGAACAAAAAAAAAAAAAAAACCTATTCTTATTTAACTTTCATCTTTCGCTCAAAAGACAACTCAATGCCATATGACCAAAAAGAAATTTGACAACAACATTAGTTGAACAAAAAATTATGTATTATTTGTTACATGATGTGGTTGTGAGTTTCTGTTACACAAGAAAATGACCTCCTCATCAGCTCAGAGGAGAAGGGCAAGATGAATAAAAGACTAACCAAGTTCATAGGCCTATTTGTCAAGCTAATACTCTCCAAGAACTAGTAGCCTGCTTTGTAAAGCTTCCTAGCCATGCATCAGGTGTGTTAGTCCCTAGGTAACTCTGTATGTTACCTCAGGAAGAGCGTTAGTCAAATTAAGTGAGTTCTGGAGGTCAAAGGAGAAATTTGACCAAGAAATATCCCTATATTCACTCCTATGTCAGCTCATAAAGCAAGGAAACATCCAGATTCAAACTATTTGGGGGAATTTCTAATCCTAATGGAGTCTACAAACAGGGAAAAAGTGATAAAGCATGGAAACATCTCTACTTTTTCCCAAAAGAACTCATGAAGGATTTGGAAAGGCTTATCTTCTCATGATATATATTTGATGCTAGGGCCATTGTGAAAGAGTTTGACACTATTGAAAGTATTTCCTATTGACTGTCAAAGCTTGTATTAGACATTGGCTCTTCAAGAGGTTAAGAAGAGAGAGAGAGAGAGAGGAGTTGGAGGAGTAAGGGAAGACTGATGCAACTAATGGTTGTGATCACTCCTTTCTATCATTAATATAGACTTGCAATTGTGTTGTCCATTCCATGGCATTGGTATTGTGATTTATTTACATGTTTATGCAATGCTAATGATTATGAGTGGCTTAGATGTATGAATTAGATATACCTATGTATTATTGTATTTATTGTTGAAGTTATATGCTGTGATATTACACCTCGTCTTGTTTATGTGTAGGTATTGATCTTGGAGCTCGCTGAAGGGTCTTCCACTTAGCTACTTTGCATCCTCGAGAAGCACCACACCAAGACTTGAGGTAACAATCCTTCTTCTTACTTTGATTATCATTTCGCTAATATGGATATGTGCATGTGTCTCTGGGCTAGCTGTAGCTAATTTGACTGTCTACCAAGGATCTCGGGAAGATCCTTGAGGGTATCTCTATCACCAAACACCCGTGCATTAATCCCTATAGAGGAATTGACAACTCCACCGGGGACTACACTTAGTTATTGGTTTTCTCCTAGAAAATTCCCATATCTCTCTTTCTTCCAGGCATTCCTGGACTTCTTGATCCCCTTTTTGACCACTTAGGACTATACAACACCCTTCTCTTAGTTCTCAGCCTTAGATATGATCCCCACAACCTTGTTTTCAAGCCTATTCCTCACTAACACACCCTACCAATGTAAACAATGCTTTATAAAGCACTGTGGCCTTGCAAACAGAGTGTTAGTGCAGTCACTAACTCTTTGTGTCCTCTGTCACAGTGTGTTAGCCAACCATTTCTTGATAAGAAGCTAGTTCTGTGACCTCATGAGTTGGGAATTTTTCTTGTAGACTGATGAGGGATATACAGTTGTGCATGTTTGATTGATATCTATCTCCTGAAAAAATTTTCCTTTTAGGGAAATAGCTTTACTGCTTAAAGTTTTTCATAAAAAAGAAAATACAATTTTTTTACATTTTTTCTACTTAGTTGGTTAGATCTACATTTATTTGGTTTTAAAAGTTTTTAGAGAGCATTTTGTTGCTTTCGGTTGTGCTTTTGTTTTACTGTATTGGATGCATAATATATATTGATGTATAAATGACTCCTTCCTTGTAGAAGCAACTCATTCATCAAAGTGAAATTTAAAGCATTTTTTCTGCATGGTTTGAGTTAGAGTTCCACATAACTTCATGCGTCAACACCCCACTGAAGACTTTAACAAAGTACAGTTAAAATTTACATCATAATAAAATCAATCAGAAACTCTTTTTTGAGTAAACACATAGTAGTTTAGGCTAGGATCTTAGGTTAGGCAGTTGTGAGTTAATTTCCCAATATCATACACCGAAACTAGTGTCATTAACAAGGGAAATCCTTCTAAACTCATACTATCCAAGACCACTCTAGTCAAAGCTGAGCTAAATGTGAGACAACATCGAACTGTAAACGAAGGTAGCCCACCTTTGCTTACATATCCTTTGGGTATTTTGTGTATGTGGATCCCTTCGGGGATATTGGAGATGAGTCAAGGACTCAGGTATCCTTCCCACACAACACATTTTCTACAAACATGTCCCCCCCGGTAGTGTTTATGATTAGAGGTAACCATAGTGGCCATACTTTTTAGGGATGAACACAAGGTGACTGGGGCAAGCTGCCCTGGTACCTAAATAGATGAACCTACTCTGTCTTCGGTTTTTGGGAGGGTTCTCATCTTCACGAGAGTACTTGGCCCCTTAATCTGAGGTTCAGGTGAATCTCAAGAGTAATCATAACTGTAAATTTGGCCAACTCTCTCTTTTATCGATTGTGATACTGGGTTTCAGCTCCAACAAATGGTGGTTATCAGACAAGGTCATACCCTCTACTTGTTGATTTATTTCTTTAGAGTATTTTTTATTTTTTAGGTGCCAGTTTTCTATCACTTAGACTTTAATAAATATCATTGTAAAATTTATTGATAAAATTTATCGGTCACCGTGGCTACATATGACACTCGTCGTTAATATAGATGGCTACAAGGTCTCCCTCCACTAATTATGGAGGATCTGTCGAGCTCCTGTGAGACAGATTACCCATCTTTAGGTAATCAGTCTCCAAGATCTAACTTTGAATTGGTTTGGACATTCCATGACTCAAGTTTACCAGAAGTTTTCTTTACTGAAGGTTTCATTCCTCCATATAATCCTTCGATCATGAATTTGTTGGGACTACTATTGCTTGTAATTGCATCTGTACCTCCTATGTCTTCTGCTGGACTTATACCTACCATCCCATCAATGACTAATGGGTCATGGGCTTTTGTGGACACTTTTTGTCCACCTCCACTTCCCCAGTCGACAGTCAGTACCACTCCTTTGATGGCAAACCCCACTACCCCAACTGTTCCAGGTCCAAGTAGTATAGTGACGCCCAACACAATTGGAACCTAGTACATACTGGTTTCCTCCCCTTTTGTGTCATCTCCTGGACCTTCGGCAAGCACTTCATATAACGCTCCTTATAGCATAGTTACCATAGGTCCCTTCAGCAACCCTTTTGGTTCGAATCCATTGTTTAGTTCCAACCCTCAGGTTCAAATTCCTGGGGGAACTGTTCCCAATATGCATATACCATTTGAAAACATTACTGTTCCCCCTTCATTTACAGGACAACAAGGATAATCATTAATTGACATGAATCCTCCATATGTCAGTCAAGGGCATACAACTAATTACGTGGCTAGTGGGATCTGTCAACAGGGTCTTACTCAATCCATATGGGCATCCCCACTCTCAAACTCAAATGAGTCAAGGGGGCACTCCTTATCGTGGGGGCACTTATATCCCCCAGCCTAACAACCCCTATCGACAACCACAATATACGATTGTACCACAAGGAAATTATTATTCCAGTTATCCTGTGTATAATATTAGGAACAATATGATGGGAGGACCGCAAGGATCTTCAAGTCATTTATCATTGCATTGGTCTGATTCGAGGGCATCAAATACCTTTCCTTTATTGGCAACGATTGACATCCACGATTTGTACAAACTCACCAATGAACCCATCTATCGCAACTTAATTTGGCCTCCAATCTCGCACAAAATTTCCACAAACATCCCGAAGTTTGAAGGGAAACAAGTAGAGGATCTTGGTATGCACATCACCACCTATCATTTATGGTGTGTTTTTAACTGCATGGTGGATGATAATATCTGGCTTCGGCTCTTTCCCCGCACCCTTACTAGTAATGCAGCCATGTGGTACATTGAGTTACCACATGTGTTAGTTAATACCTTTGGTGCTTTAGCAATGGAATTTTTAAAGAACTTTCAGCTACCCATCCACTATGAAACTGGGATGGAAATCCTTACTTATTTATGTCAAGACATTTCCACCCACATCTCTGATCACATCCATGAATGGAGACATAGGCGGAAGCTAGTAAAATATCCCCTCCCAGATTATCTATTAGCGGATTAGTTCTTCAAATCTCTGCCCTCTCAAATCGCTAAGGATGTTGCCTTAGGTGGTGCAGTCACGGAAGACCAATCCATTCGTCATGGCCAAAACTTATATTTGATTCATTCACATTCTGGCACATTATATGATGTCATTCCCAATGCCCCTAGAAACTTCAATGCTTCCTCTACTCAACAACCTAGTACGCACATTGATGGTATTATCGGTGCTACCTTCGGGGCTGCTATAAAACAACTTAGCGGTCACATTGCCTAGTTGTCAGTTGAACCCGCTACCCAATGGATTTCTCTTCCTACCATCGTGATAAACTCTATGTAGTCTACACAAAAACCCGATGGTAAAAACAAAAAGAACAAGAAAAAGACCGCTCCTTCTGAAGAGCAGTCAACCAACCAGTCCAACCAAAGCAGAAAGCTGCTGCGCTTCCTAACAGTGGAAAGGACAAAGCTATCAAGTTCCCTTGAAAAATCTGTGTGGAAGACCATATCACACATTGTTGTTCGTGCTTCCATGAATGCACAGATTTCCTTGCTCAAGAGGACACTGGCTAGACCCCGTATTCCTCAACAACCCTTTCCCTGCTCAGTAGCAATAGAATATTATTGCAAACCAACCTCAAACCCCACAAGGGGGAAATGATGGTTTGCATCATCCTCTAGCTGGTGAAGGACCATCTACCATTTACACCTTTGAAATGGTCGATCTTCAAACTAGAGCCAAAACTTATGGATGTAGGTTTTAACCCTGTATAGAAATTACCTGCATACGAATTCTAAAACAAAGAAAATAAACAATGCGAGAGCATAACACATAAAACAAATATAAACAGAGATTTTCCCCCGAATCCCAAAACCAAGACTACCAACTTGATTTTTAATTATGTTCCTTTCAATGTTACAATACATATTTATACATGCCGGAGCATCCAATACCATGGACGAAAAACCATCACGTCCAAAGCCATGGACAAAAAACCATCGTGTCCAAAACCATGTGCGAAAAACGTGCACAAAACCATAGGTAGGTCTGCCCAAGCTAATATAGGGTCCAAAACAAAAATTTTCCACGGTGCTAGCCCGAACCCCATAGAGTGGGGTTACCTGCACCCCTCAAACCCCCTGTGACTCCCCCTACTACGCAATCGGCGCAACGAAGGGGGGGCTCCGCCCCCCTTCTAACTGTAGGTTTTAACCCTGTACATAAATTACCTGCATACAAATTCTTAAACAAAGAAAATAAGCAATGCGAGAGCATAACCCATAAAACACATATGCACAGAGATTTTTCCCTGGATCCCAAAACCGGGACTACCAGCTTGATTTTTCATTATGTTCCTTTCAATGTTACAATACATATTTATACATGCCAAAGCATCCAATACCATGGACTGAAAACCATCGCGTCCAATACCATGGACCGAAAACCATCTCGTCCAAAAAAAAACATGTGCGAAAATCATGCACAAAACCATAGGTGGGTCCGCCCAACCTAACATATGGTCCAAAACCAAAATTTTCTGGGGCGTTGCCCCGGATCCCATAAAGTGGGGTTACAAGCGCCCTTCAAACCCCCTATTAACTACATGGAAAGAATATAACACAACCCAACAATCTCCCACTTCTTGTTTTCTTTCCACAAGGGGCCACAGGAGAGCTTAGTCATTTTTCAGCCCTGAGATTCCCATTGCTTCTCTACACCAAGAGAACTTCTCAGAGCTCACAAATTTTGTCAATGCATCTGCAGTATTCTTCAAAGTGTCCACCTTTACCAGCAACACCTTTCTGTCTTCTATCATATCCCTCACAAAGTGATATTGAACATCAATGTGCTTTGTCTTTGAATGATAAGCAGGGTTCTTTGCCAAGAAAATTGCACTTTGGCTGTCACAGTCTATTCTTATAGCTCCCTGTACTAACCCCATACTTGAACACAATCTCTGCAACCAAACTGCTTTCTTTCTTGCATGAGTGGCTGCCATGTATTCTGCCTCTGTAGTTGATAGTGCCACTACAGATTGTTTCTTACTCATCCAACTGACTGCACCTCCAAATAGGTTAAACACATACCCACTTGTAGATCTTCTCTGATCCAGATCTCCAGCCCAGTCTGCATCAACAAAGCTATGAATATCCAACACTCTGTCCAATCCTGGTCTTCCTTGGTAGCACAAACCATAATCACTAGTGCCACACAAATACCTCAAAACCCGCTTCACTGCTATCTAGTGCTCCTTCCCAGGTTTTGACATAAACCTGCTCAATACTCCCACTGCATGTGCAATGTCTGGTCTAGTACAGACCATTGCATACATCAGGCTACCCACTGCACTTTCATATGGAACACGGGACATGTCCTCTTCCTCTTCTTGTGTCTTGGGACACTGTTCAGCAGATAACCTCACACCTACAGGAATAGGAACCTTCACCGGTTTACTATCCTGCATATTAAACCTCTGGAGTATTGTCTCGAAATACTTCCTCTATTTTAACCAGAGCTTCCTCTTTGACCGATCTCTTTTAATTTCCATGCCCAAAATATAGTTTGCAGCACCAAGATCTTTCATGTCGAATTTGGAGGACAATTGGGTCTTCAAATCCTGGATAATTTCTTTGTCATTTCCAACCAGCAACATATCATCCACATACAAGACCAGATAAATAATACGGTCACCAATTAATTTAAAATACACACAATGATCTGCTTTGCTTCTGGTGAAGCCAAGTCCCCGTATAAATGTATCAAATTTCTGATACCACATCCTTGGTGACTGTTTTAACCCATACAGAGACTTCTTTAACTTGCATACCAGTTCTTTCTTACCCTTCACCGCAAAGCCTTCAGGTTGCTTCATGTAGATTTCCTCTTCCAAATCCCCGTGAAGAAATGCTGTCTTCACATCCATCTGTTCTACCTAAAAATCAAAAGCAGCAACAACAGTTAAAAGTAATCTAATAGAAGTTACCTTGGCAACAGGAGAAAAAATATCACCAAAATCAATTCCCGGCACCTGGGAATAACCTTTTTCTACCAACCGAGCTTTGTATTTCTCCACCTTTCCTTCTGCATTTGTCTTCTTCTTGAACGCCCATTTGCTGCCAATGGGTTTCCTTCCAGTCGACAACTCCACCAGATACCAAGCCTCATTTTTGTGCAAAGATGCCATTTCATCGACCATGGCCTCTTTCCAGAGTTTTCCATCCTCTGAATCCACTGCTTCCTTCACAGTTCTGGGATCATTATCAGTAACAGACAAAGCAAAATTTGAACTGAAAGCAGATGGACTATACCTTTCTGGCTGCCTTCTTTCTCAAACTGATCTTCTCACAGCCGGAGTTTGTGGCTCTTCATCTTCTGATTCCTCCTCTGCTGCAGAGTCTGATTCTTCCTCCTTTGGCTCAAACTCTATCTTCTCAGGTTCCTTTGGTTGGACTTCATGTTGAATAACATCTTTTACCTCTCTGAACAACACATCTCGATTGTACACAACCTTCCGTGTGACTGGGTTCCAAAGCTTATAACCCTTTAAACCATCCTTATACCCAATAAAGATGCACTTTTCAGATTTACTATCCAACTTGGTTCTTTTCTCCTTTGGAACATGTACATATGCATCACATCCAAATACCCTTAGATGTGAAAGAGAGGGTTTCTTACCAGTCCATACTTCTTGTGGAGTCTTATCCTCCAACGTTGGTGAAGGTGATCTGTTGATCAGGTAACATGCAGTATCCACTGCCTCTGCCCAGAATTCCTGTCCTAACCCAGCACCATTGAGCATGCTTCTTGCCCTTTCCATCAACGTCTTGTTCATTCTTTATGCGACTCCATTTTGCTGAGGTGTATATGGAGTAGTTTTCTGCCGTGCTATACCACACTTCTTACAAAATTCTTCAAATTCCTTGCTGCAAAATTCTCCACCATTATTTGTCCTCAGCACCTTTATCTTCTTCTCTGTTTGATTTTCCACCAAAGCCTTAAATTCTTTAAACCTGTCAAAGACTTCAGATTTCTTCTTAAGAAAATATATCCATGTATTCCTTGAGAAGTCATCTATGAATGATACATAGTACACAGACTTACCCAGTGATGGAGCCTTCACAGGTCCAAACACATCACTGTGCACAAGCTCTAATATCTATTTCGTCCTCTTACCACCAGAGGGGAAACTCACCCGATTCTGCTTCCCATATAAACAATTTTCACAGAAATCAAAATCCAGAGAGCTATTATTCATACCTTCTACCATACCTTTACCATGAAGTATTCGAAAGCCCATCTCTCCAATATGTCCAAGCCTTTGATGCCACAACATGGTCTTCTCTCCAGAGACCACTAGATTCTCTACTCCATTTTCAGGAAGCATAGAACTATTGCACCCATCAACAATAGTGCTACCTTGCAGCTTGTACAGAGTTCCAATCCGAACTCCCCGCATTAATATCAGTGCTCCTCGAACCATCTTGCAGGTATCTTTCTCGAAAACCGTATTTACACCTGCATTATCCAACTTGCTTATAGAAATCAGATTTCTGGCCAATGCAGGAATATGTAGAACACCCGGAAGTGTTCTAACCCTTCCACCTTGCAACTTCAACTTTACTTTTCCCCGACCAATGATTCTAGCCTTCCTATCATCTCCTAAGAAGACATCACCACCATCGTATTTCTCATACTCGCAGAACTACTCTCTATGGGGAGTGAAGTGAAAGGATGCACCTGAGTCAATCAACCATGCCTCATGATCTACATGTGTACTTGAAGAAGCCAAGTACACATCCCCACCTTCATCTGAGGTGGTTTTCGCCTCTGCAGAAGGAGCATCATCAGATCCCTTTCCTTTATCAGGAGCTTTAGATTTACAATCCCTTCTAAAGTGCCCTTCCTTTCCGCATTTCCAGCACACCACCTTTGTAGGTTTTCCTGGAGATTTAGATCTCCCTCTAGATTTAGATCTTCCACTCGATGACTTATTTTTGTTTCTGTTCTGGGACCGTCCTCGTACAGACAAGGCATCACCATTCTGGTTGTCCATATTTTTCTGTCTCATCTCCTCCGTCAGTAAGGCTGAGACTATTTCATCAAACTACAAAGAAGTTGCATTGCTACCTATTACAATAACCAGACTATCCCACGAATCTGGTAGAGAACACAACAGACTGATGCACTTATCTTCATCTGAAATTTTAATATCAATAGATAATAACTGACTTACCACAGTATTAAACGCATTCAGATGCTCTGTCACCGAGTCTCCATCTTTCATCCTTAGGTTATACAGCTTTTTCCGCAGGAACAGTTTATTCACCAGAGACTTAGATTGGTACAAAGTCCCTAACTTGACCCACAAAGCCTTTGCCGTAGCTTCCCCTGATACATTCAGCAATACTGAATCCGAGACACACAATCGTATTGTGCTCTTTGCCTTTCGATCCAACTTCTTCCATTCTTCATCGGTCACTCCCGATGGTTTAGTACCCGGATCTACCGTGATCCACTGATCTTTATCCACCAACAGATCCTCCATCTTGAGTTTCCACAACTCAAAATTCTGACCATTGAACTTCTCAATCTCTATCTTTCCACTGCTCGCCATCTTCTTTCACCACCAGAATCGATCTCGCAGATCTCCCACTGAACAGGGTCTACCACAGGCCCAAGTGAAACCCCTTAGCAACAAAGGCGTCCCCTTGAAGCCAAAACAGCTCTGATACCAAATGTAGGTTTTAACCTTGTACAGAAATTACCTGCATACGAATTCTTAAACAAAGAAAATAAACAATGCAAGAGCATAACCCATAAAACACATATGCATAGAGATTTTTCCCTGGATCCCAAAACCGGGACTACCAGCTTGATTTTTCATTATGTTCCTTTCAATGTTACAATACATATTTATACATGCCAAAGCATCCAATACCATGGACCGAAAACCATCGCGTCCAATACCATGGACCGAAAACCATCTCGTCCAAAAAAAAAACATGTGCGAAAATCATGCACAAAACCATAGGTGGGTCCGCCCAACCTAACATATGGTCCAAAACCAAAATTTTCTAGGGCGCTGCCCCGAACCCCATAAAGTGGGGTTACGGGCGCCCTTCAAACCCCCTATTAACTACGTGGAAATAATATAACACAACCCAAGAATCTGTGTGGAAGACCATATCACACATCGTTGTTCGTGCTTCCACGAATGCACAGATTTCGTTGCTCAAGAGGACACTGGCTAGACCCCGTAGTCCTCAACAACCCTTTCCCTGCTCAGTAGCAATAGAATATTATTGCAAACCAACCTCAACCCCCACAAGGGGGAAACGACGGTTTGCATCATCCTCTAGCTAATGAAGGACCATCTACCATTTACACCTTTGAAATGGTCGATCTTCAAACCAGAGCCAAAACTTATGGATGTAGGTTTTAACCCTGTATAGAAATTACCTGCATACGAATTCTAAAACAAAGAAAATAAACAATGCGAGAGCATAACACATAAAAGAAATATAAACAGAGATTTTCTCCCAATTCACAAAACCAAGACTACCAGCTTGATTTTTAATTATGTTCCTTTCAATGTTACAATACATATTTATACATGTCGAAGCATCCAATACCATGGACAAAAAACCATCACATCCAAAGCCATGGACCAAAAACCATCGCGTCCAAAACCATGTGCGAAAAACATGCACAAAACCATAGGTAGATCTGCCCAACCTAATATAGGGTCCAAAACAAAAAATTTCCGCGGTATTAGCCCGAACCCCATAGAGTGGGGTTACCTGCACCCCTCAAACCCCCTGTGACTCCCCCTGCTACGCAATCGGCGCAACGAAGGGGGGGCTCTGCCCCGGCACCCCCCTTCTAACCCACTGGTTAACTACGTGGGCTAGTCATGGAAAGAATATAACACAACCCAACATTTTCCCACTTGCTGTTTTCTTTCCACAGAGGGCCACAAGAGAGCTTAGTCATTTATCCAGCCCTGCAACACCCATTGTTTCTCTACACCAAGAGAACTTCTCAGAGCTCATATATTTTGTCAATGCAACTACAGTATACTTCAAAGTATCCACCTTTACCAACAACACCTTTTTGTCTTCTATCATATCCCTCAAAAAGTGATAACGAACGTCAATGTACTTTGTCTTTGAATGATATGCAGGGTTCTTTGCCAAGAAAATTGCACTTTGGCTGTCACAGTCTATCCTTATAGCTCCCTGTACTAACCCCATATTTGAACACAATCTCTGCAACCAAACTACTTCCTTGCTTGCATGAGTGGCTGCCATGTATTCTGCCTCTGTAGTTGATAGTGCCACTACAGATTGTTTCTTACTCATCCAAATGATTGCACCTCCAAATAGGTTAAACACATACCCACTTGTAGATCTTCTTTGATCCAGATCTCTAGCCCAGTCTACATCAACAAAGCCATGAATATCCAACACTCTGTCTAATCCTAGTCTTCCTTGGTAGCACAAAACATAATCACTAGTGCCACACAAATACCTGAAAACCTGCTTCACTGTTGTCCAATGCTCCTTCCTTGGTTTTTGACATAAACCTGCTCAATACTCCCACTTCATGTGCAATGTTTGGTCTAGTACAGAGCATCACATACATCAAGCTACTGATTGCACTTGCATATGGAACATGGGACATGTCCTCTTCCTCTTCTTGTGTCTTAGGACACTGTTCAGTAGATAAATTTACACCTACAGGAATAGGAACCTTCACCGGTTTACTATCCTGCATATTAAACCTCTGCAATATTGTCTCGACATACTTCCTCTGGTTTAACCAGAGCTTCCTCTTTGTCCGATCTCTTTTAATTTCCATGCCCAAAATATAGTTTGGAGCACCAAGATCTTTCATGTCGAATTTTGAGGACAAATGGGTCTTCAAATCCTAGATAATTTCTTTGTCATTTCCAACTAACAACATATCATCCACATACAAGACCAGATAAATAACACGGTCACCAATTAACTTAAAATACACATAGTGATTTGCTTTGCTTTTGGTGAAGCCAATTCCCCGTATAAATGTATCAAATTTATAATACCCCATCTTTGGTGACTATTTTAACCCATACAAAGACTTCTTTAACTTGCATACCAGTTCTTTCTTACCCTTCACTACAAAGCCTTTAGGTTGCTTCATGTAGATCTCCTCTTCTAGATCCCCATGAAGAAATGTTGTCTTCACATCCATCTGTTCTACCTCAAAATCAAAAGCAGGAGTAACAGATAAAAGTAATCTAATAGAAGTCACCTTGGCAACAAGAGAAAAAATATCACCAAAATCAATTCCCAACACCTGGGAATAACCTTTTGCTACGAAGCAAGCTTTGTATTTCTCCACCTTTCCTTCTGCATTTGTCATCTTCTTGAACACCCATTTTCTGCCAATGGGTTTCCTTCAAGCTGGCAACTCCACCAAATCCCAAGCCTGATTTTTGTGCAAATATGTCATTTCATCAACCATGGCCTCTTTCTAGAGTTTTCCATCCTCTAAATCTACTACTTCCTTCACAGTTCTGGGATCATCATCAGTAATAGATAAAGAAAAATTTGAACAGAAATCAGATGGGATATACCTTTCTTTCTTCCTTCTTTCTCGAATTGACCTTCTCACACCCGGAGTTTGTGGCTCTTCATCTTATGATTCCTCCTCTACTATAGAGTCTGATTCTTCCTCCTTTAGCTTAAACTCTATCTTCTTAGGTTCCTTTGGTTGGACTTCATGTTTAATAACATCTTTCACCTCTCTGAACACCACATATTAGCTATAGACAACTTTCCTTATTACTGGATTCCAAAGCTTATAACCCTTTGAACCATCCTTATACCCAATAAAGATGCACTTTTCAGATTTAATATCCAACTTGGTTCATTTCTCCTTTGGAACATGTACATATCCATCACATCTAAATACCCTCAGATGTGAAAGAGAGGGTTTCTTACCATTCCATACCTCTTGTGGAGTCTTATCCTCCAACGCTGATGAAGGTGATTTGTTGACCAGGTAACATGCTATCTCCACCACCTCTACCCAGAATTCCTGTCCTAACACAGCACCACTGAGCATGCTTCTAGCCCTTTCCATCAACGTCTTCTTCATTCTTTCTACAACTCCATTTTGCTGAGGTGTATATGGAGTAGTCTTCTACTATGCTATACCACACTTCTTACAAAATTCTTCAAATACCTTACTGTAAAACTCTCCACTGTTATTTGTCCTCAGCACCTTTATCTTCTTCTCTATCTGGTTTTCCACCAGAACCTTAAATTCTTTAAACCCGTCAAAGACTTCAGATTTCTTCTTGAGGAAATATATCCATGTATTCCTTGAGAAGTCATCTATAAATGATACATAGTACACAGACTTACCCAGTGATGGAACCTTCACAGGTCCAAACACATCACTATGCACAAGCTCTAATATCTGTTTCTCCCTCTTACAACCAGAGGGGAAACTCACCCGATTCTGCTTCCCATATACACAATTTTCATAGAAATCAAAATCTAGAGAGTTGTTACTCATACCTTCTACCATACCTTTACCATGAAGTATTCGAAAGCCCTTCTCTCCAATATGTCCAAGCCTTTGATGCCATAGCATGGTCTTCTCTCCAGAGACCACTAGATTTCCTGCTCCTCTTTTAGGAACCACAGAACTGTTGCACCCATCAACAATAGTGCTATCTTATAGCTTGTACAGAGTTCCAATCTAAACTCCTCGCATCAATACCAGTGCTCCCCGAACCATTTTGCAGGTATCCTTATCGAACATTATTTTTACACCTGCATCATCCAACTTGCTTATAGAAATCAGATTTCTGGCCAATGCAGGAATATGAAAAACACCTAGAAGTGTTCTAACCCTTCCACCTTGCAACTTCAACTTTACTTTTCTGCGACCAATGATTCTAGCCTTCCTATCATCCCCTAGGAAGACATCACCACCATCATATTTCTCATACTCGCAGAACCACTCTCTATGGGGAGTGAAGTGAAAGGATACACCTAAGTCAATCAACCATGCCTCATGATCTACATGTGTACTTGAAGAAGCCAAGTACATATCCCCACCTTCATCTGAGGTGGTTTTCACCTCTATAGAAGGAGCATCATCAGATCCCTTTCCTTTATCAGGAGCTTTAGATTTACAATCCCTTTTGTAGTGACCTTCCTTTCCACATTTCCAGCACACCACCTTCACAGGTTTTCCAGGAGATTTAGATCTCCATCTAGATTTAGACCTACCACTCGATGACTTATTTTTGTTTCTGTTATGGGGCTGTCCTTGTACAAAAAAGGCATCACCATTTTGGCTCTCCATATTTTTCTGTCTCATTTCCTTTGTTAGTAAGGATGAGACTATTTCATCAAACTTCAAGGTAGTGGCATTGCTACCTATTGCAATAACCAGACTATCCTAGGAATCTGGTAGGGAACACAACAAATTGATGCACTTATCTTCATCTAAAATTTTAATATCAATAGATGATAAATGACTTACCATAATATTAAATGCATTCAAATGCTTTGTCATCGAGTCTCCATCTTTCATCCTTAGGTTATACAACTTTTTCCACAAGAATAGTTTATTCACTAGAGACTTAGATTGGTACAAAGTCCCTAACTTCTCCCACAAAGCCTTAGCCATAGCCTCCCTTGATACATTCAACAATACTAAATCTGAGACACACAATCATATTGTGCTCTTTGCCTTCTGATCTAACTTCTTCCATTCTTCATCGGACACTTCCGTTGGTTTAGTACTCGGATCTACCACGATCCACTGATATTTATCCACCAACAGATCTTCCATCTTGAGTTTCCACAACTCAAAAGTCTGACCATTAAATTTCTTGATCTCTATCTTTCCACTGCTTTCCATCTTCTTTCACCACCAGAATCAATCTCGCAAATCTCCCACTAAACAGGGTCTACCATAGGCCTGAGTGAAACCCCTCAGCAACAAAGGCATCCCCTTGAAGCCAAAATAGCTCTGATACCAAATGTAGGTTTTAACCCTGTATAGAAATTACCTACAAACAAATTCTAAAACATAGAAAATAAACAATGTGAGAGCATAACACATAAAACACATATACATAGAGATTTTCCCTTGGATCCCAAAACCAGGACTACCAGCTTGATTTTTCATTATGTTCCTTTCAATGTTACAATACATATTTATATATGCCGAAGCATCCAATACCATGGATTGAAAACCATCACGTCAAAAACCATGGACTGAAATCCATCGTGTCCAAAACCATGTGCGAAAAACATGCAAAAAACCATAGGTAGGTCTGCCCAACCTAATATAGGGTCCAAAACCAAAATTTTTAGTTATACATGCCGAATCATCCAATACCATGGACCGAAAACCATCACGTCCAAAACCATGGACCAAAACCATCGCGTCCAAAACCATGTGCGAAAAACATGCACAAAACCATAGGTAGGTCCGCCCAACCTAATATAGGGTCAAAAACCATAGAGTGGAGTTACCTGCACCCCTCAAACCCCCTGTGACTCCCCCACTGCGCAATCGATGTAACGAAGGGGGGGCTCCACCGGCCTTCTAAAACCTCGGTTAACTACATGGGCTAGTCGTGGAAAGAATATAACACAACCCAACAATCGAGCTCTAGTTGCTAATGTTGAGGAAGCCTCATCAAGTAAAACCCACCGCGACCTAATGATCTTCATATTGAAAGGCTAGTTGTTGATCTTGTGATTCGCCCCCAAAAAGAGACGCTTCATCACACAACGCATAATACATCTACACGTGCTTCCCATAACTACAATATTGTAGAATATTTGGTGCAAGAACCGTCAGCTATGTTGACGCTTGAAGTATTACAAATTTTTCTAGGACAAAGGAAAGCTATGATTTCGACAATTGGTGGGGTCGACCCTCAAGATTCCATGCTTGCAATTTTCAACATGGACAAATGTAAACCTCCCCTTTCATACCAACTTGCATTTCAGGTGCAAATATTTTCGAAAGGGCGAGGTGTACATAAAACTATCATTGACAAAGGTGCTTCAACCTGTGTCATGTCAGCTTCATGTTAGCTCACCTTGGGTTCTCCAACCCTCTCACCGCCGTCAAATTCCCTCAAAGTTTTCGACAACCACACTTTCATTCCAAAAGGTTACCTTATCAGCCACCCCATCACTTTAAGTGGGAAAACAGTGACGGTGGATATCGAAGTTGTGGATCTAAAAAGTAACTATAATGTGCTATTGGGACTCTGTTGGACTTATGCCATGACTACCATTGTATCTATTGTCTTTCGTATCATCCTATTTCCATTGGATGGAACGATAGTCATAGTGGACCAGCTACCCTTTTTCACCCCAGATTACTCCCCATTACCTAGCAGCTTTGTACCCTTAGTGGGTGGTGTTCCTGACTCTTATGTCAGTATCGGTACTGGTTTATTGAAGGTTTCTTCCATAATGGGTTGTTTTCCTCTCCCGCTACCCACAGTTCCACAGACAGTGTCTATGGTTTCATCTATTCATCATGAACTGACTGATCCTTGGATCCTCCTGACCCCTTCATAAATTGACTCTTATGGAGAACAAATTCTACTGTCACCAGCTGAATTGGCCTACTAAGCTATTCAGTCTGCATCCAAATCTCTGGTTACTTTGGTCATGACCAACGGTACCGCCTACTATCCCATAAATGCTCTTTCTAACAATCTCCTCAATCAAGTCCTACCTTCAGATGAAGCTATTCGAGAGATCATGTGTTTAGAAGGACGACCTTGGGAGGATTCTCACCATCGCAGTTCGATAGCTGATTCGAATGCGATGCCCATACAAATCCCGTCCTTTAAAACACCTGAAATCGTTCCCTCACCTTATACGACTATCCAAACTTTGGATTCAGAAGGGAACATGGGAAATCTTTCAAAGACATTTCTCATCGATATTTTAGTCAAGATAGGCATCATGTAAAACATCCAGATTGGAGCTGATTGCACTCCTGAGGAAATTGTAAGCTTCAAATTCCTTTTTAAGGAATTTTGTGATGTATTTGCTTGGTCTTACGAGGAAACGCCCGAAATAGATCCATCTATTGTTGAGCATGATATCAAGGTTTATGACAATTCCAAGCCTGTCCGCCAAATGCTTCAACCAGTCCACCCCCACAAAACTGCAGCCATCAAGGTTGAGGTCGAAAAATTGTTACGTGCTGGTGTTAGCTTATAGGGGCCTGACCTAGGTTCAGAGGTGATTTAGCTAAACAAATCCCGGCACTACTGGCCCTTTCGGAAACAGTCCGTGGAGTGTGGACTGAGGTGTCACCTGAAGTAGTATGGGAGGGCGCTAGAACCAATTTTCCACACCCTAGAGATGTCTGATGATTTTAGGTGGTCCGTGGTTTGACCCTGTGCACACGTCACTACGTGCACCTATCTGTACCTTGCAGCCTACGATGTTATCTTCGTGCAGCCCTACTCGGGGCCTAAACAGTGTTATTACCTAAATCCTTGTTATTAACCTGATATTAGTTTATCAATTTAGCTTATGTGCATGTGTCTAGTTATACTTAACAATGTTCAGCATTCATATAAGTGTGCACGATAAATAAAACAGTATAATTGCATATGGTATCAAACAGGAAATAACCCACGAACAGATACACAAGACTTGGAATTAAACTTCTCTTTATTATTCTTCTTGCTTGGTTACAAACTCGAATCTGCCCTGTGCACTCAGCTGCAGGGGTCTGTGCACTCAGCTGCAGACTCTACTAGGTCTCTGCACACTCCGCTGCAGAGCCTCTTCCTACTACTACGACCCAAAGCACTTAGAATCTTACTATATGCTCGCTATATTATAGACTCCATTCATCGGCTACTTGCTACTTTACAACTTAGAGCCTCACTCTATTTATACAATCCCATGGTCCACGGACCATGGGTAGGCCAACACTTCATTCAAAACTTAGGGCAGACAACCCTATGACTCTGACATACAATTTGTGTTCTGTGCCCGTAATTCGCAGAGTCTTTACAACAATAGTACCCAAAACTTGGGCTTTGAGCCTCAAAACATGCTATGGACAGATTCCATGCCCAATAGGCCCCCAACACAAACATTGTGACTCATCCTCGAGTCACTTTGTCAGCACAACGATCTTGGCGTAGAGTCCCTCTAGCTAGTCCTGAACGGTCTGAATGTCGGTAGTGCACTAAGCTGTTGCCTGCTGAACTTGCTGCATTCTTTCCTCCGTGTCTAAATTGTGTCCTTACATCTATACCAGCATCCGCTATGTATGTTTATAGTCCCACACCCATGTCTGGTTCCTCGGGTTGCGAAGACTGTACTTCAGCCAGTTAGTCAGATAGCAGGCCCTCCTGTGTAGGGCTTCAATCAGTTTTCGTTTGATTTTCTTGGGAAGGGTTCTCCATTGAGTTTGACTAACTATACCACACCTCCGTCTGTGACCTCCTTAACCATGTATGGTCCCATCCAGTGCATTCTGAATTTTCCTGGAAATTTTTCAAATTTACTTTCATACAGCAGCACTTAGTCAATAACCTTGAAGGTACACAACTTGATATGGCGATCGTGCCAGGCTTTTTCACGCTACTTTTGTACCTGCTGATGAAATCCAACCAAAAAATGGTCTTCCTCGAGTTCTTCTAATTGTGGGAAACTTTCTTCCAGAGCGTCATGGTTCGTCATTCCTGTAAGAGTTGCAATTTGTAGACTAGGTACGATGTATTCCATTAGCATGACAACTTCCATGCCATAAACTAACCAGAAAGGTGTCTGTCTTGTTAGTTTCTACACGTTGTTTTGTAAGCCCATAGCATGGCAAGTATGCGCAGGTCCCAATAGTTTCGCTACACGTTGCATACTTTGGTCAGAATAGTCTCTAGTATTTTGTTGAATTCCTCTACTGTCCCATTAGCTTGTGGATGGTACAGTGTACTTTTCTGATGATACACTTGGAAATCTTTTGTGAGTGTGATGATGGTTTCATTTAGGGAATGTGTTCCACAATCACTCATTAAGATTTTTGGACAACCAAATCGGGTCAACACATTTTCGAACAAAAACATTGAAGCCATGGCGGCTGTACAGTCTTTGACCGGCTGTGCTTTCGCCCATCGTGTCAGGTATTCTATTGCGGTGATGATGTAGCATGCGCCCGTCTTTCCTTGAGGTTTGATCAGTCCCACAAAATCGATTTCCCATTTCTAAAATGGCTGCAGTGTCATTTGTGGATGTAACAACATCTTCTCCCTCTGCGATGGTTTTCCCGTCCTCTGACATATATCAGAGGTCTTATAGTGCACTTTCGAATCTTGGTGCAGGGTTGGCCACCATAACCCTACGTGAAGAATATTCTGTGCGGTCGCGCATCCGGTATAGTGTCCTCCTGCAGTGCCCCCATGTGATTCTGTGAGGATTTGGTTTCGTTCAAATTCAGGTATGTATCTTCACAATATCTCATCATTGCCCATTTTGCATAGCTACCCCACGATGACAAAAAAATCGACCACGCGCACAACCGATTCCTTCTTCTGTTGGATGGAATATTCCTTCGATGCCATTCCTGTTGTCAGAACATGGATTATATCTTCGAAGTGTCCATCCACGACGTGCATCGCAAAAATCTGTGCATCAAGTAGTCCTTCCTACAAATTAGTGGGTTCCTTTCCTGTCTCAATTCGTGACAAGTGATATGGTCCTACGTTAAGGCATCTTAGCTTGACTATGACCTCAAAATCATATTCTTGGAACAATAAGAGCCATCTGCATATGCGCCCCCCCAACACAGGCTTATTGACCAGGTATTTAAGCGTGGAATGGTCGGTATACATCTTGAAATGTCCTCCGAGTAAATAGTGTTAGTATTTTTGGAGCACCTACACCATTGCTAACCCCTCGTGCTCGGTGGTGGAATAGTTATTTTCTGCTTTGGACAATCTCCGACTTGCAAATGTGATCGGGTGATCCATGCCCTCCATGCCCTCCTGTGTGAGTACTACTCCCAGCGGAATACACGATGCATCAACATGTACATGAAACTCCACATCCCATTTTGGGAAGACCAAGGTTAGAGTGGAGGCTATTTTCCCCTTAAACACATCCAAACTCTTCATGCAATCATCATTCCAGCAATATGTAACATCCTTTTTCAATATCTTTTCCATTAGCGTTTCTATTTGGGCATAAATTTTTATGAACTTCCTATAGTACTTTGTATGTCACAAGGTAGTGCACAACTGTTTAACACTTCGCGGTGCTTCCAAATTTAGAATAACGGAAATCTTCATAGGGTCCACCATCAGTCCTTGTTTGCAGACCACATGTCCCAGTAGGTTTCCAAAGGGGACGAGGAATGTGCACTTCTTAAGGTTCAGTACAATCTGGTGGCGGCGACAAGTATCCAACATCAAGCGAAAGCTTTCTACATGGTGCTTAACTAATCCAAAGACAGTCCAATCATCTAAATAGACCTCCAAGAACTTGTGAATGTATTCTTTGAACATGGCCACAACGATGTGTGAAAATATGGCTGGCACATTCTTCAGTCTAAACGACATAACGGTGTATTGAAAGCAACCCCATTCCGTTGTGAAGGTTGTTTTTCTCCTGTCTTCTGGCGTGATCTTGATCTGATGGTACCCTGAGAACCCATCCGTGAATGAGTATGCTTCCTGGCCACCAACATTCTCCAGTGCTTCATTTGTGAATGGTGTCGGGAATGGATTGTGTACACAGGCGTCGTTCAGCTTTCTGAGGTCCATGCATATTCTTATTTCTGCATTCTATTTTTCTCCTACACTACCATAGGACTCACCCAGTTGGATTCTTCCACTGGTTCAATAACTCCAGCTGTGAGAATTTTTTCTAATTCTTCGCAGACCTTTTCCTTATATTTCGGATTCAAGCAGTAAGGCCGCTACTTAACTGGCTTTGCATCAGGTTTCAGGGTGATCTTAATCATTCCTAAGTCACCAACGATCCTTTTTAAGTCTGTAAATTTGGTTGGGAACAAATCTTGGTATTCACGGAGTAACTCAGTGACCTTATCCACCGTGGCATTATCCCAATAGTCCCCAAGCATTGTGTACTTTGGCTCTACCTCCGTTCCAATGTTTACCTGCTTTTTTTAGTGGTGTGGTGATGTCACGATCCTCGATCGCTGGTCCTCGAACCTCGCGAAAACCTTCCATTTCTAGAATGTTAATATTCTGTGGGTCCTCATCATCCTCCTCAACATTTACGTTGTAACACTCTAGCATGCAACTCAGTTGTGTCGCTCATTCTAGCTAGAGTACTTTTATGGGCTCCTTGGGTGTTTTGAAGATAGATGCTTTTATTGCCTGTAGTGCATTGTCAACAATATCCCACCAACGATCTTCGAATGTGAAAGTTAACAGAAATCCCTCATGCAATATATCCCATTCGCTCGTACCATGGCGGAGCTCTATCTCAGTATACCAATTCATGGGTATGACATCCAGGGTATGGTAGAACAAATGAACCCATTCAGGCTGTGGCTAGTCCCCATAGGCCCTGGTCCATTTTGCGAGGTGTGTTCATGGATCCTTTCACCCATCATACCTATCTATTAACTGCATTTGCAGTTTCCCAATTTGTAGGTGCATCATCCTTCTACATTCGTGCCAATCCTTTAAACTTTGCCTGTGCGTACCCCACCATTTTGCAGGCATAGCGCACAGTGCCCATTTCAGAGCATCAAAATGCTATTGTTCTAGTACTTCAATCTCAAATTTTTTCATAAATTTATCCATCATTTTCAACCCGTCATAGCTAGGTAGATCCCTGGTCTCCGTTGTCACGCAGCATAGTGATCTTATCATCATGTTGCAATTGAGCGTCGTTACTTCAATTCTGCCATCATTCTATTTCTTCGTCTAAATCCGAAGTGTACAAGCTTTCGCACTCCCATGAAATCCTGCAATCTGTAGTTAGATTCACCCAACCCTATTCTCGTGCAGTTATCTTGTAGATACAATTGAGATTGTCATCACTATCATCATCGTGCACTGGTTTAGTGTATCGTGCTCCTTCGACTGGATCTAGCGGTACTACTACGGGTAGTGAATTTTTCTCAAAAATCATTTTGCGCTTCTTCATATTTATGACTCCATTCATATCAGTGGCCCAGTCTATGCCTAGTAGCGCGAGATAGGGATCGCTATTGTCGACAATGTCTTTTACTTCGAAATTTGCCAGCGCGCTCGCACCTTCAATATCCATTGTTACCCCTTGCAATCTCCCCATGGGTAGGATCTTCTGCTGGTTCACCATTCGTAATTGGATAGGAGACCATTGTAGTGTGGGTTTGCCCATGCATTCTCATGTTTGTTTCGGTAGTACATTCATGTCTGATCCGAGATCCATAATTACCTGATCCATTTCATATTATCTAATTTGTGCAGTCAATCTTATTTCCCTTCCTGTGTGCAGTGGATGTTTTCCAAGTTTTTGGACCACGCATAGTTCTCCTAACCCTGCACACCTAGTGATAAGTTCCTTTAGTCCTTTTACAGCCTTGCTGTTGTGCAATAGTTTCATGCATGTCTCCACAAAGGTAGTGAGCATTGAAGGATCCATCCCTAGTTCTAGTTGATCCTTACTACCTGAAGTGGAGGCCTCTGTGAAGCTCTTCTTAGCTTCCATGAATGTCTCCTTGCCGCGCTCCAAATCGAATTCAGGTTCCTTTGTAGGAGACTTGCGAACCCACACACTTTCTTCTGATTGCTTACCTTTATCATCACCTATTTCGATACCACTTTTGAGCACTATGTTTACATTTGGGTCTTCTTCGTGCGGCTCAAACCTCATCATTTGTAGATTCTGAGTCGGGGGAGGCTGGAGTACCCCTTTTTTGCGTAGCTTCGCTATCAATGTAAGGAAGTCTTCTGCCTCATGATCAAACTGAGTACATTACAAACATGATGTTCTCATCGGATTCATACAATCGTGGGCATAATGCCTTGACCCTCCGCAATTGTAACAAATTAGTTGTCCACGACCCCTTCCTAGTCCCATTCCACCTCGACCTCATCTGCGCCCCTGAAATCCAGCGTGCGCCATTCCTACATTTGGGTTGAGAGCTCTCGATTCGGTCTATACTTTGTAGGCAGGATCCAGATCCACCATTAGTTTTTAGCTTCTACAGGTGCGCTCATCGTGGCTAACCGACCAACAAAAATTACAAAACAATTGTTGGGATGTCTGCATATACTTCTACAATAGATGACAATTATCTGTAGTGTGTTTCCCTCCTATCTGATAGATTGTGCACCATAATGTAGGCATCACGCTTGGTCTTGCTTGCACCTCAGGTCTTAACGGAAAAGGTCATCCTCCCGCTAAGTAATTCACGAAAATTGGAGAGTGGTCCTTGTCATGCCCCCGACCTTTGCATTTTATGCACCATACCTCCTCACGTGCCTCTTGCCGAGGTGTCTTATCTTGTTTCAAACTCTACATTTCTAGACACAAATTCTGCAGTTGCACGTGGATTTGTTGGACTCCTAGACCAGGATCTTATATAGGGGTCTCATGCAATCTCATTGCCATCTCCAAAGCTTCGGCCTAGGTGGAAAGATTTTGTTGTGACAATGTCGTCCTTAAATGCAATGTTAGTGATGCTACAAACCATGCGTGGTGCTGTCCATCTGTCACGGTCATGTTGGATTCACGAATCATACTCTTCACTCTCTGGTCCAGATCCCAGGGGGTCTCACCCGAGAGAATCACGATCTCTATAAACCCAATAATTGGTTGTGTCTCCGAATTTTTCCTGCTAAACTCCCTGTTCAACGTAGCCTGGATTTCTGCAATTCCTACATTTGGATGGTCATTAGAATGCTTAATGTACCATGTTAGTGCATGATCCTACAATGCGCTTACCAGCATAGCCTTCTTTATATTGTCATCCATGACTTCTTGTGCTTCCCATATCACCCTTACCATGAACTAAAATTGGTCCAGATCTTCATTCCCTACTCCTCTGAGTACCGGAAGTTTGATCGTGCTCGCCATACTAACTAGGGTGGTGGCAGAGGTGGGGTGGGTGGAGATGGAGGTGAAAATGGTGAGATTGGTGGTGGTGTAGGTGGAGGTGGTAAGCATGGAATTCACTGCCTTATTAGACTGACTGCGCTTCTCGGAGAAACTTTCATGAGCTCTTCCTTGTTTTCCCACGAGGGTGAAATTATAGGGACTAGTTTCTAATTCTTCACTACTTCCGTTTCTGTAGAACTTCCCACTTTGCGTAGTCCCCAACATTAATTTATTCGCATAACCCACTTTTCACACAATAACATCTTAATCCAAGTGTTCAATGATTTAATATACTTACCTCGTGATCATTTGACGAAGCATTATTCCGCATCACTGTAGCTGACGGTCGTATCTATCGTGAACTCAGTGATAATCCTCCTATAATTCGATCGAGCCAATGGTCCACAACTCACACAATCTTATCTTCTAACGTTTCTAGTATTCGCACTAATTCTGGAGTCCACATGATTGGTTTTTCAAGCCTACACCTTCCCTGACTATCTGCTAGCTTCGCGATTCACTCATACATCTCCGAAGGAAAGGATGCAAAGAAGATTTCATGGATTTCTGTATATAAGTAGCGCTCCAACTACTGTTCCTTAGATACTCACAGATTCTTGTTTTCCTATGCTACGAAATCATGAATCTTCTTGTCCAACCACCCTTCAATTTCTTTCTTTGTTGGATTACAGAGACACGACATCAAACATCCCTTATTCAGATTCCAGTCCCGGCAACAGAACCATTTGTTGGCTTGTATGGGCTTGACCCTGGTTCAGAGGTTATTTAGCCAAACAAATCTCGGTACTACTGGCCCTTTCGGCAACAGTCCACGGAGCACAGACTGAGGTCTCACCCAAAGCAATATGGAAGTGTGCTAGAACTAGGTTTATGCACCCTAGAGATGTCTGATGATTTTGGGTGGTCCGTGATTTGACCCTGCGTGCACGTCGCTACGCGCTCCTATCTGTACCTTGCAGCCTGCGATGCTGCCTTTGTGCAACCCTACCTGGGGCTTGAACAGTGTTATTACCCAAATCCTTGTTATTAACCTGATATTATTTGATCAATTTAGCTTATCTGTATGTGTCTAGTTATACTTAACAATGTTCAACATTCATATAAGTGCGCGCGATAAATAAAACAGTATAATTGCATATGGTATCAAACAGGAAATAACCCAAGAACATATACACAAGATTTGGAATCAAACTTCTCTTTATTATTCTTCTTCCTTGGTTACAGACTCGACTCCACCCTATGCACTCAGCTGCAGGGGTCTGCACACTCAGTTGCAAACTCTATTAGGCCTCTATGCACTTAGCTGTAGAGCCTCTTCCTACTACTACGACCCAAAGCACTTAGACTCTTACTCTATGCTCCCTATCTTCTAAACTCCATTTGGTTTGCTACTTGCTACTTTACAACTTAGAGCCTCGCTCTATTTATACAATCCCATGGTCCGCGGACCATGGGTAGGCCCACACTACATTCAAAACTTTGGGCAGACAACCCTATGACTCTAACATACAATTTGTGCTCCGTGCTCACAATTCGTGGAGTCTTTACAACAATAGTACTCGAAACTTGGGCTTTGAGACCCAAAACATGCTGTGGGGGAATTCCATGCCCAAAAACTAGTTTCTTCTACCCCATTCCCTTAACATAATGGGTTTCCAATCTGGTTCCTGTAGATAAGAATTAAGGTACCATCTGTGTCTGTGTCGACTACAGGACTTGAAAACTGCTTGTCCAAAAAATAATTATTTGATACTGTTCATTGACCAAATAATCGACGACAACGTCGGTTGTGAATCCTTCTCATTTATGGATGGTTTCTCAGGTTATAACCAGATCGCCATAAATCTTGTAGACCAACACAAAATCCCCTTCATTTCCCCTTGGAGGAATATTTTCATATCGAAAACTCCCATTCGGTTTAAAAAATGTTGGAGAAACATTTCAACAGGCCATGGAATACACATTCCATGATATTAGACATATTGTTAAGGCCTACTTGGACAACCTTCCAGCCCATTCCAAGAAGCGAACTCAACACCTAGTTCATTTATGAGTAATCTTTCTTAAGTGAAGGTTCTATAAAATACATCTCAATCTACACAAATGCATTTTATTTGTCGAGTCTGGACACATACTTGGTTTCATTGTCTCAAAACATAGGATTAGGGTTGATCTTGACAAGGTAAAGGCAATTACTTAGTTGCCCGACCACGATCCATTTTGTAGCTCCAATGTTTGCAAGGGAAAGAAAAATTATTATGACGATTTATCGTAAATTATGCTGAGTTGACGAAAGACTTTATGCGCCTACTAAAGAAGGGAGTACCATACTTGTGGGACAATCAAGCTCAATGATCATTTGATGCCTTGAAACATGCACTTATATCAGCCCCACTGCTTAGTGCTCCCAACTATGGGCATGGCTTTCTCCTCTATTAGGTAGCCTTGCCATCCTCTATTGGAATGGTGTTGGTCCAAACGCATGATGATCTGAGTGAACATGTGATCTATTATCTGTTAAAAGGCCTAAGTGGGACCAAACTCAGATATTCACATGTGGAAAAGTTGTCCTTGGTAGTTCTCTTTGTTGTTAATCAATTTCGACATTATATACTGCTGCAATAGACTACCATCATCGCTTTTGAGAATCCCATGAGAAACATTTTGTCTCATCAATTCATTGGAGGAATATTCCAAATGTATAGTTATCCTCTAGCAATTTGATTTTGTTTTTGCCATTGCCAAGGTGATAAAATCCTTAGTCTTCACCGAACTATTGTCAAATCTTCCCATTTTCGATCCAAACGAGATAGCTCACGATCCTCTCCTAGATGAATATTTCTATCTGATCGAATCTACCAATCCTTGGTACAGTGACATTCTTGTCTACCTCCAAGCACAACGTTTCTACCTTGAACTATCGTCAGGTGACTGTTAGCGCTCGAATCTGGCCTCAAGCTGAAGAAGGCAAAATCCAAGGCAACATCAAACCACTTAGCCTCGTAGCTAGCCCTACAAGGACAGGAGAGGGCTCTCTCCGGGTCTATCTCGGCAAAGATCTTCAAAGGGCTGAGATGACCAATAAAGAACACTGATTTTAGGCTAGTAAACTGATAGAGAAGGTTTGATTTCAGATTTTTAGGGTTTTGGTGGAAAACAGGGGGAGAGCAATTTTGGGTGCAGGGATGGGACACAGCTTTTGCAGAGGTCCTTTTGGGGCAAGGTAGGAGACTGTCTTGATGCCTTTGAAAGAGTTGGGTGGATAGGAATGACTGGTGAGGAGCTAAGGAGAGCAAGAAATCACCATGAGTTCTCCTTAAACAGATGAAAACATTGATATTAAGCAAACTTAAAGGCAGAGCATAGCAATCATGAATTCTACCTTATCACTTCATTTTCCTAATTTGTAGAAGGAAAAGTGAGAAAATGATACACATAATAAAACTTACAAGTACATAAGAGAAGCACACCATCAACACAAGTAACCACAGGAATCCCAAAGAGGGCTGCAAAACCCTGGTCTTTCCTTTACCAAAATTGCAGAGATACAAAGTGTAATACAATAGAAGCTTATCCCTCAAGAGTCCAACCTCTCCAACCTCTGAAAATGATTGAGAAAATACATAATATAGACCATGCCAACCCATTCCCTAGCCTCTAGGGGTCGAGCTCATCATCCTAGGAGCTGTTTCAACCAATTCTAAACAAAGCACTATAATCTAGGCAGTCAAAACAACTTGCCTCTATAAGCTAGGAAACCAATTCATTCATTAAATGTTTGCTATTTTATGAATGAATCTTCTAGAATAGGTAAATAAGTGCCATGACATCATAAAATTACATCAATTACATCAAGGAGGATGAAAAATCACTCCAAAAAGTCAAAACTAGTCAAATCTGCGTTTTGCTGAGCTGTAGGTGAAAATCTGGCAAATTTCCCTGATGCATAGCGCCCTAATTCTCTATGCGTAGCGCGCCTTTGAGCCAACTTTTGAGGCACTTCCTGGCATCCAAATGAGACAAAAGTAGGCTTGTTGGAAAGGTCTGGATGTCTAATTTCCAACCCAAGTGGAATCTCGCAATTTGGTGTCCATGTTTCCCTCCAAAATTGCAATCTCCCAAGACTGCTTCCTGTGTGTCCAAAAAGTGGCAGAAAGTCATTTTTTGCATGTTTTTTGACCTTCTAAGGGCTCAAAACCTGATGAAATGTCTTGGCAATTGCTGAGAAAGTGTAATTTGTCATGAAAAATCCATAAATTCTGAGTTTTTGAGAAATGGACTTGCCCATCTTCAGGGTAGCGCGCCTGAGCCCACGCATAGCGCGACTTTCAGATGATTTTTGGAGGCCTTCCCGGTGTCCAAATTGGGTGCAGGATAGCTCGTTGGAAAGGTATTTGAGTGAAATTTCCAAAAAAATTGGAATTTTTAAATTTGGAGTTCATTTTCCCTATCAAAAATCAAATCTCCCAAGACTGGTAAAAATGTGCCAAATGAGGCTGCCTCAAGGCAGAGTGCTGTTGCAGTCAACTTTTGAATGCCTTCCTCAACTCCAAATTGAGCTCATGATATCTCATTAGAAATATCTTTGTGTCTAGTTAGAATTTGACTCATCAAGAAAGTCATTTGGCCAACCAAGCTAGGAGAAAACGTGATTTTCCCAAGGTCACTTCAGAGATGCATTCGATTCTCCTGAGGCAACGATATTTTTGACATTTCTCTAAAACCATGATACCTGTGTAAAAAGTGAAGGAGGTTTTTCTTATTTTTCATGTTGTGGACAAAAACCTCTCTCATTTTTCCAAAATTCATCTTTTATTTCTCTGGAACATCTTTTGAGTGAAACTTATCCCGATGTGTGAAACAAGGAACGTTGTGGAAATGAAGCGCAATGAAGGGGATGAGGGGCTTGTAAATTCTTAAGAAAATTTTTGGGAGTGGGGAGGGATGTTAGGAAGCAGGGGAAAGTGGAATCTCAGAAATCCAGTGAGGGGAAGGGGTCCAAAAGGGAAAAACACAGGCCCAACCTAGAAAATTGCCAGGTTGTAGCAAGAAACTAGGGTTTGTGCGAAAATGAGGAATTTGGCGGATCTCAGTGATGGGAAGCATTTGATAAGGTACATGAAGGATAGGGGAAGGTGTATGAACACCTGGATACAAGTTTTTCCGATGATTTGACCGTCCAAGAGAAATTGCCTTCAAAAGCCTAGGAGAGGGAAATGACCTTACCTAGGTGCAACTGAAGCATGGATAAGCTGTAAAATGACCCTATGGAACTTGACATGATAATGAAAACCCTATGAATGATGATAGACTCAGCAGAATGATGACATGGACCGACATTTGGACAACTTTAGAAGGAGTGAAAGCAAACCCTAGACCTAATGCCTAGCGACCAAATTTTGCTTGAAGACTCTTGAAATGACAAAATTTGACCTTGACACTTTGAGACCACTTTGTAAGAGCATATTTGATCACTAGAGGAAGGCTGGAAATACTGACACTAACAGTGACTATTGTCGCATCCACCACCAAGCTCGGCACTATTTAGTACTGAACGATACTTTATATCGCCTTGGTGCTGATACAGTTCTTCAATGTTGCCTCACTCATGAAAAGGCAGAACATGTTTTAAATGACTGCCATGTTAGGGCATGTGGTTATCTTTTTGGCATTTCTACTACTCAGAAAATTTTACGCATAGGCTACTACTGGCCAACCTTGTTTAAAGATTGTATCAAGGCAATCTAGTAGTGCCACCCTTGTCAAGTATTTACAAAGAAAATGAGCGCTCCCCCGGCCCTACTTCACCTGGTCATCTCTGTTGGCCCCTTTGCCAAATGGGGAATCGACTTTGTCACATGCAACCCCACTTTCCCTGTTGGACACAGCTACATTATTGTAGTTGTGGACTATATCATGAAATGGGTCGAAGCCCTTCCCACTTTCTGGGCCGATAGAGAAACTATGACGTTGTTCCTATTTAATCAAGTTATTTGTCTTTTTGGTGTGCCTCGCATGATCGTTATAGACCATGGGTCTCATTTTCATAATCACATGATGTCTAACTTACCATCGTTGCTCAGTTTTCGCCAGGACCAATCGTTCTCCTACTACTCCCAAGCTAATGGCCAAGTAGAAGCTATTAATGGCGTCTTAAAGACCATGATCCGCTAGTTAGTAGGTAATCACAAAACCCACTGGCACCACATGTTATATCCTTCTTTGTGGGCATATCGAACTTCAGTCAAAACCACTATAGTCTTTACACCACTTCAACTCGCTTATGGACCGGAAGCGATTCTACCTATCGAGTGTTAGATTCCTTCCTTAAAAATTGTTGTTGAACTCTTGCGTGATACCACTGCCGAAGAAGAGCGCCTGCTATACCTCAATCAACTAGATGAAATTCGTCGAGATGCCGAATTGGCACTCGAAGCCCATAAGTGCCAGGTCAAAGCCTAGTATGACAAAAAGGTCAAGCCTCGTTCTTACCAAGAGGGTGACCTTGTTTTTCTCTACAATAAAAAACATGACCTCTTGGGGGCAGGAACGCTTCAACCCTTATGTATCGGTCCATATATAGCCACCAAGGCCCTCTCAAAAGGGGCATGTGAACTTCAAGACTATGAAGGAATCCCACTCAAGGAGCCCCAAAACAGGCACTATATGAAAAGTATTATGCCTAGTACTGCACTAGGCATGTGCTTTGTAATTCTATATTTTTATAAGTTTTTCTTCTTTTTTATGTGATTGGATTTTTTTTTCCATTTTCGAGTATTTGTCTCATACTTGTTTCTCATCATGCAGATGTCTTTATTACCCTTAGATGGATGGTTCCAATCGTCACACATGACACATTGCATCAGCTGCTTGGGTCATTTACACACCTGAGTCATAACTTCTTTGTTCGGGGGGAGTCTTTCTTGGTACTGCCACCAACAATTTTGTAGAGTATATGTCTGTAATTTCACTTCTCACTGAAGCGTCATCTTAGGACATCTCCAATTTAGTGATCAGGTTAGACTCTCAACTTGTCATTATGTAATTGACAAATCATTATCACATTCATAATCCAATCTTGTTACGTCATTATTTAAGGATACGACTCTTGGAACGTCAATTTGAGTTTATTGTATATGAACACATTCCTCGAGAATTTAACGCAGTAGCTGATTCATTGGAAAGCTATGTATTAGATTGGCATCTATCTCATTTATTATAGATACATGTATGGAAGTAAATATTTACACAGTTAAAAATTTACAAACAACATTTACATCATAAAATGCCAATATATATATATATATGTGTGTGTGTGTGTCAAATCTAGTCTTTTACATGAGAAAAAATTTCTAAAACTTGGGTGTTTTAAGTACAAAATGGCTACTAAGCCTCACTATAAACACCCACTGGTTATATCATGCACATTCTAAGAGAGCCTATTACTCATGAAAGGTCAATACATCTTTAGCTATCCTCCGAAGAGGAACCAAAAACCACTTAGGCACACTGACGGTTTGTTGTTGCATATGAGCGAGAATCTTCCTAATGGGAAGTGGGGGAACGCATTTTCTCAGACCTTCGAGGTTCCTTAGAACCTCATGGAGACTCCATGCATCATACCCATCTTCGGAAGTTGCTACTCCTATGCTAGCTCTAGCTAGCAGGTTCCCTCACCTCGCTTGGCGAGGCATGCCTGCAGGTCATATTAGTGCCACATATGTGTCAAGAAAAAGCTTCATGTGAGTACTTGTTCACCCATAACAATAAAAAAATTACATAAACATTCAAAAGCTAAAAATACTTTGAAGTACTCTAAAAAACCTTCTTACCTTGAGGCCCCCAATTTGTACCAGGTGGCTATATCAAGTCAGGATCTCTAGTAAAGTCTGTGCCCTCATAGGCATAGTCATCAATCATCAAGATCTGATCATTGAGCCACTCGAAGAAATATTCTTTGAAAAAATGCTAGATCGGTCCCCCTCCAGTGCGAGGATCGAGAGATGCCCATCATCCTTGCCTAGGCTCCCTCAAATCAAGTGGACCCACACTCATCTGTAGTCTCATGACGGGCACCCTCTCAAGTATAAAAGACAAGAAGAGAGTACCATACCCAAAACTCTGTTGCGTTCGAGTCTTGCATGCCATCAATTTTGCCTATAGTTGACGACAAATTTCCTCACACTAGTTAAAGATCTGAGACTGGACATAATCAATAACAAACAACAATTGGGCCTTTGTCGCAACATGGGGACTCTTGGACCCTGCCAAGCATACGATCATCCACAATATGGCCCTCATGGACCTAGACCTGATCCACTCGATAGGGACCATGTTTCTCACTAGTCCACTCTCAGGTATGTAATAAGCCTGGATCAACTCTAGGGTGGACCGTGGATTTGTCCTGCCCCCGGTCAAGTTTGCTCGTGCACCTCTGCACGACAAACTAGTCAAAAAATAGATATCATCTATATCAATCGAGAGTTCATGACCCTCGATTTGGAAGACCCCTTAGTGTTCATCCCAGTGTTGAATTATTCTGCTTAGGAGTTCTTCTTGACATTTCATCAGGTCAATCCTTACATATTTCATTAAGCCACATCTACACAGCATAAGTATGCATGATTGATCATTTTTCATATGTAGTTCCTGGCGATCATGAGCTCATTCTCTCCATAAACTCATGGTGATGGATCAAAACCTACACAAATCAACCCAAAATTCAGTCAAAATGGGGTTGTTGGGCATGGAATCCCCCCAAGGTATGTTTTGGGACTTAAAGCCCAAGTTTTGACCAAATCCTTTTGTAAAAGCTTTGCGAATTGTGGGCGCGTAGTGCGAAATCATAATAGAGTCATAGGGTTGTCCGCCCTAGTTTTTGTTATGTAATGTTGGCTGGATAGACCTACCCATGGTCTGCGGACCATGGGATTGTATAAATAAAGCGAGGCTCTAAGAAGAGAAAAGAAGAAGAGGAATGATAAGTCTAAGTGATCAAGTCGAAGTGTAAAGGGTGTATTTGGGTCGTAGAGTAGGAGAAGGCTTTGTAGCTAAGTGCGCAGAGGCCTAGTAGTCCACAGCTGAGTGCGTAGACCCCTGTAGCTAAGTGCACAGAGGCCTATTAGTCCACAGATGAGTGCGCAGACCCCTGCAGCTGAGTGCGTAAGGCAGGTTGAGTTTGTAACTGCTGAAAGTATCAATAAAGAGAAGTTTACCATAATCCTCTGTATCTTTTCCTGTTTTAATGTATGATTGGGTATAAATTGCAAGTATACTATTTATGTGTTGCACGAACTCACACAGATGTTTTTTATAAATAAATATAATGTAATACATCCAAGTACACGAAGGTAATTAACCAATATAGGAAGATAAGTAAGATCTCAGGTAATAGTGCAGAGCGTTGCTCTAGCAGCGTGGAAGATCAACAACCCCTGGTTAGGCCTGCGCAAAGGCAGTGTATCAGTGTGTGAGGAACAAGGAAGTGTGTGAAGTGACCTGTGCGTAGGGATGAATAATTGGACTAGTCGAACCTCTCAGACATCTCAAGGGTGTGGAAACCTGGTTCCAACACCCTCCCGTACTACTTTGGGTGAGACCTCAGTCCGTGCTCTACGAATTGTTATTGAAAGGGCTAGTAGTACAGGGATTTGTTTGGATAATTAACTCTGAACCTGGGTCAGGCCCCAACAAGCCAACAAATGGTTCCGTTGTCGGGACTGGGATCTGCGTAGAGATGTCTGATGTCGTATCACTATAATCTGACAAAGAAAGGGATTGAAGCAGGAAACTAGGAATCCACGACTATCAAAGGAAGAGTATTTATACTGCTACTTATATACAGAGATCCATGAAATTTTCTTTGCATCCTTCCCCACTGAGCTATATGAGTGGATCACGAAGCTAGCAGATAGACAAGGAAGGTGTAAAATCGACAAACCTATTGTGTGGACTCCAAAATTGGTGCGCAGATTAGAAGCATAGGAAGAAAAGGTCACGTGCTGTCTATCACTAACTTGATCAAATCATAGGAGGATTCATCACCGAATTCACGGTAGATACTTCAGTCGGTTATAGCGAGGCAGAATGACGCTTCCTCAAAGGACCGCAAGGTAAGTACGTTAAATATTTGAACACTTGGATTAAAATGCTACTGTGTGAAAAATGGTTTATGCGAATAAATTGATGTTTGGAGCTACACGAAGTGGGAGAATCTACAGAAATGAAGGTAGCATAGAACTAGAAACTAGCCCCTTGATTTCACCTCCACAAGGGGGCAAAGTGTTGGGTGCGGAGCCTGATTATCTTCTATATTCAAAGGTATCGCCACATTGGACCCTAGTTTGAAATGGGGGCGGCAACTTCGCCCATAAAATATTCGCTGCAGGGGGGGTCCAGGGGGGTTGGCTGCGACCTTTGGGAGCCCCCCCTTGGCGGGGGGTTTCAGGGGCAGCGCCCTTGAAGCTAAAAACAGCTGTAAAATTGCCTTGTAAAGTATAGTAATTTCTAGTCAATCTGGGCCATTCATTAGGTGGATGATCTGACGGTAGAACTTATGTTTAGTTTAGGGTTTTTTTTGCCCTAGAAGGCAACCCCTCTCTTTGTATGAGGGCATTGTATTGGAGGCTATGTAATAGATGTGTATTCTGTGAGCGAGAAACAGAGTGGTGAGACTGTGAGAGAAAACAGAGGATATTATAGCGGATCTGCTGTAAGTTGTGTCTCTTCATTTTGCTGGATAATAGAAAGGAAGGATTGGTTGTTCGGGGTGGACGTAGCCCAAACTGGGTGAACCACGTATATCTGTGTCTCTCTTGTTTTATGTGTTTTCTGTGTTTATATTTCTGCAATATTTTATGTGTTCCATTGATCCGTAATATATAATTTTCTAACAACTGGTATCAGAGCCGAAGGTCTATTTGGCTGATAAACTCGCAGGAAAGAAGGGTTCCTGGTTCGAGTGGGAGCAATGGTGGAATATGGTAAGTTTAGGGTCGAGAAGTTTAACGGCTAAAACTTCTCGCTATGGAAGATGCAGATGGAAGATTATCTGTATCAGAAAGATTTGTACCTACCATTGAGCGGAAAAACAAAGAAGTCGACGGCTATGACAGATGAAGAATGGAATCTTCTCGATAGAAAGGCACTCGGAACAATACGATTGTGCCTCGCTGCGTCAGTCACCTTCAACATTTCGAAGGAAACAACGATAGAGGGTTTGATTCAGGCGTTGTCGAAACTATATGAAAAACCCTCAGCCTCAAACAAGGTATTTCTTATGAAACGGTTATTTAATATGAAGATGTCGGAAGGTGGATCTATTGCAGACCATTTAAATGTTTTTAATACAGTTACAAGTCAGTTAAGTTCTGTAGGGGTAAACTTTGAAGATGAAGTTAGAGCTCTGTTATTCTTGTGCTAATTGCCAGAAAGTTGGAATGGTTTAGTAATGGCCATTAGTAACTCTGTGTCTGGATCTAGTACTTTAAAGTTTGATGATGTTGTCAGTGCTATCCTTAGCGAGGAAATGCGACGGAAAAGCTCTGGTGAGACATCAGGAAATGCTTTGAGTGCAAAGTCTAGGGGAAGAAAAATGGAAAGAGGAAAGATCTCAGGATATCGCAATAAATCAAGGAAAGGCAGATCCAAGTCTAGATCTGGGATAGTGTGCTAGAAATGTGGAAAGAAAGGACACCTAAAGAAAGACTATAGATCTCGGAAGGGAAAAGAAGGAGATGCACAACAAGAAAACAATCATGAAGCAAATGTGACAGGTGAGGTGTTACAAGATGCTTTGATTCTTTCTTTCGAAAATATTGCTGATTCCTGGGTGGTAGATTCAGGGGCCTCATTCCATGCCACACCTGATAAGAAATACTTTCATGACTATGTTCAAGGAGATTTTGGACAAGTTTGTTTGGGTGATGATAAACCCTATAAAATTGTTGGAATGGGTAAGGTTCTTGTAAAACAGCAGAATGGAAACCAATGGCTACTAAAGGAGGTAAGGCATGTTCCATATCTAAAGAAAAATCTGATTTCAACAGGGCAGTTAGGCGGTGAAGGCTGTGTGACAAATTTCACAGATAAAGCTTGGAAGGTCACCAAAGGAGCCCTGGTAATAACAAAAGGCGAAAAGGTTGGTACATTGTATTTATGCAATGGCATTTCTAACTCTGTTAATGCTTTAACTTCCAAAGGAGCAGATGCAGTGTTATGGCATCATAGGCTCAGACACATGAGTGAAAAGGGGATGAAGATTCTTCACTCAAGGGATTTGTTACCAGGTTTGAAGAACGTTGATTTGGACTTCTGTGAGAACTGCATTTATGGAAAACAGAAGAGAGTCTGATTTCTCAGAGTTGGGAAAGAAAAGAAGAGAGAAAAATTAGAGCTTGTGCATACAGATGTATGGGGACCTGCTCAGGTATCATATCTCGATGGCTCTCGTTATTATGTTACTTTTATTGATGATGCAACTAGAAAAACATGGATTTATTGTATTAAGAATAAATATGATGTATTTGATACTTTCAAGAAATGGAAAGCTTTGGTTGAGATTGAGACAGGAAAGAAATTGAAGTGTCTTAGATCAGACAATGGAGGTGAATATTGCAGCAAAGAGTTTGATAGGTACTGTTCAGAGCATGGAATTCATAGAGAGAGGACAGTTCCAAGAACACCACAAGAAAATGGTGTGTCAGAAAGGATGAACAGAACAATCATGGAGCGTGCAAGGTGCATGAGATTGCATGCAGGATTGCCTTTACAGTTTTGGGCAGATGTTGTAGATACTACGATTTATCTAATAAATAGAGGGCCTTTAAGTTCCTTGGATGGTGGTGTTCCAGAGGAAGCATGGGCAGGTAAAAAGGTAAACTACTCTATTTTAAAGCCTTTTGGTTGTGAGGCCTTTGTCCATATTGATAAAGAAAATAGAACAAAGCTTGAGGCAAAGTCAAAGAAATGTACCTTTATTGGATATGGTGTTAACGATTTTGGTTATCACTTATAAGATTACGAAAATCACAAAATCATTAGGAGCAGAGATGTAATATTCAATGAAAAGGTCTTGTATAAGAATCAGTTGCAGGAAAAGAAACAGGAAAAAGAAAACAAGGAATACACAGTTCTTGATGAAATCACTGAAAAAGTAAAGGTGCCTGAAAATAATAATAATCAACAACCACAACAAAAACAACCACCACAACAACAACAGGCACCCCAAACACCTGAAAGTGGTGTTAGAATATCTACCAGGATAAGTAGACCCCCTGAACGATACTCTCCTTCATTGTATTATTTATTGTTGACTGATTCCAGTGAACTCGAATGTTATGAAGAAGCAATGCAGGTTGAAAGCAGGAAGAAGTGGGAGGTAGCCATGGAAGAAGAGATGGACTCCTTAATGCATAACCAGACTTGGGACTTAGTCAGGTTGCCTGCAGGAAAAACTACATTGAAGAATAAATGGGTTTACAGGTTGAAGGAAGAAGATGGAGGAAAACAGAGGTACAAAGCTAGACTTGTGGTGAAGGGGTTTGCACAGAAGAAAGGTATTGATTTTGATGAAATATTTTCTCCTGTTGTTAAAATGACTTCAATCAGAACTATTTTAAGTCTAGTGGCAGTTGAAGATTTGCATCTTGAGCAGTTAGATGTAAAGACAGCCTTTCTCCATGGGGATTTGGAGGAAGAGATATATATGCAGCAGCCACAAGGATATGAAGTGAAAGGGAAGGAGAAACTAGTGTGCAGGTTGAAGAAGAGCTTGTATGGCTTAAAACAGGCTCCAAGGCAGTGGTATCTAAAATTTGACAAGTTTATGTCTGAACAAGGTTATACTAGATGTCACTCTGATCATTGTGTTTATCTGAAAAAGCAAAATGATGGAAGCTATATTATATTGTTATTGTATGTAGATGACATGCTTGTTGCAGGATCTAACATGTAGGAAATAAATGTGCTCAAAAGAAAATTGGCAAATTCATTTGCAATGAAGGATTTGGGAGCTGCAAAACAAATCCTTGGTATGAGAATAACTAGAGACAGGAAAAATTGTAAATTAACATTGTCTTAGAATGAGTACATACAAAAGGTGTTGAAAAGATTTAACATGCACAATGCAAAACCAATTAGTACACCTTTTGCTAGCCATTTCAAACTTAGCAATGAAATGTGCTCAAAGACCCAAGAAGACATGGATTATATGTCTAAAGTTCCATATGCATCAGCAGTTGGAAGCTTAATGTATGCAATGGTCTGCACAAGGCCTTATATTGCACATGTAGTGGGAGTTGTAAGTAGGTACATGAACAATCCAGGAAAGGAACATTGGATGGCAGTGAAATGGATTCTCAGATATTTGAAAGGTACCACAAATCAAGCATTATGCTTTGGTGGTTCAAACATTTCCCTACAGGGATATGTTGATGCAGATATGGCAGGTGACAGAGATAATAGGAGGAGCACTACAGGATATGTATTTACTATTGGTGGAACAGCTGTCAATTGGGTTTCAAAAATCAAAAGTGTTGTTGCACTTTCAACAACAGAAGCAGAGTATGTTGCTGCTACAGAGGCTAGTAAAGAAATGATTTGGTTACAAAGGTTTATGAGTGAATTGGGTAAGGAGCATGATATGGGCACACTATACAATGATAGCCAAAGTGCCATTCATCTTGCAAAGAACTCAGCATTTCATTCCAGGACTAAACACATACAGCTCAAGTACCATTTTAGACGATCAGTGTTGGAAGATGGAGAGCTGAAGCTGGAAAAGATACACACTAGCCAGAATCCTGCAGATATGCTAACAAAAGTTGTAACCAGGGAGAAACTGAGAATATGCTCAGTTTCAATTGGTCTTCAAGGATGACAATGAAGATGAGAAACAACCAGGTCCAAAGAGGAGTCATTGCCCAGCAAATGGAGCAGCGGTGGAGTTGCTACAATCTGTCTCCAAGTGGGAGATTGTTGGGCGTGGAGCCTGATTATCTTCTATATTCAAAGGTATTGCCACATTGGACCCTAGTTTGAAATGGGCTGCCCGTAAAATATTCGCTGCAGGGGGGGTCCAGGGGGGGGCGGCTGTGACCTTTGGGAGCCCCCCTCTGGTGGGGGGTTTCGAGGGAAGCGCCCCCGAAGCTAAAAATAGCTGTAAAATTGCCTTGTAAAAGTATAGTAATTTCTAGTCAATCTGGGCCGTTCATTAGGTGGATGATCTGACGGTAGAACTTATGTTTAGTTTAGGGTTTTTTGCCCTAGAAGGCAACCCCTCTCTTTGTATGAGGGCATTGTATTTGAGGCTGTGTAATAGATGTGTATTCTGTGAGCGAGAAATAGAGAGGTGAGACTGTGAGAGAAAACAGAGGATATTACAGCGGATCTGCTATAGGTTGTGTCTCTTCATTTTGTTGGATAATAGAAAGGAAGGACTGGTTGTTCAGGGTGGATGTAGCCCAAACTGGGTGAACCACGTATATCTGTGTCTCTCTTGTTTTATGCGTTTTCTGTGTTTATATTTCTGCAATATTTTATGTGTTCCATTGCTCCGTAATATATAATTTTCTAACACAAAGAAGAGCTCGTGAAGGTCTCGCCAAGAAGTACGATCAATCTGATAAGGCAGAGAATTCCGCGCATACCACCCCCACTCGCATCACCGTCAGTTTCACCATTTTCACCCCTGCCTTCGCCCATACCACCTCTGCCACCACTGCAAAGCAGTATGGTGAGCGCAATAAATTTACCAGTGTTCAAGGGAGTAGGGAATGAAGATCCGGACCAGTTTTGGTTCGTGATAAAAGTTGTATGGGAAGTGCAAGGAGTCGTAGATAAAAATATAAATAAGGCAACATTGGTTAACACTCTGTAGGATCGCGCACTGACCTAGTACATTAAGCATTCCAATGACAATCTGAATGTGGGGATCCAAGTTGCACTAAACAAATAATTTAGCAGGCCAAAGTCAGAGGCATAGTCGATCATTGGGTTCAAGGAAATCACAATGCTACCAGGTGAGACCCCTTGGGAGTTGGATCAAAGACTGAAGTGCACAATTTATGAGGCCAACATGAGGTTAACAGATGTACAACATCGCAGATGGTTTGTAGGATCATTAATTCCGCATCTACAGAACGTGTTGTCACAACAAAGGCTAACCGCTCAGGCCGAGGCCTTGGAGGTCGCGATGAGATTGCACAAGACCCCAATACAAGATCCCAACCTGGGAGTTCAGCAGACTCACACACAGTTGAAAAACTTTTTCCTTGAGATGCAGAGTTTGAAAAAAGACAGGACAACCCACCCAGAGATGCACAATGAGATATGGTGTGTAAAATGCAAGGGACAGAGGCACGACAAGGACCACAACCCGGTGTTTGAAAATTACCTTGGGGGAGGAGGGCCAATTCCATTGAGACCAGAGGCACAAGCAGGACCAAGCGTGGCACCTGCACTATGGTGCACGATTTTTCAAATAGGAGGAAAGTGATGAGCCCCAATTTTTGGTAACAATTTGGGCTCATTTGGCCTACTTACCTTGCTCAACCCCTCATCTTTTATCACTTATGCATTCATTTCTTAGTATATTCGTGTTATTTGTAGGAAGAAGGGCAGGCATTATATCTATGTGGCTAATACATGATGATTTCAGGTTTTTTGGCATTAAAGGGAGCAAAGAACACGCAAATGGAGACAAGGAGACAACCAAGGTGGCATTGCGAGCTTATAGGGAGGTTGTCCACAGTCTTGATGACCTTCCTCGTGATTTCCACCTTCACTCCGAGCTCCAACAGCTCTCCCCACCGAGCTTAAAGGCAGCCAATGGATTCTACAGGAACAACAGTTTAACTTTCAGTTGGACAGCCAAGCTCCACGAATTGAGGAAGCCAGCTTGATCTTCATCATGTATAAATATGAAGGCCGTAGCCTTTGATAGGAGTTGGTTGAACTTTTGAACTACTGTTGCAATTTCCAAGCACGAGCTACAGCTCGGTTTTTGCTTTTTGTAAGCCAGTTTTGGCATGATGTTAGACTCATGATTATTTAATAAAGGCAGGCAGCTTTGGATTCAATTCTGAGTTTTTAAGGGAGATATAGCTCTCAGGTTAGGGCCCAACCTAAGAGCAATAGACCTCCTTTTCCTTGTATTGTTACTTGTCTTTCCTTTCAGCACTTTATTTCTTTGCTTTGACATGCATTTGAAAAAACACAGTCTGCTGATTTAATTTCTTTAATGTGATTGAATAGGATTAGTTTATGGTTAAAGTGCTTTTAGTTGCTTAGCTTAGAGTAGGAGGATCAGCATTCATTAGAGCTCCAAGAAAAGGTTGACAGTGCACTCACTGCCATCTCTGTTTAGAGAGTGGGGGTGTAGACCGTACCAACCACAAAAAACGCAGTCTTATACTTTCATGCAAGCTGCAACACAGTCATTTCAGTTGTAGATCCATCCATGCACTCTGATCTTGAGCACTACTTCTTCGTTCCAACACCATGCACGGTTGTTCTCCACAATTTACATTGCTGTTTGTTGGTTTAATAACACAGTTAGAATAGGTTAATGGAATTCTTGGTTTTGTGCAAGACATAGAGGATTTGTTTCTTTTACACTGCGTTGTATCACTCTGGTAACTTCTTCTTCTTCTCAACCACACCTAAAGCCACCTACTCATCCTCTGTTCACCTCGTTTGCCTTCCAACCCTTCTACCGTTCATGCAGCTCCATCTTTCTAACTTTTCATTGCTTCCACCCTTCTATCCACCAACCAACCTTACCCACTCTTTCCTCATCTCATATCTTTGTCCCTGGCCATCTCAAGCTCCTCTTTCATCTTACCCATCCACCCATACAACTCCTTCACTCCTCCATCACCCAAAACTCCCACTGTAGCACATCCTGTAGAAGTTAACAGACTTCCTGTAGAAATCCCGAGTTTCCTGTAGGATCCCCTGCAGACATCCTGTAGAAGCCTGCAAACTCGGTTGCCGAGCATCTGAACATTGTGGACTCCTGTGGAATGATGTTAGGGATCCCCTGGAACCTCTCCTAGCCCTCCTGACCTTTCCCAAGCTTTCTTTCCCTTCGCACTACCCCTGCACAGTCAAAACCTAATAAGAAACAAAATCATGATAACTCCAACCACTTAAGCAAAAATATGAAAACATGTTCTTTTCAATAGAAGTAGTTTAAGTTCATGCATTTCACATCATTAGAAGTAATGGCATCATTTCTAGACACTTGCACTCCCACCATTGCATCATAGAGATTAAGCTAGTCAGATTAGGGTTTACTAGGGTTTCCATGTTTTGGTTGGCTTTCAGTTCATGCTTGCAAAGTAGGTTAATTTCCTTTGAGATAGCCTTCGTCCATCATTTAGAAAGCTTCTTCTGAGAGCATATAGAAGTTGGCTTGAGCCCTAGCGGACTTGTGCCAGCTGACCAAGTGACAGCTGCGACAAGAGCTAGTACTTGTGCATATAGCACCGTCGCTTCCAAGTTTGTTACGAACTACCGGGTTGATAAAATTAGAGATAGGAAGCTCCAGGAGTTGTAGCATTATTGCTACAATACTGGAACCCACCATCTTTTTGGTGCCGTTGCCAGGGAAGCGTCAGAGCATTAGTAATTGTTGCTTTTCTTCTACTTTCTTACTCTTGCCTTCTACCAAGTAGTTTATTTCATTTCCATTCTGCAAAAGTAGCATAAACATTTCCTGCTTTCCTAGATTAGCCTTTCAATTTCGCAATTTCAATTCTGCAAGCGTAGATCAGCATTTCAATTCTGCAAGCGTAGACTAGCATTTCCATTCCTGCAATTTCATTTGAGCAAAGTAGATTATTTCTTTCCTGCTTTCAATTCAATTCTGCATCTTTATTTCATTAAGATAGTTAGTTGTAGATCAATCTGTTTCAGTTTTGCAGGTACCAAAGAAGGAAAAAACAAAAGCAATCAAAAAAAAAAAAAGGTCTTTCCATTTCATGCCTCGTAGGAACCGAGATAAAACAGGCAAATTCCTACCCAATACCCCCACCACATCACTGAGTCACCCTTCTCTCTTCTTAGGTGGCAGTGATCCAGAAGAACCTATAGGTGAACCTCCTGGGATATACGAAGATCCTATAGCAGAAGAAGAATTAGAGACCATCCCATCTGAAGCTATGGCTGACAATAGAAGAGAGGATGAGAGAATAGAGGGTGCCTTCCCCATCCGAGAGACCAATGGAGAGATGAAAATGAAGAACATTAGCCCCTCCGCTCTACCTCACTTCCATGGATTGACTACTGAAGATCCTGATACCTTCCTATTTGAGTTTGCTGTCCTTTGTAGAACCTATGACTATACTGAAGATGAGCAGAAGCTGAAACTCTTCCCTTCCACTCTTAAGGATGCAGCATTACGTTGGTTCATGGGCTTACCTGGGAATAGTATCACCACTTGGGCTCAGATGCAGCAAGCTTTCAATACCAAGTACCAGGATTACTGTAGGTCCAAGGAAACCAAGGGAGAAATCTTTCGGATGACCATGGGAAATGATGAGTCCTTAGAGGATTATGAGGAGAGGTTCCAACTTAGCTATAAGCGGGCCAGGTGCACACTTGACCCTGAATCCCTCAAGTTGGTTCTGCTCCGAGGAGTCCCTGAAGACCTCTTAGATACCCTTCACATGTTAGCTGGGGGGGATATTTACCAACTGCCTTATGAGGACATCAAGATTGTGTTCAGAAACCACTCCAGGGCAGCTCGGAAACGAGGTAGAGGAAATCTCCTCTCAACTGGTGTTCCTTTCTCCAAGCATGAGTTTGCAAATCAGTTAGAAGATCTTAAGAGTGAGGTGAGACAGACCATCGCCATGCAACTGGACACATTCAGGATCCAGCAGAAGAAGGAAGAAGCTGAGAGAGCCTTGGCTATCTTCTGCCCTAGATGTACAAGGAGACACCCTAAAAACGAATGTCCATTGCATTCGGTTGAAGTGTGTTTCGTTTGTGAGGAGGACCATCCCACAAACCAATGTCCAACCTTACCTGGATTCAAAGCCATGTACCAAGGGACAGAAGCTTCCACTGAACCTCTCTACTACCTCAACCAAAGGAGGCCACAAGGACCTAGACCTTACCAGCAGGGGATGCAAGGGGCACCTCAAGCTTATTACAGCCCCAACCAATCGACTCCTATACCTTCCTGGGGTCCCCCTGCTCATCCTTCCTGGTCCATGCCTTCCCCATGGTCTTATCCACCTCAGTACCCTACTCAACCTACTTCTCATTCATATCATTCACATGCCCAGCCACAGCCTCAGTGGAATGCACCTCAGTCGAGGTGGAGGCCCCAGTACAACACTCCTCCCGCCATTTTGCCTCCACCACCAGTTCAACCTTAGCCATTACCTCCTGCTCCTCCAAGGCAACCTCAAATGCCTGCTCAACCAAACCCGAACCCCAACAATAGATAGGCCCAGTAGGTATACACCGGGGAAACCTCATGCCCTACCTATGCTGTGGAGATCCAGGAGATTAATCTTCGATCTGGAAAGACTCTTCCGGATCGCCAACCTCCTCCCCCAGAGGATGAGGAAGATACACAGGAAAGTGAACCAAAGGCTATTCCACTCTTTCCTGAGAGATTAACAGCCACCACACAACCCAACCCAGAGGAGGATGAGCTTCTGGGTGAGCTCAAGCAGTTGTGTGTGAAAATATCACTTCTCCAAGCCATCAAGGATGTGCCAATATACAACAAACTGGTTAAGGAAAAGTGTTTCAAACACCCAGGCAGGCGAAAGAGAGATGCTTCAACCATCAATGTCTTGGGACAACTGTTTGACCTTATGTTAAGACAAGTCATCTGCCCAAAGTATCTAGATCCTAGGAGTCCTGTAGTAGATGTCCACATCAATGGGACCATCATACCTCACACCTTGATTGATCTGGGGGCTGCCATTAATGTGATGACCAGGGATACCATGCTCAAACTCAATCTTCAGGGTTCCTTGAGGAAGACCTCGACAGTACTGCAACTAGCAGATCGCTCCACCATGACTCCCGAAGGGATTGTGGAGGATGTCTTGGTCTCTATCGATTCTTGGGAATACCCTGCAGATTTCTTGGTTTTGCAACCCAAGGCAAAGCTTACTGGATATCCTCTCATCTTGGGAAGGCCTTGTTTAGCCACTGCAGATGCTTACATAAGTTGTCGTGCAGGAAACATGACCATCAAAAATGGTCCTATGTCCAAGCAGCTAGTCCTATACCCTCCTGCCCAACCCTCCTTAGAACATGACTTACCACTTTGGTTGGAGGAAGGAGAAGAGGATGAAGTGTACTCAGCACCTTTGTGCACCCTAGATACCACTAGAAGAGACCCCCCAACCGAGGATGACTTTATTGAGACCTTGATCCAGAATCCACCTTCCAGTGCCCTATCCTTAGAAAAATTGGTGGAGGATGCCCAAGCCAGCACCGTAGTGGATCTTTGTACAGCCAACCCTGTCACTCCCAGAGTCAAGGATGTGGAGTTCGGCCCTGAGAGAACGTTAAAGATCAGCTCCTCCCTATCTCCTTCCCAGGAAAAGGAGCTGTGTAACCTGTTGGCCAGTCACCTAGATGCTTTTGCTTGGAGCTATAAGGAGATGAAAGGGGTCCATCCTTCGGTCTGTACCCATCACATATACATCAAAGAGGATTGTAAGCCGGTTAGGCAACCTCAGAGGAGGATGAATCCAGCCCTTAAGGACATTGTCAAGGAAGAATTGCAAAAACTGTTGGATGTCGGATTCATTTACCCCATCTTAGATAGTGAATGGGTGTCCCCTCTGGTGTTGGTTCCCAAGAAAAATGGGAAGTGGAGGATCTGTGTGGACTACCGAGAACTGAACAAAGCTACCAATAAAGACCATTTCCCTCTACCTTTCATAGATCAAGTGTTGGATGGACTGGCAGGAAAGAAGTTCTTCTCTTTCCTGGATAGGTTTAGCGGGTACAACCAGATCCAAATCAGCCCGGAAGACCAAGATAAGACCACCTTCACTTGTCCTTGGGGTGCCTTTGCCTACCGTGTTCTTCCCTTTGGGCTATGCAATGCTCCTGCTACCTTCCAGAGAGCTGTCTTGAGCATCTTCTCGGAGCTGGTCCATGATGCAGTGGAAATCTATATGGATGACTTCACTCCTTATGGGGCCAACTTCCAGGAAGCATTGTCCAATCTGGGAAAGGTCCTAACCAAATGCATTGAGATGAACCTGTCCCTTAGTCCTGAAAAATGTGAATTCCTAATGACTGAAGGGACCGTGCTAGGCCATACCATTTCTTGCCAAGGGTTACAGGTGGATCCTAACAAAATTGCTCTCATCGAGAAGGTTCCACCTCCTCAAAAGGTAAGGGATGTTCAGAGTTTCTTAGGATTAGCAGGGTATTACAGGAGATTCATTAAGGACTTCAGCAAGCTAGCCTCGCCATTGTTTGGTCTGTTGGCAAAAGATGTGGAGTTTAAATGGACTGACGATTGTCAGAGGGCTTTGAATGAATTGAAGGACAAGTTGGTGTCAGCCCCAATCTTGAGAGGTCCAAACTGGGCCCTACCTTTCCACATCCACACTGATGCCTCGAACAAAGCCATAGGTGCAGCTTTAGGACAAGTTGAGTAGAAACTTCCATCTGCCATTTACTTTGTTAGCAAAAACTTGTCCAAAGCCGAGCTGAATTACACTGTAACTGAGAAAGAATTCTTGGCTGTGGTCCATGCACTGAACAAGTTCCGACATTATATCACTGGCTATCAAACATTTGTACATACAGACCATGCTGCAATTAGATATTTAATGAATAAACCAGATGTGAATGCTCGTATTATTAGATGGTTACTTTTATTGCAGCAGTTTGATTTGACCATTGTTGACAAACCAGGTAAAGAAAATGTTGTTGCTGACTTTTTATCTAGATTAGATTTGTCTGCAGATGAGGATGGAATAGTGGATGACCAGATGCCCGATGAACATCTGTTTGCTATTTCAGTACTCTCTCCATGGTTTGCTGATATAGCAAACTACCTTGTTTCAGCACAGTTCCCTCCGCACCTATCTTCAAGAGAGAAGAGCAGAATCATCAGAAAAAGTGCCTCATTTACTTGGATCGGGGGCAATCTGTTCAAGCTTGGCCCTGATCAGATCTTAAGGCATTGTGTGAGGGAGGAGGAAGTCTTTGATATCCTCCTCACCTGTCATGATAGGCCTTGTGGAGGACATTTTGCAGCAAAGAGGACTGCCTTCAAAATCCTACAGGCAGGCTACTATTGGCCCACACTTCATCAAGATGTCAAAAGATATATCAGCCAATGTGACCAATGCCAAAGAATGGGGAAACCGACTCAAAGGGATGAGATGCCTCTCCAACCTCAAGTGACTCTTGAGCCATTTGAGAAGTGGGGTATGGACTTTGTGGGTCCAATCAACCCTCCTTCGAGGCAAAGGTCTTACATCATTGTGTGCACTGACTACCTAACAAAGTGGGCAGAAACCAAAGCAATCAAAGCAGCAACAAAAGAAAAGGTGGCCGAGTTCTTAAGAGAAAACATCTTCTACAAGTTTGGCTATCCAAGAGAGCTGGTCACCGATCAAGGGAGCCAGTTCACATCCAACTTGATTGAAGACCTACTAGCTCATTACAAGATCAAGCATAGGACTTCCACCCCCTATTACCCTCAAGCAAATGGGCAGGTGGAAGTCACCAATAGAGCATTAGAAGGGATCTTGACTAAGGTGGTGAGCAGCAGCAGAAAGGACTGGGCAGATCGCCTGGTTGAGGCCACATGGGCTTACAACACCACCTGGAAGACCACCACCGGCTTCACACCTTATGAGCTGGTCTATGGGAAGAAAGCTTTGCTGTCCATTGAATTTGAATACAACACTTTGAGGATGGCAGCTCAGCTGGACCTAGATCTCAGCCATGCACAACAAGAAAGGTTATTGCAGCTGAATGGACTGGATGAGCACCGGATGCAGGCCCTCCTTCACTCGGAAGTGGTTCAACTTCAGAGAAAGATGTGGCATGACCAACACCTCCATGACAAGCAATTCCAGCCAGGAGATTGGGCCTTGTTGTATGACTTCAGATACAAAGATTTCAAGGGGAAGCTGAGAACCAGATGGCTGGGGCCATATGCAGTGGAAAAATGTCATGACAATGGATCTGTTCTTATTCGGACCATTGATGAGGAAGCCATCCCCATGCTTGTCAATGGTCACCGATTGAAGATCTACAGGAAGCCTCTCTCAAGACAAGAGTTCATCAAAACTATGGAGAAGTCAGTGTTGGTCATAGAGAAGGGTTCTGCCTCTGCTTTGGGCATACCCTGAAAAATCTAAAAAAATAAATAAAATAATAATAATAATAATAAAGATCCTTGGGTGAAAACCTCTCTGAGGCGCCCAAGGCAGGTGGTAGGGGTGAAAACCTCATTGAGGCACCCCTATTGTCTTTCAAAAAAAAAAAAAAAAAAGATTTGAAAAATATCCTTGAGTGAAAACCTCTCTGAGGCGCTCAGGGCAGATGGCAAGGGTGAAAACCTCATTGAGGCGCCCCTGTTATCTTTCAAAAAAAAAAAGAAAAAAAACAATAAGCAAAAAAGACAAAGACAACAAGTTTATAATGTGAAATTGCATGCAGATTGCAGGTGTTCTATGGAGGAGGGAAAGCCTCTCAACTCAGAGCCAAGGATCCGTATCATACTGCCAGGAGACCTCACCAGCACCTCCTCCAAGAATATTCAGTCCCTCCAAGGTATGTGCACAATTTCATCATGGCTTGAGTCTTCTACAGGAAGATGCAGATTTTCTACAGGAAGGTGCAGATTTTCTACAGGAAGCGCAAACTTTCTACAGGAAGCTCTGTATTTCTACAGGAAACTTCCTGTAGAAGTTCAGGACGGGCCAGAATTCATTTTATGAGGAGATCTAATGGCTAAGGATCGGTTTGGACGCATGCAAGCTACTGTTGTCACCCTTGCACACTGTTGTCACCTTGTTCCACCATCCTTGTCGACATGCAACGAGGTTACCTGCACCAGCAAAGCAGATCGATGAGTTATCAAGGAGAAAGAATTTTTTAAGATAAAAAAATGCTGAGATCTCATACCATATCCATCCCAGTCATCCAGAAGCTCCGGGAGTGTGATCATGAGGCCAAATCCTTCGTCGTGCAGCATGCACCCAAGGAGGAAGAACTGTTACAAGACATCCCGCGGGAGTCCTGTAACAGTTAAGCCCGCTAGAGTGGATACCATTCACAGCGCTGGCCATATGCAATGAAACGTGGGCGCATGCAGCCAAAGCATCCCATCCATCATCGGCAACCTGTAAACATGAACCTCCGGGCCTGTGCAAATTCATCAGCAGCAGATAGATCCGCTCATCATCGTCCAAAAGCCAAAAAATCGTGTTGCAGCCGCGCAGGTAAGTGTCTCGACCCTTCCTTCCTTCAGATTGCATGAATTTTACTTTGAAATTGTTTGCAAAGTGTGAGGTGAATGGGTTGAGCAGTGGTATGGTCATTTGAATGGCCACGTCGACCGGTTAAGGGTCCAGTCAGATGTTTGGGTGGCGGCCGTGACAAAAGGAATGGGCAACACGCACGTGAGAGAAATCCCATCGGGAAAAACGAGTCTAACGAGAATGGCGGCGACAGATCTGCTGGGGGATGATCGGCAGTAAGTGAACTCGCAGACAAATGATGCAACAATGTCATCCAACGGTCTGGCGGGGACAGCTCACCCCCGCGCCACGGATTCTGCCGATTCAAATCTAATCGGCTAGATTGCCCGCATGCATTTATCATCCACCGTTTGAAACTCAAGTGAACATCCGGATCCCTCTGTAGTTTGAAACTCCGAGCCTTTAGCTATCAGAACGCCTGTGAAGCTACAGCAAGAGCGCAGACCCACTGCAGTATTCCCCGGAAATCGCGCGCTGCTCCTACAGGAAAGCTGCTCCTACAGGAACGTTGTTTCTGCAGAAAGGCGGGTTCCTCACGTAAAAAGGTGGCAGATAAAAAGGTAACCCTGAACTCCCCATGCAATTGATTTTTAAAGGTGGCAGAATCGTCGTCTACAGTCTGGTCATAGAAGTTGTTGCAATTGTTGCCTGCTGTGCATAGACTGTCGTTCTACAGGATGTCAGTGTAATTAAACTTTGTTAAGGTCCTCAGGGATAAGTTTCGTGGATTATGTGCATGACAGAAGCGTAATTCTACGCTCTGTCTCAGTAGACCAAATTTCTTCCGCATTTTCCACCTCTAGTTAAAGCAATAGTTTTTATCATGCTGGGTGGGTTTATTCGACGGGAACCCACTGATTCATCAAAGTTAAGGGAAAACCAGGAGGTGGTGGAGCTCTTCACACGAGCACAATGGATATCCTTTTGTGACAAGTTGCAGGGTTATGACGACGAAGTGGCAGAAGAATTTTTACAAGCTTTGAGGCCAAAATCCAAAACGGTGGCCACTGTGAACTTTAGGGGCCTAAGCCTCAAGCTCACCCCGCAATATATCAGTCGAATTACTGAACTTCCAATGGGTTTGCCATGGGATAAGGAAGAAAGGAAGTTGAGCCAGCAGGCCAAGAAATAATTCTTTCCACCAGAGGAGGAATTCTCGGAGGACAAAAATGGGGTGCGTAGAACCAGTTTGTTGCCACCATGGAATGAAGTTAGCCTGTAGATCATGAAGTATATAACCTGTGAAGGCCGTTTTAGCATTGTGTACGAGTATCACTTTAGGTTGCTCACTGAATTGAGGCACCAGATTGATCTTCCTGTAGAAAATAAACCGAGCATCCCTTATTTCCTGCTGTCGTCTTTAATTGAGTGTGCCACAAAGTTAAAAGAAGGCATACCAGATCAGGTAGCCCACCATGGATTGATCAAACTTCTTGTGGAGGATGCGCTTCATTCATATAAGGTTCCCCTCTCATGGGAAGCATTCAGAAATTTGACAAGAGATGGAGACATAAGGATGTTGACCGAGGAAGGTGGTTCCTCCAGCAGTGAGGAAAAAGAATCAGTGGCCGTGGGAAAGAAAGAAACAGGCCAGAAGACCCCGACCACAGTGCAGAAGAAAGAGCAAAAGAAGAAGCATGAGAAAAAGGATGACAAAGAAAAAGGTGACACACCCATCTTGTCAGCAAGAGAGAAAAGGTTGCAGAGCAGAACGGACAAAGCTGAGAAGGTCCACATCAGCACAAGTACCTCATCAGCACCCGCAACCAAACCAAAAAGCAAAACCCATGCAGCAAAGCAAGCCAAGGTGGAGACACCTGTGTCTACAGGAAAGCAGAAACAGGCTTCTACAGGAAGCCTGAAAACTGTTGAAAAAGGGTCTTCTACAGGAAACCCGAAAATTATTGGAAAAGGGTCTTCTACAGGAAGCCCGAAAATTGCTAAAACAGGGTCTTCTACAGGAAGCCCTGACAAAGTGAAACCCAAGGAGAAGAAAGCGGATATTCGTGAAAGGGAGGTAGCAGCTATGCTGGCTGCCCTCAGCATGCCACCTAAGCTAGAAGAGAAAAGAAAGAGGGAGACCCCTCTATACTTTGAGGCTCGAAGAAGTGCCAGGATAAAGACGGGCAAGCCACAGCCTCCGTCCAGCAGCCAAACCACTACAGGGGATGCCCCTACTTCACCCGGTGAGAGGTCCCCCTCGAAGATATCGGTCACCTACGAGAAGGGGAGCCCAAAAACAACTACCTGGAAAGGAAAGTTAGACCAATCGACTTCAAAAGCCCGGCTCAAAGTCAAGGAAACAGAGAAGAGGAAAGGAGCGGCACCCTCATCACCACCAAGGACAGAACAAGCAGAGCCACCAAGAGTAGGAAAGAAAGAGAGTACTCTGGAGCCTAGTTCTCGGCCAAGAACAAGGAGCCAGAGCAAAATTGCTCAAGGATGAGCAAATATTTTAGCTAGGGGGTGATGATGAGCCCCAATTTTTGGTAACAATTTGGGCTCATTTGGCCTACTTACCTTGCTCAACCCCTCATCTTTTATCACTTATGCATTCATTTCTTAGTATATTCGTGTTATTTGTAGGAAGAAGGGTAGGCATTATATCTATGTGGCTAATACATGATGATTTCAGGTTTTTTGGCATTAAAGGGAGCAAAGAACATGCAAATGGAGACAAGGAGACAGCCAAGGTGGCATTGCGGGCTTATAGGGAGGTTGTCCATAGTCTTGATGACCTTCCTCGTGATTTCCACTTTCACTCCGAGCTCCGACAGCTCTCCCCACCGAGCTTAAAGGTAGCCAATGGATTCTACAGGAACAACAGTTTAACTTTCAGTTGGATAGCCAAGCTCCACGAATTGAGGAAGCTAGCTTGATCTTCATCATGTATAAATATGAAGGCCGTAGCCATTGATAGGAGTTGGTTGAACTTTTGAACTACTGTTGCAATTTCCAAGCACGAGCTACAGCTCGGTTTTTGCTTTTTGTAAGCCAGTTTTGGCATGATGTTAGACTCATGATTATTTAATAAAGTCTGGCAGGTTTGGATTCAATTCTAAGTTTTTAAGGGAGCTATAGCTCTCAGGTTAGGGCCCAACCTGAGAGCAATAGACCTCCTTTTCCTTGTATTGTTACTTGTCTTTCCTTTCAACACTTTATTTCTTTGCTTTGACATGCATTTGAAAAAACACAGTCTGCTGATTTAATTTCTTTAATGTGATTGAATAGGATTAGTTTATGGTTAAAGTGCTTTTAGTTGCTTAGCTTAGAGTAGGAGGATCAGCATTCATTAGAGCTCCAAGAAAAGGTTGACAGTGCACTCACTGCCATCTCTGTTTAGAGAGTGGGGGTGTAGACCGTACCAACCACAAAAAACGCAGTCTTATACTTTCATGCAAGTTGCAACACAGTCATTTCAGTTGTAGATCCATCCATGCACTCTGATTTTGAGCACTACTTCTTCGTTCCAACACCATGCATGGTTGTTCTCCACAATTTACATTGCTGTTCGTTGGTTTAATAACACAGTTAGAATAGGTTAATGGAATTCTTGGTTTTGTGCAAGACATAGAGGATTTGTTTCTTTTACACTGCGTTGTATCACTCTGGTAACTTCTTCTTCTTCTCAACCGCACCTAAAGCCACCTACTCATCCTCTGTTTAGCTCGTTTGCCTTCCAACCCTTCTACCGTTCACGCAACTCCATCTTTTTAACTTTTCATTGCTTCCACCCTTCTATCCACCAACCAACCTTACCCACTCTTTCCTCATCTCATATCTCTGTCCCTGGCCATCTCAAGCTCCTCTTTCATCTTACCCATCCACCCATACAACTCCTTCACTCCTCCATCACCCAAAACTCCCACTGTAGCACATCCTGTAGAAGTTAACAAACTTCCTGTAGAAATCCCGAGTTTCCTGTAGGATCCCCTGTAGACATCCTATAGAAGCCTACAAACTCGGTTGTCGAGCATCTGAACGTTGTGGACTCCTGTGGAATGATGTTAGGGATCCCCTGGAACCTCTCCTAGCCCTCCTGACCTTTCCCAAGCTTTCTTTCCCTTCGCACTACCCCTGCACAGTCAAAACCTAATAAGAAACAAAATCATGATAACTCCAACCACTTAAGCAAAAATATAAAAACATGTTCTTTTCAATAGAAGTAGTTTAAGTTCATGCATTTCACATCATTAGAAGTAATGGCATCATTTCTAGACACTTGCACTCCCACCATTGCATCATAGAGATTAAGCTAGTCAGATTAGGGTTTACTAGGGTTTCCATGTTTTGGTTGGCTTTCAGTTCATGCTTGCAAAGTAGGTTAATTTCCTTTGAGATAGCCTTCGTCCATCATTTAGAAAGCTTCTTCTGAGAGCATATAGAAGTTGGCTTGAGCCCTAGCGGACTTGTGCCAGCTGACCAAGTGACAGCTGCGACAAGAGCTAGTACTTGTGCATACAGCACCGTCGCTTCCAAGTTTGTTACGAACTACCGGGTTGATAAAATTAGAGATAGGAAGCTCCAGGAGTTGTAGCATTATTGCTACAATACTGGAGCCCACCAGAAAGCATGCTACAGATAACTGCCATCTATTACAGAAGTATACATAGAATTCATAGCAGTTGTTCTGTAATTTCTGTAGGTTAGTGGAACATGATGAGCGCACGTGTAGAAGTCATGAGCTGATGATGGATCAAACTCCTACCTACATAGTTAAGGCTAAAACACAATCTCTCGATCAGAACACAGGAATGGCATGCACCGGATTTCAGGGGCACAGACGAGGCCGAGATGGATGGGGACCAGGAAGAGGTCGTAGACAGCTAATATGTTACAATTGCAGAGGGTCAGGGCATTATGCTCGAGATTGTATGAATCCAACATGACCATCATGCTTGTATTGTACATTGTTTGATCATGAGATAGAGGATTGTCCCACACTGATAGTGAGGTTACGCAATAAAGGAGCACTCCAACCTCCCCCAACTCAAAACCTACAAATGGTGAGGTTTGAGCCACGCGAGGAAGACCCTAATGTAAATTTCATGCTTTGGAGTGGAATTATGATAGGGGATGACAAAGGCAAGCAACTTGAAGAAAGTACTTGGGTTCACAAGGCACCAACAAAGGAACCAAAATTTTATTCGGAGCACGCTAAGGAGACCTTCATGGAAACTAAGAGGAGCTTTGCTAATTCCTACACTTTAGGAAGTAAAGAGAGACTAAAGCTGGAAATAGACCCATCAATTCTCACTACATTCTTGGAGACATGCATGAAGCTTCTGCATGATAGCAAGGCTGTAAAGGGGCTGCAAGAACTCAAAAATTGATGTGTTGGGACCACGCTAGGAAAATCGCTCATAGTCTGGAAGCTCGAGAAGCACACGATGCGAACAGGAAGGGAGATGAGATTGACCACGCAGATTGGGGAATATGAGATGGACCAAGTGATTCTGGATCTAGGATCGGACGCAAATGTCTTGCCAAAGTAGACATGGGAGCACATGGGCAGGTCTGTGCTACAATGGTCTCCTATCCAACTGCGAATGGAGAGCCAACAAAATATCCTACCTATGGGGAGATTGCAGGGAATCATAGTAGATATCAAAGGAGCAAGTGCTCTAGCAGATTTCGAAGTGATAGAGATTGTTGATGACAACAATCCCTACCCCGCGGTATTGGGAATAGATTGGGCCACTGACATGAATGGAGTGATAAATCTGAAGAAGCGCAAGATGATTTTTGAGAAAAAGTCTCTGTGCATAGTTGTACCTTTAGACCCTGCAGAAGGATCACACTACACGGAGCTAGTGTGTGATTATGAGAATGATGATGATCTAAACTGCATCTACAATATAACCATGTGGGAGAAAGACTGGGTAAATCCAATCGTGAATGGATGAATCTCATGGGAGCGCGAAAGCTCCTACACATCGGATTCTGATGAGGAGATAGAACAATGGCAGAACCGGTTACATGAGGTAGCCACACTAGACTATAAAATGATGATGAGATCACTGTGTTGCGTATCGACAAAGGTGAGAGACCTACCTACGTATGATAGGTTAAGTGAGGTGGATAACTTCCTGAGAAAATTTGAAAGAGAAGTGCCAGAACAACAATTCTTTGACGCTTTGAAATGTGTACTACAAACTATGCCCGCAAGGTGGTGGGGTATGCACCAAAGAAGTTTTGAGGACTGGCGCAGCTATAGAAGAATGATACACATACGTTTTTGGAAGCCTCAGATGCAATTAACAGACAAGATTGTTAGATGAAACAGTTTGCACACCCACCTATCCAGGTGGATACAAGCATATGGTGTGAAACCTACACGGATGCACACAGTCCCCACAGGAGACACGATCAGTAAGCAGGTGTGGGCAAGGCAATGGTGTGAATGACCCCTTTGGTTGGGACCACGGAGTATGGAAAGACCAAGTGCGTAGAAGGATATCCACGCAGAAGCCTTTAACAAAGTACGCAAAGCACTGAAAAAGGTCCACAATGCGAAGCGGATTGACTGGGACCTGCGCGTACCAGCGGTTCTATGGGCTTATAGGACCGCGTGCAAGAACCTGACCATGTAGGCACCACCAAGGCTAGAGTATAAAGCAAATGTTGTAAGCCCTATAGTACATGAAAATCTTAGACCGTGCATGATAGCACCGGTAGATACGATGGTTCGCAGAACCTTGGAAGAAGAAATCCAACAAGGGAATTTTAGGCTCCAATAACTTGAGAAAGAAAGGTTGCGATTAAGGAAGAAAAGCACTCTGGTAGACATGGAAGTCAAGAAGCTAGAGGACGAGATAAAGGAATATTTTCTCAATAAAAAGACCAGGGTGATAAGATAGGATGCACATGATCATGCTGACAATTTTGAGGGCTATCACCATGAATTGATCAGTCTGATGCCTTGGCTTGGACTACACATTACTAAGCGAATCAACCAGGGTGGCGTGTTGCAGATGATAAAGTGCTTGACACTTCACATAACAAAAAAAGGTGGGTACTTTCTAGGAAAAATGATGGATGACAAGATGAAACTCTATACAGGTGGTGGAACCACCTGACTAGCTGAGGGAAGTACAATCTTAACGCTCCAAGCAGTTGAAAGGAAGCGTGGGACTATAAAATATTTTGCTCGGGAGTTGCGCATAGAAGTAAAGAGTCACAAGGTCTGCAACTGCGCATGGGGGTCTGTGTTGCCACACGGGTTGGCTAGAAAGTGACCATTGAAGTCCCTATTCACGATGGGATGCTCGAATTGAGACTGAATGGAGTAGGCGACAACCATTTAAGACACGATTTATGGGCAAGATTTGGGAAAATATTCCGCCAAGGGAGCATTAATGAACCAGATTTGGGGGGAACGGTCGAATTAAAATTCAAAAAGAACTATAAATTACAAAGGGCTACCCAGCAAACAACACTTGATCATTTGTGAATTGAGCTATTGAGCAGAGCCTTGCTTGTTTTGTGACGAGCATTGATTGATCCCCTGAGTTTGCAAGTGATAGATTTCTAGATGGACACGATGGCAGAAACTGAGGAAGTTATGTAAATAACAGAGATGACCGTTGAAGAGGCCGCACAGGCCATGACTATGGGGGATGCTCTAGAAGGCACCAGGATTGTGGCAGAAATCCTGAAATCAATATGCATGCCAAGACCAAAGAAGGAAAAACAAGTGATGGTTCCCATACATGTGTCCCTGTGGAACCTGTTGCGCACCAAGCTGTCGATGGAGGAGAAGGGGAAAGTTGTTACCATAGAAACCGATGAGGAAGAAGAAGACCTAGAGGACCTTATCATCAAAGAAGACGAGGATGAAGGCATGGAGGAGGAAACTGAGCCTGCGCACCCTCCAAAAAAGTTGCCCGCCTATGTCCCCCCATGGAAAGGAAAGGCTAAAGTGCCCAAGGACCTTGATGAGACCAAGAGCTTGCTCCAGACCCCGCTCCTCCCAAAAAACATCATTTTTGAGGGCACGCACCTGGGACGGGTGCTGAGCTTAAAATTTGAAGATTGGGACCTCACTAACCACGAGAAGTTCCCTCACCTTGAGACCTCGCACCTCATGAAGCCCAAGCAGAACACTACAGTGGGGGTTACAGAATTAGAGCCATGAAAGTGGTTGCATGGAGTGGAAAAGGTCAGGCTACTTAACCTGCTCTGGGTGTCGCATTTCCATCGCACCCCATTAACAATTTTCGTCATCAGGCAGCTACTCTGCTTGGTGCATGATGGGTGTTTGTGGCTGGAGGAGCCCATCCCCATCACAACAGACTTGATTCACCACATTACCTGGCTTCCATGAAAAGGAGAGGACCCTACAAACATCTCAGAGGGGAAGAGCAGTGACTTGGCCATCACAGAGGCCATGAAGAAGAAATACAAGCTGGCAAAGAAGAAAAGGGGCTACACCATATCCAACGTCAATGACAAAGCAGTAAAAGTGCCAACCCAAATACTGGCCAGTAAGGTTATGCGTAAGTGCCACGTAGATGAGGTACCCATGCCAGTGGTAACACTTGCTGAACAGTGTGCGGAGGGGGTCCACTTTAACTGGTTCGAGTTCCTTTGCAAGGAATTCTTAGAGAATTGCCACGAAGCTCAAGAATAGGGAAAAACATTCCACTATGCATGGCTTCTGCTGTCCATAGTGCTCGTGGCAGGGGAATTGTCGGAAGATAGTCAATTCCCCACAATTGATAGGGATCTACTGGAGGCCATGAAGTATGCTTCACTCTGGGCCACAAAGAATGCAAATAGGATCCATGATAGTAAGATATTCTAGGTGTTCATGGAGATGAATGTCAGAATGGGGATCAACTGCAAGCCACGGTTGTCACCCAATGCCTACAACAACCTGCAAAGTTTTGCAGAGTTTAAAGTGGACATCCATAGCATATACATCAGAGCGCGCAAGAACCCAACCAAGTAATGGAGAGAGCTACCCTTTGTAGCCATGAATGATGTAATCTTTAATGTACTAGAGACATGGTCGTCGGGGTGGCATGCTCTAGACATCGCGGAGATAGAGAAGTTGGCAGTGCAGAGCAAGAAAGAGGAGGAAAAATTGCGCATGGTGTAGTTGGAAGAAAAGAGAAGGAAGGAGGTAGCGATAGTAGATGCGCAGGTGGCATGGGATGCTGCATAGACAACAACTGAACAGGAAAAGGCTATAGAAGTAGCAGCAGTGCAGGGGGTAGCCACGAAGGTGTGTGACGGCCAAACGTCACCTTTGCATGGGTAGGAAGTAGAGGAAGAAGAGGGAGGTGTGGACCCATCTACCACATCAACACAGTTGAAGTGCCAGCACTCGACCAAGTGGACAGGTCCGCACAGGAAGGTTAAGGCATCTAAGTTGTCTATTGACCCAATCACCCTAACCGAGGGTGATTTGCATGACATCGGTGAGACAGTGCATGATGTCACCTCCGAGGCCCTCCAAAATTTTATGCAGGAGAACCAGATTGTGTTGGGGGCCCTCAGAGCACAGCTATAGGAGTTGTATGTGCGCACTCCTCAGGCTGGTACCCTTTTGACTAGCCTCGCAGTTAGAACAATGACAGAAAAATAGATGTTGCATGCTCGGTGACAAATACCATAATGCTGCCAGAAGGGGTACTAGTGATAACAAATGAGGTCAACATGCCTACGGTTAGTGTGTTGAAGGGTCTCAGCATCAACATGGCTGCACTCCTGCGGGAGACCTTATACGTTCTGCAGGATGGGATAATTGCAAAACTACGGGTTAGGGAGAGCCGCACACTACAAGTCCTCAGCATTCAGAAAATCAACATGGAACAGTTGAGCTTCCAGCGCAACAAAGTGGTGTTGCAAAATCAACAACTGGTATAGGTACTAGATGAAGTTTGTTAAAGCATCCCTAAGCTGGCCATCCTAGTAGACACAATAGCAGAGGCGTGCATCCAAAAGCTAGAAGCAGGGGTGCATAAGGCGTGGAAAGAAATGACAAAGGTTCAACTGGAGCTAAACCTTTAGATCGCCGAGCTGCAGTTAAAGGCACTGTTATCACTCCAGGAAACTCTTCTAGGTTGTAGATCGGAGATGCCTTGTAACATGTATACTTCAATATTGTTCTCTGAACTATTGGAATAAATGATGGTTTGGATCAAGTTAGATAAGCATTTCAGCTCTATTCTCACTCAAGACATGCATGAACACCCTCAACAACACAAGGCTTTAGACCAGAAATGCTCAATAGTTTGAAGATTTAATGGATAGATGGAGAATATTGACAGTACCAACAGATTGCATACATGAACATATATGAATGGCTAGCTACAAGTAGCAAATAAACTTACTAACAATATTGGCAAATGCATATATAATAACACATATAAATGGCTAGCTACAGGCAACAAAGAAGCTTGCTAATCTGATATATCAAAGCAAAGATAAGATGACAGTTATCTGGCCTCACACACATAGAAAACCTGAACAAACTGTTCAAGTGCAAGTGTAGAACAACATAAAGGGAATGGACATTGAACATCTAATGGCAAAAGAAACTTATATTTCTTAGAATGAAGATGAGAAGCTTGAAGGAAAAGAGGAGAAATAGTCTCCAAAAGTTGAACCCTTGTTACATCTTACTAACAGCTATTTATAGCTTGTTTACAATGATCTTGAGCCTTTTGAGGCTTCAGGGGTCTTAATCTGCCTGATATGTACTATTAACTGATTCGATGCCTTCTAGGTAAACATGGCTCAGCATTTTTTTCTCTTTTGACAGTGGGTAACTGCATTCAGATATTTTGGGAAGTTGTTGCGCTGTCTGGGAGCTTTCTTGGGCTAGAGATGCCCCATAATGTTTGTTAGGATGGCTGTTGTGCTGGCAAGACTGTTGATGTGGTTGTTGCACTGTTGGAGCTCCCTGAACTTGTTTGATTTGGCTGTGTGGCACACTGTGGCTCCATGATTGCTGCTTGGGCTAGTTGGGCATGCTTTGTTGTGTTGTAGATGCCTCCCAGCATCGATTTCTCTTCAAACTGTTTAATAATGAGTGTTTTATGTTTTACATAGAAACCACTATAATGTTGTAAAATCCCACCAATGTTTGTTCCTTTCGGACTTTAAAAGTCCTAAAAAATGATTTATTTACCCGTCGGGTCCAGGCTACATCGCTATCGGTGCTGCCAAGGTTCCTATGTATTTCGTTATATAGTGAAATACATGGAAAATAAATTAAAATGGCCTTCTACGGATTTGAAAACATATCCATTTATCGCATATAATTACATCGGGTCTGGCCCATTAGGTCGCACGTATGCCTGTGACTAGGCCTCATCCCTAGGTTGGCGCTGATAGCGATATTGCGATGTGATAAATTGCAATCGTGAGTCACTCGTTCCCCTGTCCTTTATGTAACAACACATGTGCTTCCCGCCGATGCGTCCCGCCGATCCGATCATTGGCAATCGCTGATCGGCGGTGTCACGCACCCGCCTTTCGACTGTCCCCTCTATCCTACCAATATGTGATTTTCCACTTAGATCTGGGTTGTTAATCGGTCAGATCTAACAATTGTTGTGCGATGCCCTGTTTAAGCCTACGGTAATGGTTTTTCCATGGTGTTTTGAGCCTCCTGATAGTGTATTTCCACCCTTGCAAGGGCTTTACTCTCGCAACCATTTCAACTTTGAACGATCCTTGATAGGATTTTGAAGACTTTTGGGGCATACTCGGATCCTTTTTTGGACCGTTTGCCTACAAGGCTAACACTGGCTCCCTCTAGGGATGAAAGCCTCCCTATGAGGTTTCAAGAACTATAGATCAATGCCTTTCCTATAAAAACAAAAATTAAATCTTCCTTCTAGTGTTCCAATTGGCATGGAGTATATTTTGTAATGAAATAAAAACTTGGAAAAACATATTTACAATAACAAGGCCTTAAAGCCTTAAACGAAATAAAGTTCCAAGAATCTTCCATTTACTGGGCTGCCAAAATTATCTTCTCCTTCCAGAATGTGCAGAATGAATGTATTGTTTTGCTAAGTTTGAGTGATGACAAAAGGACCTGTCCAGAAGAAGTCAAACTTGCCCTGATTTCCTCTCTTTTCCTTAAATGCATCCCATTTAAGAACCCAATCACCAACTTGGAAATTGTCCACTTTTGCTTTCCTATCAAAGGTTTCTGTGATTTTCTTCTGATGAGCCTTTGACTTCTCAATTAGCTGCCCTCTGATCTGCAGTAGTTCAACCAGTTATTCATTATTCTTACCATGTCATTTTCTTCATCATGTTCTTCTTGCAAGAACTTTTCCATAGGGAGAATCAGCTGGATGGGGAAAACAACATCAACACCATAAACTAGTTTAAATGGAGAATTTCCTATGGATTTTTTGATGGTAACTCGGTTATCCCATAGAGCAAACTTTAGCTTGGAATCCCAGCTCTTTTTTTTGTCCTCTAACAGCTTTTTGATTACCCTTACCGGGCTCTTGTTAGAGGATTCTGCCAGGCCATTGCCTAGAGGATAATATGAGGTAGAATGCACCACTTGAATGCCCATGGATTCAGTCATGTCCATCAATTCTTTTGCCTTGAATGCTGCTACATTATCAGTGACTAGTTTGGTTGGGCAACCAAATCTAGTGAAAATATTCTCATTCAAGAACTTTATGACATCTTGATGATTGGCATTTTTAGTGGGTATAGCCTCAATCCACTTGGTAAAATAATTAGTGGCTACTAAGATCCATTTGTGTTGGCCACTGGAATGTGGGTTGATCTCACCTATAAAGTCCAAGCCCCACTGTTGGAAGGGACCATTGACATGTATTGGCTTTAAGGGAAGAGATTTTGGCTATTGTCTTCCTGCAAACCTCTAACATTTGTCACAAGCTTTTACAAAAGAAAACACATCGAAGAACAAAGTAGGTCAATAATATCCAGCCCTCAAGATTTTGTGAGCTATGGTTTTCCAATAATGATGCCTTCCACAGATGCTAGAATGAAACTAGTGTATGACCTCTAGAGATTGTTCTTTAATCTAGACAACTCAAGAGGATTCTTGATGGGTCTTTCCAATAAAGCAAATTTTTATTAATGTAGAATTTGGCTGATCTAAGTTTAATGGCACGATCTTGACTTGAGCTAAGTCCTGGAGGGTCTTCTAGCTCTTGCAAAAAATGAACTATGTTGTAATACCATTCACATGTGACTATATTTTCAGCCAAAGACTGATCCTGATTTTGCTCTGCTGTTGCTCCCTTTGCATGCTCATAATCCAAATTTAGACCCATGGAATTTATATCTAACAACCTGCATTTTTCTTCAGCCATAAGTTTAGCCAAGCCGTGGCCTTTGACAAGCTTAGTGGACTTCACCTCTATGTTAAACACTATGAATTTTGCAATCCATTTAGCTCTCTTCCCATCAATATCTGGTCGAGTTAAGACATCCTTTACTAAGGCTAAAGGTACACATGCAACTACTTTGGAATGCAGAATATAAATTCTGAATGCCCTTAAAGACTTTATAAGAGCATAAGCTTGTTTTTCGATAAGGTCATACCCTAGTTCAACATCCCTTAAAGTTTTGCTAAAAAAGGCCACAGGGTGCTCTATGCCTTCATCATTTTTCTGCAATATAACTGCCACAAGTGTATCATAAGAGGCAAAAGAAAAGATACAAAACTCCTTAGTGTAATTTGGGCTGATTAGAGTGGGAGCTTCCATGATAGCTTGCTTGATGGCTTCAAAAGAGCTTCTTGAAGCATCTGTCCATTTTATTTCTGCTCCTTTCTTCAGCATGGAAGTGATGTGCTTTACAAGCTCTGCAAAGTTTGGAATGAACCTCCTTACAAAGTTAATCTTGCCCAAGAAGGATTGAATGTCCCTTTTTGACTTTTGGATGGACAATTTCTGAATGGCTTGAACCCTGGCTAGATCAATCTTCACACCTTCAGCAAAAACAATATGTCCTAGAAGTTTTCCTTCTTCTAGAGCAAACTATGACTTCTTTGGGTTGACTGAAATTCCAAACTGTCTGCACTTTAGGAAGACCTTCTTCAAATGTTGTAAATGGTCTTTATGGCTGCTAGAGAAGACTGTTATGTCATCCAGATAAATAAGGACAAATTTGTCCTTCTCTCCCATGAAGGCTATGTCCATGGCCCTTTGAAAGGTAGCGCCAACATTCATCAGTCCGAAAGGCATCTTGGAGTACATGAAAGTGCCCCAAGGAGTAGTGAAGGTAATCTTTTCCTGATCTTCAGGGTGTACAACAATTTGATTGTAACCTGAAAATCCATCTAAGAAAGACATGACTCTAGACCCTGAAACTCTTTGCAGCAAATGTTCCATCTTAGGCAGGGGATAGTTATCTTTTTTAGAGCACTTGTTCAGATTTCTGAAGTCAAGACAAAGCCTGGTTTCTCCATTTTTCTTTCTTACTACCACAAGGTTAGCTATCCATTTTAAATACCTTAGGGGCACTATAATTTTGGCATCCAATATCTTCTTGATCTCTTTCTCAATCAAAGGCAATAAGAGAGGGTTGATAGGTCTTAGCTTCTGCTTAAAAGGGGTGGTATTCTTTTCCAATGGGATCTTATGCTAAATGATGTCTGTGTCATAGGTTTTAAGATCATTGTATTCCCAAGAAAAAATCTCAGTGAATTGCTTCATAAGGGTGCAATTCTCAAAATTCTAGGTAGAGGACAGACATATTTATGTTTTTTGGATGGGATGGGCTCCCTATATTATGTTTACGAATAGCAGATTCATTTTCTGTTTTGGCAGGCTTATATGGCACATTGTTTTGATCGAAAAACTTCTCTATAGGCACCAATCCTTTTGGTATGTAATTACTGGGCAGCTGGACGATACTTCCTTGGCCGATCTCACTTTTTAGCTTGGGCTGGCCATATTCTCCCATGGCTTCATTTTCCCGATCGATGTGCGTTTCAGAAAATTCCTCCATGACTTGCAAAAATCTATTAATTTCCTCATCGTCTTCAAAAACTCTCTAATATTTGACATTGTCAAGAAGAGACGGTCTGTATTTTACCTGAACTTCGTATGTCAATTTAGGAGGCAAAGGAGGAATAAACATGCTAGGAGAGACAGCGAGGGAGTCGGTAAGCTGGTTCTTCATTCTTGAAATATAAGAAATGCTAAAATCATTGAAACAATCTTTGAGCCTCCATACCTCATCTCTGTATGCCTTTAGCCTTGGATGCTTAGCTTGGAACGTTTTATTTACCTGTTGAATAATGAGATCTACGTCTCCAAACACTTTCAGGCCTTTGATACCCATTTCTTTAGCAAAGCTTAAGCCCAAAATTAAAGCTTCGTATTCTGCGATGTTGTTTGTGACTTGAAAGGTTAATTTGAAAGATAAATGAATGTATTCCTGTGTTGGGGACACAAAGACAACACCTGCCCCTACAACTTCTTTAGCGCAAGCCTCATCAAAAAACATATCCCAAATCTGTGGGTTTTCTTCCTCAGCTATCTGGCAAACTGGTTTCCTGAGGTGCGTGGAGTTCCAACTGAGATTCTTCAATATGAAGGATACAAGCTCCAAAATTAGTGTCAATAGCATATATGGGATGATTGGTGGGATTCTTTTCATCGTTGATTATATAAGCCAATTGTGCCTCTCTGTATAATCTCTTTCTCTCACCTCTGAAAACTGGGACAATAGCATAGGATAGATCTTTTTCGTAATGATCCACCTAGTCTCTTGATCCAACCTCTGGAAAGTAAGATGCCAAACTTGGGAGGTACATCTGCTACGACAATGTCCATCATCATGCTTTTCATAGGCAGCTGAGACAAAGTGATGGCTAGGTCCTTGATTAACCCTAGACATTTCACTTTTCTAGAGTCAAAAGAAAATAGGTCATGATAAGGCTTAGTCATGTCAAGACCCAACTGATCCATGACAGCTGTTACACAGTAATTTGTAACCATTGGTCACCGTCCCTGTTACCCCTTTCCCGTACTTTGGAGGACTCATCCCGGGACCTGTGAGCAATGACATAACTTAAAAACACTTGCATTATGTTCCCCTGAGTATGGACTTCATGTGCCTTGAAGACACCTCCTGCAAAATATCCCTGAAAAGTTCCCTTTTTCCATTAGCGCGGGTCCATAATGTACTACCCGTGCCAATGAATGAGATCCTCAAAAGAAGGTGCGACCATTGGCGCTCTGTCTTAGAGTAACACCCACACCAACCAAGTTTGGTAAATATTTTTGACAAACGCGCGCCCAGATGTTTTTTCCCTTCAAGTCATGAAGTCTTTTGAGGATAAAGCTCATCTTCTAGATGTCGACAGTCATCATCTATCCTTTACATCTATCCACAACGGCTTTTTGGAGATAATGCCAATCCATAATGGGTGTCTTGATTCATTGTATTTTCTTCCCCTCCTCCATCTATAAAAGTCTGTCCTCATGCATTTGACAAGCTAGTTCTTGAGTAGTAGTGATAATGCTTGTCCTGAGTGATAGTAAGAGTCTTGGAGCATAGGGAGGTTATGCTGCCGGAAGTCTGAGAGAGAGAAGGTCTATTGCAAGACATGTATAGCTGCTCGCCCAGCCAGAGGAGAAGTTCAACGTCAGAACTTTGGTTGTATCTTTCTCTGTTGATTATTCATTAATAAACGACTACCATTATGGTTCTGATCTTATTGTTGATTATGATAATGTTTGATCTATTTCCTTTCTGACTGATATATAGTTGTATTTAGTGGATTTTATGCTTGTGTTCGCTTCGTTCTTTGCATGTGCAGGTATCCATTCGCGGAGATCGTGAGGATCGTGACCTGCCAGAGCAAGGGAACGGGAGTATCAACTCTTCTACGACACTAGCGTTGGACTCCAGGTTGGTTCTCATAATCCACTTTCAGTTTGCAACTAGGAACTTGCATGGTAGCGTGAATTGATTGTTGCTAGACCCATTTTGGGCTAGTGGGATCGCCTCTGTCCGCAGAGGGGATTTACCTCTCCAACAATAGCCTTGGGCATTAGATTATGGCTGGCTCCAGTGTCCAAAAGGTAGTTGAGAAGGATTTTATCATGAATATTCAGAGAGACATAGAATGATGGGGATTTGTCTTCACAGTTTTCAATCATTTGGCTAAGGATAACAGTTGGTTTGTCATCTTGCAGATTTACATAGTCAGTAGAGGCTTGGATGGCTTTAGGTTCAAGGACCTTGAGGATGGATCTTTTGAAGGACTAATTCTTCACTAGTTCAGTCGGAGGCATAGGTATTCTTAGCTTCTGAATTTCTGATTGCAAACTGAAAGGAGAAGGGGACTTATTGAGGCCTCTTACATGATGAGTTAGATCTTTGAGGATGATGGGATCAACTGCCAGTTGTTTTTGCATATTAGCTTGCGGTACTATAGGGATAGTATCTCTTTGAACAGGATTTTCCTTGGAATTATTTATCTTTGACCTTAAATTATATCTTTGTTGATCTACAACTTGTAGAATAGCTTCACCATCCCATTCTAGGTTGATCTGGTCATTGCATAATGAATTTTCATATGAAGCTGAGGTAAAAAAGGAAGCATTTCATTTTTCTTCTAGACAATGGATCTCATCATCTTCTTCGAACTGCTCTTCTTCCATGATTGTATTCTAAAAAGGAGCCTTCACCCTTTGGTCTTCATTTGCATTTTTGTTTCTTTGCAAAATCCACAATTTCTCATTCATTATTCTATATGGATTTGGATTTGGATTTCTTGGGGCAAAGGTATTAGGCATTCTTCCTTTCCCCGGTCACTACTCAACCTTCAATTTAGAGATTTCAGAGGCTAATGACTCGATCATTTTGTTCATTTTATCTATCTTAGGATCAGAGGATGATGAAGACTCGCCCCTCTGTCTTCTTCTATCAACATTTCCCTTGGGTTTCTCTGTAGCCATGATGTTTGATTCTGTTATCACAAAAATCCACCCTGATAGGATGGTGATAAGGAAGACTTTGAGTAACTATTTCAAACCAAACTTTTGGTTGAGACTTAGCCTCCTCAGTCTGAGAGGGCTCTCTCAAAGGGTTAATGATTTTTATTAAAGAATAAGATAGAAGGCTAACTCTATGGTTTGTGATTGTATATGTTTATAGGTTGAAAGATGAAGGCTGGCTACCATTGGGCTATGGAGTCAAAGTACATTCAGTACCACAACAATATCAGCTTGACATGAAGTCAGGGCATAGAGAGTTTTTATACATCAACAAAATAAAGATACAATGCAAGGAAACACAGTTTATAAATACATGAAGGAAGTTAGAGCATCATTGATGAGTTCTAAGTAACATGTATTCATACCATTGCAAATAAGTGAAAGAGGAAGGCCATGAGACAATAGAACATTAAAAACTCTCTTTGAATCCTGAGTAGTGAAGCCAAAACATTCTACCTTGCATGGAAGTCAAGGCATTATAGAGTTCAAGTGCAGAAATGCAAATATAAAACAGTGAAACACAATTAGTTTATCTATGAAGGAATTTAGAGCATCATTGATGAATTATGAGTATCATAAGTAAACATCACTACAATGTAAGTATTGGAAGATTCCATCAAAACAAGAACATACAAGAACTCTTCATGAATCTTGAGTTGTCTACGTAGAAATTCTGCATTAGGTTAAAAATATACACAGTCTGCACATAGAGCAGCAGCTGAGCCAAAAAGTTTCCAACCCCTTGCTAATTCGACCTCTTGCTCTATATAAAGCATTTATAACATGTATTCCTTCATCCTTCATCAAGAGAATTCGAATTTGCTACGAGTGACACCTATTCTAACCATAAAACAAACTATTAAATACAAATGATAGAAACTAGCAGTCCTAGAGTCCTAATACAATTAGGAGTACAACTCCTTGTTATGATTACAACAACCTTATCTAAACATTAAAAGCATTCTTTGACAGCTGCAACTTCATGAAGTCAAATTTGATGAAGCCTCCCACGTTGTCACCTGACTGCTGATGACAAACCCTAGAAATTAGGGAACATGTTTCCCTATTTTTAGGCTTAGGATCCTTGAAAATGGCACGTGGGATAGAGCCCTTATCTTCTCACTCATGACATATTTTACGAAACTGAAGGAGGTTTCTATAGTCCATGCTGTCTAGAACAAAAACCTCTCTTTCTTTTTTAAAACACTTATCCAGTTGTCCAAAATCTGTCCTTGAAAAACACATGTCAAACAGGAAAAATCCGTTCTCTGAAATTAGGGTCTCAAAGAAAGCTTAATATCTCCCAACTGAAAACACTTATGAAGAAAGTGAGATAGGTTATTGTAGCTGGATATTTTTTGAAGATAAAACTCCCTCATAATTCTAAAATACCTTTTCTTGTAACCAGACACTGATCTTGAAAAAACTTGCTCAAACTAGAAGACAAAGTTTGACTTTCAACAGTTTCGTAGCGCAAGTTTAAGCATACATTCCTCCCACCTCAGAACGAATTTGAAGAAAATGAAAGAGGTTTTTGTATTTCAGTATGTTATAAATAAAAGCCTCTTTCAATTTTCAAAATTGAGTTCTCAGCTTCTCCAAAACCCTTCTAGAAGTGGACTAGTAAAAGCCGAAAACAGAGTTTTTTATGCTGAAACAGGCTTTTTCAGGGGTTTTCTAGCACGCTAAGAAAACTCCTAGTTCAGAATCCATGATTTCTTAGCACGACCAGTGAAAATTCTAGGTTTTGCACTATGAAAACTCCTAGGTAGCTTGTAGTGCATGAAAACCTTGACACAAGTTTGACACATGGAATTTTAGGTGTGACGTGGGGCCAATGATGGGCAAGAATGGAGTGTTGACCCTATTTGACCATATAAACAAGACTCTTTTCTAAATCTTAGACACTAAAGTGACCATGGAAAGACTAGACCAAGACTAACACCAATCCTTTGGAATCTTAGTGATGTCAAAACACATGGTGAGGCTTTTAGGACATGGAATGAGGCTGTGAAACTTTTTTTTTGGAAAAGAGAATGACACTTATTGAGATGAGATGACTCAAAACCTATAAGACTATGACTAGAAACAAGGAAAAATTTCCAAAGCTTAGAAACAAAAATTTTAGGGTGATAATAGATTCCACTTCCAAGGCTGCATCCTGCATCTCAGCCAAAGTAGCACATTGCCTCTCTCTCAACAGTAGGTAGAAGTCAGAATCAAAAGCACTGTCATAGGTGAGTTTAGCAGAGGTAGTAGTGGGTTTTACTTCAGCTGGAATCTTGTTGTACATATGGTTAAACCTTTTATTGAAATCAAACAGCAACTCACCATTTTATCTTTTTAAGTTTCCAAACTCAGTGTGGTAGTAGAGGAGGTCCTTTTTATCCCCCCAATGTTTGAGAAATGCATAATCTAAAGCTTCGATATCTGCTATAGATCTTGGGGTTAGTTCTCTAAACCATTTCCTAGCCTCTCCATCTAGACTTTGGACAAAGACTCTCATCCACACATCATCCTCACTAATGTCCAGATTATCAGCATAGCTATAAAATGACTCAAGATGTTTTTCAACAGTAACACCTTCAGTCCCAGTGAATTTAGGCATATATTTATGATATTCTCTAGTAGGCATGACATTTAAAGGAGTGGGCAGTACTAGAGGCCCATACCTAGTAGCTATGATTCTTTCCATTTTAGTAGGTGCTTGTGGACCTGCCATAGCTGTGGTAGCTAAAAGAGTACTGGCAGTCTGAATGATAGAGGGTTGAGGGGTGACTGGCAGGACCAAAGGTGTCTGATGGGTAGGAGGTGAGGTTTCCTTAGGGCTTAAAGCAAAAGGAGAACCTAAAGAACAAGGAGCTTTATGAATCTCTGAGAGTTTTTCTTCATTGCTAGTATTAGATGCTATACTATCAACATGTATTTGTTCTATTACAAGCCTTTCTTGAAGAGATATAGAAGATTGTTTAGGTTTACCTGAAACTAATGCTCCATTCTGCAATACCTTTCTCTCTTTTATTATTTTTTCAGGATCAGGCACTGGGTCAGCTTGTAGTTTTTGAGGATTTCTCTGAGTATGCTTTACAAACTAAGCTAGAATTATGAAGGGGAGTCGCAAAGCGGTTCGGCCTCTAGTAGAGTCGCCAGATAGATGATTACAACCAAAAATGTGCCCAGAATTTTTCTATCATCAAAGCTGGATCTGTGTCGTTTCCCAGGGAAGCTAAGCTTCAATTTCCTTTCCCTGACAATGGTGCCAATTATGTTATCACTCTAGGAAACTCTCCTAGGTTGTAGATCGGAGATGCCTGGTAACATGTAATATTCAATATTGTTCTTTGAACTATTGGAATAAATGATGGTTTGGATCAAGTTAGATAACCATTTTAGCTCTATTCTCACTCAAGACATGTATGAACACCCTCAACAACACAAGGCTTTAGACCACAAATGCTCAATAGTTTGCAGATTTAATGGAGAGATGGAGAATACTGATAGTACTAGCAGATTGCATACATGAACATATATGAATGGCTAGCTATAGGAAGCAAATAAACTTACTGACTATATTGGCATATGCATATATAATAACACATATAAATGGCTAGCTACAAGCAACAAAGAAGCTTGCTAATATGATATATCAAAGCAGAGATAAGATGATAGTTATCTGGCTTCACACACACAGAAAACCTAAACAAACTGTTCAAGTCCAAGCGTAGAACAACATAAAGGGAATGGACATTAAACATCTAATGGCAAAAGAAGCTTATATTTCTTAGAATGAAGATGAGAAGCTTGAAGGAAAAGAGGAGAAATAGTCTCCAAAAGTTGAACCCTTGTTACATCTTACTAACAGCTATATATAGCCTGTTTACAATGATCCTGAGCCTTTTGAGGCTTCAGGGGTCTTATTGTGCCTGATATGCACTGTTAACTGATTCGATGCCTTATAGGTAAGCATGGCTCGATGGTTTTTCTCTTCTGATAGAGGGGTAACTACATTCAGATATTTTGGGCAGTTGCTGCGCTGTCTGGGAGCTTTCTTGGGCTAGAGATGCCCCATAATGTTTGTTAGAATGGTTGTTGTGCTGACAGGATTGTTGATGTGGTTGTTGTGCTATTAGAGCTCCCTGAACTTGTTTGATTTGGCTGTGTGGCATGCTGTGGATCCATGATTGCTACTCGGGCTAGTTGGGCATGCTTTATTGCTCTGTAGATGCCTCTTGGCCTCTGTTTCTCTTCAAATTGTTTAATAATGATTGTTTTATGTTTTACAAAAAAACCACTATAATGCTGTAAACTCCCGCCAATGTTTTCTCCTTTTGGACTTTAAAAGTCCTAAAAAATGATTTATTTACCCATCGGGTCCAACCTTCGGGTCGCTGTTGCCTATTGCAGATGGCCCGATCCCTTTGTTCCCTTCGTATTTTTGCAATATGGAGAAAACGTTAAAAAACATGAAAAATCAGCCTTTGTGGACTTGAAAAAATATATATATTTCATATCTAAAACACATCGGGTCCAGACTTCATCGCTATCGGTGCTGCCAAGGTTCCTATATATTTCGTTACATAGAGAAATACATGGAAAATAAATTAAAATGGCCTTCCACAGATTTGAAAACATATCCATTTATCACATATAATTACATCGGGTCTAGCCCATCGAGTCGCACATATGCCCGTGACTAGGCCTCGTCCCTAGGTTGGCGCCAATAGCGATATTGCGATGCAATAAATTGTAATTGTGAGTTGCTCATTCCCCAGTCGTTTATGCAATAGAACATGTGCTTCCCACTGATGCGACCTTCCGATCCAATCATCGGTGATCACTAATCGGCGGTGTCATGCGCCCGCCTTTCGACTGTCCCCTCTGTCCTACCGATATGTGATTTGTCACTTAGATCTGGGCTGTTGATCGGCCAAATCTAATGGCTTCTGTGAAATGCCCAGTTTAAGCTTGCGGTAATGGTTTTTCCATGGTTTTAGAGTGTTTTGAGCCTCCTGATAGTGTATTTCCGCCCTTGCAAGGGCTTTCCTCCTGTGACCATTTCAACTTTGAATGATGCTTGAGAGGATTTTGAAGAATTTTGGGGCATAATTGGATCCTTTTTTGGACCGTTTGCCTACAAGGCTAACAGACACAACCGTCCACCCCTCCAGAAGTCAGAGAACAACGCACCAATGCTATTATAGCGAGACTGGACGAGATCGGCAGTGCAATGTGAGACTGCACCAGCATGTTGGAAGAGTCATTTGAGGTCCTCACAAATCTACAGGAGGAACCCAATATCCAGTGCTTAGAGACAAAGGCGCGAGTACTCCGACAGCAGTATGATAATGTCAAAGGAACTACGCAGATGGTGGCCCTCACTTAGAGGCTTGCGCAGATGCAACAGACCACAGGGAAGTAGTCCTGAAGGCACGCATTCAACCTTGGATCGACGAGGCCTTCACCATCATAGCATAAATTGAAGGCAAGCTCACACAAATGCAGGGGATACAGGTACAGATGTAGAGAAGCCGTTTTGACACCATGGTCTTGGAACAATATGTACAATAGATCCAACAGGTAGCAGCTCAGTGTTTTTCTGACCTTGCAGCAGTTTGAGTAGAGTTGGAAGGACTCTGCTTGAAGATATCCACACCGACAGAGTGACTCGAGGGTGTGTTACAATGTTTGTGTTGGGGGCTTGTTGGGCATGGAATCAACCCAAGGCATGTTTTGGGGCTTAAAGCCCAAGTTTTGATCAAATCCTTTTGTAAAAGCTCTGCGAATTTTGGGCATGGAGCGCGAAATCATAATAGAGTCACAGGGTTATCCGCCCTAGTTTTTGTAATGTAATTTTGGCTAGATAGACCTACCCATGGTCCTTGGACCATGGGATTGTATAAATAGAGCAAGGCTTTAAGAAGAGAAAAGAAGAAGAGGAATGATAAGTCTAAGTGATCGAGTCAAAGTGTAAAGGGTGTCTTTGGGTCGTAGAGTAGGAGAAGGCTCTACAGTTGAGTGCACAGAGGCCTAGTGGTCCGCAGCTAAGTGCGCGGACCCCTACAATTAATTTCGTAGGGCAAGTCGAGTCTGTAACCACTGAAAGAATCAATAAAGAGAAGTTTACCATAATCCTGTGTATCTTTTCCTATTTTAATGTATGATTGGGTATAAATTGCAAAGTATATTGTTTATGTGCTATGTGAACTCATATGAACGTTTTTTATAAATAAATATAATGTAAGACACCCAAGTACGTGAAGGTAATTAACTGGTATAGGAAGATAAGTAAGATCTCGGGTTATAGTGCAAAGCACTGCTCTAGTAGCGCGGAAGCTCCACAACCCCTAGTTAGGGTTGTGCAAAGGCAGTGTATCATGGCGTGAGGAACAAGGAAGTGCATGAAGTGACCTGCACGTAGGCACGAACAATTGGACCAGTTGAACCTCTCAGACATCTCAAGGGTGCGGAAAGCTGGTTCCAGCACCACCCCATACTACTTCGGGTGAGACCTCAGTCCGCGCTCCACGAACTATTGCCGAAAGGGTTAGTAGTACAAGGATTTATTTGGCTAATTAACTCCGAACCTGGGTCAGGCCCCAAAAAGCCAACAGGGGTAGAAATGCTTTCTGAAATAGTTGCTGGGGTTTTGGATTGGCCCCACATGCACTAGCGCCCCCCCTTATGGAAAACATGGCACACTAACGCCCTCCTCTAGGTCGTGAAGGGCGTTTAATGCCCCTCTAGACCTAGAGGGGGGCGTTAGTCGCATTTTATGTGCTAGGGAATCCCCAAAATCCAAAAATCCACCCCCAATGTGGCTAAACAAGGTTAAAGAATGTAGGATAAGGGTTTTTCCATCTACCAAGAATAAACGAAAAGTTGAATGATCACCTGGATTGCCCGCCATTGTCTGGAGAAGATCTGCTCCTCTTTCACTTCAAAACACTCTCACAACACTCAAACGATGCAAATGATGAAAATGGAGGCTCAAACACTTCCTTATAGTCACTCTGGAGGTATGACTTATCTTAATTAAAGTCATTGAAGTAGAAGTAGTTCATTTCCTATGCGATTTATCAGGTGCCAAGTCGACACATCGTCAAATATAACTCATGCTTTGATGAAAAGACTTTGAGGGTTGAATTGCAGAAATGACCATGTTCGATTCACTATGAGCGCTTTCTTTTATGGGATCTTTTATTTCTCTTGAACTAAAAAATCCCTGAGTTTTCTTCATTGGGCTTGTTAAACTCCCACGACGACGGTATGAGCGCTTCCTTTTTGGGACTCTTTCTTGCTCTTAAATTGAAAGATCCACAAGATTTTTCCCTTCTTCAGGCTCGTTAAATCTACGAAGAAGGAATGAGCAGCTATTTTATCTCTTTTTCCTCGCTCATTAAAATTAAAAAGATACCTCGAGTTTTCTTCATTTGACTCATTAAAACTTGATGAAGATCTATTGAGTTTTTCGTTGCGTGACTCATTAAAATTTTATGACAAATATCAAGTTTACTCCATCCCCTCGTACTCATAACAAAATGAGGCAAATGTCTATTGAGCGTAGGTTTATATCTTTATCCAGACTCAGTAGAATAACTTAAGGAAAATGAACCTTTTCGGGTATACTATTAAACCTTTGTTGCACTCGTTAAAAAATATGACAAAGGGAACACCTTGGAGTCGCTCTTTATGATCTCTTCAGACTCTCGAAATATGAAAAGACCACCAAGTTTACCCGCATGGACTCATCAAATTAATCAGATGGGGAAAGTGGACAATACAATTGCTTTATGTCCGTATTTTGAAAAGAGCTTTTTGGCAGCAGATGCTCCCTTGGACATGGCACTCCCTTATCAAAACCTTCTTTGTGATGACCTCTCAACATGAACCTTACCATCCTATGTGTTTAGCCTATATACCCGAATGTTCTTGCATCTCTGTATCCTAACACTCTTTGGTGTTCATGAGTTTGGTGCTACATGGTTAAAAACTTTGTTTTGTTCCTTATATTGTTCAAAGGAAGCCCTTTATCTTCTATTTCCACCTTCAAACCATCAAGCATATTCTTCCATCATGCCATTTGTCGATTCAACCTAATGCTCAAACTATTCTTCAAAAAACAATCAATCTTGTCCCATTTTGTGTCAACTGATGTAGGACACATTATGGCCTACCTTTCGACAAGTCTCTTCCTATCGACTTCAACACTCTATCTAGGAAGCAGACCCAGAAACACTTCAGTGCCTTGGAACTTGTAGACATTAGTAGAAGGTTACCTTGTGTTTGGTCAGGGGTTTTCATTACTGTCTCTTGGTTAAACAATTCTAGGAGTGTTCAACGATTTTTTCTCCACACTCGCTATATTGTACTTTGCATCTTGGATACCATCACCATTATCGGAGGCCATCCTCACATCTGTTAATGGTCTCCATTATTGACTAGTAATTAGATGGTTTCGTACATGTTTGAACTCAATGACTTTATTCACAGGTATCGAACTATGCTGTTATGGTGAAGCGGAGATCAAGACCTTGGGTAGAGGCTTACATCAGTCAACCTTGTTTCCTCTCCCAAGTTTTGTATATTATTTTTTGGAGACAGCTCATTATAATGATCCTATTATGGCATATGTTATGCATTGTGATTATTGGCAGCCACGATCGTCATATCTCTTTGTTGAGAAATCACTATGACATAACTAATGACTATGGCAATGCCTGACTTAGGACATGATTTTATATGTTTTATATATATCTATTGTATCAAGTTCCTCTTAATCCTAAAGCTCCAATCCTCTCTCTCTTTTTTTGAAGAAAATGACATTTATATAAAGTATTTTGGCCATCGTCTCTGCCTCTAATCTCACACTTTAGGGGGCAACTGTTACACAGGAAAATGACCTCCTCATTAGATTAGAGGACAAGGGCAAGATGACAGAAAGACTGACCAAGTTCATAGGCCTATTTGTCAAGCTAACGCTCTCCAAGAACTAGCAACCTACTTTATAAAGATTCCTAGCCATGCATCAGGTGAGTTAGTCCCTAGGATAACTCTGATTGTTACCTCAAGAAGAGCGTTAGTAAACTTACGTAAGTTTATTAAGGTCAAAGGAGAAAGTTGACCGAGAAATATCCCTATATTGACTCGTATGTCAGCTCATAAAGCAAGGAAACATCCAGATTCAAATTGTTTGGGGGAATTTCTATTCCTAATGGAGTCTACAAATAAGGAAAAAGTGATAAAGCATGGAAACATCTCTCCTTTTTCCCAAAAGAAATCATGAAGGATTTGGCAAGGCTTATCCTCTCATGCTATATATTTGAGGCTAGGGTCATTGTGAAAGAGGTCGAAACTATTGAAAGGATTGTCTATTGAATGTTGAAGCTTGTATTAGACATTGGCTCTTCAAGAGGTTAAGAAGAGAGAGAGAGAGGAGATGGAGGAGTAAGGGAAGACTAATGAAACTTATGGTTGTAATCACTCTTTTCTATCATTCATATAGACCTGCAATTGTGTTTTCCATTCCATGGCATTTGTATTCTGATTTATTTACATGTTTATGCAACACTAATGATTATGAGTGGCTTAGATGTATGGAGTTAGATATCCATATGTATTATTGTATTGATTGTTGAAGTTATATGTTGTGATATTATGCATCGTATTGTTTATGTGTAGGTATTGGTCTTGGAGTTAGTTGAGGGGTCTTCCACTTAGCTACTTTGCGTTCTTAAGCAACATCACACCAAGACCTGAGGTAACAATCCTTCTTCTTACTTTGATTATCATTTCACTAATATGGATATGTGCATGTATCTCTGGGCTAGCTGCAGCTAATATGACTGTCTGATGAGGATCCCAAGAAGATCCTTGAGGATATCTCCATCACCAAACATCCATGCATTAATCCCTATAGTATATTCATTGATATATTCAGAGAAATTGGCAACGCTTATGTGTATGTACATTAATTAAACCCTTAAACCCTAAGCTCTTAACCCTTAACACCTAAACCATTCAACCCTAAACTCTTAACCAATAACCCCCTACTCACTAAAACCCCATTAACTTCTAAATCCCATAGGCCCTAAACCCCCTAAACCTAACTTAAAACCTAACCTATTAACCCCTAACCCCTTAACCTATTAACCACTAATCCTAACTTATAATTTGACGCTGAAAGTTTTATAACTAATATTTTGAGATTTTAAAAAACGTAATTTTATCACACATTTAAGGTAATATTTTTGGTTAATACTGTTTCAAATTTAATATTTATGAATAAAAAAGTTATAAGTTTTAACTATAGAAATATTTTCTTTTTTACATTACACACACACACACACACATATATTGTCAGTTAAGGAAGATTCTATTATATTATAATGAAAATAAAAAATACACACTAATTTTCAACGACTCTTCCTGCTTCACTTTGATCAAATTTGTTAGCTAGGAGAGGCAGAATGTATTGCATAAGATCATGTCATTGAACCTTCATTTCCGGCCGGATAAACAACCATATATACCAAAAAATAAGTAAAATGAGTAAACAAACAATAGACTGCATATCAAGGTGGCAGTTGAGGAGGATGCATGGGTTGAACTACAAGTGGACCCTATCATTCATGCATATGAAAATCAATGTGCTCCATTCCAGCCTCAAGTTCATGCAGGTGGTCATTGGTTTTCCATTGGATTCTACGTACATTATCTAGTTATTCCAGGATCTCTGACTGAATATACTGAATATCATTCATACAGGCTACTAGCTCATCCATGTCCTCATATCTATTCTCATGGAGGATATCCAAGGTGGCCTGAATTCCCATCAATTGACTAGCTATCAATTCCAAGGAGGGAGGTTGGTTGACATGGAAAAGTGAGCAAGCCGCATCCTAGGAATTTTTTTCCCTGTCTCTCTATGTTTTTAGAATCTTCCTCACTGGAGGTGGTCTCCCTGTCTACTCATGCCTCAGGCTACTATTGCTATCCACCCCCTCTATAAGGTCTTCCACGCTGGTGATACATCCCTGCATGCAATAGAATAACCTAGGCTTGGACAAGAACACTATAAAATCTACACTCAATTCTCCCCACCAAACTCCTGCACTAGAACAACAACATAGACTAGACCAGATGATGAGGGGATGACCCTAAAAGGAATGAGGAGGGCCTATACACTCAAATAGGAAAAAAGCTACAAGGGGTGATGAAACTCACTTCCCGACTCAAACCCAATTGACTATAAACTCAAGAATAAAAAATACTTACAATAGGTTCTCATTTTGACCAATTCACTCGAACATTTGCCTCACCGAGGCATACATTACTCACAAGAAATTTCCTAAACCCAAACTGAAAGGAAGCATAATGAATCAACTCAAGAGAGATAGTATGGAATATGTTTCATGTAAGAACATAAACAAAAACAATTATAGACCTTTGGGTCCATGGCCTTCATTATACCATAACACTACCTTAAGGAATAGAGGCTATACTTGAGAAGGGTTGTCATGGAAATATTCCTCAAAGAAAACACCCAATTCAGAACTTGATAGGGGAGCCCTTCCTCCAATGAACGAGATCCCTCAGGATGGAGACTAGGTCTCCCTAACCACTGGTGCCCATTTCCAATGTCAAATCCACAAGATGGAGAGAATATATACCTAGAATTGTAGTGCTCTTTACAAGTCGGAGACCAACCATGTTGAGAGATGCTTTTGCTGTCAAAAGCTATCACTAGACTAAGAGGAAAATTACTAAGGTGGGGAGGCAATTCTCCATGATCTCAGATATATGCTTGTGAGTGGCTTGGGGCTAAAAATCCAACTGATTTTCCTTTCCCAAAATTCTGGTGGTTATTTGGCTCTCTGCGTGAGCCTTCTCGGAAACCCAAATAGTGGCTCCCCTCCCTGCCTCCCCTACTCATCTCCTAAGTCATAAAATTGATTTTGCTTTGCATATCCTGTATCATAAATATGCCCAGAGCCTCCAAAGGCTTCCTCATCTGGACCAGTCGCCAATAAATGCAATTTATGGCATGGTTCATATTTGACACATATTGGAGAGGAGAGGTAGCCCCAAGACCCTATTATCCGAGGAATAATTGATGAGTCTCATCAATAGGTACATTATAAGGGTCATGATTCCATCCTTCAGCTTTATAACTATCTATTTCTCACATTTATTTACATTTTTGTTATATTATGCTTAGTGAGAAGGATAAAAAATGTTTTTTATGTCATGTGGCCTAATATGGTTTAATTATAGGAAATGGAGCAATTTTTTAGATGATTTCTATGCAAGGGCTTGGAGTAGACAAGATGGGGAGAATCTAGGGGGTTTCCCAACTCTTTAACATCCTCAATCAACCCAAGATCACAACACTCTCTCTCATAAGCTCGAGGTCATTGGCATCCAAGCAAGAGGAGGTCATTAGCAGCCAAGCAATTGTAGTTAATGAGGAACAAGATACACGAATCTTGAGTTGTGGGAGACAAATATTCCTATTTTCTAGGGAGTTTCTACTAGCCAGGCTCTTGTATAAATAAGCGTGTAAAAGAGCTCATTAGGATTCAAGTTTTGTTTTCATCTAGGTAGATATTGAGCTCAAGTACTTGTCACTACCATTTTTCACTGTTATGTGATGTATTAGACATTGATTCAATGATAATGCAAAGTTGCTTATTGATTCATCACCGAGTTAGTTCTAGCAGGCTGAGGCTCTTGGGTTTGGGCCCAACCCTAGTGCCTTTTAAGTCCCTCTTGTGTATTTGTATCTATTTTTAGTTCAGAGTGCTTATTAGTTTCTTGCATTTCATTAGAGAATAATCCATCAAAAATCTTTGATTGCTACCTCTACCTCATCTCTCTCATGGGAGCATGAATAAAAGGATTTACAACCACCGTACAAAATTATTATTTTTATGATTTCTTGGAATAATATTTGTGTTATTCATCTTGTTTTGCATGTGCTTGTTGTAGCTTAGAAGTTGGTTTATTGATTAGATCAGAGTTTTGGCATAGATTAGATAACATTTAAATTCAACTCATATTTTCCACTACTAGTTGTTTCATTTTGTCAATGATAAATGGGTATATGCATGTGATTATTGTAGGGATGTTTAGATCTACAGGAAAGGGAACCTTCACCACGTCCATCTTGGAATTCCTCATGTTTTGTTGTGAACCCCAAAATCTGTCCTAAAAATTCTATTCATGAGCTCATTTTCCTAGGATCACCGAGAGCATCTCTCCTAGTGAAAAAAAGTCCTTCAAAAGGATCTGAGTTTGGCTAGGGACCTTGGCCACCCTTCACTTATCTACCTCAATCTCCATCCACCTTTATAGATCATGAAACCATCATTTTCACCTCCTAAACCTTCTCGGAAACCTTCCTGTAGCATTACATGCCTTCCCGTAACAATACAGGGCACTTGTAGAAGCCTCTTGTAGCACACTTGTAGTAGTATGTTTCTTCACCAGTTTTGACCTTTGCTACATTTTGGAATTAGTTTATAAGGATTTTGACCCCATATGTGACTCCATGATCAAGGGAAGTTCGTAGGCCACTCCAAATGCTCCTTTTCCTTCACTACAAAATAGAATAGGGTTAGTTTTCTTATCACAGATTTGGCACAAATAGACCATTGATTTATATGCAAGTGTGAGCTAGTTAGATGATACATAGAATCTTGAGTTATGGTTTGGTAGGTTAGATTCTTATCTGCAAGTAGATTTTATAACTAGATGGTTGATTGTAAGGTAATGTAGTTTCCTTTCAGCAAGTAGTGTAGCTCTTGTATTTTCATGAATTGATTCAATAGCATTTTCAAGTTGAATTTAATAGAATTTCCCTTTTCATAGTTAGAGGTAGCTTCTAAATTGCACCTTCATTAGGTAGTTTTCATTCTAATTCAGTGGTAGGAATGGTCTTGGAGCACTATTGATCAAATTTCCTAGTTGAAGGTGGCATGAGTAGAATCCCATCTACTGTGCATATAGCACTGTCACCTCGAAGTTTGTATGAACCCTGGGATGAGAGTTGAGGAGTCCTTGGGTCTTGCAACACTCTTGGTGCAATACTAAGTCCCACCACTTTTTGGCATTGTTGTCGGGGAGGTGTTTAGGTAGATGTTATTTTTTCTTAAGCGTTGTTTTCTGTTTTGTATACATTTTTGAAGAAGTAACATAATAGAAAAAGAGAAATTTTTTCTTTCATGTCTCATAATAGTAGAGATACTCAAGGAAATTTTTTACCAAAAGCCCCCACACCCTCAAGAAGTCAACCTTCAATCTTCTTCGGTGATTGTCAACTTCCCTCTCTGACTACAAGGGAGTTATAAGACCCTCTAGGTGAGAAACCTAAAATATTTTAAGAACCTACTGGGGAATAAGAAGAACCCACTTCACCTACCCAACATATGGCTGAAAACAATAACAATGAGGTTTTTCCTATCAGAGAGGCTAGAATGAAGAATATAATCCCTACTACCCTTCCACACTTCCATGTCTTAAACTATGAGGATCCTGATACCTTCATGTTTGAAATTTATGTTGTCTATAGGACCTATGACTATGCCTCTGATGAATAGAAGTTGAAGTTATTCCCCTTTACCCTTAAGGATGTAACCTTGCATTGGTTTATGGGTCTGCCTGGGGTTAACATCACTACTTGGCCTCGAATGCAACAAGACTTTAATGAAAAGTACAAATACTATTGTAGGTCCAAATAAAGTAAGGAAGAAATCTTTAGAATGACTCTTGGAATTGATGAATGCATAGAAGACTACGAGGAGAGATTTTAACTCAGTTATAAGAGGGTCAAGTGCACCCTTGATCATGAATCACTCAAATTAGTTCTTCTATGAGGGATCAAGGAGGACATTTTGGAGGCCCTCAACATGCTGTCTGGGGGAGATATCTTTCAGTTATCCTATGATGACATTAAAACTTTGTTCAATAGTCACTCTAGTGTTGCTAGAAAGAAGGGTAGGGCTAGTCAAGGCTTCGTCAGTTCATCTCCTTCCACAAATTCCATCAAGAATGAGATGCAAATCAATAGGACTTTAAAATTGAAATGTTTCATAACTTTGATTTGCAAATAGATACCATGCAGATCAAGAGGATACAAGAGGAAGTAAAGAGAGCCCTAGCTATTTTCAGCCCTAAATGCACTAGAAGGCACCCCATAAACGAATTCTCATTAAATTCCATAAAGGTATGCTCAGTCTGTGAGGAAAAACGTGCCACAGATAAATGCCCTTCTTTTCCTAGTTTAAAAGTTGTATACCAAGGGGAAGAAGGTGGGGCTGAGTAGATTTTCTTTATAAATCAAAGGAGGCCTCAAGGACCTTGAACATACCAACAGGGCATGCAAGGTGTATCTTACTCTTATTACCATCCAAACTAGAATGCACCCTTGCCACCCTGGTACTCTTCCACTCATCCATCATGGTCCACACCTCCTTCTTAGCCTTATGCTCCTCAATATACTCCTCAACCTCTCAATCAACCCTTTTTTCCATATGATCCCGCACCTCCTCAATGGAACAACCCATCACAAGGGTGGAGGCCTCAACTAAACCAACCTCCTGCTTTACTACCTCCACCTCCACCTCAACCACAACTCACTCATCACGATCCACCCAAGCAACTTAAGATGCCTACTCAACCCAATCCGAACTTGAATAACAAGCATGAAAAATAGTTCTACAGTGGAGAGACATCTTACCCTACCTATTTTGTGGAGATCCACGAGGTCAACCTTAGGTCTAGAAGAGTGCTTCGAGATAACCATCCACCATCTCCACCTGCATAAATTGAAGAGGAAACAAAAGAGAGTACCCCTCAAGTAAATCCAACTCCTTTATTTGAGAGAATGATCCATCCTAGCCAACAAATCCTAGAAGGGGTTTAACTTCTAGGAGAATTGAAGAATTTGTGTGTTAAAATACCCCTTCTCTAGGCTATTAAGGATGTTCCCATCTATAATATTATTATCAAGGAGAAATGTTTCAAACACCATGGGAGAAGAAAAGGAGACACCCCCACCATCAACGTTATTGGTGAATTATTTGATTTGATGATGGGGAGAGTAATTTGTCCAAAATACTTAGACCCTGGAAGTCTAGTAGTGGATGTGCAAATTGATGGCATCATTGTCCCTCATACCCTGATTGATCTTGGGGTTGCAATCAATTTGATGACTAAAGAAACCATTCTAAAGCTAAACCTACAAGGAGCTTTGAGAAATACCACTACAATGCTACAACTTGCAGATAGATCCATAGTAGCTTCTGAGGTAGTTGTTGAGGATGTCATGGTCTCCATTGACTCTTGGGAGTATCCTACTAACTTCTTAGTTCTCCATCCCAAAACCAAGTACAACATCCTACCCAATATGTACCTTAGATGATGTTATAGGAGGGGGGAACCTGATGAGGATGGCCTTATTGACCATATCATTCAGAACCAACCCCCCAATACCATTCCTCTTGATGAACTAATAAAAGAATATGAGTGTAGTCCTTGGATTGAGTTGACCTAGGTCCTAAAAATGTTAAATTTTTATAATTTGGCCCATATAGAACCTTGAATATTAAACCCTCTTTCTTGGCCAAATGGGAAGATAAATTGTGCAAGATGATGAGAGAACACTTAGATGTCTTTGATTGGAACTATAAAGAAATGAAGGGAGTGCATCCCTCAATTTGTACTCATCACATATACATCAAGGAGGAATGGAAATGTGTGTTCCAACCTCAGAGGAGAATGAACCCAACCCTCAAGGACATAGTAAAGGAAGAGTTACAAAATTTGTTGGATGCAAGGTTCATATACCCCATCTCAGATAGGGATTTGGCGTCCCCTCTAGTTTTAGTCCCAAAGAATAATGGGAAGTGGAGGATCTGTTTGGATTACATAGGAAAAAACAAAGCTACATAGAAAGACCATTTCCCTTTTCCTTTCATTGACCAAGTTTTATATGGCCTTGCAGGGAAGAAGTTATTCTCTTTCCTAGATGGATTCAATGGTTACAATCACATCCAGATCAGCCCGAACCAAGGCAAGAATACATTCACATGTCCTTAGGGTACCTTTTCTTATAGGTTCCTCTCATTCAGTCTATGCAATGCCCCTGCCACTTTTCAAAGGGAATTTCTAAGAATCTTTTCTGAGCTTTTCCATGACTCTGTGGAGATATACATGGATGATCTAACTCCCTATGGGAGTGACTTCCTGGAGTCTCTCTAAAATTTGGGTAAATTCCTGAAGAAATTCATTGAAATTCATTGAAATGAACCTCTCGTTGAGTCCTAAGAAATTTGTATTCTTAATGAATGCAGGGAATGTCCTCAACCATTCAATATCTTAGGAAGGGATACAAGTGGACCTAAACAAGATCACCATCATCAAAAGGGTCCCTACCACTCAAAATCAGAGAGATGTTAGGAGTTTCTTGGGCTTAGCTAGCTATTATAGGAGGTTTATCAACGATTTTAATAAAGTGGATTCACCATTGTTTGGATTGCTGGCAAAGGACTCATAATTTTGTTGGATGAGTAGCTACGAAGAGGCCCTTTAGATATTAAAAGAGAAATTGACCACTACGCCCATACTTAGGGGTCCCAATTCGGCTCTGCCTTTCCATATCCATAATGATGCATAAGACAAAGTTGTGGGGAAAGCCTTGGGGAAAATAGATGATAAGTTACCCTATTCCATTTATTTCATTAGTAAAAATCAGTCTAAGGCTAAATTGAACTACAATGTCACTGAAAAATATCTCTTAGCTGTTGTACACTCCTTAAACAAATTTAGGCACTACATCACTAGATAACAAACTTTTTGAGCATATTGATCATGAAACTATTAAATATCTGATGAATACACCATATTTGAATTCTAGAATAATTAGATGTTTGTTATTGTTACGCCAATTTGATTTGACTATCATTGACAAGCTAGGAAAAGAAAATATAGTTGCATATTTTTTGGCTAGACTTACTTTTACTATAGGTGATGAAGGGATGGTCAATGATCAACTTCCATATGCACACCTATTTTCTATCTTAGTGCTCTCTCCCTGGTTTGCTAACATATCCACCTACCTGGTTGCTGGGAGATTTCCTCCATAATATCATCCAGGGAGAAGAGCATAATTGTAAGGAATGTGCCCCTTTCACTTGGATTGGGGGAAATATTTTCAAACTAGGACCATATCATATTTTAAGGAGATGTGTTAGGGAAGAGGAGGTCTTTGAAATCTTCTCATCCTGCCATGATGGGCCCTGTGGGGGTCATTTTTCTACAAAGAGAACAACTTTGAAAGCTTTACAAGATGGCTAATATTGGCCCACTCTTCATCAAGATGCAAGAAGGTATACTAAAATATGTTATCAGTGCCAAAGTATGGGGAAACCCACACCTATGGATTAAATGCCTCTACAACCTCAAGTGACCTTAAAGCCATTTGACAAGTGGGGTAGGGATTTCATTGGGCCAATTGATCCACCATCAGGGTAGAAAAGTACATCATTGTGTGCAATGATTACTTGAAAAAGTGGGTTGAGACAAAGGCTGTCAAAGCAACAACAGAGGAGAAAGTGGATGAGTTATTAAGGGAAAATATTTTCTACAAGTTTAGGTATCCAAGGGAGATAGTCACCGATCAGGGGGCTCAATTCACATCACATTTGATTGAGAATCTCCCAAGGAAACATAGTATCAAACATAGAACATCTACTACCTATCACCCCCAAGCAAATGGGCAAGTAGAGGTTACAAATAGGGAATTGGAGAGAATCATCACCAAGGTTGTGAGCAGCAACAAGAGAGATTGGGAAGACATATTAGTGGAGGCCACTTGGCCTATAACACCACTTGGAAGAAAACTATTGGGTTCACTCCATATGATTTAGTTTATGGGAATAAAGCTCTACTTTCTATTGAGTTCAAATATAAAACTTTGATAATGGAAGCCCAATTGGATTTAGATGTCACCAAAGCACCACAAAAAAGGCTACTCCAATTGAATGGCTTGGATGAGTTTATAATGCAAGCCCTCCTCCACATTGAAGTTATACCATTTCAAAGGAAGATATGGAATGACAAGCATATTAAGGAAAATGTTTTTCAAGAAGGGGATTGGGCCTTGTTATACGATTCTAGCTTCAAAATTTTTAAAGGAAAATTGATGAAAAGATGGTTAGGTCCATACATGGTAGAAAAATGTTATGACAATGGAGCTATCCAAATCAGAACCATTTATGAGGAAGGGATCCCCTTTCATGTCAATGGTTACATGCTGAAGTCATATACGAAACCTATATCTAAGGAAAAATTCATTAGTACAATCAACAAAGAAGTCAATGTAAGTGGGAGTATCATAACTTCCATTCCACAAGACTTCTAGATATTTTTTTGAAAAGAAAGAAAAAAGAAAGAAAAATAAAAATAAAAATGGTTGGAAAAAACCTTTATGAGGTATATGAGGCAAACTCTTGGGTTGAAAACCTCCCTGAGGTAGCCCAAGAGCAAAAAAGAGAAGAAAAAATAATAAAGATCCCTAGGTGAAAAAATATCTTGACAAACGTAGGGCAAGCATATAGGTTGAAAACATACTCTAAGGTATCCTGTGCCTCTCAAGAAAAAAAAAACACAAGAACAGGATTTATACCATGTCTACTGACCTTTTGTTCATTTTGCAGGATTATATACAATGACAGATTCCATGGCTACAGGGCTAAAAATATCAATATTTATTTCATTCTTCCATCCATCGACTTCCCATCCATCATCTCCATTCATTTTATCACCTCTCTCCACCATCCCACTAGCCTAAAATTCAAGTTTCACCTCCTCTCCGGGCTGTTATAGGAATGACCTGTAATTGCTATCGGAAGGAACTGTGTTGCTACAATAGGGTTATGAAAAGCTACAGGAGGGAGATCCGAGGAAAAGGAAAACCCAAATAGTACCATATGACCTTGAAAATGATGAAGGATGCTACCCCATCATGTTCCATCATCCATCTATAACCCATCAATCTCATCTCACAAAAACAATCACTCAATTCCTCCACTTTGTCCCACCCTTTTAGAAATTTTTGAAAAAACACATAAGCCATCATCTTCAATTCTACAAGTCTACACTACTCCCTAATTATCTTAGCATCATCCTCTAGAATTGTTACAAATTCTCTCATCACCCCCATGCATATTGAAGATCCTAGATGAAAAGGAAAGGATCAATACAGGAAGAAAACCTCCTCATATAGCAGCCTGTGCGCACATCACAAAAGCATTGATCTTGTTTTTTTTCTCATCAAAGGGGGTGATGGAACCTTATGAGACCACTTTGAAGAAGTCATATCACTCCCAGGAGGAATTTCCACCAGTGACAACAACTTGAACTATAATGAGGTACCTGCGCACACAACAAACACAACAATCAAGTATCATAAGGAGAAATGAAGAAATACACAGGAAATGAGCTAGGAAGTCAAATCCCTTGATGCCAATGATATGGTCCAACTCCAACATGAAAATCCGTCCAGTAGTTCGATCATGAGGTAGGCATAGGTATCAAAAAATCTTACCTCCTCCCTATGTGTGAATACAGAAAATGTGTAAATGTTGAGAGGGGATATTTTAATAAGATGGAGGTGGCCAATTAACTTGGCCACCCTTGGTTAGTAAACTAAAAGTGATGGTAAGCACTCATGAAACATGGAGATGCCACATCAACTCAGTTGGGACCACAAATATTGGGAGGTGATTATGAGAAAAGGAGAAATAATTACTCAGAGTGGGGACAACGGTTGAAAAGAAGAAACCTTGTGTGACTGCTAGGTCACCACAACGCTCCTAGCCTCAACCCAAAAACGACATATTATGTACTTGGGCTTGGATTCTTTTTCATACTCGTTCATTTCAAAAATAAATTAGGGAGAGGACAAGCTTGAGGTGCCATCAAGGAGTTTCCAACCCCGTTCTGCAATTTCTATAGGAAGGAGCTATAGGCAAGCTTGCAACTGCTACAAGAGGGCCAAGAGACTACTAGAGGAAGGTTGAGAAGGTGAAGAAGAGCCATAGGGGTTTGAATTGATCTCCAAATTACCATCTTTATCCCAGACTAGAAAATAAGTATGTGCCACCATATCCTTCATCCATCCATCAAGTTGCATGCAAATTTTACTCCAATTCTATAGATAGTGGAAATCTAGCAATTAAAAGGTCTTTTCGATTAGTAGAGTGATTAGAATGTAGTAAATTATCATTAACAAGGAATTTTTAACTCACTGTTGCCATTAAATTACACATTGAACCTATAGAAGAAGTATCTCTCCCTCACTTAATTAAGAACATAAAGAAGAGATGGGGGAGGATTTAACAATAGGTACCCTTAGATACCAAGAGAATCCACCTACATCCTCCTATGGTAGACATTTTATAGAAGAAATCGGTGGCTAGGATTCTTAAAGTTATTGAAATGGTATTATGATGACCTTGACTTTGAATTTTCCATGGCTTTGAATTAAAAAACAAAGGAAAATGCCACCACTATGGTGAGGGGGTTGGCTACCTCTGTCATCCCTGAAATAATTAGAAAAGTAAAAACCCTACCTATAGAGTTCAAGTGGAGAAGAGAAGACAAAGCCACCAGTGTCATTGCTAAAAATAATTTCTTCATTGCCAATGAAAAGCTTGTTGAGGACAAGAATGGAGTTAGGAGGGAAATCCTACCTTATCCTTGGGATGAGGTGGCCTACCATATTCTGAAGTACATATCTTGTGAGGGAAGAATGAGTGTGGTATATTCTTACCACTTTATATTACTTCATGAACTCAGGTTCCAGGTAGAATTGCCTCTTGCTCAAAGACTTAGTGTGCCATACTTCCTCCTACAATCCATCAGGGAGATGAGTAAAAAACTAAGAGAAGGAAAAAACAAACAATTAGGCCACCATGGCCTCATTAAACTTATAGTGGTGGATTCCTTGAAAATTTTTAGAATCCTTGTCCTTTGGTCCAAATTCATAGACATGGATAGAGAAACTTTCATAGAGTCATAAAGCCTCACACCAGGTGAGACCCCTGTAACACCCTCCTCCCATATCTACCTAAGTAACTAGTCAACTGGGGTAAACATGTGATAAGAGGCTAATAAAATATGATTCAACCTCCTAGGTGACCTTAAGGGAGTGGAATCGATGGAAACACATCAAACATACCTTCCACATTAGCAACAACACTCCCAAGAGCCATCCCAACCACTCAGGTATCATTCCACTAGGTCCCACTGAGTTTTTAAATAATTTAATCCCTGGAATCCCATGCTATGGGCATGTTAGCATCCAAATAGATCTAGACACTCCCACAAGCCTGCATGCCTGTGTCCAGGGACTATTTCCAGTAGACTTGTGCTAGAGTCTATAGGATTTAAGGCACTTTTCAAGCCCATACTTCCGGCCACCGCCCAAAACTTGATGTAACTTACAGAATCCCGTAAACACATGATGACAAGACTAATAAACAAAAAAATTACTCCAAGACTAGGTTAGACCATCCCCAACTAGGACTAACATTCTGTCAAAATATTGGCATGAATGAAATCTACAGGTTTAGATAACATATCTAAACATAGGGGTCTCATACTTATCTGAGAATCACTAAGAAGCATTTTTCCCTCACACCATTGGATGCATTATCATCTATTAGGTCATAGATACATTGTTTATTCATTTAACAATAAAAACATGAGGAGAGCCATACATCATCACTGTCAGAATACATGCTCATAACTAAAAAAATAACATCATAAATACCATGAATTCATCAGCCATAGAATCCACATATAAACCAATACATTTACACATGAAAAGCCAAGGGAATGAATTTTTCATTAATGAATCTAGAAACCAACTGGGGATGGGACTACCACATTCCACCTGACCATATATAGGATGGGCTAAATCTCTCTTCAGCCAATCTCCCTTGTGCCATATACCAAGCATGAATGTGGGACTCATAACCAACCAAAAAGAACCAAATAAGCTTGAATGCTACCGGAGTTCTCCACCTACACTACAAGGAATTTTAGTGCCTCCTAGTCTCTAAGGCTTTACCATAATCCATAGTCTAATTCAGGGATCACTAGGCCCTACATCGAGACCCACTCTCCAGGATTTATCGCACATCCTATCCAAGGAATACTAGGCCCAATGGAGAGAAATCCACCTCTTGGATTTACTGTATATATCGCCATTCACCTGAAAGGATTCCTAGGCCCATTAAGGCACCCAAACCTAGCTTTATCGTAATCCACAGTATGGCTCAAGAGTTACTAGGCTAGTGGCTTTACTGTGATCCACATTCTAGTTTAGGGACCACTAGACCATGCATTTTTCATTTTGGAGATCCACCTCACTCAACTTCGAATCCATCCAGCAATCTAGCTCAACCAAATTATGAGAACCCATCTCATCAAGGTTATCCAGAAATGGCAAGGCTAGGTTGAAAACACTGTCACACTTGGAAAACCCCATGCCATGACAAAAAAGAACCACAAGAAATACCATGCATGCCAAATATAGCACAGAAATAACACAGGAAAATTAATACCTGCAAAGAATCTTGTTATAGATTCTTGATCCTGCTCTTCATTTCTTGCTTCTTCCTTCTTCTTGCCCTATTTTTCCTTTCTTGCTCCAATGCCAAGGGCTCCAAGAAAAATCTGAGTGTCCAAGAGTGAGAGAAAGGGAGAGAATAATGAGAGAGATCTAAAATTGAATTGACAAAAAGGTACCAACTGGTCCTCATAAGCCTTTTTATCAATTAGGCCTCTATTTTCTTCATTTTCCATTATTTTCCTTTAATTTCCTCCTCACATGCAACCTGTGACCTTTCACCCTAATTTTCTCCTAATTTCCTTTATTTTCATAAATAAATGTGCCAAAAATGCCATTTTTCCTTTCCAAAGCCTTAGCCATTGTGTTTTCCAATTTCCTTAGCCATAATAAACCAAATGAACACCCACTAGGATGTTTTTCCCAACATTCAGCTTGGAATAAGTGTCCCATCAACTGTGGTTATTATTATTATTTTTTAACTTTTATTACATTGAATTTTCACTAGAGATATTATAGAACCCTCCCCCTTGGGGGACACCATCCTTGGTGTTCAACCACACATATACCTCAACAAAACCATTGGAAAGAAAACATACTACTCATGGAGCTTTATATCGTAACTTGATGTATTGTTTACAATAATCACCCTGCTAAAATGAAAATAATCATGATAAGATAACAACGTCATAACTATGTTGACATGATACCCATATCACTTATTGGAGCTCTATAACATAGCTCATGGTGGTATTTACATCCATATACATATGTACATATACTAAAACATCACGAAACATGTACCAAAACATATACCAAAGAAATATACCAAAACTGCTTTGCCTCAATTGACAAACAATGAAGGATACATATCATGTTTGATCCACCATCTCCGATGTAGCTTCATTGGGCCCAAAATGCTTCCACTACACTTTAACCTGCTCGATTTCTCGATTCTAGAGCATGATAACCTTTTTATGCAATACACACTAAGGCTTCGGCTAGAATTCTCCGTCTGGTTCCACCTGCAATACAAACCAGTTAATCACGTGACCAACATCTTTAACATACTTAAGAAATGACACATGGAAAACATCATGTAATTTTGTTGTCGGAGGTAAGTGCAAGTCAATAGGCTATTGGCCCAATCATCTTAATAATACTGAAGGGTCCACAAAATTGTGGTGCCAACTTGGCACATGATCCAATCAGCAAGGAGCTCTTTTTTGGTTTGATGCGAAAGTACAACTATTTCCCAACTTAGAACTCCGTGAACAACCAATTCTGATATGCATAGATATTTTTCCTATCCTGTGCTGCCTTTAGATTCTTGTTTATAACCTGCATTTCCTGTTCCATGTCTTCCAACATGTTTCGTCTAATCAACCCCCTATTAATTGGATCACTCCAATTGGAGGGAGTATTGAAACTTTGCCCATACAATGCCTCAAACAGACTCACATTCAAAGATTCTTGATACCCATGTTGTAAGCGAATTATACCAGTGGAAGGTACTCTTCCCACTTTCACTACTTATGCATCACATACATCCTCAACATGTCCTCCACTATCCTCTTGAACATCTTAGTCTATCAATTTGTCTGTGGATGATAAGATGTATTAAAGGCCAACTTTGTACCCAAACCTGCAAACAACTCCTTCCAAAACTTGGAAGTGAACTTTGCATCCTTATATGACACAATCTGCTTTGGAACTATTGACGGTGTTGGACCTGCCAACATGTCAAGGGGATCTCCCTAGTAAGAAGTCCCAATTAGACCTCAGACCATTTGGTGTAGGAGTCCTAGCAGTGGGTCATAAAGCAATGCCTTGACCGCGATGTCACATAGAGGAAAGTAAGATAACTTTGTTAGTAGCAAGGGTGTGACTGTTGCAGTGAGTCAAGGAAGGTGAATGAGAGGTTCTAACACATGGGGGGTGAGATGAGTGTGCCCCTTGGCAACCTGTAGCAATACTCAGGTGAGAAACGAACACACGAACGAAGATGCATCACAAGCTAGAAATCAGGTCAGTCGACAATCCAAAGTGATGGTTAAACCAACATCACATCTATAAAAAGATTCATATAATTGCATACAAAGCAATTCATACACAACTATGTAAGTTAAAAAACATACATTGCTAAGAAATCGGAACAATACAACTACAATAACAACATATGCATGAAAATGTGTTGCCTCTTATTATATAAATAAGTGTAAATCCCAATCATACAATACATCCATGTAAACTTGCTAGCGCCAACAGTGGAATGTTACAGCCACATCCGCCTGCTCCTCGAAAGAGATGAACTAGCTTCGTGAAGTGGAGAAACCAAGGTGCGTTGCAATACTGTCCAAGCTTTCTCCAAGATAGTATTATTAGAAGCTTGGTTGACCAAAAGCCCATACAATGAGTTATGAGGGACTATTTATAGCAAAGGGTGGGTTGACTATTAACATTCTCCTTTGTGACAGTTCAACTACTGTCATGACTCTTCACCTACTCTGTGACTATTACATCCAACTATTGACACTTGACTTACACTTGACACGACTCAACATTACAATGCACATGTACTCATGTGAGACAAAATTGCTTGAGCAAGCCATGCAAGACATCACTGACACTTGGTCCACTGTGATGAGACCAAATCTTTGACATGCTTTTGATGGTGAAGGTGGTGAGATGATACCAAGCTTGGTCATTCGTGATGGTGTGCATGCACCTCATGGTGACATATGTTGAAGCGAACTCTTGCCTTTGTTGTAACCGGTGCATTGGTTCAGCTCCTTTATCCAACTCGTCTACTAACATGCGCATGATCTTCTTGTGTGTTGCTGAACCGACAACACATTGATGCATAGTGTCCATGTTGATCTTCAAGTGTGTGCTAGAGGTCATGCACATCGACTTGCTGAAGTACATGTTTAGCTTCAATTGGAATTGCTTCTTGTCTTCACCTTGGTGAGTGTGTTGAATGGGTTGGATTGCATGCATGCACATAATGACATGCATGCTGTTGAATCCTTTGCATGCGATCAATAACATTGTTCACTATGTCTACTTCGTGTCAGATGTTGGGATGGATCTTTAACTTGTACAGGTGAAATTTCATCCGTGAGTGCATGTTGTGCCCACTATTGTTCCTATTCCTGCTACAACTCATTCATTTGTCTGTGCAACTTCATGTTCTTCCTAAGTTGTTGCGTCAACCCATGCAACTCATTCTTCATTCCTTTCTCTGTCTTCATGCGATATTCATGTTCCGCTGTCACTTCATAGCCTGAGCCTCCAAAGTTGCTTTCATTATTAGTGGATCTGCTTGATCTTGCAACTTTGTTCCTCCTCTGTGTTGTCAACAACCTTCCTCTTGCATTCATTGAATTCGCTACATTCACTGCATTCGCTATATTTGTTGCATTCATTACATTCGGTATGCTACCTTCAACTGCTATTCATGATGCTGCTTGTTGTGATATCTTGATGTTCTTGTCTATGAAAAACTTGATATCCTTGTGAGTAGGTAAGCTCATAGACATCTGATCGACTGCATCTCTAGGTGTGCTCTGAACGGTGTCTTCGACTTTTCCCTCTTAGAAACCATTGTACCTACACCGCTAAGAGGCAGATGGAAACCTGCAATACCTAGAGACATGGAAACACTAATGGAAAGAAATTTGTCAGTCAAAAACCAAACGGAACTTGAGAACTGACTTGCAACGTACCTATGTGACGGATCATGAAGGTTGCATGATTTTGTCCAAGAGGTCAAGAGACTCACTGCAAATACAGCATGAGGCACAGTCTGGGCTGCTGCGAGACTAAATGACTACTATAACTACACAATGTATAGTCCAGTATGGCTGCTGACTGCTGGAATTGCACAATGTGCAATCTCAGCTGGCAATGGCTGCAGACTCAGTGACTGCATTGCGCAATTGTCTTGGCCAACAGTCATTGTCCCTTAGTATTGCGAAAATCAGGCCTGGGGAACAGTTGCTGGGAAGAAATGTGCATTTCTAGAGAGGAAGGCAGAGCCTTCCCTCTCAGGATTGTGCAATGTTGTCTTGATGAGGCAGAGTCCGGGCTAAGGTTGCCCAGACTCGTCAACCAGAAACTAAAAGGAAATGTGAGTGTGAATGCATGGTGACACTGAGTGTAAGCATAAGTGAATGTTCATGCATGAAAACAGTGAATGAGAGATTTAGAAAATAGAACACATGCATGTGGGTGAGGCGTGTCGTCGAATTGGCAACTATTCGTGAAAAATAGTTTCATGCATGCGGCAGCAGTGAGATAGCAATGAAAACTAAAACAGTGCTAAGACAAGCTAGTATACATGTAAATGCCAACAAGAATTCAATGAAATCAAGCAAACAATACTCATACAAGCAAAAACACAAAAAGAGACAGAAATGCAACACAAGGCATGAGAAGCAGACTTACCCCAAAACAACTGAGCTGAATGTGCTGACAACTCCTAGATGTGACGTGGGATGTCAAAGCTACAAGGTTTGATGTGAGGAATGAGCTCTACAGCGTTCGACTGATGAGTTTTGATAACATCGAGGTTATGACGCGCATGCCACAAATCTAGGGAAAGCGACACTTGGTGGGAGGTCCCTGAACTGATCCTTTCATGTAAACTCTAACTGCTATGAATAGATCCTTGAAACAAGGGATGCCTTTGCATGTTGCCTTGGGAGAAGAAGCCCATGCATGCAAGTTATTTTTGCTCAGTCCCGGAGGGAACCGATCAACTCAACTACACATGCAAGAGGTTATTCGATTGCTAGGAGAAAAATGTATTTTTGGCTGGGAGTTGCTCTGGCTACCCAGCATATTTGTACAATTTCTGGGCAGAGAAACTTTCTGTTACCCAGATTTGTGCAAATTCTAGGTTTAGTAGCCCTGCTGGGGAAATTTGAGCAATTCCTGCTGGGAGTGTTAACTAGCAGAAGTGCGCAATTCTAGGCCCAGAAGGCTGCCAGACAGAATTGCACAATTTCTTGAGGGAAGGCTAGTTTCCCTCCAGAAATGCACAATTTTCTTGGGGAAGCTTCTCAGCTTGCAATTGGACTAAGTCCCAGTGAACAACCTGTGAGGGGAATGCATCAAGCTATGGTCAACAGGCTGCCTTTGTGTAAGGAAAAATTGAATATTGTGTACTTGATGAAGCAAGGAAAGTTGTTGTGAAATGTTGGTAGGGGGGCTCCAAAACGAAGTTAAGGCAAAATTTTGGAGGGTGGTTGTAGCCTCTACAACACTTGGTGACACACTGGTAGAACTCTAGCTCTATGAATGGACATTGTTTGTGAAAAGAAAGTCTAACACCTTCAAAAGTATTGTTTAGTTCTCAGCTCATCTTGGTTTCACACTAGCTTGATTAAAATATGTAGCATCTGCCAAGGTCTTAGTCGATTGAGACACATTCCAATCCAAGGAAACAAAGTTGTTTCGATTGGGGTTGGGTGGTATATTGGTGCACAAGCAGTATAGTTGTTAGATTCTTAGTTTCATCTCTGGTGTTGCTTCGCTGCCAGCAGGGCTAGATAGTATCCCGGTGGAGTCATATAGGAATACAAGCATGGCTCCGATGCCAGTGAGCCTAGTTAGTACCCCGGTGGAGTTACTTGCATCACATCCCTGCGCAAGAAGCCTTTCTCTTCTTTCACCTTATTCATTTTTCATTTTGAATTTTTGACTTATCATTTTTTCATTTTTCAACCTTTTCAACTGTGCATAGGACTTAATCATTTCAGAGGTGGAAGAGGGATCCTGACTTATTAAGATCAGAAGAGGTTGTTCCCGCATAGAAGTAGTTTATTATATCTTTGACGTGCTTGTTAAGGTTTTCCCCCTCACCTTACTCTACTTGACTGAGTTGACAAGGTTTAACTCGAAAAAAATTGACTAGAGAAGGTGACACTAATTAGCTTGCAAGCGTTTGTGTTTTCACCAAGGTTCACTTTGAACAATACGTATTTTCCTTTGATGTATCATAGACTAAAAGTAACAAGATCTTCATACAGAGGCAAGATGACAGATAACTAAGTAGTGATAGTTGTACGAGGCCTCTTGTACTTCACCTAGCTCATTTCAAGAGTCATACATGGTTTCATGCAAAACTAACCTACGAACGAAGCAAGTGAACTATATGAACAAAACAAATGAAATAACAAAAAACAAAGCAAAGCAAGAGTAGAAGCGAAAGTGAAAGCAAAGAAAGTAAGAAAACAAGCAAGCAGACAAATAAGAAAACAAAGCGAATAAGAAAACAAGCATAAAAGCAAATTGACTGAAAGAAAACACTACTTCTCCTACACCAATGGTGCATGGGACTGATCACGTGAAGTGATATTTCCAATGTAGCCACCCACACATTGGTTGACCCATGTTGGTGAAGACTCGGTCCGTGAGTAACCCAGTTGTTCGAACCAGCAAGCAAGAAAGATATAACAATGAAGACAACCACACTTCGTGTTTGACAGTGCCCATAGGAAATATGTGAGTATTAGTGAATGACGAGCAGTCTGCGGACTTATTATAGTGTTGTGGGTCACTACGTGAAACTTTGAAGCATAATCACACTGTTGACTGCGAAATACAAGAAAACGAAATAAACAAAGATAACTTGCATTGTGAATGAGTAATTGAAATGTAATATTCCTCCAATGAATGAGCAATGGGATTGTGCGGTTCGAGTAGGAAGTGTGATCTATTTGTGAGATGGATCTTCAATGCATACATATTGAGTGATGAGGAGCTTTGGGTGATTGAATAGTTTCATGATTGGAAGTGGGACTAATCCCAAGAGCGAGAGGGCCTGACATAACCATCAGCTTGGGCTGAAGTTCCTCGATAGTCTTGGGTGTTTCAACTTCATCATCAGGTAGATCATCATCAACTGATGGATTCAGAAGATCAACTGTGATAAAGTCATGATTGTGATAAAATATGGAAACAAATGGATCATGTTCGCCATGATCAAAAAAATAAATGATTTCATCAGTATCCTCATGATCAGATGAGTCAAACAGAGGAGTAGATGAAAAGCAAACAAACTCATCCTCTATGTTTCTGGAAAAGACAGATGAAAGATCAAGTGGATTTTCAATGAATAACTTATCCTCTCCATTGTCGAATGATGGACCAACATCTAGTGAGTCCTATGAGTGATCAACACTAGATGCATCTGTGGATGAAGACACACATGCAAAATCATGGATGGCAGGTTCACCAAAGAGGTCAGGAAAGAACGAAGGGGGCTCAGATGGAAGGGAGTCATCCTTCACCAAGTGTTGATGTTCAAGCTCCCATTCATATTCTTCATGAATGATAGCGCATGTTGGTTGTGCAACACCAACTCTGTCAATGGGTTGTTCCTTGTTCACAATAAGTGAAGAGGTCGGAATGGAAAAACAAAAGACAACATCATTCGGAGGAACACTCGAGTGTGAAGATGGAGGTTGTATATGAGAACTCGAAGGACTCAACCAAATTTGTGCGAAAAATTAGTGAAGTGATGTTGGAAGGATGTGAAAACTGAACAGGTGTGTGAGCATGATCTTGAACATCACTAGGCATTGGTGGGGTTGTTGAATGAAAGGAAGGTGGATAGTCAGTTGAGATAGTGACCGTATCCCCATGAGATTATGCAACTCCATCAATGAAGAATTTTGAGGGAGGCTTGATATCAAAATTCCTCTTGGGACGGGAAAATTTCTTAAGGTAATACTCAAACCGGTCCCAAAGATAAGAAAATTTCATCTGGCTCCTAGAAGCTTGAAACTGCAAGTCACGGAAGCGCTACTAAAAAACAATAACCGATTCATACGGAGCCTTCTATTGTTGTAACAGTTTTTGGTCAACATAGTCTAGATCAAAAAGATAGAGAGTGTCTTCAATAAGATCACAGAAGTGTTCAAATGAGTGCATGCTGTCAGCTGGTAGGATGAGAAACCATCTACATGGAGATTCGCGAAGTGTGTGTGCAAGTAACAAGCTGGTCTGTTCGTTAGAACACCCATCTTCCTCATGAAGCATGGAAAGAAAGGCATGTAAGTACTCAGGCCAGGCCACTTTGCCTTCACCATCATACGTGAAAGTGGACAAGAGATTGAAAAACTCCCCCGTGATGGAGACATCATCACGATTCAAAAAACATTGCGGAGGGAGAAGAGTGCAAGAATCCATGAAAGGTATGCAAAGGTTCAAAGTTGGATGAGAGAGCACAACTTGTCATTTGGCCCTCCTTCTAGGGCAAGAAATGTTGATGGTGATGGACTCACCAACATTTCAAGGGGATATCCCCCATAAGAAGTCCCAATTACACCTTAGACCGTTGGGTGTAGTAGTCCCAGGAGTGGGTCATAAAGAAATGCCTTGACCATGATGTCGCACAAAGGCAAGTAAGATAACTCTGTCAGTAGGAAGGGTTTGACCACTGCAGTGAGTCAAGTAAGGTGAATGAGATGTTCTAACACATGGGGGGTGAGATGAGTGCACCCCTTGGCAACCTTTAGCAATACTTAGCTGAGAAGGAAACACGAGTGAAGATGCATTACAAGTTGGAAAGCAGGTCAACCACCAATCCAAAGTGATGGTTAAACCAATAGCACATTTGCAACAAGATTTATATAATCACACACAAATAAATTCATACACAACTACGTAAGTTAGACAACATACATTGCTAAGCAACTAGAACATCCCAACTACAATAACAACATATGCATGAAAATGTGCTAGCTCTTATTATATAAAGAAGTGTAAGTCCCAATCTTACAATACATCCATGTAAACCTGCTAGCCCCAATAGTGGAACGTTACAGCCACATCCGCCTGCTCCTCCAAAGAGATGAACTAGCTCCGTGCAGTGGAGAAGCCAAGGTGTGTTACAATACTATCCAAGCTTTCTCCAAGATAGTCTTATCAGAAGCTTGGCTAACCAAAAGCCCATATAATGAGTTATGAGGGACTATTTTGTTAGGCCCCTATACTACTAGTGTAACCCCTTATTGTTATTAGTATAACCCAATTATTATATTGATGTACCCATGTACTGCCCATATTGTTACTATTGTGCCCCATAGAAGCCCACTATTGTTATTATTGTGCCCTTACATTATTATTGTTATATCGGCTCTGATTATGTTATGACCCCTTAGACTCCTATATATAGAAAGGAGGTCTTTTCATTTGTATCATCGAAGAATTGTTCATTTTTGTAATTTAAAGGAGGTTGCCCCCTCGAAGAGGCTGAATTCTAAGGTGTTGACCTATCTTTTCTATCTTTTCTTGAGCTGGTTTCATAACATTTGGTATCAGAGCTTTGGATTCTAGGGTTTCGCTGCTCCAAACAGGTCATTGTGGCATTTTCGCTATAACTTTTTTTCTGCAATGTTTCAGAAGTTGCAAAAAAAACCCATTTGAGAAGAAATCATGCTGAACCTTGGGTCCGAATTGCAGAGCCTTTTGTTCTATATTTGTGGAGAAATGATCTGAGGAAGTTGTTCTTTTTGCAGACTCCTGAATTACATTCCAAACAGGTGACCTAGGGAAAATCGTCATAACTTTCTCTCTAGGGATCAGATTGAAATTTCGTAAGATGGTACAGAAATAGGATGGACTGTAGTTTCTTGTATGAATTTTTCAGATCGAAAGATTGAAACGGTGACACGTGGCACTTCATACAATCTCACTCTTCTGGAAAGGTCTATAATCAGGTCATCTTGGGAGATTCTGCATAACTCTTTCTTAGAGAATCTAATTTGGATCAGACTGGTGGCATTGGAAAGAGGACACAGAGGGCTACTATAGGTCACAATTTTAGAACTTAAAGATCCGAAAGTACAGAGTTACAGTCATTTCAAGGTTGATCTCCTAAAATCAAGAAAAAGCAAGATGAGGAAGTTTGATGGCAAGGATCCGGTAAATTGGATACTTCAGATGGAGCAATATTTTGATTTACATGGTGTACAACTGTTACAAAAGGTATGTATTGCATCTTCATATTTAGAACCAGATCAATTTTTATGGTACAAAGGGCTTTGTTCTCGTAAACAACTTGTTATATGGTCAATTTTCACGGAGGAAATGATAGCACATTATGAGGATACAAAGAGCAACACCTTCTTTAGAGCAACACCACAACAATTGGAAAGAGTAAAAGGGCTTTGTGACATAGTGGAAAGCAAAATTATGGAAACTAGGAAGCATACCCCTCACAACTATAAAGATGGAAGTGTTGTTTCTCCTAGCCTTCCACAACCTACAAGGGTTACACCACAACAATTGGAAGAAAAAAGAGAAAAAGGGCTTTGTTACAATTGTGATAGCAAATGCACTAAAGGTCATAAGTGTGTTGAGAAGAAATTATTTTACATAGAATATGAAGAGGAGGAAGAAAAGGATCAAGAAACATCAAAAGAAGAAGATATACACCAGGACCCCACCCCAGAGAAAGAAGAAATGAATCAGACCATATCTTGTAAAGCATTGGCAAGAATTACCACTCCTCAAACTCTCAATATAGAAGGACATATCAAGAAGAAAAAGGTGCAAGAAGTGAAAGAACACATTGATAAAGAAGAAATGAATCCAACCATATCTTGTAATTCATTGTTTGAAATTACCACTCCTCAAACTATCAAGATAAAAGGACGTATCAAGAAGAAAAATGTTCAAGAAGTGAAATATCACATCGAGCATCAAGAAATGAATCCGACCATATCTTGTAAAGGATTGGAAGAAATTACCACTCCTCAAACTATAGAGATAGAAGGACATATCAAGAAGAAAAAGGTTCAAGCAGTGAAAGATCACATCGAGCATCAAAAACAAGTTCTCCAACTTTTAAAGGATAACGCCACTTCGGTGAAAAATCAAATGAAACAACAGGGAGATCAACATCATAGTGAAAAATGTTTTGATGTAGGTGATTAGGTATTTTTACTGCTACATCTCAAGAAAGCTATTTATGAGAAGGAAATTTTGGCAATACTACATGCACTTAAAAAATGGCAACCTTACCAAATGGGAAGACTCTTCAAGGATGAGGATGTGGAAGCATTGTTTTGTGCTATTTATATTATCCAATCAGATTGGATAAACGAAGCAAGGGATGAATGGAAGAAGGATGAAGAAGTATGGCCACTTATTCAAAAGTTTCAAAAGATCCCAATTCAAACAATATTGCTAGAAATTGAAGAGGAAGGAAAAATCATATTGGAACCTGGAGCAGTCACAGAAACAAGAACCCGACAACTACGAAATCGATCAATTTCAGAGTATCTCATCAAGTGGAAGAACTTACCCGCTGATTATTCCACATGGGAGGACAAGAATTTTATACAGAAGCATCAAGAACTACTCAAGCGTTGAGGACAACGCTTTTTGAAGGAGAGGGGCATGTTAGGCCCCTATACTACTAGTGTAACTCCTTATTGTTATTAGTATAACCCATTTATTATATTGATGTACCCATGTAGTGCCCATATTGTTACTATTGTGCCCCATAGAAGCCCACTATTGTTATTATTGTTCCCTTACATTATTATTGTTATGTCGGATCTGATTATGTTATGACCCCTTAGACTCCTATATATAGAAAGGAGGTCTTTTCATTTGTATCATTGAAGAATTGTTCATTTATGTAATGTAAAGGAGGTTGCCCCCTCGAAGAGGTTGAATTCTAAGGCGTTGACCTATCTTTTCTATCTTTTCTTGAGCTGGTTTCATAACATATTTATAGCAAAGGGTGGGGTGACCCTTGACTTTCCCCTTTGTGACAATTCAACCACCCTTGTGACTCTTCACCTACTCTATGACTGTTATATCCAACTATTGACACTTGACTTACACTTGACATGACTCAACATTACAATGCATATGTACTCATGTGAGACAACATGGCTTGAGCAAGCCATGCAAGACATCACTGACACTTAGTCCACTATGATGAGATCAACTCTTTGACATGCTTGTGATGGTGAAGGTGGTGAGATGATGCCAAGTTGGTCATCCATGATGGTGTGCATGCACCTCATGGTGACATCTACTGAAGCAAACTCTTACCTCCATTGCAACTGGTGCATTGGTTCGGCTCCTTTATCCAACTCATCTACTAACATGTGCATGGTCTTCTTGGGTGTGTCTGAACTGACAACACACTGATGCATAGTGTCCATGTTGATCTTCAAGTGTGTGTTGGTTGTCATGCGCATCAACTTGCCGAAGTACATGTTTAGCTTCAGTTGGACTTGCTTCTTGTCTTCACCTTGGTGAATGTGTTGAATGGGTTGGATGGACTGCATGTGCATAATGACATGCATGCTGTTGAATCCCTTGCATGCAATCAACAACACTGCTCACCATGTTTGCTCTGTGTCAGTTTTTGGGATGGATCTTTAACTTGTACAAGTGCATTTTCATCCGTGAGTGCACGTTGCACACACTGTTGTTCCTGTTCCTACTACAACTCATTCGTCTGTCTGTGTAGCTTCATGTTCTTCGTGAGTTGCTTCTTCAGCACATGCAACTCCTTCTTTGTTCCATTCTCCATCTTCACGCGATCTTCATGTCGCGCCGTCACCTCATAGTCTGAGTCTCGAAAATTTCTTTCATTATCAGTGGATTCGCTTGATCTCACAACTTTATTCCACCTTTGTGTTATCAAAAACCTTCCTCTTGCATTCATTGCATTCACTACATTCACTACATTCGATGTGTCCACTGAATTTGGTATGCTACCTTCAGCTGTTGTTCATGATACTTCTTGTTGTGAGATCTTGACGTTATTGGATACAAACAACTTGATATCTTCGTGAGTAGGAAAGCTCATAGACATTTGATTGATTGCATCTCCAGGTGTGCTTTGAACAGTGTCTTTGACTCTGTCCTTTTGGAAACCATTGTACCTACACTACTCAGAGGCAGATGAACACCTACAATACCTGGAGACATGGCATCACTCATGGCAAGCAATCTGTCAATTGAAAACCAAACTGAACTTGAGAACTGACTTGCAACATACCTGTGTGACTGATCATGAAGGTTGCACAATTTCAGCCAGGAGGTCGGGTGACTAATTGCCAAGACTGCACAAGGCATAGTCTAGGCTATTAGGAGACTGACTGATTGTTGGAACTATGCAATGCATAGTCTAGTCTGGCTACTGACTGCTGGAATTGCGTAATGCACAATCTCAGCTGGCAATGGTTGTAGACTCAGTGATTGCATTATGCAATTTTCTTGGCCACCAGTCACTGTCCCTCAGGATTGTGAAAAGTAGGCCTGGGGAACAACTATTGGGTAGAAATGAGAATTTTTGGAGAGGAAGGTAGAGCCTTCCCTCTCAGGATTGCGCAATGTTGTCTTGGTGAGGCTCTTGGTGAGGCAGAGTTTCGGCTAAGGCTGTCCAGACTTGCCGACAGGAAACTGAAAGGAAATGTGAGTGCGAATGCATGGTGACACTAAGTGTAAGCATATGTGAATGATCATGCATGCAAACATTGAATGACATATTCAAAAAATGGAAAACATGCATGTGAGTGAGGCGAGTCACCGAATCGACGACCATTTGTGAAAAACAGTTTCATGCATGCGACAGTAGTGAGATAGCAATGAAAACTGAAATATTGCTAGGACAAGCTAGTATACATGTAAACAATAGCAAGTGTTCAAAGAAATCAAGCAAAAAATACTCATACAAGTGAAAAAAAAGCGACAGAAATGCAACACAAGGCATGGGAAGTGGGCTTACCCCAAAACAGCTGAGATGAATGTGTCAAAAGATCCTAGATGTGATGTGGGATGTCAAAGCTACAAGGTTTGATGCAAGGAATGAACTCTCCAGCGTCCAGCTGAAGATTTTTGATAACATAAAAGTTGTGACACACATGCCACAAATCTAGGAAAAGTGACACTTGGTGGGAGGTTTCTGAACTGATCCTTGCATGTAACTTCCAACTGCTATGAATAGATCTATGAAACAAGGGATGCCTTTGCATCTTGCCTTGGGAGAAGCAACCCATGCATGCAAGTCAGTTTTTCTCGGTCCCATAGGGAACTGGTCAACTCAATTGCACATGCAAGAGGTAGTGCGACTGCTGGGAGAAAATGCACATTTATGGCTGGGAGCTGGGCTGCCTACCCAGGAGATTTGTGCAATTTATGGGCAGAGTAGCTATCTGTTGTCCAAATTTTGCACAAATTCTGGGCTAAACATCCCTACTGGGGAAATTTTCACAATTCCTACTGGGAGTGTTGACTGGAAGAATTGTGCAATTCTGGAGCCCATTAGGCTTCCAGACAGTATTGCACAATTTCTGGAGGGAAGGCTGGTTGCCCTCCAGAAATGTGCAATTTTCTTGGGGAAGCTACTGAACCTCTAGCTAGACTACGTCCAAGTGAACAACCTATGAGGGAAATGCATCAAGCTGTGATCAATAGGCTGCCTTTGTGCAAGTAAACATTGAAGCTTGTGTACTTGATGAAGCAAAGCAAGCTGATGTGAAACATTGGTAAGGAGGCTCCAAAACAAAGCTAAGGAAAAATTTTGGAGGGTGGTTGTAGCCGCTACAAAAGGAACACAATGCAATCTAACCACATCTCTTATGAATACCTATGCTACATTGCTAGCTGAGAATGTAGACTTCACTGGAATGAAGTGCGTAAGCTTTGTCAACTTGTCCACAACAACCATGATGGAAGCATCCTATCTCAGTTTCCTTGGAAAACATGTGATAAAGTCCATGGAAATGACCTGCCATTTCCATTCGAGAATCAAAATCAATTATAATAGTCCACCTAATTGCTTACTCTTTGCCTTCACACACTGATAATCAAAACACCTAGCCACAAACTCTGTTACATCCTTCTTCAAATTCAGCCAATAATAAAATTTCTACATTGCGGTCAATGTCTTCTAATAGCTTGGGTGGCATGAATATGGTTTCGCATGAAACTCCCTCAAGATCACCTTCTTGAGCTCAATACTGTTTGGTACATATATCCCATCTCTAAACTTGGCCAATCCATCTGCTATGAGACGATAATCCATGTCCTATGCACCTGCACCTATACTTGTACCTGTACCTGTACTACTACTTGCACCTGTACCTGTACCACCACATATACCTATACCTATACCACTACCTGTACTATGCTGCAACCTGTGCACAATCTCCATTACCTGACATCCTGATGACCTGCCTGCAAGATCCTATCTTGTAAGTCTGTTCCATAGGAGCTCATAGCTTCTAAGTGATTTACCTATATCTGCCTGCTAAGAGCATCTGCAACCCTATTCTCCTTTCCTTTGATGTACCTAATCTCAAAGTCAAACTAAATGATTGTGGCTAACCATCTGGCTTGCCTGGCTTTCATATTCAGTTGGTCAAACAAGTACCTCAAACCAATGTGATCACTCATCAATACAAACCTCTTTCCAAGAAGATAGTGCCTCCACATCTTCAATGTATGGTCACTGCTAACTCATGATCATGTGTTAGATAGTTTTGCTCATGTTGGTTTAGTTTTCATGACTCATAGCATACTACCTGTCCATCCCGCATAAGGACCCCGCCAAGTCCTCTCTTGCAAGCATCTGTGCATACTACAAACTCATTGTTAAGATCTACAATCTTTAATACTGGAGCATGTGTCAACAACCCGATTAAGCTTTTCAAAACATGCCTCACACTCCTCTGTCTAGTCAAACTTCTTATCTTTCCTTTGTAATGATGTAGTGGGATAAGAAATCTGTGAGAAGTTCCTGATGAACCTACAGTAATAACCTACCAACCCCATGAAGGATGTCACCTCATCTACATTTCTAGCAGCTACCCACTCCATGATGGCCCTTATATTTTCTGGATCTAAAGCAATGCCCTCCTTAGAGACAACATGATCCAAAAATGGATACTAAATCAAGAAGAAAAGGTATTACAGACTCATGCAGGAATGCCTATAGTATTTAGTGCAACGAATTGAAAATATTGTGAATAGTATAGACAATGAATAGTTATAAAACATAATAACACACATCAACACAGTTAAAATAATAAAGAAATTCACCAGACCCCCTAGCTACATCTCCTGGTCCAAGCTTTGAGTGTCAACTTTTATATTATGTCTTTATGAGTAGAATATTACAAGTGTGAGATCAAACCGAGTCTCAACACACAGAGGCAAAAACAACAGGGATTTACTTGAAATCCTCAAGTCTACAAGAGTACACAACTTCTTCCTCTTGCTCTCTGTCTTCTGCTTTCTCTGCGCTACCATTGAATGGCTTTTAAGCCTATCGGCCCTACCTATTCACCCTCCCTCTTTGGGCTCCTTGGCTCCTGGCTGTCGTCCCTTCATCTCCTTCTTGAGAATTTAAACAATAATTTTAAATGCTTGAATCAACAAGGCCACATATTTGTAATGGAAAGGGCCATTGGCATGGGTGAAATACCCAGGAATACACTTCTCTATTTACATAGAGAAAATACACAGGAAATACTCTAAAACAGTGGAAAACCTGACTGAAACGCAAAAGCCGAACTTCAAACAATATAAAGTCCACCTTATAATCCTCTTGGGTTTGCCTCGATCACAATCGCAAGTCCACCATTGATTTGCCCTCAATCCGACGATTCGCGTCCAACCCAAAACGTCAAGTAGTCTGCTCAATCTCCACTATTGATCCACGATCTCCCAATCCAACGACTGATAGCCATTTCGGGTGGCCTACGTGCATGGAGATTACCCGCCAGAAAAAGCAGTTTTCTCTCTCCTGTAGTGTGCTACGTGTCAGCCAATGTATGGAATCGGGCGGAGCCTCTCCAATACTACTTACCGCCTGAAGCCACCCGGAATACCGCTTACCACATAACTCAAATCCTTCACTGTTTTATTTCATAATTCCTTCGAGTCTACCTGTGTTAAGCCCTCCCTTTAGGAATCTGCGATGCGATATCCACCGTTTATCTCTTTCACCCTTCTAATAGCTCCTATGGAAGCACTCATCATGAGCCTTTAAGTTATGGGTCCCGATTCTTCTCCCTTGGTTCATTGCAATGCGATAAAGTGGCCATCACATATCACTTAAGCCTGCCATCATGTGTTAAGTCCTCCCTTTGGTTCCATGTGATGTGATATTGGTAGTTGATCTAGACCGTTGATCTGCGTGCTCGATCAATGGTTCACATTGTCTCGCTTGTATCACTATCACATTTTTCTTAAGGCTAAGGCCCATTAACACTGCTTGGCTTTCTCTGATGTGATATCAATTCTTTATTGCTGTGATTTAACCCCGATGTTGTTTTCTGTGGTTTTAACATATTTGAAGACTTTTAAAAGGGTTGTTTAAGATCCATTTTGGATCACGCCTTCCCACTGAAAAGATTTTGGACCACCAAAAGTTGGTTTTAGGCATCGATCAAGTGAGGATACAATTCCCTCACTTGTCCAATTTCTATCCATCATGCCTTGCTTGGATTTGAACCTTTGAGTCCTACTCTCAGGTACTCAACATCCTCTTGATGCATAGTTCTTACCTTCCTGTCCAGAACTGTGTCCTCCTGTAACTCATTGAGATACTCAGGCAACAAATGCCCAATAGAAGGCAACTAACTTTGCTCTTCAGGATCCTCAATCAATGAAGGTTCATACAATCTCAGGTTTTCTGCATTAATGACTAAATAGATCTGCATATAAGCTGACAAATCAAGGCAAAAAGCATTTTCACCAATTTTATCAAATATCTTGAAAGGTCCATACCTTATTGGTTTTAGCTTCTTACCTTCACTTTGCATTCTGTCTTTGTTGATGTATAGCCAGACTTGATCACCAACTTGAAAACTATGCTTAACTCGATGCTTGTCATGTCTTGCCTTGAACTTGGCTTGACTTCTTTCCAACTGTTCCTATACTGCCTAGTGAATTTCTTGAATTTGTTAAATGAACTTGGTTGCTTTGTCCACATCACTGTGTCCATCAACTACTATGTCTTTACCAAAGACAAAATCCAAGGGAGACTTTGGTATAAAACCAAAACACGTCTCAAAAGGAGATCTCTGAGTAGAAGAGTGCTTGGCACAGTTGTAAGCATGCTGCACATAACACAAATTCTCATCCCAAAGCTTTGGATGCTTGTTGCAATAGCCTCTGAGGAACTGGATCACTATCCTATTGACCACTTCGGTCTGACCATCTGTTTTTGGATGAAATGCTATGCTCTTCTTCAACCTGGTGTCCATCAACTCCCATAAACTTGACCAAAACTTCCCAACAAATTGAGAATCTCGATTAGATACAATAGAAGTGGGTAACCCAAAATGAACCCATACATTCTAAAAGAACAACTTTGTTGTTTGTTCAGCTATAACTTGCTTGTTACATGGTATCAAAATACACATTTTACTAAATCTATCCACAACAACATAGAAGTAATCATGACCGTTCCTAGATTTTGGCAATCCCCCAACAAAATCCATGGAAACACTTTCCCAAGGACAAGAAGGAATTGGAAGTGGAGTGTACAAGCCTAATTTCTGATTAGTGGGCTTGCTTGTAGCACACATAGTACACCCTTTGATATATCTAGAAACTGTCTCATGCATTCTTGGCCAATAACAAAACCTTTGCAATTGTGCAACTATTTTACTTACACCAAAATGACTTGATATGAGAGAAGTATGTGCTTCTCGGATTATGTTAACTCTTTCAATTTGTGGAATGCACAAATTTCCCAAATGATATAAGATTTGGTCCTTTACATAATAATCCAATTCTTCTATTTTCTTGCCATGACTTAAAGTTGCATATACATCTTTAAAATCTACATCTTGAGAATATTTTTCAATGTAACTTTCATGCATTACTGAGTTATGCTTAAGTATAGTAGATGCATTTATGATTGGTCTTGATAACACGTCTACAACCTTATTGTGTATTCCCTTCTTATATCTAATGACAAGATGAAATTACTGTAGAAAACCCATCCACCTATAATGCCTTGATTGCTGAAATTTAGTTTGTGAGTGCAAACATTGAAGTGGTTGATGATCTGTATGTATGATTGTTTCTTTACCCATTAGGTAATGTTTCCACTTTTTCACACTTTGTACTAATGCATACAATTATTTATCATATGTGGGATAATTAACTACTGCAGAAGTAAATGTCTCAGTATGATAGCATACGGGTTTTCCATGTTGCATCAACACTGCTCTCATGGCATAGTCATTGGCATCTGTCTCAATCTCAAATGGATGTTGAAGATCTGGTAGTCCTAGTACTAGTGCTATACTGATTTTCTCTTTTTAAGGTGTCAAAGGCTTTATGCTATTTTCCTCCCCACTTAAACACCTGTTTCAATCCTGTTAAAGCATGTAATGGAGCTGCAATCAAAGAAAAGTTAGCAATAAACTTTCTCCAGTATTATGCTGCCCCTAGGAAACTCCTAACCTCTGTAGTAGATTTGGGTTTAGGCCAATTCATAATGACTTCAACCTTAGAGGGATCTATCTTCAATTCACCACCCCCTACAATATGACCCAAATATTTTAAAGATGTTCTGCCAAATTCACATTTTGACAGTTTTACATAGATATTTTCTCTTTTTAAAACATCTAAAGTCTGATTTATATGATTTACATGGTCTTCCCATGTCTTACTAAAAACAAGAATGTCATCTAAATAAACAATCACAAAATCATCAATAAATGGTTTGAGTACATCATTCATAACTCTCATAAATGTAGTAGGAGCATTAGTTAAGCCAAAAAGCATAACCAGCCATTCATACAGTCCTTGCTTTGTCTTGAAATCAGTCTTCCATGCATCCTATTCTGCAACTCTGACCTGAAGATAACCACTTCACAAGTCTAACTTAGAAAACTAAACTACTTCTTTCAATTGATCTAATAAATCATCAATACGAGGAAAATGATAACAATTCTTGATCATTATTTTATTTAGTGCTCTATAATCAATGCACATTCTCCACGAACCATCTTTCTTTCTCACCAGCACGATTGGAGATCCACATGGTGATGTGCTTGGTCATATAAACCCTTTATCGAGCAATTAATGTACCTTCTTCTTTATCTCTACATTCTCTAAAGCTAACAACCTGTACATTCCAATGCTAGGTAATGGAGCACCTTGCTGCAAATAAATATCATGTACTATTTCTTGCTTGGGTGGTGGACCTTTTGGTTCTTGAAATAGAACATCATACTCTGAAACAACTTTAACTAAATCAGCTTTCTGTTTAGAATCACAGCCTTCAAATGCATTGGATTTTTCAGGATCCTTTGCCTTTACAACAATTAGTAAAAATTGCTTACCTGAATTCATAATTCTTTTCATCTATCCTGAGTTTATGAGAGAATAGTTATCTTTGAGTTTATGAGCCCTTACAATGTATTCTATTCCATTTTTAGTGAGTTGATACTTATTCTCAGCTCTATAAAAAATAGCTTTTTCTATCATACAAGTATGGACTTCACAAAACAATACCACATATATCCAATAGAACTATATCTAACTCAACCTCATCTACAAATTTTGATCCAATAGCAAACCTAAGTTTACATTGTCTCGTTACTTGTAGCTTTGTTTTATAACACACCCAACCTAATGGATATGGCTTCTCATGAGGTTTTGTTTGTAATCCCAACTTCTTTACAATTGTTTCAAAAATCAAATTTACTTGTGATCCACTATCAAACAAAGTATCAATCTTATTGTGCTTGGAAATTACTCTAGTACAAAAAAAAGCTCATTTCTTTCCCTCTCATTATTTTCATTATCAACAGATTGTGAAGAAACTTGTGGATGCTTCAGAATATTTACCTTTAATACCTGTGGTTGTAACTGTTGTTTCATCGCCTGAATTTGATCCCAAGTCTTGTTGAATAGCAGCAACATTATTTTTCTTCTTTCTACCTAACTTCTTAGGTTTCAGTTCTAGATGCAAAGACCAATAGTGTGCCTCATCGTGTCCTTCTTTCTTGCAATTAGTGCATGAAGGTTCATCCTTCTTTACAGTGTTTGCTTTCCTCTCTTTCCATTTCAGTTTCTTCTTTTCCTTGCTCTTGCTTACAGAATATTTAGATGATCCCCCAACTTCTGGGTTTACATTCTTACCCCTAGCTTCTAGATGTGTGGCTTGAACTGATACATCATCTAGGCTAGTGGGATTAAACATAAGAATAGTATGCTTTAAATAGCTATGAAGACCACCTATACACTTCAATAAAGTCTCAGGTGAATCTAATGACATACCTCGAGTTAAAGCTCTCTTTATGAATTCCTGAGTATAACTTTGTACACTTTGACCCTTCAATTAATGAAGAGTTTGCCAACTAATCATTTCCTGCTGCATGTAAGCTAAAGGATATAATTTCTTTTTGATAGTGGAAACAAATTCATTCCAGGTAGAAATGATTTTACCATGCTTTTGTAGATCATCTTGTGTCTTGCCTTCCCACCATACTAGTGAAGTTCCTCCAAGTCGAAGGCTAGCCAGCTGAATCTTCTTCCTTTCTAAATCAACGTTTTGTACCCTACAATATACATCAATTTGTCTTATCCAATTATATAGATTTTCTGCGTTAAGTTCTCCATCATAAATTGGCAAATCAAACTTCACATCTAATTTGATTAAAGAGGTTTCCTTCTTTTTCTTAGAAGAGATAGAAGATGATGAGTATGACGAAGGCGATGATGGAGGAGATGGTGAAGGAGGCATTTCCCCTTTCCCTTGCCTTCTGGAGGGGCAACTAGAAAAGGCTCCTTTGCTTCTTTGTCTAGTTTAGGTGTTGAAGTGATTTCACCTCGACCCTTCTTAAATTCCAGATACATCTCTTCCACCATGGCTTGGAGTGTCTTAAAACTTTCTATAAATTGAGATTTTGATCCCAATGGAGCTTCTTCTACCATTCTCCCCTGAGAATAGACTCTTCCAATATCTAGATTAGCCTCAATAAGTTCTCCTTCTCCTAGTCTGAGCTTTAATCTAATTAGCATTCAAAATCCAGCACAAGCTTGTCTAACCTTAACAAAACTAAATGATTTGATACCACTTGATCCGAAAATGGATACTAAATCAAGAAGAAAAGGTATTAAATACTCATGTGCAGGAATTCCTATATTATTTAGTGCAACAGATCGAAAAGATTGCGAATAGTATAGACAATGAATAGTTATAAAACATAATAACACACATCAACATTGTCAAAATAATAAAGGAGTTCACCAGACCCCCTGGCTACGTCTCATGGTCCAAGCTTTCAGTGTCGACCTCTATATTATGCCTTTAAGAGTATAATATTACAAGTGTGAGCTCAAACCAAGTCTCAACTCACAAAGAAAAAAACAACAGGAATTTACTCGAAATCCTCAAGTCTACAAGAGTACACAATCGCTTCCTCTTGATCTTTGTCTTCTGCTTTCTCTTTCTCTTTGTCTTCTACTTTCTCTGTGTTGCCATTGAATGGATTTTAAGCCTATCGGCCCTATTTGTTCGCCTTCCCTCTTCAGGCTCTCTGGCTCTCGACCGTTGTCCCTTCATCTCCTTCTTGAGCGTTTAAACAATCATTGTAAATGCTTGAATCAGTAAGGCCACCTGTCTGTAATGGAAAGGACCACTGGCATGGGTGAAATCCCCGGGAATACACTTCTCTATTTACATAGAGAAAATACATAGGAAATACTCTAAAACAGTGGAAAATCTGACTGAAACACAAAAGCCATACTTCAAACAATATAAAGTCCACCCTATAATCCTCTCGGGTCTACCTCGATCGCAATCACAAGTCCACCATTGAGCTGCCCTCAATTCGATAGTTCACATCCAACTCGAAACGTCAAGTGTTCCGCTTGATCTCCACCATTGATACACAATCTCCCAATCCAACAACTGACAACCATTTCAGGTGGCCTACGTGCATGGATATTACCTGCTCGAAAAAGCAGTTTTCTCTCTCCTGCGGTGTTCTACGTGTCGGACAATGTATGGAATCGGCTAGAGCCTCTCCAATATTGCTTACTACTTGAAGCCCGCCCGAAATACCACTTACCACAGAACTCAACTCCTTCGCTGTTTTATTTCATAACTCCTTTGGGTCTGCCTGTGTTAAGTCCTCCCTTTAGGAATCTGTGATGCAATATTTGCCATTGATATTTTTCGCCCATCCGACAGCTACAATGGAAGCGCTCATCATGAGTCTTTAAGTTATAGGTCCCGATTCTTCTCCCTTGGTTCATTGCGATGTGATAAAGCGGCCATCGCATATTGCTTAAGCCTACCATCATGTGTTAAGTCTTCCCTTTGGTTCCATGCAATGAAATATTGATAGTTGATTTGGACCGTTCATCTGCGCGCTTGATAAATGGTTCATATTGTCTTGCTTGTATCACTATCACATTTTTCTTAAGGCTAAGGCTTGTTAACACTGCTTGGCTTTCTCCGATGTGATATCAATGCTTTATTGCTGCAATTTAACCCCGATGTTGTTTTCTGTGGTTTTAACATATTTGAAGACTTTTAAAAGTGTTGTTTAAGATCCATTTTGGATCACAACATGTCCCAAGTAATGTACCTCAGTATGGATGAAACTGCATTTGCTAAGCTTAACATACAACTGATGCTCTCTCAACAACCTCAACACTTTTGTCAAATTCTCAACATGTTCTTCCTCATTTTTAGAATATAGCAATATGTCGGCAATGAACACAATGACCAAATTATCCAAATACTGATGCAACACACTATTCATCAAGCACATAAATGTATCTAGAGCATTATTTAAACCGAATGGAACTATAACAAACTCATAATGTCCATACTTGGTTCGAAAAGTTATCTTGTAAATGTCCTCCTCTTTTATGCACACCTGGTGATATCCTGATCTCAAGTTGACATTAGAGAACACTGCTGCTCCCTACAATTGATCGAAAAAGTCATCAATCCTTGGCAATGGATACCTATTCTTGATGGTCACTTTGTTCACATGCCTGTAGCCAATGCATAATCTAAGAGTACCATCTTTCTTCTTCACAAACAACACCGGTGTGCCCCAAGGTGATACATTTTGCCTAATGTATCCCTTGTCCAACATTTCCTTCAACTACAACTTCAACTCTACCAACTTAGGTGTTCTCATCCTATAAGGTGCTTTTGATGCGGGAGTTTCCCTTGGCACTAACTCAATAGAAAAGTCTACCTCCCTGTGAGGTGGAAACACCGAAATATCCTCAGGAAATACATCCTAAAACTATTGTAAAATTGGGTACCTGCTCAAAACATCTTCATCCTCAACTTCCTTACCCTTTTCGCTAGAGATATGAACTACAAATATCACACACCCTTCCCTATGACTACGCTTGGCCTGCATAATATTGGGTTGTGTTATATTCTTTCCATGACTAGCCCATGTAGTTAACCGAGGGGTTAGAGGGGGGGCAGAGCACCCCCTTCGTTGCGTCGATTGTATAGCGAGGGGGGGTCACGGGGGTTTGAGGTGTACTTGTAACCCCACTTTATGGGGTTCGGGGTAGCTCCCCAGAAAATTTTGGTTTTGGACCCTATGTTAGGTTGGGCGGACCCACCTATGGTTTTGTGCATGATTTTAGCACATGTTTTTTGGACGCGATGGTTTTCTGTCGATGGTATTGGATGCTTCGGCATGTATAAATATGCATTATAACATTGAAAGGAAAATAATGAAAAATCAAGCTGGTAGTCCTGGTTTTGGGATCCAGGGGAAAATCTCTGTGTATATGTGTTTTATGTGTTATGCTCTCACATTGTTTATTTTATGTGTTTTAGAATTCATATGCAGGTAATTTATGTATGGGGTTAAAACCTACATTTGGTATCAGAGCAGATTTGGCTTCAAGGGAACTCCTTTGTTGCTGAGGGGTTTTGCTCGGGCCTGTGGTAGACCTTGTTCAGTGGGAGATCTGTGAGATTGATTTTGGTGGTGAGAAGATGGCGAGCAGTGGAAAGATAGAGATCGAGAAATTTAATGGTCATAGTTTTGAGATGTGGAAACTAAATATGGAGGATCTGTTGGTGGATAAATATCAGTGGATCGCAGTAGATCCGGGTACTAAACCAACGGGAGTGTCCAATGAAAAATGGAAGAAGTTGGATCGGAAGGCAAAGAGCACAATACGATTGTGTGTTTTAGATTCAATATTGTTGAATGTATCAGGGGATGGTACGGTGAAGGCTTTGTGGGACAAGTTAGGGACATTGTACCAATCTAAGTCTCTGGTGAATAAACTGTTCTTGCAGAAAAAGCTGAAAAAGCTGTATAAGCCGAGGATGAAAGATGGAGACTTGGTGACAGACCATCTGAACGCATTTAATACTGTGGTAAGTTAGTTAGCATCTATTGATATTAAAATTTCAGATGAAGATAAGAGCATCAATTTGTTGTGTTCTCTACCAGATTCATGGGATAGTCTGGTTATTGCAATAGATAGCAATGCAACTGCCTTGTAGTTTGATGAAATAGTCTCAACCTTGCAGATGGAGGAGATGAGATGGAAAAATATGGAGAGACAAAATGGTGATGCCTTATTTGTACGAGGACGGTCCTAGAACAGAAACAAAAATAATTCATCAAGTGGGAGATCTAAATCTAGAGGGAGATCTAAATCTCCAGGAAAACTTGTAAATGTGGTGTGCTGGAAATGCGGAAAGGAAGGCCACTTTAAAAGGGAGCGTAAATCTAAAGCTCCTGACAAAGGAAAGGGATCTGATGATCCTCCTTCTGCAGAGGTGAAAACCACCTCAGATGAAGGTGGGGATGTGTACTTGGCTTTTTCAAGTACACATGTAGATCATGAGGCGTGGTTGATTGACTCAGGTGCATCCTTTCACTTTACTCTCCACAGAGAGTGGTTCTACGAGTATGAGAAATATGATGGTGGTGATGTCTTCTTGGGGGTTGACAAGAAGGCTAGAATCGTTGGTCGTGGAAAAGTAAAGTTGAAGCTGCAAGGTGGAAGGGTTAGAACACTTCCGGGTGTTTTGCATATTCCTGCATTAGCCAGAAATCTGATTTCCATTAGCAAGATGGATGATGCAGGTGTAAAAACAGTGTTCGAGAAGGATACCTGCAAAATGGTTCGGGGAGCACTGGTATTGATGCGGGGAGTTCAGATTGGAACTCTGTACAAGCTGCAAGGTAGCACTGTTATTAATGGGTGCAATAGTTATGTGGTTCCTGAAAATGGAGCAGAAAATCTAGTGGTCTCTGGAGAGAAGACCATGTTGTGGCATCAAAGGCTTGGACATATTGGAGAGAAAGGCCTTCAAATACTTCATGGTAAAGGTATGAGTAATAGCTCTCTGTATTTTGATTTCTGTGAAAATTGTATATATGGGAAGCAAAATCGGGTGAGTTTCCCCTTTGGTAGTAAGAGGGCGAAACAGATATTAGAGCTTGTGCACAGTGATGTGTTTGGACCTGTGAAGGTTCCATCACTGGGTAAGTATATGTACTATGTATCATTTATAGATGACTTCTTAAGGAATACATGGATATATTTCCTTAAGAAGAAATCTGAAGTCTTTGACAGGTTTAAAGAATTTAAGGCTCTCGTGGAAAATCAGATAGAGAAGAAGATAAAGGTGTTGAGGTCAGATAATGGTGGAGAGTTTTGCAGTAAGGAATTTGAAGAATTTTGTAAGAAGTGTGGTATAGCACGGAAGAAGACTACTCCATATACACCTCAGTAAAATGGAGTTGCAGAAAAAATGAACAAGACGTTGATGGAAAGGGCAAGAAGCATGCTCAGTGGTGCCGGGTTAGGGCAGGAATTCTAGGCAGAGGCAGTGGATACTGCATGTTACTTGGTCAACAGGTCACCTTCATCAGCGTTGGAGGATAGGACTCCACAAGAGGTATGGACTGGTAAGAAACCCTCTCTTTCACATCTGAGGGTATTTGGATGTGATGCATATGTACATGTTCCAAAGGAGAAACGAACCAAGTTGGATAGTAAATCTGAAAAGTGAATCTTTATTGGGTATAAGGATGGTTTAAAGGGTTATAAGCTTTGGAACCCAGTAACAAGGAAGGTTGTGTACAACTGAGAAGTGGTGTTTATAGAGGTGAAAGATGTTATTAAACATGAAGTCCAACCAAAGGAACATGAGAAGATAGAGTTTGAGCTAAAGGGGGAAGAATCAGATTCTACAGTAGAGGAGGAATCAGAAGATGAAGAGCCATAAACTCCGGGTCTGAGAAGATTAGTTTGAGAAAGAAGGCAGCCAGAAAGATATAGTCCATCTACTTTCTGTTCCAATTTTTCTTTGTCTATTACTGATGATGATCCTAGAACTGTGAAGGAAGCAGTGGATTTAGAGGATGGAAAACTTTGGAAAGAGGCCATGGTTGATGAAATGGCTTCTTTGCACAAAAATGAGGCTTGGGATTTGGTGGAGTTGCCGGCTGGAAGGAAACCCATTGGTAGCAAATTGGTGTTCAAAAACAAGACAAATTCAGAAGGAAAAGTGGAGAAATACAAAGCTCGGTTTGTAGCAAAAGGTTATTCGCAGGTGCCAGGAATTTATTTTGGTGATATTTTTTCTCCTGTTGCCAAGGTAACTGCTATTAGATTACTTTTATCTGTTGTTGCTTCTTTTGATTTTGAGGTAGAACAGATGGATGTGAAGGCAACATTTCTTCATGGGGATTTTGAAGAGGAGATTTACATGAAGCAACCTGAAGGCTTTGCGGTGAAGGGTAAGAAAGAATTGGTATGCAAGTTAAAGAAGTCTCTGTATGGGTTAAAACAGTCACCAAGGATGTGGTATCAAAAATTTGATACATTTATACGGGGACTTGGCTTCACCAGAAGCAAAGCAGATCACTGTGTGTATTTTAAATTAATTGGTGACCGTGTTATTTATCTGGTCTTGTATGTGGATGATATGTTGCTGATTGGAAATGACAAAGAAATTACCCAGGATTTGAACACCCAATTGTCCTCCAAATTCGACATGAAATATCTTGGCGCTGCAAACTATATTTTGGGCATGGAAATTAAAAGAGATCGTACAAAGAGGAAGCTCTAGTTAAACCAGAGGAAGTATGTTGAGACAATACTGCAGAGGTTTAATATGTAAGATAGTAAATCGGTGAAGGTTCCTATTCCTATAGGTGTGAGGTTATCTACTGAACAGTGTCCCAAGACACAAGAAGAGGAAGAGGACATGTCCCATGTTCCATATGAAAGTGCAGTCGATAGCCTGATGTATGCAATGGTCTATACTAGACCATACATTACACATGCAGTATGAGCATTGAGCAGGTTTATGTCAAAACCAGGGAAGGAGCACTGGATAGCAGTGAAGCAGGTTTTCAGGTATTTGCGTGGCACTAGTGATTATGGTTTGTGCTACCAAGGAAGACTAGGATTGGATAGAGTGTTGGATATTCATGGCTTTGTTGATGCAGACTGGGCTGGAGATATGGATCAGAGAATATCTACAAGTGGATATGTGTTTAACCTATTTGGAGGTGTAGTCAGTTGGATGAGTAAGAAACAATCTGTAGTGGCACTGTCAACTACAGAGGCAGAATACATGGTAGCCACTCATGCAAGCAAGGAAGCAGTTTGGTTGCAGAGATTGTGTTCAAGTATGGGGTTAGTACAGGAAGCTATAAGGATAGAGAGTGACAACCAAAGTGTAATTTTCTTGGCAAAGAACCCTGCATATCATTCAAAGACAAATCACATTGATTTTGAGTATCACTTTGTGAGGGATATGATAGAAGACAAAAAGGTGTTGCTGGTAAAGGTGGACACTTTGAAGAATACTACAGATGCATTGACAAAATCTATGAGCTCTGAGAAGTTTTCTTGGTGTAGAGAAACAATGGGCATTTCAGGGCTGGAAAAATGACTAAGCTCTCTTGTGGCACCCTGTGGAAAGAAAACAACAAGTGGGAGAGTGTTGGGTTGTGTTATATTCTTTCCACGACTAGCCCATGTAGTTAACTAGGGGTTTAGAGGGGGGGCGGAGAACCCCCTTCGTTGCGCCAATTGTGTAGCGAGGGGGGCTCACAGGGGGTTTGAGGTGTACCCATAACCCCACTTTATGGGGTCCAAGGCAATGTCCCAGAAAAGTTTGGTTTTGGACCCTATGTTAGTTTGGGAAACCCACCTATGGTTTTGTGCATGATTTTCGCACATGTTTTTTGGACGCGATAGTTTTCGGTCCATGGTATTGGACACGATGGTTTTCGGTCCATGGTATTGGATGCTTCGACATGTATAAATATGTATTATAACATTGAAAGGAAAATAATGAAAAATCAAGCTGGTAGTCTCGGTTTTGGGATCCAAGGGAAAATCTCTATGTATATGTGTTTTATGTGTTATGCTCTCGCATTGTTTATTTTATGTGTTTTAGAATTCGTATGCATGTAATTTCTGTACGGGGTTAAAACGTTCACACAACTATCACCATCCTAACTGATGTGGCTTTCTTATTCCCCTGTAAAACTCTTGGTTCCCCATTACTGTCCATGCACTCAATGGATTTTTCATAGCAAACCACCTCGACCCTATGAAGATATAGTCAATCCATACCCAATAGCATACTATATGATCCCAATGGTAATACATTCAGGTGTACTACAGTAGGCATACCATAAAAATCAAATACTCAGGTTCTTAGCCAATGATGAAATCGCTTCTTTGTACTTGTAGCCAACTACACTAACCAAGATTCTGCATGCACTTCTTTATTGAAACTACACTTATCCACCAAGTCAGGACTAACATAACTATAATAGGATCCAAGGTCAATCAAAATAGAAATAACCTGATTACAAAGATTACCATCCATCTCAATGATATATGCATGGTGCTCTGCCTGTCTATTGGGCCACGACTGCATAAATACGAGGAATGCTCTACCTAATATCCCCAACAGTCTACGCCTCTTGTACACTGTACATCTTAGGCCTACCTTAATTTTGTGGACAATATATCCTAAGTTTTTACTCACCACATGTCCAACACTCCAACCGTCTAGTACAATTACCTCTATGTTGCTGCTGTGATCCATGTCCCTGTCTAACTACATTAAACTTCTTTTCAGGTGCCACATTTTCTTTCTCCTCTGCATTTTGAGGCCTTTCTCTCTTAGGTTTCCATTTACATTTACCTTTGTCTTTCCCTTTCCATCCTTTCTAAGACTCATTCTTATACTTTGGTTGTTCATAACAATGCTTCAGTTTCCCAATGACTTCCTCAAGCGACTGAGGCTCATCATACTCAATCCAATCTCTAAATGCTAATGGAAAACCACTGACAAATCATTGAAATTTAGCCTCCTCATCTTTAAGATATGGTACATACCTCAATAGCTCCATAAACTTGGTCATGTACTTTTCATTTGTCATTGAACCCATGTTTAGCTCATAAAATTCTTTGGCCTTATTGTTGTAGTACCTTTCTGACAAGTATTTCTTCCTGAAAAGCCTCTTGAACTCATTCCATCTCAAGTCCTATGCCCTGATGTCTCTGAACTGCTTCACATCTTCCCATTAGATATCTACTTTACCTTTCAGGCTGAAGATAGCAATTATGGCCTTCATATTATTTGTGTACTCATGCAACTAAAATAATTTTTTCATCCCAAGTATCCAAGCCTCTGCATATTCTAGCTTCTTCACATCTACATCAAAAGTAGGTGGCTTTGATTTCTTAAACTCATCAGGCAAGTATACCCTGTCACTTCTTTTATACAAATGGTAACGATCACAATCACGATGTCTATCTGAGCCAAAACTAGAATAGTACATGTACTCATCACCCCTCCTATCTAGAGTGTCCAACAATCTTCCATCTCTCACCGTATCAAGTCTATCTGACCTGTGTTTACCAGGAGATCTAACACCATATGCCCCATTAGTTTTGTCTTCCTTTCCATGGCTAATCTGAAGTGGCCCCATATGAAAAGCTTTGAAGAAGTATTGCATTAACTTCTACTTGTTTCTCTTGTGCTTGTGTGATCCTGTGATTTTCCGCCTTACAACTCTTTATTTCTTCCTTCAAGCTTCTCAATGTGTCTACAAAATTAGAAGAGTGCCCACCACGTTGCTCATATAATTCATAGGAAGTGTCTTTGTAGTCTACCATCTCACTATTCATTTTGATGTTTCTCCTGCAAAGCATAATATGTCATCTAAACCAATTCATAATAAACCAACGTACCTTATTATAATTTGGAGAGGATACTTCATTTGCAAGATCATCCAAATTAGCATGATAAATGTATTCTAGATTCCGGCCCTTGGTTTTGGGAAAAATCAGGCCTATTCATGAAGCCATGGAACCCATCATTCGATCCCTCTACAGCAGTGATAACCTCAGCACCAGTTTGGGTGAGATTTCCAAGCCTACCCTTGCATCTCTGGAATCTCTCCTCGCTAAAAGCCATCGGAAATGCAATTGGGAAATTTTACTGCAGGTGCCCAGAAACAGAGGAATATGCCAGAACCACCTATGCACGCATCTATGTGGAAATGGATTTCAGCGCCAGATTCCCAGCTGAAATAAACCTAATAAGCAAAGACTATGTGTGGAACCAGAAGCTTGATTATGAAAGTGTCCTCTTCAGATGTCGATCGTGCTTTGAGACGGGGCATCTAGCCAAAAATTGCCCAAAAGCCTCTGAGAAAAATTTTGCTAGAAAAAACCACCACAGATCTACATGGTGGGAAGGAGCACAAAAAGAACACTACACTATCATCAAAGAAGAATATTCTAGAGAAAACTCTGAGTCGCAAGAAATCAAGGAAGAAGGAAACAACTCTCAAAGCAAGCAAGGAGAAAGCCCGCCCCAACAAATCAACAGTTATGAGGATTTGAATACCGCAGAAAATAAACCTTCATTTAACATCAAAGCAGATCTCCTAAACCAAACTTCTCCGACTATAGATCGCGAAGCTAAGACACCAATGTCCCAAGAACCAGAAGAGATGAAGGAGATGCAAGACAAAGGAAGTTGGAAGACCGTAGAGAAAAGAAAGAAAGCTACAACACCAATCTCGCCAAGAAAGACGAGGAGCCAGACAAGTAAAAATTAAGAAAATTGTAGGTCCGATAGACCAATTTGGTCTCAGTGGACGTTAACCATCATCATCATCATCATCATCATAAAAATAATCATAACAACATATAAACATATAATAACTAAGTGCGTGAACACATAACATCATTCTAGCTAGAGTCTAGTCATCACTACATGATCATCTCACTACACATACTATGACCTCATGCATGAAGAAATCAACCATACCAATGTACGTGGAAAATACACAATCATAAACACGTGGACATCACACTAGCATAATCATGGACAACACACACACATAAACACATGTAATCACGCATAAACAAACAATACTTGTAACAACAAGTAGCAACAATTAACCAGGAATACAAGAACGATACATATAAGCAAAATATAACAAAATGTGACCAATCACACACTCATGATGACACACTTCCACCAACAATATTCTATTTCACATGGTGACATCACTACAACCCTAACTGACACCATGCATGTGCAACAAGAAGATAGACCATGAGGATGAAAATGCATGTGCCAACGACATGAATGCATGATCAACACACCACCCATCCAGTACAAGGGGTGAACCATGCTATGATACCTCTTTGTAATACCCTCCTCCCACATCTACCCAAATAATCAGCCAACTGGGGTAAATATGTGATGAGAGGCTACTATGATATGATTCAACCTCCTAGGTGACCTTAAGTAATTGGAATCAATGGAAACACATCAAACATACCTTCCACATCAGTAAAAACACTCTTAGGAGCCATCCCATCCACTCAGGTATCATGTCCCTAGGTTCTACTAAGTTTTTAAACCAATTAACCCCTGGACACTCCCATTCTGTGGGCATGCCAACATCCAGAGAGATATGGATGCTCACACAAGCATGCATTACTACATCCAAGGACTATTTCCAGTGAACCTGTGCCAAAGTCCATGGGATTTAAGGAACTTTCAAGCCTATAATTCTAGCCACTGCCCATAACTTTATGTAACTTCTGAAATCCATTAAACAAATGATGACAAGACTAATAAACCAAAAACTAACTCTAGGACTAGGTCTGACCATCCCCAACCATGATTTACATTCTATCAAACACTTGGTATGAATGAAATATACAGGTTTAAATAACATATATGAACATAGTGATCTCATAGTTATCTGAGAATTTCTAAGAAGAATTATTCCCTTACATCATTGGCTGCATTATCATCTATTAGGTAATAGATACATTATTTATTCATTTACAAACAAAAACATGGGAAGAGCCATACATCATGATTATCAGAATACATGCTCATAACCAAAAAAATAAAAACAGAAATACGATGAATACATCAACCATAGAATCCACATATATACTAGTACATTTACACATGAAAAGCTAAGGGAATGATTTTCTTATTAATGAATGTAGAAACCAACTGGGGATGGGACTACCGCATTCCACCCAACCATATATTAGATGAGGAAAATCTCTCTTTAGCCAATCACCCCTGTGACATACTCCAAACATGAATGTGGAACTCATAACCAACCAAAAGCAACCAAACAAACATGAATGATCGCCTACACCATGAGGAATTTTAGTGCCTCCTATTCTCTCAGGCTTTACATTAATCCACGTTCTGATCCAGGGATCACTAGGCCCTACACCAAGATACACTCTCTAGGATTTACCATACATCCCATCCTGGGAATACTAAGCCCAACAGAGAGAAATCCACCTCTTGTATTTACCATATATATCGCTATTTACCATCAAGGAATCCTAGGCCCACTGAGGCACACAATCCTGGCTTTACCACAAGCCATAGTTGGGTTCAGGGGTTACTAGGCTAGTGTGATTCAGATCTCTTCAACTACCAAAATTATCGAATATTTTTTACTTGTTTTATGTTAGAAAAATTGCATATGAAAGAGCATAAAATAAACACATGTGCATAATTGAAAGGAAAGAAATCATAATGGCAACCATCAAACCAAAAGACACAAACACATTGATAATAGAGTTCACCTAGTGTGGGTTACGTCTCTAGGCCCTGGTGTCAAGAGTAGGGAGGCCACTTCATTAATTATGCAAGATGATAATGATGTGCATGGCATATACTTTGTCATTACAAGGATGAATACCCTTAATCAGAGTGGCATGTATCTCCACGAGATGTTCTCAAGGACTCTCACTCATATGGGCAAATTCCCTCAACAAGAGTGGCATGTTTCTCCACGAGGCGTTCTCCCTCTAGGAGCTCTCACTCAAATGGGTTTTCCTTCAACATGAAAAGGTAACAAATTCTCACAAAATGTGGCATTCAAGTATCACTCAACGTAATGGTAATCATGGATCTCAAAAATACAAACATCATCTTAGCAAATCAAAGAAAACATGAAATAACCGCATCATATACCTCCACTTTTGGGGATGGCCGAAAAATGCAAAGATCATTTGCTGAAACAGACACCGTTGTTGAATTTGTGACACAATATCATGTCAATTAAGTATAAAGTTTTCCCCCTTTTGACACCGTCAAATTATGGACCCTTGGGAACCTTGAAGATCCCCTCCTGAAGATGGCTGAAAAATATGCTGCTTGGATAAATATTGTAAGCACACCATTGTGCTCCCTGCGAAATTCTATGAAAAATGAATATAAAGTTGGCATCATTTCGACACTAGCGAAAATCAGCCTCCAAGGGAATCTTTTAGATTCCACAAGATTCTTCAAAGATTCTATTATGTTGGGCACCTGCATTTCTGCTGCTCAGATGGAGATTCTAACTGCATGGTTGGAATCCTGGCGAGAAAACGTGTAAAAATGATTGTAATCTTGTCACATTCTGACATTGGCATCTCTGGCCCTCTAAGGGAATCTTTTTAACTTCAAATAATATTCCCTGCAAAGATGTCATCTCGAAAAGCTTGATGGGATGGTTCCTCTCCACTTTGAAAATCATGGTTCCACTCAGCGCTCCTCCAATCTACCTTCGGTTCCGAATGCAATGAAGGGTTTAATATATGTTCGATGGGAAGATTATCCAATGAGAGGCCCTTGGGCAATTGGCGGAATGTTAAATTTGGGGGAGGAAGGTCTCGAGATTGAACCTCCGCCTCACCATAGCAATAATTGTTTTATTGGTAATATATTTTTAAACAATGAGAAAGTGCGTTATTAATTTTAGCAAACATGATTTTCTTTTGTCGGTGGTCAGCACATTGTGTAACCATGTTGTTAAATTAGATTTTGGAATATAGTTCATTTGTTTTGGTAGTAAGGTAATTGGTTGACTTATAATGCAAGTCCATTTTGACAACAAGGTAATTGGTTGGCTTATAGTGCAAGTTTGATTTACCGCCATTAACCCAAACATTTGACCTCTAATAGGGTTTATTATATTTAACATATGGTATGACCATATGTAATGAATATTTCTAATACCATTTAATATGGCTTATCAACCTTTCAAAAATGTTCGTTGGTTTTTATTTGATCTCCAAACTTAGTTTTAGTTGTTTTTTTAACATAATAACAATTATGTCTAATATGTTTTGTTTTTTTAATGTGTTTTGTCTTATATGTCATTTTAATAATATATTTCTTGTCCTTTTGCAAGAGTAATGAGGCCAATGTTGGCATGCCATGTGTCAAAGGTTTGATGGGATTCTATGTATGTTGTGGGTCTCACCTACTGACTAGGATGCCATGTGGCACACTGTTGAACCCACTTTTTCCCTGCCTTATCCAAATTTAAAGAGCCATAAGTCAGTCATATAGACTCGGGTTTGAGTGTCGTCTATGCCATTGGAATTGTAATGAAGAGCACTATAACTTGGTATTGGTTTGGCTACATTTTGGAGACTATGATTTTCAAGCTTTTGCTGAGTCACTTCTGAATTCTGAGCGTGTCTGGAGCCACATAGATCATTCCTCCCCACTGAGGAGATTTTGGTCCTCCAAAAGCGTGAACATAATCTACAACTGTTGTGTTACAATGTCTGCACCACAAGTGTCCTGACAAGTCACCCTTCCTTCTCCTTCACCTTTGTCCTTCAAAGCCATAAGTGATAAGCTGACACCTCCATCCTTGGCATACCTGTATTACAATATTTGCAAATTACATACCCGATTACATGACCAATTGTCAGCCGGATAAATCGTTCTTGCGGACAAGATCGATCTCCCTAGTATCAACTGATATCTAGCGACAAGTAGAACAAGAAAAACTACCTTTCTCTAAATATTACAATTTATAAATAAAAACCAAGAGGTGTTTTAGATCCTACCTTAAGTCCAATTTTAGTTTGTGGCAGCCACGCTTCGACCGTCCGAATGAGTTTCCTTTTTAAGAATCTACAAACACAAACAAGCACACATCAAATAACACCTGCATAGCTAATATAATAAATAATATTCATCATGGTGATCAAGGAATCCATGACATAAACCATAAAAGATAGCTTATTGAGAAAAATAAACTTGATTGTATTAACTTTGAACAAAGAAGAACTTTACAACCTTTGGTGCCTTGATGTTGTACAAGCTCCTCCCAGGGTCTAAGCAAGAAACTCCTCTACTTTGACAAGCCTCACACTCTTCCCAATGAGATCAAAAGGTATGTAATCTCTCCTCTCAAGCTCAATTAGGAAGACTAAATTCCAACAACATTTACCCTCAAAAATATTTAGCTTTCAACCTCCCTAGTAACCAGCCCAATGCTTCATTTTGTAGTGCAGAGGAAGGAAGTTACAGGTCCACCTATGAAGGGAAAGAGTCCTCCTTCAAAGGGATAGGCTCCTCACATCAAGGGGTTAGCTCCTTTAGGTATGGGATGCATGAACCTTAAAGGAGCGAACTTTCCACCTCAAGATTCCCTCTAGAAGCTTCCAGAAATAACTCAAAGTGAGTTTTCAAGAATTTACTTGCGCCTTTTGACTTTTACAGGGGTCTGCACCCATTACATAGAGACAGAGCGGTCAAGTAAGCAGGGGACATGACTAGTAGGTGCAAGACCGCAGGTAATGCTAAGAGAAAGTGCGAAACTAGAGTTTTAGAGATTTTTAAGGACTTTCTCTCAGTTTTCAAGGCTTGACATGAAGAGCTGAGGTTTAAGACTTGCAAAGGAGGAAAGTATGAGTGGTGATAAACTCACACTAATTACAGAATGTCATGGTGAAAATATTTTGTGCAACAAATTTCCCCCTAAAGTGCGAAGTCTGTAATAGATGAGGATAACATTTTTCATCTAAGAAGAGTGAAGTACTTTATCATTTCAAGGATCATCCTGTGGAAAACCTGGTCGGAACCTGTAAAAAAATTCAATACGAAATATATACATGTGAACATATCATCGCTGAGGTAGGCATTCCCATACTCAGATCAAAACTAACTAGAGAACTAACTAAACTACTCCGATATAGGAATGATCTTGTAATACATCACAAGTATATACATATGTAGACACAGTATGGGCACAGCCATCTGTTTATGAATACAAAATTCCTCGCAGCCTGGATGGTGGAAACTAGATTCAGGGTCTTGATTTCTGCTTCCCGAACTAGTACGATTCTATCCATGTGAATGAATGTGTCGAAGTCAAACATGGTAGAAACCACTTTATTACCAGTCAATGATGTAAACTGTTAACAAGTGTGAGAGAAACCACCAGTAATGTCAATGGCTCTCAAAGTACTCAGTACAATCCATGAAATGTGAATAGATGAGCTGAAGTCAAACATGTCATAGAATCCTTTGATTGAAGGTCAATGATGCAACCTGTCATCGAAGGCGAGAAACCTGCCATTGAGGCATGCAGATTCCAAGGTACTGACAATTTCTAGATCATCTTTCTAGATAATGAGCTGAAGTCGATAGAAAGCGACCAGTCGTAGGCAAGCCAACAACATGAAATCATAGATCAAGTTTGAAGAAATATATTTGCAAGGACTAACTCAAGGATGGTCAATATGGATGACAGATATTTTGCAGATGAATGGTTTATTTGCATTGACCTCTTGAACACATAACCACACTGCAGATGGTTTGGTGACAATTGACCTAAAGCTAATACTCAGAAACCGGTTGAAGACTTTCAATATGGTTTGATTAACTGTTAGGCAAAGGATTTCCCAACCCAGGTGAACAAAAAGTGTCATGTTCAAGAGTGATTGAATGCTTTTTTGAGACAAAGTATAACAAACAGGTTCATTTTCCTCTCTTTTCCTCCACAATTTCTGGCAAGTACCTCTTTATTTTTGATAAGATTGAGGAGGATAACATTTGCTTGATTATAAGCTCATCCTTCGGATGAGTCCAACTTAGTTTAAAATTCAAACCCTATGAAGGAGTGGTCTGTTCCTGTTTGAAATTGAACAGGTCCTTTACTGTTAAATTTTAACGAGTCCAATATAGGAGAAACTCGGCGTTTTTCAATTTTAGGGAGGCAGAAGAAAAACTTAAGAAAACTCCATGGTTGTTCTTTTTGGTAAATTTGTGTTTCCCAAGCCTGAAAAAGTATAAAATAATACTTGAGAGAACCGCTTGACCATTACGATCAAGGAGTACTTTTCATAATTAGTGTCTCTGATCCGAAAAAAGTAAAAAAGCGATCAATGACATGTCGTTTTATAACCAATATCAAACTTGAAACGACAAAAGCCCGGCAATCTTTTCATGTTTATATGGTCAGAAAAGAGCTGTAAGTGGACTGTCCTTTTAATTCCATTTTAACGGTCTTAAAAAGAAAAACTCGGCAATCTTTTCATATTTTACGAGTCAGAAAAGAGCTTAAAGAGGACTCCAATGTTTTTGTTGAAAATGATCAATTTTGCCTGAAAAATCCAATATTCCGCACAAAAACTCAAAAATTACTCATACATGTTTAAAATAAATAAAAATGCATCAAAAAGTTACCTTTTTAAAGTGAAAAATAAACAAATTAAAAGTTCATTTATTCAAAAAATCTTATAAAAAGGGCTTTTGTAAATTCATTTTTACCTTTTGACTTCAGAGTGAGAAAAGAGAGATTTTGGGTAAGAAACTTCCTGTGAAGATTACGGAAAATCCGTGCATTGGAATCAAAAACTGTCACCTCCAGGTAATCCACATCACTTTAATCTTGCATTTCAATCATTTGAATTTTGTTTTTAGGCTTTCATTTTGATTTCTTAGAGAAAAAATAGTTGAAAAGACTGCTCGCGGGAGTCCGCAGGCGCAACATGTGAAACCTGCGGACCTCGACATTCTCCTACAAAGGAAAGAGCTAGGGGCCCGCACCTGCTGCTTGGGTAGAGTGTAGACCTACGTACTGTCCCTAACTGGAGGATGTAGACCCCGTGAAATAGGTTTTAAAACTTCAATTTTTTCATTTCCACCCAAATTTTTTTTGAACTAAAATATTCTAATCCGCCTTTTTTGCAATGTAGGATATACACAATGCTCATTTGGTGGGAATGGGAGGATGAAGATGTGGACCTTTCCGCAATTAATCATCAACCCTCAATAGATGCATTGAGGGCATGCAGGCTTTTTAAATTCTGGGCCATACCTGGGATGAGGGCCCAAGTAGACTTTTTGCAGTGGCTGGTGGACAGTTGGAATATACAGGACCAGTGTTTCATTATTGGTGGCAACCGGCTCGAAATGGAGCTAGAGGAAATTTACTTCTTGAATGGTTTTCCCAAGAGAGGTGAATGATTATCTCTATTCGGTACTAGGCCAGGTGGCCAGTCTGTCGATAGTCTCCGACTAGAGTTTTGTAATGACCAAACAAAGGACAAAGGGATTGATATAAAAACTATCTCCCGTCCTGAACTTAAAGTGATTTCATTTACTGTAACTAGACTCTGCGGAACTACAGCACTACATGTAGCTACCAGATCCCAAATGTGAATGGCAGTAGACTGTTATCGAGGCACCATCTTCAACTGGTGCGAAGCTGTGTTGGCGAGTGTAAAAGGCCAACTAACTAGAGCAAAGAACGGACAACTAAAAAGCTTTGGATATGGTTTCTTAGTTGTGAGCTTTGGTCTAGAGAGGGTCCTGAAGTTAGTCCCACAACACCCTTTCATTGGAGCTGGACTTCCCCGAGAACCTAAGCTGATGCGCTGGGTTACAGTTATGGCCCGTCATCCTGAGGAGGGTTCAGAGGATGTTTGATTTCCTCCTGAGTATTTTCATTGGTTGGAGAGCCAACTTTTCACGATTCAGGATTTTCCTTATGCTGGGATGGATTATCATGGTGACTTAGACATGACTCTTCCACTAGGAGAGCAGTGGGATGATTCAGGTAAAATCATTCTCAACATTTTCTAAGTTTTAATTTTTTTGTTTTTAAATCGTCCAAAACTGATATTAAAAAGTTTCAAATGCAGATGTGGGTTCACAGCGACCAACCACTCTCCGGCCCTATGAGAGGAGACACCCAGCTGCAGCAGTACTAGCCCCACTCGACGAATCTACAGAGACCCTGACTGAATTGGAAAATCATCTAGAGCGTTTGACAGCAGATATTCCAGAGACTAGCATAGATGACATTCCACTTAGGTTACAACGCTATGTGATTGGGGTCCCAGGACCTTTCAGGAGGTTCCTTTGTAGGGTGGCCCGAGCAGTAGTTTCTTATCGTGATCATCACCAGTGATAGGATGATCGCTTTTGTAGACTCATACTACATTTTTTCTTTTTGTACTATCATTTTTGCTGATCAGAAGGTGTTTTTCAACCTATGATCGAAGACGATGTATATTTGACACACTTCTATGCTATGCTATATCACTATTACTGGCTATCTTGTAAAACATGTTATGGAATGTTTTTAAATTTACTGTTTGATTATTGCAAATGTCTATTTAACGTTTGAGAAGTAATTGCATCTGCTAATGTATTTAAATATCTTGGAATATGTTGATATTCAATGTAGTCAAATTCACGTTCCAAGAGACGAACTCTCAAAAATAATCTTAATAACACTGGATTTCTAATGGCATAAACTCTATTAAGCTACAATACAATGAGTTTAGAATCTAACCTAACAATCAAACTCTGAATCCCAAATGAAATGGATTCAGATAATAAGTCAATCACTGCATTATACTCTGCAATGTTGTTTGTTGTTTCACCAAGGCTTACCCCATGCATAGATACCAACTCATCAGAGGGTGAATAGATAACCCAAGCTGTGGAAAAAATGTTTCGTGTATTACACCAAGCACCATCAGCGAAACCAATGTATGTTTGAAGAGACGTCGACATCTGCAATATCAAGAGTAAAATCAAGATAAGCAGGAATGATGATAAAAAACACTCTCTAAACTAAGCACACTTTTCTAATCTAAAACACACCAGCTAGAAAGAAAAACTAATATAACTAAAATCTCCACACCTAGATTTAAGCATAATATCTCTTCAGATAAAGACCATTTCTCGGTTTACCTAAAGAGACACCATCAAAATCTACCAATTCATAGGCCCCTTTTGCGAGCTTTCGCTTAACAACATAAGGACCATGCCACATAGGTACAAATTTTCCAGCCCCTAGCTTATCATTTGCTTGATCGTATAGTAAGACTAGGTCTCCTTCCGAAAAATTATGAGGTGTAACATTTCGATCATACTGAGCTTTAATTCATTTGGCATGAGTTTCAATTGCTAATGCAACATCACGTCAATTCTCATCTAGCTGAGCTAAGTACAACAAACATTTCTCCTCTTCAGAAGTGGCTGGGAGTAACTCTATGGCTATTTGCAATGACAGAATTTCGTATTCAATGGGTAACATAGCTTTCAAACCGTAAACCAGTTGAAAAGGAGTGAAACCAGTTGATGTTTTTATTGAGGTTCGATACGCAAAAAGCACTGAAAATAACATGTTATGCCAATTATACCTATGAATACCAATGATTCGTCGGATCATAATGACTAGAACTTTGTTGATGGCTTCAACCAGACCATTAGCATGTGGGTAATATGGAGTAGAACTATCGTGACACAGGCCAAGTTGATCTGTTAGTTCAGTCATCATGATGTTTCAAAAATGACTCCCATGATCAGTAATAATCGCTTGAGGAACACCTAATCTAGTAATTATATGATTGAAAACAAAAATTGCAGCAGTTTTTCCGTCTATCAAAAATGGAGGCATCACCTCGGCCCACTTAGTAAAATAATCTACCACAAGGATGATTTACGCATGCCCCTCGGCCGAGTGAGGGTTACATGGAATAAAGTTGATACCCCACTTTGCAAAAGGGCCGACGACAATTATAGGGTGGAGAGGAGCAGGTGGATCACGCATCTTTCGATCAAAAATTTGACAATTGTGGCATTTTCGAACCGCGTAAATACAATCTTTAAATAAAGACGGCTAGAAATAACCAGCGCGCAATATCTTTTGGGCTATGGCATACCCAGACATATGACTGCCACATGCTCCAGAGTGACAGTCATTTAGAACCTTTTCAGCTTCCTCATGAGTTAAACAACGTCGGAAAATAGAATTTGCCCCACGACGATAGAGTGTATCTCCAATAATTTTGTATTGTTGGGATTGGAAACGTATTTTCCACCACTGAGATCATGAAATTTCAGGCCGAAAAGATTGGGTTTGGAGATAAACAATGATATCTCCATACTAGGAATCAAGATTATTGATAAGAAACAAGGATTCATCCGCAATGGGCTCTTTTGCCACAGTTTCAGTATCAGCACGCGGGAAGTCACACATCAGTTCCGCAAATACTAAAGATTTCTTTGACTTGGATTTTTCAAATTCCAAGTCAAATTCCTACAGGATAATAATCCATTTGGAATACTTGCCCCCTAGCAATTGTTTGGTCAAAATATAGATCATAGGGTTACAGTCAGAAATTACGGTAGTTTTGCGTAGTAAGATGTAATGACAAAATCTTTGGATAGCTTGAACAGCTGCTAAGGCAAATTTCTCCACATGCGAATATTTAAGGTCAGTTGGATTCAAATTTTGACTAAGATAGTAAATCACATGTTCACTATTGAACTCATCTTCCTGAACTAAAACCATCCCGATGGTGGAATGATAAGTGGTGAGGTACAAGAAGTAATCCTGGTTGTAGTTGGGAGGATGCAATAACAGTGCATGGGTCAACGCGTGTTTAAGTGCATCAAAAGATTTGTCAGCTATCTCATCCCAAAAGAATGGAGTATTCTGTTTCAACAACCTGGTAAAACCCTTTGTTATCTCAGCGTAGTTAGGAATGAAACGACGTAAAAAGTTTGCTTTCCCTTACAAACTTTGGAGTTGGCGAAGAGTCGAAGGAGGAGGCAATTTGACAATAGCTTCAACCTTCGAGGGATCGACATGAATGTCGGCTTTTGAAACAACAAATCCTAGTAAACGACCCATTTCTATACAGAAAACACATTTGTGTGGATTCAGCCTAATTCGATAATGCCTACATCTCATAAAGATTGCTCGTAAATGATTGAGATGACCGGCTCTATGAAATGAATGGATAGGTAAATTATTGAGATAAGGTTGCACAATGTGATTGATGTCATGAAACGCGTAAGACATAGCTCTTTTAAAAGTTGCTCTAGCGTTCTTTAATCCAAAAGGTAATTTGCAATAAGCAAATGTTCCCCATGGGCAAATGAAAGCCGTTTTTGGTTGATCAGTAGGGAGTATGTTAATTTGATTGTAACCGGAAAAACCATCCATAAAGGAGAAAATTTCATTTCCGGCACAATCATCAATGATTTGATCGATATAGGGGGTTGGATAATTGTCTTTAGGACAAGCTCGATTAATATCCCTATAATCGATACATATTCTTATCATTCCTTGCTTTTTGTTAACAGGAACAATATTCGATACCCAATCCGTTAAGGGAATTGGATAAATGAACCCTGCTTTAAGTAATTCTCAACTTCTGCTTTAATAGTAGCAGCTTTTCGGATGAATCTGACGCAAACATTGCCGGACAAGTTTAGCATCCGGGTAAGTTTTAATTTCATGAACAACAATCACTGGATCGATTCCTGGCATCTCTTCGTATGACCAGGAAAACACGTCACGGAATTCTTGAAATAGGGCTTTATAAGTTTGGAGTTCATTTTCCGTACAGGAAGCACCTATATGAATGTTTTCAACAATTCCAGGTTTAACTGAAATGTCAATAGGAATCGTTCGAGAAATATTTCCCAAATTTAACTCAGAATCAAGATGTTGCAATGGATTCTGTGGTTCTTTGACATAATCAGTAGTAAAAATAGATGAAAAATCATTTTCAAAATGATCAATCTCAGGTAAGAACGAAGATCGATGATGAAGATCTTCCCATGGTAAATCATCAACAGACAAAATTTCACGAATCTGCTCATTCGTATGAACAAGCTCAGAAAAATTTGTTGAATCTGAGGTTGATATTGAAAGTGATTCTCCATGGACCACATTCATTAGATCAATTTCGGTTGAAGAAGGATCAGAAAATGACTATACAGCCTGATATGCAATTTCATAGGGACTCAAAGGCATCACATCACCAAATGAATCCACCTCAGATTCGGAAGGTACAATCCAAGGATCATCAAAAAAAATAGTGTTTGATGAAATCATATGAATGGTTGCAATAGAGGGCGATAAGTTAGGAGGAGGAAAGGAAAAAGTTCCTAGTAAACCAGAATCTTTAACCAATCCTACCCCAACATCCTTGTAAGGGATAGTTGTTTTACCGACATGCTATATACTTTCAGAAGAGGCTGCGTCGGATGAAAAATAATTCAACTGGTCTATTGTAATTATCTTTCCATTATAAGGAAACTTTATAAGCCAAAAGACTGATGAAACAACGACAGTCATAGCGTAAGACCAGCTGCGACCTAAAAGAAGGTTGTAATCTAGAGGGGCATCAACCACTTCCACATCTAGATTAACAGTTTTGCCTTCAACCCCTATAAGTAAATCCTGTAGAATGCCAAAAGGATGGAACCCACGGCCATCAAAAGCCTTTAGAATTGTCGGGAATTGATTGAGAGTAGGAGAACCAAGCGATCTCCAACACTGGATCGACATAATACACATAGAATCTCCCTCATCAATTACAGTCCTAAAGCAAGGTCTGTTTTTGACTAACACTAGAATCTGGAAAGCCATTTGATGAGGTAGGCGAGGTGTATCAATTTCGGTTGAAGAAGGGTCGGAAAATGACTGTACAGTCTGATATGCAATTTCATAGTGACTCAAATGCATCGTATCACCAAATGAATCCACCTCAGATTTGGAAGGTACGATCCAAGGATCATCGAAAACAATAGTGTTTGATGAAATCATATGAATGGTTGCAGTAGAAGGCGATACGTTAGGAGGAGGAAAGGAAAAAGTTCCTAGTAAACCAAAATCTTTAACCAATCATACCCCAACATCTTTGTAAGGGATAGTTGTTTTACTGACATGTTGTATACTTTCAGAAGAGGCTGGGTTGGATGAAAAATAAGTTAGCTGGTCTATGGTTACGATATTTCCATTATGAGGAAGCTTTATAAGCCAAAATACCGATGAAACAATAGTAGTCATAGCGTAAGACCAGCTGTGACCCAAAAGAAGGCTGTAATCTAGAGGGGCATCAACCACTTCCACATCTAGATTAATAATTTTGCCTTAAACCCCTATAGGTAAATCCTATAGAATGCCAAAAGGATGGAACCCACGGCCATCAAAGGCCTTTAGAATCGTTGGGGATTGATTGAGTGTAGGAGAACCAAGCAATCTCCAACACTAGATCGACATAATACACGTAGAAGCTCCCTCATCAATTACAGTCCTAAAGCAAGGTCTGTTTTTTACTAACACTGGAATCTGGAAAGCCATTTGATGAGGTAGGCGAGGTGTACTATTTTCTAAATCGAAGATTATAAGGTTAGAGCCTTGAATATCAACAGCTCCTATAGCCGACAATAGCAATTTACACTGTGTTGGATATGATTGTAGCACCTCCAAAGCCGACATTGCTGAAGGGGAAATAGCTAAGTCTTCAACAATGTTATAATTCTGAGCATCTCTCGCATGTGGATTGAAAGCTGACTTTCAAAGTATACCTTTAGCAGGCGGTTTAATTACAAAGTCTGGGTTAGGTTTCTCAATCTGTAGCAGATCAGAACTAGAAGGAGTTGAAGTTGATGGGTTTGAATTAGAAGATTTTTCTTCCTTACCACCAACAAGACTTTTACTGCCATAATCTTGCGATCGCATCGCAATCCTAACATGAGACATCATCATTGTGGGTTCTTTCGAGGATTTGAGGAAGAACCAATCATCTTACTATCTTGACTAGGAAAAGGATCCTTCAAGACAACAGGTGTTTGATAACCTTTGACGATTTTTGCAACCTCAGCGCGATGAGGGCAGTCTCTTGTAAAATGCTCTTCATCACAAATGAGACAAGGATAGCGAGGTTTACGTTTCTCATCAGTAGATTTAGTTTTATCTGATTTCTCTTTCGAATTTTGTTTATTTTTCTTCTTCCCTTTCTTTTTACCGTCGGATTTTGATTTGGCCGTAGATGATTCTACGACATGAATATCGGCAGGAATTTCAGCAAAAGAGTCTCCTGTTGGGGAATCTGGTAAAGTTATAATAGGAGAAGAATTCTTTGAAGATTTCTTCTTACTTTTGGTGTTAACTGAACCAATCATACCATCAGCGGCATGAGACCCTGAAGGAGCTACAGTTATTTGATTTTGTTTCGAAAGATCAGGGATTTTCTTGTGTAAAGTACCCGACTGTGTATAAACGAGGTCAAGGTACTGAGCTTGAGCAATTACTTGCTCTTCAGTAACAACTCCTGCCTTAGCTACATCCTCAGTGATTTTAGGTAACAATGATTTAACAAACCATTCTGCTAAAATTTGATCCAGAATAAAAACTTTCACTAAATGTCGTCGACGTCGCCATTCATGAATATGATCTTAAATATATGTGGACGTTGACTGTTTTAATGAAGTTAATAATTCCGTTCCATTGTCATATCTGATAGGCAACTGAAAATGAGTTAAGAATGAAGTGGCTAACTGACTAAAATTATGAAAAGAGGCTCGCGGTAACTCAATGTACCACTTGACCACAAGACCAATCAGAGTGCGTTGAAAAAGACGTAAGTGAATTGAATCATCTATAATTGAATTAGATGCACACTAGAGGTGATAAGTCATCACATGGTTTGACGGGTCCTCTCCTAATTTACCTTCAAACTTTGGGATATCACTAGGCAACTTATTCGGCATTGGCGGCCAAAACAGAAGATAATTAATTGGATCGTTCATAAGGCATGACAAATCAAGAAAGTCCAAAGTTGCAATAAATGGTAACTGATGATTAGGGTCACGAAAACCCTAGGTCATAAGACCAGCCCCAGCAGGAGGATATCTAGGATAACTTGGAATTGGAATTGCATTTGGGATATTATATCCTCCCGGAAAACTAGGATTAACTGGACCATACTGGGGTTGTTGAGGTTGTTGACAAGTATATCCAGGGTACGGTTGATACTGGTAAACTGGGCTTTACACAGCAGGACCGAATTGGTATTGTCCCTGGTATGGTTGATAAGTCAACTGTGGTTGGCTTGTGACAACCGTACTTTGACCAAGTTGTCCTACAGGCATCTGAACCGAAGTCTGAATTATGGGTCCGGACTAAGGTAAAGATGCTTGAGGAGTTGATGCAGGAATAGTAGAAACTGGAGTTGTTGATACTCCAGAAGTAGGTGGGTCAGATTGCACAGAAGCTGCAGTAGTTGTAGCAGTCGTTTGAGGTAGAGTTCGAGGCCAAATAGGCCCATACTGATGAGCTACACCAGGTGTAGAAGTTTGAATAGTAGGCTAGACAGGTTTCTAGGTTGAACCAGAAACCAAGGGTTGTCCAGATTGAGATCAAAACTGCACATTAGGTTGCAAAATCTCTTGAGATTGAGATGGATCCCACACCATGTTCATTCCGGGGTATGGATCCATAGAAGGTTGAGCATATTGAGGACCATAACCAGGTTGAGCATAGGGCTAATAATTCAAAGGTACATTTCCAACTCCTTGAACAAATGATTGACTTGAAGGTGGTTGGAAACCTTGGGTTGGGTACTGACCTTGAGGTTGATAACCTTGAGGCACGTACTGAAACTATGGTTGACCTTGAGGCATATATTGATACTGGGGTTGATCTTGAGGTATATATTGAGTTTGGGGTTGACCTTGAGGAATGTACTATCCCAAAGGAATGTACTGTCCTTGAGGTTGCCCCCCAGGCGATAACTGACTACCTTGAGGTTGCCCCCCAAGCGCTAATTGAGTACCTTGAGGTTGCCCCCTAGGCGATAACTAACTACCTTGAGGTTGCGGATCTGGAATAGTACCAGACATCATAAGAATTTCTTCTATGCTCAACGGTTTAGTTCCATTATTACCAATTGATATCCCATGTTCAATGGGTTGAGGATATGCTCCTAAAAAAGTACCAGTGAGTGACTAATACCTAGAAGGAACAGAAGGACCACCATATAAAAATGTTTCCGGTGATTGGGAAAACATGGATGACTGTCTCAACATATTCAAAGGAGGATAATAACCTCTAGGTGTTGGGTGGAAAGGAATTCGAGGTGGTGAAAAATTAAGACCCAGATTTTCTAAAAAGTTGGTCAATGAGACGTACCAAACGTCCCTCCTAGGTGGACTGTAGAAAATTGATTCACACTCCCTAAGTTCTAAAGTTGGTTGATTTTCAGGGAGATTTATATCTTCTTCTGGACTAACAAGTTCTTCAATAGAAATAAGTCCTGAAGGAAGATTTTGGGTAATGATCCTTCCTACCCTGGGTGAACCAAGACCACTGGAAGTTGAAGAAGCCAATCCTGAGGATGGAGTAGCAGCAGGTTCACTTTTAGGCTCAGAAATTTCAAGTTCTTCAGTTAATTCACTAGTAGAAGAAACACTACCAGTAACTTCAGAAAATGAAATTGGTTCAGAAATATACTCTGTTGCTTGAACTTGATAATCAGGATGAACAACTAAAGAAGATTCTCTTTCTTCTGGTGACCCAACTCTACTATCACTAGGAGTTACAAGAGCTCGTAGCCCTTCAAGCTGGCTTGGTGAATACTCGGGAGGTTGCCCCCGAAGTCTACAGGATTGTCTCGGTAATTCAGCCACGATTAAATATTTTAATTACTTCACACGCAAACAAAGAAAAATCTCAATAAAACCACCTAAAGTCTCTAAAGAAACAAACAATTGAATCACACGCCTAAAAAATCTAAGAGTTCAAACCACACACAAACAGTAACTTTCCATACCAAAAACACTAGTTGGTGATGAAATCCAACGTCGCAGAATTCAATACAGAAAGGGCGGTTGGAACAGTTACCCTCACAACCTGCTTAATGAAACAGACTGGCACAAGTTTCTTCACAAAATCGTCTCGAGCAAAGAGAACCCCCCAGAGAGTCCAAGTGAGACTAGTCGCCATCTGCTCCAGGTACAGTGGGATCTTCCCACCACCATCACCTTAGGAAAGAATCCTATAGATTATGGTCACTATGGTTACCAACAGAAACAAATATACCTAGGGGAATAGTCTACAATCTGATACACATGCAAGGGCAGAGTAACAAAGCTCAAACCCCTTGAAGGCTCCTTGACATAATCCAAGGTTTACGAACAAGTGACCCTAGGCTCCTCGATAATGGTCAATCCGAGGTTTACCATTTTTAATATGTGTATATCTGCTATCGTTCCCAATGAGGAAGGATTGATTACCCCACTGGTTCAGATATGATCTCGTGCTTGACTCCTTTAAGAGGATACTTCCTACTGCAAGCTATAGCTACTTTTTTGTTTTAACTATCTTGGAGAGTTAATTACTCCCTACTCCAAGATACTAGCCTAAGCTATGTTGGTGATAAGAGCCCTAGAAATAAAAAGATTGCTAGATCACTTTTACTTGAAGTGTTATTTTTATAGGTTGTTTCTTAAGTCAAAAGGTATGGAGATGAAACTTTATGGTGTGAAGACTCGACTCCAAAACACTAAAAATGCACCTAAGATGATAAACAATTCTTTTTCTTCAATGAATTTCTAGCTAAAAAAAGAGTTGAGAATGAAATACTTTGAAAAACAAATCTTTCTTCAACATATAAATGAAAGAAAATCTTTTTGTCTTTTTCAATAAACTCAAAAAGGAGACTACTAATTATGCTCACGAAAAAATCCTTTTCTTTTTCAACACTCAAAAACTACAGAAAACAATTTCTTTCAAAAGAGATTCTAAAATTTCTAGAAAACACTCAAAACTATGAAAAACTATGCTTGAGATATAAAAATTTCTAAAAACTTAACTGAGTTAAAAGATTAAAAAAATTCTTTTTGAGGACGTTTTACTTAGTTATTTAGAAAACTAAGGACTAATTCATTCAGAATAACAAATTAATCAAAAAACACCCAGCTATGTTTTTCTTTTTTAGAAATGAAATTCAAAACTTTCAAGAAAGTTCATTCAAAGATTTGCTAAGAGAAAACGAGATCTATTTCTCACCAAGGGAAGATTTCACAAATCAGTCAGACTCATCAAGAAGAACAAAAAGACCAGGGTAATCTGGGGTTTCTTAGGCTTCTAATCTCTGAGTTACTACAAAGACCAAGCAAAAATCAAACCAGGCATGCAAAACTTCTAGAAAATCACCTAAAACCAAAATGCCAATGGAATTCACTTACAAGAATTTTCTGACAAGACACATGCAGATCTGGGCAGAGGCTAAAAAACGTAAAAAAATCCTAAGCTTAACTGGATGAAAATATTTTAGGTTTTTCAAAAATTTGACAGGGTCCGCAGGCTTCCGATATAACTAGATGCGGTACCGCTCTGTGTAGTAAAGTAACAGTGCGGGGATGTCTGCACTGTGTTACAAATAGAACGTGCGGTCCTCTTTCAAAAACATGAAAAAACAAAAAACAATTCAGAATCTAAAACCTACCCAACCCACACACATCAAGCAAAAAACCAGAAACAAGAAAAAGTTTCTCAAGTCAAAGTAAAAGTAAAGGCAAAAACCAAAATTCAAGTCCCCAGTGGAGTCGCCATTTTGTCGGCCGGATAAATCATTCTTGTGGACAAGACCGATCTCCCTAGTATCAACTGATATCTAGCGACAAGCAGAACAAGCAAATCTACCTTTCTCTAAATATTGCGATTTATAAATAAAAACCAAGAGGTGTTTTAGACCCTACCTTAAGTCCAATGTTAGTTTGTGGCAGCCACGCTTCGACCATCCGAATGAGTTTCCTTTTTAAGAACCTACAAACACAAACAAGCACACATCAAATAACACCATAGCTAATATAATAAATCGTATTCATCATGGTGGTCAAGGAATCCATGAAATAAACCATAAAAGACAGCTTATTGAGAAAAATAAACTTGATTGTATTAACTTTGAACAAAGAAGAACTTTACAACCTTTGGTGCCTTGATGTTATACAAGCTCCTCCCAGGGTCCAAGCAAGAATCTCCTCTACTTTGACAAGCCTCACACCCTTCCCAATGAGATCAAAAGGTATGTAATATCTCCTCTCAAGCTCAATTAGGAAGACTAAATTCCAACAGCATTTACCCTAAAAAATATTCAGCTTTCAACCTCCCTAGTAACCAGCCCAATGCCTCATTTTATAGTGTAGAGGAAGGAAGTTAGAGGTCCGCCTATGAAGGGATAGAGTCCTCCTTCAAAGGGATAAGATCCTCACATCAAGGGGTTAGCTCCTTTAGGTATGGGATGCATGACCCTTAAAGGAGCGAACTTGCCACCTCAAGATTCCCTTTAGAAGCTTCCAGAGATAACCCAAAGTGAGTTTTTAAGAATGTACTTGCACCTTTTGACTTTTACAGGGGTCCGCACCCATTACACAGAGACAGAGTGGTCAGGTACGTAGGGGACATGACCGGTAGGTGCAGGACCGCAGGTAATGCTAAGAGAAAGTGCAGAACCAGAATTTTAGAGATTTTTAAGGACTTTCTCTCATTTTTCAAGGCTTGACATGAAGAGCTGAGGTTTAAGACTTGCAAAGGAGGAAAGTATGAGTGGTGATAGATTCACACTGATTGCAGAATGTCATGGTGACAATATTTTTTGCAACACCAATCATGACCTAAGAATCCCCATACTTGCCAAGAGTTTATAATACACACACTTTGGTCAAGGTTACATCAGAATATAAACCAATCCACAATAGTCAATAAAAGGCAAAAACATAATTGTTGCTTTAATAAGCGATGGAAAACACCTCATCACTTTTACAATTTCAACACATGATCTATAAAATATGCCCATGATAAGCTACCATATCTACAAAAACCATCACTCACTCATAAAAGTGAATGGGTCATCATCCTGGATTTGATTCGCCTGTTGAACACCTTCACCGACTAGTTTCTCCACGGACACTTTGTCCTTGAGACCCGACTTTGGATGGAACCTTGAAAATGTGGCTCTTTGATGACCACCTCTATTGCAATGACTACAAAAATTCTTCTTCCTCTAGACCTACTTAAGCTACTTCCTTCCCTGATGTGGAGAAGGCTTTTCACACTCATCCTCTTTCGTGCTTCCATTATTTTCCAGCACTCAACAAACACATGGTTATGTAAACCACAATAACTACATATTTTTCTATGCCATGATTTTTGTTCATCATTAACATTCTTGTAATGAAAATGAACTTTAGAGTACTAAGAATTTTTATACCTCTCTTAGCTGTCTCTGGTGAAATTATGGTGACGAGGGCTTTTCCCAACTCTTCATTAACAATATGCATTGTTATGGGATGATGGTGATGTGTTCCCATCATTCTCTTTCCTCAATGGTTTCAACAACGTTTTAGAAGCTTCTGACACTTTTGAGCACTCTCTTTGGGTATACCCCAAACCTACAAACCAATGTCTTTGTACCACCTCCAATGGATGAATCATGCCTTGGCCATTAACACCTAGTCCTCTGTTAGGTCCCTATAATACTAGTGATTCCCCCATTACTATTGTCATTGTATCCATTATTGTTATTGTTGTGGCCCTATTGTCCCCATATTTTTATTAGTGTGCCCCATAGAAGTCCACTATTGTTATTTTTTTGCCTTTATATTATTATTGTTAGGTCAGCTTTGGTTATATTGTCACCCCTTAGACTCCTATATATAGAAAGGAGGTTTTGTCATTTGTATCATCCAAGAATTGTTCGTTTGTGTAATGTAAAGGAGGTTTCCCCCTCAAAGAGGCTTATTTCTAAGGTGTTGATCTATCTTTTATATCTTTTTGTGAGCTAATTTCATAACATTTGATATCAGAGCTTGGATTCTAGGGTTTCGCTACTCCAAACAGGACATCATGGAATTTTCGATATAACGTTTTTTATACGATGTTTCAAAAGCAAAAAACAAAACCCTTGAGCCGAAATATCTCTGAACCTTGGGTCCAAATTTCAGGTCTTGTATCGCTATATTTTCAGAGATATGATCCAATGAAGTTAGGGTTTTTACAAGAACCCGAATTATATCTCCAACAGGTGACCCAGGGAAAAGCATCATAAATTTGTTTTTGAGCATCAGATTGAACTTTTGTAAGAAGTTACAGAAAGAGGATAGACTATAGTTTTCTTTTTATTAGTTCCAGATCCTAAGGTCAAAACAGTGACATGTGGCACTTCATACAATCTCTCTCTACTGAACCAGTCTATAATCCAGTCATCGTGGGAGATTTGGAATAACTCTTCTGTTGTGTGTGGAGCATGATTGTTCAAAGGTCTTTGTTTCAGCCGGATGTATACCCCAGGAAGTCTTGTACACCCCTCCACGCGGGGGGTTGTGGGGGGGACTTGTCCCCCCCCCACGGGGGTTCGGGGGGGCCAATCCCCCCCGGCTAGGGGGTCCGGGGGCCAGTGGTCCCCCGGCGGGGGCTCGGGGGCAGCGCCCCTGAAGTTAAAAACAAATGTAAAATTGCCTTGTAAAAGTATAGTAATTTCTAGTCAATCTGGGCCGTTCATTAGGCGGATGATCTGACGGTAGAACTTATGTTTAGTTTAGGGTTTTTTGCCCTAGAAGGCAACCCCTCTCTTTGTATGAGGGTATTGTATTTAAGGCTGTGAAATAGATGTGTATTCTATGAGCGAGAAACAGAGAGGTGAGACTGTGAGAGTAAACAGAGGATATTACAGTGGATTGATATTACAGTGGATTTGCTGTAGGTTGTGTCTCTTCATTTTGTTGGATAATAGAAAGGAAGGACTGGTTGTTCGGGGTGGACGTAGCCCAAACTGGGTGAACCACGTATATCTGTGTCTCTCTTGTTTTGTGCATTTTTTGTGTTTATATTTCTGCAATATTTTATGTGTTCCATTGCTCCATAATATATAATTTTCTAACAACTGGTATCAGAGCCGAAGGTCTATTTGGCTAATAAACTCGCAGGAAAGAAGGGTTCCTGGTTCGAGTGGGAGCAATGGCGGAAGATGGTAAGTTTAGGGTCGAGAAATTTAACGGCGAAAACTTCTCGCTGTGGAAGATGCAGATGGAAGATTATCTGTATCAGAAAGATCTGTACCTACCATTGGACGTAAAAACAAAGATGTCGACGGGTATGAAAGACGAAGAATGGAACCTTCTCGATAGAAAGGTACTCAGAACAATACGGTTGTGCCTTGATGCATCAGTTGCCTTCAACATTTCGAAGGAAACCACGACAGAGGATTTGATGCAGACGTTGTTGAAACTATATGAAAAACCCTCGGCCTCAAACAAGGTATTTCTTATGAAACGGTTATTTAATATGAATATGTCGGAAGGTGGATCTTTTGCAAACAATTTAAATGATTTTAATACAGTTACAAGTCAGTTAAGTTCTGTAGGGGTAAACTTTGATGATGAAGTTAGAGCTCTGTTATTCTTGTGCTCATTACCAGAAAGTTGGAATGGTTTGGTAATGGCCATTAGTAACTCCGTTTCTGGATCTAGTACTTTAAAGTTTGATGATGTTGTCGGTGCTATCCTTAGTGAGGAAATGCGACGGAAAATCTCCGGTGAGACATCGGGAAATGCTTTGAGTGCAGAGTCTAGAAGAAGAAAAATGGAAAGAGGAAAGAGCTCAGGATATCACAGTAAATCAAGGAAAGGCAGATCCAAGTCCATATCGGGGATAGTGTGCTGGAAATGTGGAAAGAAAGGACACCTAAAGAAAGATTGTAGATCTTGGAAGGGAAAAGAAGGAGATGCACAGCAAGAAAACAATCATGAAGCAAATGTGACAGGTGAGGTGTTACAAGATGCTTTGATTCTTTCTTTCGAAAATATTACTGATTCCTGGGTGGTAGATTCAGGGGCTTCATTCCATGCGACACCTGATAAGAAATACTTTCATGACTATGTTCAAGGAGATTTTGGACAAGTTCGTCTGGGTGATGATAAACACTATAAAATCGTTGGAATGGGTAAGGTTCTTGTAAAACAGTAGAATGGAAACCAATGGCTATTAAAGGAGGTAAGGCATGTTCCAGATCTAAAGAAAAATCTGATTTCAACAGGGTAGTTAGGCGGTGAAGGTTGTGTGACAACTTTCACAGATAAAGCTTGGAAGGTCACCAAAGGAGCCCTGGTAATAACAAAAGGTGAAAAGGTTGGTACATTGTATTTATGCAATGGTATTTCTAACTCTGTTAATGCTTTAACTTCCAAAGAAACAGATGTAGCATTATGGCATCATAGGCTCGGACACATGAGTGAAAAGGCAATGAAGATTCTTCACTCGAGGAATTTGTTGCCGGGTTTGAAGAATGTTGATTTGGACTTCTGTGAGAATTGCATTTATGGAAAACAGAAGAGAGTCAGATTTCTCAGAGTTGGGAAAGAAAAGAAGAATGAAAAATTAGAGCTTGTGCATACAGATGTATGGGGACCTGCTCAGGTATCATCTCTCGATGGCTCTCATTATTATGTTACTTTTATTGATGATGCAACTAGAAAAACTTGGATTTATTGTATTAAGAATAAATATGATGTATTTGATACTTTCAAGAAATGGAAAGCTTTGGTTGAGATTGAGATAGGAAAGAAATTGAATTGTCTTAGATCAGACAATGGAGGTGAATATTGCAGCAAAGAGTTTGATAGGTACTGTTCAGAGCATGGAATTCGCAGAGAGAAGACAATTCCAAGAACACCACAAGAAAATGGTATGTCAGAAAGGATGAACAGAACAATCGTGGAGCGTGCAAGGTGCATGAGATTGCATGCAGGATTGCCTTTACAGTTTTGGGCAGATGCTGTAGATACTGTTGTTTATCTAATAAATAGAGGGCCTTCAAGTTCCTTGGATGGTGGTGTTCCGGAGGAAGCATGGACAGGTAAAAAGGTAAACTACTCCTTTTTAAAGCCTTTTGGTTGTGAGGCCTTTGTCTATATTGATAAAGAAAATAGAACAAAGCTTGAGGAAAAGTCAAAGAAATGTACCTTTATTGGATATGGTGTTAATGATTTTGGTTATCACTTATATGATTACGAAAATCACAAAATCATTAGGAGCAGAGATGTAATATTCAATGAAAAGGTCTTGTATAAGAATCAGTTGCAGGAAAAGAAACAAGAAAAAGAAAACAAGGAATATGCAGTTCTTGATGAAATCACTGAAAAGGTAAAGGTGCCTGAAAATAATGATAATCAACAACAACAACCACCACAACAGCAACAGGCACCCCAAACACCTGAAAGTGGTGTTAGAAGATCTACCAGGATAAGTAGACCCCCTTAACGATACTCTCCTTCATTATATTATTTATTGTTAACTGATTCTGGTGAACCCGAATCTTATGAAGAAGCAATGCAAGTTGAAAGCATAAAGAAGTGGGAGGTAGCCATGGAAGAAGAGATGGACTCCTTAATGCATAACCAGACTTGGGATTTAGTTAGGTTACCTGCAGAAAAAACTACATTGAAGAATAAATGGGTTTACAGGCTGAAGGAAGCAGATGGAGGAAAACAGAGGTATAAAGCTAGACTTGTGGTGAAGGGGTTTGCACAAAAGAAAGGTATTGATTTTGATGAAATATTTTCTCCTATTGTTAAAATGACTTCAATCAGAACCATTTTAAGTCTTGTAGCAGCTGAAGATTTGCATCTTGAGCAGTTAGATGTAAAGACAACCTTTCTCCATGGGGATTTGGAGGAAGAGATATATATGCAGCAGCCACAAGGATATGAGGTGAAAGGGAAGGAGAAACTAGTTTGCAGGTTGAAGAAGAGCTTGTAAACAGGCTCCAAGGCAGTGGTATCTAAAATTTGACAAGTTTATGTCTGAACAAGGTTATACTAGATGTCACTCTGATCATTGTGTTTATTTGAAAAAGCAAAATGATGGCAGCTATATTATATTGTTATTGTATGTAGATGACATGCTTGTTGCAGGATCTAACATGCAGGAAATAAATGTGCTCAAAAGAAAATTGGCAAATTCATTTGCAATGAAGGATTTGGGAGTTGCAAAACAAATCCTTGGTATGAGAATAACTAGAGACAGGAAAAATCGTAAATTAACATTGTCTCAGAATGAGTACATACAAAAGGTGTTGAAAAGATTTAACATGCACAATGCAAAACCAGTTAGTATACCTTTTGCTAGCCATTTCAAACTTAGCAAGGAAATGTGCCCAAAGACCCAAGAAGACATGGATTATATGTCTAAAGTTCCATATGCATCAACAGTTGGAAGCTTAATGTATGCAATGGTCTGCATAAGGCCTGATATTGCACATGCAGTGGGAGTTGTAAGCAGGTACATGAACAATCCAGGAAAGGAACATTGGATGGCAGTGAAATGGATTCTCAGATATTTGAAAGGTACCACAAATAAAGCATTATTCTTTGGTGGTTCAAACATCTCCTACAAGGATATGTTGATGCATAAATGGTAGGTGACAAAGATAACAGGAGGAGCACTACAGGATATGTATTTACTGTTGGAGGAACAACTGTCAATTGGGTTTCAAAAATCCAAAGTGTTGTTGCACTTTCAACAACAGACGCAGAGTATGTTGCTACTACAGAGGCTAGTAAAGAAATGATTTGGTTACAAAGGTTTATGGGTGAATTGGGTAAGGAGCATGATATGGGCACGTTATACAGTGATAGCCAAAGTGCCATTCATCTTGCAAAGAAATCAACATTTCATTCTAGGACTAAACACATACAGCTCAAGTACCATTTCATACGATCAGTGTTGGAAGATGGAGAGTTGAAGCTGGAAAAGATACACACTAGCCAGAATCCTGTAGATATGCTAACAAAAGTTGTAACCAGGGAGAAACTGAGAACATGCTCAGTTTCAATTGGTCTTCAAGGATGACGATGAAGATGAAAAATAGCCAGGTCCAAAGAGGAGTCATTGTCCAACAAATGAAGCAGCAGTGGAGTTGCTACAATCATTCTCTAAGTGGTAGATTGTTGTGTGTGGAGCATGATTGTTCAAAGGTCTTTGTTTCAGCCGGATGTATACCCTAGGAAGTCTTGTACACCCCTCCACGCGGGGGGATGTGTGGGGGACTTGTCCCCCTTGCGGGGGTCCGGGGGGGCTGATCCCCGCCGGCTGGGGGGTCTGGGGGCCAGCGGTCCCCCGGCGGGGGCTCGGGGGCAGTGCCCCCGAAGCTAAAAACAAATGTAAAATTGCCTTGTAAAAGTATAGTAATTTCTAGTCAATCTGGGTCGTTCATTAGGCAAATGATCTGATGGTAGAACTTATGTTTAGTTTAGGGGTTTTTTCCCTAGAAGGCAACCCCTCTCTTTGTATGAGGGTATTGTATTTAAGGCTATGAAATAGATGTGTATTCTGTGAGCAAGAAACAGAGAGGTGAGACTGTGAGAGTAAACAGAGGATATTACAATGGATTTGATGTAGGTTGTGTCTCTTCATTTTGTTGGATAATAGAAAGGAAGGACTGGCTATTCGAGGTGGACGTAGCCCAAATTGGGTGAACCACGTATATTTGTGTCTCTCTTGTTTTGTGCGTTTTCTCTGTTTATATTTCTGCAATATTTTATGTGTTCCATTGCTCTGTAATATATAATTTTCTAACATCTTCATTGGAGAATCCAATATTGATCAGACTTGTGGATTTAGAAAGAGTACTCAGAGGCTTACCACAGGAAGTAATTTCAGACCTTGTAGATCCCAAATTATAGATATACAACAGATTCAATATCGAGCTCCTACAAAGTGAAAAACGGTGTGTAGTTTTTTTTTAAATTTTTGCATAAGTTTGGTTTGAAAAAATAGTTTGAAGGAATTCAAAGGGCATAACGAAGCATTATTATCAGTAATTAATGCCCTGAAGAAAGAAAATGGAAACACCTAGTAAGAAAACCTAAAATCTCTAGCATGACTCATGAAGAAGAGGAAGAATTGCAACATGATATATCAAAATTACGAGACCAAGTGCAAGAAATTTCACTCGCACGAAAAGTAACAGAAGCTAAGATGGATGGTTTAAAGAAAGACGTAGAAGCTAAGATGTATGGCGTGGAAGCTAAGATGGGTGGTTTAAAGAAAGGTGTAGAAGCTAAGATGAATGACGTGCAAGCTAATATGGATGGCATGGAAGCTAATATGGATGGTGTGGAATCTAAGATGAATGGTGTGGAATCTAAGATGTATGATTTAAAGAAAGGCGTGGAAGCTAAGATGGAAGATTTGAAGACGGATTTGACAAAGTTTCTACAAGAAATGCTTATTAATGGTGAAAAGGTAGCAAAGGAAACTCATGATGAGAACAAAATAAATGTTAATCATGATTTCATAGACTCTAACGTTGGATCAAAGAACCACCATGTTTCAAAGATCAATATGAGGAAGTTTGATGGCAAGGATCCCATATCATGGATACTACAGATGGAGCAATTTTTCAATCTCCATAATGTGCAAAACACACAAAAGGTACGCATTGAAACTTTATATTTGGAACCAAATTAGTTTGTATGGTATCAATGGCTTTGTTCTTGTAAAGAAATTTTCATTTGGGGTATTTTTACAGATGAAATGATAGCACATTATGAGGATACAAAAAGCAACATGTTTTTTAGCCAATTGGTAAATCTCAAACAAAAGGGTTCAATGATGGAGCACATTGAGGACTTCCAAAATTGAATATAAGGGTAAAATATATTCCAAAGGAGCATAGGATTGATGAGTTCATAGGGACTTTAAAGGATAACATCCAACATGACGTTCACCTTTGGGAACCTGATCCATTGGAGAAGGAATTCATGTTGGCAAGAAAAATTGAAAGCAAAATTATGGTAACAAGGAAGCCTACCACTCAAAATCATAAATATGGAAGTGTTGTTTCCCCTAGCCATCCACAACCTACAAGGTTGACACCACAAAAATTGGAAGAAAAATGAGCAAAAGGTCTTTGTTACAGTTGTGATAGAAAATACACTGAAGGTCATAAGTGTGCTGAGAAGAAATTATTTTACATAGATTGTGAAGAGGAGGAAGAAAAGGAACAAGAAACATCAAAGGAAGAGGATATACACCAGGAGCAACCCTAGAGAAAGAAGAAATGAATCCAACCATATCTTGTAATGCATTGGCTGGAATTACCACTCCTCAAACTATCAAGATAGAAGGGAATATCAAGAAGAAAAAGGTAGTAGTGTTGATTGATTCGAGCAGTACCCATAATTTAATTCATTGTAAGATAGCCAAGGAATTGAATTGCTTCCTATATCCAACACCATAGTGTCAAGTGATGGTTGCAAGTGGAGGAACCATAAATTTCTCAGGAAAGTGCCATAATATCAAGCTATCCATGGGAGAATATGTATTGAATAACTCAATTCTTTCCATTCCAATGGGTGGTGTTGATGTTGTACTAGGAATCCAATGGCTACAATCCTTAGGTACAATAGCTTTTAATTTTCAAGAACTTTTCATGAAATTTCTTCAGAAGGAAAGGAAGTTGAATTAAGGGTATTGCAGGGAAACTGGGAAAGATAATCAATTCTAACAGAATGACAAATATTATAAAGAAAGAACAAAGAGGCATCATTGCACAATTATGCTCACTAGAGGTTCCCACATCGAAATCATATATTTCTCTAGATCTCAAAAAAGTCTTGGACAATCATTCCAAGGTATTTGAGACTCCCAAAGGCCTCCCGCCTACTCGTGATCATGATCATGCTATTCATCTGATTTTAGGAAGTGTTCCTCCAAACATCAGGCCTTACAAATATCCCTATGCCCAAAAGAGTGAAATTGAACGTATGGTTGTAGAAATGCTAGAGGCTGGTATAATTCAACCTAGTTAAAGTTCTTTCTCTGCTCCAGTAGTATTGGTTCACAAGAAGGATGGATCATGGTGCATGTGTCCAGATTATAGGGAGCTCAACAAGCTCACTATTAAAGATAAATTTCCCAATCTTGTCATTGATGAATTATTGGATGAATTGCATGGATCAATTTACTTCACCAAGTTGGATCTTCGTTCAGGATATCATTAAATCAGAATGAAGATGAAAGACATTCCAAAAAAAACATTTATCACTCACGAGGGTCATTATGAATTTTTGGTCATGCCTTTTGGCCTTACCAATGCAACTTCTACATTTCAAGGTTTGATGAATTCCATTTTCAAACCCTTAGAAAATTTGTGTTAGTATTTTGATGATATATTAATCTACAAGAAGTCTTGGAAGGATCATGTTCAACATGTTGACAGGGTGCTCAAACTATTGGAGGAGAAACAATTATATGAAAAAAGCTCCAAATGTTTCTTTGGAGTACAAGAGGTGGAATATTTGGGTCATATTGTATCTCATGAAGGTGTTAAGGTAGACCCTAGCAAAATTAAAACCATTAAGGAGTGGAAAATCCCCATATCCATAAAGCATCTATGAGGATTTCTTAGGTTGACAGGGTATTATCGCAAGTTTGTTAAGAATTATGGGAGAATAGCAACACCTTTAACAACATTATTGAAGAAAGATGAATTTACATGGACTACAGAAGAAACGAAGGCCTTTGGACATCTTAAAGAGGAAATGTGCCAAGCACCGGTCTTAGCTACACTGAACTTCACAAAAACCTTTATTGTGGAATGTGATGCCTTAGGAAATTGAATTGGTGTTGTTTTAATGCAAGAAGAAAGACCCATTGATTTCGAAATTCATCCAATAAAAGGAAAGTAATTACACAAAGCTATTTATGAGAAGGAAATGTTGGCAATACTACATGCACTTAAGAAATGGTGACCCTACCTAATGGGAAAACACTTCAAGGTAAAAACAGATCATGATAGTCTTACATACCTTTTAGAAAAAATATTATCTTCAAAAGAGCAGCAAAAATGGGTCACAAAGATGTTGGGTTATGACTTTGAAATCATCTAGAGAAGAGAGAAGCAAAATGTTGTGGCAGATGCACTCTCAAGAAAGGATGAGGATGTGGAAGCATTTCTTTGCGCCATTTCTATTATCCAACCAAATTGGATAAATGAAGCAAGGGATGAATGGAAGAATGACGAAGAAGTGTGGGCACTCATTGAAAAGTTACAACAAGATCCCAGTACATCTGATACATTTAGCTGGAAAAATGATTCGTTATGGTACAAAGATCGGTTATACCTATGTAAGAATTCCCAACTCAAACAAAAGATTCTTAAGGAATTGCACACCTCTCCCTTAGGAGGTCACTTAGGATTTCTAAAAACTTACCACAATGTTAAGAAGGAATTTTTTTGGGATGGCCTTAAATTGGATATTCAAAAGTTTGTGGTAGAATGTTTGGTTTTCCAACAAAATAAGGTTGAAACAATTAAGACCCCAAGTCTATTACAACCTTTATCCATTCCAAGCCAGTTTTGGGAGGAGGTTTCAATTGATTTTATCACAGGTTTACCCAAGTCCGAAGGAAAGAGTGTTATCATGGTGGTAATTGATATACTTACCAAGTATGCACACTTTTGTGCATTATCTCATCCATTTAAAGCAAGTATAGTTTCTACTTCATTTATGGAAATAATTCAAAAGCCACATGGAAACCCAAAGATTATTGTAAGCGACAGAGATCCAATTTTCACTGGAAATTTTTGGAAAAAATTATTTTCTTGTCTTGGTACTCAGTTAACTCATAGCTCATCTTATCATCCTGAATCTGATGGGAAAACTTAGATAGTAAACAAATGTTTGGAAGGATATCTTCATTTCTTTGTATTTGATAAATAAACACAATGGTTCAAATGGTTGCCTCCGGCTATGGCGATATAACACTTCCTTCCATACTGCAACAAAAATGACCCCATTTATGGCACTTTATGGATATCATCAACCATCCATCACATCATATTTAAGAGAAAATTCTAAGGTTCAAGTAGTGGAAGATCACATCAAGCATCAACAACAAGTTCTCCAACTCTTAAAGGATGACCTCACCTTGGCACAGAATAGAATGAAACAGCAAGTAGATCAACATCGCAGCAAAAGAAGTTTTGATGTAGGTGATTGGGTATTCCTACAACTACAACCATATAAACAAATGTCCATAAAGCAAGCTAAGAAGGATAATAGATTATCACCAAAGTGTTATGGTTTGTACAAGGTGTTGCAAAAGATAGGTACTATGGCATACAAATTGGAGCTTCCTAAGTGCACCAAGTTTTCCATGTTTCATGCTTAAAGAAGGTTATAGGTGACAAGCTCCCAGTTCAAACAATATTGCGAGAACTTGATGAGGAAGCAAAAATCATATTGGAGCTTGAAGCAGTCAAAGAAACAAGAACTTGACAACTACGAAATCGATCAATTTTAGAGTATCTCATCAAGTGGAAGAACTTACCTATTGAAGATTCCACATGGGAGGATGAGAATTTTATATAGAAGCATCCATAACTACTCAAGCGTTGAGGACAACACTTTTTTAAGGAGAGGGGCATGTTAGGTCCCTATAATATTAGTGATCCCCCCATTACTATTGTCATTGTATCCCTTATTGCTATTGTTGGGCCCCTATTGTCTCCATATTGTTATTATTGTGCCCTATAGAAGTCCACTATTGTTATTTTTGTGCCATTATATTATTATTGTTAGGTTAGATTTGGTTATATTGTCACCCCTTAGACTCCTATATACAGAAAGGATCTTTTTTCATTTGTGTAATGTAAAGGAGGTTTCCCCCTCGAAGAGGCTTATTTCTAAGGCGTTGATCTATCTTTCCTATCTTTTTGTGAGCTAGTTTCATAATTGTTAAGTTATGGTATGTTCTATGCTTATAACAATTTACTTCTTTTTCTTATTATATTCCAAAGATTAGCAATCACATGTACATAAAGTAAAGTGCAGATAGAACATTACAGATCGACACAAAACAAGCCAACACAAGAGACACAAGATGTGGCGGCTAGCTAGGGACAAACCCCACAATGTGTGGGGAAACCCTTTGATCAAATATTCTTTTATCTTCAATAATTCAACAGAGAGAAATAGTACAATAAATCTGATTTATATCAGCATTAGCAAACCCTAGATTAGCAACATCAGCATTAGCAGCTTCATCATCAAAACTAGGGCAGTCGATATCTCACAAACCAACCATCGGATCAGCTTGATTCCACCACCAAAAGTTGCAGCCTTCAAAGGAGGTTCATATGAACCTACAACATAGTTCAGATGAGGAGATATTTTGTTCCACGTAGGTCAAACTTCACTTCTGCAACTGCAACTTCAGTTTCAGTAGCTTCCTTCAAACTAGGGCAGTCGATATCTCGCAAATCGTCTGCCGGATCAACTTGAATCCACCAGCAAAAGTTGCAGCCTTTAGAGGAGGTTCAGATGAATATATAGTGCAGTTTAGATGAGGAGATATTATAGTCCACGTAGGTCAAACTTCACTACTGTAGTTGCAGCTTCAGTTTCAGCAGCTTCCTTCAAACTAGGGCAGTCGATATCTCGCAAACCGTTCGTCAGATCGACTTGATTCCACCACCAAAAGTTGCAGCCTTTAGAGGAGGTTAAGATGAACCTAAAGTGTAGATAAAATGATGAGATCTTCTAGTCCATGTGGGTCAAATTTTGGATCTGTAGTTGCAGCTTTAGTTTCAGCAGCTTCTAGCTCCACATGTGTGAGAGAGAGACCCTTTTCTACGCAGCAGAGAAGAGACTCTTTTCTACGTAGTAGAGAGAGAGAGATATGATGAGATGAGTGAGTGAAAATGAGGAAAAGTCCTCCTGTATTTATACACAACTGTTGATGTTTGAATAGATACGACTGTTGGGCTTCTAAGCCTACATGAGTTGTAGGTCGGCTTGATAATAATTCCATAATCAAAATAAATTCATATCTCCATGAATACTTATCGGAATCAGATGATCTTTAGATCAATCCTACACCTCTCGATGAGAAAAATATAATGAACATATTATCAGCCATGAATAATGTGACCCACATGAAGTTTGGCCCTAGTTTGCAATTTTAACACTCCCTCTCAACTAGGGAGAACTTCATCTGCAATCTGTCTAACGGTCGCTACTATTCATCCATAAAATGCATTACCCTATATAGCCTAACCCTTGCCCTACTCTACTCTATTCTGAATGTTCTGCTTTGTCTTGTTCTACCCTGTACTAATCTGTATGGATCTGCTCTGTTATGCTCTGCTCTGCTTTGTTCTATTCTGCTCTTCTTTTGTTCGAATTATGAAGAATAAGAAATGATTGAGGATGTATCATACTGACTCAAAGTCAGTCCCAGAGTATGTACCACTGATCCCAAACCACTCTCAACCAACCCGAAGTCAGTGTCATAGTGATTACAACTCCTACCACTGGTTCCAGACTAGTAACATCCTCCACTAACTCAAAGTCAGTCTCAGAGTGCGTACCACTGGTCCCAGAAAAGTAACAACCGACCCGAAGTTAGTGTCATAGAATGTACCACTCCTACCACTGGTCCCAAACCAGTATCATTGATCCTAGATCAATGGAGGTCATCCTAGCGTAGGGAGTATGGTAGATACAACGATGCATCCATCGGTACTACTATGGTCCCTATCTTCATTTCCCTGCTCATTGATCATATGAGAGGTACTTCCCATGAGTCCCAGATTGCATGGGTAGGATGCCTCGATATGAGAACTAATCAATCCTATCCTCACAGGAGAACACATCAATCCTGCTACAATTTCCATGGAGAACACATCCATACAGGCCTCACAGGAGAATACATCAATCCTGCTACAATCGCCATGGAGAACACATCAATCCAGGCCTCACAGGAGAACACATCAATCCTGCTACAATCGCCATGGAGAACACATCAATCCAGGCCTCACAGGAGAACACATCAATCCTGATACAATCACCATGGAGAAAACATCAATCCATGCCTCATAGGAGAATCAATCAATCCAGCTACAATCTCCATGGAGAACAAATCAATCCAGGCCTCATAGGAGAACTAATCATCCTACTACATAGGAGAGCAAATCATCTTGTTCCACAAGAGAGCGAATCACCTTGTCCCACAAGAGAGTGAATCATCTTGTTCCAGTGCGTACCACCAGGGGAGGGTGAGTCACCCTGTGGTTGTATGTTGCTCCAGTAAGAACTGCAAGCCCTTAGAGCTCCCAGAGCTCAATGTATGCAACATGCAGGATCCTTGTACAAGGATTTCTTGGACAAATTCATTTGGGAAAATCACAGATTAGATCTTTCCTCACGGCTTTGACAAGGTGTATCGACCTGTACATCATCTTAATGTGATGGAGCCTCCTTGCTCATCGACTTACCATATCCCAGATGATGTCTATCTGCTGGAGCAATCGACGGATATGGGATTCCTCAATAATCAAATCCCACCTCTAGTTGTTACAAAGAATCAGAGTGGTATGTGTTCAAACAGCTCACTGAAGAGCTTCCCCAACCAGGCAGCTTCATACGAGATCATACTCGTAGATATGTATCTGGTCTCGGCGGTGCTTATGGAAACCAACTTTTGCTTCCTGCTCATCCATTATATCGAAGCAGAAGCCAAAGAGAAACAACAATAAAAGTGCTCCAATGATCCTCCACACTACCTGCCTAATCAGCATTCGAATAATCATGCAATTTCATATTTTCGGCAGTGTATCTCAATCCATGAGAGATTGCGTCCTTAAGAAATCTTAGAAGATTCTTGGCACCATTCTAGTGAGGCTCAACCAAATATGAGCTCACAATGCTAACTGCAAAACATATGTTCAGACGGAGGTTCACCAAGAACATCAACGAGAATGAGTTTTTGAAAATCAGAGGCATTTCCCAAATCTAGTCCAACATCACTACCATATAACTTCTGAAGTTTAATATCCTCGAGGTAGTCACAGGCTTACAGTCCATTATACCAAATCTTTTCAGAATCTTCACCACATATTTTCCTTGAGATAGGAAAATCTCCCTTGGCTTTTGCCACACTTCAAGTCCTTGGCTCTTCATTTCAAATTCAAAAGCCAACTCCCTCTTACATTTGTGAATGAGAGGGTATGCACTTGTTAGAAAGAGGTCATCCACATACAACACTAATATGAGAGGCTTGTCATCTTCAACCTTAAGGTAAAGGTTGGAATCGGCTTCACTCCTAGTGAATCCCAGCTTCATCAAGTAGCTATCAATCCTCTCATACCATGCTTAGGGTGCTTGCTTCAGACCATAGAGAACCTTCTTCAACCTGCATACATGACATTTTCAATCATAAATCTCAAATCCTTTGGGTTGCTCCACATAGACCTCTTCTTTGATCGAACTGTGCAAGAACATGGTCTTGACATCCATCTGATGTAGGTTCCATCCTTGTGAAGCCACAAGGGCTGTGATCAAGCGGATGGTCGTATAATATCTGGCAATAGGTGCAAATATCATAGTCTATACCTTCCTTCTGGGAGAAACCACGAGCAACAAAACGAGCCTTATACTATTTTGTACTCCATCTACTGCAGCTTTATCTTGTAAAGACATTTTGAAGTAATAATTGTCTTGTCCTGGGGTCTGGGAACTACTTCCCAGACATCATTCTCCATAATAGACTCATATTCTTTGGTCATAGCATCCTTCCATACTTGATGCTTGACAACATCTGAGAATGATGAAGGCTCATTTTGTATGATTGTGCTCATGATGGTCAAGTATCCCTAATACCTGTTAGGTTTCTTACTTTTATGGAAGGTTCCTCAGGTTGCAGCATGTCCTTCAGCATCATCAAGTATCCCCCTAAGACATGAAGGCCTCTTCCTAGAAGAGGAAGGCTTAGGTGGATAAATAGGATCCATGGGTTCCTCCACATCAGGCATTGTTACACCATCTACCCATAGATATAGCTTCCACAATCATACGGTTCTTCCTTTTCACCACACCATTCTGCTCAGGAGTATGTGGTGTAGTAGTCTCCCTCTTAATGCCAGCCTCAGATATGCCTGAGTGAACCAACTGTAATATATCAGAGGTCTTGCTTTGGCTTGAGGGGAATGGTCCCCTTTTGAGCTTTACTTCGGCACATCCTGGACATACACCTTTTTCTACTCAAAATCCGGGCATCCCTGTCACCATTTGTCTTACACCAAGTAGAGCTTTATAATGAAGGGGGACAAACCTTCGATGCCAAAGTTCAGACTGAAGAGATGTTTCATAAGAAATGACACCTAGCGGACTTCCATCAACCTGATATAATGAATCAACACCAAACCCAAAATTAAAGGCATCTTTAACATTATTTTTCCATATACATACCTTGCCATCACTGAAGGTTACCTTGTAGCCTTTGTCTTCCATTGCCGAGATGGACACCAGGTTCTTTTTGAGGTCAGGCGCATTTAATACATCCTGGAATTTCTAGCCTTCTTGAATGGTTTTCCTCTTCCTTGATTCCCATCTCTCCTCTTACCTTTGCTATTGAATTTGTCATTCCTTTGATTGCCATTAGAGGGATTTTGATCATCGTCCCGGTGTGACTCCTTTCTATCAAGGCACTCCCTTGCATAGTGACCTGCTTTATCACAGATGTAACATCATCCTTTTCTTCCACCCTTAGGTCCAGCCTTTCCTTTTGATTTAGTCCCAGAATTATTTCTTTTCTTAGCATCAGAAGAAAAGGCAACAGGAGGACCTTTAGGCATGGGCATTTCTTGCTCTTCTTCCCTTGTTTCTTCTTGAATGCATCTAGCCATTAATTCCTCGAAACCAGGAATTATATTATTGTTCAGAAGAGTAGTCCTGAACATGTACCATTCTAATGGTAATCCTCCAAGAGTCATGAGTCCCATTTCCCTGTCAATAATACTTTCCCCAATAGATTGGATATCATTCTTGATCTCGGTGATTCTTAAGAAGTATGCTTGCATACTCTCATCTTTACCCTTCTTGATTTCCCTTAGCTTATTTCTAAGAAACAAAACTTGATTTGCATCATTGACTTTAAATAAACTCACCAGTCTATCATAGATGTCCTTGGAGGTGTCCAGTTCAGAGATGTAGGCCACCAAGTGCTTGTCGATAGAGTCTCATATGATCTTCTTTGTTTTGACTTCTCCATTTCTCCATTTGTTCTAGGCAACAGCGGATGCATTTGATGGAGGCTCAACAATATTTCCTCTTACATGGTCCAGCACCCCTTGATCTTCTAGGGTTAGATTGATAGACATCTTCCATCCGTTATAGTCATCTTTCTCACGGAGCTTGTCTTCAGTAGGAAAGAGTGTTGGGGACCCCATAGTTCTTTTAGGATAGCCTTGCCAATCTTCTCTTCGGTGATTTCTCTGGCTTTTGTTCGGGCTTTGTCTTTACCTCAGCTCTGATACCATGTTAAGTTATGGTATGTTCTATGCTTATAACAATTTACTTCTTTTTCTTATTATATTCCGCAGATTAGCAATCACATGTACATAAAGTAAAGTGCAGATACAACATTAAAGATCGACAAAAAACAAGCCAATACAAGAGACACAAGATGTGGCGGCTAGCTAGGGACAAACCCCACAATGTGTGGGGAAACCCTTTGATAAAATCTTCTTTTATCTTCAATAATTCAGCAGAGAGAAATAGTACAATAAATCTGATTTATATCAGTAGTAACAAACCCTAAATCAGTAGCATCAGCATTAGCAGCTTCATCATCAAAACTAGGGCAGTCGATATCTCACAAACCGACCATCGGATCGGCTTGATTCCACCACCAAAATTTGCAGCCTTTAGAGGAGGTTCATGTGAACCTATAGAACAGTTTAGATGAGGAGATATTCTGGTCGACATAGGTCAAACTTCACTTCTACAGCTGCAGCGTCAGTTTCAGCAGCTTCCTTCAAACTAGGGCAGTCGATATCTCGCAAACCGTCTGTCGGATCAACTTGAATCCACCACCAAAAGTTGCAACCTTTAGAGGAGGTTCAGATGAATCTACAACATAGTTCAATGAGGAGATATTTTGGTCCACGTAGGTCAAACTTCACTTTTGCAGTTACAGCTTCAGTTTCAGCAGCTTCCTTCAAACTAGGGCAGTTGATATCTCGCAAACCGTCTGTTGGATCGACTTGATTCCACCACCAAAAGTTGCAGCCTTCAGAGGAGGTTCAGATGAACCTACAGTGTAGATTAGATGAGGAGATATTTTGGTCCACGTAGGTCAAAGTTTGTATTTTCAATTGCAGCTTCAGTTTCAGCAACTTCCGGCTTCACATGTGTGAGAGAGAGACCCTTTTTTGCGCAGTAGAGAGAGAGAGATGTGATGAGATGAGTGAGTGAAAATGAGGAAAAGTCCTCCTATATTTATACACAACTGTTGATGTTTGAATAGATGCGACTATTGGGTTTCTGAGCCTACATGAGTTGTAGGTCAGCTTGATAATAATTCCATAATCAAAATAAATTCATATCTCCATGAATACTTAACAAAATTAGATGATTTTTAGATCAATCCTACACCTCTCGACAAGAGGAATCTAATGAACATATTATCAGCCATGAATAAGATGACCCACATGAATTTTGGCCCTAGTTTCTAATTTTAACAATAACATCCTCCTCCTTTATACCCCATCCAGGTAAGGAGTCTCATGTTAGTTCTTGAAATGTGTACCTCCATATTTCCAACATAAATAATGTCATGTGAAAATGAAACTAAAGAATGACCAACAATGTTTGCCTTAGCTATTGATTCTGAAATAGGTTATGATGGCTTCGCTAAGCCTTCATTTCACTTCAACTCTTTTAAAGGCCTCTTCCATGGCTCGTAGCTGAAGATGCAGTCTCTACTTCTCCTCTTTTTCTTCTCGTAGAAGTCTCCTCAATTTACCATTCTTTGTTGAAGACTCTGATTGATCTCCTCATTTTAATGATGAGAAGACGATGAGTGTGCACTTGAGGGGGTAGATGGAGCATCGTCCTCTGCTCTTTCTTTCTCTCGTTCCTCTCTTACCATTTTCTCCTCATAAGATGCATACATTATGTCTAGCATTTATGACATCATGTAAAAGGCCTTGTACATATCTTTCTCATGCTCCATTTCTTTCTCGTTGCACTTTCAATCTCACACTCATAATTCACATCAGCGAGAAGATACCAAACATGATCCATATCTCTTCAACTACCTAAATGATCAAAGATCTTTTACTTCTATGATGTTAGCAGAATTGCATGTGAAAGAGCATAAAACAACCACATGTGCATACTGGAAAGGAAAGAAATCATAATTGCGACCATCAAATCAAAGGACACAAACACATTGATAATAGAGTTCACCTAGTGTGGGTTATGTCTCCGACCCCTGGTGTCAAGAGTGGGGATGTCGCTTCATTAATGCTGCAAGTAGATGATGATGTACATGGAATATTATTTGTCATTACAAGGATGAATACCTTCAATTTTTTCACATGTATCTCTATGAGACGTTCTCAAGGACTCTCACTCATATGGGAAAATTCCATCAAGAAGAGTGGCATGTCTCTCCATGAGACATTCTCCCTATAGGAACTCTCACTTAAATGGGTCTTCCTTAAGCATGTCAAGCTAACACATTCTCACAAAATGTGGCATACAAGTATCCCTCAACATAATGGTAACTAAGGATCTCAACAATACAAAAATCATCTCAACAAGTCAAAGAAAACATGACATAACTGCATCATATACCTCCACTTTTGGGGATGGCCGAAAAATGAAAAGCTCAGCTGCAAAAATGGACACCACTGCTGAATTTGTGGTGCAAAATAATGTTAAATGACTATAAACTTTACCCCTTTCTGACACTGTCAAATTCTGGATCATCAGGAATCTTGAAGATTCCCCTGAAGGTTCCTTCTTGAAGATGGCCAAAAATACGCTGCTTTGATGAAGATTCTGAGCACACCAATGCGCTCCCTATTATGAAAATGACTATAAAGTTGGAATCATTATGACACTTACAAAAATCAGCTTCCAAGGGAATCTTTTAGATTCCACAAGATTCTTCAAAGATTATGTGTTGCTTGACACTTGCATTTATGTTGCTCAGATGGAGATTCTGACTACAAAGTTGGACTCTTGGCAAGAAAATGTGCAAAAATGACTATAATCTTGTCACATTCTGACACTGGCATCTCTGGCCCTCTAAGGAAATCTTTTTAACACAAAAAAATATTCCCTGCAAAGATGTCATCTCAAAAGGCATGCCAACATATTTCCGCTCCGATTTAAAAATCGTGGTTCCATTCGGCACTCCTCCAGCTGCCTCCGGTTCCGAATGGAAATGAAGGGTTTAATATATGTTCGATGGGCAGATTCTCTAATGAGAGGTCCTTGCACCATTGGTTGAGTGTTAAATTTTGGGGACAGAGGTCTTGAGATCGAACCCCCACCCCACCATAGCAATAACTAGTTTATTAGCAACATACTTATTTTTAAACCATGAACACGTGCGTTATTAATTTTAAAACACACAATTTTATTTTGTCGGGGGTCAACACGTTGTGCAACTATGTTGTTACATTAGATTTTGGCATATGGTTCATTTGTTTTTGCAACAAAGTATTTGGTTGGCATATAGTGCAAGTTTTATTTACTTCCATTGGCACTATTCGTTGGGCACAAGATCCCCCAAGGAAAGTTTTGGGGCTTAAAGCCCAAGTTTTGACTACGTCCGATGTAAAGACTCTGCGAAGTATGGGTGCGGAGCGCGAAGTCGCAATTGAGTCACAGGGTTGTCTACCCTTACTTTTGTAAATGTAATGTCAGCTTTAGAGATCCACCCATGGTCTGCAGACCATGGGATTGTATAAATAGAGTGAGGCTCTAAGTTGTAGGGGGAACTAATTAGAGCTAAGAATGTAAGGAATATGAAGCATTGAGTCTTGGCGGAAGTGTAAAGTCGTGTATTGGGTCGTAGGATAGGAGAAGGCTCTGCAGCTGAGTGCGCAGACCCCTACAACTCAGTGCACAAGGTGAGTCAAGTCTGTAACCATTGGAGAAATTAATAAATAGAAGTTTCTTATAATTCTATGTGTCTTTTTCATGTTTTATGCATTGAAGTATATTGGATATGAATTGCAAGTTTACTGTTTATTTGTTGCAAAAACTTATATGAATATGTTGAATAAGTGAATATAACATAGGTATATGTTTACACGAAGTTAACTAACATTTATAAGAAGATAAGTAAGATCCACAGTGTAACTTAGGGAAAGAGCGTAGATCGCTGCCTTAGCAGCATGAATCACCTCAGCCCCTAATTAGGGCTGCGCGAAGGCAAGTATAACAGAGCGTGAAGGCCTCGCAGGTCAAGGAAGTGCACAAAGTGACCTACGTGAATGTATTCACAATTGGACTAAACCCACCCCTCAAACATATCAAGGGTGTGAAACTTGGTTCCAGCATCCCCCCATACTGCTTCAGGTGACACCTCAGTCTGAGCTTCATGGGCTGTTGCCGAAAGGGCCAATAGTATAGGGATTTGTTTTGCTAATTAACTCTAAACTTGGGTCAGGCCCCATCAAGCCAAAAAATTGTTCCGTTGTTGAGCACAGATTCAGGAGTTGCAGGTGCACACTCCTTAGGCTAGTACCCTCCTGACCAACCCCGCAGTAGGAATGATCATGACTGAAGAAATGTTGTGTGCCCGCATTACCAAAACAATAGTGCTACTAGAGGGGGAACTAGTTACAAAAAACGAGGTCGATAGGCCTACAGTTAGTTGAAGGGAGTAGGGATCAACATGGCTGCACTCCCTCGGGAGACACTCTATGTCCTGCAAGATGGAGTGACTGCAGAACTGTGGGCCAAGGAGGGCCGCACACTGCAAGTATTAAGCGAACAAAGAATCAACATGGAGTAGTTGTGCTTGCATCGCGACAAGTTCATGTCCCAGAATAGGTAGATAGTGCAGGTACTTGAAGAAGCCTACTAGAAGGTCCCTGAGTTGACCATCCCGGCAGAGGTGCCAGGAGAGGCGTGCATTCAGAGGTTAGCAGCAAGGGTGCGCAAGGCGTGAGAAGAGATGGCCAAGGTTAAGCTGGAACTAAACCTCTAGATAGTAGAGCTGCAGTTGAAGGCGCAACCTTCAAATCCTCTAGAGGTGAGGGAACAATGCACCAACACCACCACCACGGGCATAGAAGAGATCAACAATGCAGTGAGGGACTACACCAAAATGTTGGAATAATTGTTCAAGGTTCTCACCACTCTACAGGAGGACCCGAACATACAACACTTGGAGACAGAGGCATGTGAGTTACAACAACAATATGACGACATAAAAGGGGTTGCGCAAATGGTGGCCCTTACACAGAGGCTCGTGCAAATGCAACAAGCCAAGGCACTTAAGGAGCAAGTAGACGTGGCGCGACACAAAGAAGCAGTGTTGAAGGCACGTGTCCAACCATGGATTGATGAAGCCTTCATTATCACAACATCAATTGAAGGCAAGCTTGTGTAGATGTAGGGGACACAGGAGCAGATACAGGGAAGCAGTTCAGATACTACGGTCTCTAAACAACGCGTCCAGGAGATACAGCAAGCAGTCGCTTAGTGTGCTACCGACCTCGCAGCGGTTCGAGTAGAGTTGGGAGGTCTCCGCGCAAAGATCTCTGCATCGACAAAGTGACTTGAGGAAGAGTCACGATGTTTGTGTTAGGGGCTTGTTGGGCATGGGATCCCCCAAGGAAATTTTTGGGGCTTAAAGCCCAAGTTTTGACTACGTCCGATATAAATACTCCGGGAAGTGTGGGTGTGGAGCTTGAAGTCGTAATTGAGTCACAGGGTTGTCTGCCCTTACTTTTTTAAATGTAATGTTGGCTTTAGAGATCCACCCATGGTTCATGGACCATATGATTGTATAAATAGAGCAAGGCTCTAAGTTGTAGGGGGAGATAATTAGAGCTAAGAATCTAAGAGAAGATGAAGCATTGAGTCTTGGTGGAAGTGTAAAGTTGTGTCTTAGGTCATAGGATAGGATAAGGCTCTGAACCTAAGTGCTCAGAGGCCTAGTAGTCCATAGCTGAGTGCGTGGACCCCTACAGTTGAGTGTGCAAGGTGAGTCGAGTCTGTAACCATTGGAGAAATTAATAAAGAGAAGTTTCTTATCATTCTATGTGTCTTTTTCCTGTTTTATGCATTGAAGTATATTGGGTATGAATTGCAAGTTCACTGTTTATTTATTGCGCAAACTTATATGAATATGTTGAATAAGCGAATATAAGATAGGTATCTTTTTACGTGAAGTTAACTAATATTTATAAGAAGATAAGTAATATATGCACTGTAACTTAGGGAAAGAGTGCAGATCGCTGCCTTAGCAACCCGAATCACCTCAGCCCCTGATTAGGGCTATGCAAAGGCAAGTATAACAGAGCGCGAAGGCCTCGCAGGTTAGAAAAGTGCGTGAAGTGACCTGCGTGAAGGCATTCACAGTTGGACTAAACTGGACCCTCAGGCATATCAAGGGTGTGGAAACTTGGTTCCAGCATCCCCCCATACTACTTTGGGTGAGACCTCAGTTTGCACTCCACGGGCTGTTGCCAAAAGGGCTAGTAGTATAGGGATTTGTTTGGCTAATTAACTCTGAACCTGGGTCAGGCCCCATTAAGCCAACACTATTTTATAACCCAAGCATTTGACCACCAATTAGGTTTAGTATATTCAAAATATGGTATGACCATATGTAATGAATATTTGCTATACCATTTAATATGGCTTACCAACCCTTTGATTTAACAAAACTTTGTTATGCCATTCAATATGGCTTACCAACCTTTCAAAAATGTTCATTGGTTTTCATTTTACCTCCAAACTTACATTTAGGTGGTTTTTTAACATAATAACAAGTCTAATATGTTTTGTTTTTCTAATGTGTTCTGTCTTATATGTCATTTTAATAATATATTTCTTGTCTTTTTGTAGGAGTAAGGAGGCCAATGTTGGCATGCCATGTCCCAAACATTTATGGGCTGCCATGTACGTTGTGGGACTCACCTGCTGACTGGGATGCCATGTGCCGCACAGTGGACCCCGCTTTTTCCCTGTCTTATCAAACTTTAAAGAGCCATAAGTCAGTCATACAAACTCAGATTTGAGTGCCGTCTACGCCACCAGAATAGTAATGAGGAGCACTACATCTTGGTATTGGTTTGGATACATTTTGGAGACTTTTATTTTCAAGCTTTTGTTGAGCCACTTATGAATTATGAGTGTGTCTGGAGCCACTTAGATCATAGTGGCTTTACCATAATCCACACTCTGGTTTAGCAACCACTAAGCCATATGTTTGTCATTTCAGAGATCCACCTCACTCAACTTTGAATACATCTGGAAATCCATCTAAACCAAATTATGAGAACCCATCTCATCAAGGCTATCTGAAAATGGAAAGGCTAGGTTGAAAACACTTTCACACCTAGAAAAACCCATTCCATGTTAGAAAAGAACCACACGAAATACCATGCATGCCAAATCTAGCAAGAAAATCACACATGTAAATCAATACCTACAAAGAATCCTACTATAGTTGCTTGATCATGCTCTTCCTTTCTTCTTGCCTTCTTTTTCGTTTCTTGCTCCAATGCCAAGTGCTCCAAGAAAATCCCAGTGTCCAAGAGTGAGACAAGGGAGATAATAATGAGAGAGCTCCAAAATTAAACTGACAAAAAGTACCAACTGATCCTAAGAATCCTTTTGATCAAGTAGGCCTCTATTTTCTTCATTTTCCATTATTTTCCTTCAATATCCTCCTCACATGCAACATGTGACCTTTCACCTTAATTTTCTCCTATTTTCCTTCATTTTCATAAATAAATGTGCCAAAAATTCCATTTTTCCTTTCCAAAGCCTTAGCCATTACCTTTGCCAGTTTATTTGGCCATAATAAACCAAATGAACACTCACTAGGATGTTTTTCCCAACATTTAGCTTCGAATAAGTGTCCCATCAACCATGGTTTTTTTTTTTTTTAAGTTTTATTACATGTAATTTTCACCAGGGTTGTCATAACCCCAACTTCTATAGTTGGAGGAAGTGAGGGAAAAATAGAGAAAGAAGAATAAGGGGCAAGGACAGAAGAGGAAGAAGTAGCAGATTCAGAAGAAAAAGAAAGAGATACAAAAGAAGAAATGACAATAGAAGAAGCATGGATGAAAATAGAGGAAGAAGAAGAAATAGAGGCAGAGGTAGGAGGAGAGAAAGATGAAAAATAAGAGGGGGAAAAACAAGAAAAAGAAACATAAAGTCATAAGAAGAGTACTAAGCCCAAAGAAATAGAGATACCCCCAAAGAAAACAAGCTTGTCTCTAGGAACCATTGAACAAGAGGTAGTTGCAACTTTAGCTACCTTAAGCACCCCAATCAAACCTAAAAGGAAGAGACAAAGACAAGCCCCCATATATTTTAAGACTAGGAAAAGAACCAGGATAATGCAAGGGAGGCCAAAAACTCCCACAAAGGTCCTGTTGAAGCCCCAAAAATCGGGTCGACAACAAGGGGGATACCTGCCCGGTCCAGACCTTGGTTGGCAGCTCCTTATCCATTTGGTATAGCGGGTCCGACTGTGGATAATGGGACCAGTTTCCTAATCTATGTGTGTGTGTGTAGAATTTGATGTTGTTGATCTAACAGTTCCTATCTAAGATATTCTAATTCAAACTTTTAATCTAATTCTATGCTATTGTAATATAATAAACAGCACATCTAAATCTATACTAACCCGGGATGTAATTCTTCTATTATGCGATCTAAAGAGATTTCAAATAACAACTGGTAATAAAGATCATTCAACGATTATAAGAAAGGAAATCAATCAAGATGAACCACTTCACATAAAAAGTTAGACGAAACAGTTGTAAACATCATATCGCATAATAAGCTATTCATACATTAGGCATAAATAAATAGCTATCACCGTACAAAAGTGCCAAATGATAACTCAAACATTCATGCAATAATTCATAAACAACTAAAAACTGTATATCACTTTAACATATAAGCAGAAATGGTCAAGAGATAAAAGTACCATTTATGACTAGTCCTACTCATAAGCTTCAAGCAACAATGATTTATCTCTCCTTGCTCTAACATCCACTAAGAGTACAGAAGTGCAACATCAGTAGCAGATATCAAATGCAAACATCAACAAATCTTGATCCATTCATTCACCAAAACCTCCTCTGAGGGTGCAAAAGTGCATGTTTTGAGGACAAGTTTTTGATAAATTTCTGGACCCTTCTCTAAATGCATGAGAAGGGTTTAAATACTACTAACTAAATAACTTAATTACACATATTTAGGATACAGTTTAAATGACCACCCTTTTTCTAAGAAAAACTATTTCTAAAAATTAAATCTAATATCTAACTATTTCTGCATTTGCTCCTTGATGTTGCGAGCATTCAATATTTGCCTGGGTAGAGTCGGCTGACTGTCTTCCGCTTTTGGTTGAGCTAAGAAAACAGAAATGGTAAGAGCTGGAACCATCTTTTCAGCAAAATCGATGATATACTCGAGAGTCATCCTCTGGCTATGTGGATTTACTGTGTATGCTCAGTAATAATCCAAGTTCCACTTGGTTAATCCTCGAATTGTTTCTTCTTTCAGCATTATGTTTCCAGTTTATTCTTTACCATTGCTTTCTTGCGTTTTCCAAGCTTACAAGTGACTGAGCAGTTAGAGACTTTGCTTTTTGAGCAATTTTCTCAGCTAATCGCGCATCAGAAATTGCCTCTGTTCTTTGATCCGGGCCTCTGTGATGCGTTTTTCGCCTTTAGCGCCTTTTCCTTCACCAGGTATAAGCTTCAAAATTTGTAAACATACTGCTTTCGTGAGCTTCTGACCTTGAGCGTTAAACCGCCTGTTGATATCAGCATTGTTCAACTACTCATTCAACCATGGCTGTGAATGAAAGATCTGTAATGGATAGCTCAGCAGCGCTCTGTGAATCTGCGGCTCTGTTGCATGTGGTATCCATTTATGAGGGCATCTCTTCTCTGTCTCTGAGCATTGGAACTTTACCCTTTTCCTTCATGGCTACCTGCACATTGCTTTGTGTTGTTTCTGTTTTTCGTTCCTGCAGTTCACACATGAGGAGAGAGTAATAATAATAATAAAAATCGACAAGAAAGCTTTAAGCTCTACGGATGTACAAAACATGCCATCTGATGTGAACTGACTCTTAGAAAAACACAAAATCGTCTTTCATTAGCAACTAGTGTATCATTCATTAATTATCATTAAAGCGCATATCCAGTTCTTGGTTTATGGAAAGCTTTTCTTGAATGTTGAGCCGGGGAAAATCTGCGATGGAACGTTTCTGAGATTCGCATTGTAGCATCACATATCGCATTACTGCAAATTTCATTAAGATGTGTTATCGCAGGGTTGCTCGATCGCGCTATCGCAAGATCGCGGATCGCAGTATCGTGCTATCGCAAGATCGCGGATCGTAGTATCGCGCTATCGCAAGATCGCGGATCGCTACAATAGTTAAATGGTTATGTGTTTTTCATGCGACATTGCGATATGCGATATTCGATATCGCATATCGGATATCGATGATTTTTTTTTAAAGGTTTTCCACTATGATCGTTTCTTAATGCATGCGATGCGATGGAATTCGCATCGCACTTTCACAGTTTATCATTTTTACTCATAAGGAAATGTCCTCTCATTCTTTGCGCGATGCGATGTTTTCTTAAGGAGTAAAATGCATGAGCCTTAATTGAATTTTTTGAATTTCTTACTACGGGTCCCCACTTACCTAGTGTTATTGTTAACACTAAATAAGGAGGGGGGTTGTTGGTGGCCACAACAATTGGCGATTCAATTGGAAGAACCAGTTATCTCTATTTTCCTATTGAATTTTCAAACTTCCAGAACAGAAAATTTTTCAGAAAATTAAACTTTATTATGGAAAGATAAAGTACATTATGCTCTAAACTGTCAATGATATTTTGTTTCAACCATTTTCTACTTTGACTATTTGCTTCCTCAGGCTAGTCCTTGTATTTACATCAGCCATTACTTGGTCTTGTAAAGATAAAACAAAGTCTCCTCTGTAAACCAGTTTTAAATATGCTCATTTGTCGTAGGTAGAGCCTCTGCTGCCAGCAGGAATTTATAGCCTCGACAGGGTTACCTGTTACCCAGCAATGATCCTGTATCCTACTTAAGGTGGCCTACAACTTTCAAAGAAAAATCCATATCCACACTTATTGCTTTGATTTTCTTTTTATTCTTAAAGAACAATGTCTTGGTTTGTTAGCCAAATTATGACACAGTCATTCACTTGATTTATAACTTTGTTGAACAAGTTGGCTCGTGATGAGACCCCTTGTCTTTTGATTACAACAATCTTGAGTCATTGCCCTGTTGTGGTGTACAGTATTGGAAAAGTCAGCAAGTTATAATATCTATGATAATGATAAGCCGGCTCGTGATGAGACGTCTTATTCTTTAAGCTAAAGTGTATCCTTGAGTTATTCCTCTGAAAGTTGCGATTTTCCTTAGCAGGGAGGAAGTCATTGTTTCCTTAAGATAGCTCTGGATGACAATAATAGAGTTTTTGGAAACAACTATTCTACAGAGAATCTTTATTTTGTTATTGGTACCTTTCATTGTACTGAGATAAAATAATTTCTTCACTAAAGGTTGCTTTCATCAAATTTTTTGAAATTGAAACTAGTATCATATCTAGGCTAATGTTTTTAACTGTATCTATCAATAATAAAGATCAGTTTTCCAAAAGATTTGCTATTTATACAAGTGAAAAGTTAAAAATCTGAAAGAGAATTGGTGTCTTTTTCGTAAATGTCTAATGTAACCACTCACAACTGGTTTTATTATGAAAAGAAAAACAACTATTCTACAAAAATAGAAGAATAATCTTCTATGGAAAATATTTCTTGAGAATTTGTCCATTAACAGGCAAAGGATCCCTCTTACCTGCTAAATCCTATAACACAAACGTTGATGGACCTACGACTTCAACAATCTGAAAAGGACCAAGCCACATCCTTTGAAATTTTGTATGTTTGCCCTTTTCTTCATGAGCCTTGTCCCACTTTAAAACTAAATCTCCCATCTGAAAATCTTTTCTGGTCATGATGTTTGAATCAAAAGAGGATTTTACTAGTGCTTGATGATGAGCATGCGTTTTCCTAGCTTGTTCTTGTTGTTCTTATAATTTAATTATTTCCATTTGTCTTAGCTGTAAGGAGGAAGTGGGTACTTCATCAATGTATTGTACTAAAGACAAAGAGGGAATTGCTAAGTGAGTCAGAAGAACCACTTCTTTCCCATAAACTAAATTAAAGGGAGAAGTGTCGATAGAAGCTTTTTGCGCTATCCGATCTACCCATAAAGCATATATCAAAGCCTTGTGCCAATTCTTTTGATTTTGGTCAAATGTTCTTTAATAATCTTGATAAGGTTTTTATTTGTTGACTCAGCTAACCCATTACCTTGTGGGTAGTAATTGGCTGAATATTTAAGTTTGAATCCTCTTTTAAGTGAAAATTCAGTCATTGCATTTCCAGAAAAGTATGATGCATTATCAAACATTAAAGCGGATGGCAATCCAAACCTGGTGATTATAAATTGATCTATGAACTCAATGATATTTTCAGAATTAACCGTCTTGAGCGGAATTGCTGCTACCCATTTAGTAAAATAATCTGTTGCTGTGAGGATGTATCTATGCTGCTTAGAAGAGTGATTAATGATCTCACCTATTATGTCCAAGCCCCACTGACTAAAATATTGCTCGATATTTACCGGCTGTAGTGGCAGGGACGGATTCTTTTGTCTTCCAGCAGTAGTTTGGCAGACTTGACATCTTCTCACATAACTGTGCGAGTCTTTAAACAGCGTGGGCCGGTAATATCCTGCATGTAAGGTTTTATGTGTAGTAGCATCTCCAGCGTAGTTTCCGCCTGCCGGCCCATCGTGGAGTTCCTGCAAAACTTTCTCAGCTTCAGCTTTCTCAAGACACTTAAGAAGAACAGAATCATAATTTTTTCTAAAAAGAATATCAGTTATGAGCTGATATTGTTTGGCTTTCAAAATTAGGGCTCTTTTCTTAGTATGATCAAGGTGTGAAGGAGCATACCCGTTCTTAAGATAATAAATGATATCAGCATATAATGATTCTGCATCGTTTAGGCTTACCTCACACATTTGTACCTCTTCAGATGGAATTTCAGAAATTTGCGATGCTCCAGCCAACATTTTGCAGAAGCCTTGACCTCTTACAATGTTTGCTGGTTTGATCTCAATATCATATTCCTGTAAGGTAGTAACCCAATTGGCCCTTTTCTCACCCACATTTTTCTGTACTAGAAGATTCCTTATCACTGGAAACGGTACTATGATCTTAGTACAGGTTTTAAGTAAGAAAGGTCTAAAATATTTGACTGCTTTGAAAACAGCATAAGCCTGTTTCTCCACTTCTGAATAATTTAGTTCAGCACCCTGTAAATTTGAGCTAAAAAACACAATTGGAGCTTCCGCTTTTTCTTGATTTGCTTGAGTTAGAATCACAGCATATGAATTATATGAGGCAAATGTGTATAAAATAAAAGGCTCCGAAAAATTCGGAGTTGCTAAAGATGGAGCATTAATAATAGCATGTTTGATTAGGTTGAATGCTTCATGTTCATCTTGACCCCATTTAAAATTTGAATTCTTTTTAATCATGGTTTGCAAAGGAGACACGATTCGTGAAAAATCTGGAACGAATCTCTTTACAAAGTTGATCTGACCAAGGAAAGATTGCATGGCTTTTTTGTTATGAGGTAGGGATATTTCAGAAATTTCTTTGATTCTGTCGGGATCAATGTGAATACCGGATTTTGACACTATGAATCCTAGAAGTTTCCCTTCACTTAGCGCGAAAAAAGATTTCTTTGGGTTAAGTGAAATTCCATACCTTAAACACCGTTGAAAGATTTGTTTCAGGTCTTTGAGATGGTCGCTTCGCTTCTTCGAGTACACTGTTATATCATCCAAATAAATTACTACAGATTTATTGACTAAACCTTTGAATGCGATGTCCATGGCTCTCTGAAATGTGGCACCAGCATTAATCAAACCAAATGGCATCTTTCGATATGCGTATGTGCCCCATTTAGTTCTGAATGTGGTTTTTAATTGATCATCAGGATGTACTAGCACTTGATTGTATCCTGAAAATCCATCCAAGAAAGACATTAATTCTGAGCCCGCCACTGCATGCAGTATTTGTTCCATAGGTGGTAGAGGAAAATTATCCTTTTGACAGGCTTTGTTAAGGTTACGAAAGTCAATGCAAATCCTAATATCTCCGTTTTTCTTTCTAACAGGTACCATATTGGAGACCCATTTGGAATGTCTGATGGGAAAGATTATCCTAGCTTTCAATAACTTATTGAGCTCAGTTTTTATCTGATTTTCTAAATTGGGGTGGATCTTTCTCAGCTTTTGTTGGACATGTTTTTCATTATCGATCATGGAAATAGTATGCTAGATGATGGAAGTGTCGTATGTTTTCAGCTCATCATAATTCCAGGCAAAAACATTTTATATTGTCTCAAAAGATGAATATACGCTAGTTTCTCTTTAGGGGCTAGGCCGAGGCCTAGATTAATGTTTTGTGGTTTAGCATCGGTTCCTAGGTTTACTAATTCGTAGTTCAAGGTTGAACTTTGGAGTTTTGAATTGGCAGACCTCTTAAACCAATCTTTCAAATCATACAAGTCTTCTAACTTGACCACCGACATAGGTATAACATTATTAGTGCTATTTTGTTGCAATTGTCGATCGTGCTAGTCTTCGTCAATTATTTGACTGGAGTAGGATCCTTCAGATGTGAGGAAATTTATGATATCAAGATCGTCATTGAATACTCTCCAATTTTTGATGTTGTCAGGAATGGACGGTCTAAAGATTAATTCTATTGAGAATCTATCTGGACTAAAATCTTCGGACGGAATAAGCTTAGAAGCTACATTAGCCAAAAGGTCTGCACTTGCGTTTTGGAGTCTGGGGATTGAAAAGATATTAAACGCTATGAAATGCTCAGTCAGATCTTGTACTAAGGATTGATAATGTTTTAAATGACCTGATAAGCAATGTATAGTGTTACATACCTATTTAACCATAATCTCAGAGTCTCCAAAAACTTGAAGATACTTGACGTCTAACCCGATTGCTTTGTACAGGCCTTGAACCAAAGCCTCGTATTCTGCTGTATTGTTTGTGCAATCAAATTCGAGTCTGCATGTGAGCATGATCTTATCTCCTTTTGGACTAATCAGAACGCATCCTGCTCCTGCTCCTTTGTTAGATCTAGAACCATCAAAAAATAATTTCCAAAACAAAGATTTATTTACAGGTTTATCTAAAAAATTGATACATTTCGAATTATCAGTTCGAGAAATTTTTTTGACTTGGGACAAAATAGAGTGTTCTAAATAGGGTGATGCGTGAGCATTGAAATTGCCAAGGAAATAATCTACCGAGTAATTGCCAATAATGCTGTTGTTATACGCTACTGGTTCATTTTCTCCCTCTAACTCTGTTACTATGTACTTTTGGTGTAGCTCTCGTTCAACTTTTATTTGATTCGGTTTACCATTGTAGGGCAGCCACATGTGTGACCAGTCGGTTGCGAAGTATCCATGGAATTTTTCTGACCAATCCCTGCTAAGAATTAAGCCATAGAATTCTGGGATATCGGCAACTAGAATGTCAATAACCTGACATACCTTTGGGTTGGATGACAATCTTATGGTTACTTGATTTAGTTTGCCAATCACTTCGACTTGAGATCAATCTAGCTGAACTATGCACACTGCGGATTTCTGTGATTGAACATTTAACTTGGCACATATAGATTTGGGTAAAATATTCGATGAAGCACCAGAATCTACCAAACAATTGTGCACATTTTTATTGAAGATTTCATAAGGAGAAACGGGGGAGTGTGAGATCTTGATCTTCCTCCAATTAGGGCGATGTAATTTGGATCAATCTTATTGATCGTGTTAGTTGGAGGTCTTCCCATGTTATGGGAAGCTTGAGAAAGTACAGCAGCAGGCAAAGGTGCAACTGGCACGGCATGTAAGTCTTTCATCATTATCTTTTGTTGATGTTTCAACTTGCTTAGTTCGTAAAGGGTGATGTTAGCCCTAGTCTTCTTCATGTCTTCAATAATATTTTACTCTATTTCATCCGACACTATTAGTGTTTTAGATGGAGTCGTTTCATCTGTTTGTATTGGGCTGGTTTGAGTCGCTTTAAATATCATTTTCTTTGTCGCGACTTTATCCTTTATTGCAGAGCTTGTGCTCTTCGGCTTAGGGATAGTTTGGGGAGGATCAAGCTAATTTTTGCTTCATGTGCTAACTGGAAATACTTCTTGATCTTCTTCTTGTGGGAGGATGAAATCCCACATTCCTTGTAATTCCACAACTTCTTCGTCATCAGTTTTCCCTTTAGTGGCAATTTCCTCTTCCTCTTCCTCAGATTCAACATTTGAAATGGCATTGGGTGGCTTTGAATCCGTTGAAGGACCTCTTTTAAAAGCTTTGTAGGGCTTTTTTGAAGAAGTTTCTGCTACTTGCTTTTTTATGTTGACCATTTCAGTGGACATGGTCTTTAGAAATTTCTTCAATCCTTCCAAATCAAATGGATCTTTTGCTTGTTTCTTCTTGGAGTCTTCCTTGAAGGTGACTTTTTTGGATTTTCGTTCCTCTATCACGGATCTCTTTTCTAGGGATATTATTCGTTTCTCTACTGCTATCGCTTCTTTCATGTTATCAGCTAAGGTTATTTTATTTGTCTTGTCCACGAAGATTGCTATGTTCGATGGTAGAGCGGTGATATACCATTCACATCGTACTTCTTCGTTGGGCTGGGAAGCAGTAGGAATTTTGTTGAACCATAAATTGAAATCCTTGATAGGCTCTCTAGTTCTGGCTTTAAGATTGGATAGATCATTGATTAACGTTGCCGTTGACCTGTCATCGCCAAACTTGGTTACGAATTGGTCTTGGAAGATGTCCCAACTTGTGATGGATTCGGAGGGTAATCAAAAGTACCATGACCCGACTGTTCCTTGAAGTGTATAAGGAAAAAGCCGAACAACAACATCTTCATTAGTAACCCCATTGAGATTAATGGAAAGCATGAAGTTGTTTATGTGCTCTTCTACTAGCATGCCTACCTCGGGATTGAATTTAGGTAGCCATTTCTTAGGATGGGCCGGTATTTGACTCAAGGGTGCAGGCATTAATACTGCCCCAGGGTTGTTCCATGGAGACTGGGCCATTGTTGAACTGCTAACAGAGGAAAGTGTAGAAGAGGATCCCTGCGGATGGGAGGATGAGGATACTACGATTGTAGATGATTGAAGAGGGGTTGTGGGGGTTCTAGTGGATGGATGGATGATGATCTGGAGTCGAGGAGTGGATCGTTGACTTTGCGGTGAAGTAGTTGAGAAGGACGATGTTGACGAAAGAGTCTCACTGTCAGACTCTTTAGGTGATTTCCTCGCTCTTTTCTTGGTGGGAAGAGGTAATTCGGTTGGCTGGATGCCAAAATTTTCACTCTTTAGCTTGGTCAGGGGATGAGCAGGGTTGTACTACGAAGTCACACTACCTTGAGATTTATCAGACCTCTGAGGAGAAATGGAAAATCACTGAAGTTTGTGAATCAGGGATTCAACTTCAGGAAGTTCTATGGTAGATTGTTCTGAAATATTAGGGTGTGTAGCAGCAGTTGATACTCAAGCGACTTCTGACTCTGGATTTAAATGTAATGGAGAAGTCGGGGGATATGATGAGGGCGATTTACTCTCAAAATGGTATTCAGATTTGGATTTACTTGCCATTCATAGTTCATGCCCTCCTTCTAGCACCAAATATGTTGAAGCCCCGAAAATCGGGGGATACTCGCCCGGTCCAAACCTTGGTTGGCAGCTCCTTATCCGTTTGGTATAGCAGGTCCGACTAGGGATAATGGGACCAGTTTCCCAATCTACGTGTGTGTGCGTAGAATTTGATGTTGCTGATCTAATAGTTCCTATCTAAGATATTCTAATTCAAACTTTTAATCTAATTCTATGCTATTGTATTCTAATAAACAACACATCTAAATCTATACTAACCCGGGATGTAATTCTTCTATTATGCGATCTAAAGAGATTTCAAATAACAACTGGTAATAAAGATCATTCAGCGATTATAAGAAAGGAAATCAATCAAAATGAACCACTTCGCATAAAAAGTTAGACGAAACAGTTGTGAACAACATATCGCATAATAAGCTATTCATACATTAGGCATAAATAAATAGCTATCACCGTACAAAAGTGCCAAATGATAACTCAAACATTCATGCAATAATACATAAAAAACTAAAAACTGTATATCACTTTAACATATAAGCAGAAATGGTCAAGAGATAAAAGTACCATTTATGACTAGTCCTACTCATAAGCTTCAAGCAACAATGATTTATCTCTCCTTGCTCTAACATCCACTAAGAGTACAGGAGTGCAACATCAGTAGTAGATATCAAATGCAAACATCAACAAATCTTGATACATTCATTCACCAAAACCTCCTCTGAGGGTGCAAAAGTGCATGTTCTGAGGACAAGTTTTTGATAAATTTCTGGACCCTTCTCTAAATGCATGAGAAGGGTTTAAATACTACTAACTAAATAACTTAATTACACAGATTTAGGATATAGTTTAAATGACCGCCCTTTTTCTAAGCAAAACTATTTCTAAAAACTAAATCTAATATCTAACTATTTCTGCATTTGCTCCTTAATGTTGCGAGCATTCAATATTTGCCTGGGTAGAGTCGACTGACTGTCTTCCGCTTTTGGTTGAGCTAAGAAAATAGAAATGGTAAGAGCTGGCACCATCTTTTCAGCAAAATCGATGATATACTCGAGAGTCATCCTCTGGCTATGTGGATTTACTGTGTATGCTCAGTAATAATCCAAGTTCCACTTGGTTAATCCTTGAATTGCTTCTTCTTTCAGCATTATGTTTCCAGTTTATTCTTTACCATTGCTTTCTTGCGTTTTCCGGGCTTACAAGTGACTGAGCAGTTAGAGGATTTTCTTTTTGAGCAATTTTCTCAGCTAATCGCACATAGGAAACTGCCTCGGTTCTTTGATCCAGGCCTCTCTGATGCGTTTTTCGCCTTTAGCGCCTTTTCCTTCACCAAGTATAAGCTTCAAAATTTGTAAACATACTGCTTTCGTGAGCTTTTGACCTTGAGCGTTAAACCGCCTGTTGATATCAGCATTGTTCAACTACTCATTCAACCATGGCTGTGAATGAAAGATCTGTAATGGATAGCTCAGCAGCGCTCTATGAATCTGTGGCTCTGTTGCATGCGGTATCCATTTATGAGGGCATCTCTTCTCTGTCTCTAAGCATTGGAACTTTACCATTTTCCTTCATGGCTACCTGCACATTGCTTTGTGCTGTTTCTGTTTTTTGTTCCTGCAGTTCACACATGAGGAGAGAGTAATAATAATAATAAAAATCGACAAGAAAGCTTTAAGCTCTACGGATGTACAAAACATGCCATCTGACGTGAACTGACTCTTTGAAAAACACAAAACTATCTTTCATTAACAACTGGCGTATCATTCATTAATTATCATTAAAGCGCGTATCCAGTTCTTGGTTTATGGAAAGATTTTCTTGAATGTTGAGCCGGGGAAAATCTGCGATGGAACATTTCTATGATTCGCATTGCAGCATCGCATATCGCATTACTGCAAATTTCATTAAGATGTGTTATCGCAAGATTGCTCGATCGCGCTATTGTAAGATCGCAGATCGCAGTATCGTGCTATCGCAAGATCGCGGATCACAGTATCGCGCTATCGCAAGAACGCGGATCGCTACAATCGTTAAATGGTTATGTGTTTTCATGCGACATTGTGATATGCGATATGCGATATCGCATATTGGATATCAATGATTTTTTCTTAAAGGTTTTCCAATGTGAGCATTTCTTAATGCATGCGATGCAATGGAATTCGCATCGCACTTTCACAGTTTATCATTTTTACTCATAAGGAAATGTCCTCTCATTCTTTGCGCAATGCGATGTTTTCTTAAGGAGTAAAATGCATGAGCCTTAATTGAATTTTTTACTAAGGGTCCCCACTTACCTAGTGTTGTTGCTAATACTAAATAAGGAGGGGGGTTGTTGGTGGCCACAACATGTCCCCATCACAATTGAGGAGTCCCCAAGAAACAAAGATGAGGTAGAGCCAACTGGGGGAAAATCGAAGAGGTCACCTCTCCATAACCCAAAAAAAATACTCCTATAGCATATGTAAGGAGGCATACCACCATATCAACCCCTTTCAAACAACCCCGGACACCAAAAACCCTCCAACAAGAAGAAAAGGTGAAGCTATAGGAGGGGAAGAGTATGCTACAAGAGGGACATAGTATGCTACAGGAGGGACAAAGGATGCTACAGGAAGGGAAGAATGTGCTACTAGAGGAGAAAAATGTGCTAATAGAGGGGTAGAATGTGACACAATAGATACAGGAGGCAACAACCTCCCCAATAACATTTCAGAAGGGCTTCCCAAAGCTCCAGAAGCCTAGTCCACAACCTAGCCTAAGCTACTACTACAAACTCATTGAAAGGGGGAGGATTATTCCCCAAAAATTTTTAGTCCCACTTTTTTATGAGCTAGAAACAGAAAGAGGAAGAACCCACAGGTGGATGCAAATTTCTAAGTCTGAGAAGGTAGAGGATGTGAGCCTCATGGAAGAAAAGGTCCTTGAAATGAGAAAAGAATTACGTGAGCTCAAAATGAGGGAGTCTACTATGAAGGAGTAGCTATAGGCATAAAATATGTGGTTGAGAGAGAAGTTGCAGGAGAAAGAAACCCAACTTGCCACCATGGATAGCCTCTCCATGGAGGAATTATAGTGCAAACAACAATCAAAGTTTTATGCCCTCTTTCTCAAATAACAATGGTAGCAATTCCAAATCAAAACCATAATACAACATGGATTTATGCCCTTTCAAGATTACAATCAATTCATTGAATTTTGCAACCAAGCTAGCAAGGAGGCCAAAGAAAAATTGGTTGAGTTTTACATACACAACCTCACTCTAATAGATAACAATTTTTGGGATCCCAATACAAGATTGGGGGATACACAACTGATGGCCTTAATATCCTGGATGACTCATGAGGATGCAAGAGTCGAGGAAGTGAAAATACTAATGGAAAAGGAGGAAAAGGAACCATTGTACATTATGGTAGAGGTAGTGAACCCAATGGTTATCATTAGCAATCATAGCATCATCTCCAATGATGCTGATTTAGCACCTAAATACCTTTCCAACTAGGAGAAAACCATCCTACATTTTGAATATACATTCAGGTTGTTGGGAACAAAAATCCTGCAAGCTTGCTAGAGGAGATGGCATGCCTTACCCCACAAACTCCATATCAGAGAATATCACTCTCCTGAAAGGCTAAGGAATTCCTTGGAACGAACACCCCTATTCAAGAGGATCATTTAAATATTGAAAGTTAAGTGGGTAGGACTTAGGCTTAGTTCACCATTATTGTTAGGCCTACATGAAGGAAGAGGTGAAGCAAAAGATTAGAAGGAGTGGACAGAAATAGAGAAGAATGCAGGTTTCTATCACCAAGAAGGAAAACCATCTGAGGAGCCTTGGGATGTCAGGGAGACCACTAGGGCCATGTGAGAGATACACATGGATGACTGAGCTTCTCGGAGGATGAGAAACTATTTCAGTAGTGGTGATGATGAGACTCATCAATAGGTACATTATAAGGGTCATGATGCCATCCTCCAGCTTTAGAACTATCTTTTTCTCACATTTATTTACATTTTTTTATATTATGCTTATTGACAAGGGTAAAAGATGTGTTGGCTTGATGGGCCCTGACCCAGGTTCAACATTAGTCAGCCAAGAAAATCCCTACACTACTGGCCCTTTCGGCATCAGTTCGTGGAGCGCGGACTGAAGTCTCACCCGAAGCAGTACGAGCGAATGCAAGAACCAAGTTTCCACACCCTGAGATGGTCGTGATGTCGACTTTATACCTTAAACCCTTCCTTCATGCAGATTGATAAGCCTTTAGGGCTTATCAATGTACTTTCTCTTTCGTCCTTTAGAACCTCTACGAAGGTGTATGATCGTCCTTTGTGAAACCCTAAACGATGATTCAGGAACTTATGCGCCTTTGTAAATATGTTAATGTATAAGTTCCCGGATTATCTTAAGTGTTCACCAACTTTATCATACAATTAGAATTGTCTTCGAGTAACATATATTCTTACTCGTGTTCATATAATAGATAGAAACATGTACATTAGAGAGTCAAATTAGCATTATAACATAAACCCAGAACTTAACATAACATAATCACATGCAATCCACAGAGGAAAAATACACAGTAATTTCTAAATACTTCTCTTTATTAATGATTCATATTTCCAATACAGACTCTATCTTCCCTATGCACACAGCTACAAGGGTTCGCGCACTCATATGCAGAATTCTACCCTAGGCCTCTGCACACTCAGTTGCAAAGCCTCTTCCTACGATAAGACTCTTTCTCTTAACCCTTTACATACTCCTTAATGACTCCAACTTCCTCTAAACTACTAAAAGACTCTTCTAACACTTCTTTGTATACAATCTTATGGTCTACGGATGAAGGGCGGATCTCTAAAACTGACACAAACTATCTAGACTAAGGGTGGAAAACCCCTTTTGACTCTTGATATCTTCGTGCTCCGCGACCACAAAATGCAAAGAATTTACATTTATTTATACAAACTTTGGGCCTTCTACCCCAAAACTCGGGTTTTTAACCCCAAGATTGACCCCCAGGGGACCTGTTCATGTAGATCGATAAGCCTTTAGGGATTATCGATGTACTTTCTCTTTCGTCCCTTAGAACCTCTGCGAAGGTATACACTCATCCTTATCAAGACCCTAAATGATGATTCAGGCACTTACGCGCCTTTGTAAATATGTTACTGTATAAGTTCCCGAATTATCTTAAGTGTTCACCAACTTTATCATACAATTAGAATTGTCTTCATGTAACATATATTCTTACTCACGTTCATATAACAGATCGAAACATATAAATTCACACATCAAATTAGCATTATAACATAAACCCAGAACTTAACATAACATAATCACATGCAATCCATAGAGGAAAAATACACAGTAATTTTAGAATACTTCTCTTTATTGATAACTCAGGTTTCCAATACAGACTCTATCTGGCTTGCGCACACAGTTGCAGGGGTCCACGCACTTAGCTACAGACTTCTACCCTAGGCCTCTGCACACTCCGCTGCAGAGCCTCTTCCTACAATAAGACTCTTGCTCTTAGCCCTTTATAGACTCCTTAATGACTCCAACTTCCTCTGAACTACTAAAAGACTCTTCTAACACTTATTTTTATACAATCCCATGCTTTGCGGACCAAGGGCGGATCTGTAAAACTGACACAAACTATCTAGACTAAGGGTGAAAAACCTTATTTTACTCTTGATATCTTCACACTCCATGACCACAAAATGCAGAGACTTTACATTTATTTATACAAACTTCGGGACTTCTACCCCAAAACTCGGGTTGTTAACCCCAAAATTGATCCCTAGGGGACTCGTTTCGAACAAGCCCCCAACACAAACATGGTGACTCGCCCTCAAGTCACTCAGCTGGCATGTAGATCTTGTCACAAAGACATCCTATCTCGACTTGGATTGCTGCAACTTTGATGGTACACTATGTTTCCACTTGCTTCATCTCTTCAACCAACTGCTCTGTTGCTCGCCCTGCACTGTCAGACTGAATCTTCTACTGAGTCTTCTATAGACTAGCCAGCTTGCCTTCAATTGTAGCCGTGATCAAATAGGCATCATCCAACCAAGGATGTAAGTTAGTGTTCAACACTACTTCCTTGTGCTAAGCTGCATCTACTTACTCTTTCAGAGCCTTGGCATCCTACAGCTTAGCTAACCTCTGTGTGATGGCGACAGTGCACGTTGTCGCTTTGACTTCGTCGTAACATTGCTGCAACTCCCACACTTCTATTTCCATCCACTGTACAATATGATCTTCTTTCAAGCAGGTGACTACCTCGATTGACTGCTCAAAGATTGTGGTACTGTCGTTCACTACGCTCTCTATACTACTAACGCGTCTTTCATAGTGTCTCGCGCTGCTTTTTGATCTCTGGCGTATTTGAAGGTTGGGCCTTCAACTACAACTCTACAATTTTAAGGTTCATCTTGAGCTCAACCTTTGCCAATTTAGTTCATGCATCGCGTACTCCATCACCGAGCTTCCGAACCCTCACATCTATCGGTTCAGCCTTGAGAATGCCCAGCTTCAGGACAGTCCTGCACACCTCAGCCACAACTGTGGCAATGTTATGGTTCTTGTTTGTAATGTATTTTACAAGGTCAAGGGTGATGTCTCTCTATATAGTTATCTAGGCGTTGTTGACCTTCTATTCGTTGATCACCTATAATGTGCACTGTTCACAGGCCCAGAGTTCCGCGATCACACCATCCTACAAAAATTGAAGCCCCTCATTGGGAAGTATGGCCAGGTTGAGTCCAACTCTCTTGAGGGTGCTGATAGCGGGTCTATCAGCTTCGATCTCTATTGTCATTGCTCCATCCAGAAACACTATTTCTCGGGGATCCCTTGCGTGTAGCATCCCTACAGCTTTTGAGGTGCCAGGCGTCAAACTAGTTGACACTGCGCTGGTCTATATCTGTGATGCGTGGATCTGGAGCTCGAGTGAACCCATCTATATAGCACCCAACACCTGCTATTGTTGCTGCTCGAACTGCTGCAGTTGTTCCGCGGTGGCATCCTACACCATATCACCTATGTCATTTAATTCCCCCTCTGTTAGGGTGATCAGGTCTAGAGACGTCTTCCGAGCCTTGGACTTCTTCTGTGGCCCTACCTTCTCTAGGTCTTTGGTGCACATGATCTGGAACATAGTCATCTCTAAGTTTTCTCCTCCCTTCTCCGTCTGATCATATTCTTCCTCGGTCTCAGGGGAAGGAAACTTCTGACTCCAATCAGAGCCGTGCTCCTCTTCACTTGCCTATCCACCTGATTATTGCACGACAGCGTGTTCTGCCTTGGCCTTGTCATCAGCCTCCTTTTTCCTCTTCGCAACCAATTGTTCCATCTTCATCTTGGCTTCTTCCTTCTTTTGCTATGCGGTGGTCATGCTAGATCCCGTTGTCGAGTCTGTGGCATTGCACCAATCTGTCAGCCAGCAGCCAAGGACTGCTACAATTTCATCATCTATGGCCAAGTATGGTATGTCATGCCACTTCTGCTCAGGGTTCTTCCACACCCGTATTGAGACATGGAGGAAGTCAGCCTTGAATTCCACGTACTCTTGCAACTTCTCAAAATTTGTAGGTGTTAGACGTGGCTTGTGGTTGATGGCCATATGGATGCTCATTTCCATCAAGATCCAAAAGATCTTGATGTCCTTTATCCAATGAGGATCCTTCGTCACCCACAATAGTCAATGCGTTGTGTAACTGTGTTGTTACTTAGATTTTGGCATATGGTTCATTTGTTTCTGCAGCAAAGTATTTGGTTGGCATATAGTGCAAGTTTGATTTACTTACATTGGAACTATTTTATAACCCAAAAATTTGACCACCAATTGGATTTAATATATTTAACATATGGTATGACCATATATAATGAATATTTGTTATACCATTTAATATGGCTTACCAACCCTTTGATGTAACAAAACTTTGTTATGCCATTTAATATGGCTTACCAACCTTTCAAAAATGTTCGTTAGTTTTCATTTGACCTCCAAACTTAGGTTTAGGTGTTTTCTTAACATAATAACAATTACATTGGGAAGTGTGGCCAGGTTGTGTCCAACTCTCTTGAGGGTGCTGATAGCGGGTCTATCAGCTTTGATCTCTATTGTCATTGCTCCATCCTGAAACACTATTGCTCGGGGATCCCTTGCGTGTAGCATCCCTACAGCTTTTGAGGTGCCAGGCGTCAAACTAGTTGACGCTGCCCTGGTCTATATCTGTGATGCGTGGATCTGGAGCTCGAGCGAACCCATCTATATAGCACCCAACGCCTGCTGTTGTTGCTGCTCGAACTGCTGCAGTTGTTCTGCGGTGGCATCCTACACCATATCACCTATTTCATTTAAGTCCCCCTCTGTTAGGGTGATCGGGTCCAGAGACGTCTTCCTAGCCTTGGACTTCTTCTGTGGCCCTACCTTCTCTGGGTCTTTGGTGCGCATGATCCAGAACACAGTCATCTCTAAGTCTGCTCCTCCCTTCTTCGTCTGATCATATTCTTCCTCGGTCTCCGGGGAAGGAAACTTCTGACTCCAATCAAAGCCGTGCTCCTCTTCACTTGCCTATCCACCTGATTGTTGCACGACAGCATGTTCTGCCTTGGCCTTGTCATCGGCCTCCTTTTTCCTCTTCGCAGCCAATTGTTCCATCTTCATCTTGGCTTCTTCCTTCTTTTGCTATGCGGTGGTCTTGCTAGATCCCGCTGTCGAGTCTGTGGCATTGCGCCAATCTGTCGGCCAGCAGTCAAGGACTGCTACAATTGCATCATCTATGGCCAAGTATGGTAGGTCATGCCACTTCTGCTCAGGGTCCTTCCACACCCGTATTGAGACATGGTGGAAGTTAGCCTTGAATTCCACGTACTCTTGCAACTTCTCAAAATTTGTAGGTGTTAGACGTGGCTTGTGGTTGATTGCCATATGGATGGTCATTTCCATCAAGATCCAAAAGATCTTGATGTCCTTTATCCAATGAGGATCCTTCGTCACCCACAATAGTCAATGCGTTGTGTAACTGTGTTGTTACTTAGATTTTGGCATATGGTTCATTTGTTTCTGCAGCAAAGTATTTGGTTGGCATATAGTGCAAGTTTGATTTACTTACATTGGAACTATTTTATAACCCAAAAATTTGACCACCAATTGGATTTAATATATTTAACATATGGTATGACCATATATAATGAATATTTGTTATACCATTTAATATGGCTTACCAACCCTTTGATGTAACAAAACTTTGTTATGCCATTTAATATGTCTTACCAACCTTTCAAAAATGTTCGTTAGTTTTCATTTGACCTCCAAACTTAGGTTTAGGTGTTTTCTTAACATAATAACAATTACGTCTAATATGTTTTGTTTTTTTAATGTGTTTTGTCTTATATGTCATTTTAATAATATATTTCTTGTATTTTTGTAGCAGTAAGGAGGCTAAAGTTGGCATGCCATGTGTCGAAGGTTTGATGGGCTACCATGTATGTTGTGGGCATCACCTGCTGACTGGGATGCCATGTGGCACATAGTGGGCCCCGCTTTTTCCCTGTCTTATCAAATTTTAAAAAGCCATAAGTCAGTCATACAGACTCAGATTTCAGTGTCATATACATGACCAAAATCATAATGAGGAGCACTACATCTTGGTATTGGTTTGGATACATTTTGGAGACTTTTACTTTCAAGCTTTTGCTAAGCCACTTCTAAATTATGAGTGTGTCTGGAGCCACCTAGATCATAGTGGCTTTACCATAATCAACAGTCTGGTTCAGGGACCACTAAGCCATGTGTTTGTCATTTCAGAGATCCACCTCACTCAGCTTTGAACCCATCTGGCAATCCATCTAAACCAAATTATGAGAACCCATCTCATCAAGGCTATCTAGAAATGGAAAGGCTAGACTGAAAACGCTTTCACACCTAGAAAAAACCCATTCCGTGATAGAAAAGAACCACACGAAATACCATGCATGCCAAATCTAGCAAGAAAATCACACATGTAAATCAATACCTGCAAAGAATCCTACCATAGCTGCTTGATCCTACTCTTCCTTTCTTCTTGCCTTCTTTTTCCTTTCTTGCTCCAATGCCAAGTGTTCCAAGAAAATCCCAGTGTCCAAGAGTGAGAGAGGGAGATAATAATGAGAGAACTCCAACACTAAACTGAAAAAAAAGTACCTGAAAAAATCCCCTCTGACTCTACTAGATCAATGTCATTTGTAATGGACACCAACCTTTTCCTCACTATTGATGGTTCAGCCCCCTTAAGAGAAAGACCTCATTGTCTATGTGACTGGTGAAGTGTTTGGTCATCCACAATGTATAAAGATTTTGACTTCACTGGCTATGACAACTAGCTATAAGCAATTACAAGAGGTGTGGAAATATGGAATGGAATAATTACATCTATAGCTGATATACCCTATATATATTAGTGTAGAAAGGAGGAAATGGACCTAGACTAAAGCTAGCCTAGTTAATAATACAATAGAGATTTCTAATCAGATCATAGTAGGTATCCCCAGCCAGTAACTAATCCTCAGAAGCCTTTTGTTCAAGTAGGCCTCTATTTTCTTCATTTTCCATTATTTTCCTTCAAATTTCTCCTCACATGGAACATGTGACCTTTCACCTTAATTTTCTCCTAATTTCCTTCATTTTCATAAATAAATGTGCCAAAAATGCCATTTTTCCTTTCCAAAGCCTTAGCCATTACCTTTGCCAATTTATTTGGCCATAATAAACCAAATGAACACTCACTAGGATGTTTCTCCCAACATTTAGCTTGGAATAAGTGTCCCATCAACCATGGTTATTATTTTTTTTTGTAAGTTTTATTACATGTAATTTTCACTAGGGTTGTCATAACCCCAACTTCTAGAGTTGGAGGAAGTGAGGGAAAAATAGAGAAAGAAGAATAAGGGGCAAGGACAGAAGAGGAAGAAGCAGCAGATTTAGAATAGAAAGAAAGAGATACAAAAGAAGAAAAGACAATATAAGAAGCATGGATGAAAATAGAGGAAGAAGAAGAAATAGAGGCAGAGGTAGGAGGAGAAAAAGATGAAAAATAAGAGGGGGAAAAACAAGAAAAAGAAACATAAAGTCATAAGAAGACTACTAAGCCCAAAGAAATAGAGATACCCCCAAAGAAAACAAGCTTGTCCCTAGGAACTAATGAACAAGAGGTAGTTGCAACTTTAGCTACCTTAAGCACCCTAGTCAAACCTAAAAGGAAGAGGCAATGACAAGCCCCCTATATTTCAAGACCAGGAAAAGCACCAGGATCGTGCAAGGGAGGCCACAAACTCTCACAAAGGTCTCCATCACAATTGAGGAGTCCCCAAGAAACAAAGAGGAGGTAGGATCAACTAAGGGAAAATGAAAGAGGTCACCTCTCCAAAACCCACAAAAAAGGCTTATATAGCATTTATAAGGAGCCCTACCACCAGATCAACCTCTTTCAAACAACCCAGGACACCAACAACCCTCCAACAAGAAGAAAAAGGGAAGCTATAGGAGGGGAAGAATATGCTACAAGAGGGACATAGTATGCTATAGGAGGGACAAAGGATGCTATAGGAAGGGAAGAATGTGCTACTAGAGGAGAAAAATGTGTTACTAGAGGGGTAGAATGTGACACAATAGGTACAAGAGGAAACAACCTCCCTAAGAACATTTGGGAAGGACTTCCAAGAGCTCCAAAAGCCTAGTCCACAACCTAGCCTAAGCTACTACTATAAATTCATTGAAGGGGGTAGGATTATTCCTAAAAAATGTTCAGTCCCACATTTTTATGAGCTAGAAACAGAAAGAGGAAGAACCCACATGTGGATGCAAATTTCTAAGTCTAAGAAGGTAGAGTATGTGAGCCTCATGGAAGAAAAGGTCCTTGAAATGAGCAAAGAATTATGTGAGCTGAGAATGAGGGAGTCTACAATGGAGCAGCTACAGGCAGAAACTATGTGGTTAAGAGAGAAGTTGTAGAAGAAAGAAACCCAACTTGCCACCATGGCAGCCTCTCCATGGAGGAATTACAGTGCAAAAAACCATCAAAGTATTATGCCCTCTTTCTCAAAGAACAATAGTTGCAATTCCAAATCAAAACCTTAGCACAACATGGATCTATGCCCTTTCAAGATTAAAAATGGTTCATTGAATTTTGCAACCAAGCTAGCATGGAGGACAAAGCAAAATTGGTTGAGTTTTACATACACAACCTCAATCTGATAGATAAGAAATTTTGGGATCCCAATACAAGATTGGGGGATACACAATTGATGGCCTTAACATCCTGGATGACTCATGAGGATGCAAGAGCTGAGGAAGTGAAAATAGTAATGGGAAAGGAGGAAAAGTAACCATTGTACATTAGGGTAGAGCTAGTGAGCCCAGTGGTTGTCATTAGCAATCATAGCATCATCTCCAATGATGCTGATTTAGCACCTAATTACCTTGCCAATGAAGAAGAAGCCATCCTACATTTTGAAGACACATTTAGGTTGTTGGGAACAAAACTCTTGCAAGCTTTCTTGATCCGAATTGGATCCTAGAATACTCTCTAAGTTTTCATGAATTCTTAAAAATCATGCCAAATTTTCAAAGTCTTATAAAGGTTAGGCTTATCAAAGATATCCTCATGACAATGGCAATTTGTGACCAGTGTGGTGCAATGAGGACCCTTGGTCAAAGCGCGCAGACCGTTGGCCCATGGTAATGCGCGCTGGAGAAAATTGGTAAAACCAAAGGTTAATTCAAGAAACGGGGGCAGCATCTGATATGCAATTAGCAACAAATTGCTAATTGCATATCACAAGGCAAAACCCTCAAAGAAGGAAAAGCCTCAAGCTCCCGAACCTGAAATATTATGAAATGCAGAAAAGTAATTAATTCGGTTCCGATAGAGTGGGATTCCACAAAACCGGCAGGATATCAGAAGGGCTTCAAGTGCTAAGCGGTTTCAACCAAGTCTCACCTAATGCCACACAACGGATGCCATGTATCCGACGAAAGAGAGAGAAAACATTGGACCGGTAAATGTCATGTTACTTACCTGCCCAATATGGATGATGATTGTTGGGTCTAGAGGCCCCAGATCAATGGCAGAGACACGTTCCGATGGATGACCGTATTTGACGGGGTAAACAAACAGAGTTATATAAGATTTGAAGTCTGATATGGATGATGCATTGGCAAAGATTCATATTTCGCGGGCATTCTTGGAGTTAACGAACAAAATGGTTGTTCAAACATTTCCAGTGAACTTGACACACTCATCCATTACTGAATAGGTGGCCACCTCCCCGTGAGGCGTTATACAGTGATGATTATGCTAAATAGAGGGATTTAGTTAGACATGGGCAGGGAAACTAGAAATTTGAGAAGCGGAAATGAATAGTCAGGAAGCCGATGGCTTTAAAGCCACGAACTGACAAAGACAAAGCAAGCAGTGAAGAGAGTTAGTTAGATGCAGAAAGCTAAGAGTAGAAAGAAGGATTCGAGTTGACCTGTAGAAGCAAAGGCAACATTGAGCCAAACAAAGCCAGAGAGAGTCAGAGAGTTGGTGTACTCCACAAAAGGCTTGAGAGGTTCAAGCGAGCTCCTCTGTATATGCCTGTCATGTATGAGTCTCAGATTGGGCTCATACTACTGTGACCAGTAGAGGTCGAGTTTCAGTGAGAAGAGTTTGTGTACTCCAGACACTTGGGGGATTCAAGTATAGTCTTGTTGATTCATATTTGTTGTGTGAGACTCAAATTGAGCTCACTACTGTAAAAAATTTTCTTTTGAAAACATAATAGAGAGGCCACCACTGAAGGCTAGACTAGGAGACATAACCCAGGAGTATTGGGTGAACTCCTTATTAAACATGTTGTATTTACATGTTTTCCTGTTATGTTTTCTCTAATTGTTTCAGTGTCTGTGTATTTCATAATCTTATCGATCCGTTGCATAAACTAACATAGGCACATCCATGCACATGAGTCTATAATACCTTAATTATTTGTCTTAGATCAATTTCAGATCAAGTGGTATCAGAGCTCTAGGTTGCTAAGGTTAGACAAGCTTGTGCTGGATTTTTTTGTTGAATGCTAACTAGATCAAAGCTTAAATTAGGAGAAGGAGAATTGGTTGAAGTTAACCTAGAAATTGGAAGAGTCTATCCTAAGAGGAAAATGGCAGAAGAAAGTCCCTTGGAATCAGACTCCCAGTTCATGGATAGTTTCATGACCATGAGAGCCATGGTAGAGGAAATGTATAGAGAATTTAAGAAAGGTAGAGATGAAGATTCATCAAACTCAAAACAAGATAAAGGAGCAGAAGAATCTCTCCTCCATGACCATTCTAAAGGTAAAGGGAAAGAAGAAAAGTTTCCCACACCTCCTGATAGCCCTGAAAATAAAAAGAAGACATCTTTGATTAAATTAGATGTTAAATTTGATTTACCAATATATGATGGAGAGTTGAATGCAGAGAAGTTGGATAATTGGATTAGACAGATTGATGTGTATTGCAGGGTGCAGAGCATTGATTCAGATAGTAGTAAGATTCAGCTGGCCAGCCTACACCTTGGAGGCACTGCCTTGGTATGGTGGGAAGGTAGGACACAAGCTGACATGAAGAAGCATGGTAAAATTCTTTTTGTTTGGAGTGAATTTGTTTCTGTAATTAAAAAACAATTATATCCACTAGCTTATATGCAGCAAGCCATAATGAGTTGGCAAACTCTTCGACAATTGAAAGGGCAAAGTGTACAAAGTTACACCCAAGAATTTAGGAAAAGAGCTTTGATTCTAGGAATTTATTTAGGCTCACCTGAAACTTTGTTGAAGTATATAGGTGGTCTACACAGCTATTTAAAACATACCATTCTCATGTTTAATCCCACTAGCATAGATGAGGTATCTATTCAAGCTACACATCTAGAGGCTAGAGGCAAGAATGTGAACCCAGAAGTTGGGGGATCATCAAAACCCACTGCAAGCAAGAATAAGGAAAAGAGAAATCAAAGATGGAAAGAGAGGAAGGAAAATGTTGTACAAAATACCAAACCTTTGCACACTCACTGCAAGAAGGATGGGCATGATGATGAACACTGCTGGATTCTGCATCCAGAGTTGAAACCCAAGAAGTACAATGGAAAAAAGAAGAAGACTGTTGCAGCTATTCAAAAAGATTTGGGGTCAGACTCAGGGGATGAAACAACAATCACAGCCATAGGTATAAAAGGTAAAAATTCTGAAGCATCTACTAGTAATTTTGCACAATCTACTGATAATGAAGAAAATGAGAGTAAAATACATGAGCTTTTTCATATTAGATTCATTTCCAAGCATCAGAAGATTGATACTTTGTTTGATAGTGGCTCACAAGTAAATTTAATTTCTGAAGCAATTGTAAAGAAGTTGGGATTACTAACCACACCTCACAAGAAACCATATCCATTAGGTTGGTTATGTGATAAAGCAAAGCTACAAGTGACTAGACAATGTACACTTAGGTTTTCTTTTGGGTCAGCATCTATAGATGAGGTTGAGTTAGATGTTGTTCCCTTGGATATATGTGGAATTGTTTTAGGAAGTCCTTACTTGTATGATAGAAAAGTTATTTTCTATAGGGCAGAAAACAAGTATCAACTTGTTAAAGATGAAATTGAATATATTTTAAGATCTCATAAACTCAAGGATAATTATACTCTCATAAACTCAGGGCGGATGAAAAGAATTGTAAATTCATGCAAACAATTTTTAGTGATGGTTGTAAAGGAAAAGAATAAAACCAATGTATTTGAGGGTTGTAATGCTAAACAGCAAGCTGATTTAGAAAAATTTATTTCATAATATGATATACTATTTCAAGAACCTAAAGGTCTGCCACCCAAAAAGGAAATAGTACATGATATTAATTTGCAGCAAGATGCTCCATTGCCTAACATCGGAATGTACAGGTTTTCTGCTTTAGAGAATGCATAAATCAAGAAGCAGGTACAAGAGCTACTCGAGAAAGGGTTCATAAGACCTAGCACATCACCATGTGGATCTCCAATTATCTTGGTGAGAAATAAAGATGGCTCATGGAGAATGTGCATTGATTACCGAGCACTGAATAAAATAACAATAAAAAATCGTTATCCCCTTCCTCGCATAGATGATCTATTAGATCAGTTGAAAGAAGTTGTTTACTTTTCCAAGTTGGACTTGCATAGTGGCTACCATTAGGTCAGAGTTGCAGAGCAAGATGCATGGAAGACTACTTTCAAAACAAAGCAAGGATTGTATGAGTGGTTGGTTATGCCTTTTGGCTTAACTAATGCTCCTGCTACTTTCATGAGAGTAATGAATGATGTACTCAGACATTTTATTGATGATTTTGGCATTGTATATTTAGATGAAATTCTTATATTTAGTAAAGCATGGGAATAACATTTGAAGCTTGTAAAGCAGACTCTAGATGTTTTGAAAAGAGAAATTTTTTATATTAAGCTCTCAAAATGTGAATTTGGAAAAACATATTTGAATTATTTGGGTCATATTGTAGGGGGTGGTGAATTGAAGATAGGTCCCTCTAAGGTTGCAGTCATTGTAAATTGGCCTAAACCCAAATATGATACTGAAGTTAGAAGCTTCCTAGGAGCAGCATAGTATTGGAGAAAGTTTATTTCTAATTTTTCCTTGATTGCAACTCCCATACATGATTTAACAGGATTGAACAAGGTGTTTCAGCGAGGAGGCAAACCGCAGGAAGCCTTCGACACCTTAAAAGAAAAGATTAGTACAACACTAGTACTAGCATTTCCTGATCTTCAAAGACCATTTGAGATTGAAACCGATGCCAGTGACTATGCCATGGGAGTAGTGTTGATGCAGCACGGTAAACACATATGTTATCACTCCGAGACATTCAATTTTGCAGTAGTTAATTATGATTCCCACATATGATAAGGAATTGTATGCATTAGTACAGAGTGTGAAAAAGTGGAAACATTACCTAATGGGAAAAGAGACAGTTATACATATTGATCATCAACCACTTCAATATTTACACTCACAAACTAAGTTACAGCAATCGAGACACTATAGGTGGATAGGTTTTCTACAACAGTTTCATCTTGTCATCAGATACACAATACAGTTGTAGATATGTTGTCTAGACCAATCATAAATGCATCCACTATACTTAAGCATAATTCAATATTGCATGAAAGCTACATTGAACAGTATGCTCAAGATATAGATTTTAAAGATGTATATGCAACTTTAAGTCATGGCAAACAAGTAGAAGAATTGGATTATCATGTTAAGGACCAACTCTTGTATCATTTTGGAAATTTATGCATTCCTCAAATCAAAAGAGTAAAGATAATTCAAGAAGCACACACTTCCCTAATATTAGGTCACTTTGGTGTAAGTAAAACAGTTGCACAGCTGCAAAGATTTTGTTATTGGCCAAAATGGATGAAACAATTTCTAGATATGTAAGAGGGTGTACCATGTGTGCTAAAAGGAAGCCCAGTAATAGAAAACTAGGCTTGTACACTCCACTACCAGTTCCTTCTCATCCTTGGGAAAGTGTTTTCGTGGACTTTGTTGGGGGACTGCCTAAATCTAGAAAAGGTCATGACTATCTATATGTTATTGTGGATAGGTTCAACAAAATGTGTATTTTAATACCTTGTAACAAATAGATTACAGTTGAACAAACATCGAAGTTGTTCTTTCAGCATGTATGGGTTCATTTTGGATTACCCACTTCCATTGTATCTAATCGAGATTCTGGATTTATTGGGAATTTTTTGTCGAGCCTGTGGGAATTGATGGACACTAGACTAAAGAAGAGCACAACCTTTCATCCACAAACAGATGGCCAAATAGAAGTGGTCAATAGGACAGTGATCCAGTTGCTTAGAGGCTATTGCAGCAAGCATCCCAAGCTTTGGGATGAACACCTATGCTATGTGCAACATGCTTACAACTGAGCTAAAAATTCTTCTACACAGAGATCTCCTTTTGAGACCTGTTTTGGTTTCACACCAAGGTCTCCCTTGGATTTTGTCTTTGGTAAGGACATAGTAGTTGATGGACACAGTGAGGTGGACAAGGAAACCAAGTTCATTGAAAAAATCCAAGAGATTCACCAGGCAATACAGGAACAGCTGGAAAAGAGCCAAGCCAAGTACAAGGCAAGGCATGATAAGCATCGGATTGAGCATAGTTTCCAAGTTGGCGATCAAGTCTGGCTATATATCAGCAAAGACAGAATGCAAGGTGAATGTAAGAAGCTGAAGCCAATAAGGTATGGACCTTTTAGGATACTTGAGAAAATTGGTGAAAATGCTTTTCACCTTGATTTGCCAGCTGCATGCACATTTATTCCGTAGTTAATGTAGAAAGCTTGAGACTGTTTGAACCTTCATTTATTGAAGATCCCGAAGAGGAGAGCCATTTGCCTTCTATTGATGATCTGTTGCCTGAATATCTCAATGAATTGCAGGAAGACATAGTTCTAGATAAGAAGGTAAGGACAACATGCAGAGGGGATGTCGAGTACCTCAGGATTGGGCTCAAAGGTTCAAAACCAAGCAGTGCAAGATGGATAGAAATTGGGCAAGTGAGAAATTTATACCCTCACTTGATTGATGATTAAAAACCAACTTTTGGTGGTCCAAAAGCTTTTTCAATGGGAAGGCCGTGATCCGAATTGGATCCTAGAACACTCTCTAAGTTTTCATTAATTCTTAAAAATCATGCCAAAGTTTCGAAGTCTCCTAAAGTTCAAGCTTATCAGAGATATCCTCGTGACAATGGCAATTTGTGATCAGTGCGAAGCAACGAGTACCCTTGGTCAAAGAACGCAGACCGTTGGCCCATGGTAATGCACACTAGCGAAAATTGGCAAAACCAGAGGTTAATTCGAGAAACAGGGGAAATTTCTAATATGCGATTAGCGATAAGTCACTAATTGCATATCGTAGGGTAAACCCCTCAAAGAAGGAAAATCCCTGAGCACCCGGACCCGAAATATTATGAAATGCGGAAAAGTAATTAATTCGGTTCCGACGGAGTGGAATTCCACAAAACCGACAGGATATTTGAAGGGCTTCAAGCGGTAAGTGGTTTCAACTGAGTCCCACCCAATTCCACACAACGAGTGCCACACGTTTGGCGGAAGAGAGGGAAAACCACTCACATCGGACAGGTAAACGTCATGTTACTTACCCACCCAATATGGACGATGACCGTTGGATCTGTAGGCCCCAGATCAATGGCAAAGACACATTCCAACGGATGACCAGATTTGACGGGTAAATAGGTAGAGTTATATAAGATTTGAAGTCCAATATGGATGATGCGTTGGCAGAGATTCATATTTCGCAGGCATTTTTGGAGTTAACGAACAAAATGGTCGTTCAAACATTTTTAGTGAACCTGAAACACTCATCCATTACAAAATAGGTGGCCACCTCCACGTGAGGTGTTATACAGTGATGATTACGCCGAACAGAGGGATTCAAGTGGACAGAGGCAGGTTCATCAAAAATTCGAGAAGAGGAAATGAACAGTCAGGAAGTCGATGGATTTAAAGCCACGAACTGACAGAGACAAAGCAAGCAGTGAAGAGAGTTAGTTAGACGTAGAAATCTAAGAGCAGAAAGAATGAGCCGAGCTGACCTGTAGAAGTAAAGGAAACATCGAGCCAGACAGAGCCAGAGAGAGTCAGAGAGTCGGTGTACTCCAAAAAAGGCTTGAGAGATTCAAGTGAGCTCCTCTGTATATGGCTGTCATGTATGAGTCTCAGACTGGGCTTATACTACTATGACCAGTAGAGGTTGAGTTTCAGTAAGAAGAGTCTATGTACTCCAGAGAGTTGTGGGATCCAAGTACGGTCTTGATGATTCATATTTGCTGTGTGAGACTCAAATTGAGCTCAATATTGTAAAAACTCTGACTTTGAAAACATAATAGAGAGGCCGCCACTGAGGACTGGACTAGGAGACATAGCCCAAGAGTATTGGGTGAACTCCTTATTAAACTTGTTGTATTTACATGTTTTCCTATTATGTTTTCTCTAACTGCTTCAGTGTCTATGTATTTCGCAATCTTATCGATCCGTTGCATAAAATAACACAGGAACATCCATGCACATGAGTCTATAATACCTTAATTGTTTGTATTGGATCAATTTCATATCATTACTAGAGGAGATGGCATGCCTTACCCCACAAAGTCCATATCATAAAATATCACTCTCCTGTAAGGCTAAGGAATTCCTTGGAGAGAACACCCCTATACAAGAGGATCATGTAAATATTGAAAGTTAAGTGGATAGGGCTTAGGCTTAGTACACCATTGTTGTTAGGCCTACATGAAGGAAGAGATGAAGCAGAAGATTAGGAGTGGAAAGAAATAGAGAAGAATGCAGGTTTCTATCACCAAGAAGGCAAACCATCTAAGGAGCCTTGGGATGTCATGGAGGCCACCAGTGCCATGAGAGAGATACACATGGATGACTGAGTTTCTCATAGGATGAGAAACAATTTTAGTAGGGATGATGATGAGACTCGTCAATAGGTACATTATAAGGGTCATGATGCCATCCTCCAGCTTTACAACTATCTCTTTCTCACATTTATTTACATTTTTTTATATTATGCTTATTGACAAGGGTAAAATATATGTTGGCTTGATGGGCCCTGACCCAGGTGTAACGTTAGTCAGCTAAGAAAATCCTTACACTATTGGCCCTTTCGGCATTAGTCCGTGGAGCGCAGACTGAAGTCTCACCCAAAGTAGTACGGGGGGATGCAAGAACTAAGTTTTTGCACCCTGAGCTGGTCGTGATGTTGAATTTATACCTTAAACCCTTCCTTCACGCAGATCAATAAAACTTCAAGTCTTATCGATGTACTTTCTCTTTCGTCCCTTAGAACCTCCGTGAAGGTATATGATCGTCCTTTGCGTGACCCTAAGTGATGATTTAGGAACTTATGCGCCTTTGTAAATATGTTACTGTATAAGTTCCCGAATTATCTTAAATGTTCACCAACTTTATCATACAATTAGAATTGTCTTCGCATAACATATATTCTTACTCACATTCATATAACAGATAGAAACATATACATTCACGCATCAAATTAGCATTATAACATAAACCTAGAACTTAACATAGCATAACCATATGCAATCCATAGAGAAAAAATACACAGTAATTTCAGAATAATTCTCTTTATTAATAATTCAGACTTCTAATACAGACTCTATCTGCCCTGCGCACACAACTGTAGTGGTCCGCGCAATCAACTGCGGACTTCTAACCTAGGCCTCTACGCACTCAGCTGTAGAGCCTCTTCATACGCTAAGACTGTCACTCTTAGCCCTTTACAGACTCCTTAATGACTCCAACTTCCTCTGAACTACTAAAAGACTCTTCTAACACTTCTTTTTATACAATCCCATGGTCCGCAGACCAAGGGCAGATCTCTAAAATTGACACAACCTATCTAGACTAAGGGTAGAAATCCCTTTTTGACTCTTGATAGCTTTGCACTCCACGGCCACAAAATGTAGAGAATTTACATTTATTTATACAAACTTCGGGCCTTCTTCCCCAAAACTCAGGTTTTTAACCCCAAAATTGACCCCCAGGGGACCTGTTCGTGCAGATTGTTAGCTACCTATACCAATAGGTTTCATTTTTCATGATTGGCAGAGGAAGTGCCAATATGATATACTTTGGTGATGCAAAGATCTCATATTTGTGTGGAAGGCACATGTTTACAGTTGGTGGGTACTGCCCCACTTCTGAATGGGTGGTCCAACAGTCTAAGCTGGGTCATGCCATGTTTCAATTTTCTGTTGTAGATTAGAGAAAGAAATCTGTCCAAACAGTTCAATCTTGGCAGATAAAGTAGTTAGGTAGAGAATGAAGGTTCCCAACTGTTTAATCTGGGGCCTTAGAAGCAATAAAGCTAGCCTTAGATAGAAAAATCAAAAGAAAAAAGCCAAAGGAAAAGAAAAGGCACATAAGGGTTTGCAAGTCTAAGTGCACCCTCCTTGGAGTAACAAAAAATGCTAGGCAGTAGATGGGTAGGTAGATGGGGTTGCAGAAGCATGATTCCTTTGTCACTGGCTCAAGCAAAGGAAAAACATGGTGCCAGTGCAAGTCTCTTATTCAGCAGTTTTGCAACAGTACAATGAAGCATGTCTAACTCTCTGATTACCCCCCCATTATACTCATTACTAACATCCCAATACTACCTATGTTCATGGAAGAAGTCAAAGTCTTTGTTGGTTCTTGTTTCTTTAAAAGCCACATTTCTTGTGTAAAATTCTTTTCATTTTGAGCTACTTCCTAAACTAAGTCAATTTCACATAAAACTTAGTGTATATCCCCCTTCATTCACCGTCTCCACTCATATTAACTCCTAACTTCTTATTATCTAAATCCCCTAAGTTCCCCTTTTCCCCTACTATTATAAACACTATGGTGTATAAACCCCAAGCAATGTATAAATATTCCCTCCCCCTGGTAATTATAGCCATATGCCCAAAAACAGGGGTTAAATTGACCTCTGGTCGGTCTAATAACCTAAGCTCTACCCCTTTTTACCTTCACAACCCGCTGAAAAGATTTACCTATTTTACTTGCAAAAGGCCTTGTAAAAACCCACTATTACCCCTAACCCGCGCTATTTTGCAAAATACACTAAAAAACCCATTTTTCCGCTTTATCCAAAGTTTTGTTGCCATGCGCATTTCCACAAAAAAAACAGTGAAAAAACCCGCAAATCCACCAAAACCCAAAGTTCCACCCGGGCACGCATTTCAAAAAATATATTAAAATATTCCCCGCCCACTGCCGTATTGCCCTGACAACTTGCCCTCCCGCCAGCCGTCGGATCTGGGCTTTCCCATCCAACGGCCCTTATCAATTTCGGAGCGACCCCGATGTACTGCCGTTAGCCTCCGAAAAATGACGTCCGCTGACGTACACACGGGGGCACGCGTCTCCATATTACTGGATCGGGCCAGCCTCTGACAATCCCGCTTCCGTATGAATAGCAGTGCGATATCATACCGCTTACCACTCCCGGTTTTCCGCTGACCGGTCATGCCAACGTCACGCCACTTCACCGCCGCATCAGTGCCCCCGCCCGCCATTGCTCCGAGCTGTCACACCACCTATGCAATCCCTGTGGACCACTCACAGGCCGCCATGTCACCCGATGACGTCATGCTGACGTCACCCGACCCTGACCCCACCTGATGATGTCATGCTGACGTCATCCAAATTTTCGCGCCAACGCCAAAAAGTCCATATTTGGCCGAATTTTGCCATTTTTGCGCACTTTTTCCGTGTTTTTCTGCTCTGCCTCCTGCATGTATCTTCACGTCCTTTGCTGCCGCCAACCTACCAAGACCATTCCAGAGCTGCTGCTGCTCAGCATTCGACTGCAACCAAGCTCCTCCATCGCTATAAGACCAGGTATTTACCAATTCTCCGACTGCGCACTCTGTTACGTCCTGCATTGATTAAAAACCAGGAAATTGACCATTTTCACCTGAGAAATAGGCCTGCTACACCTTGGAACTAAGTTAATTCAGTTTTTAACCGGCCAATTGTGCCCGATTACACCCCTGTTGCTCTGAAACGGGCTGTAATTCAGCAAATTACTTCACCTACCGTGCAGGACAGTATTTCTCCCAGAATAATCGAAATTCAACCCAAATTCACTTGTAAAACATGGATACACCAGTAGCACCTGTTGCCCTGAATGTTGCTCCATTGAATGCCCCTCAGAGAGAGTTGGAGTGGAAAGCATTAGCAGATCAAGATTACCAAATATCAGAGGAAATGCTAATGCATAGCAAGTATCACATTCACTTGCTAAATGAATTGAAACTCAAGCATGATAGTGGAATGGATATATTGGGCATTTGGGACTCTTTCCTCCCCATCTTCAAGCTCCCTCAGGTCAACCAGTTCCCTGATCTAATCCACCGATGTGCTGACTGCTATGACCCCACTCAGAGGGTTGTGCTTGACCCTTCAGGCTCAGTTGTTTTTTATGTCACCCCTGCAGCCATCAGAGAGATGCTAAACTTCAATACCGCTAAGAAATTAGTTCCTTTATCATTGATGGATCTGATAAAACAAGGAGCTAAACTGACAGATGCTCAAATCACCAAGATAAATCATTTGTTCATTAATTCAACCTTTGAGACCATGAAGTACCCTCCCATTCATCATGTATACCTGAATCAATTGGGCAGAGACCTTGCAGACATGATTAGTCCCATATTGGGCTATAATTCAATAGAAATTGTTGATGAAACTGTGCTGGCGATAATGGCCATGTTTACCCCTGGTAAGCCCCCAATCTGTTATGACTATGCCACTTACATCTCCAATAAAATACATGAGCAATTGATAGACTTGGAAAGAGAAAGGGTGTTCAGATACACCTCCTATATCTATCATTTAATCCTATACTATCAGCATGAGAAATTTCCTTTTCCTGTGAAAAGAGTGGATGCACAAGGCAATCCAAGGTCAGTGGTCTATTGGTCCTCTACTTTCCACTGTAGATCTCAGTCCCCATACACTTATTGTGAGTTTATAGAGCTCTTCATCCACCCAGCCATGTCTCTGCTTCTGAGCTCACCTCCTCCAAGACTAACTGATGAGATGCAGAGGATTCTTCAGTTGTCCAAGATATACAGCATTGGGGATTGGTATTTTTACCAAAACCACACAGTTATCAGAATATATGGGTGTGAGTTGGCCCCATACAGATTGCCCAGATATGTGCCTATGAGATTGTTTGCCCTGGAGTATTTCAGGCAATTTGGGAATGCTGATGTACTCCATTTTTCAAGCAGGGGCAAGAAAGCACAGCTTAAAGTTAGAAACCAATTAGGCCACTTCATCTACAATAAAAGGGAGGAAGGTTGGCAAGAGGCAGATAGAATGCTAGAAGGCCTTGGCTTACAGACCAGTTTCCTTTGGAAACCATACGACCCCAATCATTTCATAAGCTTAAGAAGGGTCAGATATAGGCTGGCCAGTTATGATCACATAAGGTTGCCTCACATAGAAAAATATGCAAATCAACTAGAATGGAAGGAAGGCACCTTAGAAGAGGCTACTACACAAGAAGAATTAGCTCAAAGAGAAATAAGAAATCTCCAAAAGTTGGCTGACTTAGAGCTTTGTTCACAGGTATTTTCTCTTTCAGGCACTCGAGTGGGAGCAGCTGCCTCATCATCCACAGCTCCACAAAAGGCATTCCAAGCCCCAATTACAGCAGAGACTACAGCTAAGGATACAGGCATGGAAACAGAACAGCAAAAGGCCCCTAAAGAGCAGCGATCAGCCCAAGAAAAAGAGCCAGAAGACCAAGAAGAACAGCCTGAAAATCATCCTGAACAGCAGGAAGGAATGGCAGAGGCTCCTGGTCCTAATGATGAGCAAATGCAAGAAAAGGAGGCCCCAGTACAGAATGTTACAGTGGAGACTTCAGTGCTCCAAACCCCTATCAATGAAGAGAGGGGTAAGAAGAGAAATAGAGAGGAACAGACTCCCCTTAGTACCGCAACATCACATCAAGGGGAAAAGAGACAAAGGCTCGATCCTTTTTCAGAGGAGGAGATGCCTTTTGGTCAAGCACAGATGGGTCCCCCCAGCACAGAGGTATCAACTATCTCATTACAGCAAGAGCAGTAAAGAATACTTGGAGGAGAGGTCAGCTCCTCAGAGCAATAAAGAAAGGGTGAATCCAACATAAAGAAACAATTCATAGACATTAAGACCAAAAATGAACCGGTGCGGTTACAACTGTACAATCTCTTGTTGAAAATGGCTCCCACAAACCAGCAGAGGTTGATGTCTGCATATGATGTGCAAGAGGGCAAAATGATAATGAGCCATTTCATGCCCACAGCGCTGCAGCCACAGTCTGCAGCTGATTATATAAGAACAAACTTGGAAATCTTGTCCAAGGACATCCACCCAATGGACCAAATTGAATTGCATAAACAGACGGGTGAGATGGTGTATGCTACCCTAGCAGACAAAACATTGATAAATTATAGATTGCAGAATTCTTTGAATAATACCACTGCACAATTGGAGTTAGAAAAGGCATCCTCCCAGGCTAAAGACAACAGGACAAGGTCTTTAGAGGATATAATCATAGAGCTTGGGCATGATCCAAAGGACCCTAAAGCTATAAAGGAGCTGCTAAAGATAAAGGATTCAGACATTGCAGCCTTAAAAAAGACGATAAAGATCCCAGCAACCCTTCACCCTCAAACAGAAGAGGTTTCCCAGCAAAGGCAGGACCAAGATGTAGCAGCCATGCTGGTATCACTCCATAAACAACTTGCCCAGACAGAGGGAAAATTGGTAGAAACAGAGGCTGCACTGCAGGCAGCCCTACAACAGAAAGAAGGAGGCCAAACATCTCAACCCCCTCAGCAAGTAATCGACCTTGAGGAACCCCCTCAAATTGTCACTCCTCCTAGAGTGCAGACAGTTGAGACAGCTCCATCAACATCAGCACCAGCACCAACATCAGAGCAGGCTCCAAGCCTTGACATGCAGAAGTTGATGAATGAGATTCAAGTCCTAGAATCCCAGATGGCAGAGCTGAATGAAGATAAGGAGAAATTGGTCACACTTAATGAGAAACATGATAAATCCAAGCAACAGGTGGCAGAAAAGACAAGGGAAGTAAGGACCTTGGAAAGGAAAATCAAAGAGCTGGAGAAAGAGATGAACATGGGCAAAGCAATAACAGAGCTCAAGAAAATCATATGGTTAAAGATTGGTCAATCAATCACAGACCAATGGCAATATATAGAGACCATCCATGAGCAAATGGATTTGCTGGGCAAGGCTTATGCAGAAAGTCAAAAAGCCAGAGCTTCTCTAGGAAGTATGCCAGATATAGCTACTAGAATGATCAATGTGTTGAACAACAAAACTGGCATACAGTTAGCAAACATGGGTATCAGAGATAGAACTGATACAATTTTGACGATCAAAAGGGTACTCACCCTCAGAAATTATGTACAGGCACTAGAAAGAAAATGTCAGGATATTCAAGCAGAGGTAAATGCTTTTGGTGCCAAGATCACAGCATTACACGACAGGGGACTCCCCAGTTTACTAAACAGCGCAGGAAGGCTATCTTCTCATGAACAATATGCAAAAAGAGTCAACAATTACATCACTGATCAGTTGACTACTTCATCTAGTACTTCGGAAGGAACTGGGCCGCCCACAGGACAAGAGCTGTATGATAAACTAGAAAATCTGTTTTATATAGAACATGAAATCAATCATCTGTTTGAAGTCCCCCCTAATTACTACAAATATACAGATGCAGATGAGACACTCCTCAAGATGCGAAGGCATCAGATGCCCCCTGATCAATGGTGGACAGATATGATAAGGACTTTGCTGTGATTTGATAAAATAATTTAATCAAATGCATTTTACAGCAAGCAGAGAATCAATAAAGAAGTCACAGATCAGCAGCCACAGGTCAAAGATTACAGGTCAGCATCCCAAAAGCATCAGAGCCACAACGTGTCATCTACAGCAGCCGTTGTCAGCAGAAGCCGTCCAAGAATTAACGCAGCCGGCCCTTGGGCCCAAAAGTCATCATCAACTGACAAACAACAAACAGCTGTTATGTGCCTTTACTACAGGCTTTAAATTTTGTAATAACTTCACTGTAAAAAGTTGGTAGAGACAGTTATTGCTCAATAACTTTCATTTTAGATATTTTACTTGATATTTTTGTATAAAATCTCCCCCACGCAGTTGATTTAGGGGTTGTTGTTTCTTGTTAAAAAAGGAGAACTCGGCTGTAATTTCTGGAGGACTAATACAAAGAAAGCTTGGAGTTTACAGGAATTTGGTCTTACTGATGCATGCTGTCTTGGAACCATTGAATGCTACAGGATTCTAGTGCTATGGCTTAATATAATAAGTTTTCTCTATCTTTGTTAATGTTTTATTACCTGTTTAACTCATATCTCTCATATGTTGATCTAAATTTAGGAAGAAAGAAAAAGAATAGCTCAGGATTTGTCCATGGAGACACCCTGATTTCAATATTTCTTTTCTATAAATGTTTTCTACAGGCTCACCTGTTTAATTGGAATTCTTAACTGCTCCAATAAACCCTGAACCTTTCGCAGTTCCTATTTAGTAATTCATGTATGCTACTAAGTAGAAATTGTTGCTCAAATTGTTACCACACTGTCTGTAATTCCATCTCCCACTGTTTCACTCACTAATCAGAAATTATATTAAGAATAGTCATCTAGCCTTGCAGTAAAACTTTCTCCATCACAGGTACCAGGACTGTCTCAGATTTCTGACTCCAAATGCCCAATGGACTAACATCTTCCAAACCTTTCATGCCCTTCTCACAACAACAGTTCACAACCAAAACTTCAAACAAAAACTGAAACTTATAACTAGCCTAAAATCTTCACAAAACAGAGCTAAAACTTAAAGAGAGAGCCCTCTCTGATTACAGGTAGGCTAGGACCTATAATCCAAAGCTTGGTTAGTGGTTACCCCGGCCGTATTCCCTTGGGAGTCATAGGGAACAACCTGGGTGTTAACATAAATGGTGACTCAACTGGGGACCTCGATGAACTTTGTAACCTCCTATCTGAATCTTAATGTTGTAGATAAAGCCTGAGTGACAGCCAGATAGCCTTAGAAACTGCCTTTGCTTTGCATTTGCAGGAGTATATAAAAGCTGCCTCAGTCAATCTTTATTCAGTTTTAATTTTCATATAGTTGGGCCATAATTGACCAGTCCTTTTCAAAACATTACTACTTCCTTAGTAATTCTCTCAAAGAAAATTATAGAAGCTGGCTCCTAAGAAGAAAACTCGTTACACAAGATCAAACCCAGATCCTGATCCAGCACCTGAATTTCAAAATCTGAATTTGATTTCAAAAATCCTCAAGAGACACAAATCAGAAGGGACTTTATCAGATTCAAGTTCTGAAGTAGGTCTTCAAACTGACATTCCAACCCCTGTTAAGCCTTCTCTACATCCTTATACAACTGGTCCACAATCTCCTAGCTCTTCATCCACTTCACAAGGTATCCTTTCAACCACCCCATCAACTACACATACCCCTTTCATCCCATTTCCTCCACTTGTCCCATTCATCCCTGTTATCCCTATTGTCCCACCAAACATGGCTAATAGGTATGCCCCACTGCAGTTACCAGCTAATCTAGGGCCTATGCCTCAAGATTATCAAACTAAGATATCATATTTTGATGGTACTGGCTCTTATTCAGCCCTTCAACATACTAAAAAATTGCAGGATTACTTTGAAAATTACGAGATAGATGATGATGGGGTAAGGATGAAAATTTTTGTGCAAAGCCTAACAGGAGATGTAAGAACATGGTTTAGATCACTAGCAGCAAACTCTATAGCTGACCTTGAAGCCCTGTATCAAACATTTATCAATAGATGGGAGAAGAAAAAGGACCCACTTCATATTTTATCTGAATACAATACTATCAAAAGAGGTCCCCAAGAAACTGTCTTGGACTATTGTGCTCGTTTTAACAATGTCTACAATGCTATTCCCCAAAATCTCAGACCCCCACCTGATTTAGCTCTATACACCTTTCCTGATGGGTTTGATTCGGATATGGCATACCAATTAAGAGAAAGAGCTCCCCGAACTTTAGCTGAAATGCAAGACATAGCAGTTAGTGTAGAAGCCAACCTGATAGCGAAGAGAAATAGGACAAGAACTGAGAGAAAGACTACCTTTAAAGAAGAGCCTTCAGGCTGGGATCAGAAACTGGATGCAATAATCAACGGTATGCAAAGATTAGGTGAGAGAGTGGAGTCAGTTGAGAGAAAATCATCATGGGAAGGCCCACAAAACAATCCTGTCAGAAATCCAAATTTTAGGAGAAACCAAAATCAACATGCTGGAAAGGCAAGCCCTGAAAATGAGGTCAGACCTCCTTTCCAAGAAAATTATGCTGAGACATCTACTTCTAACGAGCAAATAGATGATACCCACATTAATTTGATGGGTTTAAACAATGAACAGCAAGTTTTCCTGACTCAAGAAGATCAGGAAGAAGATGAAATAAAGCAATTTCAAACGAAATCAGGTGAGTCTTTTGACTTTAAGCAAGGATATGATACAGCTGTTTTTGAAGTTCATAAACAGTACAAACTAAGAAGTAGAACCATAAATGTGTCACAGCCTGAAAAAGTAAAAGATGACCAGCAATCTAAGAAAGCTACCATTTCAGAATCCAAAGACAAGTCTGATCCTATCACTAATGAAGTCACAGTGGAGGATATCACTGAAACATATGCCTCAAATCAACAGCCATCAGTTGCACTTCCTTTACATACCAATTCAAACAACCCTCCTCAAAAGATGGGTAAAAAGGACAAACCCCAAAATCAGACACAGAACCAAGAGGAACCCTCTAAAAGGTCAAATGACAAAGAAAAAATGATCAACCAGAATGCTAAAATTCAAACTGAAAAACCTTTTGACTTTGAGTCTGAAATTGGCAAATTGAAAATAGCCATACCCCTTGCTGAATTAGCCAAACATGACATTTACAAACAACAAATTAAAAAGTCCCTTCAATTGACAAACAATAAAGATGATGTTAATGTGTTGGATGATACCCCAGAATTACTTTTTGGCCCTGAGGTTGATGGAAAGACAGCAGTTACAGGGATCTTACCTTTCTATGTCAGCTTGCATGTTCATGATAAGATATTACATAATGCCATGTTTGATTCTGGGGCATCCCATAACCTTATGCCCAAATCTGTGATGGAGAGACTGAATTTAGACATAACAAGGCCATACAAGGACCTATTTTCATTTGACTCCAGCCAAGTTAAGTGTTTAGGTTTGATAAAAGATCTATGTGTATCCCTGGTCCAGTATCCAAACAAAACAATCTTAATGGATGTTGTAGTTGCTGATATCCCACCCAAATATGGAATGTTGTTATCAAGATCATGGGGGGCTAAACTCCAAGGTTCCCTGCAATTAGACATGTCATATGCCACCATCTCAGTCTTTGGTCAACCCAAGAGGCTATATAGAGAGTCACTTATGAAATACATGGTGAGCAGTGAGGAAAAACCTCAAAATTTCCCCATTTATGCAGTCCATTCAGATATGGATTCCTTTATTCTGTTCAATGATGATACAAGTCCAGAGAGTGATAACAAATCTATCACACTTGAACAAAATATGCATGAGAGTGAGCAACCGAGTCCCCAAGAAATCAAGATTGAGAAACCAATTGATGAATCAGTCCTAGAAGATAAACCAGATGAAAGACAAGAACTCCAACTTATAATCCCAAGTTATAGAAAGGATGTTGAAAATCCCTTAAATCAGGAAATCTTATGGTTTCTTGAGTTTGATGGATCAGTCAACAAATTAGGGGCAGGAGCTGGAGTGTGGATTCATAACAAACAAAGCAATCATGCACAAGGTCGGGCCTATAGGCTTAATTTCAGATGTACCAACAATATGGCAGAATATGAGGCTCTTTTGCTAGGCCTCAAACTGGTAAAGTCATTAGAGGTCACAAAACTTTCAATCATGGGAGATTCAGACCTTATTATCCAACAAGTGAAAGGCAATTTTGTCACCAATGACAAAAGACTAAGGTCATATAGGTCTGCTGCTATTGAAATGCTTAAAACTTTCACTGAATTTCAGATAACCAAGATAGCTAGAGCCCACAATCTTCATGCACACAGTTTAGCCACATTTGCTAGTACATGCAAATTGCCTTTTGAACCTAACCACTGTTTTACAGCTGAGATAAAACACAGACCTTCTGTCCCAAACAATGTTAAAGACTGGCAAGTATTTGAGGATGACACACAGATAAATAATTTCTTAACCTTGCAGCACGAATTTTTAGGTTTGAACCTTGATGTTGATTCTGTGAAAGACACACAGCCATTGAGTGAACAGGACCAAACAGCAATATCTCCCAAAACAGCAAATCAAATGCTTTGTCCAACAAAATTTGACAAGGAAAATATGATGCAACTTGAACAATTGCATTTTGATGAAGTAGCTAGTACAGAAGCTGAAATTATAGAGCTAAAAGACAACTTTCTACCAACGGGCCTAACCCCATTGGAGGACATTTTTGACTCAAATGATGTTCCTAGAAAACCGAAAATGCAGCCCCTCAATGCTGCCATTGAAGAATGCAACATTGGGACTCCTGAAAAACCCAAAATAATAAAATTGTCTGCATCTTTACCTCCTGACCAGAAGCCTAAATACATTGATCTCTTTAAAGAGTTCCAAGATGTCTTTGCATGGAGTTATGAGGATTTGAAATCCTATGACACCTCTGTCATTCAACCTACTATCCCCCTCAAGCCTAACCAAAAACCGTTCAAGCAAAAATTGAGAAGGATCAATCCTATGCTTCTCCCTTCAATTGAAAAAGAGGTACAAAAAATGTTTAAAGCTGGTATCATAGCACCAATCAGGTTCTCAGATTGGATTTCGAACTTGGTCCCACAAGAAAGAAAACTGGGGAGATTAGGCTTTGCGTTGATCTAAGGAATTTAAACCAAGTATCCCTCAAAGACAATTATCCCTTACCCAAAATGGATCACATTCTCCAAAGAGTGGTAGGGGCTTCAAGAATATCGTTACTGGATGGATTCTTAGGCTTCAACTAGATCCTAGTTCACCCTGATGATCAGGACAAAACAGCATTCACAACCCCATGGGGAACCTTCAAATATGTCAAAATGCCTTTTGGGTTGAAAAATGCAGGAGCTACCTTTCAAAGAGCAATGGATATTGCTTTTGCCAAAGAGATTCATGATTTCCTTGTGGTTTACTTAGATGACCTTACACCATTTTCAAAATCTGATCCTGAACATTTGAAACATCTAAAGCAAATATTCATAACTTGTAGGAAATATGGAATTTCCTTAAATCCTAAGAAGTCTCTATTTGGTTTGGAAGAAGGTAAGCTGTTAGGCCACATCATTTCTAAGGATGGCATTAGAATTGACCCAGACAGAATACAGGCCATCTTGCAAATGCCCCATCCAAGAAACATCAAAGAATTGCAAGCCTTCTTGGGAAAGATCAACTTTTTAAGGAGGTTTATCCCAAACTTAGCAGAATTGATCAGATTACTAAACAACATGCTAAAAAAGGATTCAAAGGTAAAATGGATAGTAGAAGCAAATCAAGCTTTTGAAGGTATCAAATTGGCCCTTACCCAAACTCCAGTCTTAACAAATCCTCAATTTGACAAAGAGTTTATCATTTTCTCTTTCGCCTCCCAGCATACCATTGCTGCTGTCTTATTACAGAAAGATGACCAAGGAAATGAGAAACCTATTGCTTTCTTTAGTAGAGCTCTTAGAGATGCACCTCTGAAATATCAGATCATGGAAAAACAAGCTTATGCTTTGGTCAAAGCCATCAAAGACTTTAGGATCTACATCCTATACTCCCATGTTATAGCTTATGTACCAAGTCCCATTGTGAAAGACATACTCACTCAAGAAAACTTAGAAGGCAGAAGAGGAAAATGGATTGCCAACATTTTAGAATTTGACATTGAGATAAGACCTACAAAACTGATAAAGGGCCAAGGTTTGGCCAAACTAATGTCTGAAACAAATTTCCAAGCCCTAGACATTAACCAACTGGACAATGAACCGGAGCTGGCGACTCCAAAGATCAATGTAGCCTTTGAACAATCCTCTTGGTATTCTGATATATGTTATGTGTTGCAAAACCTGTGTGCTCCCCCAGGATTGTCCAGAACTAAATGTAGGTTCCTAAAAATGAAAGCTGCAAGATTTTGTGTCATGGATGGAAATTTGCTTTGGAAAAACCATGAGGGTATATTGTTAAACTGCTTAATTGAGAATGAGACTAACAATGTCATGAAAGAATTTCATGCAGGTGATTGTGGTGGACACTTGTATTGGAAGTCCACTGTGGATAAGATACTGAGGGCTGGTTACTATTGGCCCACTTTGTTTTCTAATGTTAAAAATTTCACTACCTCATGCCATAAGTGTCAAATGTTTGAGGGAAAGAGAAAGTTACTGCCACTTCCTTTAGGCCATTGCAACAGAGAGACCTTTTCAACAATGGGGCTTGGATTTCATTGGGGAAATTCATCCCTCATCTTCAGGCCAACATAGATGGATCCTCACAGCCACAGACTACTTTACCAAATGGATTGAGGCCATCCCATGTAGACAAGCAAATGATTCTACTATCATTCAGTTTCTTGAGACAAATATCCTCTCTAGATTTGGTTGTCCCAACAAGATAATAACAGACAATGCTGCTGCTTTTAGATCCAAGAAGATGGTGAACTTCTGCCACAAATTTCATATTACTTTGGGCCATTCCACTGCATACTACCCTCAAGGAAATGGCCTAGCTGAATCATCAAATAAAAGCCTCGTAAACATCATAAAGAAAGTGTTGGAAGAAAATAAGAAGAATTGGCATAAGAAGCTTGTGAATGCCTTATGGGCAGATAGACTAATGACCAAGAGATCCATTGGGGTCAGCCCATATGAGTTAGTCTATGGATTAGAAGCCAAATTTCCTTCATCACTAGGGGTTCCTGTTATGAAACTACTTCAAGAAAGTCAAGCTGAGCCCAATGACATGCAAAGAAGGATCAATCAAATAATATGTTTGCAGCAAACCAGAGATCAAGTGTTTAACAGAGTTCAAATCCTACAAGAGAAGTTAAAGAAAGCTTTTGATAGAAGGACTAAGGCTGAAGATTTCAACATTGGTGACAAAGTCCTCAAGTGGGATTCAAGAAGGGAAGATAAAGGAAAACATGGAAAATTTGATTCTCTTTGGAGAGGACCATTTGTTATCCAAGCAGTGCAAGGAAACAACACTTACTTCCTAAAAAATCTGGATGAAACTGACTTGGATGAAGGCCCTGTGAATGGCCGGATGTTGAAGCACTATTTTGACTACTTTCCATGTATATAGCAGGGTTTCTCCTTCTGTACATAATCAGTTGTATATATTCTCTTTCAGCATACAAATAGTTCAGTTAAGAAATTGTTGTACATAAGCAGCAAAAAGTTTTATTTCAGCAAGGTCCACAATGGGGGTAGATTCCAGTTTTGAAGTACAAAGAGAAAGTTTTCAAGTTTTGAAGAGAAAGTCAAAAGCCAAGGCAATCTGACCTGCTGTTCTTGGTCTTTCAAGAAGAAAAACCATCCCCAAGTGGAGCCACTGTTAGCTACCTATACCAATAGGTTTCATTTTTCATGATTGGCAGAGGAAGTGCCAATATGATCTACTTTGGTGATGCAAAGATCTCATATTTGTGTGGAAGGCACATGTTTACAGTTGGTGGGTACTGCCCCACTTCTGAATGGGTGGTCCAACAGTCTAAGCTGGGTCATGCCATGTTTCAATTTTCTGTTGTAGATTAGAGAAAGAAATCTGTCCAAACAGTTCAATCTTGGCAGATAAAGTAGTTAGGTAGAGAATGAAGGTTCCCAACTATTTAATCTGGGGCCTTGGAAGCAATAAGGCTAGCCTTAGATAGAAAAATCAAAAGAAAAAAGCCAAAGGAAAAGAAAAGGCACATAAGGGTTTGCAAGTCTAAGTGCACCCTCCTTGGAGTAACAAAAAATGCTAGGCAGTAGATGGGTAGGTAGATGGGGTTGCAGAAGCATGATTCCTTTGTCACTGGCTCAAGCAAAGGAAAAACATGGTGCCAGTGCAGGTCTCTTATTCAGCAGTTTTGCAACAGTACAATGAAGCATGTCTAACTCTCTGATTACCCCCCCATTATACTCATTACTAACATCCCAATACTACCTATGTTCATGGAAGAAGTCAAAGTCTTTGTTGGTTCTTGTTTCTTTAAAAGCCACATTTCTTGTGTAAAATTCTTTTCATTTTGATCTACTTCCTAAACTAAGTCAATTTCACATAAAACTTAGTGTATATCCCCCTTCATTCACCTTCTCCACTCATATTAACTCCTAACTTCTTATTATCTAAATCCCCTAAGTTCCCCTTTTCCCCTACTATTATAAACACTATGGTGTATAAACCCCAAGCAATGTATAAATATTCCCTCCCCCTGGCAATTATAGCCATATGCCCAAAAACAGGGATTAAATTGACCTCTGGTCGGTCTAATAACCTAAGCTCTACCCCTTTTTCCCTTCACAACCCTCTGAAAAGATTTACCTATTTTACTTGCAAAAGGCCTTGTAAAAACCCACTATTACCCCTAACCCGCGCTATTTTGCAAAATACACTAAAAAACCCATTTTTCTGCTTTATCCAAAGTTTTGTTGCCATGCGCATTTCCACAGAAAAAACAGTGAAAAAATCGCAAATCCGCCAAAACCCAAAGTTCCACCCGGGCGCGCATTTCAAAAAATATATTAAAATATTCCCCGCCCACTGCCGTATTGCCCTGAAAACTTGCCCTCCTGCCAGCCGTCGGATCTGGGCTTTCCCATCCGACGACCCTTATCAATTTCGGAGCGACCTCGATGTACTTCCGTTAGCCTCCGAAAAATGACGTCCACTGACGTACACACGGGGGCACGCATCTCCATATTACTGGATTGGGCCAGCCTCTGACAATCCCGCTTCCGTATGAATAGCGGTGCGATATCATACCGCTTACCACTCCCGGTTTTCCGCTGATCGGTCATGCCAACGTCACGCCACTTCACCGCCGCATCAGCGCCCCCGCCCGCCATCGCTCCGAGCTGTCACACCACCTATGCAGTCCCCGTGGACCACTCACAGGCTGCCACGTCACCCGATGACGTCATGCTGACGTCACCCGACCCTGACCCCACCTGATGATGTCATGCTGACGTCATCCAAATTTTCGCGCCAACGCCAAAAAGTCCATATTTGGCCGAATTTTGCCATTTTTGTGCACTTTTTCCGTGTTTTTCTGCTCTGCCTCCTGCATGTATCTTCACGTCCTTTGCTGCCGCCAACCTACCAAGACCATTCCAGAGCTGCTGTTGCTCAGCATTCGATTGCAACCAAGCTCCTCCATCGCTATAAGACCAGGTATTTACCAATTCTCCAACTGCGCACTTTGTTACGTCTTGCATTGATTAAAAACCAGGAAATTGACCATTTTCACCTGAGAAATAGGCCTGCTACACCTTGGAACTAAGTTAATTCAGTTTTTAACCGGCCAATTGTGCCCGATTACACCCCTGTTGCTCTAAAACGGGCTGTAATTCAGCAAATTACTTCACCTACCGTGCAGGACGGTATTTCTCCCAGAATAATCGAAATTCAACCCAAATTCACTTGTAAAACATGGATACACCAGTAGCACCTGTTGCCCTGAATGTTGCTCCATTGAATGCCCCTCAGAGAGAGTTGGAGTGGAAAGCGTTAGCAGATCAAGATTACCAAATATCAGAGGAAATGCTAATGCATAGCAAGTATCACATTCACTTGCTAAATGAATTGAAACTCAAGCATGATAGTGGAATGGATATATTGGGCATTTGGGACTCTTTCCTCCCCATCTTCAAGCTCCCTCAGGTCAACCAGTTCCCTGACCTAATCCACCGATGTGCTGACTGCTATGACCCCACTCAGAGGGCTGTGCTTGACCCTTCAGGCTCAGTTGTTTTTTATGTCACCCCTGCAGCCATCAGAGAGATGCTAAACTTCAATACCGCTAAGAAATTAGTTCCTTTATCATTGATGGATCTGATAAAACAAGGAGCTAAACTGACAGATGCTCAAATCACCAAGATAAATCATTTGTTCATTAATTCAACCTCTGAGACCATGAAGTACCCTCCCATTCATCATGTATACCTGAATCAATTGGGCAGAGACCTTGCAGACATGATTATTCCCATATTGGGCTATAATTCAATAGAAATTGTTGATGAAACTGTGCTGGCGATAATGGCCATGTTTACCCCTGGTAAGCCCCCAATCTGTTATGACTATGCCACTTACATCTCCAATAAAATACATGAGCAATTGATAGACTTGGAAAGAGAAAGGGTGTTCAGATACACCTCCTATATCTATCATTTAATCCTATACTATCAGCATGAGAAATTTCCTTTTCCTGTGAAAAGAGTGGATGCACAAGGCAATCCAAGGTCAGTGGTCTATTGGTCCTCTGCTTTCCACTGTAGATCTCAGTCCCCATACACTTATTGTGAGTTTATAGACCTCTTCATCCACCTAGCCATGTCTCTGCTTCTGAGCTCACCTCCTCCAAGACTAACTGATGATATGCAGAGGATTCTTCAGTTGTCCAAGATATACAGCATTGGGGATTGGTATTTTTACCAAAACCACACAATTATTAGAATATATGGGTGTGAGTTGGCCCCATACAAATTGCCCAGATATGTGCCTATGAGATTGTTTGCCCTGGAGTATTTCAGGCAATTTGGGAATGCTGACGTACTCCATTTTTCAAGCAGGGGCAAGAAAGCACAGCTTAAAGTTAGAAACCAATTAGGCCACTTCATCTACAATAAAAGGGAGGAAGGTTGGCAAGAGGCAGATAGAATGCTAGAAGCCCTTGGCTTACAGACCAGTTTCCTTTGGAAACCATACGACCCCAATCATTTCATAAGATTAAGAAGGGTCAGATATAGGCTGGCCAGCTATGATCACATAAGGTTGCCTCACATAGAAAAATATGCAAATCAACTAGAATGGAAGGAAGGCACCTTAGAAGAGGCTACTACACAAGAAGAATTAGCTCAAAGAGAAATAAGAAATCTCCAAAAGTTGGCTAACTTAGAGCTCTGTTCACAGGTATTTTCTCTTTCAGGCACTCGAGTGGGAGCAGCTGCCTCATCATCCACAGCTCCACAAAAGGCATTCCAAGCCCCAATTACAGCAGAGATTGCAGCTAAGGATACAGGCATGGAAACAGAACAGCAAAAGGCCCCTGAAGAGCAGCAATCAGCCCAAGAAAAAGAGCCAGAAGACCAAGAAGAACAGCCTGAAAATCATCCTGAACAGCAGGAAGGAATGGCAGAGGCTCCTGGTCCTAATGATGAGCAAATGCAAGAAAAGGAGGCCCCAGTACAGAATGTTACAGTGGAGACTTTGGTGCTCCAAACCCCTATCAATGAAGAGAGGGGTAAGAAGAGAAATAGAGAGGAACAGACTCCCCTTAGTACCGCAACATCACAGCAAGGGGAAAAGAGACAAAGGCTCGATCCTTTTTCAGAGGAGGAGATGCCTTTTGGTCAAGCACAGATGGGTCCCCCCAGCACAGAGGTATCAGCTAGCTCATTACAGCAAGAGCAGCAAAGAATACTTGGAGGAGAGGTCAGCTCCTCAGAGCAACAAAGAAAGGGTGAATCCAGCATAAAGAAACAATTCATAGACATTAAGACCAAAAATGAACCGGTGCGGTTACAGCTGTACAATCTCTTGTTGAAAATGGCTCCCACAAACCAGTAGAGGTTGATGTCTGCATATGATGTGCAAGAGGGCAAAATGATAATGAGCCATTTCATGCCCACAGCGCTGCAGCCACAGTCTGCAGCTGATTATATAAGAACAAACTTGGAAATCTTGTCCAAGGACATCCACCCAATGGACCAAATTGAATTGCATAAACAGACGGGTGAGATGGTGTATGCTACCCTAGCAGACAAAACATTGATAAATTATAGATTTCAGAATTCTTTGAATAATACCACTGCACAATTGGAGTTAGAAAAGGCATCCTCCCAGGCTAAAGACAACAGGATAAGGTCTTTAGAGGATATAATCATAGAGCTTGGGCATGATCCAAAGGACCCTAAAGCTATAAAGGAGCTGCTAAAGATAAAGGATTCAGACATTGCAGCCTTAAAAAAGATGATGAAGATCCCAGCAACCCTTCACCCTCAAACAGAAGAGGTTGCCCGGCAAAGGCAGGACCAAGATGTAGCAGCCATGCTGGTATCACTCCATAAACAACTTGCCCAGACAGAGGGAAAATTGGTAGAAACAGAGGCTGCACTGCAGGCAGCCCTACAACAGAAAGAAGGAGGCCAAACATCTCAGCCCCCTCAGCAAGTAATCGACCTTGAGGAACCCCCTCAAATTGTCACTCCTCCTACAGTGCAGACAGTTGAGACAGCTCCATCAACATCAGCACCAGCACCAACATCAGAGCAGGCTCCAAGCCTTGACATGCAGAAGTTGATGAATGAGATTCAAGTCCTAGAATCCCAGATGGCAGAGCTAAATGAAGCTAAGGAGAAATTGGTCACACTTAATGAGAAACATGATAAATCCAAGCAACAGGTGGCAGAAAAGACAAGGGAAGTAAGGACCTTGGAAAGGAAAATCAAAGAGCTGGAGAAAGAGATGAACATGGGCAAAGCAATAACAGAGCTCAAGAAAATCATATGGTTAAAGATTGGTCAATCAATCACAGACCAATGGCAATATATAGAGACCATCCATGAGCAAATGGATTTGCTGGGCAAGGCTTATGCAGAAAGTCAAAAAGCCAGAGCTTCTCTAGGAAGTATGCTAGATATAGCTACTAGAATGATCAATGTGTTGAACAACAAAAATGGCATACAGTTAGCAAACATGGGTATCAGAGATAGAACTGATACAATTTTGACGATCAAAAGGGTACTCACCCTCAGAAATTATGTACAGGCACTAGAAAGGAAATGTCAGGATATTCAAGCAGAGGTAAATGCTTTTGGTGCCAAGATCACAGCATTACACGACAGGGGACTCCCCAGTTTACTAAACAACGCAGGAAGGCTATCTTCTCATGAACAATATGCAAAAAGAGTCAACAATTACATCATTGATCAGTTGACTACTTCATCTAGTACTTCGGAAGGAACTGGGCCGCCCACAGGACAAGAGCTGTATGATAAACTAGAAAATCTGTTTTATATAGAACATGAAATCAATCATCTGTTTGAAGTCCCCCCTAATTACTACAAATATACAGATGCAGATGAGACACTCCTCAATATGCGAAGGCATCAGATGCCCCCTGATCAATGGTGGACAGATATGATAAGGACTTTGCTGTGATTTGATAAAATAATTTAATCAAATGCATTTTACAGTAAGCAGAGAATCAATAAAGAAGTCATAGATCAGCAGCCACAGGTCAAAGATTACAGGTCAGCATCCCAAAAGCATCAGAGCCACAACGTGCCATCTATAGCAGCCGTTGTCAGTAGAAGCCGTCCAAGAATTAACGCAGCTAGCCCTTGGGCCCAAAAGTCATCATCAACTGACAAAGAGAAAACAGCTGTTATGTGCCTTTACTACAGGCTTTAAATTTTGTAATAACTTCACTGTACAAAGTTGGTAGAGACAGTTATTGCTCAATAACTTTTATTTTAGATATTTTACTTGATATTTTTGTATAAAATCTCCCCCACGCAGTTGATTCAGGGGTTGTTGTTTCTTGTTAAAAAAGAAGAACTCGGCTGTAATTTCTGGAGGACTAATACAAAGAAAGCTTGGAGTTTACAGGAATTTGGTCTTACTGATGCATGCTGTCTTGGAACCATTGAATGCTACAGGATTCTAGTGCTATGGCTTAATATAATAAGTTTTCTCTATCTCTGTTAATGTTTTATTACCTGTTTAACTCATATCTCTCATATGTTGTTCTAAATTTAGGAAGAAAGAAAAAGAATAGCTCAGGATTTGTCCATGGAGACACCCTGATTTCAATCTTTCTTTACTATAAATGTTTTCTACAGGCTCAGCTGTTTAATTGGAATTCTTAACTGCTCCAATAAACCCTGAACCTTTCGCAGTTCCTATTTAGTAATTCATGTATGCTACTAAGTAGAAATTGCTGCTCAAATTGTTACCACACTGTCTGTAATTCCATCTCCCACTGTTTCACTCACTAATCAGAAATTATATTAAGAATAGTCATCTAGCCTTGCAGTAAAACTTTCTCCATCACAGGTACCAGGACTGTCTCAGATTTCTGACTCCAAATGCCCAATGGACTAACATCTTCCAAACCTTTCATGCCCTTCTCACAACAACAGTGCACAACCAAAACTTCAAACAAAAACTGAAACTTATAACTAGCCTAAAATCTTCACAAAATAGAGCTAAAACTTAAAGAGAGAGCCCTCTCTGATTACAGGTAGGCTAGGACCTAGAATCCAAAGCTTGGTTAGTGGTTACCCTGGCCGTATTCCCTTGGGAGTCATAGGGAACAACCTGGGTGATAACACAGATCAATAAGCCTTTACGGATTATCGATGTACTTTCTCTTTCATCCCTTAGAACCTCCACAAAGGTATATGATCGTCCTTCGCACGACCCTAAACGATGATTCAGGCACTTGCATGCCTTTGTAAATATTTTATTGTATAAGTTCTCGAATTATCTTAAGTGTTCACCAACTTTATCATATAATTAGAAGTATCTTCGTGTAACATATATTCTTACTCGCATTCATATAACAGATAGAAACACATACATTCATGCATCAAATTAGCATTACAACATAAACCCAAAACTTAACATAACATAATCACATGTAATCCATAGAGGAAAAATACACAGTAATTTCAGAATACTTCTCTTTATTGATGATTCAGATTCCCAATACAGACTCTATCTTCCCTATGCACACAGCTGCAGGGGTCCGTGTACTCAGTTGTGGACTTCTACCCTAGGCCTCTGCACACTCAGTTGCAAATCCTCTTCGTATGCTAAGGCTATCTCTCTTAGCCCTTTATAGACTCCTTAATAACTCCAACTTCCTCTAAACTACTAAAAGATTCTTCTAACACTTCTTTTTATACAATCCCATGGTCCGCGGACCAAGGGCAGATCTCTAAAACTGACACAACCTATCTAGACTAATGGCGGAAAACCCTTTTTGACTCTTGATTTTTTCACACTCCATGACCACAAAATGCAGAGACTTTACATTTCTTTATACAAACTTCAGGCCTTCTGCCCCAAAACTCAGGTTTTTAACCCCAAAATTGACCCCTAGGGGACTCATTCCCAACAGGCCCCCAACACAAACATGGTTTCTCACCCTCGAGTCACTCATCTAGTGCAAATATCTTATCATAAAGACCTCCTAGCTCAACTTGGACTGCCGTAACTTTGGTGATACACTGCGTGCTGCCTACTTCATCTCTTCAACTAGCTACTCCGTTGTTGGCCCTATGCCATTGGACTGAATATTCTTATGAGTATTCTGCAGACTAACCAACTTGCCTTCAATTGTAGCTATGATCAAATAGGCCTTGTCCAACCAAATATGTAAGTGAGCCTTCATCACTACTTCCTTGTGCTGAGTTGCATCTACCTACTCTTTCAAAGCCTTGGCCTCCCACAGCTTAGATAACCTCCACGTGATGGCGACAATGCACATTGTCACTTCAACTTTATCATAGCACTGCTGCAACTCCCACACTTCTATTTCCATCCATTGTATAGTAGGAGCTTCTTGCAGGCAGGTGACTACCTCAAGTGACTGCTTGAAGTGTGTGGTATAGTCCTTCGCTGCACTCTTTACTACTGCTACCGCATATTTCATAGCGATCTCACGCTGCTCTCTGATCTCTGTCAGAGTTGAAGGTTGGGCCTTCAACTGCAACTCTATAATTTTGAGGTTCAGCTCGAGCTGAACCTTTGCCAATTCAGTTCATGCATCGTGCACTCCAGCAGTGAGCTTTTGAACCCTCACATCTATCGGTTCAGCCTTGAGAATGCCTAGCTCCAAGACAGTCCTGCACACCTCAACTACGACTGTGGAAATGCAGTGGTTCATGTTTGTAATGTCTTTTACAAGGTCAAGGGCAGTGTCTCTCCACATGGTTATCTGGGTGTTGTTGACCTTTTGTTTATTGATCACTTGTAACGCACATTGGTCACGGGCCTAGAGTTCCACGATCACGACATCCTGCAAAATGTGATGCGCCTCATTGGGAAGCATGGCTAGGTTGAGTCCAACTCTCTTGAGGGATTTCATAGTAAGTCTGTCAGCTTCAATATTTTTTGTCAATGCTCCATCCGATAGCACTATTGCTCAGGGATCCCTTGCGCGCAGCATTTTTGCCACTTCTGAGGTGCCAGGTGCCAAACTGGTTGATGCCGCGTTAGTCTGTATCTGTGATGCGTGGGTTTGTAGCTCGCACAAGCCCATCTGTATAGCACCCAACACTTTCTGTTGCCACTGCTCGAAGTGCTACAGTATTTCTGCAGTGGCATCCCGCACCATATCACCTATGTCATTTAAGTCCCCCTCTATTAGGGTGATCGGGTCCAGAGACATCTTGCTAGCCTTAGACTTCTTTCGTGACCCTACTTTCTCTAGGTCTTTGGTGTGCTTGATGTGGAACAGAGTTGTCTCCAGGTCCGCTCCTCCCTGCTTCGTCTGATCATCTTCTTCCTCGGTCTCTGGGGAAGGCGACTTCTAACTCCGGTCAAAGCCACACTCCTCTTCACCTGCCTATCCACCCGACTATTGCATGGTATCGCGTTTTGCCTTGGCCTTGTCATCTGCCTACTTTTTCCTCTTCACGACCAACTGTTCCATCTTCAGCTTGGCTTCTTCCTTCTTCCACTACGTGGCTATCTTGTTATATCCCGCTGTCGAGTCCATGGCATTGCGCCAATTTGTTGTACAATAGTCAAGGACTGCTGCAATTGCATCATCTGTTGCCAAGTATGGTAGGTTGTGCCACTTCTGGTCAGGGTCCTTTTGCACCCGTATTGAGACATGGTGGAAGTTAGCCTTGAATCCCATGTACTCTTGCAACTTCTCAAAATTTGTAGGTGTTAGCCACGGCTTGCAGTTGATGGCCATATGGATGCTCATTTCCATCAATATCGGAAAGATATTGATGTCCTTTATCCGCTGAGGATCCTTTGTCATCCCCAGCAAAGTGAACTTCGATCTGGCACGACTAGAGGAAATTGGCTATCTTCAGGTTGCTCCCACGCAACCAGCACTATAGACAGCAATAGCCATGCATAGTGGAAAGTATTACTGTGATCTTGTGCCTCACAGTAGTTCGTGAGGAACTCACCGCATAGGTAGTGCGCCCAGTTATATTAAAAACCCCTCCACGCACTGGGCCGCCAAATTTATCATTAGTGCCAGCACTTCATCTACACGACACTTTCGCATGACCTTCCTTGCCAAGATTTTCGTCGCCACTTTGACTGCGAGGTCAGATACTAGAAATGGCATAGCCGCGTGGCTTCTTTACAAGCTTGAACTTTTCCTTCATCACTTTGGCAAGCGCATGCTTACTGGCCTTTTCGCCAAACGCCATGGCCGAATTTTCTCCTATGTATGGGAGCCACGTGATCCTATGGATCAGCATGTCAGTGATGGGTATCGTCTCCTCTAGCCACAAACAACCATCATGCACCAAACACATTAGCTGCTTCATTACTACCATCGTGATAGGTGTGTGGTTGTAATGTGGCACCCATAGCAGGTTTAGTAGGCATGCCTTGTCCACGCCTTTCAGCCACTTCCTCGGCAACAAAGTGGTCACTACAGTATTTTTGTGGAAGACACGGTGCATAAGTTGGTCTGTCGCTAAATGAGGGAAGCGCTCCATGTCAGCTAAGTCCCAGTCCTCCAACTTGAAAAGGGGGACATGCCCCAAATGAGATCCCTCAAAGACAATTTGTTCTGACAGGAGGGTTGTGTGAAGGGTGACCTTACTCTCATCAATATCTTTGGGAACCTTCGCCTTGCCCCTATGCAGAGGAATGTATTCAGGCAACTTAGAGATGGAGTCCAACCCCTCAATTTCAATGTCCTCCATTTCCACTACAATATCCTCATCATCCATGGGGATTTCTTCAGCCTCTTCTTCTAGCTCTAGGTCAATCATTTTGGCCTTTTCTTCTGTGGTGTGTTTTACCGACTATGGGTGCTTCCTAGGTGATGCACGCACCAGTAGCTGCATTTTCTTCTTGTCCTTCTTCGGTTTGGACCCTCCTAGGTCGGTGTAGGCTTTGGCCTGGGTATCCTGGGGGATTTAGGCACTTCTGTTGGTACTTCTACAAGCGCAACTTTCGGGGCAGCTCCCTCTACTCCCATAGCTACCTTTGGGACAACTCCCTCAGTTGTCACTGCTTTAGCGTTCGCAGATTCTACAGGCGTCAACATGATGTTATGCAACAACTCATGTGTCTCCTTTGACAATGTCTAAAATACTGAACTTGCTATCAAAACTTCAAAGTTTTCACGGTTCATGTGCACCTGAGAGCTCACCACCTCAATTCTCAAAGTTCCAAGTGTTTTCTATTGGGAAACCCTTTGTAATTTATAGGCATTTTCAAATTCAAATCTGACCGTTCCTCCGCAAAATTGGTTCATTAATGCAATATTGGCGACAAATTTTCAATGATCTGGTCCATAAATTCCAACTTAAATTCCGCCCCCCCGCTCCGTTCGGCCGTTTTCTCGTCATCAAATCATGAACAGTGACTTTAACGGTCACTTTCCAGTTATCCTGCATGGTTTTTCCTTTGGTAGCACAACTGCCTGTGCACTTCTACGAGCTCTGTGACATTTCTTTGTTCCACGCAGTTCCCCAATCGTGAAACTCTCTGACCCGCGCAATGTAGTTTATGGTCCCACGATTCCTTTCAGGTGCCTGGAGCGCTAAGACTGTGCTTCCCTCATATAGTCACCTAGTTGGATCACCAGTGTATGGCTTCAATCAGATGCCATTCATCTTCCCTGGGAAGGGTTCTCCATTCAATTTGACCAGCTAAACTGCTCAACCATCAGTAATCTCCTTGATGACATATGGTCCCAGCTAGTGCATCCTAAATTTCCTTGGAAATTTATCAAACCTGCTGTCATATAACAAGACTAGATCATTTACCTTGAAGGTGCATAGTTTGATGTGCCTATCGTGCCATGCCTTTTTGCACCCCTTCTGAACTTGTTGATGAAATCCAGCTAGAAATCAGTCCTCCTCAAGCTTTTCTAGCTACGCGAGCCTCTCTTCCATGGCGATCCACCATTCCTGTGAGTGTCGCTACGCACAGAATAGGTGTTGAGCTAATTTGTGGACCTAAATTAACACAATTATTTCTTATCAATCCGGGTTGTTTATGCTTTGAGGCAAGTTCACTATATGTGAATATCATATGTAATCAAACCTTGAAAGATAAGTTATTCAAAAGCTAAAAGTAATACATTCTATAACTCTAATTCAATCAGCTTAAAAAGAGAAAAAAACATTGAAAGGGTTCTTGACCTCAAGAAGTCCACCTTCACCTCAATTATCACTTAATGAATCAGAGATTGAAACCAAAAGCTTAAGATGGATAAATTATTAATGAAAGAAGCTCTTAACTTAAGAGACACATAAGGTATTCCATCATAATTAATTCATCTCAATATCCAAATTTCAATGAAAAACTACTTGCATGCAAACAAAAGAAACTAGTTTTGATTCATCATTTTAGCAGAAGGGATGCCCAACTTGAACACCTATTTTTCCAACTCAATAAAGTGATGAATAAGCTATTAACTAATGAAATCAATCACTATGCATAAACCATAAAGCAAACTGAAACAAAGCTTTGAAAAACTAGTGCTACAATCAACCAGATTACAAGGAAATGAAACTAGTTAACAAGGAAGTGTACTTAGCTTGGAATGGGGGCCCTCCACCCTTGCCTTGCACACTTTGAGAGGTGATATCAGAAGCTTACATTCAGTCACACATCCATAGCATTGAACAACAAAATAATAATAACACCAGTCTTCAAATTAACTCCTCAATCCAAAGATGTCACAGCATAAAAGTATATCACAAAATCAATACATAGGCCATCAAAGTTTTGGCTTTAAATAAGAAGTCTCATGAAAAAGTTGATCTATATTCACTCAAAAAAACCCATCTACTCTCATCCACCTATCTAATTCGAATTCATTACTCCCATCCCAAGAAAGATGACCATTCCTATGAAATCTCAAAACTGCCCTATTTCTATGGGATTCCTGAATGACTAGTCATGGTTGACTAGCACCAAATGGGCCTAATAAAGCTTGTTCTGTTCGAATTAAGAATTGTTGGCTTAGTCCTAGTTCCCAAGCTATTCATCCATGCATTTCATTCGTGCCCAAGTGTCCTGCAACCATATCAACCATAGACCTATTACGGGAATTTCTGAATCTGCCAATTTTGCACTAAAAACCAAATTTTCATAAAAACTTTAGAAATTGAAAAATTAAAATTAAATACCTGAATGGATATCAAATATACATCAAAATGGGATAAATGAAGGGAAAATGGATGGAAAATAGATGGATAAGTAAGTTTCTTTGAGCAAAAATAAGACCAAAACTAAGGCCCAACATCTCTCCCTTGCTTATCATCAAGCATGTCCCCATGCTTGCTTGCTCCTCTTTGACCTCCGTCTTTCTGTAGTAGATGTTGTACCTGTAGATGCTTCCTGTTGTGCTGCCCTGGCCAAACAATCCAGACCTATGTCATGTCTCTCCCTAAACAAAGCTGCCTTGACCTTTTGTTTTTCATACTTTGCCTGCCACATGTTCTTTTCCTTTAGCCATTTAAATGCTTGCTTAGAAAGTAGATCATTTTTCCTTTTTAGCCTCCCCAATTCTTCATTTAATTTTTCATTTGCCTTAACCAATTTAGCATTATCTTTCTTATTTTCCTTGTTTTCTTCTTTTAATTGTTTCTCCAAGATTTTGCTAATTTCCAATTGGTCAGATAAATCTCTGATTCTTCCCAAATTGATTTCTCTCTCAAAATATTGTATTGTTTTCATTAGTGATGCTGTTGCTGCATCATCATATGAAGAATCCTTCTCAAATACCTCTTGTGCAATATCATTTTCTTCTTGCTGTCTTGGGGAATATGTTTCTACTTCCTTGTCTAAATCAATGGGACTTTTATTCCTAAATCTTCTAGGAATAGACATAACAGATGTTTCATTTTCTTGCATGGCCATGCTATTCTATTTTTTAGCTCTTGTTCTAGGATACAAGGGTGAGTTCATCAATCCTCTGTTTCCCTGCTCTGTTTTATCCTGTACCTCATTAACCTGTTCAATGAATTGATTTTTAGACATGAATTCTCACCACACTATGCCCTGTGATCTCACCTGATACTCAACTAGGATTTTGATTAATCCTTGGTGGTAAATCTATCCTGCTTTAGGCCTGTGTTCATGTTTGACTGTTTCAATCATTCTCAAAAGGCTCCTATATAGGAAATAAGGCAAGTTAATCCTATCCTCCCCTTTTATATGCTGCAGAAGTCTGACATGATACAAGTGGGCCACGCTATATCCTCTATCACAGGTCAAAAACTTTTGGATAACCAAAACCAACTCACCCCATGGTTCATTAAACCATTCCCTTGGTATCCCTTTTGTTCTATCAAATGTCCCTTTTCGGTTCTTCTCAAGAAAGAAAGTCCAAGCTTTCTCCTTGAAGTGCAGGCCTTTGTAATACTTCTCACCTATCATGGGTAGATCTAAAGCTTGGGAAAGATATTCCTGGGTTACAGGAATAATGACATCTCCCACCCGTGTCTGGTCTTGACTGAAATTGTTTATAAAATCCCTAGTTATTTGTTCAGAGTGGCCATCAAATTTTTGTAGGAAACTTATCATCTCCGCCTGGCAAAGTTTTTCTATGGTTTCCTTCCCCCAACTCTGTATCTGAAATTTTGGCTCTACTCTAACTGACATTGCTTCTGTAAACCAATGAATGAATTCCTCTGCTGTTACTAATTTCATTTTGACACAAAAAAAAAAGATATAATTATTTGTTTGTTTCCAAAATGAAATTTTGAAAACGAAGAAGCTTACCTTCCTCCTCTCAATCAACTTAATTCTGATCTCTGCTTGACCTTGTTCTTTATAACAGCACTGTTTTAGTTCCCCGTTTAATACAAACATACACCTGTACACCCCTGTTAATATGCTTCTCTCTGTTTTTTTAAAAACAAAAATACATATATAAACAATATCCATATATGCTCCTGGCCTTATTTCGTTGCCAAAATTCAAACCATTGTTTTACTGTGTATATTCAACCAGGAAAACTGTGTAGTGTGCATGCATATGGCTCTCAGCCTCATCAAAAAAACATTCAAGATGCTCTCGGCCTAACCAAAAATATTTGAAAAAAACGCTTTTGACTGATCACAAAATTTGGAAATTATGCATACGGCCTCAATTACCAAAACAATTACCAAAAATACGCTCAGTTGCATCAAAAATATGGGCAAGAAGGCACTTGGCCTTAGCATGGCAGATTGAGGACTATACACATACGCTCGGCCTCACAAACACAAATGATAATAAGAAAACACGGCGCATTTGGCTCAGCAATCAAATCTTCTTTTGGCAAATCAAAATTTCACATGCATTATGCATTCAATCCTTAGGCACAGCAATCCCCTGTTTTCGGTGCAAACAAAACAACAGTGCGCAGCAAGGGTTATGGACGCATGTCGTTTCATAACAGTTGACTGTTTGTTTTGACGTTTGAACCGGCGCGCAATCAAAACAATGTATGGCAATAGACAAGCGTAGTGCGCAGTTTATAACATTCACATTTTAATTCCCACTCACCGCCATTCAATATAACATGCCATAACAACTAAGTTTCGTGCCTCCTCTGTGTATTGTTTCCATTGTTAACACGGCATACCATAAAAATTCCTTATAACAATGTCAAATCTTAAACATGTTAACCATGCATGCATTGTCATTTAAGGGAAGCGTGATCCATTAGCAGTGCATTCCAAGATTCACGCAGCGAATCAACGGATTTGAGGCTATGGTTTCGGCTTACCTGTTATTAACGAGCGCTTTGAGGGATATCCGGCGCTCCAAATCCTTGTTTCAACTTGTGCAATTGACTGGTGGCAGGGACAGAGCAATCGTAACCATTAATTCAGATAGTTCATGACCTTGACTCACTGTATGCCGAGCTTTAAACAACTAGCGCCTTACCTGATTAAATCCCGAAAATCTGCTATCCTTGAACGTGAAACCCGGGATGATTTCCTTCTTTAAATCCGCCCCAACTCAATTCACTCTTCTTTTTACTATGCTGCGGCCTCAAACACCATTGCTCTGAGCTATTTGGCAATGAAGATTATGGTTTAAACAGCGCAAAGCTCAGTCGGTCCATGACCGTTTCAGGGCTGTACTGCGCTTTGTGTCATTGGTGTTTACAATGCGTGGTTTACATGGCCATCCTGTTTGACCAGTCGCCCGACTGTGTCATGAGGATGGCCGAATCATTGTTTTCATACGCATGACCCCTGCGCAGTATATTGTCCAATGACCATGAGTTGCCATGCCACCGTGTTAAGCTCGTACCTGTGTGCTGGCCGGTAGTTGTTTGGGGTTAACGTTTTATTTATTACGGTTGTTTTACCATTATGCCCACCGTCATGCGCTTGCAATGATATATAACCATTGCTTGTTTTGCAATGATTCGCATGCAATGATATTTCAACCTCCCCGCCGTAACGTTTCAATTGTTGTTTTATATGCGGCCATCCACCATTTATATCATACCATTGTGTTATGAACCATCACTTATAACTGCATCATATACCATATGTTGTGCACCACTTATCATATGCGCGTTGGGTGATATAAATAATTTGAGCGCATTCACACATTTTGTTTTGAACTATGGTATATGTTGTATGACATAACTTTTGATTTCCATATAGCGCATGGGGTTTATTTGATTTGTATAACATAACTTTATAATTTTAAAATGACCATTTGGGTCATATTTAAAATTATCACCATCACTAATGCTTTGAGTTGTATGTGCAGGTTGAAGGTTGTCCCAGTTTGGTCTTTCTAAGCTCGTAAAGAAAAATACTTTAGGAGTAATAGGGAATATGTATGGAAATGAAAGGGAATAGGGTTATGAGGTATAAAAGTATGGAAATGAAAAGGAATAGGGTTATGATGTATAAGGGTTATAGGATATGAATGATAATGAATATCCTCAGGTACTAATTTCAATTTAACAAAAAATAAAAATTTCTAAGAAAAATTTGAATTTTTAAAGCACAAAATGACTATACATATACTCCCCTGGATGATGGCTGTACAAGTGAGATGAAATCAATTGATCAGATGTTGTAGATGGATCAAAATGTAAACTTTATTGCTGCTCCTTGTTCTTCATGTTCTAGTTCTTGAATTGATAATCAGGTCCCTCTGTAATGATTCGTTGTTTCAGGTCCCTTTCACTGCTTACAAAATATGCACATGTTGTGTTGACATTGGCAGGTCTTTCAGGTCCCTTGGCAATGATTTGTTATGTCAGGTCCCTCTATTGACAATACAATTTCTGTCTATACTTCAGCGTTCCAGCTAAAGAGCTGATGTTTGCAACTTCAGCTGTCCACTTAAAGAGCGAATGCAAGTCTCCCCCTTGTTGAAGATATGACTTGTCCTCAAGTCATTGGTTGGTGGAGTGTGCCTGCATTAAATGTATCTGAGAACAATAGAACAAGTATAAGGAATTCATAGAGTCTAAGTTGCCCTAGTTTTCCCCTATGAATTCGTGCTTGCAAAGTTCCAGTTGCCTGGTTTTCACTTGCAAACAATTTATTTGTTTTTTTTATATTTTTTTTTATGTTTTTTTTTTATATATTTAAAAAAAAAAAATTATGTTTTTTTTTTTTGTTATTCAACTACTAGACTGGAAGATGGCTGATCCTGTGCCATGAGTTCCAGTTCTGTATCTTCAATTAGTTGTTTCATAAATGCTTCTTTACTGATAGGCCTATTGTAAACTTTGAGCCTATGTCCATTCACTATAAATGAGGTGGAATCCTAGTCGATTGTCTTGATCCTGACTGCTCCATTATCAAAGATTTTGTCAATTTCATATGGGCCTAGCCAGTGTGTTATGAACTTCGCTTTGAAGTCTTTGAATTTGGAGTCGAAAAGCAATGCCCAGTCTCCCTTATGAAATGTCTTTGTTTTGATATATCTGTCATGTCACTTCATTCTTTGTTGTTGCATTCAATTCCATGATCCGCTGTTGTTGTGCTTCTGTCAAGTCGAGTCCTAGTTCAGCTGCTAGTTTGTATGTATGTATTTGAAACTCTATAGGCAGTAGGGCCTCCTTCCCATATACTAACTGGTATGGACTGAAACCAGTTGTAGCTTTCCATGTGATCCTGTAGGCCCAGAGTGCATCTTTTAATTTTTCAGACTAGTCCTTTCTGTTCATCTGTACTGTTTTTGTCATGATATTTTCTAGGACTTTATTTGTTGATTCGACCTGCCCATTTGCTTGTGGATGATATGGGGTAGATTTCTTGTGTTTGATCTTGTATTTCTCCGTTAGATCTCGTACCAGCTTTGATGTAAACTGTGTGCCCTGATCTGTTACAATTTGTCTAGGTACTCCATATCTGACAAAGATTTCTTCAAAAAGAAAGGTGACCATTGTATCTTCTGTTGCTCTGTTTACTGCTTTTGCTTCTGCCCATTTGGTTACATAGTCTATACATACTAAGATGTACCTCTTCCCATTTGATGGTGGATTGATAGGTCCAACAAAGTCAAGTGCCCACTGCTCAAATGGTTCTATGAGAACCTGTGGCTTCAGCGGCATTTCATCCAATGTTATTGGTCGTCCTATTCTCTGGTAGCTGTCACATTGCTTGACATATTTCTTAGAATCTCTGAAGATGGATGGCCAGTAATAGCCCAGTTGCAGCACCTTATATGTTGTTCGTTTATCTGCAAAATGGCCACCACATGGTTCATCGTGACATGCTCTTAGAATGTCTAATATTTCGTCTTCCCATACACATTTTCTAATTATCAAGTCTGAACCAGTATAAAATAAATCACCATTGACCCAACTATATCTAGAGCTTGCTCTAACAATTTTGTATTTTTGCTTTTTAGTGAATTGAGCTGGAAACCTTCCAGAAGACAAATAGTTTGCAATATCTGCAAACCATGGTGTTTTGACTGTGATGGCAAACGGATGTTCATCTGGAAAGTTATCTGCAACTGGATTTGGATCGTGGGGTGAATGTATGCGGGATAGAAAGTAAGCCATCAAAGTTTTGGCTTTCAATAAGAAGTCTCATGAACAAACTGATATATATATTCACTCAAACAAACCCATCTACTCTCATCCACCTATCTAAGTCGAATTCATTACTCCCATCCCAAGAAAGATGACCATTTCTATGAAATCTCAAAACTGCCCTATTTCTATGGGATTCCTGAATGACTAGTCATGGTTGACTAGCACCAAATGGGCCTAATAAAGCTTGTTCTGTTCAAAATAAGCATTGCTGGCTTAGTCCTAGTTCCCAAGCTGTTCATCCATGCATTCCATTCGTGCCCAAGTGTCCTTCAACCATATCAACCATAGATCTATTACGGGAATTTCTGAATCTGCCAATTTTGCACTAAAAACCAAATTTTCATAAAAACTTTAGAAATTGAAAAATTAAAATTAAATACCTTAATGGATATCAAATATACATCAAAATGGGATAATGAAGGGAAAATGGATGGAAAATAGATGGATAAGTAAGTTTCTTTGAGCAAAAATAAGACCAAAACTAAGGCCCAACACTAGGTATAATGTGTTCCATTGGCATCATAGCTTCTACACTATACATGAGTCTGAAAGTCGTTTGTACAGTCAACTTCTTGCAAGTCGTTCTGTAGGCCCATAGCACCGCAGGTACACGCACATCCCAGTCATTTCTCTAAGCATTGCAGACCTTCGTCAGTGCGCTCTCGAGTATCTTATTGAATGATTCCACCATCCCATTAGCCTACGAATGATAAGGCTTACTTTTTTGATGATACACCTGAAATTATTCTATCAACGTGCTGATTATTTCATTAAGAAATGGCGTACCAAGATCACTCTTCAAGATATTTGGACAGCCAAATTTGTCAACACATATTCAAAAATAAAATTTTCTATTGTCATGCATGTACAATCCTTCATAGGCTGTGCCTCTGCCCACTTGGTCAAGTACTCAGTCGCAGTAATGATGTACCACGCACCCGTCTTCTTTCTGGGAGGCTGGACTGGACCCACAAAGTCAATCACCCACTTCTTGAATGGTTGTAACATCACATGTGAAATCAGAGGCAGTCCATCCCTTCATGACAGCTTGCTAGTCCTTTGACATGCATCACATGCCCTGCAATATGCTTTTGAATCCTTATGCATGGTTGGCCACCACAACCCACTGCGTAGAATCTTCTACGCTATTGCTTTCCCTGCATAATGTCCTCTCGTAGCTCCTCCGTCAGCCTCAGCAAGGATGCTGCTTCATTCAATGTGAGACACATAACGTCATAATATTTCATCTGACCCCATTTTGTACAAGTTCCCTGCAATGATAAAAAAGTCTGTCGCGCTCACTACTAGTTCCTTCTTCTTTTGACTTGTATAGCCTTTTGAAGCTGATCTTGTCATTAGGAAGTGGATAATATCTTTAAAGTGACTATTCGCAATGCGCACCGCAAAGAGCTATGCATTAGGAAATCCTTCCTCCAAATTAGTAGGTTCCTCTCCAGTTCCTAGCTTCACAATAACTTCAAAGTCGTACTCCTGGAACAACAATAGCCACCTACATATTTTCCCCCCAACACAGGCTTGTTGACTAGGTACTTCAACATGGAATGATCCATATACATCTTAAAGTGTCCACCCAAAAAATAGTGCCTGAACTTCTGGAGCACGTACACCATAGCTAATCCTTCGCACCCTGTCATGGAATAATTTTTCTCTAATTTAGACAACTTTCTTCTTGCAAACGCTATAGGATGATCCATTTCTCCCTCACCGGCCTGTGTGAATATGACCCCTAGCGCAATACATGATGCATCCACGTGCACATGGAATTCCTTTTTCCATTCTAGGAAGATTAGGATTGGCATGGTAACCATTTTCTCTTTTAGCACATCCAATCTCTTCTGACATTCATCATTCCAATAGAACATAACATCTTTTTCAACAATTTCTCCATAGGAGCGGTGATCTGGGCATAGCTCTTGATGAACTTCCTATAGTATTCGGTATTCCACGGAGTTGCGTGTAGCTGTTTCACATTCCTTGGTGCCTCCAAGTTGATTATCACTGCGATCTTCACGGGGTGTACCATTAATCCTTGTCTGCATACCACATGACCCAGCAAGATCCCAAAAGGGACACAAAACATATACTTTTTCAGATTGAGCACGATCTGGTATCTCCTACATGTATCTAGAATCAAGCACAAACTTACCACATGGCGCTTAACCAATCCAAACACTGTCCAATCCTCAAAGTATACTTCTAAAAATTTATGAATGAAGTCTTTTAATGCCACAATGACTACGTGTGAAAAGATTGTTGGCCCATTCTTCAGCCCAAAAGGCATCATGGTGTATTGAAAACATCTCCATTCAGTCACGAAGGTCACCTTTCTTATATCCTCAAGTGCGATCTTGATCGGATGGTACCCAGAGAACCCATGAATGAAAGAATATGCTTCTTGGCTGCCTACATTATCTAGGACTTCGTTATTGAATGGGGTTGGGAAAGGACCATGCATGCAAGCGCCATTCAATTTCCTAAGATAGACACATATCCTTATTTCTTCCTTTTGTTTCTTTTCCTAAACCAATATTGGGCTTACCCAACTAGATTCTTCCATCGGTTCAATAATACATGCCACAAGCATCTTATCTTAAACTCAGTGTAGACTCTTTTCTTATACTTTGAATTACGGTCGTAAGGCCTTTGTTTCACAGGTTTCGCATCCGGTTTCAGGGTGATATTCATGACACCTAGGTATCTTATTATTCCCTTCAGATCATAAAACTCCGTGGGGAAAAAATCCTGATATTCACGGAGGAGCTCAACGACCTTATCTACTATTGCGTCATCTCAATAGTTTCTCAATCTTTGCAAATTTCGGCTCCGCCTCTGTGCCATTGTTGACCTGTCTAGTTTTCAGCAGCGCACTTATGTCTAGATTCTCTATCTATAGTCCTTCAACCTTGCGATGACCCTCGGTTTCTATAATATTAATCTTTCTGGGATCCTCGTCTTCTTCTTCAACGGTCACATTATAGCATTCCAGCATGTGGCTCAGTTGGGTAGTCCAATCAGGTTCAATCAAGTCCAAAGGATCTTGCGGTATCCTAAAGATCGCTGCTTTAACCTCTTGTAGTGCCACGTCAATACAGTCAAACCCATCCTCAAAGCTGAATGTCATTATAAACCCTCACGAAAGATGTCCCATTCTTTAGTTCCATGGTGGAGCTCTGTTTCCAAGTACCAATTTGTTGGTATGACAAAACAGATGCACCCATTCAAGCTAGGGCTCCGCTCCATAAGCCTTAGACCATTTTGCTAGGTGATCACGCGGATCATCTCTTCCATCATACTTGTCTATCATCCATACTTTCAATTGTCCAAAATGTATTCTCATCATCCTCCTATATTCGCGCCAATCACCGAAATTATCCTTGTGTGTACCCCACCATCTTGCGAGCGTAGTACGTAGCGCCTAATCCAAGGCCTGGAAGCGATGCTTCTCCAAAACTTCTCTTTCAAATGCATCCAAAAGTATATTCACATCAGTTAACCCATCATAAGAAGGAAAATTCCTTACTTCTGATGACATGTAGCACAATGACTTGGTCATCATATTACAGCGCAGCGTAGATACTTCATGTAGTCGGTTCTTCTAGTGCTCTTGTTCTTCGTCTAAATCTAACATGCAAGAGCTCTCGAGGTCCCATGCAATACGTCCGTCTGCTATCGATTTTACCCAATCCTAGTCTCATGTTGTTATCTTGTATATTTGGTCCAAATCGTCATCACTTTCATAATCGCAGACCGGTTCTATATAGTGCAGTCCTTCTGCAGGATCCAATGGCACCATTACGCGGAGCGATTTATTTTCAAATATCATCTTTCGCTTCTTTAGGTTGATTACCCCATTCATGTCAATGTCCCAATCGATCCCAAGGAGTGCAGGGTAGGGATTTCTATCATCCACAATCTCTATGACTTCAAAATCCGCTAGTGCGCTCACGCTTTCGATGTCAATTCTTACCCCCTGCAGCCTCCCCATTGGGATAATTTTTTGTTGATTCCCCATCCTTAACTAGATCGGAGACCACTAAATTGCAAGTCTCCCCATTCTTTCCCATGTTTGTTTTAGCAAAACATTCGCGTCATACCCCAGATCCAAGATAACTTGGTCCATTTCGTATTCCCCTATCTGCACGGTGAGTCTCATCTCATGTCCCGTCCTCACCTTATGCTTACCAAGATTTATGACTACGTGCAATCCACCAGTAGCATTGTCCTTGCCAGTGCACTGATTGATCAGTTCCTACAGTCCCTTCACAGCCTCACTGTCACAGAGTAGTTTCATGCAGGTCTCTAAGAACGTGGTAATCATGGATGGGTCCATTTTTTCAACTGGTTTTTCCTGAATTCCTAAGGTAAAGGCCTTAGCAGAGCTTTTCTTCTCTTCCATAAAGGTTTCTTTTGCACTCCAAATCAAACCCAGCCTCCTTTTCAGGTACTTTGGGGACCCACTCACCTTCTGCATATTGCTTCCCTTTATCTTCACTAGTTGTTGTTCCACTTCACAGCATAATGTTTACCTTAGGGTCTTCCTCACGAGGCTCAACCCTCATCATTTGGAGATTCTACATTGGCTGCGGAGGCTGCGCCCCCTTTTCGTGAATCTTAGCCAACAATATAGGGCAATCCTCAATCACATGGTAAAACTGAGTACAGTAGCGGCATGACAATCACGTCAAGTTCGAACAGTCTCTCATGTAGTGTCCTCGTGCTTCACAATTGTAACAAATAAGCTTCCCTTAGCCTCTACCAAGCCCCCTTCCACCTCAGCCTTGGCCGCGCCCCTGATACTCACCTCGCGTTCCCCCAACGCCTTGGTCTGGAGGCCGTGTTTCTACCTACACCCTGTATGCAGGTGTCCTGTCCATCATTAACTCGTAAATATGATAATTGCGCTCATCATGACCTACTGATTGACATAAAGTGCAGAAGATTTGTTGCGGTGTCTATATGAATTTCTGCAGAAAATGGCAATAGTCGGTTACATGTTTCCCAGCTACCTAGCATACAGTGCACCATAGCACGAGCCTTGCACTTGGCCCTGCCGAAACCTCCATCCTTAGAGGTATTAGCCCTTCTGCTGCAACATAGATTGCAAATACTGGACAATGATCCTTGTCATGCCCCTGACCTTTTCATTTCAGGCACCAGACTTCTTTGCACACCTCCGGCCGAGTTGTTCTATCTTTCTTCAGACTTTACATTTCGAGGCAAAGGTTCTACAACTGCGCGTCAATCTGTTGAACCCCCAGATTAGCATCTTACATTGGTATCTCATGTATTCTCGTCACAATTTCTAGAGCTTTTGCCTGGATCTCGATCTTCTGTTGTGATAACGCAACCCTTAGGTGGGGCAAGAGTAAGGCCACAAACCATTTTCAGTGCTGCCCATCAGTTAGGTTCATGTTGGCTTCACAGATCGTACACTTCAATCTTTGATCCAAATCCCAGGGTGTCTCCCTAGGCTTCATCATGATCTCCTTTAATCCCACAATTAATTGCACTTGAGACTTAGGTCTATTGAATTCCCTATTCAGCGCAGTTTGGATATCTGCCAATGCGAACATTGGGTTATCAGTATTGTACTTAATGTACCACATTAGTGCACAGTCCTGCAAAGCACTAACTAGCATTTCTTTCTTCATTTGATCATTTGTGATACCCTGAGCTTCTCATATAGCCTTCACGATGAACCAAAACTAGCCCAGATCTTCATTTCCTATGCCCTTGAATACAGGTAGCTTTACGGAGTTTTCCATGTTGAACAATGGTGGAGGTGACTGTGGTGTGGGTGATGGGGTAAGTGGTGGAGGTGAGGATGGGGGTGGTGTGGATGGATGGGATGAGGATGGAGGCATTGTAGGCATTTGTAGGAACCCTTGTCTTATCAATTGAATAATGCTTAGTGGGGAAGCCTACGTTGCTCCCTCATCATCACTCAAAGGAGGCTCAATCAACAAGCTATACTCAATATTGTTTCTTCCTCCATCCCTGAAATAACTTCCACTTCACGTAGCTCCAAACATCAAGGTAATTGTATGACCCTCTTTTCACACAAGAGCATCTTAATCCAAGTATTTAGTGATTTCAAATACTTACGTCATGGTCCTTTGAAGAAGCGGTGCTCTGCTTCGCTGTAACTCACAGAAGTATTGATCATGAACTCTATCACAAACCCTCCTATGAAGCAGTCAATCCAATGGTCGACAGTTTTGAGGTTTAGACAATCGAATTGTCAAGCCTCCACCTTCCCTAGTTTTCTTCCAACTGTGCAATCCACTCATATAATTCAACCGGGAAGGAGTAGAAGAAGATTTCATGAATCTATATGTACAGATATTTGTCTAACCATTGTTCCTTTATTAATCATGAATTCCTATTTTCTTGTGCTGTGAATTCATGGATCTTCCTGTCCAACCGGTCTTCAATATCCTTCTTAGTTGGGTTCCAATGATGAAACATCACACGTCTCATTATGTAGATCTCGGTCCCGACAACAAAACCATTTATTGGCTTTATGGGCCCTGACCCAAGTTCAGCATTAGTCATCCAAGCAAATCCCTACACTACTGGCCCTTTCAGCATCAATTTGTGGAGTGCGGACTGAAGTCTCACCTGAAGTAGTATGGGGGGATGCAGGAACCAAGTTTTCGCACCCTGAGATGGTCGTGATGTCGACATTATACCTTAAACCCTTCCTTCGCATAGATCGATAAGCCTTTAGGGATTATCGATGTACTTTCTCTTTCATCCCTTAGAACATCTACGAAGGTATATGATCATCTTTCATGCGACCCTAAATGATGATTCAGAATCTTATGCGCATTTGTAAATATGTTACTGTATAAGTTCCCGAATTATCTTAAGTGTTCACCAACTTTATCATACAATTAGAATTGTCTTCGCATAAAATATATTCTTACTCGCGTTCATATAACAGATAGAAACATATACAATTCGATCATCAAATTAGCATTATAACATAAACCTAGAACTTAACATAACATAATCACATGCAATCCACAAAGGAAAAATACACAATAATTTCAGAATACTTCTTTTTATTGATGATTCAAATTTCCAATACAGACTCTATCTGCCCTGTGCACATAGTTGCAAGGATCCATGCATTCAGTTGCAGCCTTCTACCCTAGGCCACTACGCACTCAGTTGCAGAGCCTATTCCTACGATAAGACTCTCGCTCTTAGCTCTTTATAGACTCGTTAATGACTCCAACTTCCACTAAAATACTAAAAAACTCTTCTAACATTGATCTCTAAAACCGACACAAGCTATCTAGACTAAGGGCAGAAAACCATTTTTGACTCTTGATATCTTCACGCTCTATGACCACAAAATGTGGAGACTTTACATTTCTTTATACAAAATTTGGGCCTTCTACCCCAAAACTCGAGTTTTTAACCCCAAAATTGACCCCAGGGGACCCGTTCCCAACAAGATGTTTGTTAGATTTTAAGCTTCTGTGGTAGTTTTTTGCAGTGGTATGATCCGGATGGTTTAATTTCAGGAAACAAAGCAATTTTTGAGATGATTTATATGTAGGGGCTCAAATTAGACATCAACGAGAGAATCTAGGGGTTTGTCCATCTATTTAACTCCCTCAATCAACCCAAGATCACAATGCTCTCCATCAATTCGAGGTCATTGGTAGCCAAGAAAGATGATGTCATTGACATTCAAGCAAGTGCAGTTAATGAGGAACAAGTTCCATCATTCTCGAGTTGTGGGAGACAAATATTCCTATTTTATAGGGATCTTCTAGTAGCTACCCTCTTGTATAAATAATCATGTAAAAGAACTCATTAGGATTCGATTTTTGTTTTCAGCTAAGTAGATATTGAGCTCAAGTAATGGGCACTGTTATTTTTTACTATTATGTGATGTATTAGAAATTGATTTAATGATAATCAGAAGAAACTTATTGATTAAACATTGAGTTAGTTATAGAGCACTGAGGCTCTTGGGTTTGGGCCCAACCCTAGTGGCACAAGTCCCTCTTGTGTATTTTTAATTCTTTTTAGTTCAGAGTGCTTATTAGTTTGTTGCATTTCATTAGAGAATAATCCATGAAAAATTTGTGATTGCAACCTCTACCTCATCTATTTCATGGGAGCATGAATAGAAGGATTTACTACCACAGTCCAAAAGTATTATGTTTGTGATTTCTTGGAAGAAGATTTGTGTTAGTCATATTGTTTTGCATGTGCTTGTTGTAGCTTAGAAGTTGGTTTATTGATTAGATGAAAGTTTTGACATAGATTAGATAACATTTAAATTCAACTCATATTTTCCACTATTAGTTGTTTCATTTTGTCAATGATAAATGGGTATATGCATGTGATGATTGTAGGGCTATTTAGATCTGCAGGAAGGGCCACCTTCACCACCTGCATCTTAGACTTCCTCACCTTCTCCTGTGAACCCCAAATTTTTTCCTAAAAGTTTTGTTCATGAGCTCATTTTCCTAGATCACTGAGAGCATCCTTCCTAGTGCAAAAAAAATCCTTCAAAAGGATTTGAGCTTGGATAGGGGCCTTGGCCACCCTTCACTCATATACCTCAACCTCCATCCACCTTTCCAGACCCTGAACCTGTCATTCCCACCTCCTAAACTGATCCGGATTTAAAAAGGAATGCAACAAATTATAGATATAACCATAAATACAGAGATGCAATAGAAATAATACTTCATTTCATTAATGTAAAATACTGAAATATGCCTAGTAACAAAAATGGAAATGAACTAGCTCGGGTGATGGTAGCTTATCCCTGAGAAAAGATGTGGCGGCTACATGCCTCTAAACTACCTTACAATAAGGCTCAAGGGCCTTTTTATTATTGAACAATAAGAGCAAACCTTAAACAACCAAAACCCTAACTTGAGGAGATGTAACACCAAGAGTTTAGGGGCCCCGTTGGGGTTAGTTGGATAGCCAACTTCCCAGGTTCATGACTTGGTCATATTATCTCCGTTGGACGTGCATGATACCCCGTTGGAAAGATATCTCTGAGGAATATGACAAAAAAGGTGATTTTATTAAAATATCATTGGTGGTAGATTGCCAAAAAAATGTCGTTTAGGGCCTCAAAACGACTCCAGAAGTTTAGGACCCGAAAAAATGCTAAAAATAGTAAACTATGCTACAATTAAGGAAACTAAAAAACTGAAAGAAACAATGGTGGGGGTCCAAATGGAATTGGCGGGTGGCCACCAATATACACCTAGATCATTCCTCCACCCTTAGGAAGCAATGGTCCCCATTGCGTTGAGTTCCTCCATGAGATGTGTAGGTTTTATCCGCATACAGAAATTACCTGCATACAAATTCTAAAACACAGAAAGTAGATACTGCGAGAGAAAAACACATAAAACAAATATACATAGAGATTTTCCCCTGGATCCCAAAACCGGGACTACCAACTTGACTTTTCATTATGTTCCTTTTAATGTTACAATACATATTTATACATGCCGAAGCATCCAATACCATGGACTGAAAAACATCGCATTCAGTATCATGGACCGAAAACCATCGTGTCCAATACCATGGACCAAAAACCATCGCGTCCAAAAAAAATGTGCGAAAATCATGCACAAAACCATAGGTGGGTCCTCCCAACCTAACATAGTGTCCAAAACCAAAATTTCCCGGGGTGCTACCCTGGACCCCATAAAATGGGGTTACGAGTGCCCCTCAAACCCCCTATTAACTACGTGGAAAGAATATAACACAATCCAACATTCTCCCACTTGTTGTTTTCTTTCTATAGGGAGCCACAAGGGAGCTTAGTCATTTTTCCAGCCCTGAAATGCCCATTGTCTCTCTACACCAAGAGAACTTCTCAAAGCTCACAGATTTTGTCAATGCATCTGCAGTATTCTTCAAAGTGTCCACCTTTACCAACAAAACCTTTTTGTCTTCTATCATATCCTTCACAAAGTGATGTTGAACATCAATGTGCTTTGTCTTTGAATGATATGCGGGGTTCTTTGCCAAGAAAATTGCACTTTGGCTATCACAGTCTATCCTTATAGCTTTTTGTACTAACCCCATACTTGAACACAATCTCTACAACCAAACTACTTCCTTGCTTGCATGAGTGGCTGCCATGTATTCTGCCTCTGTAGTTGACAGTGCCACTACAGATTGTTTCTTACTCATCCAACTGACTGCACCTCCAAATAGGTTAAACCCATACCCACTTGTATATCTTCTTTGATCCAGATCTCCAACCCAGTCTGCATCAACAAAGCCATGAATATCCAACACTCTTTCCAATCCTGGTCTTCCTTGGTAGCACAAACCATAATCACTAGTGCCACACAAATACCTGAAAAGCCCGCTTCACTGTTGTCCAATGCTCCTTCCCTGGTTTTGACATAAACCTGCTCAATACTCCCACTGCATGTGTAATATCTGGTCTAGTACAGACCATTGCATACATCAGGCTACCGACTACACTTGCATATGGAACACGGGACATGTCCTCTTCCTCTTCTTGTGTCTTGGTACATTGTTCAGCAGATAACCTCACACCTACAGGAATAGGAACCTTCACCGGTTTACTATCTTGCATATTAAACCTCTACAATATTGTCTTGACATACTTCCTCTGGTTTAACCAGAGCTTCCTCTTTGCTCAATCTCTTTTAATTTCCATACCCAAAATGTAGTTTGCAGCACCAAGATCTTTCATGTCGAATTTGGAGGACAATTGGGTCTTCAAATCCTTGATAACTTCTTTGTCATTTCCAACCAACAACATATCATCCACATACAAGACCAGATAAATAACACGGCCACCAATTAATTTAAAATACACACAGTGATCTGCTTTGCTTCTAGTGAAGCCAAGTCCCCGTATAAATGTATCAAATTTCTGATACCACATCCTTGGTGATTGTTTTAACCGATATAGAGACTTCTTTAACTTACGTACCAGTTCTTTCTTACCCTTCACCACAAAGCCTTCAGGTTGCTTCATGTAGATCTCCTCTTCCAAATCCCCGTGAAGAAATGTTGTCTTCACATCCATCTGTTCTACCTCAAAATCAAAAGCAACAACAACAGATAAAAGTAATCTAATAGAAGTTACCTTGGCAACAAGAGAAAAAATATCACCAAAATCAATTTCCGGCACCTGGGAATAACCTTTTGCTACCAACCAAGCTTTGTATTTCTCCACTTTTACTTCTGCATTTGTCTTCTTTTTAAACACCCATTTGCTGCCAATGGTTTTCCTTCCAGACGGCAACTCCACCAGATCCCAAGCCTCATTTTTGTGAAAATATGCCATTTCATCAACCATGGCCTCTTTCCAAAGTTTTCCATCCTCTGAATCCACTGCTTCCTTCACAGTTCTGGGATCATCATCAGTAACAGACAAAGAAAAATTTGAACAGAAAGCAGATGGACTATACATTTCTGGCTGCCTTCTTTCTCGAACTGATCTTCTCACAGCCGAAGTTTGTGGCTCTTCATCTTCTAGTTCCTCCTCTACTGTAGAGTCTGATTCTTCCTCCTTTAGCTCAAACTCTATCTTCTCAGGTTCCTTTGGTTGGACTTCATGTTTAATAACATCTTTCACCTCTCTGAACACCACATCTCGGATGTACACAACCTTCCTTGTTACTGGGTTCCAAAGCTTATAACCCTTTAAACGATCCTTATACCCAATAAAGATGCACTTTTCATCCAACTTGGTTCTTTTCTCCTTTGGAACATGTACATATGCATCACATCCAAATACCCTCAGATGTGAAAGAGAGGGTTTCTTACCAGTCCATACCTCTTGTGGAGTCTTATCCTCCAACACTGATGAAGGTGACCTGTTGACCAGGTAACATGCAGTATCCACCGCCTCTGCCCAGAATTCCTGTCTTAACTCGACACCACTGAGCATGCTTCTTGCCCTTTCCATCAATGTATTATTCATTCTTTCTGCAACTCCATTTTGTTGAGGTGTATATGGAGTAGTCTTCTGTCGTGCTATACCAAACTTCTTACAGAATTCTTAAAATTTCTTGCTGCAAAACTCTCCACCATTATCTATCCCCAACACCTTTATCTTCTTCTCTGTCTGATTTTCCACGAGAGCCTTAAATTCTTTAAACTTGTCAAAGGCTTCAGATTTCTTCTTAAGGAAATATATCCATGTATTCCTTGAGAAGTCATCTATAAATGATACATAGTATACAGATTTACCCAGTGATGGAACCTTCAGAGGTCCAAACACATCACTGTGCACAAGTTCTAATATCTGTTTCGCCCTCTTACTACCAGAGGGAAAACTCACCTGATTCTGCTTCCCATATACACAATTTTCACAGAAATCAAAATCCAGAGAGCTATTACTCATAACTTCTACCATACCTTTACCATGGAGTATTCGAAGGCCCTTTTCTCCAATATGTCCAAGCATTTGATGCCACAACATGGTCTTTTCTCGAGAGACCACTAGATTTTCTACTCTACTTTCAGGAACCACGGAACTGTTGCACCCATCAACAACAGTGCTACCTTACAGCTTGTACAGAGTTCCAATCCAAACTCCCCACATCAATACCAGTGCTCCCCGAACCATCTTGCGGGTATCCTTCTCAAACACTGTTTTTACACATGCATCATCCAGCTTACTAACAGAAATCATATTTCTAGCTAATGCAAGAATATGTAGAACACCTGAAAGTGTTCTAACCCTTCCACCTTGCAGCTTCAACTTTACTTTTCCACGACCAATGATTCTAGCCTTCCTGTCATCCCCCAAGAAGACATCACCACCATCATGTTTCTCATTCTCAGAGAACCACTCTCTATGGGGAGTGAAGTGAAAGGATGCACCTGAGTCAATCAACCATGCCTCATGATCTACATGTGTACTTGAAGAAGCCAAGTACACATCCCCACCTTCATTTGAGGTGGTTTTTGCCTCCGTAGAAGGAGCCTCATCAGATCCCTTTCCTTTGTCAAGAGCTTTAGATTTATAGTCCCTTTTCAAGTGGCCTTCCTTTCCGCATTTCTAGCACACCACCTTTACAAGTTTTCCTAGAGATTTAGATCTCCCTCTAGATTTAGATCTCCCACTCGATGACTTATTTTTAAAGAGTTTAGACTTCTACGATCCATACTTGATTGTGAGAATGATTTCAGCAAAATCACATAGAGAATCATTTGTCGATGCGTTTCGAACCAACTAGTGTGGTTCATCGTCAGGACAAGTTGAGGAACAATTCTGAGCGATCCGTTAAATAGAGCATGCAGGTCATTCAACGACTATATGAACGGGCAACGGTGAAAAATACCCTTAATAGCTAGAATAGACCAAGGCCTAGGGGAAAGGGTCAGGGATCGATAAATTATTCCAAAAATACAATCATTAAAGAGAACATGGTTCAATATATTACCATAATGATTAACTTCTCAAATAAATATTAATAATTTAATAATAGACTAGGCTAAATTTTATTTATTTATTTTATTTATTCTATTTTTTTTATTTATTTATTTACTAATTAATATTATATATATATATATATATATATATATATATATATATATTATTGTTGGGTTGTGTTATATTCTTTCCACGTAGTTAATAGGGGGTTTGAAGGGAACCCGTAACCCCACTTTATGGGGTCCGCGGCAGCGCCCCGGAAAATTTTGGTTTTGGACCATATGTTAGGTTGGGCGGACCCACCTATGGTTTTGTGCATGATTTTCGCACATGTTTTTTGGACGCGATGGTTTTCGGTCCATGGTATTGGATGCTTCGGCATGTATAAATATGTATTGTAACATTGAAAGGAACATAATGAAAAATCAAGCTGGTAGTCCCGGTTTTGGGATCCAGGGAAAAATCTTTGTGCATATGTGTTTTATGGGTTATGCTCTCGCATTGTTTATTTTCTTTGTTTAAGAATTCGTATGCAGGTAATTTCTGTATAGGGTTAAAACCTACAATTATTATTATTATTATTATTATTATTATTATTATTATTATTAATTAATTTTTTAGTTGCAATACTATTATATTAGCATCAAATAATTAAAATATTGTTATTAATGGTAATATTATTGTATTAACCTTTAGTAATATTATTATATTAACTCCAAGCTATTATTATTAAATTAATTTCAAATTAATATTATTAATAATATTCGTCTAGGGTAAAAAATTTTAATATATGAGTAAAATGAATATTATTATTATTAATAATAGATTAGAGTAAATTTTATTTTATTTATTTTTTATTTATTTAGTAATAATTTTATTAATATACATATATTATTATTATTATTATTATTATTATTATTATTATTATTATTATGTTTTGCAATATTATTATATTAATTTCAAATTAATAGTATTAATAATACTAGTCTAGGGTAAATTTTCTACTGTATGAGTAAAAAAATTACACTTGTTAATTACTAATAATACATGTCTAGGTTGAATAATTAAGATTATAAATTACTAAAGAGACTAATGTTATTAAAAGAGTGATATTACAATTACTAAACCAATTTCATCAAAAGAGAGAATAGTGTCCAGCTAAATAAACCGAGAGGGGTCAGGTGAAGACGAGGCTAAGTTAAAAGGGCTCAGATCCAACACCTACTAATCTTCTAGCCGTCATCCAGAAACAAAATATCTGGATGAACAGCAACGCAAAGTGTATATTAATCATCAAAGTCACTTGTCACTACAATACGCGCTTGTTCTTCAAAATCACGATTCTGTAAATTAAAATTACAATCGAAGTAAAAGACGAGAGATCCCTCTTTAGTTTTCCCTTTTATAGTCAAAAGGAAAAAGATAAATGCAATCCCTTAGGATCGAGATTCAGAACTAAATGCTATATTCAAACAATTCTTCTATCTTGCGTTGATCTTCTTGATTCGTTCCTTGGTTCGACTGCACATGACACGTCTCATTTCCCTTGATTAGCTTTTGTTGTTCCAACTTTGGAATCTAGCAACTGTTCCATCTACTGTTTTTCTACATAAAAAGTAATGAGAGTTAGTTTGGTCGGTCAATTTGTATCAAGAGCAGTTTCATTCATTCCTTATCAAAAACCTATCAATATATTATTATATCATGGCACAAAATGGATAAGAAAGGAGGAAAAAGACAGTAATCAAGAGTAAATACATACCTATTGTAAGGCTCAACACCAGGGACAGGTTGTATGAGTGGTTGACTTGTCTCCTTTGGGTTCTTTTGATGATGTTGGATGATTGTATGTGATGTTCCATCAATTCCACTTCCTTAAGGTGACAAAGGATGTCGAATATGATCATAGTAGCCTCTCTCCTCATGTTTACCTCGATTAGCATGGTTACTTTGGGTAGACCTAAGAGGGGGTATTATAGATTGGTATCAGAGAATGGTTGCATTCTCCTTGGGTCATATCTAGTGCTACAGATATGGGTGAATGTGTTGGTCATGCATGCATGTTAGTTGCGTGTGTGGCTCTTACACTTGCATTCCATGTGCTTGTTGGACTGCATCATATTCATTATGGTAGTATTAAGGTTATCATGAGGAACTTGATGTCGATTTTATGGAATGCATCGTCATGAGTATATGACTAGTTATAGGATTATATGCAGCTTGATTAAATCCTTGTACATTGGGTTGCATTCTTGGTTATTTTAGTACAAGCATCAGTCTTGTAGTTTGATTACAAGAATTGATCGCTTACGCTCGACTAATGAAATTATGCGTATGTGTAGTTGATTAGGAATTTCTTATGAACGTGGATAGTTGCATGAGGCAATGTGTATACTGGAGTAATGGTTGTTGTCATGCATGAGGTTATAGCATGCATTGTTGATATGGCCTTGCATTGACGACTGGACCCTAGTTAGTATGATGGTTATGCATTGATGCACTTATTGATATATGTCTATATGTTATTATGGTTATGTTGTACATGCATCATGCTGACTTGATGACCTTGCAGACAAGGTATACTCCTCGAGTTATGCTAAGGTATGTTGATTTATGGTGATTTAGTTTAGCTAACATAGTATGCCTTGCAAGAAAGAGTTCAGATGGCTAGCATGGTGGTAGACTACATAAAATCTCCTTATGAATCAGATGGGTAGCATGGTGTGGGCACTCTTCTGACTTGGTAGACACATTGAGAAGTTTGAAGGAAGAAACAAGGAGTTTCAAAGCAGACAATGACAAAATCATGTAGGCACAAGAGAAACAAGTAGAGGCGAATGCGATATTACTTCAAAGTTTATCAGATTTACAGTGACATGGACCTCTCCGGATCAGCCATGGACATGAAGACAAAACTAATGAGGCATATGGCAATAGGTCTAATAGTAGACATAGGTCAGATATATATGACGTTATTAGATATGGAAGGATGTGAGACACTCCGGATAGGAGGGGTGACAAACGTAGGTATTACTCTAGTTCTGCTTCTGATAGACATCATGATTGTCGTCATTATCATCCGTATAAGACGAATGATAGGGGATAATTTCCGGATGATTTCAAGAAGGAAAAGCCACCTACCTGTTTGGTCAATTTAGTGTGTCCTAAATTGCTATTTGAAATGTCAATCCGGGATTCGTAAACTGATGAAGTGAAGTGCACTATATGTGAAAGATAACCATTTTCTTAGTCTTTTGTCGTTTTTGAGTTCTTTTTTAGTTTGTTTTTGGGTTTATCTTCTGTGGATTCCCTAGTGTGAGATGGTGAAATTGAAAGTTAAGTATGGATGGTAATGGTAATTTCTACAGTGATTTTCCAAACTTAAAAGTTCTCAAAAAGAAATTTTCAAACTGACTGTAATGAAATCAATTCTCAAAAGGAAGTAAATGTACCAAAACAATGAACTAGTGACAATGGCCCAGTATCCTTACTGCTGTATGAAAAAGAAAATAAAAACTGAACTTAAAGCAACTCAAAGACTGAAAGCAAAGCAAACTAAATCACACTACTTCAACCCACATTCTGACCCTTCACCTTTCGACTCACTCCGGCTATAGGAAGTAATTATAAACAAGCTGAGTAATATGATGTCTAAATTGCAGGAAATTAAATTGCATAAAAAGAAACTAAGATTTAACTACTCATTCATATTTCAACTCTTGAAAATGACATAAGTAATTCAATCTCTAACTTGCAGGAAAGCAAACTAAATCATACTACAACAAGTAATATTCTGATTCCTTACTAATTCAGTCGCTTGGCTATAGAACAGAAATCATAAATAGATGAGTAATATGATGTCTAAGTAGCAGAAAAGTAAATAAGCAAAACAAAACTTAAAAGAAATGACAGTGCTGGAATTAAACTCAGGAAATGAAAATCAGCAGAAAGGACAAGATGATCTCATGTCAGTAGTTATCAAAAATATGTAAATTTGCCCGGGCTGTCTACAAAAACCTGTAAAAGAAGCACTGATCAGCTAACAGTTATAAAAGAAAACATAAAGGAAATATGGATAGCAATGAACATCAGAACAGCGCAATATATACACAAGCAATGATTATAAAAACAATAAATGAAAGCAAGTAAGAAACTATACAAAGCTTTGGTGTACAGGGGCCCTCTGCAACCTCGGCCAGTCAATCACTTAGTCACAAATCGAATTCAGGAATGTTGTCTTCTCATATATTTAAAGTGCAGTAATAAAACAAAGTAAAGCACAGTACAGTGGGCTGATAACAATAGTCAAAATTACATCTCTAAAAAGCTAGCTATCGAGCGTATATCAACGCGTTATTTATAAGTGAAAGTGCTACAACTAATTCCTATATTTTATGCTGCCAAGAGACACGTAAATCTCCTTGGCCTGAGATCTAGCGTTATGGTCATCATGACAGTTGAATCCATGGAGTGGTGGCTGCTCGATTCAGTTCACGGGCTGATCTACAGGTGTGCCAGTACCTCCGGAAACTAAGGATCGTGCCACGCAAACCTTCACGTGGGCAAAACAGAGCCATGCCACCGCAAAACTCCTTGTTTGGCCCTTCCTTTGACCGTCGTTGACCACGACCGTTTATGAGTGATTTGGCTGAACTAAGGGGACACACTCCATGTACACATCACTTGTAGCTTGCCCATGTGGCCGGTTTCTCCATTGGACACCTGTAACATAGGCTTTAACAAAATGGCTGTGGAAACTTGGGCTCGCTGCGGAAAGTGACAAGTTTCCGCAGCTGTTTGAACAAAAATCTAAATCAAACAACAGTCATAAACATAGTTAGGAAACCATTTCATAAGCTCTTTTTAGACTAATATGCAATGATTTGACAGCTTGGTGGATGAAGTAAATGGAAAAAGAAGGCTGAAAGGGTATATAGGGAAGTGCAGGTTTGGGACTCAACACTACCTTTGATGGAGAGATGAAGAAATTGAAATATGTGGAGGCTTGGTTGCTTGGCAGGAGGAAATTCTTTAGATTGCATGATTACTCAGAAAACATGAAAGCAAGGATAGTCCTTTTTAGTCTCAAAGGTAAAGTGGATATTTGGAGAGAAGACATGGAGAATGTCAAGGACATGCATGAGGATGATTTGACTTGGCATGCATTTGAAAGGCTCTTCAAGAAGAAATACTTGTCTAAGAGGTATTATGATGACTGAGTTAAGGAGTTTTATGAGTTGCGGATAATTTCTATGACAAATGAAGAGTATACTAGCAGATTTTTGGAGCTATTGAGATATGTGCCTTACCTCAAAGAGGAGAAGGCCAAGGTTCAGAGATTCATCAGTGGATTTCCACTAGCATACAAATACCAAATTGAGTTCGATGAGCCTAGATCGTTAGAGGAGGCCATCTGGAACTTAAAGCATTGTTATGAGCCGATGAAGCACAAATTTGAGTCGAAACATGACTTGAAGAGAAATGACAAAGCTAAAGAAAAATGGACACCAAAGCAAGGAAGACCTCAAGATGCAAGTGAGAAAGATAATATCATTCCTTACAAGAGATTCAATCCAACTGAGAAGGGACATTGAGAGAAGTAGGCTAGAGGTGGTGGTCGGGAGCCATTGCAGTGTTGGATATGTGTTAAGGATCATCGTAAGAGGAATTATTGCAGTATCAGAGTGGTGGTAGACCCCATATCTATAGTTTTGAGGAGGCACATATAGTTAGTGATGTTCTTCATAGAATTCCTCAAATTTATACAGTTGTGGACAACAGGAAGGCAAATCATTAGGCATCAATCATTGAGATGGACAGTAAGCTTTGTGATCAATTTGTTTTTATTTTGATTGATCTTGGATCTAACTATAGTTATATTAATCCTGACATGGTGGACAAGTGTGGTTTGAGAAAAGAAGTGCATGCATAATCTTGGTTGGTACAGTTGGCTACAGGTACAAAGAAGCGAGTTCACCATTGGGTAAGATCTTGTGCATTTGAGTTAAATGGTATGCACACAAGAACACATTTCAATGTATTTCCATTGGGATCATATAATATTCTTTTGCGTATGGATTGGCTATACCTTCACAAAAGAAAAGTGGATTTCTTCAACAAGGCCATTGAGTGTGTGTATGATAGTGGGGAGAAGAGGACTTTGTAGGGAAAGAAGAAGCCTACATCAATGAGGATGGTTTCTGCTATGTAGGATAAGCGTAGTTGTAGAAAAGGTTATGTGACATTTGAAATACACATTTCCAGTGACAAGGGTAGGGAGGTCAAGGATGCAGATGTGTTAAGTAGGTACCTATTCTTGTAGCAGTTTAAGGATGTATTTCTTGAGGACATTACAGAGTTGCCACCTCATAGGGAGATAGAATTTTCTATTGAGTTGGTTCTAGGGGAAGCTTCAACATCAAAAGCACCTTATAGGATGAGCACACCTAAGTTGTTCGAGTTGAAGTTGCAACAAAAGGAACTGTTGGACAAAGGATACATCAATCCCAGTGTATCACCACGAGGCGCACCGGTGTTGTTCGTAAAGAAGAAAGACGATACTATTAGATTGTGCATTGACTCTAGGCACCTAAACAAGTTAACGATCAAGAACATGTACCCTTTTTCGATAATTGATGATTTTTTTTATTAGCTAAAGGGAGCAGCATTATTCTCTAAGATCGACTTGAGATTGAGATACCATCATGTACGCATCAAGGAAGAGGATAACTTTAAGATTGCGTTCAGGACCAGGTATGGGCATTATGAATTTGTTGTTTTTCCATTCAATTTGACTAATTCTCCAACTACATTCATGTGTTTGATGAATAGTGTGTTGCGTCCTTATTTGGACAAGTTTGTTATTGTATTCATTGATGACATATTGGTATATTCTAAGAATGAGGAGGAACATGTCGAACATTTAGTAGTAGTGTTGAGATTGCTAAGAGAGAATCTATTTTATGCTAAGCTTAGTAGGTGTAGCTTATTTCAGACTGAGGTACACTACTTGGGACATGTTGTCTCCATGGATGGCATAGCAGTAGATCCAAAAAAGATAAGGGACATCATGGAATGGGCAGCTCCTAAGGATTGAGATGAGGTGAGATCATTCATGGGATTGGAAGGTTACTACAGGAGGTTCATCAGGAACTTCTCATGCATTTCATATCCTATCAGATCATTGGAGTGGAAAGGTAAGAAGTTTGAATGGACAACAGAATGTGAAGATAGTTTTAAGCAGCTTTAGCAGATGTTCACACATGCACCAGTGCTAAATATTGTGGATCTAGACACAGAGTTTGTAGTGTGTACAGATGCTTGAAAGAGGGGGACTTGGGTTCTCATGCAAGAAGGATAGGTAGTGTTCTATGAGTCATGGAAACTAAATGAGCACAAGCATAACTATCCAACGCATGATCTTGAGCTAGCAATGATTATGCATGCATTAAAGATGTGGATAATTTATCTTCTGGGGATGAGGTTTACATTGATGAGCGATCACAATGGGTTGAGGTATTTGTTTGACCAGATGAATCTAAATACCAGGAAAGCTAGATGGTTGGCTACCCTTAGTGAGTTTGACTTCGAGTTTAGATACATCAAAGAGAAGGAGAACTGGGTTACAAATGCTCTTAGCAGGAAGGTACAGGTAAATCATATAGAAACTATAAGCTCATACGGGATAGAGTTACATGATAGGATCTTGCAGGAAGGAAAACGGGATGACAAATACATGGAGATCATGCATAGGTTACAATAGAGTACGGGCACATGTCCAAGTTTAGGTACAGGGGATCAGGATGTAGACTATCGTCTCATGACAGATGGCTTGGTGAGGTTTCGAGACAAGATATATGTGCTAAATTGCAGTGAGCTCAAGAATATTATCTTGAGGGAGTTTCATGTGAAACTATATTTGGGATATCCAAGATATCAGAAGACATTGACAGTGGTGATGAAGTTTTACTATTGGATGAATATTAAGAAGGAAGTGGCAGAGTTCACGGTTAGATGTTTAGACTATAAGCAGGTAAAGGAAGAATGCAAGCATCCAGGTGGTCTACTACAACTTATTGCAATTCTAGAATGGAAATGGGAGGTCATTTCCATGGATTTCATCACAGGTCTTCCAAGTACAGTGAAGAAGTATGTTACTATTATGGTCATGGTTGATAGGTTGAGAAAGGTAGTTCACTTCATTTTGATGAAGACTATATATTCATCCAGTGAGGTAGTACAGGTGTTCATCAGAGAGATAATGAGACTGCATGGTGTTCCAAAGAAGATTGTGTCAGACAAGGATGAAAAGTTCACTTCCAAGTTTTGGAAGGAGCTATTTGCAGGATTTGGTACATAATTGGCCTTTAGTACAACCTATCATCCACAGACAGATGGTCAGATAGAGAGGGTCAATAGGATCTTAGAAGATATGTTGAGGATGTATGTGATGCAACAACAGAGGAAGTGGGAGGAGTATCTACCATTGGTTGAGTTCACATACAATAATCGTTATCAGGAGTCCTCGAGGGTGAGTCCTTTCGAGGCATTGTATGGACAGAGTTGTAACACTCCCATCAGCTGGAGTGATCTATTGAATAAGGTATTTATTGGACTAGGCATGTTGATGGACATGGAGCAGGAAATGCAGGTTATAAAGATGAATCTAAAGGCAACATAGGATAGACAGAAGATTTATGTAGATTAACACAGGGTGTTCAAGGAGATTTTGGTTGGGGAGCATGTGTATTTGTGCATCAAGCCCAAGAAAAGATCTTTCAGTATTGGTTTGTGTGCCAAGTTGGCACCAACATATTGTGGACCTTTCGAGATCCTTGAGAGGATTGGACCAATGGCATATCGACTTGCACTGCCTCCAACAATGAAAGTACATGATGTTTTCCATATTTCATTCCTCAAGAAGTACATAAAGGATGTTGATTATGTCATTGATTGGTTTGTATTTCAAGTGGATAAAGAAGGAGAGTTCTAGCCGGAGCCTTAGTGTATATTGTAGTGGAAGCATCACATGCTTAGGAACAGAGCCATAGAGCAAGTTAAAGTGCATTGGAAGCAATTTGGGTCTGAGGAAGCTACATGGGAGATGGCAGATCAGATGCAAGCCCTATATCCTTCATTGTTTATCGATTGATGCAAAGCAGTTTTGGTTTTTTGTTGGCTTATGTTTGGCACATGTTTTGATGATGTTTTGATATTTGTATATGTATATGTATATGGATGTAAATACTACCATGAGCTAAGTTATAAAGCTCCAATAAGCAGAATGGTTATTATCTTGTCATGTTGTCATGATGTTTTTCTTTTGAGCAGGTCCTTCATTGTAAATACTACAACGAGCTAAGTTATAAAGCTCCATAGACAATATGTTAGCATTTTCAACATTTTTTCTGTGGTCTTGGAGTGGTTTAACACCGAGGATGGTGTTCCCCAAGGGGGAGGGTTATGTAACAACCCTGGTGAAAAGTTCATGTAATAAAGGTTAATAAAGGAAAAATAAGACCATGGCTAAGGGAAACTTATTCCAAGCTAAATGTTGGGAAAATATGTCCTAGTGGGCATCACTGGATGTTTGTTTTGGCTAAGGAAAATGGGAAAAGGCTAAGGCATAGGGATTAAAAGGTAAAAAGACATTTTTGGCACATTTATTTATGAATGTAAAGGAAATTAGGAGAAATGTAAGGTGAAAGGTCACAAGTTGTATGTGAGGAGGAAATTAAAGGAAAATAATGGAAAATGAAGAAAATAGAGGCCTCATTCATAAAAAGGTTTCTGAGGATCAATTGGTAACCTTTTGTCAATTCACTTTTGGAGCTCTCTCATTTCTCTCTCTCTCTCTCACTCTTGGTTACTTAAAGTTTTCTTGGAGAACTCTAGTTTGGAGCAAAGGAAAGGGAAAGAAGGAAAAGAAAAGGAAAAGCAAGCAAGGATCAAGGAAAGGAAAGTAGGATCAAGCAACTTCAACAGGAATACTTGTAGGTAAACTTTTGCATGTGTGATTTCCTATCTGGTTTGGACATGCATGGATTTGCATGTTGATGTATGGTTCTCTTCCTTTCGGTGGCATGGTTTTTCTGAGTTATGATAGTGGATTTCATCCTAGCCTAGCCTTTTTCCAGATGCCATGGTATGTTGGGATTTTTATTTCGGTTTTTGAGCTTTGGTTTTCCAGATGGATTTTTAAATCTGGGGGTGGTGGTGATCTTAAGATTCATTCCCAAAGGCGTAGGAATCCCTTAACCAGTTTTGGTGGGATACACGGTAAATCCTAATGGAGTAGTCTCAGTTTAAGGTCTAGTGATCCGAGTTTGGATTGCGGTAAGCTCAAGAGACAAGTAGATGGAAAATTATTCAAGGATAGTGATGGATTTTAGATGGCATTCCAAGTTCTGTTCAGTTGTTATCAGAGTAGCGGTTTTGGTTTGATCACGGTTCGATGAGAGTGGAGGTGGTTTAACCTATGGATTCCCTTGGTTGTTCTTGGATTGGCTATTCTATGAGATCCCACATTCATGCTTGGAATATGGCACGGGGGTGACTGGCTGAAAGAGAGATTTGGTTCAACCATGTCTATGGTCAAGTGCTACGTGGATGTCTCGAACCTGGTCAGATTTCCTATGATTAATAAAAGCTAAGTTCTCTTACTTTTTCATTGATTTATATGTGGATTTAATGGTTGTCATATATTTGATATTTATATGGTTTTATGCTAGTTATAAGCATGGTCGAATGACTGGTTTATTTCATGGTTATTTCACATATTTACATGTAATTGTTAAATAGATGGATGCAAGACCTAACTGGTGATGTAGTAGTTCAATGGAGAATGTGGTGATCCTTCTAGTTATGTTTCATTAGTTGTTTCAGTCGTTTATGATTTGTCTTGTATCCTAGAGCTGTAGGTTGCATTGATGCCAAGTGTTTGATAGAATGTCAGTCCCATTTGGGGATGCTCAGGCCTAGTCCTAAGGGTGATTTTTTATTTATCAGCATTATTATTACGTTTTTAATGAATTTTGGAAGTTATAACAAGTTCTGGGAAGAGGGCAGGATTCTGGGCTTGAAAAGTGGCTTAAATCTCGAGGTCGTTGGCACAAAACTAGAAATTTTAGTCCACAGTCACTGGCAGGCAGGCCTGTGAGAGCGAATTTGGGTTTCTGGTCACTCCCTTGCCCATAGCATGAGAGTGACTATGGCCTAAGAGCTGCATAATAGTATTGGGACCCAGGGACAGGCTGTTTGAGTGGCTGACTTGTCTCCTAAGGGTTCTGTTGATGACGTTGGATGAATGTATGTTATGTTCTCTCGATTCCACTTCCTTAAGGTGACAAAGGAGTTCGAATCTAATCATTGTAGCATCTCTCCTCATGTTTACCCCGATTGACATGGTTACTTTAGGTAGACCTGGGAGGGGGTGTTAAAATCTGTATATTTCATTAGTCAAAAAATATGAGAAGATTACAATGCTTTGCTCAAGCCCAAGCAACCCCTACTATATCTCTATCTATCTCACTATTTCCTAGACAAGCCCAGACCAATACTTAACCAAATTTTGGCTTGATCAAGTCCCTATTTCCTCTCGTTTTTTTCTTGGGAATTATCCCCTTATTAATTAGGGAAATTCCTCAATATGAATTGCATAATCCTCATAGGCCTTCCCCTGACTACATACACCACCTGTACAATTCAGATGATTATACAACTGATAGTACATTGTCCTTGAACTCCAATATTAACTGGGTAACTCTCAAATATGACCTGCATGAGTTATTTTTGAGTGAATCATTAGTTAATTAGTTGAACACATGAAACAACACCCCACTGTATGACCTCCTACTAGTTACTCCATCAGTTGTAACTAGTTTAACTGACTTTAACTCAATTAAGCTAAATTAATTAATTACAACTCAAAATAAACTCAACCATCGCTCCTATAAAGTAGGAGACACTCTACATGACTCAAGTTAGACCCTCAAATAGAACTAACTGAGCCATCTAAGTTAGTTTAAATTAGTTAACTTGTAAAAGTTGTCTTGTGACATGGAATTACAATTTTACTCCTAATTTAATTCAAGGGCAAAATTAAATTAAGATTTTCTTATTGCATTTTCAAAAACCTCACTAGATGCATCTGAGAGATTATGTTCTCAGGTATAAAATATGGTAGTAATTAAAAGTTTACCATATAATTTAGGAAATGTTGCATCAAGGTTTCTGACTGGTTACACAAGGCAAGCTAGAATTGGATAGAGTTGTAACACCAAACTTATGACATCTGACTTTGTTGTAACTTTTATTGCATTGCCACAATTTTACGCAACGAGATAGGCTGGTTTGATTTAAGTGAAAATAGCAATGGGTTGTTGTAATCACGTTTGGTGTCTGATGTGACATTAGTGAGAGGTGCCATTGCAGACCAAATTTCAACAATTGTGCAAAATGTGGTGCTTATAGTGATTGCATTTGTGATTGAGTTCATTTTAGTACATAGTAACCAGAAGGTGGATGTGAGACATCTCATCCTTCCATGGTTGTGGTTAAATCTTGAGTTAACATAAATTTCACAAATGCTTGTTTTATATCATAAAAGAAGTGGTGAAAGAATTAAAGCAAACAATCGCTTTATTGATTGAACGTACTTGTGTGTTGTAGAACTTATTAAAATTCACTTGTTAAAGGATAATTATAAGGAGTTGTTATCTATAAATGTGAATGTATGAATCATTATTATTGTTAAAGGAAAACCTAGGAATAAACTTTCACTAAATATCTCTGTATCAAGATGTTAACATGTTTTTTTTCAAAAATGAACTCTTCATCAGTAGAAACAATTTTTTTTCATTGTTTTTAATTAAAAGACCTACCATCACTGTACCTAAATGAAAACATGTGATAAATATGAGAACACTTGTGTGTTATCATAAAACCTACCGCATGACTGGTAGAGTCTATCTAGGCTTTTGTTTAGGAAATTTGTAATTTTAAGTTGTTGAATTGTAGTATGGGAAGTTTTTGAATTTCATAATCAGAATGCTTTAAATATAAAGTAGTTGTCTATCTTTTGTACTTATTCATGCAATTGGAAAAGAGTTGTAGATTTGTGCATGGAATGTTTGGTTATTATTAATGGAGCATGATATACTTATGCATGCAATGGATTTAATGTTGTGTTTCAGAAGGTCTTTAGTTTTCTTGGCACTTTCCAATTGCAAGCTAATATAAAAATTCAGTTGTAGACAATCTCAATTTCATAATTGGTGTCTTGCCCAAGCCAAAATCTATAATTCTCATTTATGGAAGCTTTAATCTTATATTTTTCTTGGAATGCAAAGATTGATGTCATGCAAACACATAAATAATCCACACAAGAGCACAACAATGCTTCAAGTTATAGTGAATGACATCACCTATGAGATTCCTTGTGTTTTTTGTACCAGATGCGTATCAAATGACACATGGAATTTTTTTGCAGCATCAATGGCAGATTGGCATATTTGTCACTTGTCATATCATTTGTAGGGTACGATTTTGTTTCATATAGAAGATGGTGATCAATCGAATGCCTTCAAATTTTTGTTTTTATGGTTGGTGAAGGTTTTCCTTTTAGTAGGTCACAAAACATCTTCTAGCATGTCTTTCAGATGAGAAGAGAAAATATTTCTCTAGTTCAAAAATGCCCACTTCTAGGATCCATTTTAAACAAATCTAGAGCCTTTTCTGGAATTTGCATTGATTAAGTAGTGAGTCTGAAATAATATGTAATTGACATTATATAAATTGAAATTTATCTTTCCGAATACAATCCTTCCAGTCACTGACATTTATGTTTGCAAATACAATTTGTTCCAATGAAATATACCATCAATTCATCATTATATTTTTTAATAGTTAGAGTGATTTTATTGTGGAAGTTTTAATTCTAGCAAGTTGACATGTTTATGTTGTTGGCTGAGTATTAGCAACCTCTCATGCCTTTGAAGTGAGAGGGAGTCAGATTAAACTCTCCAAAATTTTGTCAATTGAATCTAGCTTAGGTAGTTAGGTGACATTATTGTAATACCAAGTTCAAGTGAGTATGTTGTGTCCTGAAATGAAATTACTTTGTATACTATATATGTGAACCTAGATACTAGTAACCTTGCTCTTACTTTAGGTTATAAAAGACCAATTTTTTCATCCAAACAATTTTCCAAACTCAAAATTTATTTTTAAATAAACTAATTCATATTTATAATTTAAATATTCAATTATAATCTTAACCTTGAAACCAAAAAACATATAGCTAACCAATTCTCAAATTTTACTTAAAAATGGTATTATTTTACTTTCATGAAAAACAAAATCACGACATTCATTAAAAAATGGTATTCTAATTAATTAAAATATATACCATTAAATGATATTCTAATTAAATAAAATATGTAACATTACATAATGTGAGCACCTAAATAAAACTTTTAAAACAAAGTTTGAATGTTTCAACCATAACTTTGATATTTTGAAATGTTGTGAAAGAAAAAAATTAAAATCAAATCTAAAATTTAAGTGGTGCTATAAAATTTGTTTTTACTTTTACTTATTTTTTAAAATAATTTTCTCATAGTTTATAATTAAAACTAAAATTTAAAAATCAATCTCTATTTTCTCTTTTGTTGATCAAAAACACTAAATTTATATTATTGAAGATAGAACAAGTACATTCATGTGGTCATCATTTCATCCCGCCTCACTCCAACTAGATTTGTTGGTGAGGAGAGTTGAAATATAAAGCAAAAGATTTAACAATTTGCACCTTATTTTGAGAGGGTTTCGCATCCATACAAGCCAAAAAGCTGACAAAATTAGAACACAACCTAATACATTCATTTATGGGTGGTGAGTGTAGTGGATGAAAATCTACATGAGCCAGATGCTCCCTTTAGTCATGCTGGTGAAATTCAATATGCTTAAGTTGAGCTTCAATCCCTTGCAAATGTTCATTTGTTCTTTGCAGGCTTCTATGAACATTTTCCAATTGTTCCAATATTTCCTATTGAGTGATTTTTATATCATTCCAGTAGGTGACATTTTCATTGCAATCTTCATAGCGGTGGTCATGAAGGATATCCAAGTTGGCCTGGATTCCTCTCAATTTATCTACAATTGAATCCAAAGAGGCGTCATGTATAACATGACCCAGGGGTGGTGTCACACGGAATCTGTCAAGGGTGCGGACACAGCTGACCTTCCTAGAAGTCTAAGACATTCTAATGACAAACAAGACAAAATGGAGTGATCTTTCTCTAAATACACCTTTTACAACATGAAAACTACAAGTGTTTAGGCTTACCTTATTCCAAAACGCTGTTGTTGAAGTCCGTTCTTGACGATCCGGATGAGCTCCTCCTTCAAGTCAATTCCTGCAACCACAAACAATCAAACAATTACCAAGCACTTGCATTTCATATAATAAAACATATATTCAACATGCAGACCAAGGAACACATGAAATAACTCATTAACACAAGCTATTGAGAAAAATAAACTAGTTTGTATTAATAACGAAACAAAGAAACTCTTACAACCTGGCCTTGGTGTTGTGCAAGTTCCTCCCAGGGTCCATCAAGGGTTTTCCTCTACTTTGACAAAGCTCACCCTCTCCCAAGTAGAATCAAGTGAAGACAATCTCTCCTCACAAAGGCTCTAATGGAAGACCTAAATCCTGCAGCATTTACCCAAAGAAAATGTATAGCTTCAACCTCTTCTCCTTCTGGCTCAATGCCTTTATTTATAGTGTTGTAAAGAGGTTATTCAGGTCCACTATCAATGGGATCATCCCCCTCTATGGGTGGGATAGCTCCCTTATTGATGGGATAAGTTCCCCCTTAATAGAGATACATGAACCAACTGGAGGCGCATCCATTTCATCAAACCGACCTCTAGAATGTTCTAGAAGTAACCACAAGTAACTTTTTCAAGATAAAACTCGCGCATTTTGCCTTTTACAGAGGGACGCACCTGTCCCTTAACATACAGAGCGTCCATGGACGCATATTTTGTGAACAAGGTCAGCGTCCCCGCAGGTAAGGCTAGAGAGAACCTGCGACCCCAGAGATAAACATAGTTTTTACAAGACTTTCTCTCTTCTTTGAGTTTGAGGTGGATAACAGAGGCATGAGACTTGCCTAAGAGGGTAGCATGACTGTTGATTTGAGCCATACTAACTGTAAGTAGTCGAGGTGACATTTTTTAGTGTAACAGGTGGTGCAAGGTTTTGTGCTATCTCCTCCTCCCTATCCATGCTGGTTGAGTGAGCCTCACTAGAGGAATCGGCTCCGCCACCTTTGATATCTATGTGAAAATGGTATCCACCCCCACAATGGGGTATTCCTCGTTGCCTCGACATACCTGCAAGCAAAAGAAAACTTCCAAGCAGAACAAGACCCCACTTTAGCACGTTGACCTCACCACATCACAACACAATCCCAAATACCACCACAAGGCTACAAAATACCTAGGTTTTAGGGGATGAGTGCCACGAACCCAAGACCAGACCACCCCAAGCCACCCGACACAACAAAGATAATTTAACCCCTCGAAAGCACATAACCCCCAAGACCTAACATTGTATTTCGCGTAGTCTGACAGAGTAGGTCTACCAAGCCACTGAGGGCCTCCTAGCTTAACAATCAAGCTTTCACAAAACACACAGGCTAAATTTCTCCTACCCCCGAAACCTCGCTCAACCTCAACCTCTAAGCCGATTGGGATTGCAGTCATGAGAGAATGGTTCAGTTTATCACAAGCCCACCACTGGAGGCTCAACATTATTTTCCCAGGTGTCTGAGACACCATGTAAATACCCCTAAATACTTCCCACCCTGAGTAACTCATAGGGCCATTAAAACAATTCCAAGTCTTTTTCACATTATGGGTGACTAACTTCACCCAGCACAACCACCGTCTCCCTTGAACAAGAGCCCAAAAATTAACAACAGAAAGGAAATAAGATATAACAAACAAGCACTAGTCTAGGTGATAGAGAGTTACCCAGACATGCCAGATGAAGGATTTCCATTGGCACAAAAGAAGATACGTCATCTGATGAAGACACCAAAGCCCAAAGAGAAAGCAAGTAGTGACCCAGTCAAATTCCCCTGACCTTAGTGCACCTGGATCCAAAACGAAGTCTTGAATACAAAACCATACACATTAATCGATGCCAGTCACTGAATCCTTACTGCCCTAGCTCTTTGGCTTTCGTCGTAAGCCTGAACAGTAACTATGACCATCACCCTCATGCTCAATGTTTTTTTTCATTGCCCACTACAAACAAACTACAACCTTCATCCACACGAGCAGACGATATACCCCTCCCTTGTCTAGAGACTTCCGATGTCAGACAGAGTGCCCCCCATCAACTCTCATTAATCCACACATGGATCATAGTTGGCTGAGGGTGGGGACCCCAAGGTCCTCTCTAATGCGTGTCAGTCACCCCCATCGAGGGAAATCAATCTCTACATTCAAATAAACATTCTTTTTTATTTTAATTTTAAACTTAAAATTATACTTTATATAATTTATTTGAAACAATGTCTACTTCTATATAAAGAACTCAGGAAATACAAATTAAAATGAACATGGGAAACTCTGTGAATCCAGTCACTCTTTTTTTTCTTCATTTCGTTCATGAACACTGGGTGGCTACTACATCCACAGGAAAATCTAGGTAGATCAACCCGAAGAGATCTACCCATTGGCCAAACTAGCAAGGCCTAACCTCAAGGGTGTCAAAGAGATTTTACCCGATAAGCGAGATACTTAGCAATAAGAACTCAACCAACTAAGCTATCCCTTAGGGGTTACAAACCAACCAATGAGTCTCAATTGAAGTCCTCCAATACATCTCTACAAATTGTGAACCACTTTGAAACCAAAAAATAAAATATCAGAATTAAAATAACTATTACCAATAACGTTATTTTTTTGGGAAATAAAATTTTATAAATTCTCAATATAGATTTATTTTCATTTGCTTATATCAATTATTTATTTTATTTACGTCTATTACTTAAAAATACATAAATTTAATTATTTGGCATACAACTTTGTCAATTCTTTTGTTAGGGGGAAGGGATTTAGTTATTCAAAATATTTATGTTATTTATTTTAATTATTAATTTCATTTTTATTACATTTTTATGAATATTTTTTAATCAAAATTTAATAATTATTAAAAATAATTTAAATTAAAAAACGATTTATTTTAATTTAAAAATTAATCTATTTGCAGAAGGGAGTTTTTGTTCTTCAAATTATTTATTTCAATTATTAATTTCATTATATTACGATTTTTTAAATATTTTATTGATTGAAATTTAAAATAAATTTTAACAACAATATTTATTTTGGGAAATTAAAATTTTATAAATTTATTTTAATGAGTTGTTTTTAGTGCGAATTTTTGGAAGTTTTTCAGTGGATTTTTGCAGTTTAATTTCTCTAAAATCCACAAGTTTGATGGGTAATCCGTGCAAAATAGAAGTGCCCTAGGGGTTTTTGAGTGTGCTTCTCTAAAATCCATTGAAATCACAAGTTTGATGGGTAATCCCTACACAATAGAAGTGCGCTAGGGTTTTTGAGGGTGCTCAATCCATATATAGTAAAAAAAACTAATTGAAATAACACAAATCAAGATTTCACCACAATTTTTTCCATCAGATTCAACACTCGAAACTCCAAAAAATCACTCATAACAACTCCATTATTTTAATTTACTTATATTATTTATTTATTTCATATATATTTATTAATTAAAAATATAAAAAATTAATTATTTGGTGTAGAACTTTGTCATCATTTTTTTTGTTTTGGTGGATGAGGATTTTATTCTTCAAATTATTTATTTTAATTATTAATTTCATTATATTACATTTTTATAAAAATTTTATTAATTAAAATTTAATAATTATTAAAAATAATTTAATTTAATTTTGGTGGAAAGGGATTTTGTTTTTCTGTTATTTATTTTAATTATTAATTTTATTATATTATATTTTTATTAATAAAATATAATAATTATTAAAAATAATTTAAATTTAAAAATAATTTATTTTTATTTCAAAATTAAGATATTTTTATTTCAATATGTGTTATTATTAATTTTTTCATTTTAATTTTCAATATCATTTTAATCTCAATGTCCTCATAAAAGATATTTATCTATAACTCTCCAGAAACATGTGAAGTTACTACAACTAAACTAATATATAACAAGCTCACAAGGCACATACCTCATGAAATTGGGGTCTTCATTGATGTAAGCCTAAATTAGAGGGGGTAATTTATCTTGCAAAGGAAACATTTTCAAACTAGGTAACATCTAGATAACATAACATATCAAATATATTTTCATCTCCGCTATTCATCCATATGCTACCGTGTTTCCTTTGCAACATGTGGTACAATTGCTAGTTATTTTACAGTATGTAGTTATTCCCCATTCAATTCTTCTCCCTTTCCCCCTCCCTCCTTCCTTTATTGTCCATTTTGTTTTCATAATTTATCCGTCTAATTCTGTTTTCATATTTTAACCCTCTAATTGTATTTTCATGTTTTATTACTAGATTATGTAGTATTTATCTAATATTTTTTTCTATTTTATAATTAATTCCTTATTAACTTTAATGGTCAATTCTAAATCAAATTTTATTGGTAATTTAAAAACATTCATGATTTCGAATATTTCCTTTGACCTTTGAATTCCATATTTCACCTTAACCTATCCTTTCTAAAGTTCCTCTACCATATTTCACCCTAACCTATCCCTTGTAAAGTTCCTCTACCATGTTTACATTCTTGTTTATATTTTATTTATCAAGTATATAGTATTTATTTTTCCATTTTCTAATTAATTATTCATTAACCTTAATTGTTAATTCAACAATAAAAAAACATTTTTAATTTATTAATTACATTTGGTAAATTAAAAATATTTTCATTATTAATGTTCTCTTTGATCTTTGAATTCTAACATTTCTCAAAATCCTATGAATTCTAACCTTTCTCTAACACTTATTTAAACATATATGAGGATGTCTGAAGTGTCCACTTGAAATAAGCATTTAAACATATATGAGGATGGCTGGAGTGCCTACTTGAAATACTTATTTAAACATATAAGAAGATAGCTGGAGTGTCCACTTAAAATATTGTATATAATTCTGACACCAGTTACATAATGATTCTAATGTATTTTTTGTGGATTATAATCTTGGAGATTTAAACCTTAAATCTTACCTAACACTTTTTATTAAAAAACTCACCAATTAAACTTCAACCCATGGAATTAAGCCCAACCCCTCCTGCCTTTTTTTTTACCCAGTAAAATATATAACCAAAAAAGTGTCATATTCTTTAAAAAAAATGATGCATCTAAAAGTTCACCGAACATTTAATTTTTATGCATATGTACTAGTTGCATTACCCTTGTTGTAGCTGATAATGGCTGCAAGAACAGCTCTGTGGGTTCTGTTCGTTCGAATGATCTGGTGTTTCATACTAGCATTTTCACGGGCTTTATGGTGTGAATTGATACACCATAAAAAAACATTGCTACAAAAGTCCAAAACCACTTCAGTCAGCGGTTGTAGGGCACCTGAATGCCCTGTATCTTTTGGAAACATGCAATGTAACCCTCTTAGATCTGCAGTGTAAAGAACATATGGAATCCTCTTATATTTCTTTCTTTCTTATAATATTTTTCTACTCTTCTCAGCAAAAAGAAAGCAGAGGGACAGTGGTAAGTTGAATGATTCAGTGCCACGTCTTTTTCTCGATGAATCTTTTCTACCGACCTGACATACTTGATCTTTAATCTGACTTCTTGATCTCTTTTAATCTTTGATGATTCTGCTCAGTTTTGATGACTGGTTGTTTTCCGGTTGGTTTCATTACAGAAAAATGACTGGTTGTTTTCCGGTTGGTTTCATTACCTTTCTGTAGGTTACAGATTGCTTTCCAGGGATGCTTTTACAGGATTTATCGCAGAATGTGGTGGATGACATTGCCATGGCAGCTCACAGTTGTGGAGGTGTCTCATTCAGAGAGGTGTTTTCAGCATGAACGATCCAAATGGGCCACAAATCTCTTTCATTTTTTATTTAGTTCATTTACGGTATATATTTTCAAGATTAGGGTTCCTTTCCTTTTGTGCACAAACTCCGGCCATGGTTGCTTCACCAAATACAAAATCAAGGTCTATTCCAAGCGGTTTAGGGTCAGATTCAAGGGCAGGAAAGGAATTTCAATGGCTTCATGAAATACATGAAAATGAAGGTCTATTTCAAGCGGCTTTAGGTCAGATTCAAGGGCTACAGAGGCATTTCACTGGCTTCATTAAATTCAAAAATATCAAGGGCCATTTCCAGCGGTTCGGTTTAAGGTCAAATTCAAAGTGGTTCTTACAAAGTGGTTTGTTGATGTTTTATTGTTTTACATGGATGAGTGGGGAACTTAGATTTCAAGGCAAGAATCCACCGAATTAACTCAGATAATTGTAAGCATAACGCACCCAAATACCCATCTGTTACGTTTGTTTGGTTTATTGAATTCCATCGATAACCTAATGACAACAACTTTTTTACCATGTATTTTGAAGAGGACTTTCTTATGCTGTATTCTTGGTCTTATTTTTGTTTGAAAAATAATGGAAATTTCAGCATGATTTTGATAAAATTGGCTGAATTTTTTGGGAATCTAAGTTAAGGTTGTTAGGGTTCAAGATTGAGGCTTCATTTTTGTCTGGAAAATAAGAGAAATTTTGCACAATTTTAATAATGTTGGACAGAATTTTTTTAAAATCCAAGTTACAGTTATCAAACTTCAAGATTTTAAGTATCCAAATTTTTTTAATAATACTAAATCTATTTCCACTATAAAAATATAATAAAACACATAAAAATTAAGAAAAAAAACAAACATGTGCAGGTATAAATCATATATGAAACTCTTTATGAAAATGATGTGATGACATCTATACATTGTAATGATTTGAAGTGGGTTTTTTAATTACTAGTTGTTATTAGATTTGGTGCTTGTGGTTTCATTTTTTCTTTGATTTGTCAGGAGTATAGATTCATCTTTAAGTACAGATCTAACATGTTGAGAGGGATCACATTTATTCACATGCAAATTTCTTTAAAAAGAAAAATACAATGTGTTATTTTTCATTGTTTAAATTGTACTTTTGAAAGCTAAATAGAGTATATATAGGACCAAATAAACTTTTTTTCATCATATATACATATTTTTTAAAATGATATATAATATATATCTAATTTATATTAAAATATTTTACATCACATTTTATCAGGAAAATTAAAATGAATTTTTATTATTAATATCTTTTTTGAGTATATATCAATATTAATTCTTATTAAAATATTTGATTGGTAACCTATGATTGAATGTTTTATTATATACCACATTAAATGTTTTATTTTAACAATTCTTTTTCTATATATAGATATGTATGAAGTTGATATCAACATAAATTGGTTAACATAGATCTTCAAATAGTCTATTTAAATCTCTTTTGAATTTTTTTGAAAAGTGTAAGATTTAAACATGTTACTCATTTTATTATATATAACATTAAATGTTTTATTTTAACAATTCTTTTTCTATATATAGATATATATGAAGTTGATATCGACATAAATTGGTTAACATAGAGATTCAAATAGTTTATTTAAATCTCTTTTGAAATCTTTTTGAAAAGTATAAGCTTTAAACATCTTACTCTTACATTTTTTTACTTCGGCTCATCTTTTTTATTATAACTATTTAGAACATAATTTCTAAGTTCTAATTTTATTTTAAAGGGGGAGGGACTAACAAACTTACACATCCCCCTCATACTAGATTGTAGAACCAACATAGATCCATTTTAAGTACGGATCTAACATACAATGCATTATTTTTCATGGTTCAAATTGTATTTTTGAATGCCAAATAAAGTATATATGGGACCAAATAAAAATTTAAACTTTTTAGAGCGTGGATGGATCAAATTTCTTCACGTGCAAACTTTTTTAGAGTGCAAAATAGAATGTGTTATTTTTCATTGTTTAAATTGTATTTTCAATGCTAAATAAAGTATATATATATAACCAAATAAAACTTTTAACTATAATTTTTTTCTATATATAGATATATATGAAGTTGATACCAAAATAAATTAGTTAACATATATCTTCAACTAGTATATTTAAATCTTTTATTGAAATATTTTTTAAAAGTATAAGATTTAAACATTTGATTCACACATTTTTTTTTACTTCTAATTACTATTATTTTATTGTAATTACAGTCACATTATTTTACTATTTAGAATATAATTTTTAATTTTTAATTTTATTTTAAAGAGGCATGAACAGACAGACAAACTTACACATCCCCTCATATTGAGCTATAAAACTTACACATCCCTTCATACTGAACTGTAAAATAAACCTTTTGCTTAAAAAAATTGTAAATTTTAATTATAATTTAAAATATATATTACATTTACAATTTATTTATTATTATAAAAAAATATTTTAAACATTCATTATAAAATAAAAAATTATAAAACTAAAATAAATTTATATGAAAATTGAGCACAAAATAAGATATTACAATACATTATATAAAATAATATGAACAACATATATACATATTCATCCTATTACGTAGTATTTCCTCCATCCAAGATCAAAATAAAAGATATTAAACTTTTAAGAGTGCATCATGCAACAGATAAACCCGTTCACATCCTTAATAAAAAATAATTTGAATCATAAAAAAGGGTGGTCTAATTCAATGGAGATGCCCTCCACTTCCTCCACCACACAACAATTTGTTTGTGCCTCTGTTTTAACATGCATTAAATTTAATGATATAAACAACCTTTAAATTCATGACTCCTCTTACTTATTTAAATTTTTAGGGAAGGCTTTCTTAAGTTATGTCGAGGCTCTTAATGTATTAGTCACTTCATTATTTATGTGTTTAAAAAATTTAAAAATTTTGTTTGTTTGATATTAGATAACATACTTAACCTTCGTACAACGCATCACATCAATACGAAAACATCAATTCGCTATAAAGAAATTAAAATTAATTTTATTCATTTACATTATTAAGGAAGGCTTCATTAAAATATGTCCAAACTCTTAATTTATTAATTATTTCATTATATATTTGTTTAATAATTATATAATTTTAAAGTTTTGTTTGATTGATATTAAATTATATACTTAACCTTTGTATAACACACCATGCTAATAAAATACACCAATTAATTATATAAAATAAAATTAATACATATTGCAAATATTTTGGCATATCACTTGCTTAATTTTAGAATAGTTTACTTTGAATCAACCACGAAAAAATCAAATCAGATATAACTTACAACTTTTTTAATAAGCTTAAAACACAACAAAATAGAAAATGTAAATATATGTAGATTGCATTTAGTCAACAATATTGTATTTGTACTTGAAACATGAAAGAGATTGAAGAAAAAGGCAACTTTTGAATAATTACTTAATGAGTTTATGATTCAATATTGAAAAAAGGTATTATAGACCATGTGTGAATTTGCCTATGTTACTTAGTGCAATGGATAAAAAAGATTCCAAATAACATAAACACTTAAACAATTAGAAAATACATTCAAACACATCCACACAAAACAAAGTTAATAAAGGAATTCACCAAACTTCCTGGCTACGTCTCCTCATCCTTTCACTTCCAGTGATGATCTCTTTATTATGTCTACAAATTGTTGTTATAGGTGTGAGCTCAGATACAGAGTCTCAAACACGAAAATGGATTTCACCACTGTGTTTAGCTCGAGTTTTCGAGTCAAAACGAGTATACACTTGACCGTACTTGGCCACTATGACCTCCAGAACCCCTAGAACGGTTCAAAACTACACTTTATCAACTTTTTCTATGTTATGGTATTAATATACCACATATAGTTACAAACTGCGATAATCGTGAAATAATACGATTACACTAAAAACAGAGGATAAACCAAAGGACCAACTGGCGTGGAATTGACCCCGACTGTCCGACCTTTTCCTAGCTCAGATCCTGATGCCATACGATCTAACGGCTATTGCGTCCCGCTCGTCAACTAATCCAGACAACCTACACTGTCAATGTCGATCCGATGGCTATCGCGCGATCTCGCACTCCAACTAGCACGTCGGTTAATTCTCCAAAAGCACGCGAGAAAAGCGGTTTTGAGTTGCTATGTGTCAATCGCTAAGTGGGATCACGCATATTTTTGAAAAACCATTCCTAGCCTTTGAGGCGTGTGAGAAACCGTTTACTGCTTCCCTGCCGGAACTCAAAGAAGTTTAACTTCTTTAGACTAACCTCATCAAGTCCGCTTTTAAAGATAACCTACCTGCATGTCTCAAAGCGATATGCATCGATTTCCTTTGATCGGCTGATCCAATGACTGTGGTGCAAACCAATCACACATATGCCATTCCTTCTCTGCTGACATCATCCAAAACCTGCGACTCATTCCTGGTTGCCACATGTCCTGCTAACGTAGGCATTGACTTTTTTTACCTAAATCTTTAATTGGCTCTAATTTCTTCATCCGGACCCGGATTTATGCGTGATTTGCACAATTGGATTTGTATTAATGAGTACTTTGAATTAAGTCTACTTTCACTTGCATTTGAAGACTTTTGATTTGGAGGTACAAATGAATCCATTTTGGATCACTCCTCCCCACTAGAAGCTTTTGGTCCACCAAAAGTTGGTTTTAGCTATCGAGTAAGTGAGGATAAAGTTCCTTCACTTTTCCAATCTCTATCCATCGTGATTTACTTGGATTTGTACCTTTGAGTCCAACCCGAAGGTACTCAACATTTCCCTCTCGCGAAGTTCTTATCCTCCTGTAACTCATTGAGATAATCGGGCAATAGATCTTCAATGGAAGGTAGCTGACCTTGCTCTTCGGGATCTTCAATCAATGAAGGTTCAACATTTACGATAGAGTAGATTTGCATGTAGGCTGGTAGATCTAGGCGAAAAGCATTTTCACCAATTTTATCAAGTCTTTTGAAAGGACCATATCTAATTGGTTTTAACTTTTTCCTTCCCCTGATAGTCTTTCTTTGCTGATATACAACCAAACTTTATCACCAACTTGAAAACTATGCTCAACTCGATTCTTGTCATGTCGTGCCTTATACTTTGCTTGGCTCTTTTCTAGTTGTTCCTGTACTGCCTAGTGAATTTCCTCGATTTATTCAATGAAATTGGTTGCTTTGTCCACATCATTGTGTCCATCAGCTACTATGTCTTTACCAAAGACAAAATCCAAGGGAGACTTTGGTATAAAACCAAAACAAGTCTCAAAAGGAGATCTCTGACTAGAATAATGTTTTTCATGGTTGTAAGCATGTTGCACATAACTCAAATGCTCATCCAAAAGTTTGGGATGCTTGCTGCAACATCCTCGAAGCAACTGTATCATTGTCTTGTTGACCACTTTTGTCTGACCATCTATTTGTGGATGAAATTTCGTGCTCTTCTTTAACTTTGTGTCCATTAACTCCCATAGACTTGACCAAAATTTCCCAACAAATCAAGAATCTCAATCAGATACAATAGAAGTGGGTAACCCAAAATGAACCTATACATTTTGAAAGAACAACTTTGCAGTTTATTCAGCTGTGACCTGTTTATTACATGGTGTCAAGATACACATCTTACTAAACCTATCCACAACTACATACAAATAATCATGACCCTTTCTAGACTTTGGCAATCCCCCAAAAAAATCCATGGAAACACTTATCCAAGGACAAGAAGGAATTGGAAGTGGAGTATACAAGCCTAATTTTCTATTTCTTGGCTTGCTTGTAGCACACATAGTACATCCTTTAATATATCTAGAAATTGTCTCATTCATTCGTGGCGAATAGCAGAACCTTTGTAATTGTGAAATTGTTTTACTTACACCAAAATGACCTGATATGAGAGAAGTATGTGCTTCTTGAATTATGTTAACTCTTTCAGTTTGTGGAATGCATAACTTTCCCAAATGATATAAGAGTTTGTCCTTTATGAAATAATCCAATTCTTCTACTTGTTTGCCATGACTTAAAGTTGCATATACATCCTTAAAATCTGTGTCTTGAGCATATTGTTCAATGTAACTTTCATGAATTACTGAATTATGCTTAAGTATTGTGGATGCATTTATAATTGGTCTTGATAACATGTCTGCAACCTTATTATGTATGCCCTTCTTATATCTGATAACAAGATGAAATTGTTGTAGAAAACCAATCCACCTGTAATGTCGTGACTGTTGCAATTTAGTTTATGAGTGTAAATATTGAAGTGGTTGATGATTTGTATGTATGATTGTTTCTTTACCCATTATATAATGTTTCTACTTTTTAACACTCTGAACTAATGCATACAATCCTTTATCATATGTAGGATATTTAACTACTGCTGATGCAAATGACTCAGAATGAAAGCATATAGGCTTCATGTGCTGCATCAACACTGCCCCCATGGCATATTCACTTGCATCTATCTCAATCTCAAATGGATGATCAGGATCTGGCAGTGCTAGTACTGGCGTTGTACTAATCCTTTCTTTCAGTGTGTCGAAGGCTTTCTGCTATTTTCCTCCCACTAAAACACCTGTGTCACACTTGTCAAAGCATGTAAAGGAGCTACAATCAAAGAAAAGTTAGCAATAAACTTTCTCCAATATTGCTACCCCTAAGAAACTTCTAACTTCTGTAGCATTATTGGGCTTAGGCCAACTTACAATAACTTCGACCTTAGAGGGATCTATCTTCAATTCACCACTCCCTACTATATAACCCAAATAATTCAAATATGTTCTGCCAAATTAACATTTTGACAGTTTTACATAGAGATTTTCTCTTTTCAATACATTTAAAATATGCTTTACATGTTCATCCCATGTTCTACTAAAACCAAGAATATCATCTAAATAGACTATTACAAAATCATCAATAAATGGTCTAAATACATCATTCATGACTCGCATAAATGTAGCTGGAGCGTTAGTTAAGCAAAAAGGAATAACCATCCATTCATAGAGTCCTTGCTTCATTTTGAAAGCAGTCTTCCATATATCTTGTTTTGCAACTCTGATCTGATGGTAGCCGCTCCGCAAGTCCAATTTAGAGAATTAAACTACATCTTTTAACTAATATAACAAGTCATCAATATGAGGAAGAGGATAATGATTTGTTATTGTAATTTTGTTTAGTGCTCTAAAATCAATGTACATTCTCCATGAACCGTCTTTCTTTCGCACCAACACAATAGGTGATCCACACGGTGATGTTCTTGGTTGAATAAATCCTTGATGAGCAACTCATGTACCTGCTTCTTTATCTCTACACATTCCAATGTTAGGTAGTGGAGAATTTTGTTGCAAATAAATCTCATGTTCTATCTCTCACTTGGGTGGAAGCCCTTTAGGCTCTTGAAACAGAATATCATAGTTGGAAACAACTTTAACTAGATCTGATTTCTGTTTAGGATTATAGCCTTGGAATGCATCAAATTTATCAATATCCTTTGATTTTACAATCATAAGTAAAAATTGTTTACTTGAATTTACAATTCTTTTCATCTGTCTTGAATTTTATGAGAGAGAAGTTATCTTTAAGTTTATGAGCCCTTACAATATATTCAATTCCATCCTTAGTGATTTGATACTTATTTTCAGTTCGGTAGAAGATAGCCTTTCTATCGTACAAGTATGGACTTCCTAATACAATTCCACATATGTCCAATGGGACTATGTCTAACTCAACCTCATCTACAAACTTTGACCCAATAGCAAAACGAAGTTTACATTGTTTCGTAACTTGTAGCTTAGTTTTATCACACACCCAACCTAATGGATATGGATTTTTATGAGGTTTTGTTTCTAGACCCAACTTCTTTACAATTGCTTTAGAAATCAAATTAACTTGTGACCCACTATCAAATAAAGTATCAATTTTAGTATGCTTGGAAATGACTCTAATATGAAATAGCTCATTCCTTTTCCTCTCATCATTATCATTATGAACATAATGCGAAGAAGTACTTGTATATGCTTTAGAATCTTTACCTTTTATACATGTAGCTGTAACTGTTGTCTCGTCACCTAAGTCTGATCCCAAGTCCTTTTGAATAGCAGCAACATTCTTTCGCTCTTTACTCCTGAACTTCTTAGGTTTTAATTCTGGATGCAAAGACCAGCAATGTGCCTCATCGTGTCCTTCCTTCTTACAATGAGTGCATGAAGATTTATCCTTCTTCATAGTGTTTGTTTTCCTCTCCTTCCATTTCAATTTCTTCTTTCCTTTACTCTTTCTTTCAATGGGTTTGGATTATTTCCCAACATCTTGGGTTACATTTTTACCTCTAGCTTCTAGATGTGTTGCTTGAACTTATACATCATTTAAGCTAGTTGGATTAAACATAAGTATGGTATGCCTCAAATAACTATGAAGACCACCTATGTATTTCAACAATGTCTCTGGTGAGTCCAATGATATGCCTAATGTTAAAGCTCTCTTACGAAATTCACGAGTATAACTCTGAACACTTTGACCTTTTAATTGACATAGTGTTTGCCAACTCATCATTTCTTGTTGCATATAAGACAAAGGATAAAATTGCTTTTTAATAGAAGAAACAAATTTATTCCAAGTTGAAATGATTTTACCATGCCTTTGTAGATCTACTTGTGTCTTGCTTCCCACCATACAAGTGCAGTTCCTCCAAGTTGAAGGCTAGCAAGTTGGATCTTCTTCCTTTCTGAATCAACTTTCTGCACCCTGCAATATACATCAATTTTCCTTATCCAATTATCAAGCTTTTCAGCATTAAGTTCTCCATCATAAATTGGCAAATCAAAATTTACATCTAATTTGATCAAAGAGGCTTTCTTTTTCTTCTTCTTAGAAGAACTAGTTTTATGAGAAGAAGATGATGATGATGACGATGATGGTGATGATGGAGGAGATGGAGGAGGCTTTTCTCCTTTTCCTTTATCTTCTTTATCTGGAGGGACAAAAAGAAAAGGTTCCTCTGCTCCTTTGTCTGGTTTAGGTGATGAAGTGCCTTCACCTTTGCCCTTTTTAAACTCATTATACATCTCTTCCACCATTGCACGTATCATCATGAAACTATCCAAGAATTGGGATTTTGACCCAAGTGGAGTTTCATCTGCCATCCTTCTTTGTGAAAATACCCTTCCAATCTCTAGATTCACCTCAACAAGTTCACCTTCACCTCGTCCAAGCCTCAACCTAGTAAGCATTCAAATCTCCACACTGACTTGTCAAACCTTAAAAACCTTGAGCTCTGATACCACTTGATCTGATATTGAAAAAGGTATTATAGACTATGTGTGAAGTTGCCTATGTTACTTAGTGCAATGGATCGAAAAGATTGCAAATAACATAAACACTTAAACAATTAGAAAACACATTCAAACACATCAACACAACCAAATTTAATAAAGGAGTTCACCAGACTTCCTGGCTACGTCTCCTGGTCCTTTTGCTTCTAGTGTTGACCTCTTTATTATGTCTTCAAATTGTTGTTACAGGTGTGAGCTCAGAAATAGAGTCTCAAACACGAAAATGGATCTCACCACTGTGTTCAGCTCGAGTTTTCGAGTCAAAACAAGTATACACTTGACCGTACTTGGCCACTATGACCTCTAGACCCCCTGGAATAGTTCAAAACTACACTCTATCAACTTTTTATGTGTTATGGTATTAATATACCACATATAGTTAAAAACTACGATAATCGTGAAATAATATCATTACACTAAAAACAGAGGATAAACTAAAGGACCGACGAGTGTGGAGTTGACCTCGACCGTCCAACCTTTTCTCGATGCAGATACTGATACCATACGATTCGATGACTATCGTGTCCCTCTCGTCAACTAATCCCAACAACCTACACCGTCGATCTGTCCTGCTCGATCCGACGGCTGTTGCGTGATCTCTCGCTCCAACTAGCACGTTGGTTAATTCTCCGAAAGCACACGAGAAAAGTGATTTCGGGCTGCTACGTGTCGACCACTGAGTGGAATCGTGTAGATTTTTGAAAAACCATTTCTAGCCTTTGAGGCATGTGAGAAACTGTTTACTGCTTCCCTGTTGGAACTCAAAGAAGTTTAACTTCTTTTGACTAACCTCATTGGGTTTGTTTTTAAAGATAACTTGCCTGCATGTCTCGATGCGATATGCGTTGATTTCCTTTAATCAGCTGATCCAACGACCGTGGTGCGAACCAATCACACATATGCCATTCCTTCTCTGCTGACATCATCCAGAACCTGTGACTCATTCCCGGGTTGCCACTTGTTCTACTGACATAGGCATTGACTTTTTTGACCTAAATCTTTAATTGGCTCTAATTTCTTCATCCGGACTTGGATTTATGCGCGGTTTGCACCATTGGCTTCGTATTAATGAGTACTTTGAAGTAAGCCTACTTTCACCTGCATTTGAAGACTTTTTATCTGGAGGTACAAATGAATCCATTTTGGATCAGTTTATATCATAAAGAGAAGATGTAAATGTTAAATTTAGAGTTCTTTTTATTATAAATATTACATGGGTGTTTAAGAATAATATAAAATAATTTTTTTTGTTATTATTTTTGTCAATTTTTTTGTTACAATTGTTTTTTTATATGATGTATGTTTATTAGCAATTTAATTTATATGGTTAGGTCTATTTATAAGATAGTTAAAATATTAAAAATAATTAATATCAATAGAAATAGATATATATATATATATATATATATATATATATATATATATATATATATATATATATATTATTTTAGGTTAACAATTTATCACAAGGAATGCTTTAATATTGCAAACATTCATCATCAATCCAAAATTCTGTCGGAAATTAAATAAACACTTAACAAACAACGCTACCCATTAAATGAGAACTTTTCCAAGTTATTATTTTTGGGATGTTGCATCAAATTATGATTTTCATATTAATTTTGAAAAGTCGCGATGCAACATCATTTTTTTTAACAATTTTCAACCATTCCATTAGAAACCAAATATAATAATTATGAAAGACATGAAAAATAATTTTGGAATTCAAAAGTGGTGATGCAATATCATCTCTCTTTTGTTTTGGATTCAAATTAAACATTTTTCAATTATGGCAATAAAGACCAAATATCATTCTGCAAAAAGACATGAAAAACCATGCTAAAATACAAAAGTGATGATGTAGCATCACCTCTTTTTTAAGGGTTAAAATTCACACATTTTTCAGCCATGGCATTAAAGACCAAATATCATCGCTACGAAAAACCCTAAAGTCTATATTTTTCTTCTTTTTATATAGTAATGAGAATATTTGTATTAATTGCACATATGTTCCCGAATAATAGTTGTACATAGAGAGTTGCATTATGATTTTCTTCCATTTTCAGTATCATCTATAGATTCCTAAACCAAAATTATCCTCTGGAGATGAATTCAATCGATGCTAAGTACATATGGGCTTTTTGAGGTTAATACCTTCCGATATAGCCCAAAAATTATACAAAACTTAAAATACATATATCCTACTTCAAAATATAATCCTTGATTACAACATATTTCCATTGATCCATGTTGACTCGCAGATACACCCCCCCCCCCGCCTCCCCCATTTTTTTTTTTTTATTTGAACATAGGATTCATGCTTAATCCACTAAGGGATAGAGGATGGCCTTAATTGACCATTAACAACAACTCTCCAAACTTCAAATTGCAACCTTGGTTTCCACATTGATATACTTATGAATCATTATCCCTTAGAATTTGTTTGAAACTCATCTTTGGGATATCTTTTGATACCTTCTTAATCTGATTTAGGAGATTATCTATAAATTTGTCTCTAGGGCAAGATCCTTTGACTAGATACCTAATTATTAAAAGGAGTCACCCAACACAAGGAGAGAAGAGATTTAGATTTCTTTGGTGAGAAGAATGCCTTGGAGTAAACCACAAACGTTTGCCCAATTGTTTGTTATCCTTCCCAAGCCCCATGAATAATCTAAAACTTTGATATCTCTGGGGCCATAAATGACCCATCCCCTTCCAATCACCCATTTTTTTCCCTTTTTTTTTAAATGATTGTCTTTTTTAAATGTTTTTCAAATTGATCTAACTTTACTTTTAATTTATTTTATTTTCAGAGTTAAAATGACCAATTAATTCACATTATGGTCTTGATCATTAGTATCATCACAATATATATATATATCTATATATATATATATATATATATATATATATATATATATAAAGAAAGTCAACTATAATTTTAAAATGACATTATATAATTTTTGTTTAATTATTAATTATTATTATTTTTAATAATTTACAATAAAAAATGTAGAAAAAAAAATGTAAATACTTTTAAAAGGGAAAAAACAAATTTAAAAAATAAAAATAAAAAATCAGCATTTTATTCTAAAAGAACTAAAAAATGTTATTTTTACAATTCAGGGGAAAAAAATTAAAATAAAGAATCATTTTTTTTATTCCTAAAAAAAATGATATATTTTTAATTAGGAAAAATATTAAAAAAAACCAAGAAAAAAAAAACATTTAAAAAAAAAAAAATATGAGCGAGGTTATGCCATAACTGCGTTAGTCACATAGGTGGAGGGGATGAGGGATGCATGACAAATTTTCTTTATTTTTTTCTCAAAATTTTGTTTTTGTTTTTTTAAATTAACTTTTATTTATTTATTCTATAATTGATGTTAATTTTTTTTTTATATTAAATGTCTTTTTTTCTAAGATTTTAAATTTTATTCCCCCAATCGGGGTGTGATGGGGTGCCAAACCCCCACGAGGATTATCGTTTTGATTAAACAAGTGTGGATCAGGGCAAGTGGGCGGCCCACCCAACACAACTACACGATTAAGGTAATTAAGGAACTAACGACCCGTAACCAAGTGGCAAAGCGGATCTCGGGCATGGTAATTTGGGTTTCACAAGTGGTAAGTCTAGTGGTAAGCTTGCCATTCTGCATGCAAATGTTGTGGTTTCACCTCAAGAGTTGTGGGGAGGTGGTGAAGGTTGCTCGTGGGTCTGGAGACCGATGTCATAGGCAGAGCACCCAGGGCGACAACAAAGATGCGACGACAAGGCAAGGTTATTGGTATGTATCTTAGGCCTTCCTAGTTCATGAAATGACGATATTGTTGCAAGGATCGAAGCTAGAATAGCATGGTTTGGTGATGATAGTACATGGGTTAATTGGGATTGGGTTAAGTTTGTCTTTATTAGCGTCTGAAATGTTGATTTTAGTATTTTATGGAAATCTGTTGGCTCAAATGTGCGTGTATGGGAAGTCAAATCCTACATCTAGGAATTTGTTCGTAAAATATGTTAATGAGTCCTGTAATTCTAGGCGTCTAAGGCCTGGATGGGTTTGGGGTTGGTTAGAGAGTCTGACATCTTTTGTAAGTCTTCCAACCCAGAGGGGCATGTATGGGGAGTTGGGGTTATCACCCAGTGTCTAGCATGTAAGTTCTATGGAGGCCTCATTTAATTCATGGAGTCAGAGGCTTGGTTGGGCTTGTAACTGGTTAAAGATTCTACGATGAGTAAGGCATTTGAGCCATTTGAAATATATGGAGATGGTTGGGCCTTTTGCCAGACCAAAGGCAAAGGCTGAGTGTGTCGGGGTTCTTTGTGTTCTCATTCCTCAGAACAGGAAATGGGGAACCAAAATGGTCTCCCATAGGAAAGGGATGGATGGAAACTTACATTTGGGATTTAGATGGTAAATATTTTATTGAACCATTTGTGTGCACCACCTTTTTAGGTCTGCCTAAACTGCAAACTCCTCCGGCTCCGACACTGCTGGTTCTAGCTACAGTGAGGGTTTGGGAGGTATCGTAGTCGTTGGGAGACCCAGTCTATGGTAGAATGGTGAAGGAAGAGGCTAGTGTGGGGAAGTGAAGGCACCATCGCGACAACAACTAGAAGTTACACCAGGAAAGGGAAGGCGTCGCTGGCTTCATCCAACAAGCCCCAACGTAAAAAACAAAGGAAAACAAGGGAGGAGAACATGAAAAATCTCATGCATGCTTATAGTACTGGATCCCCGACACAAGTTAAGTTTGTTATCTTGTCATTGGAGGTGGAATTAAATGTCAAGGCGGTTTCAGAACCAATTCCAACAGAGCACTGGGAACCTTTAGTAATGGACCCTAGACACACCCGCAGAAGGTTGACTCTGTTCAAACAATCAGTCCAACTTTATTAGGTAATGAAGAGCTTACTGGCGAGAGCCATATCAGAAACCCAGAACTTGGATGCCCCCCAACAAACCCAGCAATCTAAACCGAGCCTCAAGGACATTCAATGGGAAATACAAGTAGTACAAGTGCAATAGTACCATCAAAATGTTCGCCTTGGCTACATGTAAAAACATCTAAAAAATGTCTGCAACAAAATCAAATGCCAGGGTCGAGTGGAAAGGACCCTACCCCAGTAGAATCATTCAATGATTGACTACTAAGACGCCATGAAATTTCTGAAAGCTTCTGATGATTTTGTTGATTTTAGGATCTGGACGAATAACATATACATTGTTAGTAGTACATATAGATGGGTGATAGATATGGCAGTCTATAAAGCTTGGGTAGACATACTTAAACTGTTTATGTTTTGGACGACTTATGATGTTTATCGATGGCCAACAGACCTGATTTCCTTTGGGCAGGTTGAGGCCACTAGAAATATTTTATATAACCTGATTTAATTATGATTAATAGAAAGATGTACTACCAAGCTTACACAAAAAAAAATTTATTGGGAGGGCTCGACAACAGGAACTCTTGTTGTTGCAACCCTGTAATCTTTCCTCTTTATCGATTTGGTTTGATTGTCAACATTGTAACTACTCTAGTCATCATTTTCATCTTCTTTTTTCTGTTGCTGGCTCAAATCTTGTGAAGGGAGTTGAGTGGGCTATGGTGCGACAACTCCATATCTGGTTTTTCACCTCTCATTTTTGTATTTAGCCTCAATCCAGTGTAGGGATTTGAGGAGGTTGGGGTATGGAAACTCCATACTCGTTTATCTCTGATTCCATTCCTCTCTTATTCAACTTCAATGGAGGTGGGCGGTTGTGGTTTGATTTCATGGTGGTTCCTTCACCATCTTGGCCAACTTTTTCATCAATGCTTGTTGTCATTGATTTTGCAGTTGTGGCCATTTTCTAGGCATTTTTTTTGCCACAATTTTTACGTGGGGTTTTCCTAGCTTACTGGGAAGCCTATGCGCACGTTTGGCGGCTCTTATATGGGCTTAATTGGTGCTCCCTTTGGAGTTTTTTTTGTTGAGTCAGCATGCCCTTTTTCCCGATCTATGGCCTTAGGCTGTTTTTTTTTTTTTTTTTGGTGTGCCTGTGTGCTTTGCTCTCTTGTTAGCATTTCAACTTTTTTGTGTATAACTGTGAGACATTTTTTTTGTAGGCCTTTTGGTTGATGTATCTGTAATGCCCCCCAGAATCCGCAAAATGTAATTTTGTCCCTCATTTTGGTTGAATAAAATAGGAAAAAAATAAACTTTATATATATATATATATATATATATATATATATATATCTATATCTATATATATATATATATATATATATATATATATATATATATATATATATATATATAGATATATATATATATATCTTAATTTTAAATTTTCTTTCTAAACATTTTTTTTAATTTTTATAATTTTTTTTCCTGCTATTTTTTTTTAGCTAAAGTTTATCATTATTATTATTATATATGAAAAAAGTGACCTCAATTGTGACTCCTAATCTTCATGATTGGGTGAATATTATGTAAATAATTAAATTAGGAATGTGAACAGTCATCGGGAGATGAACTGAACAGTCACTTCCTATTGTATATAACAATGACCTACCCATGGAATAAGATACGAATCAGTTTTTGGTTTTGTGGAGTTACTGCTTGGTCTGACATGGTATCAAAGCTAGCTCTTTTTAGCCTTTGTGTCCCTTGTAACTCCCTGTCTGCTCTCCATATAGCTGAGCAGGTTCTTCATAAAATTAGTTGCCCCACTGCCTGACTGTTCATAAACGTTTCAACAAAAAAAAAAAGGGCGTCATTGCACCTGCGCCTCCATTGCATGAATTGCATTCACCTGATTACTCTGTCCTGTCTGACTGTTCAGCTCTCTGACTGATTTATAAACGTTTCTGACATGGTAGCTGCGCCTGACATGGTATCATTGCATACTATGACTGTGCGGATCCCCAGCATCTCCCGCTCGCTGTAGGTTCTATCGAGCAGAACCAAGGACTCCCACCTCACTTTCACGTGGAAAACCCTTTCTGAGCTAGTTCGACCTGCCGGATTCTGGTGAGCTGGTGCGTCTGCCGAGAGTTGTGGACACTTCTCTGGCGAAGCGGAAGCGTGGTGCAGCTGTTGTGGCACAGCGGAAGCGCTCTCTGGCGAACCGAGACCTCGTTCTATTCCAAAGTCTGGTATCACATTCCGAATTAATTCTTTTCCTTTTGCCGTTGCTCGAGGTCTGAATAATACAGTAATTGTGGGATGCGTTACTCCACGATTAAATTGAAGGTCGTGGCTGTGTGTTGAACGTTTTGGAGGATTGAACGCTGTTAAACGCTGCATATTGATATGAACTGTGGGTTTTGGCTCCGTGAACACTAATTTTGAGACACGGTGAACACTACCTGAAGCGGAATTCTATTCACATTATATGAATAGCGTTTGGATGGTCTTAATGCACTTTGTATATAATGTTCTTTAGCGCAGCGGAATTCTGATAGTATATGAATAGAGTTTGTATGGTGGTAAAATTTAAAACAGTGTATGCGTTGATTAATCTGCTGCCCACATACGTGTCCACGTTGCCCAGGATGTGGGACTGGCACCAGTCTCATCTCTTACACCATCCAAAGTGTTAAGCATAGTCTGGTAAGTAGGCAACGCTTCCTCTGTAATCATATCTCCCACTAGACAAACTAGGTAGTCATCTGGTAATTCAAGCGACCGCTCCTGCAATTCTTTGACTTCATCAATGAAGCCCTCGGAAGAAGAATCAGGCAAGAAGTCTTGTGGCTGCCAAGACTTCTCAACAGACATTAAGTGAATCAATATATTGTTTTCTGCCCAGTCCTCAAGCGACTTAAAGATCTCAACCTTCTCAGGTGGCATGGAATGAGTCACCTGTTCATGAACTTCACGAGGTTGGAAATGGATTTTTGTCTTTCCACTTTCCTGCGTTTAAAACAGTATATGCGTTGATTAATATCTGTTGTGTTGAAGAAGGATATTCGAAAGTTTTTTTTTGGATGGTATATATATATATGAGTGAGAAAGCCACTATTGAAGATTGAACGCTGTGCTTTCCCATCTGACAACAAAATTTTCTCTTGAGATAATATCATTATCGCTGGCATATACTCTGAAGTTTTTGTGGTATATACTTGAAGATTTTTGACATGTAAAATGTGTACTCTTAACTCTGTTTAACACATGAAATTGTATTGAGCCCCTTATTTTTGGTACGCTGACTGCATGGTATTGGCGTCCATATTGGTATATAAGGAAGAGATTTGAAATCTTTTGAGAATGCCTTTTTGAGTACATTTTACTATATATCAGCAGAAGTATTTTTCTATCATCAGAAATAATTTTTGTTACAGTATGCATTCAAGAGAAAGAGGAAGAAATTTCAGAGGCAGGGGGGGCAGACACCCTCAAGAAGAAAAGGCAGATTTACACTGCATTCGCTGCAAAAGAAATGGATCACATGATGCCTCTACATGCAAGCTACCATGGGACAAAATTGAGCAGAAAAGAAACCAACAGAAAGGTAAAACTGATGATACAGACAAAGGTAAAGCACCTAAATCCGCTCACTATATTGAGGCACAATGTAACATTGGAGTAAATGAAGATTTGTTTAATGCTTCACTTGCTTCTTGGAAAAATGATTGGTTGCTTGATTCAAGAGCAACCTGTCACATGACTCATAGAAAAGATTTTTTTGAAGATTTCACTGACAATGTTGATGGAGCAGTATACTTTGCAGATCAATCAAAAATCAAGCCATCAGGGCTTGGCACAATCAGGCTTAAACTGCCTGGTCTTCCGGACTTTCTTCTGGATCATGTTCTATATCTCCCACAGCTCAAAAGAAACTTGTTGTCCTTGGTCCACATCCGCCAGCAAGGTCACTCCATTCATATGTTTGATGGCAAGCTTGAGGTAAGAAAAGCATCTGACCACTCACTTGTCATGAGGGGAATAGAAGAAGAAAGGCTTATCAAACTGCAAGGAACCTCTGCTCATGCACAACATTTCTCATATATTTCTCATCATGAAGAAGGTACACTTCCATCAAGTTTATTATGGCATGCTAGATTTGGACATTTAAACTATGATAGTCTCCGCTTATTGAAGAAAAATGGTGATGCTGGTTTGCCTACAATTCCTAGAAAACTTAAGCAATGTGATGCTTGCATTATAGGAAAGCATAGAAAATAGTCTTTTCATGATTCACATTCAAGAGCACATAGGAAGCTTGAACTTATTCATTCAGATTTATGTGGTCCAATGCCTGTTCCTTCTGCAAATGGAAATAAATATATCATGACATTTATTGATGACTACACCAGAATGTGTTGGGTTTATTTATTGAAGAACAAATCTGATGCTTTCCAAACATTCAAGAATTTTCATAAGTGGATTGAAAATGATGCACAATCTCATATTGGGTCTATTCGCACTGATAATGGAAAAGAATATACATCAAATGAATTTGAAAACTATCTTCGCCAACATGGGATCAAACATCAAACAACTGTGCCTTATAATCCCCAACAGAATGGTGTAGCCGAAAGAATGAATAGAACAATCTTGAATATGGTACAATCCATGCTTTTCTTCAAAAATGTAAAGATAATGTTTTGGGCTGATGCTGTTCTATGTGCTGCATATATAAAGAATAGATGTCCATCTAATGCTATAAGAAACAAGACTCCTTATGAATTATGGTATGGACATGTTCCTTTGGTAAAACATCTCAGGGTCTTTGGTTCCACCTGTTATGCTTTGATACCAAAGGTACATAGAAACAAACTTGGTGCTAGAAGTCGTAAGTGTATCTTCCTGGGGTATTCAAACATCTCTAAAGCATACTGCCCCTATGATGAAGTAAATAAAAAGTTTGTTGTATCTAGAGATGTAATTTTTCTTGAATCATCCAAATCTGACAATGTTGTTGAGCCGCAACTTGATCGCTTGGATAGATTTGCAAAAACGAAATCATTTCAAGAATTTGATAATTAGATTCCACATCTTGAAGGGGGGATTCCTATTCTAGATCAACATGTGGAATCTTCTTTTGAAGAACACTCTCCCCCGAATGAAACTCCAACAACGGATGATGCTTTAAGTGATGTAATTGATAGAATTGGGAGACTCAATCTTGATTCAGTCCCAACTCAATCAACAGAACAGCCTGGACCATCTCAGAAAGGTCCCCCAAAGTGGCTGACAAAGACACTTGAAAGTGTTCATCCTGATGAAATTGGAAAAACAGGAACCAGAAATTCAAACAGGCAAAATGGAGGTGATGTAGATGACTCTAATTCACCTGTTGATATGGATGTTTCTTATGATTGTGAATTGAACTTGTCTATAGATTTTGAACCAACTTCCTTTAAAGAAGCTGCTTCTCATGATGAATGGAAAGAAGCGATGCAAAAGGAGTATGATGCCCTCATAAAGAACGGCACTTGGAAGCTGGTTGATCCTCCATTTGGAACCAAACCAATTGGCTACAAGTGGGTCTACAAGAACAAGTATAAAGCTGATGGCTCACTTGACAAGCACAAAGCTAGGCTTGTGGCAAAAGGATTTTCACAGAAGGAAGGGGTCGATTATGAGGAGACTTTTGCCCCCACAGCAAAATGGGCTACCATCCGGACACTCTTTGCACTAGCAGCTCAGAACGGTTGGAAAGTCCATCAAATGGATGTAAAAACTGCTTTCTTGAATGGAGATCTCAAAGAGAATGTTTTTATGCCCCAGCTTGAGGGATTTGGTGTGAAAGGACATGAACATAAAGTATGCAAACTTGTGAAGTCCTTGTATGGCCTCAAACAAGCACCGCGAGCCTGGTATGAAAAACTAACTGAGCATCTTCTGAAACTCAATTTCAAGCATTTTGATCTTGATGATGCAACTTTATTTGTCAAGAAAGTTGGCAAAACAGTTGTATATCTTGTGGTATATGTAGATGATCTTTTGATGACAGGGAACAATGAAAGCTACATTGCATCCATAAAGAAAGAATTGGGGAAAAGTTTTGAAATGACTGATTTGGGCTATGTTCATTACTATCTTGGCATTGAAGTAACCCAACATCCAAAGTCCATATTTCTTTCTCAAAAGAAATACATTGGAGATATATTGAACAGGTTTGGCATGACAAAGTGCAATCCTCTCACTACTCCAATGGAACAAAACTTAAAGCTCACATCTATTGAAGGAAAAGAATTTGAGGATGCAACAAAGGATAGACAGCTTGTAGGAAGTCTCATCTACCTAACTACAACCAGACCAGACATTTCGTTTGCTGTTGGAATCCTCTCCAGTTTTATGCAAAAGCCTTGTGAGGGACATTGGTCTGCTGCTAAAAGAGTTCTAAGGTACTTGAAGGGAACTCAAGACTTTGGAATCAAGTATACACAGGTAGACGACTTCAGTTTGATTGGATACTCTGATTCAGACTTCGATGGAGACAAAGAAACTGGGGTATCAACTTCAGGATATGCTATGAGTCTTGGATCAGGAGCCGTCTCCTGGAGATCATGCAAACAATCAGTTCCAGCAGATTCCACAACAGAAGCAGAATACGTGGCAGCAGCCGAAGCAACAAAAGAAATTGTGTGGCTCAAGAAAATTCTTGAAGATTTGCAGGTAAAACAAGTACAATCAACTCCAATCATGATTGACAACACCTCTGCAATAAAGTTGGCCAAGAAACCAAAGTTCCATGATCAAAAGAAGCATATCAATACTAAATATCATCTGATTCGACATCATGTTGAGGCCAAAACAATCCATCTCCGTCATTGTTCCACAAATGAGCAAATTGCAGACATCTTCACGAAAGCACTTGGAAGGGAAAAGCTTGAACGATTCAGAATGATGCTTGGACTCACCAACATCCCTTCAGATTAAGGGGGGAAATGTTGACACCTAATCTTCATGATTGGGTGAATATTATGTAAATAATTAAATTAAGAATGTGAATAGTCATCGGGAGATGAACTGAACAGTCACTTCCTATTGTATATAACAATGACCTACCCATGGAATAAGATACGAATCAGTTTTTTGTTTTGTAGAGTTACTGCCTGGTCTGACAGTGAGGTTGTTGGTACCAACCCGCAATTAGACTCACTTAAGAGTGCTTTTTTTCAGGACCTAAGCCATTGCAATAATATTCATCAAAGCATGAAAACTTGGCATTTCACTAGTGGGGATTTGAACATGGGTGAAGATGATAACAATCATTCCACCCAATTACCCAATATATATATATCTATCTATCTATATATATAACCCCATGAGGCTCCCTTTAATTTTATTCAAATTATTAGATTTTCTTTTAATAATTTAAAAATAATGGAATTTTCAATTATTATTATATTCTCTTTATTTCTTTAAATTTTTGGTTTTAATCATTTTCTATTGATTTTTTATAAAATAATTTGTTTGGAAAATATCTCTCTCTTTTTTTTAATTATTTAATTTGTTTTTTAAATAACAATAAAATTTTCATGGGTTTTTTTGCATTGCGTCATCTTTTCTAAGGGTGCTCTTCATTATTTTGTGTACATTAATTGTGACAACTCTGAGTTAAATTTCCATGTAAATAAATAATGTATGGACATTATAAAAGAAAAAATCAAACCAAGATCATGGGACACATATTCCAAGCTGAATGAAGGGGAAAACATTACATTAGGATCCACTTGTGGTAAATTATTTATTGGCTATGGAAATTGGCATTGGAAAGAGGCAAAATGAAATAAATGGAAAATTAAGTATTATAAGCCATAAAGGACATGAGGAAAGAATGTAAAAGAAATAAAGGAAAATGAAAGAAATTCCAGTTCAACAGGTGGGGAAGAGGGAGAGACAAGAAAAGGATAAAAATAGTAAAAGAATATGCATGCAAGCAAAAAAATGAGGAAAAAGGAAAAGAAATGAAAAGAAAATGGGAGAGAGAACATTCCAACATTCTCTTGGGGAAAAGAGAAACAAAAGGGAGAGAAGATACAACGCTAGGACACAAGCAAGAGATAAGCAAGGAAAAAGCACAAGAGGAATTTGAGTGGCATCTAAGAAGAAGGTTTGAACAACAACTAGCAAGGGTAGACAAGAATAGAGAAAAGAGTAGCCAAAAGGAGGATTTTTGCAGATAATATTATGCATGTTTGATTATCCCACTGGGATTTCAATGAATGGTTCATGCATTGGTTTGATGGTCATTTTTGTTATCATTGGCATCAAGATTTTCCTGGATTGATAGACATGTACAACCTTGCCTTATGAATTTCCTAGATAGCCATGATGTAGTGGGTTTCATGTTTGGTTGAGCTTTGGATGCCAATAGATTTTGGATCCTAATTTAGGCAGTCTTAGGAAAATCCCAAGGGTTGAGGGTGGAGATGGTTTTCTCCAAGTGATCCTTTGACAGGTGGGTAGAGACATGAAAACTCCTCTAGTTATGGTGAATAAATTCTAAAAAATCCAAGCTTGTTTTAGATTTGGTGATTTCTGGACTTGCCTTAGGTGAAATCATTGCGGCTTGAGGGTGGATGTGGATTTCCTCTGGATTCTTTGTATGGTTATGTTTTGTTTTATCCCATGTAATCCCAAATTCACGCTTGGAATATGGCATGAGGATGATTGGGCTAGAAGAAATGATCGATTCAACTCAATCTATGGTCAGGTGGAACATGGAAATCCCTAACTTGGTTGGGAGTATGCATATGTTAAATATGTTTTATCCTTTAATGAAGATCAATGGGTACAAGTTATGGTTTAATGTGTTGATTATGTGACTAGTTTTTTATGGTTCCATTACTAGTTAAGTGTATGTTTTTTTTTTCTCTGCAAATACTAACTTCTATTAACTGTAAGGCAAAATATTTTTACATAGTATCGAGGCTTGGAAGCACTCGACAGAACAGAACTGCCCCTTTACAGACATAAGCTGGGGAAACCAGTTACAAAGATCAAGAAACCAGATAACAGACATAAAGAGAGACATGTGTTGCCGAGAAGGAGAACTGAGCCAGCACAGAAACACAAAAACATTGCAACCCAGCACATAATGTGTCACCAAATTCCCATCTGGGAGCCAAAAAACAGTAGGACATTAGCACTGAACCTTGACCGCGAGCCTGAAACAGTAGCCGAAACAAAAAAGAGACAGTCCCAAGTGGCGCTACTTCTCCTTTGCCGGGCCATGGTTCTTCTTCTCAGCCAGACCTATATCACCAGTCTTCAGACCTTCATTGCCGCTCAAGTCGCTGCCAGGGATTTCCATGGCATGGCCTGCCTCGCCATGAGTCCCGTCCTCAGCCGCAGGTCCTATATCTTCAAGGGGAGGAAGATTTTTGAGAAATTCCTCCTGTTCAAACTTCTCATTTTTCCAATTCTCCATGTTGTCTTTGTCCGAGGAATGCTCACTACTTGGGGAAGGATCAGGGGCGATGCAGGCCAAAGGGGAGACTTGGTTTTCCTCTTCCGAAAGAATAATGTTGATGTGAGCGGTGACCAGGGGCCTATGCAAATTACTTTGAAATTTAAACTGCATGGTTTGGAAAGCACTGTTCGGGATAGGCTTACGACTAGAACTTATAGAAGGCCCAGCTTCATGGACGAGGGAGGGATTGAAGGGTTCCGGCGCAGTTTCCATGGCATGACCGACTGGAGGATGCAAGTGACTGTCATGATGCCCCCCTGAACGTTGCCTCTTGCCCGAGCGAACCATGATGACAGACAGGAGGTAGGGCGCAAATGGATTTTGGACGGGAGAACCAACCGGACAAGGTCGATTGAGGTGAGAGGGATGCCCAACAGAGCTTGCAACTGACAATACAATATAACAAAACTTACAGATGACCACAGAACTTGCAGACAACAACACAATGCATGAATCCAGAACAGGGGAGAAATTACCCTTGATAGAGTTGGTTTGGAGCTCGCGGCTGTGAACCAGAATTAGTCCATCACCAACAGCCTCCGCAAACCAAGTTCCTTTACTGCGCAACTGAGCACAAGGCATGGTGAAAGAACTGTGGAGTGGCATGATTATAACAGTAGGAATGTTGCGTCGATCAACACAGAACATAAATGCGAATCCGCCAACCGATCCAACATTAATAACCTTCCCCTGCTCGCATGAGTTTACGTCCTGGGAGGCCACGCTGCTCTGCAGCTAGCAGTACCGGACATTAATTCCTTGCATGGGAAACAATAAGGTCGTTGGTGCCACCCGGATCCGGGATATTTAAGTGTATGTTACATGCATAGTGTATTTATTTTTATATGAAGTGCTCTTGTTATTGATTTGTTTCATGGTTTGACATGATGTTGGATAATTTACATAGATAAATGAGCTAATTTGTGTCCTATTACAACTAGTATGAGATGGAAGCAAATCTTCTTGACAAACATATGATGAAACTAATGGAAATAGTGAACAAATTATGCATTCATGACCTACAGGTACCATAGTCACAAAGTGTTGGGCAACCATAAATGAATAATATGTGTTTGGAAAGCATGAGCCACAAAAAGCCTAATAACGGAGCATGAATACTTATACATATTGTTGACAGAGTTATGGAAAATTATGGGTAGTTGGCTTGAATGTTAACCCTAAAATTTTGGTACAATTTTGTGGTTGCACTATTAGAAATAGGGGATATCAGCCACAACTACACCGAGAATGGCTTATCCATGCGACTGGAGGCATCTAGATGCATTGATAGGTTTGCATCTGTTCAGCTGAAAAGTACTCTAGGTCAAGGAGTGGTCTAAGCTTAGGGAAAATTATCATTGGGGAAAGTTAGGTTGATAACAGTGTGATCATGTGTCTCTGGTTGTTTGCAGTCAATTCTGGACAAGTGGACCCCATTTCCATAACTGCATCTTGGAAGTTGGGTCATACATAATAACTCTCAACTCATGTTGTCCCTAGTAAGCATGTAAAAGTGGGTAAATGTAGGGTGAGGTGTTAAATTAATGAATATTTTATAAGTCATAGTTAAAAAATTTATTGCAATTCTAGTGCCCCATTGAAATTAGCCAAGTTGTCTTAGGCTAAGATTTCAAAAGTCCTATCTCTACGTCCCTAAGGGGAAAATAGTGTTTAGTTACTCATGGGGTCTTGTTCATATGAAAAATAACCAAGCACATATATATGGTTTCTACTAGGGACTTTTGTTATCCAAAGAACATAAAGTGGTCATGCTTACGGTTATGGGCAATTATCTCCTAATCCTGCATCATCTAGTCAAAGGATCCCTCCTAGAGGAGAGATCTATCAAAAACATCATGAAAATTGTGGAAAATATCCCATCTAAAGAATATTTCCATGTCATAAGAGACTTCAACAGAGACTCAGACAAGTATGTTGACCAAGGGCGTAAATTAAAGATATGTGAGTTAAAGATTAATGGCCAAATCAAGGTTGCTATAATTCCCTAATGGTGGATAACGTCTATTAAAAAATTTCCTTAGTAGTGTTGTGTGTTGTAAATTTTGTGTTTTGTCGAGCTAGTCTTGTAAGGTATTCACTTACAAAACCCCTCTTTTTGTTTCTCAAATATATTCTCCTCGGGAAAATCATGTATTCTTATTAGAAAGAAAAAAATAATAGGAAAATTTTGATGAATTAACTCTATAATGCTTGATGTCTTCACTGCAAACTAGGTGCATAATTATATAACACAAATAATCTTTTTTGCTTAAAAAAATATTTCAAAATATTTTTCAAAGGATCTTAGCTTGAGTGGTTTGGTGAAAATTTTGTTTCCTTAGTTATGTGGGTTCAAGTCTCAAAATACATGTTGTAACCCATAAACATGTGGCATTTATGAAGTAGTTGTATATATTGTAATAATTGTAACCAATCTTTAAATGTTATCATTTTCCCATAAATTCTCACTCTATTTAAAAAAAATCAAAAGAGCTATACTTTTTTTTTAAACAGGAATGAGTATTCTTTGTATTAAATCTACACCCAGTCATGGAAAATACCCAGGAGAATTACATTGCCAAGTTGTTCACAGACATTTGGGATGTCAAACTGTAACTATCTACCCTTACCTAGATTACAACAAAAGCCCCATAGTCTATCATAACTCTTATTTTCCTAGTGGTATATATACAAAAAATTTGAAGCAGAAGCCATAAACATTTCAAACCAAACATTACATAAATGTTTAATCATAACTATCTTATCGATGATTGAGGTCGATGTGCTAAGGTGATTCCATTGTTGGCCTACCTGAATGGGCACACTAAAGCTTGAGTTCTATAATAATGTTGTGGTGGGAGTCAACCTCATCCTCCAAGAGTGAGATTCTTTGTTGCTGAGCCTCAATTATGTCTAGGGTGTAGTAATCAAAGGCCCTTTTTTGGTATAACATGACATGCAGGTTATAGATTTCAAAAGTGATAGTTGCATGCTCCCTTTTGAAGTGGTCACATATAGATGAGGTTGAAGAGATGAATGTCGATGAACTTGAATCCATGTGAGGGGCACACCGAAGCCATAGATGAACGAGGAATGAAGGAGCAACTAAGGGAAGAATAACGACAAGACACAGGTGGCCAATATACTCAAAACGAGATAGGGAAAGATGTCAAATTTCCAAAATACAAAGGTGTTTTACCCACAAACAGATCTCACAACAGAAGAAGTCTCGAGGAGTAGCTCAAAGCTCATCGGTAAGCTTCCAATTGCTCCATTGTCTAGATGCCATTCTTGCTATTGAAACTTCCCTCTGCCAAATTCTCAGTGGGTAACGGAACCAAAACCCACCCTGCTCACAAGGAGTGAATAATAATGTGCATCCTCTCCTCAATTTATTCATGCTACAATCCAATAGCCACATATGATCCTGCAACTCACCATTATGGGTTCCAAGGTCCCAAGATAGTGTAATCATCACAAAATTATCTGAGAATATGCCTTCCTCATATGCCATGAGCATGAGATTAAGAACAAGTCTAATCTTCACCAATATGATTAAACGAGGCAAGTTGGTAGAGTTGAAACCTTGGTAAAGCCTGAAATCTTGCATAAGGGTGAGATTGATCCACGTGGGTGCCATTAATTGTGGCATGCTTGCATGAGGTTGGTCCCCAAGATATTTCATGTTGGGTTGGCATGAGACCTCCCTTATAATCATTCTTGGATGAGAAAAATTAAAACATTGTATAAATATATCATGAGAAGAAAGGGAAAATGGGTGGGGTGTTAGGATAGGGATGGGGCATGACTGAATGGGAGGGGTAGGACTAGGGGTTATTAGGGAGTCAATCATGGGAACTATTAGGGAATGGGAAAAAAAATTACTAGAGGGAATATGGGAGTCAACCATGGGCATAATTAGGGAATAAAAACATAACCATCGATATCATTTATATCAATTTTCCCTTCACCCAAAAAAAAACCTTATTGGAGAGGAGATCTGCTTCAAAATTGAGGATTCTGAGTATATGGAAGGAGGAGGAGCTAGTGAAAGATTGGAGGATACCTTTGATTCATTGAAACAATAAAATTAACATGTTATAAGGAAATAGTCTCTCATAATGGTAATGTCTTGGACACCTCGGTGATGAGCTATTGTTAGTCCCAAATATAGCCCATACATTTATGCCTGGTTGTTGGATTTCCTTCCAAGTCTCCATGAGAATCAGTCCATAATTATTCCTTTGGGATTTAGAAGTATCCTGCCACCCCTAAAAGAGTTATACTTCTAACTTGGAAAAAGAATTATTTAAATAGAATGATTTTTTGATTTAGGTGTTGATTTTTTTTAGTCATGTTCTCTGGATAATAATGCCATGGTTGAAATATGTTGAAATTTTAAGGCTTTTTGTACTTGTAATATTTGGTTTTAACCGCACAACTGAAAAATGTTAGGATTTTAAGGTTTTTTAGAGTCATACTATTTGATATTTAATGTCATATTGCAAAATGTTTGAATTTTAACATTAAAAAAATGGTGATGCAACATCACCACTTTTAGATTTCGAGGTGTTTTGCCATGTTTATTGCACAAGAATAGGGGTTTTTAAGTTAGAGTTATTGTTTTGAGGTTATAGTTCTCACTTAGTTGGTAACATTGTATATATATATATATATATATATATATATATATATATATATATATATAGATATATATATATAGATATATATATATATATATATATATATATATATATATATATATAGCGAGAGAGAGAGAGAGAGAGAGAGAGAGAGAGAGTCATAAACCTCAGTAACATATTTTATGAAGAACTGAATTCTTAATCTTTATTGGTGCATTTTTCTTAACCTTTATTGGGGTCTTTTTGTGTAAATGCTTGTTTGAGGCTTAATGAAGCCCTCAACCAAGGATTTTTAAGGGAGCCAATAGAACCTTGATCAAAGTCTTGGGTGGGTCTAACTAAACCTTTGATTGAGGGATAAAAAACTGATTGAGTTGTGTGCCTTTGATCCCTTTATTTTTATTTTTTTTAACAAAATAAAAAAGAAGTTTGCAAACCTTTTTTTCATTTTTACCCAATCAAAACACAAAAGAGCTCAATCCAACTCAAAAAATCTATGCAATGTTTGAACACCTACTTCTCCTCCCATGAGGGCACCTACAACATGGAATTTAACCCAAGAGGTGGTAGTTTTTTTTAATAAACAATTTACAAAAATATGCAATTAAAATTTAATTCAAATGTTTACATCTTATTAATTAGTAATAAGTATGCAATTTTTTATGTAATCAACTCACAAAAAGATAGATCAACGACTTACAAATTATCCTCTTCGAGGGGGAAACCTCCTTTACATTACATAAATGAACAATTCTTGGATCATACAAATGAAGAGAACTCCTTTATATATATGAGAGTCTAAAGGGTCACAATATAATCAAAGCCTACATAACAATAATAATGCAAGGGCACAACAATAAAAATAGTGGGCTTCTATGGGGCACAACAATAACAATATGGGGGCTACATGGGCACAACAATAAAAATAAAGGGGATACACTGCTATTATAGGGATCTAACACAAATAGTCAAATAGCAATGCAAATGCTATCCATTTTTTCTAATGGTGTTCTCGTAATCGTAAACAATACTATTTTTTTTTTTTCAACCCTTTAGTAACACTTTGTGGATTGAAAATTATTGATCAATTCATTGTTGAAAACAAGTATTTCCAAAATAGTACAACTCACATGTTATTAAGAAGAGATGGAATAAAAGTTTGAAATAAAACTACCCTACTAGTGATCTTCATTTAAACAAAAAGTGGACCCAATAATCAACTTGTTTATCATTGATGCTCACATGAAATGACATCGAACTAGGAAAATAAATCACAACTATAATACACTATCTTGGAAACTAGGAAAACATTGAGAGGGGGATGAATCAATATTTTAACAGTTTTAATAATTATTTAGCCAATTACATTCAACAAGACAACAATACACCAATCACATGAAGCTTTGAACACAAGATGTTTATGTGGAAACCCATATGGGAGAAAACCACAAATTATTTTTTATTATGATGTAAATGCAAGCACCAACTCCTTATTACATCAAATTATGTAGTCACCAACCTACAAGAGGCTCCAAGCCCCTTTTCTTTGCAAATGCCCACTTGTTGGAATCAATAACTCCCTGATATTTACATGAACCAACCTGATAGAGATACGAATCCCCCTTATTTGCAAGAAGCTGCTTGTTCAGCCTATAAAATCCCTCTTTTATCAATTTTCAAACTTAGATATGAAGTCCTTTAATTTAAAATATAATTGACACCAATGTTTAATTCTCAAATATGTTAATATTTCCTTTGTAGCAACCTTTCTTCCTCTAATTCTCCGATTCAATTAAAGTTCCACTCCAATCACAACTTCTTCCTCACTAATATGCTCTTGGATGCAATTTATTTTATTCAATTCAATTCTAAATATATGGGATCTGCAATTTTAAATCTCACATCATATTCAGATCTTAACGAATATGCACATAAAACACTTTGCACAACACACCTCTTCTTGTTCTCACTCAGATCTCTTCAACTTAACAATGAGTTTCCATTTCTTCTACAGTAGCACAACTCCATTTCACCATTCCTCATTAAATCCATTAATTTTCATGTCCAAAACAACTTGTCTCGTTGATTTTCATAAGAAATACTTCTTCTTACGTTGCCCTTTTTCCTTTCATAGATGTTTCCTTTAATTTTTCCCTCACATAATTTAATTTCTTTACTAAAATTTGGTGCCAAAACACCAAATTTTATCTAATCATAGCCCCTTATTTTCTCCTTGGAACATATGATTGTGGGTCTAAATAAAGGGTTTAAGCCATAAGGGCACTTAGCCTTGAACCATTGCACACCACCTAGTGTTAAATCTCCAACACTTTATAACATGTGCCAAGTGCTTAAGTTAAATCGATGACAAAGAAGTCCCTGTGGCCCCCCTTGAATATTGAACTTTAATAAGGTGGGGGTGGGCAGGGGGGTTCGCAGTTTATCGTATGTGAAATTTAGATACCCACCAAATTTTTAAAGCACGACAGGTGATCCCATGTGACATTCAAATATGATGGCAACAAAGTAACTTCGAGCCTCCCCACCAATTTTAACTTTGACCCTAGGGGCAAGCCAAAAAAATTTGTCATTTACTGTCATTCAATGTTGCACCCACTACATACTGCTACCACTATGCACCAATGGCTTATGGAATATGGGACATGTCATATTCACTTCATTGCCACTTCACTATCTACCAATTTTCATGCCACGTCACCACCATGTCACTGCCATGTGTCACTAAAAAAGGGCCACTTAGCCATGCTAAAAGGCCAAATCCACTTGCCACATTTCATCTGAATGATTTCGAAAGAGAAACACTGAACAAGAATAGTGAGACATACTAGGTTCAATGAGATTCATACTGAGCAGCTCACCTATTTTTTTATTGATTTCTTGTTCATCTGCTGGGGTGCATGGGATTAATTTTCCTTTGACTCCATTGTCGTGTAGAGTCACTATCTCTTGTTTTGGACTCTCGACTGTCCAAAATTGTTGGGGATTATTTGAACAACTTTCCAGCAATCTTTTATGCATATCAATCTGCTCTATTGACCATTTTGGGTCAATGCAGGCCTTTTGTTTTGACTCCACTCGTTTCTCATATAGCTGCAAAACTTCTTGCCAATTGTTGGAGTCTTTAAGAGGCTTGCGTGTGCCAACTTTCTTTTGGCTATTCTCATTTCTTGCCTCAGAATTTGCTATAGATAGTCTAGGCACAACAATAGCTTTCTTTTTTAAATTAATTATCAGCTTATCTTCGCTGATAGTGACTGGACCATAAAGTGCCACATTATCATATACCACCTATATCTACCAAGTCACCTTTCCATGTCATTTGGGGTCCACTTGGTTTTGTGCACTAGGTAATCAAAGATCTAGCCATTTTATTATGTCTTACCTGTTATACCTCCCAGAGGCCTAGATGTCGGATGACCTCAAAGAGATTGGATTTCTTCAAAGCCTAGATTTATCTATCTAATATGATATTCAGTTCATTCCACCTATTCTATAGTTTGATGCATCTCATATGATTAGATGCCCCAATGCATAGAAACATAAGTGTCATGCAAGAAAACTCAACAGGCTCCCCATGAGCTTGACATCACTTGAAAGTAATGGCTAGGATTGAAATCGATAAAAACAACTACCAAAATACTCAATAGTCTCTCCCTTTGGCATTGATGGAAACACAACTTGACATTGTTGATCATTGATGACTTTTGGGCTTATCTCCCCTAGAAGGTTGAAGAAACTACTGCTATCTACTCCATTTTCTTTTGAAGCGTTAATGTATTCTCATTCTCCTCTTGCCTTTGAGGTGCCAATGGCTCATCATCTCCCCCTTTTACATCAATGGAAAGTATCTTGAGCTACTCCCCATTTGATCATTCTCCCACTAAAGGGCTTTAGTTATAACCTTGGATATAACAGGTTGTTGATTTTAATTTCTATTGATATTTAAGGATAAGTGTAACTAAAATCAATTGATACCAAGGTAAAGGAAAGAAAGGAGAAGTTATGAGACATGCACAATTTCCATTTCACCATCCTTGGATTACACTCTACTCTCAATAAATGTGTAATACTCATGTTGATCTTAAAGCCCTCTTGAGATTAATCTCTTTTCTTCTCTCTAACCTCATCGCATATATCTTTGAAATATGTGGACAATTTCAATTTTCACTTGTGAAGAAAATAAGTGAAGAGATGAGTGAGACATCACTCCCAACTTTTTCCTCAAGTAATCAAAGGGTTCTCGGGCAATAGGCTTGGTGAAGATATCAACAACTTGTTCTTTTATGGATATGTACTCTGACCTCACAATCTAATCAACCACTTGTTCTTTAAAAAAAGGTAATTTATAATGATATGCATGGTTTTTTAGTGAGGAAAAATATTATTGGATATATTTATAGAACTTGTGTTATCACATATAATGGGAATGGGTTAATCATACGTTACCTTCACGTCTTAAAATATTTGGTTCATCAAAAAAATTTGGGTGCAATTTTTTCAGATGCTATGTACTTGACTTTAGCAGTATAAAGTGAGATAAAAGTTTGTTTTTTACTCAACCAAGCCACCAAATAATTCCTTAGGAGGAGAGCACCACCACTTGTACTTTTTCTATCACCTACATTTCCCTCTCAATCAACATCTATGTATGTGCTGAAAGAGAAGTTTTGTCCCTTTGAATACCATAGACCAAAGTCCATTGTGGCTTTTAAATACCTAAAAGTCTTCTCGGAAACTAAGAGTTGACTTTGTTTGGGGGTTGATTGATACCATGCAACTAAACCAATAGCTTTCATAATTTCTACCCTTGAGGCTATTAGGTACAAGAGGGTGTTGATCATTGATCTAAACATTGTTTGATTTACTTTTAGAGACTCATCATCTTTGTTGAGTTTACATCCACTGACCATAGGGGTATTGATAAGAGAACATTGTTCCATCCAAAATGTCTTTAACATTTATTTGAGGTACTTGCCTTGCGAAATGAACATACCTTTTACTAATTGTGTAAGTTGTAATCCAAGGAAAATTAGAGTTCTCCAAGCATAGATATCATAAATTCAGCTTGCATATCAGCTGCAAATTTTTGACTAAATAAATTCACATCACTAACAAAAATGATATCATCAACATAAATAATAATAACTATCACTTGTTCTTCTTTTGAATCCTTACTACTATAATTATCTTGTGGCAAAACAACAACCCCATTTTATACTTATCCATAATAAAACAGGAAACCATTATTTTGTCTAAGATTTGATTTTTCTTCCTAAGAGATATTGTATATAATTTTAAACCTTTCATCTCATTGTATATAATTTGACCCCTCTAAAAATAACTTTTAAATACTTTTAACTTTTAAAAGTTAAAAAAAAATGTTAGGTATTCAACATTGGGGGCCATTTGATAGCCCCCTTTTCCGTCTCGGGACATAAATCTTGCACCACACTGTTTTAACAAGTGAAACCCTATTTAAACAAAACCCAGGGTGAGACCGAAAGTTGACTTGAAATTTCCTGTCTCGACCCTCAGTCCATTTTTTTTTACGTCTGGACCCTCGACCATTTCTTAACGATGCCATTCATTTACGCCTGAGCAATTTCTCCCGAGCTGACATGGACAACACCATCAGATGGTATATACACGATGGCATACACATGTGCTTACTTGATCATGACACTTGGAATTTCTGCCATGTCACCACACCTACTAAACATAATTTTATTACTACAACTTTATGATTAAATGAATGTCATTTCATTCCATCTGCGTCTCATGCAAAATCACCCTTCACACATATGGTTTCTTTTCAATAGCTAATGTATGCGAAATCTCTTTATTATCATACTTTGTAAAAATATGTACAAACAATAACACATTTTGGTTACGAAGGTAGCAGTTATGGATCGACTTTCGTTTCTCACAGTTGCAACTATGCTACCCAATAATACACCACTAACAAAATATATATATATGAACATTACTACCATTGAATATATTAATATCATCTTTGGATTTATGTAAAAATGTGTACAAACAATAACATATTTTGCTAACCAAGGTAGCAGTTATGAATCTAATAATATGCATATGGAAATGTTCTTTCTATATTTAGTTTAGAATTAGAAAAGTTTAAAAAAATGTGAAAGCATAGTTTTACATGGCCTACATTACAAGTGAAAGAAAATAGCCTGAAATGTACAACCCATAACAAATACTATGAATAGCCTGAAATGTACAACCCAAAACAAACACTATGAAGGGTATTACTATGTTGAGCACATACATGTATATTTTTTAAGTATAAAAAAAAAAAAGAGATTTAAACAAATACTATGAATAGCCTGAAATGTACAACCCAAAACAAACACTATGAAGGGTATTACTATGTTGAGCACATACATGTATATTTTTTAAGTATAAAAAAAAAGGAGAGATTTAAATTAGTCATAGAAAGTATTTATATGTAGACTTTGGAATTGATAAATGATTAGTAATTAATTGTTTTTATTAATTTAAAAAAATTGTTTTCAAGGAAGTTAATTTAATATTTATTTTAGAAGAAAAACTAAATGCAAGCTTTACACTTATTAATTCAAGGTTCATGTTTTTTAATCACAAATTATGGTATGAGTTTCTACTTTTAGGTTCACGTGTCTTAATCACAAATTATGGTATGAGTTTCTACTTTTAATAATATTAATAGCTATTTTGAATTTTCAAACCACCATTGAACTAGCTACCTATCTATGTAAAGGGATAAGTTAAGAAAAGTCCATTGTAATATAGTTAAATGTATAGATTATATAAAATTCATGTGTATTGAAAACATTTTTTATGTCTTCACTTTAATAGTTAGATCTTATCTAAATTTAAAATAAGTGATATTAATTACAATGATTAGACATTACATGGAACATGTAAACAATCATGTTATGATTGAATAGCTGTTATATAAATCCACAATAAGATGGAGTCTTTATTTATTAGTGAAATGTATAACATAGGGATGCTCATGAAATATTGGGAAATTTTTAGTTGGTGGAAGATTGAGATGGTATTGAAGTGTTTTAAGATTTAAAAAATTCAACATCTCCCATGTGAATAGGTTTGCTTATCCCAATGATATATTGATGATTATTGTTTATAACTATTAAGTGACAAAAATGTTCGAAGTTGAGTCATACATAGGAGATTGTATGTTTTGTGGAATGATGATTACTAAATGGAAACCCACTAAGAATGATGTAAATTGGAAATGAGAATTTAGTATTTATAGGAATGAAGGGAAGTAGATACTTTATCCATATTGATGTGCTTGTAGTCCATTGGATGAATATGGGTGGATAATTCTTATCAATGATCATATTCCATTCATCTAAGGGAAAATAATCTATGTATGATATAAGGTGTATATATAATTAAGAGTTGTTGTGAAAGATATTTAACCCCTTTGGAAGTGTTTATATAATATATTCATGTATTCAATAGTTAAATGAAAATAAATAGACTTTCTTCTTTGTTCCTTAGTTAAACTAGGATCTGCTACTTAGGAGGATACAGAAACTATAGGTTGCAACTACCCCTCACGTTTTCACTATTTGTTATGTTTGTTTTTCCCTAGATATCTACCTATGTTGAGGCTTTATTTTCATGTTGTTTTTTTTATGAACACTATGTAATATTGATGAATTCCAGTTGGAGAGATTAACTTACTTAAATAAAACACTTGATGGATTATGTTTTGCGATTAAAGTATTTGATGTACAACTTATATGATATATGACTTTCCTAATTTATGGTTTATTTGGATATGATTTATCTAATGAATGACTTATTGAAGTTATGATTTATCTAATGTAAGATTTACTTCCAGCATGTTAATATTAAAAGAAAATGGGTATGGGGATACCAGATTTAATAGCATGATGGTTATGATCACTTGTATATATGTGTGCGTGTTTGTGTGTGTGTGCATTGATGAGAACTAACCTACAAATTGGAAAGTACTATATGATAGTAAAGATCCATGCTAATGATACTATATGATAGTAAAGATCGATGCTAATGACTAGGGAATGTTGAGACATCCAATAAGGAATGGTGTGATGTACATTTTTCTATTACATTTTTTATTTACTTGATATGGACTACTATGACATGGGTAAAGTGTAAATGGTAGGTGACATGACTATCTGATTGTATTATTTGAAGACAAGTATCCAACCAACACTGTAGTGTGGTCCATATTAGTGTGTCGACCCTAGTTCTTTGAGGAGGGGTGGAGGCATTTCCCACCGTGTAACCTCCAAGTCTGGAATCGTGGGATGGAATTGATGGACACATTCCCCTATATATGTGATGATGATTGCCAGTTTCCTACTGTGGAAGTTAGGTTGATATAGTTTACGCTTCTGCCATATTGGTTATATCAATGGTTAGATTGGTATAGTCGATACCATAATATATTGTAGTAGAAGATGGATAGGATGGGAGTGGAAGTAGGTTAGGAAGGATAGAATGCTATAGTTTAGCTGGGGACTCTTGATGGGAAGTGGTATCCTTGCTTGACTTACTTGATTTGACTACTATATCTCTCTTTTCTGTTATGCTTTATTGTCATATTCCTTTCGAACAACTTGTATCCTTTTGACTCTAACTTCAGGACAGAGTTTTATGGAGGGGTGTATGTAATGTCATATGTGATCCTATTATCTTACATTTATCTTATTAATCTAACTATTGAGTGATTGAATTTTTTTGCTGGATTCCAATAAGTATTATTAGTATACGTACGAGGTATGCATATTCTAGCTACATACCCACACCTTGCGTGAATACACTAGTATTATAAAGATTAAAATCTTAAATGATAAAATAAATGGTTAAGCTTGATTAATGGCTAAACTTTATTAGTGTTTATTTAACCTTAAAATCTTGACTTATAATTATGAAGTTATATTGGTATATACTTAAAATTAGAAGCTTGAGAATCTATAATTTTATTTTACTGAGATGGCTTCATATTAATAATTTATTATTAGTTATCGTCTAACTATTATTCATTTCCCAAGGTTTGACAAGTGGTCTTCTCAAATTTATTTCTAAATTAAATGTTAACATTTCATTTCCCAAGGTTTGACAAGTTGTCTCCTCAAATTTATTTCTAAATTAAATATTAATATTTCATTTCCCAAAGTTGACAAGTTGTCTCTTCAAATTTATTTATTGATAATATATAGGAAGGAAATTCAATGTCATTAACTTAAAAGGATGGGGGGATACTCATGGCCTTAATAGTATTTGGTTGAGGTGGATGTGTCGAGGAGACATAAAGGGAAGGAGGATGAGAGGATAAGGGGGATCCTTGGTCTTTATTTTTGGTATTGGAGGAAATAATTTAAGGGTTAGGGAACTTGTGGAGGTTCCCTAGGCCAGGAAGTAGAGAATTGAAGAATTTGATTTTGGTTGTAAGCTTGATTTTGATTTTGGATACACTACAGAAGTTTTTTTTGGACTTGGGCTTAGAGGGTTAGAGAACCTATGGAGGTTTCTTGGGTTAGGAAGTCAGATAGAGATTCCTAGTTAGCAGTGTGGTAAATTCAGTTGGGTAGTCCTAGAAGGAGCACCCCAATAGAGCCACCAGATCAGGTATTCTTATGTTTGTTGTCTTATTTATGTAAATTGCTACACCTCAATTTCCTTAAATGTTTAATATTTTGAAAATCAAATTTTATGTTATTGTCAAATAATTGTTGCATTATAGATATGATATTTTCTTGTTGTGATTAAACTATAGGTCAAATTTAGTTTTAGTTACATGAACCTAAATTGAGGGTCCTTGCACCTCATGGGTTTCCACATGGAAATTTGGATGACCAGGGACCCATAGGGACCCAATCACTGGACAAAATCATATGGGGCACAATGTTTAAATGATATGAACTAGGCAAATAAGTCTTGGCAAGATCATATGGTGTTGATAGTATTGTTAAAGCCCCATTTTCTAAGGAACAAACATTAGCCCATGGTCATCTTAACCAAGCCCCGAGACCATGGGATTTAGATAAATATGCACCTAGGTGCTCGACATTAAGACAATTCAAATGTTATTGAAAACATATTATGAGCTTTGTGGTTGGGTAATTGGCTCAATTTTCTTCCATTGATTAGGTTTGGTTTCAAGCCTATTCCAATGAAGGATGAAGTTTTAATTTTTGTTTTCTGTTGTTTTGGTTTTGATGCCCATAGGCAAGGTGGTGATGACATTACATAGGTTGTATTAATCATAACAAGGTTCAACTATGGAGTTCATTTCCATAGTCTGAGTACTATACACACATATGGTAGAGTTGCGACCCACTATGTTAGCGAAGCCCTTGATACATATGGCAAAGGAGGACTGACATTTTACTTATCAACAAAGGTACAGGTTAATTCCACCATTCACGAAGCAAACCGCTAGTCATTTATAAGATTAGAAGTCACTCAAACAAGTAAATGTTGATCAAATAATATATGAGTTTGCTAAATTAAACAATATAATGTGACTAGTCACTGGGTCAAATCCTTGCACTTCTCATGTTCGATTGACAGTAACTAGACCATTAAATCATACGCCAAGTCACTTAAATGGGTAACCAACACTATATTGGCTTGTTGGTCGGATGATATATGAGTTGGAAAGTTGGTCAAATTATATATGGGTTGGCATTTAATTAATGTGTTGTGTTTAACTATTCATGAGGTCAAATCCATGCACTATTTTGTGTTGATTTGAGTTCACAAATAAAAAAAAATTATGAGTGATCCAATACATGCCTCATTGTATAGTTACTGGGTTCTTGTTGTGTGTGTCGAGACCTAAGTTTAAGTCCCAATGGGCCTCAGGTCAGAAACCATTTTTTTGTTACTTATGATTTGTATTTTATAGAGCATTTAAGTCACCAAGAAATGACGCTCACGTAGAACCGTTCATTAGAATCTTGGCATTTTACAGAAGCACGACCACAAAGGGTCAAATTATAGATCCCTTGATTTAATACATTGTTTTATATGGTTTTTGTGAGTTTATGAGCTCATTATTGGTCCAAATTGGATTCTAGAAGAAGCATTGTGATCAGGGCTTAGAGGTGGAAATTTCTAAAGGCTTGAAAATCCCTATTGACTTATCCTTGATGATGAAAATATGTGTTATGAGCACCTATGAGCATATTGCATTGCTTTTGATTTTATAGAAAGAGTAGGTTCCAAGATTATTCAAATTAGACTAGACTGATAAACGAGTTGAAACAAAGCAGTGACAGGGCATGATAGGACATGGACAACAATATGATAGTAGCAACTTATTAATTTTGAAGACTTATTTCATTTGAAGAGTAAGTGAATCTAGTTTCAAATTTTTGAAAACAGATCCACAAGTGGTTGAAAATGGAGGTGGGTGCCTCCACTAAGGTTGGAGCTTAGAGAAATTCATAGATTCTTCATCATTGAGGTTGGTACCTCAATTAGGTTGGAGCCTAGAGTAAGTTGAAGTTTCCTCATCATTGAGGTTGGTTCCTCAATCAATTTGTAGCTAACAATGAATTACCACTTGCACATTTGCGAGTTTGGTGCCCCAATCAGGTTGTTTCCTACCGCAAGTAGCAGCTTGCATATTTTGGGGGTTGGTGCCTCTAATAGGTAAAAGGCTATAAATGTGTGCAATTAATTTAATCATAAGAAGAATAATTTTTTTTTTTTATTCCCGTATGGGTTTCCACGTAAAATCTTGTGTCTCTTTGAGTTTGATGTGATGGCTTCTTGATGTGTCAATGATGTGATGATAGATTTATGATGCATTGTTCTATTTTTTGGTATGATGCATATGGTGATAGTTCATTGCAATATGATTGTTTGTTAAAGAAATGTTATGAAATGGTAAAATTTCTCTCACACTTATTCACCCCCCCCCCCCCCCTCAGTGTGATCTTTGGTCCAACATTTTTAACCCCATCTTCATAAAAAACCTCGGTAAAACAAGTAGATTATGCCTTCCATTGCCCAAGGTAGGCTCAGGGGTGGGATTATGGTTACAGAGTGGTATCAGAGAAAAGTTTCAATACTATACTTTTGGGATTAAATTTTTGAGCTCTATTATAGGGCGATATTAAAACAGAGGTTCAATACTAGACCTTTGGGAATAAAATTTATTAGAGAGGTGGACAAATTTAAATAACTATTTTAACTTCTAGATGTGTGTTGATTTTATACTTGCAAATGATATGAATACTATATTTATAGAATGAAAATATGATATATTTTTTCTGACTTGCATACTGACATGGGATTTGATTTTGCAACTAGCTTTAGAGCAGCATGCTTAAGTGTATATATGCCAAGGTGATGATTAAATATATTTATTTATACTTAAATTAGCTAACAATTGTGTTTAACAACACATAAGAATACACAAAATTACACCAAGGAAATAAATGAATGAGTAGCACAATGGTAGAGTACAATATGCCCATATCCTATCATCAGTAGGAAGAGGACTCAATGGGAAAAAGGTTAGAGAAAAAATCCCCTTATTGGATAGATAACCTCAATAATTTGAAAGTGAAAATGAGAGTATGCAAATCAGATAATGAAAATATTGTTAGATCTCAAGGAAGGAAAGAAAAAGTGGTTGTAGTGATTATGCATATTTTAGTAGATCTACAAAGTCAAAAGAAACATAAGCTTGGTGCTAGCTATATAGGTGGGAAAAAATCCAAGAAAATTGCAGCTAAAATACAAAAACATGGATTGGAGACCAATAGGGAAGAAGGTAACAAGTCACAAAAATTCCATAGAAAAGAAAGTGAAGACATAGTGAGGGGAGAAGCCCCACTCAACACTCCAAAAAGGGAGTCAAGCAACCATGATTGGTTGTCTAATGTTGCAACCAGGAGAGACCATCCACGAAGGACGAGTGAGAAAATATTAATGTCACGAGAGTGAAAGAAAGAAAATCCCTCTACCTTTGATGGAGAAATTAGGAAGGTGGATGATGTAGAAGCTTGGTTGTTGGGAATGAAGAAATATTTCAAAGTCCATGACTACTCTGAAAACATGAAGGCCAAAGTGGCCATCTTCAGCTTGAAGGGAAAGTTTGACATATGGTGAGAAGACTTGAGAAATTTCAAGGGAATTCAAGAAAAGGAATTATCATGGAGGAAATTTGATAAATATTTCCTTGAGAAGTACTTTTCTGAAAGGTACAATGAGAGAAACATTAACGAGTTACATGAACATAAGAAAGGGAAACTCACTTGGGATGCTTATACTAGCATATTTTTTGGGATATTGAGATAGGTGTTGTATATCAAGGATGAGAAGGTGAAGATTCAAAGATACCTTAGTGGGTTACCATAGTCCTATCAAGATAGGATTGAGTTTGATAAACCAAGAATTTTGGGGGATCGTCTGAAAGGATAAGTACTGCTATGATCATTCTAAGCATAAGGTTGAATTATATTCAAAGTGGAGAAAGAAAGATAAAAATAGTTTCAAGGGGAAGGGACAAAAATCCTCATGGTACAAGAAAATGAGGAAGGATGTCAAGATCACCACACCTGCTAAGGGTGGATTCTAGTAGGCAGCCCCTACTAATAATAGATATTAGCTCGTTAGATCAACAAGAGAGGAGGTCAAGGAGCCCAAGAGGAAGCCAATGTAATTTTGGGGATGTGGATAAAACCACACGTTAAATGATTTCTCTCAAATTCAGCAAAAAGGTAAGAGGTTGTACAATGTTCAAGAGGCAGAAACGGTGAATAATGTGACTCAGAGTGTGTCCTGAATTTATGTTTCATTAGACAACAAGAAAGTGGATTATCAAGTTTAGTAATAGAAATGGAAGGTATTTTCATTAACCATCATGTTTTAATTTTTATTGATCCGGGTCCTAATCTCACACTCCTACATATGGGCCAAAAAACCAATGCATTACTCTAACAGTAATGATAAAATTGATCATACTACCATAATTTATTTGGATTTTTTGTATTTAAAAAAAAAAAAAAAACTCGAATAGTGTCAGATATCTAATGTTATGCATAAACAAATTAGATCTCTGATGAACTACAAATATCCGATGCATCTTTATACGCATCAGATATCAGATGTGTCTTTTACATGTGTTAGATTCTCGACGTATGACCAGGTGAACCATAGCAATGACATTGTAACAACCTTGAGTTGATTTTCCATGTAAATAAAATAAGAACAAGGTCATGGGACATGTTGTAACTTAATTTTACCTATGCATTTTATTTTTTAAGTGCATAGTTTCTTTCAAAAATTAAGTCATTCTTTTCTTTTTTTTCATTTTGTAATAAGCGAGCAAGTCCAAATGTCACTTTAAAATTTGTATCGAAGCCGAAAAATTATTTAAAATATTATTTTATGTAAATAAATCACTACCGTTGAAGGATCTAAATGGCGAGCACTTTCCGTCATCCAAGATTTCACCCACCCAAATCAATGGCAATCATAAGATTGCGGGACCCCCTGCACCCCAGCAGATAACGAAGTGGGGGGGGGGTCTGCAAATTTGTTTTCACTTTATCGCTTATCACTTTTCACTTTACCTCTTATCTCTACGTGGCATGCTCTCAATCATTTTGGAACCCCCCGCCCCACAAACCGCTTCCACCCGCTGCTAACACTCCCTCTAATATAGCACATCACTAATGCTCCCGATAAAATAACCATGGCTAAAACTTCTGGTAATTGAGCAGATTTATCCATTAAGTTATTTAATGCTCTCGCCAACGTTCTGATAATAAATATGAACGCGCCAATAATGGTAATTTAGATTAAATCATTGAAAAATCATTCCAAATTTAAATCTTTGTTATTACTCCATTACTCATACGTATGCTGCTCTTGTCAAAAGCACTCTAACATACCAAACAATGACCATTTGCAACAATATTTTTTGTTACCCACCGTTGAATTGACCGGGTAATTTCTTAAATTATCCTATGTTCTATTAATTTTCTTGAAATGGCTAGTCAAAAAGAAAAATCCAAAATAGTTGTATAGAGTCTGACCCTACCCCCTGTAATTAACTTGGATGAAATTCTTTTGATCGATAAACTGTTCAAAATCACTGAAACCCATTGTGAATTCGATCTTTATGAACTCCATAATTGGGCATATCAAAAATTTGAGGATGTTAGTGATGAATTTTTCTTCTGGGAGTGGATGTTGCCTCAATTTTGTTTTCCCCAAACTCATCATTCTCCCAAATTCATCACCTATTGCGATATTCGCTACTTACCCAGCCAAAGACCCATAATAGCCAGAAACAATGAAATATTGTTCTCAATAACCTCTGAATCCATTTTTCAAGCTTTGCAGATCAATCCCCAAGGTCCCCTTATCCATTTTTAACTACCTCATGGAAATTTACCAGAAGCTTACCTTTCAGCAGCGAGCCCACATTTTTGAGTCTTTTCTTCCTGAAAATTAAGAATTGCCCAGAACTAATCCACCATATTCTTTTGCAAATTTTCCAGATATGTCTAGGCAAGTTATTTCTATGGTTTCTTGTATTTTAGGGTATCAAACTGATCAGTGGGTAGATGAAGTCATCCTTGGATTTTTGTCAGTATTTTCATTTGGAAAGAAACCCTCGGTTCTTTTTAAGTTTAGCCATCTTTTATCATACGTTATCCATGACCAATTCCTAAAATTTAGTGTTGACGGATTTTTCAAACATCAGTCTATTCCAGTCTATCTATTTTTGTATCATCAATAAGAGAGGTTTAAATTTCCATTACAAAAGATGGATTCACAAGGAAAACCACAAGAAGTCATCCACTGGACCTCTTTGGTTAGGAAAAATACAGAGGAATACTCTTTCAATGATTTTGTTAATCATTTTTGGCATATGGAATTGTGTCTTTTGAGAAGTGATGTAGTTCCTAGAGTCTCCACATAAATTAAAATAATTTTACATCTTAGTGAGAAATCTAAGGTTGGATATTGGTATCTTTATCATAATTTTATAGAAATCAGATTCCATGGCTATGAACTTCCTCCTTATAAAGTGCCAATTTTCCTAACTATGAGGGTTTTTTCTTTATAATTTATTAGGAAGAGGATGAATATGGATGAAATTCATTTTTTGTCAAGGAAACAAAAATCTCAGTTCAATTTAAAAGCACAAGTTGGTCCATTTATTATTAACACCAAAGCAGCAAAGAAGGAAGTGGACAGTCTACTCAAACAAATGAAATTCAAATTAAGTTTCAGTTGGTCTTGTGACCCACTGGGAATAATTTCAAAGATAAGATATGGGAAAAACTAGCACCTTATGTTCATATAGAAAAACTAGAGACTAGGCAGTTTACAAATCGAAAAGAATGGGAAGAAAATACATTGCAAGAAATTTAAGAACAAACCTCCAATCAGATAACACTGGAAACTCTAAGATTAAAGGAAAAGGAATTGAAAAGACCAAGAGAAAGTGCCACCTACAAGTTCAGCACTTAAAGCAACTAGTTTCAAATTTTTCAAAAGGAGGAAGTTAATGAATACAGAAGAGGAGTCATCAGAAGGTGGAATTCAGAAGAACACACTACAGTAGTATTATTAGGCGAGCCTATATTTTCTTTACAACAAGTTGAAGAAACAACCATTTATTCTCCTAATTCTCTTGTTTATCCATCTTCGGGACAACAAAATATCTTTTCTAGATTTAGAGAGATGAAGAAAAAGAATGAGGCATTGAAAATTTCCACCTACACTGTGTTTTAGAAACAATCATCCACCACTCAACACAGACTCTTATCTACACTAGACCCTAATAAAGGGAAATTTCAGTTGGCATTCCATGAGCCAAAATTACCAGTTCCTAAAAGTGCAGATGACTATAATAATTTTGTGTTTTCTTTTGATACTAAGAAGATACGTATAATAGATCATATTGATATTCATAAACAGGAAGGTAATATTATTTATTCCACACTAACTAGTTTAGCTATGTCAGCATCTAAATTGCAAGCATCCTTAAATAATATTCATTCACAGCTCAAGTTAGAAATAATTTATTCCTTAGCCAAAGGTAACAGAATAAAAGGGTTGGAATATTTGGTAATAAAGCTAGGATTAGATCCTAATGATGTCAACACTACTAAAGAAATAATCAAGAGAAGAAATTCAGTTTTACAAGCACTCAAAAACAACTGAAATTAACTACAACAGAGCATCCACAAACTAAATAAGTAGGGAAACTAGACAAAGAAAAAGAAAACATGTTGAAGATGATTGTGGAGTAGAACATTCAAATACAGAAAATGGAGGTTGATATGGAAATATTATTAAAGGAAAAAGAACTGCATACAAGTGTAGGGACCTCTACAGTACAGACAAAGACAACTACTGAGGAAGCCACAAAAATATTATCAAAGGCCATGGGATATTTATCCCTAAGAAATGTGGATATAGAAAATTTAAAAGTAGCACTGCAGAGGATGGAAGAGAATAAAATTAAGTTAGATAATGCATACATATCTGAAATACAAAAAAAAATCAAGCTAACCAAGTAGCTTGAAAAATATGCAGATGAATCACTCATAGCACAAACATTATCTGGAGTAAAGGAAAAGATTTGGTTTAATATTAATTCAACCATTTCAGAGCTCTGGACATCTATCGAGATTATATTTGAACAAGAAAAACTGGTAAGAAGAGAAAAGAAAGCCATACCAAAAATTAAAGAAGACTTGGATCATACACCTGGGGAGGAAACAAAGATTATCAAAGTGTTGAATTCAAAGACCAAAGATGAATTGGAAGACTTAGGAATTGAAGATAGGACTGATACAGTCTTAGAATTTAGAAAAATTTTGACTAAAAGAAATTTAATGTTACAATTAGAAAATAAATGTCAAAACTTAGAAATGCAGATAAAGAAATTTCATAGAAAATTTGCCATCCTACAACAAAAAGGACTTCCATCTCTAAGAGATTCTAGTGGCCAATTGACTCCACTAGAAAATTACCAGCATAAATTACATGACATAGCAGCAAATAGGTCAAAGTTTACTAAATTAAAGGGAATCATAAGTGGTAAAGTTTTTTAGAAGGTTTAGAATAAGATTTATTTATCCAACATGAAATTCAACATTTATTTATTACTAGGCCAACTTTTGAAAAGTACACAGAGGTGGATGAAGCATATAGAAGAGTGGTTAAATTCTCAATTCCAGATGATGAAAGATGGGACAAGTTACTCGAGCTTATTGAATAAAACTAAATGCAACATTTTAAGGAAGAAGCACACGAAAACAGGAGTTGAATACATATTTTTAGGTGCCAGTGTAGCAAAAGGAGCACAAAGAGAAAAAATAGGTTTTGAGACAACATTTACAAATAGCACCCTCGAATAGTGTGATGAATATGCAAATCAGTTTCATAAAGTCTATTTTTATATTATATTAATTTGATATATCCAAATCATTTTTGATAAGACCTTATTTTTGTAAAGGGTTGTATTAGATTAGATATTTTTGAGTTACACTCTACAAATATTTTGTAATTTGAAGTAAGAAGGATTGAACCCTTGTGATAATCCAGATACATTATTGTACTCTTCTGAAAGTTTTTGAAGATAATCAAAGGATTTTGACTTCAGTATTAACATCATTTGTGTTCATGTGAGTTTTTCTGGTATATTCATCTATGTTTTTCATCATATATTCAAGGTAATATAGGAGTTAGGGTAGGGCTAAGTTAACTATTAACTTACCTGACATCCCACTACAAATTTATCTTTTTTTTTTTTTATCTATTAGACTAACCTAAGTACCCACGGGGGATTTGAACCAGTGACCTATCGCAAGGAGTGCCTTAACAGCGCACCCATTCACCGTCAATCCAAAGCCCCGTGGGCCCCACTACAAATTTATCATAATTATGGAGATTATCTAATTGAACAATTTGTTTGAATTAGATCCTTTGCATCATTTAATTGTTGCCTTCTATCATCTCTTGAATTTATATTTGTTTGGTTATAGAATTCTTCTGCATGCATCTATTATATCTATTGGATTAAGTATTCAGTATGAATGTTTGATTGTCATATATATTCTCCCTTTTCCACTTTCAAAACCAATTCAAAATTTTAATGATTTATGAACGAAAATCATCCCTTTGAAATTCTCAGGAGTTTTTGGATTATACAAGTGTTAATAGTTTAATGCACTAGTCATTCAATTCAATTAAAACCCTTACTTTAATACTTTGGCATGGTTCTCGAGCTTAGAAATGTCTACAAAGAGATAACAGGACACATATTCCAATCTTAATAAGGGGAAAAACACTATAGTGTGCATCACTTGTGGTTATTTAATGGCTATGGAAATTGGCAAAGACAAGAGGAAATAAATGGCAATTTAATATGACAAATAAAAGAAAATAGGATAAAAGTAAGATGAAGGGACACAAATATGCATGCAAGGGAAATTAGAGAGAAAATGAGGGAAAGTAAAAAAAAAAGAAGGAAAAAAGGAGAGGAAGAGACTAGACATCAGTGATAAAAAGGCATCAGAGAAATAGTTGAAAGCTTTTGTCAGTTCTAGCTTTTGATCACTTTCTGAAATATAGCTCTAATAGAAGAGAGAGGAAGCACTTGGAAAAGAAAGAAAGAAAGGGAGCACAAGGAAAGGTTGGAAGAGTAGCTATAGCAGGAAGAAATCACAGATAACATGTTGCATGTGTGATTTCATTACCAAAATTTTGATGCATGGTACATGAATTTGGTTATTTGGTTGCTTTGTTATCATTGGCATGGGATTTTCCTTGATTGACAGTGGTTTTCATCCTTGTTGTACAATATTCTAAATAGTCATGGTGTTGTGGGTTCCTTGTTTTGGCTTAAGCTTTGGATGCACAGTAAACTTTGGATCCTGGTGAGGTGGTCTTGGGAAATTTCCAAGGGTCAAGGGTAGAGATGGGATTTCTCTTGGAACTCTTGATGGATGGGTGGAGACAGGAAAATTCCTCTGGGCATGGTGAAAAAATTTGGAGGAATCCAAGTTTGTTTGGTGTTAGTGATTTCTGGATTAGTTTAGGTGAAATCATTATGGTTGAGGGTTGAGGTGGTTTTTCCTCTAGAAACCCTAGTTGGTTCTGTTTGATTTATCCCATGAGATCCCACATTCATGCTTGGAATATGGCACAGGGGTGATTGGATTAAAGAGAGATTTGGTTCAACTCAATCTATGGCTAGATGGTATGTGGAAGTCCCTCACTAGGATGGAATTTGTATATGTTAATATGAGTTGTTTTCTGATTATGATCAATGAGCACATGTATTAGTTACTGCGTTGGTATAATGAATGGTTTGTCATGGATTCATTCTAGTTACATGTTGGTTATAGGCTTGGCTAAATAATGTGTTATGGTTATGGATCTTATTCATGATTTGATAAGTTATTGAATGGTTATGTGAATGAAAGGGCTAACTAGTGTTATTGTAGCTAGTTTGAGAGGGAATTGAGCCTTCTTGATGGTTCTCTAATGAAGTTAAGAAGACATTGAATAGATATGCATTCATAACATGTAGTTACTATGTTTACCATGTGTTTGACGAAATGTTTCTCTTGTGTTTGGAATTTTTTTAGCAAGATCTATCATTAGTATTTATAATTCAAACTTATTGTCATATTATACTGGGTTCTAGAGAGTTCTTGATTGTTATGGTTAATTGGTCTTTAGTTAGCCCTGAAAATCTGGATCTGAGTTGCTAGTTGCACCCTATGAATTGAGATACTTCGGCTACAATCGTGCGAAGGATGGAATGTGCATGTGGTGTGAGCCTTCCAACCACATGAAAATCTTAGCATGCATGTGGCTAGGGTGTAATGTCTGGGAAAAGTTAAGTTCCATCCTAGGGAAAGCACATCAACATATGTTATCTAGTATCTGGGTGATGTGATTCTCCTAGGAGGTGTTAGTATGTTTCCGATTAGTAATCCCCACTTCCATAACTGGAACTTGGATGTTAGGTCATGGTCATAGTAACTCTCATCTCATGTTTACCTTGGAGAGCTTGTAAAAGTGGGTAAATGTGGGATGGGGTGGTTACAGGGTAGTATCAAAGCGAGGTTGTAGCACTAGACCTGTAGGTAAAGGTAGATTGTTATGCATGCATGTCAGTTGTCTATGTGTTTATCATGCATGCATGTTGGTTATTTATTGTTATGGTTATGATATCCATGTATGAGATGGTATGCTTGTGATTTTATATCATGCTAATCTAGATTGTCTGTGCAAATGCAATAACATCCCCTGAGATACCTTGAGGTATGTTTTTTAATATGTTTTACATAGCTAACAATGGCATATTACAGGAAATATAATTCCAAAATATGAAGAGCGAGATAGTTGAGTGAAATTCATATGACCCTCTGTACAAGCTTGAAGATACATTGGTAGGATGGAAGTGATCAGTAGAGAAGCATGGAGAGGGATATTCTACTAGTTTGGTAGAAACAATGAGAAGTTTGAAGGCATAAATCGTGAGTTGCATGGAAGACAATAAACAGTTGATTGAGGCACAAGAAAGGCTTGTAAGAGCTCAAGAAAATAAATTTGAGGTTAATGCAATGATTCTTCAGAGACTTTTAGATTTGCAAAAGCAAGGAAAGTTGGGGTTCAGTCATGGACATGAAACAATGACTAATGGTGCAAATGGAAGCAGATCTCAAAAATGTTATAGGATGGACACAGATGATACAGTAAGAGGTGGAAAATCATTGGACACACTTGATAGGAGGGCTAGCACTCATGGATTTTATTCTAGCCCTCATTCTGAGAGGAATCATCATCGTCATCCCCAACATCCTTACAAGAGGAGTAAGAGGGTATATTTACTAGAAGAATTCAAAAAATCTAAGCCTCCTACTTTTGAAGGAGAAATGAAGAAATCAAAATATGCAAAATTATGGTTGCATGGGATGAATAAGTTATTTAGGTTGCGTGATTATTCAGAGAACATGAAAGTCGCAAATAACCACCTTCAGTCTCAAGGGAAAATTAGATATCTAGTGGGAATATGTTAAGCATTCCAGAGGCATTAGGGACAAGGAGCTTATTTTGGATGAGTTTGAAAGACCCCATAGAAGAAAGTACATGTCTAAGAGATATTATGATGTGAAGGCCAAGCAATTCTATGATCTCAGGATTGGTTCCATGACAGATGAAGAGTACACAACAAGATTTCTAGAGTTTTTCATATATGTGCCTTATCTCAAGGATGAGAAAGTGAAGATCCAAAGGTTCATCAGTGGGCTCCCAGTAGCATTCAAAGATTATATTGAGTTTGATGAACCTCAGTCATTGGGGGAAGCCATTAGAAAGTTGAAGCATTGTTATGAGAAGTCAAATTGTAAGTCTAAGTTCAAGTGGGACTAGAAAGGTAATGAGAAGACTAAAGGAAAATGGTTTAATAAGCGAAGAATATCTCAAGACATAGGTGACAAGGAAAATGTGGCACCTCATAATAAGTTCAATGTAGTTGAGAGAGGACATCAGTCTCAACCTGAGGAGCAGCGTAATAAATGTGATGGCAGAAAACCTTTGAGGTGTTGGAGTTGTGGTGGAGAACATCACAGGAGAGATTTCCAATCACATTAGGGTTGCAAGCCTCAAATTTACAATGCTCAGGAGGCATAGACAGTTGGAGATGTAGGCTAGAATATTCCCCAAATTTATGCAGCAATGGATAATAGACAGGCAGATCATTAGGCAGCCATTATCGAGATGGAAGGTAAGCTTTGGGATCAAGTTGTTTCCATTTTGATTGATCCTGGATACAATTATAGTTATATTAATCTTGACTTGGTGGATCAGTTTTGATTGAATATGGAAGTGCATGCAGAATCTTGGTTGGTGCAGTTGGCTAAAGGGACCAAGAGAAGAGTTCATAATTGGGTGAGATCTTGTTCATTTTAGCTTAATGGTATTCCTACATCGACACATCTAAATGTGCTTCCTATGGGATCATATAGTATGATTTTAGGCATGGATTGGTTGTTCATTCATAGGATCAAGGTAGACTATTATGACAAGGCCATTGAGTGCCTGGATGATGATGGAGAAAAAAGAATCTTAGAGGGAAAGAAGAAACCTACATCAATGGGAATGGTTACATCTATGAAAGTCAAGCACATCCACAGTAAAGGATGCTTATTGTTTCCATTTCATGTTTCCAGTGACAAAGGGAAGGAAGATGAGGCCCGATGAAGTCTTGAGGAAGTATCATATCTTGCAGCAATTTCAGTGTGTGTTTCCTACAAAGATTCCAGAGTTGTCACCTCATAGAGAGGTGGACTTTTTTATTGAGTTGGTACCAGGAGTAGCACCAACATCTAAGGCACCATACAGGATGAGTACTCCAGAATTGGTGGAATTAAATTTGTAGCTTAAAGAAATGCCTGATAAGGGATAAGTCCAATTGTGTTGCCTTGTGATGCACCATTGCTTTTTGTAAGGAAGGATGGTACTCTCATATTATGCATTGATTATAGGAAGTTGAAAATGGTGACTATCAAGAACAAGTATCCATTACTACGGATTGATGATTTATTTGATCGGTTTAAGGGAGTATCAGTGTTTTCGAAGGTTGATCTGAGATCAGGGTATCAAAAGGTGCGCATCAAAGAAGAATAAATCTACAAGACTACATTTCGTACAAGATATGGGCACTATGAGTTTGTGATGGTTCATTTTGGTCTTACTAATTCTCCATCCACCTTCATGTGTTTGATGAACAATGTGTTGTGCCCTTATCTGGATAAGTTTGTGAGAGTCTTTCTTGGTGACATATTGGTATATTCAAAGAATGAGGAGGAGCATGCAGTGCACTTGGCAGTGGTGTTGAGATTGTTCAGAGAGCATCAGTTGTATGCCAAGCTCAGCAAATGCAGTTTATTTCAGACTCAAATTCATTACTTGGGACATGGTGTTTCTAAAGAAGGGATAGTTGTGGATCCAAAGAATATTAAGGCTATCATGGAGTGGTCAACTCCAAGGAATGTGGATGAGGTTAGATCATTCATGGAACTATAAGGTCATTATAGGAAGTTCATAAGGAACTTCTCTAATATTGGCTATCCTATTACATCTTTACATAGGAAAGGAAAGAGGTTTGAATGGACTGAGGAGTGCACATCTAGCTTTAAGCAATTGAAGCATTTGCTTACAAATTATCTAGTTTTCAAGATTGTAGATCCTAATAAAGAGTTTGTGTTTTGTACAAATTCTTGCAAGGAGGGACTTGGTGGAGTCCTAATGCAGGAAGGGAAGGTGGTTTTCTACAATTTAAGGAAGTTGAGTGAGAATGAACATAACTATGTGACCCATGATCTTGAGTTGGAATATATCTTTCATGCATTGAATATGTGGAGACATTATCTCTTTGGCATGAGGTTTGTTCTGATGAGTGATCATAGTGGGTTGAGGTATTTGTTTGACTAACCCAATCTGAATGCAAGGAAAGCTAGATGGTTGGCTACCCTTAGTGAGTTTGATTTTGAGATAAGGTAGATAAATGGAAAAGAGAACAGGTTTGTGTATGCTCTCAATAGGAGAGTGTGGGTAAATCATATCTCAGTTATGATCTCTTATGGGAAAGATTTACAAGAGCGGATTGTGTATGCATGGCAACATGATGAGAGGTATCAATAGTTGAAGTAGAGATTACAACATCAGGATGATGATGATAGGGATGAGGAGTGTCACCTCATGTTAGATGGCTTGGTCAGGTTCAAGAGTAGGATTCATGTGCTAGATAGCAGCAAGTTGAAGAAGCTTATCTTGAGAGAGTTTCATGTCAATCCATATTCAAGCCACCCGGGATACCAGAAGACCTTGAAAGCTATTAAGAAGTTTTACTATTGGCTGAACTTGAAGAAAGAGGTCATTGAGTTTGTTGGAAGGAGCTTGGACTATTAGTAAGTGAAAGTTGAATGCAAGCATCCTGCTAGTCTATTGCATCCTGTTCTGATTCTAGAATGGAAATGGGAGGTCATTTCCATGGACTTCATTACAAGATTTCTTAGGACATCAAGATAGCATGATTATATCATGTTTGTGGTTGATATGTTAAGTAGGGTGGCTTACTTCATTGTAGTGGAGTCTATTAATTTAGCTAGTGAGGTAGCTCAAATCTTCACCAGGGAGATAGTGAGGTTACATGGAGTTCCTAAGAATATTATATCAGACAGAGATGACATGTTTACTTCCAAGTTTTGGAAGGAGTTGTTTGCAGGCTGGGGGGTAGAGTTAGCCTTCAGCATAGCTTATCACCTGTAGACAAAGAGGGTTAGTAGGATTCTTCAGAACATGTTGAGGATGTATGTCATGCATCAGGAGAGGAACTGGGAGGAGTATCTTCCATGGGTTGATTTTTCTCATAATAATGGGTATTATGAATCCTTGAATATGAGTCCATTTGAGCCTCTCTATGAGTGTAGTTGTAATACTACTATCAGTCGGAGTGATTCGGTGAATAGGGTGTTGATTGGACCAGATTTGTTGGCTAAGATGGAGCAAGAGATGTAGGTTATTAGAAGGAATTTGAAGGTAGCACAAGACAGGCATAAGAGTTATGTAGATCAGCATAGAGAATTCAAGGCATTTTAGGTTGGGGAGCATGTGTACTTGTGCATCAAGACTAAGAGGAGCTCCTTAAGGAATTGGTCACATGCCAAGATGGCACTTTGGTATTGTGGGCCTTTTGAGATCCTTGAAATATTGGACTAGTAGCATATAGACTTCAAAACTGCCAACAGTGAAAGTCCATGATGTTTTCCATTTTTCATTTCTTAAGAGATGTGTGCAGGATGTTGATCATGAGATTGATTGTTCTATATTGTAGGTGGAACTAGAGGGAGAGTTTCAGCCAGAGCCGCAATGCATATTGTAGCAGAAACAATTCATGCTCTAGAACCAACCCATAGAGTAAGTTAAAGTGGAGTGGAAGCACTTTGTTCCCGATAAGCTACATGGGAGATGGCTGATCTGATGTAGCCATTATATCCTTCTTTATTTGTTGGTCAAAGCAAATGAGTTTTTGATATGTATATGTGTGTGTGTGTGTGTGTGTGTTTGAGATTTTATATACCACATTGAGTTGTGTTATAAAGCTCCAATAAGCGGTATGTTTGTTATGTTTTTCATGTTTTTAGTAGTTGGTCATTGTAACTATTTCATCGAGCTATGTTATAAGCTCCATACGAAGTATGTTTTTTTGGTCACAAGTGTCATAGAAGACTGAGGACGGCTTTCCCCCAAGGGGAGGGGTTATAAACAACCCCAAGTTGATTTTCCATGTAAATAAAATAAGACCAAGATCATGGGACACATATTCCAAGATAAATGGAGGGAAAAACACTATAGTGGGCATTACTTATGGCTAATTAATGCCTATGAAAATTGGAAAAGGCATTTGCAAAGGCAAGAGGCAATAAATGGAAATTTAATATGATATTTCATGCCAAGAGGTAACTCCACGAATTGAATTGTATTTTTCATTAAGATCATGGATATATACATGGAGAGGGAGACTACTGGGTTTCATATCCCAATGTCTCTTCATCTTTCGATTCTCTTTATTTTTCTATTTATAATATTTACATGGTTTTACCTATCCCAAAGATTAGGTATCAACATTTCCCCCTTAATCTGAAGGGATGCTGGAGAGTCCAAGAATTATTCTGAATCTTTCAAACTTTCCTCTTCCAAGAGCTTTGGTGAAGTTGTATGCAATCTTCTCATTTGTGGAATAATGATGTAGGTGGATTGTCTTGGCCTCAACATGATGTCAAATCATATTGTATTTTTTATTGATGTGTTTCATTCGATCATGGAACTTTGGGTTCTTGGCAAACTTTATTGCAGAAGTGTTATTAGTCAAAAGAGGAGTTGAATGCACTTGTTTCTCCTGCAAATATTCCACAAATTTTCTAATCCACACAATTTCCTTTGTTTCTTCAGCTACTACTACATATTTTGCCTCAATTGTGGAATCTGTTGGAACTAATTGTTTGTGTGACATCTAGGAGACATCTCCCAATCTATGACTCATAACATAACCTGAAGTACATACCCCATTTTCCTTATCTCCATCAAAGTCTGAATCAGAGTATCCAATCAATCTGAAGTCACCCACCTGTGTATACTTAAGTCCAAAGTCTTGAGTTCCATTCAAGTACTTTATAAATATTTTTGTAGTAGACTAATGACCCTCACAAGGCTTTTGCATAAACCTAGAGAGAATTCCAACAACAAATGAAATGTTTGGTTTGGTAGTAGTCAGGTAGTTGAGACTTCATATGAGTTTTCTATACTTCGTGGCATCCTCAAATTCTTTTCCTTCAGTGGATGTGAGATTTAAGTTCTGTTCCATTGGAGTAGTCAAAGGATTGCACTCAGCCATGCCAAACCTGTTTAACATATCTCCAATGTACTTCTTTTGAGAGGGGAATATAAAATTTAGATGTTGAGTTACTTCAATACCAAGATAGTAGTGAACATAGCCCAAATATGTCATTTCAAAACCTTTCCTAAATTGATTATTTATGGATGAAAGGTAGCTCTCATTGTTCCCTATCATCAGAAGATCATCTACATACACCACAAGCTATACAACTATTTTTCCACCTTTCTTGACAAACAAAGTTGCATCGTCAAGATCATAATGTTTGAAATTGAGTTTTAGAAGATGCTTAATTAACTTCTCGTACCAGGCTCGTGGTGCTTGCTTGAGGCCATCCTTTATCCATTCATTAATAACAGAAAGGTTCTATCCTTTTCTATCGCTCTCTCCTATCTGTGAGTTCTAGCTTTTGATCACTTTTAGAAATAGAACTCTAAGAGAAGAGAGATGAAGCACTTGGACAATCAAGAAAGAAAGGGAGCACAAGGAAAGGTTGGAAGAATAGCTACAATAGGAATACATTGCAGATAACAGGTTGCATGTGTTATTTCATTGCTGATATTTGGATGCATGGTACATGAATTTGTTTATTTAGTTGCTTTGTTGTCAATGGCATGTGATTTTACTAGATTAGTGATGGTTTTCAGCATTTCCTTGATAGCAATGGTGTTGTGGGTTCTTTGTTTTGTTTTAATATTTGGATGGCCAATAAACTTTGGATCCTTGTGAGGTGGTCTTAGGAAATTCCAAAGGGTCAAGGGTAGAGGTGGGATTTCTCCTGGAACTCTTGATGGGTGAGTGGAGACAAGAAAATTCCTTGGGGTATGGTGAAAAAATTTGGAGGCATCCATGTTTATTTGGTGTTAGTTATTTCTAGACCGGTTTAGGTGAAATCACTATGGTCAAGGGTTGAGGTGGTTTGGACTCTAGAATCATTGGTTGGTTATGTTTGATTTATCCCATGAGATCCCGAATTCATGCTTGGAATATTGCACAGGGGTGATTGGCTAAAAGAGAGATTTTGTTCATCCCAATCTATGGTCGGGCGGTACATGGAAGTCCGTAACTTGGTTGGCATTTTTATATCTTAATATGAGTTATTTTCTGATTGTGATCAATGAGCACATGTATTGGTTATTGTGTTGATATTATGATTGATTTGTCATGGATTTATTCTAGTTATATGGTTGTTATAGGCCTGGTTAAATGATGTGCTATTGTTATGGATCCTATTCATGATTTGATAAGTTATTGAATGGTTATGTGAATGCATGGGATAACTAGTGTTGTTGTAGCTAGGGTATTGAGCATTTTTTTATGGTTCTCTGATGAGGTTAAGAAGAGATTGAACATTTATGCATTCATGACCTATAGCTATTGTGTTTACCATGTGTTTGAGGAAATGTTTCTAATGTTTTTGGTAATTTTTGAGCAAGATCTAGCCTTAGTACTTATTATTCAGACTTATTATCATCTTAGACTGAGTTTTGGAGAGTTCTAGGTTGTTCTGGGTAGCTGGTTTGTAGCTAGCCTTGAAAATATGGATTTGAGTTGCTAGTTGCACCCTTTGAACTAAGATATTTCAGCTACAACCACACGAAGGAGGGAATGTGTGTGCAGTTAGAGCCTTCCAACCACATGCATATCTTGGCATGCATGTGGCTGGGGTGTAAGGTCTAGGAAAAAGAAATTTCTAACTTGGGTCAAGCTCATCAATAGACGTTGTCTAGTATTTGGGTGATGTGATTCTCTTGGGAGGTGTTAGTATGTTTTCAGTTATTAGATCCCACTTCCATAACTGGAACTTGGATGTTGGGTCATGTCATAGTAACTCTTAGCTCATGTTTACCTAGAGAGCTTGTAAAAGTGGGTAAATGTGGGATGGGGTGGTTATAGTTGGAATACTGAGGGTGGAGGAGATCTTTTTTGGCTATTATACAATGTATCTCCATAATATTTGGATGGTGGAAATATGATGAAAAAAATTATATATAAGGGCATTACAAATTGCATCACAAATAGTTATTTTGTGTTTGATTTTTGAAGATAGACAATATTGAAAGTTTAGTAAGGAAAAATGGGCAATGGAAAATGTTATCACCATTGTACCAAATGCAGGGGCAACAACAGGAGGATACTTTTAATAAGAATAGCTAAACAACATTGTAGAGAATTTAGACACCTTGAAGGTGGGTATGAATAATGTCCCTTGCTAAGTTATTCATTACATATCTTGATATTGAAGATTTATTTTTGTAAATTAGGGGTTTATGGTTTAAGGGGTTAAGGGTTAGGTATTAAGGGGTTAGGGTGGCTTAGGGGTTAATAGTTTAGGGGTTTATGGGGTAAGGGGTTATTGGTTAAGGGTTTCAAGGTTAGGGTTAAGGGCTTAAGTTTAGGGGTTTTGGGGCTTAATTAGGAGAAATGGGGATAATGTAATGATTAAGGGGATAAGATATAAGGGTTTAGGGATTAAAGGGTTAGGATTTAATGGTTTAGAGGTTACCTGAAGGTGGATTATTGGGTTATGTGTGTGTATATGTGAGATTTAAATATTTTTAAGTGGATATGTAAAACTAAAATTTTAATTTTTAACATTTAATAAACTTATTTAATAAAAGTTACATTAAAATACACATGTTCTTAGATAATAATAATATTATTATATTTTATAAAAAATAATAACATTTTTTTTATCTTCCTTTTCAAAGTTTACATATATGTATATTATTTTTTTGTTTATATATATATACCCTCGATGGCGGTGATCATTGGTGAGCCTTACTTGGTATTGCACCAAGAGTGTTGCAACTCCCAAGGACTCCTCAACTCTATTTATCAACCTGGGGTTCGTACATACTTCGAGGTGGTAGTGTTATATACATACTAGATGGGATTCTACTTGTGCCACCCTCAACTAGGACATTTGATCAATAGTGCTTCATGACCATTCCTCCTACTAAATTAGAATGAAAACTAGCTCATGAAGTTGCAATTTATAAGCTACCTCTAACTATGAAAAGGGAAATGCTATTAACTTCAACTTGCAAATGTTATTGAATCAATTCATTGAAAGACAAGAGTTGCACTACTTGCAAAAAGGGAAATACATTGTCTTGCGATCAACCATCTAGTTATCAAATCTACTTGCAGACAAGAAGCTAACCTACCAAACCATAACTCAAGATTCTATGTATCATCTAACTAGCTCACACTTGCACAAAAATCAATATTCTATTTGTGTAAAAACCATGATAAGGAAACTAACACTATTGTGTTGTGCAATGAAGGAAAAGGAGGGTTTGGAGTGGCCTAGGAACCTCCCTTGATGATGGAGTCACATCTAGGGGTCAACATCCTTCTAAAATAAGTCCAAATTGTAGCAAAGGTCAAAACTAGTGAAGAAACAGGATACTATAGGTGTGCTACAGGAGGCTGCTACAAGTGCCCTATATTGCTACAGGAAGGCATGCAATGCTACAGGAAGGTTTTTGAGAAGGTTTATGATCTAGGTGGATTGGTGGCCACTAGCCAATTCCACTTGGACCCCCACCATTTTTTCTTTTAGTTTCATTAATTATAGCACAATTTACTATTTTTAGCAATTTTTCGGGTCCTAAACTTCCGGTGTCGTTTTGAGGCCCTAAACGACATTTTTTGGCAATCTACCACCAACGGTTTTTGGAAAAAATCATCTTTTCCATCGTAGTCCTCAGAGAGATATTTCCAATGGGGTATCATGCACATCAAACAGAGATAATATGACCAAGTCATGACCCCGGAAGTTGGTTGTCCAACTAACCCCAATGGGGCCCATAAACTCTTGGTGTTACATCTCCTCGGGTTAGGGTTTTGGTTGTTTAGGGTTTGCTCTTATTGTTCAATAATAAAAAGGCCCTTGAGCCTCATTGTAAGGCATTTCAGAGGCATGTAACTACGACATCTCTTCTCAAGGATAAGCTATCATTGTCCGAGCTACTTTATTTCCATTTCTGTTACTAGGTATATTTCAGTATTTTACATAAATGAAATGAAGTATTATTTCTGTTGCATCTTTGTATTTATGGTTATATATGTAATTTGTTGCATTCCTATTTAAATATGGATCAGTGGTATCAGAGCACTCTACTCTTTCTCTATTTTTCTTTGCATGTCCCCAACGAGGTTGGGATATAAGGAGTTAGGGCTTGAATTGGTCAAACCTTTGCAAGACTAGCCTCGCAAATCCCAAAAACCTCCCATGGCAGATGAAAAGAAACATGAGGGGGCATGATATCCTATCAAAATCTTGCTCGAAGAGGCCCTCGAGCGACAAAGGAATGCAATGATGGACAACTTTTCCCAGATCCTTCAACGACTACCCAGGGTCGACACATCTACTTCTAGTAGCTACTCTGGAAGTGCCACACCATTTAAGGTACAAGTTAACTTTGACATTCCCACATTTGAGGGTCATATAGATGCAGACGTTGTAGATAAATGGTTAAATCTTCTAGAAGGGTATTTTTCTGTTCATGAATTTTCCGGACGGGAAAAGATTACTTTTTCTCTTCTCAAAAATGCCCCCCACATCAAGGACTGGTGGGAAACCTACTGCGAGCATAAGGATGAAAGTACGAACTCACTGTTTTCAACTGCACCCACTTAGAATTCATTATAGGATGCCATAAAGGAGCAGTACTACCCTGTCAGAAGCTATGAGGATAAATACATAAAGTGGACCACGTTGCGGCAGGGAATGGACCAAGACGTGTCAGTGTTTACCAATATTTTTCATACCATTCACACAAAGTTGGGTATCAAGGATACTAAGCAGCATTTGGTACTCAAATACCATAGCTGCCTACATAGGTACATCGAGGACAAGATGGAGTTCTGGGACTTCTCCTCACTCAGCACGACGTGGCGATACATTGTTAAGATCGAGCAGAAGTTTAAACAGAAGAAGTAAGACTTTGGATCTACGAATCCAAAGAAAGGGAAAGGTGCCCCCAAGCCATAGAACAAAAGACAAATCCAAGGCAGGATGGCCTAGGACAACTCGCCGAAGCTGCAAGAAAATAAAAACACCACGAAGTCGAAGAAGGACACAGGAAAGTGGTGTGAGTTCCATAAGAGCTCCACTCACAATATAAGTGAGTGTCGGGCCAAGCAGTCACTGGTGGTCGAGCTAAATGATTCGGAATCAGATGCATGTTCTAACTCCAAGTCAGAACCCAACAAGGGGAATGACAAAGGGAAGTAGATTATCGATTCGGAGCCCAATGCCATTGTTTCCACCATGAAGATCCAGAAGGGGGGACCCAAAGATCCAGAGGAGGAGGAGCACCTCTTCCACTCCCATATGTGGGTAAAGGTTTCCCCGCTACAGTTCATTATCGAAAACAGGAGCCAAAAGAACCTCATTTTGGCAGAGGTCATGAAGCGGCTAGGTTTACCGACCACAGCACATCCCCAACCATACACCATGGGATGGCTTCACCAAGGACGGGATCTTTGCGTGAGCCAGTAGTGTTGTCTTCCATAAAACATCAATCCCTTCACGGATGAGGTATTATGTGACGTTGCTCCCCTTGATGTTTGTGATGTATTATCAGGCCAACCATACTTGTTTAAGGGACATGCTATGTATGAATCAAGGCCTCGTGTTGTTATTGTTACTTTGGGAAAAAGTTGTACAGGATATCGGAGGTAGTACCACATACCACCATCTCTTTGGTTACTGCAAAAAAATGCAGTAAGCTCATTTACAAAACTGGGAAATTTATTTTCCTGATGATATGCCCTCAGGGAAAGAAGAAGATGGTGGCCACGACCTCCATACAGGGCCCCTTCGCATGATAACTATAGATGGATAAGGTCACGGAGGAGTAAGAGGACATCTTCACCTCCCCCACAGGGGTTCCTCTGCACTGCCAGGTCAAGCACTCCATCAATCTGACCCCAGGTACACCACAACCCAATGGACCAATCTATCAGCACTCCATTCTAGAGAACAACAAAATCAAGAGGCAGATTCAGGAGCCACTACATAAAGGTCACGTCTGATTGAGTTCATCGCCTTGTGGGAGCCCGATCATGTTGGTACAGAAGAAGGATGGGACTTGGAGACTCTATATTGACTATTGGGTGCTTAACAAGATCACTGTCTAGAATAGGTACCCGATCCCACGGATTGATGACCTTCTAGACAAACAGAAGGGGGAAACATATTTCATCAAGATTGACTTGAAGTCACGATATCACCAAGTACCAATCGAACCCTCCGATGTGTGGAAGATTGCCTTCAAAGCCAAGGAGGGCCTTTTTGAATGGTTGGTTATGCCTTTCAGGTTGACGAATGCTCCTGCAACCTTCATGAGGCTGATGGATGACATCTTACGGCCATTCACCAAATCATTTGTAGTGGTATACTTGGATGACATCCTGATCTTCAGCCAGAGTTGGGAAGAGCACCTCCACCACATCTGGCAGGTTCTCCAAACACTGCACCAACACAAGCTATGTGCCAATATGGAGAAATGCACTTTTGGCATGACCCAAGTTCAGTATCTGGGATACATTATTGATGAATGGGGGGTGCATGTGGATCCAACCAAGATCCAAGTCATTTTGGATTGGCCATCTCCAACCACTTTGACAAAGCTCCACAACTTTCTGGGTCTTGCCAATTTATATGCAGGTTTGTGTTGGGATTTTCTCATATCACTTGGCCCTTAAGTCAAGTCATGAAGGGAGGAGAGAAAGAAAAATTATTTTGATCTGAATCTCAACAGAAGGCATTCATAGAGTTGAAACACCGCCTCTGCTCAACACCAGTGCTCACATTACCAGACTTGAAACAACCATTTGAGATCGAGACAGATGCCTCTGACTATGCTATTGGGGTAGTCCTTACTCAACAGGGCATCCAGTGGCATATCATAGTGAGACACTTTTAGACACAGTCCGGAAGTATACCACTTATGAAAAATAGACGTATTTCATTGTGCAGGCCTACCGACAATGGAAGCATTACATTTTGGGGAAGGAAACAGTCATCCACACATACCAATAGCCCCTGCAGTTCATACAGATGCAAGGGAAGTTGCAGAATGATCACCATCATAAGTGGTCCACATACCTACAACAGTTCCATTTGACTATCAAGTATGAGAAGGGCAGCACCAATAATGTTGTAGATTTCCTCCTTCGACCACCGATCATGGTGTACCACCGTGCTCAACTCTTGTGGGCACGAGACTTATGATTGGCCACTTCTCTACAAAAGCGACTGAGAATTCGGCCACACATACCAGACACTCTTGGAGGGTTAGCATGTTGATGAGCCCCGAATTTGGTAACATTTTGGGCTCATTTGGCCTAACTACCCTTGTTCAATCCTTCACTTTTCATAACTTATGCATTATTTTTTAGTATGTTTATGTCATTTGTACGAATAAGGGTAGTCATTATTCCTAGGTGGCTAACACGTGCTCATTTCAGGATTTTTTGACACATGTTGGAGCAAAAACGAGCAGACATGGGCTAGGAGACAACCAAGCTTGGGTTGAGGATTCGTAGGGGGGTTGTCTATGGCATTAAATAGCCTCCCTCGGGATCTTCACCCCCAACTCCGAGCTCCAAAGGCCACCAAAACCGGATCTAGAAGGCAGCCAAATAGATTTCTTGGAAGGAGCTGTTCACTCACAGTTTGGGCAGCCAAGTCCCATAGATTTAGGAGGCCAGCGAGGGCCTCGTGGTGTATAAATGTTAAGGCCTTAGCCTTCGAAAAGGACTTTTGAAAAACTCTTGCATATTCAGTGCTACAGTGCTGCTAGCTTTGTTTTGTTCTTTTGTAGCCATTATTGGCATAACTCTTGACTTATGATTATTTTTTGATAATGGGAAGCAGTCAGATTTGATATCAGCTCTGAGTTTTTTATAGGAGCCATAGCTCTCGGGGTTGGGCCCAACCTGAGAGCCTAGGGCCTCCTTCTTTGTATTGTTATCTTTCCTTTAAGCACTGTGATTTTCCTTTTTTGCATTTGAAACGAAGTTTTGTTGAGCAAGATTTAGTTGTGTTGGTTAAATAGGTCATTGTTGAGGAATAGAATTGCTTCAGATGTGTAGAATAGATTGATAAGATAATAATTGATAAAGCTCCAGAAAAAAGGGTTGCCTACACTCTCAGTTTCACCTCTCCCTTATTGGATCAGGGGCTGGAATTGTAGAAACAGTGCTGCCCAACAAAAACACTAGTTTGCTTGACCATGCAATCTTTGGTGTAATGTCTTCATTTGTAGAAGTTAGTCATGTGTTCAGACCTTTTTAGATGTTTCTTTGATTAAGTGTTGTACATGGTTCTCTTTGGAAATAAAGCTGCTGTTCATTTGTTTTGTTGATAGTTAGGATAGATTAGCCTAGATTTTGATTGTATGCAGGATTTGGTTGATTCAGTTAAGTACACACCGTGCAGGGCATATCCATCTTTCTCTCATCCACCTAAGCTTTGTCCAGGCTAGCTGCTCCATCTCCTAGTTAGCTTCCTCGTCTCACAACTACTCTTCTGTCCACGTAACCCTACCTTCTTGCTCTTCCATTACTTTAGCCTCCTTTAAGTCAAGTGAGCTTTCCACACCCTCTCATCACTTCATCCATCAGTCACTGGGTCATCTCAAACCCCTACCCTACCTCCCTATCCATTCATGCATCCTCTTTCACTCACCCATCCTCCAAAATCTAATTTTAGAACATCCTGTAGAAATTTCTGAACATCCTGTAGAAATCCCTGAAACATCCTGTAGAACCCCTGCAGACTTCCTGTAGAAGCTCACAAGTGAGGTTGCTGGATAGCCAAACTTTGTGAAACTCTCTGGAAGGGTGTTAGGGACTCCTTATACCTTCTCTAAGCCTTCCCAACCTTTTCCAAGCATTCCCCTTCCTTGATCCACCCCTGCACAGTAAAAAGCCAGTTAAAAGCACATAATTCTGATAACTTATTCAAAAATACAAAATGATGTGTTCTTCAGATAGAGAGAGCATAGGCATGTGCATTTTACCTTTGTAGAAGTAATGGCATCTCTTTCAATAGTTTGCATCCTCTCCTCTGCATCAGTAGGACTAGTTGGTAGAATTAGGGTTTGCTAGGGTTTATGTTACTCTTTGGCTTTCAGTTTCTTTCTGCAAGTAGATCAGCTTCCTTTGAGTTAGCTTCCATCCATCAGTTACAAAGCTTCTTCTAAGAGCTCATAGAAGTTGGATTGAGCCCCTAGAGGACTTGTGCCAGCTGACCAAGTGACAGCTGTGGCAAGAGCTAGTACTTGTGCATACAACACCATCGCTTCCAAGTTTGTTACGAACTACCAGGTTGATAAGAGTAAAGAAGGGAGTCCCAGGAGTTGCAGCATTATTGCTGCAATACTAGAGCCCACCATCTTTTTGGCGCCGTTTCTAGGGAAGCGTCAGAGTATTGGTGATTGTTGCTTTTCTTCTATTTTTCTACACTCGCCTTCTGCTAAATAGTTTATTTCATTTCCATCTTGCAATTTCATTTCCGCAAAAGTAAAATAGATATTTCCTGCTTTCATAGATTAGCATTTCAATTCTGCAATTTCAATTCTGCAAGCGTAGATTAGCAATTTCAATTCTGCAAGCATAGATTAGCAATTTCAATTCTGCAAGTGTAGATTAGCAATTTCAATTCTGCAAGCGTAGATTAGCAATTTCAATTCTGCAAGTGTAGACTAGCATTTCATTCCTGCAATTTCATTTGAGCAACGTAGCTTAGTCCTTTCCTGCTTTCATTTCAATTCCACATCTTCATTTCAGCAAGATAGCTAGTTGCAGTTCAATCTATTTCAGTTTTGCAGGTACAAGTAGAAAAAGCAAAAAGCAATCAAAAGCCTTTCCATTTCATGCCTTGTAGGAACAGAGATAAAACCGACAAATTCTTACCCAACACCCCCACCACTTCACTGAGTCACCCTTCTCTCTTCTTTGGTGACAGTGATCCAGAAGAACCTATAGGCGAGCCTCTTGAGATATACGAAGATCCTATACTAGAAGAAGAGTTAGAAACCACTCCACCTGAAGCCATGGCTGAGAATGGAAGAGAAGATGAGCGAATAGAAGGTGCCTTTCCCATCCGAGAGACCAATGGAGACATGAAAATGAAAAACATAAGCCCCTCCGCTTTACCTCACTTCCATGGATTGACTAATGAAGACCCTGATACCTTCCTGTTTGAGTTTGATGTCCTTTGTCGAACCTATGACTATACATAAGATGATCAAAAACTGAAACTCTTTCCCTCTACCCTCAAGGATGCAGCATTACGCTGGTTCATGGGCTTACCTGGAAACAGTATCACCACTTGGGCTCAGATGCAGCAAGCTTTCAATACCAAATACTGGGACTACTGTAGGTCCAAGGAAGCCAAGGGAGAGATCTTTCGGATGACCATGGAAAATGATGAGTCTTTAGAAGATTATGAGGAAAGGTTCCAACTTAGCTATAAACGGGCCAGGTGCACACTTGACCCTGAATCTCTCAAGTTGGTCCTGCTCCGAGGAGTTCCTGAAGACCTTCTAGATACCCTTCACATGCTAGCTGGAGGAGATATTTACCAACTATCTTATGAGGATATAAAGATTATGTTTAGAAACCACTCTAGGGCAGCCCAGAAAAGAGGTAGGGGAAACCCCTTTTCAGCTAGTGCTACTTTCTCCAAGCATGAGTTTGTTAATCAGCTGGAGGACCTCAAAAGTGAGGTGAGACAGACCATTGCCATGTAACTTGATACATTCTGAATCCAGCAAAAGAAAGAGGAAGTTGAGAGGGCTTTGGCCATCTTCTGTCCTAGGTGTACGAGGAAGCACCCTAAGAACGAGTGTCCATTACACTCGGTAGAGGTATGCTTCGTTTGTGAGGAGGACCACCCCACAAACCAATGCCCAAACTTACCTGGGTTCAAGGCCATGTACCAAGGAACTGAGGCACCCACTGAACCTCTCTACTTCCTCAACCAAAGGAGGCCGCATGGACCTAGACCTTACCAGCAAGGGGTGCAAGGGACATCCCAAGCTTATTATAGCCCCAACCAATATGATCCTATGCCTTCTTGGGGTCCCCCTGCTCATCCTTCCTGGTCTGTGCCTCCTCCATGGTCTTACCCACCTCAATACCATACTCAGCCCACTACTCATTCGTTTCACTCCCATGTTCAGCGACAACCTCAGTGGAATGCACCTCAACCGGGGTGGAGGCCCCAGTACAACACTCCTCCCGCCATCTTGCCTCCACCACCAGTTCAACCACAACCATTACCTCTTGCTCCTCCGAGACAACCCCAAATGCCTGCTCAACCGAACCTGAATCCCAACAACCGACAAGCCCAACAGGTATATACTGGGGAAACAACATGCCTTACCTATGTTGTGGAGATTGAGGAGATCAACCTGTGATCCGGGAAGACTCTTCCGGATCGCCAACCTCCTCCCCTAGAGGACAAGGAAGATAAACAGGAAAGTGAACCCAAGACCACTCCACCCTTTCCTGAGAGACTAACAGTAACCACACAACCCGACCCAGAGGAGAATGAGCTTCTGGGAGAACTCAAACAGTTGTGTGTGAGAATACCACTTCTCCAAGCCATCAAAGATGTACCGATATACAACAAATTGGTTAAGGAAAAGTGTTTCAGGCACCTAGGTAGGCGAAAAAGAGATGCCTCAACCATCAATGTCATAGGACAACTGTCTGATCTTATGTTGGGGCAAGTAATCTGTCCAAAGTATTTGGATCCTGGGAGTCCTGTAGTTGATGTCCACATCAATGGCACCATCATACCCCACACTTTGATTGATTTAGGGGCTGCCATTAATGTGATGACCAGGGATACCATGCTCAAACTCAACCTTCAGGGTTCCTTAAGGAAGACCTCGACGGTCCTGCAGTTGGCAGATCGCTCCACCGTGACTCCCGAAGGGATTGTGGAGGATGTCTTGGTCTCTGTTGACTCTTGGGAGTATCCTGCGGACTTCTTGGTCCTTCAACCAAAGGCAAAGCTTACCGGATACCCCCTCATTTTGGGAAGACCTTGGTTAGCCACTGCGGATGCTTACATAAGCTGCTGAGCAGGAAACATGACCATAAAAAATGGTCCTATGTCCAAGCAACTAGTCCTATACCCTCCTGCCCAATCTCTATTAGAGCATGAATTACCACTTTGGTTGGAAGAAGGAGAAGAGGATGAGGTGTACTCTGCACCCTTGTGCACCTTAGAAACCACCAGGGGAGGTCCTCAAACCGAGGATGATTTGATTGAGACCTTGATTCAGAATCCGCCTCCCAGTGCATTGTCCTTAGAGAAATTGGTGGAAGATACTCAAGCCAGCACCTTAGTGGACCTTTGTGTGACCGATCCACTCTCTCCCAGAGTCAAAAATGTGGAGTTTGGCCCCGAGAGAACGTTAAAGATCAGCTCCTCCCTATCTCCTTCCCAGGAAAAGGAGCTGTATAGTCTGTTGGCCAGTCATCTAGATGCTTTCGCTTGGAGCTATAAGGAGATGAAAGGAGTCCATCCTTCGGTCTGTACCCATCACATCTACATCAAAGAAGATTGTAAACCAGTCAGGAAACCTCAGAGGAGAAGGAATCCAGCCCTTAAGGACATTGTCAAAGAAGAACTACAAAAACTATTGGATGCAGGATTCATCTACCCCATCTCGGATAGCGAGTGGGTGTCCCCTCTGGTGTTGGTACCCAAGAAAAATGGAAAGTGGAGAATCTGTGTGGACTACCAAGAACTGAAAAAAGCCACCAAGAAAGACCACTTTCCTCTGCCTTTCATAGATCAAGTGTTGGATGGACTAGCGGGGAAGAAGTTTTTCTCTTTCCTAGATGGGTTCAGCGGGTATAACCAGATCCAAATCAGCCCGAAAGACCAAGATAATACCACCTTCACTTGTCCTTGGGGTACCTTTGCTTACCGAGTCCTTCCCTTTGGGCTATGCAACGCTCCTGCCACTTTCCAAAGAGCAGTATTGAGCATCTTTTCTAAGCTGGTCCATGATTTGGTGGAAATCTATATGGATGACTTCACTCCCTATGGGACCAACTTCCAAGAATCATTGTCCAATCTGGGAAAAGTTCTAACCAAGTGCATTGAGATGAACCTATCCCTTAGTCCTGAAAAATGTGAATTCTTGATGACTAAAGGGACTGTGCTAGGACATACCATTTCTCGCCAAGGATTGCAGGTGGATCCTAATAAAATTGCTCTCATCAAAAAAGTTCCACCTCCTCAGAAGGTAAGAGATGTTCAAAGTTTCTTAGGCTTAGCAGGATATTATAGAAGATTTATTAAAGACTTCAGTAAGCTAGCCTCGCCACTATTTGGCCTCTTAGCAAAAGATGTTGAGTTCAAATGGACGGACGAGTGTCAAAGGGCTCTGAATGAATTAAAGGATAAGTTGGTGTCTGCCCCGATATTAAGAGGTCCAAACTGGGCCCTACCTTTCCACATCCACACTGATGCCTCGAACAAACCCATAGGGTCAGCCTTAGGACAGGTTGAACAAAAACTCCCATATGCCATATACTTTGTCAGCAAAAACTTATCCAAGGCAGAACTAAATTATACTGTAACTGAGAAAGAGTTCCTGGCCGTGGTCCATGCCCTGAACAAGTTCCAACACTACATCACTGGCTATCAAACATTTGTACATACTGATCATGCTGCAATTAGATATTTAATGAATAAACCAGATGTGAATGCTCGTATTATTAGATGGTTACTTCTGTTGCAGAAGTTTGATTTGACTATCGTTGAAAAACTAGGTAAAGAAAATGTTGTTGCTGACTTCTTGTCTAGACTGGATTTACCTGCAGGTGAAGATGGAACAATGGATGACCAGATGCCAGATGAACATCTGTTTGCTATCTCAGTACTCTCTCCATGGTTTGCTGATATAGCAAACTATCTGGTCTCAGCACAGTTCCCTCCGCATCTATCTTCAAAAGAGAAAAGAAAAATTGTAAGGAAGAGTGCCTCATTCACTTGGATTGGGGGCAACCTGTTCAAACTTGGCCCTGATCAGATCTTAAGGCGTTGTGTAAGGGAGGAGGAAGTCTTTGACATCCTCCAAACCTGTCATGATGGGCCTTGTGGAAGACATTTTGCAGCCAAGAGGACTACCTTCAAAATTCTACAGGCAGGCTACTATTGGCCTACTCTTCATCAAGATGTCAAGAGATATATCAGCCAATGTCACCGATGCCAAAGGATGGGGAAGCCAACCCCAAGGGACGAAATGCCTCTCCAACCTCAAGTGACTCTTGAACCATTTGATAAGTGGGCCATGGATTTTGTGGGTCCTATCAATCCTCCTTCAAGGTAAAGGTCTTACATCATTGTGTGCACAGACTATCTGACAAAGTGGGCGGAAACCAAGGCAATCAGAGCAGCGACAGAAGAGAAGGTGGCTGAGTTTTTAAGAGAAAACATCTTCTACAAATTTGGCTACCCAAGAGAGCTAGTCACCGATCAAGGAAGCCAGTTCACCTCCAACTTAATTGAAGACTTGCTTGCTCATCACAAGATCAAGCATAGGACTTCCACCCCCTATCATCCTCAAGCAAATGGGCAGGTGGAAGTCACCAATAGAGCATTAGAAGGGATTTTAACTAAGGTGGTGAGCAGTAGCAGAAAGGATTGGGCAGATTGCCTGGTTGAGGCCACTTGGGCTTACAACACCACTTGGAAGACCACAACCGGCTTCACACCTTATGAACTGGTCTATGGGAAGAGAGCTTTGCTGTCAATTGAGTTCGAGTACAACACATTGAGGATGGCGGCCCAGCTGGACCTAGATCTCAGCCATGCCCAACAAGAAAGGTTATTGCAGCTGAATGGGCTAGATGAACACAGAATCCAGGCCCTTCTCCACTCAAAAGTGGTTGAACTTCAGAGGAAGATATGGAATGACCGGCACCTCAATGACAAGCAATTCCAACTAGGAGATTGGGCGCTGTTGTATGATTCCAGACATAAGGATTTCAAGGGGAAGCTGAGGATGAGATGGCTAGGACCATATGCAGTGGAGAAGTGTAATGATAATGGGTCTGTTCTTATTCGGACCATTGATGAGGAAGCCATCCCCATGCTCGTCAATGGACATCAACTAAAGATCTACAGGAAACCTCTTTCGAGGCAAGAGTTCATCAAAACTATGGAAAAATCAATGCTGGTCATAGAGAAGGGTTCTGCCTCTATTTTGGGCATACCCTGAGCATCAAAAAAAAAAAAAAATCATAATAAAAAGATCCTTGGGTGAAAACCTTTCTGAGGCTCCCAAGGCAGATGGTAGGGGTGAAAACCTCATTGAGGCGCCCCTGCTGTCTCTCTGAAAAAACTGGAATAAAAAAAAAAAGACCCTTGGGTGAAAACCTCTCTAAGGCGCCCAAGGCAGATAGTAGGGGTGAAAACCTCATTGAAGCGCCCCTGCTGTCTCCTCAAAAAAAAAAAAAAAAAAAAAAAAGAGAGAAAAGAAAAAGAAGGAGGCAGAAACAGAAAAACAAGCTCAGGCTTTGGAAATTAACGCAGGTTGCAGGTATTCCATGCCAAAAAGGAGGCCTCTCAACTCAAGGACAAGGGTCCCTACCATGCTACCAGGTGACATCACCAGCACTCCCTCTAGAAACACTCATCTCTTCCAAGGTTTGGGCACGATCTGGTCATAGTTTAGCCTCCTACAGGAAGCTACAGGACTTTCTACAGGAAGTTCTGTATTTCTACAGGAAACTTCCTGTAGAATCTTGGGACGGGCCAGGACCGACTATGTAGAAGAATTTGAAGCTCGAAGTCCAATAAGGAGGCATGCAACCAATGTTTTTCTCCATCACCCACTGCTATCGCCTCCTTCCACCACCATTGCTGCCATACGATTGAAATACCTGCACAGTCATACCAGAACGTTGGACTCTCAGAAGAAATAATTTTCAAATGGAAAATAAAGCATGCAGAGGCCCGATGCACTACCTGTCAAGGAAATCTGAGGACCCTGCAACTGTGAATGTGACTCCACCATTTTGGCATGCACCCTAGGAGGAGAAACAGCTACAGGATGTCCTACAGGAATCCTGTAGCCATTGATCCGGCTAGAGCACACACCATGAAGATACCTGCAACTCATGAGGCGGCGCATGCACCATCCACAGCCAGGCAACCGGTCTCGTAACTAGCAGAAGTCAGCGAAAAGGAGCTCCCATGCCTGTGCACAAAGCGGCAACAAGCGGATCCGTCACCCTCGTCCTGAAGCATGAGAAAAATAACGTCCACGGCCGCACAGGTAAGTACCTCACCCTGTTTCGTCAAATTACATGAACAATGCTCTAAAATGTGTGTAAATATGAGAATGAATGGATTGAGCAAGTTGGGTAGCCATTCAACTGGCCACCACAACCAGCCCGACAGCCTCGTCCGATCCGAAAAGCTTTGGGTGTGTCGACGAAACGGGAAATGGACATGTGGGAAGCGTCTAGTCGGAGAGAAGTGGCGATCTAACAGGAGTGGCGGCAGTAGATATGCAGGGAATGATTCGGTGGTCAGGCAGACATGCAGTGAAATGATAGCAGGTGACGTCGGCCAACAAGCCGACGGGGACAGCTCACCCCTGCGTCATGAGTTCCACAGAAATTCAAATCCACCGACTAGATCACGTATGGCGCACTGCACTCATTTATTCTCAACCGCTTTGCAGCCGAGTATGCATCCACAATTTTCTGAAGGCTGTTACTTCGAGTTCTCAGCCTGTTCAAACGTCCTGTTGCTGCACAGAAGGCCCAGAACCACTGAAGCGCTCCCCAGAACCCGTGCACGACTCCTACAGGAAGCTGCGTTACAGGAAGCTCAATGTTACGGAGGAAATTGAACTGTTCACGTCAAAGGTGGCAATTCTGGAATGAGGTAAGCCTGAACATAGTCCTCCCATGCAATTGGTACGAAAGGTGGTGAAGTCAACGTGTTAAAGGGGTAGGAAACCATAAATTACAGTCTATGCATGAATTTGCAAGCGTCTTCTTATTGTTGCATGAGAATTGTCATCGTAGTGTGTATGCAGGATTTTCTCCAGGGTTTAGTTCATAATTGAGCCACTGTCAAGGCTCACCCGTAGACAATCGTGAATTTATAAACTGTGTGCATAATAGAGGCATAACTTTGCGCTCTATCTAAGGAAATCCCAAAGATCCATTTTTTTATACGTGCAAGCAAGCTCAGGCCAACACAGCAAGCTTTTACCATGCCGGGTGGGTTCATTAGGAAAGAGCCTATAGACTCAAAGAAGCTACGGGAAACCCCTGAGGTGGTGGACCTGTTTTCTCGTGCACGGTGGATTTCATTCTGTGACAAGCTTCAAGGTCACGATGACGAGGTTGCAGAAGAATTCCTGCGATCCTTGCAGCCAAAGTCAAAAATGTTGGTCGTTGTCAACTTCAGAGGTTTGACCCTCAGACTCACCCCACAGTTCATTAGCAGAGTCACTAATCTACCGATGGGAGTACCTTGGGATAAGGAGGAGAGAAAACTGGGCCAGAAGGCTAAGAAGGAGTTCTTTTTACCGGAGGAGCAATTCTCAGAAGACAAGAATGGAGTTCGAAGAACCAGCCTACAGCCGTTCTGGAGTGAGGTCAGCCTCCAAATTATGAAGTATATCATGTGCGAGGGGCGATTCAGCATCGTGTATGGATATCATTTCCGACTGCTCACAGAACTTAGGCACCAAATGGACCTACCCTCAGAGAAAAAGTTGAGCATTCCTTACTTCCTCCTGCAGTCCATGACTGAGTGTGCCACTAAATTGAGAGAGGGAATGCCAGACCAGATAGCCCATCATGGGCTCATTAAGCTCCTCGTGGAAGATGCACTCCACACATACACCGTCCCTCTCTCCTGGGAAACCTTTCGAAATTTGACTAAGGATGATGACATCCGAGTGTTGGCTGAGGAGCTCACCTCCTCCAGCAGTGAGGAGAAGGAACCAATTCAAACAGAGAAGAAATAAAAAGGCAAAGAAACCATGGCCAAAGCACCAAATAAAGAACACAAGGGAAAACAAGAGAAAAACCAAGCTGCCAAAACAGAGGGTGACAAAACCACACTAACACCCAGGGAGAAACGACTACAGAGCAGGGTGGAAAGGACTGAAAAATTCCATGTCAGTGAGGGCACCTCTAAGGAAGCCTCAGCAAAATTGAAAGAAAAAGCACCCTCAGCCAAGCAGGCTAAAATGGTGCCGTCTGTTTCTACAGGAAAGTTAAAAACGGCTTCTACAGGAAGCCAGAAATCAGCCACTACAGGGCTTTCTACAGGAAGTCCTGAGAAAAGAAAACAGAAGGAGAAAACGACCGAAATTCTTGCTTAGGAGGCAGCACCTGTGCTGGCCACCCTAAGTACCTCTCCCAAGGCAAAGGAGAAATGAAAGAGGGAGACTCCTCTGTATTTCAAAGCGAGGAGAAGTGTAAGAATTAAAACTGGCAGGCCCCAAACTCCATCTAAAGACCTAATTACCATTGAAGACACCCCTACCTCGCCAAAGGAGAAGTCCCCCTCCAAAGTATCAGTCACTTATGAGCGGGGGAGCCCCAAGACAACTACCTGGAGGGAGAGAATGGAAAGGTCAGCCTCAAAAACCCCTCTACAGGATGCTGAAGTAGTTCTACAGGAAACATTAGCCAGGCTCAAGGAGACCGAAAGAATGGAGGGGGAGGTAGCCACCTCACCATAAAGGGAAGAAGAGGTAGAACACATTATGGAGCCTAGCCCCCAGCCTAGCTCGAGCTCTTATTATAACTTTTTGGAGGCTGGGAAAATTATTCCACAAAAATTCACAGTGCCGCTTTTCTTTGCATTGGAGGAAGAAAGAGTGTGGACCCACACATGGATGAGGATAGCTAAATCTAAAGGAGTAGCAGATATAGGCCCCTTGGAGGAACAACTCAAAGAGGCAAGAAGGGAATTAGCTATGGCAAAACACGTGGGAAACTGCCAACGAGTATTTCTACAGGAAGAGAATGAGAAGCTCAAACTGCAGCTACAGGAATAGAGGAAAGAAAGGGGCACAGCATCAGAGGACACTACAGCAGAACCTCAAGGCAAAGAAGGAATGCAAGCTGGTCTTGAGGAACTAAACCAACATCTATAGGAAATGGAATTGCAAGCAAACATAGAGATACAAGCTCTCAAACAGCAGTTGCAAGAAAAAGAGGCACAACTGGCCTGCATGGCCAGTTGGGCTATGGATGCTCTACAATGTAGGCAGCCGGCCAAATCTTATGGCCTATACCTACGGGACCAGTGGCTGCAATTCCAAATTCATGCATTAGCATAGAGGGGTATCTCCCAGATCCAAAACCCCCAGCAGTTCACAGATTTATGCAACAGCAGCTCCACAGAGGACAAGTTCAAGCTATCAGAGTTCTACCTCCATAATTTGGCCCTTCCTAATGTAACTTCATGGGATCCCAACACAGTTTTGGGAGATATGCAGCTAATGGCATTTACCTCATGGTTAAACCACGAAGAAAAGAGAGCAACAGAGGTCAAAGATGTTATGAACCGAGAGTTACATGAACCACTGTTAATTAGAGCAGAGCCAGGGGACCCCACTGCATTGATATCCGCCCACCAACACCTAGCAGCCAACCCTCAGGCTTTACTAAAATACATGGATCAGCAAGCTCAGGCTATAGCACATTTTGAGGATATGGAGCGATTATTGGGGGACAATTGTGTTCATGCTTTCACCCGAAGGTGGAACACATTGTCCCACAGCCTCAAAATCAGGGAGTATCACACTCCAACTAGAATGAGGGAGGGCCTAGTACGGGTACCTCTCTACAAGAAGTCCATGCAGAACCTCCAGGCCAGCTGGATCGGCCTCAAGCTAAGCCCACCTTTGCTTTTGGGATTGGTAGAAGGAAGCACAGAAAAAGAAGAGCATAAGCAATGGGAAGAGGTGGAAAAGAAGGCCGGGTTCCATGACAGTGAGGAGGATACTACTTTAGAAGCCTGGGATGTGAGAGTGGCGGTTAAAGCAATGAAGGACGAGGAGCTGGATTAGTTGCTCAGGGATGAGCAATCATTTTAGCAGGGGGGTGATGATGAGCCCCGAATTTGGTAACATTTTGGGCTCATTTGGCCTAACTACCCTTGTTCAATCCTTCATTTTTCATAACTTATGCATTATTTTTTAGTATGTTTATGTCATTTGTATGAATAAGGGTAGTCACTATTCCTAGGTGGCTAACACGTGCTCATTTCAGGATTTTTTTTACACATGTTGGAGCAAAACCGAGCAGACATGGGCTAGGAGACAGCCAAGCTTGGGCTGAGGATTCATAGGGGGGTTGTCTATGGCATTAAATAGCCTCCCTCGGGATCTTCACCCCCAACTCCGAGCTCCAAAGGCCACCAAAACCGGATCTAGAAGGCAGCCAAACATATTTCTTGGAAGGAGCTGTTCACTCACAGTTTGGGCAGCCAAGTCCCATAGATTTAGGAGGCCAGCTAGGGCCTCGTGGTGTATAAATGTTAAGGCCTCAGCCTTCGAAAAGGACTTTTGAAAAACTCTTGCATATTCGGTGCTACAGTGCTGCTAGCTCTGTTTTGTTCTTTTGTAGCCATTATTGGCATAACTCTTGACTTATGATTATTTTTTGATAATGGGAAGCAGTCAGATTTGATATCAGCTCTGAGTTTTTTATATGAGCCATAGCTCTCGAGGTTGGGCCCAACTTGAGAGCCTTGGGCCTCCTTCTTTATATTGTTATCTTTCCTTTAAGCACTGTGATTTTCCTTTTTTGCATTTGAAACGAAGTTTTGTTGAGCAAGATTTAATTGTGTTGGTTAAATAGGTCATTGTTGAGGAATATGATTGCTTCAGATGTGTAGAATAGATTGATAAGATAATAATTGATAAAGCCCCAGAAAAAAGGGTTGCCTGCACTCTCAGTTTCACCTCTCCCTTATTGGATCAGGGGCTGGAATTGTAGAAACAGTGCTGCCCAACAAAAACACTAGTTTGCTTGACCATGCAATCGTTGGTGTAATGTCTTCATTTGTAGAAGTTAGTCATGTGTTCAGACCTTTTTAGATGTTTCTTTGATTAAGTGCTGTACATGGTTCTCTTTGGAAATAAAGCTGTTGTTCATTTGTTTCGTTGACAGTTAGGATAGATTAGCCAAGATTTTGATTGTATGCAGGATTTGGTTGATTCAGTTAAGTACACACCGTGCAGGGCATATCCATCTTTCTCTCATCCACCTAAGCTTCGTCCAGGCCAGCTGCTCCATCTCCTAGTTAGCTTCCTCATCTCACAACTACTCTTCTGTCCACGTAACCCTACCTTCTTGCTCTTCCATTACCTTAGCCTCCTTTAAGTCAAGTGAACTTTCCACACCCTCTCATCACTTCATCCATCAGTCACTGGGTCATCTCAGACCCCTACCCTACCTCCCTATCCATTCATGCATCCTCTTTCACTCACCCATCCTCCAAAATCCAATTTTAGAACATCCTGTAGAAATTTCTGAACATCCTGTAGAAATCCCTGAAACATCCTGTAGAACCCCTGCAGACTTCCTGTAGAAGCTCACAAGTGAGGTTGCTCGATAGCCAAACTTTGTGAAACTCTTTGGAAGGGTGTTAGGGACGCCTTAGACCTTCTCTGAGCCTTCCCAACCTTTTCCAAGCATTCCCCTTCCTTGATCCACCCCTGCACAGTAAAAAGCCAGTTAAAAGCACATAATTCTGATAACTTATTCAAAAATACAAAAAGATGTGTTCTTCAGATAGAGAGAGCATAGGCATGTGCATTTTACCTTTGTAGAAGTAATGGCATCTCTTTCAATAGTTTGCATCCTCTCCTTTGCATCAGTAGGACTAACTGGTAGAATTAGGGTTTGCTAGGGTTTATGTTACTCTTTGGCTTTCAGTTTCTTTCTGCAAGTAGATTAGCTTCCTTTGAGTTAGCTTCCATCCATCAGTTACAAAGCTTCTTCTAAGAGCTCATAGAAGTTGGCTTGAGCCCCTAGCGGACTTGTGCCAGCTGACCAAGTGACAGCTACGGCAAGAGCTAGTACTTGTGCATACAACACCATCGCTTCCAAGTTTGTTACGAACTATCGGGTTGATAAGAGTAAAGAAGGGAGTCCCAAGAGTTGCAGCATTATTGTTGCAATACTGGGGCCCACCACATGTTCCAGATTTTCACCTCCAGGATGCCCTGTTATGCCACCTAGGTCACCTTTGTGTTCCTTCAAGTGAGCATTCCAAGATGAATTGGGAAGCACACTGCAGTCGGGCTACTGGCCATTTCGGGGTCGAGAAAATGGTGGCAGTACTGCGAAAGTATTTATATTGGTTGAATCTTCGACAGAATGTCGAGAAGTACATCAGATCCTGCACTTCTTGCGCCATTGATAAACGGACCATTAAGAAGTAAGGCCTCTATACTTCGGTGCCTACCCCTAGTCGACCTTGGGAATCCATCTTCATGGATTACATGTTGGGTCTTCTTTCTACTAAGCATGGAAATGACTGTGTTTTTGTGGTCGTCGACTGGTTCTCGAAGATGGCCATTATGGCAGCCTGCAAGAAGAATATCACAACGGAAGCCACTGCTAAACTCTTATTTGAATGAGTGTGGGTACACTTTGGGATCCCACAATTTATCATCTCAGATCAGGACAACAGGTTCCTCAGTACATTTTGGTCCAGTATCTGGTCGATTCTGGACACCAAACTCACTAAGTCCACATCCTTCCATCCCCAAACTGATGGCTAGAAAGAGGTTGTCAATAGGATGATCGTACACATTTTGCACATGTACAACTCAAAGCATCCATTCACATGGGATGAGATCCTCCCCTATGTTCAGCACAGCTATAATCGGGATCTCCACATCTTGACTAGGAACAACCCTTTTTAGGTGGGCTTGGGATTCCAGCCACTATGTCCCATTGATGTGGCCATGCCATTTGCAGCTACTCAGGCAGATTCGGCTCATGTCCAGTCTGAAACAGATAAGGCAAACAGCTTCATTAAGCACATCCAACATATCCGCCAATAGGTCCATGACATTATGGAGAAATCAAATGCCAAGTACAAGCAGTGACATGATCAACATCGGGTGCCACACAAGTTTCAGGTGGGCGAAAAAGTCTGGTTGCATTTGCAAAAGGAATGCCTTACCAGAGCCTATCAAAAACTCAAACCACTTTGATATGGGCCTTACACCATTACCAAGGTTGTAGGAGACAATGCATTTGAGCTCAGCATTCCCCCATTCCTTGGCCTACACCCAGTGTTCAATGTGGACTGCCTTCGGCCATACTTTCCACCATTACTAGACACATCCGACATTGCATAACAACTCAAACCAATAGAGTTAAATCTAGATTGCAGGCAACAAGCTGCAACTAATCAGATCATGGACATGCAGATCAAGCACACTCACTAGCAGAAGCTCCAACTATATCGAGTTGTCAAAGTAGGCCAACTCCTTCATTGTGGCAAGTGGCTTAGCAGGGACCAAGTTCAACAGAAGTTTCCTCATCTTGTTGGGTTGTGTTATATTCTTTCCACGTAGTTAATAGGGGGTTTGAGGGGCACCCGTAACCCCACTTTATGGGGTCCAGGGCAGCACCCCGAAAAATTTTGGTTTTGGACCCTATGTTAGATTGGGCGGACCCACTTATGGTTTTGTGCATGATTTTCGCACTTGTTTTTTGGACGCGATGGTTTTCGGTCCATGGTATTGGATGCTTTGGTATGTATTGTAACATTGAAAGGAACATAATGAAAAATCAAGCTGGTAGTCCCAGTTTTGGGATCTAGGGGAAAATCTCTATGTATATGTATTTTATGTGTTCTACTCTCGCATTATTTATTTTTTTTGTTTTAGAATTTGTATGCAGGTAATTTTTGTACGGGGTTAAAACCTACATTGGTATTAGAGCAGATTTGGCTTCAAGGGGATGCCTTTATTGCTGAGAGGTTTCGCTTGGGCCTGCGGTACACCCTGCTCAGTGGGAGATTTGCAAGATAGATTCTAGTGGTGAAAGAAGATGGCGAGCAGTGGAAAGATAGAGATTGAGAAATTTAATGGTTAGAGTTTTGAGTTGTGGAAACTCAAGATGGAGGATCTGTTGGTGGATAAAGATCAGTGGATTGCGATAGATCTAGGTACTAAACCAATGGGAGTGTCCGATGAAGAATGGAAGAAGTTGGATCAGAAGGAAAAGAGCACAATACGATTGTGTGTCTCAGATTCAGTATTGTTGAATGTATTAGGGGAAGCTACAACAAAGGCTTTGTGGGAAAAGTTAGGGACTTTGTACCAATCTAAGTCTTTGGTGAATAAACTATTCCTGTGGAAAAAGCTATATAACCTGAGGATGAATGATGGAGACTCGGTGATAGAGCATCTGAACGCATTTAATACTATGGTAAGTCAGTTAGCATCTGTTGATATTAAAATTTTAGATGAAGATAAGTGCATCAATTTTTTGTGTTCTCTACCAGATTCGTGGGATAGTCTGGTTATTGCAATAGGTAGCAATGTAACTGCCTTGTAGTTTGATGAAATAGTCTCATCCTTGCTGACGGAGGAGATGAGATGGAAAAATATGGAGAGCCAAAATGGTGATGCCTTGTCTGTAGGAGGACGGTCCCAGAAAAAAAAACAAAAACTAGGCAGTGTTCGCTAGTGGCTAGGGCCCGGACTTTGGTGGATCTTACTGTTGTTTCTTGTTTTATGCTTTTTCCATTTCCTACAAGTTTATTCTGCTTTACAGCTTTGAAGTTGATTTATTTTCGTTAATTCGGATTTCTGGTATTTATTTCATTAATGCGCAATCCTAGTTGGCTTTATTTAATTCATGTCATGGATTTAATTAGTTATCATAATCATTTTTTATTAATCATTATTGATTAAATGCTTTCCTTCTATCCAGTAGTTTAAGTACAGTTGAAAGAGATCAGTTAATGCTACGGTGCTCTCGATTGATTATCATTCGAACTGGTTGATTAAGATTGAATTATGGTTTTGTTTGAGATTTAGTCATGATTCTTAAATGAATTATTTCCCTTAAAGTTACAAGATTGAGATTTATGATTGCATCCATTTACTCTTGTATTGAATTTAACAACTTATTTTAAAGCATTACTCTCTGGATTTATAGCTTGCACATATTGTGTACACTCTAGGAATAAAAAGACTTCCCAGGTTGATAATTAATGTGAGGCAACTAGGAGTTTTAAAAGATACCTTTTAGCACCCAACATTTTGGCATTGTTGCCGGGGAGAGTGTTACCATTTTACAAAGAGTGATGTATGTTTGATGTTTTTCTGCTGAGAGAAAATTGGGTATTAAAAATGGGAGGTAAGAACCTACGTAACGAGCGAGTAAAATGCTCGCTCCTCCACTTGCTTTCCAACAGAATTGCGCAGGAATTTAAGATAGAAATGAATGTCTGTATTTTTGTATGAATGACTAAGAAGAAAAGACCAGAAAAAGATATAATTCCTCCTCCCAAACCTAAAAAATCTAAGGGACTGGTGACCCTTGGACGATCAACCTTTATTGACAAAATAATAAGAAAAGCTAAGTCTCAGTCATCAGTAGGACCCCGAACTATTGCTACTAGCCATCATATTGTTTCCCTTCAGGCCACAGGATCACCATCTGTAGCTAACACTGAGATTCACAGTAAGACTGAAGGGTCTGAATAGAGTTTTCAAGATATTGAAAATTCACAACCACGCCCTTCACAAGAAGGGAATTCCTGCAACCTCCATGAAGGAGAAGGAGAAACAGGTAATCCTAAAATTAAATCATCAGAACCTAGATCTCCTAAAGTAGTACACCCAATGCTCTAGATCGAGGTAGCACTGTTAGAATCATTCCAGCTTCTTCTGGAGATCCTAGGAACAACTCTCCAGCTCTAAATATCCCTGAATAATATTGGCATATTTTTGACCAAATGGCCAATAATCAGCGACAACTCCAGACCTCTACATTACAATACCCTTTTGTGGACACAGATGTCAGTGCCCCCATGAAATCTATCCCATTACAAAATATTCCTACCTTTCATGGGCTAACTTTAGAAGACCCCGATGCATTCCTTTTCGAATTCGATGTCCTATGTAGGGGTTATGATTACACCACTGACCCCTAGAAGCTGAAACTATTCCCCTCTACTCTGAAGGGAGCAGCCCTGCATTGGTTTATGGGACTTGGTGGAGGTACCATCAATGATTGGGAACATATGAAAACATCCTTCCTTAAAAAATACCAAGATTATTGCCAAACTAGAGAACTAAAAGATGAAATCTTTCAAATGGTAGCTAAGCCTAATGAGACTCTGGAAGAATATGTGGAGAATTTCCAATATAATCTGCAAAGATCTCCTTATGAAAATCTGCCTAATAATATTCTAAAAACCACAATGATTAAAGGTATGAAAGACCAATGGGTAGAAACATTGAATATAATGGGTAAGGGTGACATTTATCAAGAAGATTATGAAAATATTATAGACTTGTGCATCAGGTGCTCTAGGGGCAGTACAAGGCTGAAACAAGCTAGACGCGATGCGATCACTAGAGATAAAAAAGCCTCAGGAGGAAGCATTACAAGAGTCGAAATCAACAATCTATTGGAATATTTCAAGATTGATATCTTGGGGACCCTGACGACACAATTGGATATCATGTAAGCTAAATGAAAGTAGGCCGAAGCAGAACAAAACTTGGCTATTTTTTGTTCCCATTCCACAAAGAAACACAATCATAAAGAATGCCTGATAGATATGATATAAGCACGTGCCATATGCATTAAGGAGCATGCCATGGAAAGTTTCCCATCGCTCCCAGGATTAAAAGCAGTCTTCAAGGAAGCGGAAGAAGAAGTGGAACTAGTATATCTGCTGAACTAGCATCGTCAATGGCAAGTATGTTAGACAAGCATGCCTACCAATCCATCTTCATTCTTTTCTCCCTCACAATAAAATTCTCAGCAATATTCAAGGGTAGCATGGCAGAACCAGCCACCTTTTTCTACTTGGACACCTCAAACATTTTCTATGCCACTGTGGCCCAACCAGTCAAATCCAAACAATAACTGGCCAAATCCCTCTTACCCTCCACCATTTTGGTAGAACAATCCCTATTCATCTCAATGGTCCCCTTCCACCTCACAAAATTAAAACTAACAATCAAATTGGCAAAGATCCATGAACTAGCCTATGGGGACAGTTCCTCTGTCTCAACCAACTTTACTAGCACCTTACACGTTGCAGCAGAATCCTCAATCTAATATATGACCGCAACTCCTAGCTCAACCCAACCCAAATCCCAATAATAGACCAATCCAGTCAGGACAAATCATTGAGGGTCTGGACTCTGAAGCCGAGTTGAGAGAGTGTAATGAGCTCAAGTTAAGATCTGGACGCATAATCACTCCAGATGATGATAGAACTCTGCAACTTGAAGAACCACACCCAAATAAGCCTTTGACTGTAGATGATCAACAAGGGGAAGATACAATCAGGCAGAAAAATCCTGAACAGATCATAACTACTTCCCCACCATTCCCAGAAAGATTGATGATACTGCGCCCAATAAAATATCCCGACTTCGATCTTCTGGGTGAACTCAAGAATATCTCTATAAAAATATCCCTCCTCCAGGCTATTCGAGACATTCCAATATATGCGAAAACTATTAAGGAATTTTGTATAAAGAAGTCTGTGAGGAAAACAAAAATAACCCCAACTGTCCATGTTGTCAGGACTTTGTTTGATTTATTACTAGGCAAAGAGACACCTGTAAAATATGAAGACCCGGGAAACCCCATTATCATAGTACAGATAAATGGCCGCTCTTTTCCTAATGCTTTAGTTGATTTAGGGGTAGCCATTAACATTATCACAACAACAACTTGCGAAATGCTTGGCATCACAACCTTGGAACCAACAACTACCTTGCTGGAACTTGCTGACCACTCAGTCATTAGGCCAAAAGGAACATTACCGGATGTGATGGTTTCTGTAGACACTTGGGAATATCCGATAGATTTTTTTATTATTAACCCTAGGAACCGGCTAGATGGACATCCCTTAATTTTAGGAAGGCCTTGGCTAGCAACCGCTGATGCTTATATCAGCTGCTGAATAGGCAGTATGACCATCACAAGAGGGAATGATGTGAAGAATCTAGCCTTATACCCTCTTGCTCAGTCAAACCTAACCATTGTAAAAACTAGGAAGCAACCTGTAACATATTTAACAGAAATATTTAGTCACCATTGACTGTGGCAGATGCCCTTGAATTTAAAAACCAAATAGAAGATGATGTTATTAATACATTTATCAATCACCCTGCTACAGTGTCTAGTCTGAAATGTCACATGATTAAAGCAGTCCTTAATAATGAAATTGAAGAAGATTGCCTGAGAGATATCAATGACCAACCAATACCAGCAACCACTATCTATAATGGCAAACCTATCGAAATCGAGCCAGGGAAGATCCTGAACATTAACAGTAATTTGAGTGATGACCAACAATAGAAACTTATTCAAGTCCTTAGGAGATATAAAGGGGCTTTTGCTTGGGATTACCAAGACATGAAAGGGATTGACCCTTAGCTATGCATGCACCACATTTACACTGAAAAAGATGCAAGACCCATTCGACAACCTTAGCGTATATTAAATCCTCACCTAAAGGATATTGTTAAAGAAGAACTTCAAAAGCTATTAGATGTGAATTTTATATATCCTATATCTGATAGTAAATCAGTTTCTCCATTAGTGGTGGTCCCCAAAAAGAATGGGAAGTGGCAGATATGCATCGACTATAGAGAACTCAACAAGGCAACACAAAAAGACCATTTTCCCCTTCCATTCATCGATCAGGTCCTAGATACACTAGCAGGGAAGAAATTCTTCTCTTTCCTGGATGGCTTCAGTGGCTACAACCAAATTCATGTTGCCCCTAAAGACCAGGATAAAACTAATTTTACCTGCCCGTGGGGAATGTTTGCTTACAGGGTGTTTACCTTTTGGATTGTGCAATGCACCTACTACATTCCAAAGAGCCATACTCAGTATTTTTGCAGACTTGATAAATGAAGGATTGGAAGTGTACATGGACGATTTCACACCCTATGGAGATGACTTTGAACATGCATTACAGACATTGGAGAAAGTCCTGGAGCAGTGTATTGCTACTAGGCTATGCTTAAGCCACGAGAAGTGCCATATGATGATGACAGAGGGCCTGAGCCTGGGTCATTTCATTTCAGCAACTGGAATTCAAGTAGATCCAACAAAAATATAGGTAATCCTATTATTAGCTACTCCCTGCACTCAAACAGAGGTATGTTGTTTTCTGGGATTTGCAGGATATTATCATAGATTTATAAATAACTTCTCACAGATTTCTATACCACTATATGCCTTAACAGGAAATATTGATTTTATATGGACTGACAAATGTGACATTGTCTTTATAGAGTTGAAATGGATACTATCAACAACATTAGTATTACGAGGTCCAAATTGGGATATACCATTCCAGATTTCATCAGACGCATCAGATTCAGCCATTGGAGCAGTTCTTGGCCAAGAAGAAGACAAGAAACCCTACGCTATATATTACATTAGCAAAAACTTAACTCTTGCTGAGTTGAATTACATAGTAACAGAGAAAGAGTTTCTAGCTGTTATTTATGCTATTAACAAATTCAGACACTATATAACTGGATACCCTGTAGTTCTATATACTGATCACTTTGCTATCAAATATTTAGCTAATAAACCCATTACGAATGGAAGAGTGACACGTTGGTTACTAATTTTGCAGGAATTTGACATAACTATAAAGGATTGACCAGGGAGGGAAAACCTTGTGGCAGATTTCCTCTCCCAAGTGCCAAGAACAGATGATGCAATGGCGGTAGAAGACCAGTTCCTGGATGAACACCTATTTTTTGTGGCTGTAAAAACACCATGGTACACAGATGTGGTGAATTATTTAGTAGTGGGAAAACTGCCCAAACATCTGACACCCAGAGAAAGGAAATTAATAGTGTAGTGCAACACTCGATTCTCCTGGATCAGAGGATACCTTTTTCACACAGGGGCCGATATGCACATCTACAGGTGTATCAGGGAAGACGAAATCTATGATATCTTAAAAGCCTGCCACGATGGACCTTGCAGTGGACATTTTGCAGACAGGCATGTGATAGATGCCAAAGGATGGGCTGCCCTGGCCAATCTGATGAGATGCCCCTGCATCCACAGTTGGTGATAGAACCCTTTGAGCGATGGGTGCTAGATTTTGTCAGGCCGATCAAATCACCATCCAATCAGAAATCATATATATTGGTTGCAACAGAATAGGTGACTAAATGGGTGGAGGCAGTAGCATTACCAAGAGCAACAGAGGAAATAATGATTAATTTTCTTTTCGAAATTTTTGTGTGATATGGTTTACCCAGAGAAGTAATTACTGATGGGGGGCCACAATTTGTAGGCCACAAGATTGCTGCTACACTAAAGAATCATCACATTATCCATAGAATTAACTCTTCGTATCACCTGCTGGTGAACAGGCAGGTGGAGAGTACCAACAAAGTAATTGAAGCTATTCTAACGAAGACAGTCTCATCACATAGACGAGACTGGGTGACTCGACTGCCAGAGGCCTTGTGGGCATATCGCACGACTTGGAGGAACACAACTGGATACTCTCCATATCAGCTGGTATTTGGTAAGGAACCCATTTTCCCCATAGAATTTGAGATACAAACACTAAGGATAGCCCAGGAAGTGGGACTGGATTTAACGGAAGCCCAGATTAATAGACTACAACAAATAAATGAATTAGATTAAATTCGGCTATTGGATCTATAATATACTACACTCATTCAACAACAAAGAACCAAGTGGCACGATTCCCTGATTAAGAAAAATACATTTCATGAGGGTGACTGGGCACTTCTTACGACTCCAGGTTTCAAGACTTCCTTGGTAAACTGCAGACTAGATGGTTAGGCCCTTATGAAATAAAGAAAGTACATGATAATGGCACTCTTACATTGGCCACCATTGATGTTCTGGTTTTTCCTTTAAAAAAAATGGGCATCGGGTGCGCCTCTACCAAAAACCACTTACAAGAGAATCCTTTTACCAGCAGATACGTGAGGACTCCACCATGCAAATTCTAGCTGCAGAAGGAAATCCTTCCGCAGCTTCATTGTATTAAAAAGCTATTTCTTTTTGTAAAAACTGTAAATATGATTGCTGATTTGATTTGTTGTGTTTTTTGTTTGTTTGTTGTTCCCACTTCGGAACAACACTTTTTCATTTTTTGTTGTTCCCACTTCAGAACAACCCTTTTTCATTTTTTTTGTTGTTCCCACTTCGGAACAACACTTTTTCATTTTTGCTATTTTCACTTTGGAACATCACTTTTTCGTTTCTACTGTTCCCACTTCGGAACAACACTTTTTCGTTTTTTGTTGTTCCCACTTCGAAACAACACTTTTTCATTTTTGTTGTTCCCACTTCAGAGCAACACTTTTTCGTTTTTTGTTGTTCCCACTTTGGAACAACACTTTTTCGTTTTTGTTGTTCCCACTTCAGAATAACACTTTTTGTTTTTGTTGTTCCCACTTTAGAACAACACTTTTTTTTTTTGCTATTCCCACTTTGGAACAACACTTTTTCATTTTTGTTATTCCCACTTCAGAGCATCACTTTTTTATTTTTGTTGTTCCCACTTTGGAACAACACTTTTTTTGTTTTCGTTGTTCCCACTTCGGAACAACACTTTTTCATTTTTGCTATTCCCACTTCGGAACAACACTTTTTCATTTTTGTTGTTCCCACTTCGAAACAACACTCTTTTGTTTTTACTATTCCCACTTTGGAACAACAATTTTTTCATTTTTGTTGTTCCCACTTCGGAACAACACTTTTTTGTTTTTGTTGTTCCCACTTTGGAACAACACATTTTTGTTTTTGTTGTTCCCACTTCGGAACAACACTTTTTCATTTTTGTTGTTCCCACTTCGGAACAACACTTTTTTGTTTTTGTTGTTCCCACTTCGGAGCAACATTTTTTTGTTTTTGTTGTTCCCATTTTGGAACAACACTTTTTTGTTTTTGTTGTTCCCACTTCGGAAAAACAATGTTTGTTTTTGTTGTTCCCACTTCAGAACAACATTTTTTGTTTTTATTGTTCCCATTTCGGAACAACACTTTTCCATTTTTGTTGTTCCCACTTTGGAACAACACTTTTTCGTTTTTGTTGTTCCCACTTCGGAACAACACTTTTTTGTTTTTGTTGTTCCCACTTTGGAACAACACTTTTTCGTTTTTGTTGTTCCCACTTTGGAACAACACTTTTTCGTTTTTGTTGTTCCCACTTCGGAACAACACTTTTTCATTTTTGTTGTTCCCACTTTGGAACAACACTTTTTGTGTTTTTTTTGTTGTTCCAACTTTGGAACAACACTTTTTGCGTGTTTGCTGTTCCAACTTTGGAACAACACTTTTTGCGTGTTTGCTGTTCCAACTTTGGAACAACACTTTTTGTTGTTTGCTATTCAAACAACACCTTTTTCTCTTAGAGTGTTTTGTTATTCCCACTTTTGAACAGCTATTGTTCCATCTTTGGAACAACATTTTTTCTTCTTGAAGTCGTGACAACACCCTTTTCCTTGCATTATTGTGATGTTGAACAACACTTGCAGAATTATTCCTAGCTCATCTTAGCCCCATTTTTCTGATTCCCTTTCATGACATGAAGTACAATACTTTTATGAGGACAAGAATTATGGATTCTATTGAAGCAGGTGAATACCCTTAACGTTATGATTTTTAACAAGACAACTTCTTGATGATAGATTCTTTTTTTGAAAGGGGGGGACACAATTATTTATATATTACTTTACTGTATTGATTTCTGCTGTATATGATACAGATTGATCATATTTACCATGCTGGTTCCCCCCTCCTGGTTATAATCCTCTTTGTCTATTATAAGTGATATTATGGGTATCTTTTTTCTATTGACATGTTCAACATCTTCCACCATCCCTGCTCTTAAGGAGTACCGAGCCTCCCTCTATTTATTATAAAAATGTGTAATAACAACAAACTTTTCCTACAGATAGAGGATAGGGGGTCTCATTAAGAGCCAACCTACCATGTTCATAAGGATCTATCAATGTGACATTCCCACTATGGCCACCAGACCAGGGTTATGATCCATTGGATGGCTAAAATATCCTTGGAACAAGAGGTCTCATCACGAGCTGACCTGATCACATTTGCTACTTCCCAGTGAATGACAATGTGGTCATCTAGTTACCATGCCAGCACACTGATCTCTTCTGTAGAAACAAGAATGGAATTCTCCATCTATAAATTGAGGATCCTGGCCCATATGGGTTAAAAAGCAACTCTGTTGAGGCTATGAACACTTGCTGGCAATAGAAGCTGTGCTTATGGTATTGAAGTTCTATTTTCAACATCAATAATTATTATAATACACTCTTCTTACTTTTATTTTTAGCAGAAGAATTATTTCCCTAATTTCTCCCTACCTTGAACCTTTATGCATGAGTTAATGTTTTTAATCAATCATATCATTTTCAGCTGGAATATCGTCAGCAAAGCATCTTTTTCTTGCATATTGTTGTCCTTTTTCCTTACCGCATAACCTATCATCAACCAAAGCATCTTGTCTCTTATCAATAACCATCATTACACACCTTTCTTTCATTATATCCATACCTTTTACAATCCTTTCATTAATATATCTACTTTGTCTCATACTAATGCCGTATCTTTCACCCTTGTACGTTGCCGTTAGAATATCATTTCCCCGTCCATTCGGTCGTAAGCGACCTCTCATCTTGAAGGAGGGAGGGGACCTCCATTACACTCGTGCATGCGTTATAATTGTTTTATTGGATTTCATAGGTTGATATGGTATTCTATGATCACGCAGCATGTGGCAAAATAATAGTCCTCGAATTAATTAATTCTCATAGAAATATCATTTAACATTGTAAAACTTAGTTGTTACAACTACTTGTTGTTTTAGCTCTCTGTTGTTGTCTGTTGCTGTATTTTCTCCACTGCATTAGTCCTTTGCAATAGTAGGAAGAACTCAAGCATTATGGGTGGTAAGACAGTGTGTCGAGAACCTTTAGTGCTAGAAGTCTCCGACAGAGCCAAGGAAATTCTAGTCTGCACAGGGTGGATATCATATTTCACATGATTTCAGCCCCCTAGTGAGGAAATCGTTATTGAATTTCTAAAAAATCTGCAGAATGGGCAATCCTTGGTGAGAGGTAGAAGAATCACATTATCAGACGTTGTAATAGCTAAAGTATCTGGGCTACTGGAGGAAGGAACTATATGGCCAAAAAAACACGTAATGTTGCAAGAAGCGGTGGACATTTACAGAGATGCACACAAGGAATTAACCAAGAAAGGCAAGGGCATACAACCATCTTCTCTGGCAGAACCGTGGTGTGAGTTGGCAAGTATTGTCCAGAGGTACATTACCTGTGATGGATGACGAGATGTGGTAATACCATGACAAATCAAAGTTTTAGCTGTTTTAAAACTAAATCTCATTGTTAATTTGCCATCTTTCTTGAATTCATTGCTGCATGATACCACTGATAGAATAAGACGGGCTAGGCACCCTGAAACCATAGTTATCCACCATGGATTGATTAGACTAATTGTTAGCCATGACCTTGTTCAAAAAAAATTAACTTGGGATGGTCTCATAGCGCCCTTGGAGATTAGTCAAAACCCTGTAATCCAAAATCCTGCAATCTTGGAGATAAGCCAACAGAGCCCTGTTCCGAAAAGGAAAAGGACTACTCGCTCAAACATTGAACCCCATAAGTGCAGGCAGTCTGCAAGGTTAAAACTAGCCCAGATAATGTCTGTAAATCCACAAGATAGTGCCTAACAACCAACAAAACCATCTAGACCAGTTAGTATATAGGACTTTGAGTCAGAACCAGAGGAAGAACCTGAAAAAGCGAAAGGATGTCATTAAAAATCAGAACCCAGGGAAGAGGCCAATTCAGAACAAGAACCCGAGAAAGAAGATAGACTATACCTAGAGCAATAAAGGGCACAACACATTGATGATGAACTAGAAAATGAAGAGGAGCCTCCTCAAACATCAACCATGAGCCCCTAAAATGATATTTTGCAGGATTTTGAGACAGGGATGGCTCAAGTCCTGGCAAATCTGAATGCATACATGCAGCCTGGAGGATCACTTGATCCTAACCTAATGGAAGCTCAATCCCTAAAAGATTCTAGGCATACAGAAATTCTGCCTTCTTCAGAAGCTACAGATCAAGAAAAGGAAGCAGACACAAAAGTTATTCATGAATCCGACAACCAGTCTAGTGATACAATTCTATTGGAACACAGCCATGATAAACAACAGGAATCTTTAGATACAAAAGCTATTGACAAGCCTGTTAGTGTAAAAGATGCTCCTCGGAAGAGGCGAGTAGCCGAAGAAAAACTAAAGAAGCTGAGACAAAAATACCAAAAGCTTCAAAAGACAGTTAAAAGGCTATGTCGGAAGATTAAAGAAATTGCAAATGACAAAGCCCAGAACACTACTCTTGAGGTAGTCTCTATGGCTACGCAAACAGAAATATGTAAAACAGAAACCCAAACCAAACTCATTCCTACTCAAACAATAGCCGCCCAGGCAAATTTGCATGCAGACTTAGTGGATGTAGCCATTCAGATGGAGGGTTGGTCCTCCCACAATAAGGAAGTACAGACTGAGGAAATATCCTCTCATAGCATAGGCACTCAGACAGAAGAGCAAGCCAAGGATATCCTGTCAAGCAAAGACCCTATTCTTCTAAAGCTACAAGAAGAACTGATGCAAGCCCAGCTTGCTCTAGAACGATGTGAACAAGAGACAGTTCCCCTGCAAAAATATCAGGAGTTGCAGAAACAATTTAGGGAATTAACCATAACTAAGAATGGGACTTTTGATAGATTTAGACAGGAAGAAGAAAAGCTAAAGAAGGTGAAGACCAAGTTGGACAGAGCCAAGAATCAGATAGACACCATTTTCTCACTATATTCAGATGTCTTGACATGTAGGTCTCCTGCCACAAATTATGCCCTGTTCTTATTAGAACGGTACTTATTGTTAAAGATTAAAGCTATAAGAGCTGGCAAGCCAATCGAATTAAAGAAAACTGAAGATTTTATAAGTTGCTGCAAGGAACATGGGGAAAAATTCCAAAGGCTTCTTTGTGAATTTTATCTGCATAATTTCATATTAGAAGAAGAAGTGGATAAGAATCCTAGCCCTTTTGTTGGAGATATTCAATTCCAGGCTTTTATCTCTTTTGCAGTTAATCAACTTAAGTGGTTTAAGGCATATAATTCATTCCAAAGACAGGAACACGGGTTGGATCTCTGGGTAAGGAGTGAGCCTACTCACCCTTTGCAACTGTTTTCTAAACATAAAAGGCTGATGACACAAGAAGGCGTGATTCAAATTTTAGGGCCCATACATAAGGAAATTGTACAGAAAGGAACAACATATTTCCTCTCCATCCAGGAAAGATCCCTGACTGCATCCAAAATGAGATGGATGGTCTCAACTAATAGTGTTAAGGAAAGAGAACCATTTAATTATGGGAACTTCAAAGTTGCTGCAAGCTGGTTAATCACATACAACAATCTTATCTTGAGGGAAGGGCCTTATTGGTTGGGATGTCAATTTAGGTGTCCCATTATTTGGTACCCTCCTGAAGGGTATTGGTTTGATTATGTGTTACCTGAAGGACACGAAATACAACCTTTGCAAATCTGGCACAAAATCACGATTTTAGGCCTAATAAAGAAACCTTTTCTCCAGCTTACTCCTTAACTACATTACATAGGAACTATTCATTTGTCATGAGGACATGAAAAAAGGTAAGCAGGGGAGTATGTTGAGCCTTGCAATAGGTATGTATTTACTCTTGATTACTATCTTTTTCCTCCTTTCTTATCCATTTTGTGCCATGATATAATAACATATTGATAGGATTTTGATAAGGAATGAATGAAATTGCTCTTGATACGATTTGACCAACCAAACTAACTCTCATTACTTTTTATGTAGAAAAATAGCAGATGGAACAACTGTTGTTCCAAAGTTTGAATAGCAAAATCTAATCAAGGGAAATGAAATGCTTTGTGTGCGGTCGAACCAAGGAATGAATCAAGAAGATCAGCGCAAGATAGAAGAATTGTCCGAAGATAGAATTTAGTTGTCACATTTATCTTTTTCCTTTTGACTGTGAAAGGGAAAAATGAAGAGGGATCTCTCATCTTTTACTTCGATTGTAATTTTAATTTACAGAAGCATGATTATGAAGAACAAGAGTATTGTAATGACAAGTGACTTTGATGATTAATATACACTTTGCATTGTTGTTCATCTAGATATTCTAAAGTAGCTAAGAAGTGTTCACTGGTGGCTAGGGCCCAGTCTCTGGTGGATCTTACTGTTGTTCCTTGTTTTATGATTTTTCCATTTCCTACAAGTTTATTATGCTTTACAACTTTGCAGTTGATTTATTTTTGTTAATTTAGATTTCTGGTATTTATTTCATTAATGCACAATCTTAGTTGGCTTATTTAATTCGTGTCGTGGATTGAATTAGTTATCAATTAAAGAATCATTTATGATTAATTGTTATTGATTAAATGCTTTCCTTCTATCTAGTAGTTTAAATCCAACTCAAAGAGCTCAGTTAATGCTACGGTGCTCTCGGTTGATTATCATTTGAACTGGTTGATTAAGATTGAATTATGGTTTTGTTTGAGATTGAGTCATGATGCTTAGATGAATTATTTCCCTTAAAGTTACAAGCTTGAGATTTATGATTGCATCTATTTACTCTTGTATTGAATTTAACAACTTATTTTAAAGCATTACTCTCTGGATTTATAGCTTTCACATATACACTCTTGAAATAAAAAGACTTACCGAGGTTGATAATTAATGTGAGGCAATTAGGAGTTCTAAAAGATACCTTTTAGCACCCAACACTTGGGTCCCATTGATATTCTACAAATATTAGGCCATAGTTGCTCTCATGCTATGGGCAAGGGAGTGACCAGAAACCCAAAGTTGCTCTCACGGAACTGCCTGCCAGCGACTGTGGACCAAAATTTCTAGTTCTGTGCTAGCGACCTTGATATTTAAGCCACTTTTCTAGCCTAAAATCTCGGCCTCTACCCAGAATTTTTTGTAACTTCCAGAATTCATTAAAAACATAATAACAATGTTGATAAATCAAAAATCACCCTTAGGACTAGGCTAGAGAATCCCCAACTGGGACTGGCATTCTATCAAACACTTGGCATCAATGCAACCTACATATCTAGGATAAATGACAGAGCATAAACGACTGAAACAACTTATGAAACCTAACCAGAAGGATCACCTCCTTCTCCATTGAACTACTACATCATCAATTAGGTCTTGCATCCATCCGTTTAACAGTTACAAGTAAATATGTGAAATAACCATGACATAAACCAACCGTTCAACCATGCTTATAACCAACATAAAAACATATAAATATCAGAGATATGAAAACCATTAAATCCACATATAAAGTAGTGCAAAAGTAAGAGAACTTAGGTTATATTAATCATAGTCATTCTGACCGAGTTCAAGACTTCCACATACCACCCGACCATAGACATGGCTGAACAAAATCTCTCTTTCAACCAATCACTCTCGTGCCATATTCCAAGCATGAATGTGGATCTCATAGAACAGCTAATCCAAGAACAACCAAGGGAATCCATAGGTTAAACCACCTCCACCCTCATCAAACCATGATCACACCAAAACCAGTGCTTGGATGACAACCAAACAGAACTTGGAATGCCATGGAATCCATCACTACCATTGAGGAATTTTCTATCTCCTCGTCTCTCAAGCTTTACTGCAATCCAAACCTGGATCACTAGCTCTTAAACTGAGACTTGCCTGCCAAGATTTACTATGTATCCCACCAAAACTGGTCAAGGGGCTCCTATGCCTTTGGGAATGAATCTTTAGACCACCTCCAACCCTGTTTTTGAAATCCATCTAGCAAACCAAAGCTCAAAAACCAAGATAAACATCCCAACATACCATGGCGTCTAGAAAAAGGCTAGGCTAGGCTGAAATACACTATCATAACCAGGCAAAACCATGCCACCAACAATAGGAGAACCATACACCAACATGCAAAGCCATGCATGTATAAACCAGCTAGGAAATCACACATGCAAAAGGTTACCTGCATGTATTCCTGATGAAGTTTCTTGATCCTGCTTTCCTTTCCTTGATCCTTACTTGATTTTCCTTTTCTTTGCTTGCTTTCCCTTTCCTTTTCTCCAAACTAGAGTGCTCCAAGAAAACTCTAAGTGACCAAGAGTGAGAGAGAGAGTAATGAGAGAGCTCCAAACTTGAACTGACAAAAGGTTTCAAAATCATTTTTATGATTGAGGCCTCTATTTTCTTCATTTTCCATTATTTTCCTTCAAGTTCCTCCTCACATGCAACCTGTGACCTTTCACCTTACTTTTCTCCTAATTTACTTTATTTTCATAAATAAATGTGCCAAAAATTCCTTTTAATGCCTTTGCCCATTTTCCTTTATCAAAACACGCATCTAGTAATGCCCACTAGGATATATTTGCCCAACATTCAGCTTGGAATAAGTGTCCCTTACCCATGGTCTTATTTTTTCTTTATTAACCTTTATTACATGAAATTTTCACCAGGGCTATTCCACAGATAGTAGGGGTTTTTAGTTGCAAATTTTCTCAAGAAATCATTGTGTAATGTGTTGATTGAATTCTTTCTCTTTTATGCTTCATGATTTCGTGATCATTTAATTTTTTTCGCTGATGAGTAGAGTAGATTCAAGTCTATTGTTTTAGTAAATTACAATTAGAAGTTTGAATCTACAAGAAATTTCTACACGGTATCAAAGCAGAAATACTCTAGAAGAGGAGAGTACGAGTTTGTTTTTTGTAGGTGAAATCGAATTTGCTGTATCATTCTTCATATCCAAAATGATTTCATTCTATAGATTGAGAATTGAGTATTCCCTTTAGGGTAGTTCAAACTATATTTCTTGGAAGGATATGATGGAGGCAATGTTGGAAACAACGGGCTGAAGGAATTCATAGGCAAAGATATTCCTAAGCCTCCAACAATTGATGCTCAACATCTGTTAGAGTGGAGGAAATGTGTGGAAAAGATGAGAAGGATCATACTAGAAGGAGTTCGAGATCATATTGTCTCGAACCTCCATGGGAAGGAGAATCCATATGGAATGTGAATGTCCTTGAAAAACCTATTTCAAAACAAAAATGACCACAGGAAGGTGGCACTGAAGGACAAGCTTCAGAAAATCAAGATGGAGAAGGGTGACACAATACCATAGTACTTAAGCAAGTTCACCCAATGTCGGGATGAGCTTGAGAGTGTCGGTATTACAGTTTCTGAAGATGAACTGGTCATCCTAAGACTTCTAGGTGTTCCCAAGAGTTGGCACAACTACGAGGATTCAGTAAATGGGAGGGAGAAGCTATCATAGTGGGAGAATTTATGGTCTAATTTGGTGCAAGAAGAGAAAAGGTGAAGCACCAGAGATGGAAACTCATCCAAACATGATGATGAGGAGAATTGTGCCTTAGTTGGAAAGGAAAATAAAGGGAAAGGAAAGAAATTCCAATCCAAAGGAGATTCTAGTCAGGTAGGAAAGAAGAAGGACTTGTCGAAGATTAAATGTTTTCACTATCATGAGCTAGGACACTATGCCATGAAGTCTCCACACAAGAAGGCCGACAATAATCCCTCAGGAGGAGCAACAAGTGAAGCTCTTGCTTCACAATTTGAGTTGTATTCTACCCTCATTGCTTGCATGGTGATATCGGTGATGGGTAGTGTGTGGTATATGGATAATGGAGCCTCATTCCATATGACTAGAAACAAATAATATTTAGTGACTTGGAGGAGAAGGACCTCCAGATGCACATCAAAATGGGAGATGATGGAAGGTATAACATGCCCATCATCGGTACTATTAGTTTTCAGAAGGAGTTTGGTTCTCCTCTCACATTAAAAGATGTCATAAGTGTTTCAGGTTTGAAGATGAATTTGGTTTCAGTTACTATGTTGGAGGATTATGGCTAAGATGTCATATTTAGCAAAGGCAAGGCTTTTCTTCATCACATAGCCTTAGGACAAGTGAAGTGGATCAGGGTTCAAGTGAAGAACCTCTACAAATTGGATGTAGAAGATTGTGTTGCTTTGATCATAAAAGTAGAGAAGGTGCAGAACCGAGACATTGGTGAATTATGGCATAGAAGATTGGGCCACATGCACCACAAAGCTTTAAATATCATGCACCATAATTCTACAAGACTTCCCAAGGGTGCATTAGAGTAGAGAGATACATACAAAGGGTATACATTAGGGAAGTACACGAAATCCACCTTGCATGATAAGGACAGTCGAGCGTAAGAAATTCTTGAAAGAATCCACTCAGATGTGTGTGGACTATTCTCGACAGCCTCCACGACCAAGAACATGTAGTTTGTAATATTTATAGATGATTTATCACGTAAGTGCTGAATTTTATTCATGTAAAAGAAAGATTAGAAATTCTCTAAATTTTGTGAATTTAAAGCACCTTTTGAGAAAGTCACTGGCAGGAAAGTGAAGCATCTCAGGAGAAATAAAAATGGAGAATATATGTCGAATGAATTCAATAAATTCTATGAACCATAAGGAACTAGACGAGAGTTAATAACACCCCATAACGTACAACAAAATGGGGTGGATGAAAGGAAAAAACAAAAGTATTATGGGAGCTTCAACGATAATGTTACATGACCAGGGCATACCTTTGCACTTGTGGGTTGAACCATGCAACACAACCTTATGTGCAGAATAGGAGTCCTCATCGGATTCTTGGGATGAGTACACTAGAAGAAAAATTTTCAGGTAAGAAACCAGATGTGGCACACTTCAGGATCTTTGGTTCATTAATTTACTGTCATGTTACCAAGGATGCAAGGAAAATGTTAGAGCGAATAGTTGTGTTGGGCTTATTTGTGGGGTACATTGATACACCTCACAAGTGTCTTATGTACCATCCATCTCACAAGATGATAGTGGTTCATATAGATGTGAAGTTCGATGAAGAGAAGGCCATGAGATCTTCCCTTGAGAGGGAGCTTCAATTACACATAGATGAGGAGCTTTTAGCTCCAAAACAATAACCTCAAGAGGATGTGGAGCAACCACATGTAGAGGAGCAGAGAGTGGAAGAAACCACTCATGCAGATATATTGATACACTAGAGAAGCTGACATATTGATACATGATACTAGAGATAATGTTGTAGCACCCACATCATAGCGCAAATAGAGGAGGTAACTAGATCAATACATTGTCTACATGGCTTTGATGAGCAAGAGTGTAGAAATTGAGCCATCCTCATTCGAAGAAGCAGTGCAGAAACTAGTATGGGTTGATGCCATGGTAGAGGACTATGACTCAATTATTAGAAACAGTGTTTGGGAAGTCATCCCAAGACTAGAAGACAAGTCAGTGGTGGGTTATAGTCTCTAGATGGCTTTATAAGGTAAAGCAAGCAACAAATGGGAGTTTGGAGAAACACAAGACTATATTTGTGGCTAGAGGGTTCTCTTAGGTGCAGGGAATTGATTATGAGGATACCTTTGCTCCAGTAGAAAGGTACTCTTCAATGATATCTATTCTATCACTTTTAATGCACATGGGATAGAAGATACATCAGATGGATGTAAAGACAACATTCCTCAATGGAGTGATTGAGGAAGAGGTGTACATTAAACATCCGAAAGGATTTGAGACCTTGAACAAAGAGTCACATGTGTTCATACTCAAGCGAGCATTGTATGGATTCAAACAAGCACCCTGTTCTTGGTACACCAGGATTGAAAACTATTTCATCAGGTTGGGCTTCACGAAAAGTGGAGCAGATGCAAGCCTTTACCATATTAGGGTGGAAGGTAAATTATTAATTATAGTATTATATGTAGATGATTTAATTCTAACAGGTGATGAGAAGTTGGTAAAATCTTGCGAAGAGGATCTTGCAAGAGAATTCGAGGTGAAGGACCTAGGTCTCATGCATCATTTACATGGTATGGAGAATTGCAAAGAAATGAGGAATGGTTTGTCTCTCAGGGAAAGTATGCCAATGAGATATTGAAGAAGTTCTAAATGGAGAGAAAAAAAACTCATGGAGACTCCTCTAGTAGGGAATTAGAGGAAGAAATATGCTACTTAAAGTGAAGTAGTGGAACCTACTATTTACAGACATCTTGTGGGTTCACTTATGTATTTGGTGAACACATGACCATACCTATGCTTGCAGTTAACCATATTAGTTAAGAAATGGTTAAGCCAACCAAACTTTATTCAAAGGCAGCTAAATATGTGTTGAGATACCTTAGAGGCACCACTCAGTTTGGTCTTTGGTACAAATGGATAGCGGGAGTGAAGCTGCAAGGCTTCACAGATGCAGATTGGGCAAGGATTCCATCAGACAGGAAGAGCACATCAGGGAAAATCTTTAGCATTGGGTCAGTAATAGTTTCTTGGTACAACAGGAAGCAGAGCTCAGTTGCACTTAGTTCAATAGAAGTAGAGTACATGGCTTCTAGTCAAGCATCTTATGAAGCTATTTGGATGAGGAAGATCCTTGTTGGGTTACTGGGTTAGGAGATGGATCCTACAGTGATTTATTTTGAGAATAAGAGTTGTATCAAACTCTCTGAGAATCCATTTTTTCATGATCGGTCCAAGAATATCGACATTCCGTATCACCATCTATGAGATTGTGTGCAGAGGAGAATCATGTTGCTACAATACATTCCTACATAGGAGCAGGATGCAGACATCTTGACTAAGGAATTGTCAAGAGGAAAATTCAAGTTCCATAGAGGCAAGATCGAGGTATCCGATAATCCCTTTCTTTTTAAGAGGGAGTGTTTAAAATGTAATAATAAAATCCTAATTTAATTTTTTCCTTGAATTAAATTAGGAATAAAATTGTAATTCCACATCACAACACAACTTCTACGAGTTAACTAAGTTAAATTGAATTAGTTGGCTCAGTTAATTCGAGTCGAGGGTCTAACTTGACTCATGTAGAGTGTCTCCTATTTTATAAGAGCCCTGGTTGAGTTTATTTTGAGTTGTAATTAATTAATTCAATTTAACTGAGTTAAAGTGAGTTAAACTAGTTCCAACTGATGGAGGAATAGGTAGGAGGTCAGATAGTGGGGTGTTGCTTCATGTGTTCAACTAGTTAACTGATGATTCAATCATAAATAACTCATGCATGTTAGATTTGAGAGTTACCTAGTTGAGATTGGAGTTCAAGGACATCGTACTATCAGTTGTATAATCATTCAAATTGTATAGGTGGTGCATGTAGTTAGAGGAAGGCCTATGAGGATTGCGCAATTCTTAATGAGGAATTTTCCTAGTTAATAGGGGGTAATTCCAAAGGAAAAAATGCAAGGAAATAGGGACTTGGGCAAGCCAATCTTTGGTTAAGTATTGGCTTGGGCTCGTCTAGGAAGCAATGAGATAGAGAGAGATAGTGCATAGGTTTCTCGGGCTTGAGAAAATCATTGTAATCTTCTCATATTTGTTGAGTAATGAAATATATAGATAGAAAGGGTTTTTAGTTGTGGCTTTCCCCGGGAAATCATTGTGTAACGTGTTGATTTAATTATTTCTCTTCTATGCTTTGTGATTTCAAGATCGTTTAATTTTTTTCACTAATGGGTAGAGTAGATTTAAGTATATTTTTTTATTAAATTACAATTAGCAATTTTAATCTAGAAGGAATTTCTATGGAGGTGTTCTCCCATCAAGGTAAAGAAATAATGTTGTAATAAATATATCAATAAAGTACCAATTGTTGCTCAATTTAATATAAGAGAAATCCTCTGAACTTCATTTTTTATATGCAACTTGTTGGGAGAGTAGAAAGTGATTAAAACTTGGCTAATTGCAAGAGAAAATAATGGTGTCTCTACACTAGCCATTATTACTCCCAAAGTCCCAAGCACATCATTAGGCCATTCTGTCCTATTTAATTTAAGTAGTCACCATAATGGTGGCCTTAATGCAAATAATGATTCCTTAAGTTCTAGGACCTTGGTGTTGAAGTATTCTTGTTCTTTAGATTCTGATATTATTCTATTGACTACAAAGGAGCACGAGGATTCAATAGATCGTCTACAAAAAATCATAAGAAAATTTCCAAGTTAATTTTGTTTTAGAGAAATTATTTTAAAAATGAAGTATTGTAGCTAAGGATGGAAGTAGCAAAAGCCAAAGAATTCCTACCTTGACATCACAGAGCTAGCACATACAAATCCTTTGCAAGTGGGTTAAATCACAACTACTTCTTGTAGCCTCACAAGAGTTGTATATGCACCCTTATTTCCTTTTGACATTAGTTCCTCGTGTGACTAATTTATACAAATTCACCATTTTGCACCACTGCAATGGTGTTATAGGCCATTTTGTCACATATGATCAATAGGGATGCAAATTGAATCAATCAACATCCATGAACATGTTGTCATCATTCCTACACAAAGCCCTAAGCATGACCTTTCCAAAAAGTCTGGGTTTCTGGGATTAAATTCTCAAGATCAATGTTTTCATCCCTAGTGAACCCTCCCCCTTTAGCCACCTATGTTCAACACTGGTTGCTCCCTTCTACACCAATGCTAGTTAGAACTAGTTTCTCCTTGTTTGGGGTGTGTTGATTCTAGAAATTCGGGAAAATTAAAAAAATTTCTGAAGCTTCCTCTTCCAAAAGCTTCCAAGGGTTGTTTTAACCATTTACCTTGGATACGAAGCTTGATTCCTATCTGATCCTACATTGGAGACTTCATCTCTTATCCCTTGAGATCATCCTCCCATGATATGTGGATCTCAAGCCCATTATGGTAAATCCTAAACTACCATCCCTCTCCAATAAATTTACTACCATCCATAACATCGAGGTTGGATTTTTTATATTGATTATGCCCTCATGTCATTGACTTGAATCTAAATGAGTCATCATCTTCATGCATTAGGGCAACATTGATGTGTGCTTTGTGGCAAGGAAGGAAAGTCAACTTGGGGAGAACTCTACAAGATCAAGTATTATTCTTGGTTCTAAACTTGGTCCTATTTGTATTACACAAAGAGGATATTGTTTTCTTATATGTGTTATGTTACATTTACATTCATGTATTTCAATGCCTTGCTGATTCATTGAATAGAGTAATTGAATTATGCTACGTAGATGTTGTGGATCCTTGGCTTGTTTTAGTTGTATGTGCAGGTTCTAATTATAGCAATCAGAGCTATGATTGGAGCTTACAAGCAAGGAGGAAAGTAAAGCTTGCAACAGATTCCAAGTAGGCTTCTTTCCCATTCTTCAATTTCTCTAAGGAAAAATTTATATTCTTTGCCTTCTGTTGTTCTAGACTAGTCCACTAGGTCTAGGGAAATTAATTTTGTCTGCAATTGTAAATTCCGCATAACAAATTCATGACTCCACTAGGGATCATTTTCTTCCCTTGGTCGTTTCCTTGACCTTAACACCTTTTTCAACTCTTGAATTGAACTTGATTGACCCTAGGAATACCCTTATATAAGCTTGATTTATTTTTCTGTCGTAATTTGGTCAGATCTTCTTTAGCGCACCCCATGGTATGGAGATAGAGTGCTATAATGCACCTCCTCCTTCTCTGCACTTGGGTTGCAGAGCACTGGTGCATGTTATTCACCTACATTGGTCCCTGTAAGATGCAAAAAATTGCATCTTTTTCCTTGCTCCCTTATATGCTTTGTTCCAGTTGGTTTTCCTTCTGTCCCTGAGTGTGCCTTGGTCTTTGAAAATCCTTCACTTTGTTTTATTTTAGTTTTAATAGCCTTTGATAAGAATTTTTTTAGATTTTTCTTGTTCTTGTCAATTAGGTGATTGGCGAATTTTGCTTGATCATTGATTGCCTGAAAGCATTGATATTACAGTCATCATTATATATTTTTTCTATTATCAATGATTTAGTAAGAATCTTAGTTTTCATTTCATTTGGAAATTAAGAGGATCGAAAAGAAAAATATCATCATTTTTCATTTTGCATTATATTTAGGCTTTTGTGTGTGAAATTGGGAATTTGAATTGTTTCTTAGGGGAATTGATTTAACAATTTTGTTTGTTGCATTTTTTACGTTGCATTACTCTTTGTCCTCTTCTCTCCTGTACATAGATTTTCATTGAAAAGAAAAAATCATTTTATCATGCTAGATTTCATCATAGGATATTCAGGTAAAATTCATGATGAGCCTTGAAAATTGAAACCTAATTCAAGATAAACTTTAAAATTTATTGAATCAATCTTAAGGAGCATTTGCAACATTATCGCAAAAATCTAGAGGTCTAGGCTAGAGACATGTTCCACTTTATAAACATAAGAGTTTTCATTTTTTTCCAACGTTTCATTCCAGGGGTGATATCTTGTTCCATGTAGGTAAGTGTATTAGACTTTTCTCCATGTACCTTCAGGTATATCGGATGTAGCTCCTCACATGAAAAGTATATGAGAATGCTCTCATCATATAATTATGCATTAGACAACACTAACACAGACTGCGCTTCTATGTACCTTCGGGTATATTTTGGAAGTCCACACTAGGTTTCTATCCTCACCTTAGGTAACTGAGTCAGATGCCTTGTATTTTTATGAAACCAGCTCACAAAAAGATAGAAAAGATAGATCAACGACTTCAAAATCAGCCTCTTCGAGGGGGAAACCTCCTTTACATTACACAAATGAACAATTCTTGGATGATACAAATGACAAGACCTCCTTTCTATATATAGGAGTCTAAGGGGTCCCAATACAATTAGAGCCTACATAACAATAATATTGTAGGGGCACAACAATAACAATAGTGGGCTTCTATGGGGCATAATAATAACAACATGGGGACTATATGGGCACAATAATACAATAAGGGGGTTGCACTAATAACAATAAGGGGTTACACTAGTAGTATAGGGACCTAACATGTCCCTCTCCTTCAAAAAGTGTTGTCCTCAATACTTGAGTAGTTCTAGATGATTATGTATAATATTCTCATCCTCCCATGGGGGAATCTTCAATGGGTAAGTTCTTCCACTTGATGAGATACTTTGAAATTGATCGACTTTGTAGCTATCGAGTTCTTGTTTCCATGACTGCTTCAGGTTCAAATATGATTTTTCCTTCCTCGTCAAGTTTCGAAAATATTGTTTGAACTGGGACCTTGTCACCTATAACCTTATTTAAGCATGAAAAATGGAAAACTAGGGGCACTTGGGAAGATGCAGGAAGCTCCAATTTGTATGCCATAGTACCAATCTTTTGCAGCACTTTATAAGGATCATAGTACTTTGGTGATAATTTATTATCTTTCTTAGGTTGCTTGAGGGACATTTGTTTATATGTTTCTAGTCATAAAAATACCCAGTCACTTATTTCAAAACTCATTTTGTTGTGATATTGATCTGCCTGTTGTTCATTCGATTTTGCGTGAAAGTGAGGTTATCCTTTTTCTTCTTGATATGTCCTTCTATCTTGAGATTTTGAGGACTGGTAATTCTTGCCAATGCATTACAAGATATGTTCGGATTCATTTCTTCTTTCTATGGGGTTGGTTCCTGGTGTATATCCTCTTCACAATCAATGTAAAATAATTTCTTCTCAATGCACTTATGACCTTTAGTGTATTTTCTATCACAATTGTAACAAAGGTAATTTTTGCCTTTTTCTTCCAATTGTTGTGGTGTAAAATTTGTAGGTTTTGGAAGGCTAGGAGCAACAAAACTTCCATCTTTTTAATTGTGAGTGGTAGGATTTCTTGTTGCCATAATTTTGCTTTCAATTTTTCTTGTCAACCTAAATGCCTTATCCAATGAATCAAGTTCCCAAAGACGAACCTCATGTTGAATGTTATCCTTTAAAGTCCCTATGAAGACATGAATCCTCTGCTTCTATGGAATATCATTTGCCCTTATATTCAATTTTTGGAAGTCCTCAATGTGCTCTACCATTGAACGCTTTTGTTTGAGATTTATCAGTTGGCTAAAGAAAGTGTTGCTCTTTGTATCCTCATAATGTGCTATCATTTCCTTTGTGAAAATTGACAAGGTGACAAGTGGTTTATGAGAACAAAGCCCTTTATACCATAAAAATTGATTCAGTTCTAAATATAAAGATGCAATATGTACCTTTTGTAACAGTTGCACATCATGTAGATCAAAATATTTCTCCATCTGTAGTATCCATGTTATGGGATCCTTGCCATCAAACTTCCTCATATTGTTCTTTGGAATATAGTGGGGCTTCAATCCAATGTTAGATTCTATGAAATCATGATTAACATTTATTTTTTTCTCATCATGAGTTTCCTCTACTACCTTTTTGTCATTATGAGGCCTTTCTTGTAGCAGCTTTGTCCCACCTTCCTTCAAACCTTCCATGTCTTTCTTCAAATATTCCATGTCTTTGTTCAAATTTGCTTCCGTGTCATCGATATTAGCTTCCATTACACATATAAAACTATTTATCTTAGCTTCGATCACATTCTTCAAATCATCCATCCAATTTTGCTTACTAGGTGTTCCTATTTTCTTGATTTGAGTCATTTTTTTCTTTCTTTTAGCAGCTCGATCTTGAATCTATTGTATCTCTGAAATTTTGGATCTCCAAGGTCTGAACTTGCAAATTACAGTATCCCTTTGTGTCCTCTTTCCAATTCCACCATTCTGATTGAAATTGGATTCTCCAAGAAAGGGTTATGCCTAATCTTCAAAGATGACCTGATTATATACATTTCAGTAGAGCGAACTTGTGTGAAGTTCCACGTGTCACTGTTTTGATCTTCGGACCTGAAAATAATACACAAAAAGTATAGTTTTTCCTCTTTCTGTAACTTCTTATGAAATTTCAATCTGATGCTCAGAGAGAACGTTATGACGATTTTCCCAAGGTCACATGTTTGGGATATAACTTCGGAGCCTGCAGAAACCCTAAATATCTTGGACCATATATCCAAAAATATAGTGAAACAAGATCTAAAATTTGGGTCCGAGCTTCACCAATATTACAACTCAAATGGGTGTTAATTTTAGAGTCTTAAGCTTCGTAGAAAAATAATTATAGCCAAAATTCCACGATGACCTGTTTGAGATGGAATTTTGGAGCTTGCAAAAACCCTAAATTCCTCAGATCATATCTTCGACAATATAGTGAGACAAGATCTGAAATTTAGACCCTAGATTAAGAACTATTTCAGCTCAAATGGGTTTTATTTTTAGCTTTTGAAACTTCGTCGAGAAAAAGTTATAGCAAACATTCCATGATGACCTGTTTGGAGCAGCAAAACCCTAGAATCCAAAGTTCTGATACCAAATGTTATAAAACTAGCTCACAAAAAGATAGAAGAGATAGATCAACGACTTAAAAATCATTCTCTTTGAGGGGGAAACCTCCTTTACATTACACAAATGAACAATTATTGGATTATACAAATGACAAGACCTCTTTCTATATATAGGAGTCTAAGGGGTCCCAATACAATCAGAGCCTACATAACAATAATATTGTAGGGGCACACCAATAACAATAGTGGGCTTCTATGGGGCATAATAATACAATAAGGGGGTTGCACTAATAACAATAAGGGGTTACACTAGTAGTATAGGGACCTAACATGTATACTGTGATACATCGAACATAACATTTAGGGGATTGCCTACCTGTACATAAATCATTGGTTCTCCAAGGTGGTATATTGCAGTTCAAAGTTGCTTGGTAAACCCTTTTGCCTAGATTACCCTCTTTTGATTTATTTTTTTTGTTAATTTTTAAATTTATTAAACCAATGTGGAAGAACAACCTCCTCAACCTCGTCATTTGTGTAGGATGCAAACATCACCTCCTCTTCCTCCGGAGGAAACTTTTGGATGTTGTAAGAAGAAAAAAAGACATAGACTACTGAATTTGATACTTTGGGAGCTACTCCTTCTAGTCCTCCATCTGAAATTGATCCACCATAATCCTCTCATCTTATGAGTACTAAACTCGAGATTACTTCTTCATTTGCTGGTGAGTCCAACACAGTCGAAATAGAAACAACTAAGATTTTATTACCTGGGGTTATTGAACCAGAATATCTTAAATAGGAAATATTACAACCTAAGGTTATACAACTTGACGCACGTCAGTTAACTACACCTGTTACTTCAAGACCTTCTTCTTCTCTTCCTTTGTCTTATACCCAACCGTAATCTAAATATATTGGACATGACGGTGAACTACTTCCACCTAGTCTTGTGAGCATTGGGGAGATTCCTCAAGAAGAGCCTCAACCCTCCTATCCTATCCATTTGAGGGGCACTCCTCTTTACTAGGCCCATATTTTTCCTTCTCCTCATACTCCATTACAAGCTCCTTTATCTAGTTCATCTCCTTTTAACTCACCCTTGAATTTCCCTCGGCAATCCTCTTTGGGACAATTAACAATGAATGATTCTGTTATGGTTTCTCAGCCTACATCTACCACTATGATCAAGAAAACCCATGTTATAGCTTCATCCATGTTTGCAACATCATTGAAGACACATTTATATGGTGGCCCATTTGTCCTAACTGGTTACTAATAATTATCTAGTACCTTTTCTTGTGCAACATCCAATCCATGGACTTCTCCCATGTCATCCTCTTTTGGAATCTTATCTGGCACTTCTTTGATGAGTGCTACACAATCTGCTCTTTCTCCTCCATCTCAACCTACAATTGAGCAACAATCTAGTCCTTATGTAAGTGGGTATGGACACCTACAACAACCCAATCCACATCATATTGGGAACCCCCCTCGTGGGGGTCAGTTACCTTCATATTCACCTTCTCATTCGACAAGGGGGAAACCTATTTTCAGAATATTCCTATCTTCGCATAAAACATTGGAAGTTAGTTCTCAGTCTCATTCAAGTCCTCCACATCCAGGAATGGCAGTTAAATTTTAGAAACCTACATTTCCCGTACAACCTAGCTCACTTGTGAATCAATTTCAAACTTCTCAACCTGTTCCATCCACATCTAAAATTCCTACTTATCAACCTATGCCTCAACCTTTTCAAGCTCAAGTTAATCTAAGTCAACCTTTGTAGGTTGCATCTTTGAATCAACCTATTCTATCGGTATTTGGAGCCTCCCAAACCCCATTTACATAGCCTCTTCAAAGTATCTTATAACCCCCACCGCTTGGTTAGACTATTCCTCAAATCCAAGTGGGTCAACCTGTATATGGTATGGCACAGGCACAACCTAGCCAACCTTATGTTGGGATGATTCAAAATCCCATAGGGCAACTGTATCAAGGTATCCCTCAAATTCCTTACCAAGGATAGCAAATCCAAACCCAGTAGTTTCAACCTTTACAAGGTTATCTTGGAGCTGGGCAGCAAGGTTATGTGTATTCGGGTTATCAAAATCCTCCCCATCCTAGAGTGCAAATACCTATTACTTAGACCATCCAATCTTACCAAGGGTATCCTCCACCAAACTTCAAAAGGAAGTTTCCATTTTTAGCAACTCTTGAATTTCCATATCTAACCTGGCTTACAAATGATCCCATTTTCCATTCTCCTTGGTAGTTGGTTATTCCTACAAATTTTCCCAGTGATATCCCTAAGTTCAATGGAAATCCTAGAGAAAACTCATCAACACATGTTATGACTTGTCATTTATGGTGTTCTTCCAACTTTTTAAATGATTAATCTATCCATTTATGTCTTTTCCAGCGCACAATTACCAGTACAGAAGAAAAATGTCATATTGAATTGCCACGAGCTTCTTTCTATAACTTTATTGCCTTAGCAAACACATTCTTAACTCATTTTTAGTTACCCATTCGATATGAGACTGGAACTGAAATTTTGACCAATTTCAAACAATTTGATTCCACTATGTTAAACACACACATGGCAGAGACAAAATAGGAAAGATAAGCATCAAATTGTATTTCTTATTCACAATGATAGATATTTATAATACATAGGAGTGACTCTTGGTTTCATATTCCAAGTGGTCCCTTGGACTCCTTTTGGTTGTTTAGCTTCCACACCAACCCTTAGAGGATTAGGTGTCCAACATTCCCCCCCTTAATATGAAGGGTTATGTATGAGTCCAAGAAGAGAGCTCTAATACAAAATGTGCAAAAATGCATGGCATCACTAGGCTAAATGTGCTCTCTGAAATGTTGGTATAAGGTAGTTGGTTTAAGGATGATTACCAACACTGGAATTCTTAGTGCAGTTCCTGGAACTCTTCCAAGTTTGGCATGAAGCTCAAGTCTTCTTCTAGAGGAAGTTCTCCTGATGTTTTGAAGAGAGAAACCTTCAACCATGAAAGGGAGGTCTCACCCCGCATAAAAGAGAGAACCTTAACCTAAAAAGGGAGGTCTCAACCTGTGATGGTTTAAGGATTACTAACAACTATGGAATGCTAAATGCAATTCCTAGAACTCTTCTAAAACTGGCAAGAAGTTGAAGTCTTCTACTAGAAGAAGTGTCCCCAATTCTTTGAAGAGGTACCACTGAATGAAGGGATGTTCAGGGGCATATTTGTCTCTGGCTACAACTCTGAATCTGGTGTGGTAGGTTGTGGCTCAGGCTCACTTGATGTGGCTTTGAAGCTTGTAGATGACCATCATTTCCCCCCCTGTCAGATACAAGGCGAGAAGATGAAGAGATCTCAACTGCAATACTTTTCAATATTCGAGAACAAATCCTGTTGTATGAGTGAAATATCTTCTTAGCTATTGAAGCCCATTGCCAAGAAGTGATCCATCCAAGATGAATCCTTGTTCTTGCAGGAGGTTTGTTTCTAAAGCATCTGTTTGAAGAATGGGTGGTTTTATGATAGTGCTTACATGGATGAAGATAAAAACAATGATCTTTCATATGGCCAACTCGGTCATAGTGTTGGCATTTCACAATCTGTTGTGGCTGCTGTGGAAGAGAAGTAGAATTTGAAACAACTGAAGATGAATTGTCATGAGGAGCAGGTGAAGATGAACCATCCTGAAGAACTACAACACTTTGAAATTGGATTGGCTTGGAGTAGTCTGGAATATGAAAGGACACATCCTTGTCATATCCAAGATCAGCTCTGTGCTTGTTGTGGACAAGCTCTTCCCAAGGTCTGATGATGGTCTTGGAAAATGTAGACTGAACTTCTGCATCTGCATGTGACTTTGTTGCTTCATTGGGTACTAAATCTGAATGAACTATAACATTAATGTCTTGTTGTTTATGGGAGTCCATTTCAATCTTCTGAACAGGTTTAAAATGATGACTCCACATGTTGTAGTTGAGATTCAAGCTACAAAAAATCAATCTTTTCCTGTGTATTCTACAGAAAATTTTTGATATCAAAAAGATTGTCCTTGTTGATGTTTATCATCCCATCGTCATTGGACTGTATCAAAGTATTTAATAAATCTAATACATCATAAATTAAAGCCATTTTGACTTAGGACAAAAGAGTACTGAAGCAGCTCTGCTTTTTGTAAGCTAGAGAAAAATGGAAATTAATAGATCTCCATTGGATTAGTGCCCACTTTCAAATCAAAATAACTTGATCATAATTTGTGAAACCAATCAATACATAATTCAAAATTACAAGATTCGCATAAGAATTTGTGAAGAAACTAAGTCCCCCATTCAAATCATGCCACCTTAATCAAAAATCTTGAGCACCTGATACAATTTGTGAAAACACCTCAATGCCCACTATGTTTTGGCATTGAACTCTAGATGCACACAAAGGCCTTCAGAGGAGCAAAGGAAAACATCAATGCAGGATAAGGAAATTTCAATGCTTCGCGGTGATTTTCATTCGAATTTTAATATGAAGGTTTTCCAAATAAATTCAGTTTTCCTATGTAACTAAATCCCTCACTCTCTCAGCCACCAGTTTCCACGATGGTCTTTATATGCCCCTAGATCGCGTCAGTGCATCCTTTATTTGATGACTGACCAAGAATCGTTTGTGTAACTAACCTAAGTGGTATGTCTATTGGAATGACATCAATATCCAATGCAAGAGGCATGGCAATGGTTGCGTATGGAGTTATGCATTCCAAGGACAGAAGTCACAATAGGATCAATAGGCCAATTCCATGAAGTTTCTGGAATTCATCTTAAATTTTTTGCATTTGGTTAGCTTGAATTTGTTGGGAAACAACTTCTTCGACCAAATTCCATCTACTATTGGTAAGTTGTCCACTCTACAACATTTTTCTGTCAGGAGTAATCTTTTAGAGGGAGAAATATCGTCCATTCTTTGGTCTCTGACCAACATAACTCATCTTGAACTTTCCCGCAATAGTATCTCGGGTTCTCTAGATCTTAAAATAGGCAGATTGAGTAACCTCATGTATCTGAATTTTGAGTGAAACAACCTCATTGGTTCAATTCCCACTAAGATTTCAAATTTCACCAGGCTTCGTGTTCTGAAGTTAGATCACAATTTCATGAATGGAGAGATTCCTCATTCCATCGGGCATTTGAAGGATCTGCAGACAATGTTTCTTTCTTTCAATGGATTTCTGGCAATCTGCCTCTGGAGTTGACGAGTTTGATGAATTTGAAGATAGTGAACTTGGCATTCAATCGATTCTATGAGCCTTTGCCGACTAGTATACAGAATATGAAGTCTTTGTTTCGAGTACGTTGATGCCCAAAGTGAAAAACTTAAGGAATTGTTTTCACTTTGTTTGAGAACAACACATGCAAAGATCCTGTATAATCTTCTATAGAGAGACTGATATGCTGAGGAGTCTACACCAGTGAAACATTAAGTGTCAGCATTCTGACAAGGTAGCAGTCGAGCAGAGAAAACCGTCATGGGAATAATGCTTGGCAAGGAGAGAAATGCCAATGTGGGCCAGCTAGATATCCAATGCAAAGAATAACAATGAAAGATAGCGCTGATTTGAGCGCACAGTTACCACAGTGAGTGCTAAGTAGTCAGAGAATCAACAAAGGCATTTTTTTGTGAGGACAACAGGAAGCCAACAAGAAAATGATCTGACAAATCACTTTTCAAAGAAGAATCTAAAGAGAAATGGTTGTTGACCACAACTATGAGTAGCATAAAGGGTATGGCATCAATTCTATTGATCGAAAGGTAGAACTGACACAGAGAAAGTCCAAAAAACAAATGGCTCAAATATGGGCAAGGTAGGAATACACCTACAGCTCTGATACCATGTTAAACACACACGTGACAGAGACAAATAGGAAAGATAAGCATGAGATTGTATTTCTTATTCATAATGATACATATATATAATGCATAGGAGTGACCCTTGGTTTCATATTCCAAGTGGTCCCTTGGACTCCTTTTGCCTGTTCAGCTTCCACACCAACCCTTAGAGGATTAGGTGTCCAACACACTCATATTTCTAATCACATTTACGAGTGGTGATGTCATCGTCATTTGGTTAAAACCTTTGTTCCTAATCAATTGTTAGTCAGATGGTTAACCATGTCTTTATTAACACCTATCACTGAAGATGTCACTAAGGACGAAGTTGTGATCGAAGAAAAAGTAATTGCTCATGCCCAATATTTGGATCTCATTTATACACAATCTGACACACTTTATGATAAAATACCCAATGCTCTGCGGCCCAGACAAAATGTTCCCCCATCTTCCGGTAAAGAATGACATGTTGCTAATGACATGATTGGTTTTTTTAGCCAGCAGTCAGTGAGTAAACCATCTAGTTCAACTCCTGTTGTGGCTGCCAAAAATCACTCCTCCACTACTCCTATAGCTTCTACTTCTGAGATTAATGCCATTTAATCCATGAAAGGAAAATATCAACTACCAGGAAGTAAGAATAAAGGAGAACGTAAAAAGAAGAAAGATAATATTCCACAGGACAGAAAAATAACGTCTTTTGACGAAAACTGGAAACCTCGTTATTCATGCTTAATTTGTAATGAGGAGCATTTCTCTCACAAATTTCCACATCGAGCAGAAGTCATCCACTGCACCCGCTGTGTTGATAGATCCATTTCCTAATCAGGAGACTAACATGGTTGCTCGACATCCTGCTTCCTCTTCCTCAGTTATGATTATTTCCTCCACCATGCTAAAAAATTACGTTATGGTGGCAACCAAGAATAAAGACCACAATAATTTGAATCCCTTAACTAGTCAGGCTACTAATTAACTTGCCAATTCTATCGCATCCCTACCAGATCCTACTCCAAATATAGTTCCTACTAAATTAACGATTAAGCCTCCAAATGTGTTATCCATAAATCCACATTCAACCCTCATTGAGAGCTACTTAGAATTATAACAGAGTTGAGGATTTGGATCAAGCTCCTTCAGTTATGTCAACTCTTGAGGTGTTGCAAAATTGTCCCACCTAGAAGAAGGATTTACTTTCTGCAATTGGATGTATTGATCCCTCAGTTTCTAACATTGTAGATTTTAATCATGAGAATCATATGCCTCAACTTCCATCCCAATTAGCTTTCATGATTCAAATTTTCATTTGAAGTAAGATCATCCATCACACCATTGTGCATGAAGGAGCTTCAACTTGTATCATGTCACTTTCTTGCTGGAAGGCCATTGGTTCTCCTCAATTAAATTAGTCACCAAATACTCTTAAAGCCTTTGATGGAAGAGGCTTCAAGCCTTATGGAACTTTGAATTCATTACAAATTGAAATGGCAAGGTGGTGTTAGTAGAAGTCAAAGTTATCGACAGACCGTTAGATTATAACCTACTACTAGGTCATATGTGGGTTTATGATATGGATGTTTTTGTTTCAAAATATATTAGAATGATAGATTTTCCTTATAATGGGGGTATAGTATCCATTGATCAACTCATTTTCTTTTCTACCAATTCTCAAGTTACCGAAAACATCCCTCTTTTGGGGGAACCCCACATCCGTATCAACATATCGGGGTTGGACTGCTTAATGACTCTTCCCTCATGGGAGCCTTTTCACTTCTCCTTTTCCTCGGTCCCTTTCTATTAACTCTAATCTGGTTGCCTATGTACACATGATATCTTCTTGTGCTACTCCATCTGATCCTTGGGTAGTACTAGATGAATCTAATATTGATACTTTAGGTGACCGCATGCCGCTTAGTCCCATTGAGCTCGAATATGAAGCCATTTATTCGACCTGTGCGGTGCATTCAAGTTTCTTCTCTTCGATTAATTGGGTTTATCATTCCTTATATTATGGCACATCCTCTAATCCATTATCTGGTAAATTTTCTATTGATGAGAGCATCATGGAGATCATGATGCCAAATGACGTGCCGTGGGATGACCATCACCATCGTTCCTCCTTTCCAGATTCCTCTGAGGATATCCTCTGAGGATAATCTTAGTGATTTCTATTGGCCCAAAGACTTTAAGATGTCTACAAATTCCATATCTATCCATGATATCATTCCTGAGAAGAATTTGTCGAATATTGAAGAGACTATTCCTCTCAATATTTAAATCAAACCTGGAATTATCGAGAACATATGTATTGGTGAATCTTTCTCTCCTGATGACATCAAGACCTATAAATCCCTTTTCCAAGAGTTTAGATACGTTTTCGCCTAGTCTTACGAAGAGATTCTAGGTATTGACTGAAACATTGTTGTACATGAAATCAAAACATATCCTAATGCTAAGCCAGTTCAGCATCACCTATGTCCAGTCCATCCTAAGAAGTTTGTCACTATTAAGGCCAAAGTTGAAAAACTTCTATGAATTGGTTTCATCTATGCAGTACCTCTAACTAATTGGGTGTCGAACATTGTTCATGTCATGAAGAAGTAGGGAACAGTTCGTGTGTGTCAATTACCCAAACATTAATCATGCTTGTCCTAAGAATAATTATCTTACCACGTTTATCAATTAGGTTGTTGATTATTGTGCTAGAAGTGAAGTATTTTCATTTATGGATGGCTTTTTCGGCTAAAATCAAATCAACATTCTCCCATTGGACCAACATAAAACTGCATTTATTTGTCCATGGGGCACATTTTCATATCAAAATCTCCCTTTCAGATTGAAAAATGTTGGGGTGACTTTTTAGAGGGAAATAAATTATGCCTTCCATGACATTAAGCACATCATATAACCATATTTGGATGACCTACTTGCTCACTTGAAACATCGTGTTGATCATCCGATGCATTTTAGGGCTATATTTTTACATTGTTGGCATTACAATATTAGGCTCAATCCGCACAAGTGTGTCTTTTGTGTAAGCTTCAGTTGAATTCTTGGCTTTGTTGTATCAAAGCAAGGAATTCATATTTACCCATTGAAAGTCTAGGTAATCCTAGATCTTCCTACTCCTTCCTCTCTTGTTTAGCTTCAACGACTCCAAGGGAAGGCTAACTTTCTAAAGAGATTTGTTCCCAACTATGTTGAATTAACCAATGGATTTACACGCTTGTTAAAGAAAGGGGCTCCCTTTCATTGGGACTACACTTCTCGAAATGAATTTGATGCCTTGAAAGATGTTCTAATTTGGACATCATTGTTGTATCCCTCATATTACCAATGTGATTACTTCTTGTACGTCACCACTGCAATTACTACCATTGTTATGGTATTCTTCCAAGAGGATGATGTAGGAATGAACATCCTATTTATTATTTTAGTTAGAACTTAAATGATACTGAGATCAAATATATTCACATTGAAAGGTTATCTTTGGTGGTTTTCTAGGCTATCCAAAGGTTTCATCACTATATCCTGCTTCGCAAGACTATGGTTGTTTCTAATTGAAACCCCATGAAATACATATTGTCATGACAATTGCTGGGGTGAAAGTACTCCAATTGGATTGTCATCCTCCAGGAGTTATATTTAGAGTTCATCAAATCCAAGTCAAATAAATCCTTGGTCTTTGTCAAACTAATCTGCGACCTTCCCACTACCGACACAGAAATGACGTTTAACGATTCTATTATAGACGAGTTGTTGTTCCTGATAGATTCATCTGACCCATGGTATGAAGATATCATTATATATATCCATACCCAGAGTTTCCATCCCAATACCTCTCACTCTAACCAACGACGTATCCAATATCAAGCTAAAAACTATGTTATAATTGGTGATACCCTTTATCGTCGTGGTATTGATACGATTTTTCGAAGGTTCCTTACCCATGAGGAGGGTGAGAAATCTTAAAATGAATGGAATTCTAGGGCATGTGGTGGACATATATCTGGTTACGCAATCACGCAGAATATTTTTCATGCTGGCCACTTTTGGCCTACTATGTTTCACGATTGCATCCTCGTGGTCCAAAATTTTCATGTCTTCTCGATATATGATCATAAAACTCATGCTCCACCATATCCTTTACACCCTATTATCATCATTGGAACTTTCGTGAAATGGGGCACTGATTTTATGACATGTAATTCTCACTCAGTTAGGGGGCATGGCTACATCATTATGGCCGTAGACTATTTTACCAAGTGGGTTGAGGCGATGCCTACATACAATAACACCGGTGAAAAAACTACACTCTTTCTCTTCAATCATTTCATTGGAAGTTTTGGTTTACCATAGGCTATAGTTACATACCATGGAAAACATTTCCGTAATCACACGATGTTTGTACTCACTACCAAGTTGGGCCTCCACCATGAGAGCTCAACTCCATACTACCATCAGGCTAATGGGAAAGTTGAGGAAATAAACAAAGTTTTGAAAAAGATGCTTCAACGTATGATAGGAATCCACAAATTGGATTGGCATATTATCCTTTATGCATCCTTGTGGGCATATCAAACCTCTGTTTGGACTACTACTAGATTCACACCATTTCAATTGGTATACAATCTGGAAGAAATCTTTCCTATTGAGTGCAAAATTCCATCTTTGAAACTTGATTTCAAACATATCCCTTCCACTTTCATAGAAGAAAATCATCTCTTGACACACTTAGATTAAAACTGATGTGATTTCTCAATGGCTAATGAGGCCCATAAGAAATGCATTAAGGAGAAATATGATAAGAATGTCAAGCCTTGTGCCTTCTCAGAAGGTGATATTGTCCTATTGTATGACCAAGTGTCTGATAAGTTAGGATCTGGGAATTTTGAACCAATGTGGCTAGGCCCGTACATTGTTAAATGTGTTCTAGCTAAAGGGGCCTCTGAGATTGTTGATTTCGATGGAGAGCCATTAGCATAGCCAAGAAATGGGCTGTAACTCAAGAAATAATATGTCTAGTTATTTTTGCGTAGTTCACTGTGTACATGTTGCATATAGGTGTGTTGAATGTGTTCCCTTCAGAGTTTCCTATGGTTTTTGTTAATCCTGTTTACATTTGGTTTGCATATGTCAGTATCCCTTCAACCATATGTTAGTTATACTGATGGCGATAGTCATAGTACTCAAAACCTTTCTTTCACGTCATGGGCTATATATGCTCCGAAGTGGAGAGATGGTGAGTTTACAGGGGATTTGTATTGGTTACTCTACTAATAATATTGTTGAGTATAGCGTAGTGATCAAATTATTGTCTAATGCTATTTCTCATGGTATCTGTCATATAGTCATCAGACTTGACTCACAATTTGTAGTACTACAATTGACTAATGTTTATTCATTTAGAAGTTCAACTATGCTTCATATGTTCTTAAGGGTTCACCAACTGGAAAGACATTTTGATTATATTCAATATCAACACATTCCTAGTAGTCTAAATACATTGACAGATGTATTGGAAAATCATGTTTTAGACATACATTTGTGACATATGTAATATAAAATTAAATTCACATCACATACATTGAACAAGATGATAGAACACATCAGAAACACCAATAGGTAGATAGTTGTATATATATCAAAATTTATTTTTAAAAAAACTTGTTCCCGAGACACATATGACCACAAAGTCCATCACATCAAAAATATACATGTAGTAGAAATACGGCTATATAGCCTCCTAGTAGACTAATCCTGATTATGCTCATGATAACAAGAAACTGTGTGAACCATCTTGCACAACATCCGACTGATATGTACAAGCACACAAATAGTATGACGTTGCAGCCTCATAGGAACCTAATTAACCCTAGTCTCAAATATGCCCTGAGTCAATCCCTCTATATGTTTCTCAACTTTTGAGAGAGTTTCAGCTACATTAAGATCTTGCAATACCTCTTGTTCCCCTGCAACAACCTACACTCCAACTGGTGCCAGTTGTTGGTATCCAACACATTGAAGATACGATGAACACATTGGTTGAATAAGTCCAATGTCTGCATGTAGAAAATGCATAATTAGTCTTAGATACATAAAAAAAATAAAATTGAAACTCAAAAATCAAACAAAAAATGATCAAAATGATTTTTTACTTATGGCACCCCATCGCTCACCATCAGGGAGAACGATCTAAGGGTCTTCGCGGAAATCTATCCCAACATATGGATAGTATTCGATAATAATGAGCTTCATGCGCATCCATTGGAATAAGACTGGAGTGAAAATCATAAAAGATGGACTTGCATGTCTGGACATGAGATCCACCCATTTTCACATCTGTGGGATTCTAGAATCTAGGAACTGGAGTGATATATGTTGTGGTCAGACTAATGGAATTTGCTTCAAGGAAAATGAGATCAAAATGGAACCATACCCGAAGTTTTTTAATCGTCCATCCTTCACCCTGGTGAGTTGTTCCTTCATGTTTTCTAGTACTCCCTCACTCCAGTTAATTACGGTCGGCTCTATGCACTCTAAAACATACATTTGGGACCTGTTAGCAAAAGGTAAGGTAGTTCTGCCAACCAATCTATCAATGATAAATAGGATTTTCCTCAAAGACAAATGGACCATGTCCTTATCTTGATTTTCCCATATTTGGCTGTTTGGGATCGGGATCTATAGTGTGCAATGATATAGTCCTTGAAAGTATCTCCAACCCTTCTCGAACTAGATAATGAGAAAAGCATACCTCTCCTTAATCCACCTGTTAATAAATTGATATATTCCACCTCTATGCTAAGCGTATGTCCTCCGAGCTTGAAAGCATGTACCTTGACATCCCATGCCCTGATAAGAAACTCCAATAGCTCCATATTTTACCTCATCCCAGGAAGCCAAAAGAACTTGAGAAACCCACAGTTTCTCAATTCCTGAAAGGTTGCTGGATCCTTGGCAACATCCATGTCTTGGAGTTCATGTTCTCTTTCTCACCAAATTAAATTCATTTCATTCTGATGGATACTTGAAACATGACAAGAAAAATCATTAGAGTGAATCCCATGCAAAAAACTAAGAGAAATTTGAGTGAAAGAAGAAAAAAAAATTGAAATTTGCCTAGCACACCCTGCCAAAGGGAGAAAGTGTGTTGAAGCATCTTCCACAGTTTAATTTTTTCTTGCCCGGTGCACCTTTCAACACTGCTTGGGTGCATTAGATCCAGGGCACAAAATTAAATTCATAGGTCACCCAAAACTTGAAAAAATATGCATGAAATGAAAAATCAAAACTGTAAAAAGAAAGAGGAAGGTGAGATCTCCTACTTGGAAGTGACGACATTCAAAATGCTCCTCCAAATTTACCACAATCAATTGCTGAAGATCAGGGGGAAAATGCACTCAAGGATCACTCACCAAGAGGTAAAATGTAAAATGGTAAAAATGAAATTACTTTTTTTCCTATTTATGGTCATTTTCATGATTATTTTATTAATATTTTATTATTTTGACCTAAATATGACTTAATTTTACCATGTATTAGATATTTTAATCTTTTGATGATGTTTTAAGCAGGTTAAAAATTGTTTGACAAATTTAATGATGTTTGAATCAAAACAAATCATTTTTACCAAGGAGCATATTTTTATCACATTTTTGAGCTAGGTAAACTCACAAAAAAGGAACACCCTAGAGTCCTCTTTCTTCTCCTTTCAGTCTCCCTAAATATGAAAATATTGTTGAGCACTTGTCTTTCTGAACTTGTTAAAGTAAATGAAAGGACGTATACTCAATATACATTTAAACCTTTTTCTGGGCTAAGATAGACTAATTACGAAAAATGAATACCTTAGTCAAACATGACTAAGAGCTTATCTTGTGTATCATTTTATGCCTTTTTGGACTCAAGAGACTATTTACAAAAATGAACTTTTGGAGTTTTATTTTTCGCTTCTTTTTCAAACTCTCTAAACATGAAAAAGGATCCAAGTTAGACCTTTGATGGAATTGTAAAAACATAAAAAAATGACGGACTCGTTGAACATGACAGGGCCGAACCACTCCTTCTCAAGGTTCGTTAAAAATACTTAGAGGGATACATCTGAAGGATGAACTTACAAATCAAGCATATGTTATCCTCATCAACTTGTTAAAAAATAAAGAGGTATTGACCATAAATGGTTGGGGAAATTGCGAAAACAAGGTACTTAACCTATTAATGGCAGTGAGTCACTCTTAAACATGACACTCTCTCACTTCATCTCTATGAATGTTTGGTTGGGAAATTTACTTGTCTCTTTGGTTCATCACACCATATCAAAGCCTTCACATTCAGTTTTGGGTCAATGCTGCCAACTCTATTCAATTTCATTGATATGTTCAAGAGAAGTCATTCAGTTGATATCTTCTACAATACTCCTAACCCTTCATTCATGTCTGTCGTTCCTGAATTAGTTCCACATCAACATCATTTTGTCTCAAATTTTGATACTCATTTCATGTCATTGATGGGGGATACATTAAGGACCTCCCACGACAGGTTGCTTCCTATCGACATCATCTCATTATCCAAGAAGTTGACTTAGAAAATCCCCTTGGTATCTTGGGGCTTTCATACATCAATGGAAATTTTACTTGCTCTCGGTGACAGGTCTTCATCATTGGCCTTCAATTAGATGACTTTGTGTGGTGTTCGACTTCATCTCATTCATTCACACCATACAGATTGTATTGTAGTACCTTGAGAACCATTAACATCATCAGTGGTTTCTCTCGAGTATGCTAACGACTTACATCATTGGTCGGTAATCAGATGGTGTCTACCATGTTTGACTTCAGCTCATGATTCATTCACATGGTTAGACTCATCCATTTCACAATTGAGTGACAAGATAGAAGACCCCATATCTAGTTCCATTCATCTAGGCTATGATTTTAGGATTAATACAAGATTACAACAGTATGATGGCTATGATCAATAGACAATCATCTAAGAATGGGTCCACTCTCTCTCATTAATAGACATGCTCCTTGATCATTGTATATGTAATGTTAGCTTATGCTCTAATCTTGGGTATGCCTCCCTTAGAAAATATATCATGATGAAAATGTATTGTAAAAGATGATGATCTCGACCAATTGTTCTTGATCTGTACTTTTCACAAGGTAAAGCACTTCAGTCATCAACTACCATTTTTTACTTTTCACTTTAGCGCGTAATCTATTATAGGCCATTTTGTCACATATGGTCAATAATCCTGCAAACCAGATCAATCAACATCCATGAACATGTTTTTATCATCCCTACACAAAACCTTAAGCATGACCTTTCCAAAATGTCTGAGTTTTTGGGATTAACTGCTCAAAATCAATGTTTTTAGCCCTAATGCACTCTTCCCCTAGCCACCTGCGTTCAATTTTGGTTTCTCCCTTCTGCTCTAACATTGGTCAACACTAGTTGATCCTTGCTAGGGGTGCATTGATTCTAGAAATTCTGGAAAGTTAAAAAGATTTCCAAAGCTTCCTCTTCCATAAGCTTCCGAGAGTTGTTTTAACCATTACCTTAGATAATAAGCTTGAGTCCTATATGATCCTACCTTGGAGACTTCATCTCTTATCCCATGAGCTCATCCTCCCATTATATGTGGATCTCAAGCCCATTATGGTAAACCTTAAACTACCATCCCTCTCTTATAAATTTACTGCCATCTATAACATTAGGGTTGTATTTTGGAGATTGATTATGCCCTCATGCTACTACCTTGAATCTAAAGGAGTCATCATCTTCATGCATTAGGGTGACATTGAGGTGTTCTTTGTGACAAGGAAGGACAAGTCAACTTTGGGAGAACTCTACAAGATCAACTACTCTTCTTGTTGTAAACTCTCTCCTATTTCTATTAATACAAAGAGTATCTTGTTTTCCTATATGTGTTGTGTTACATTTACATTCATGTATTTAAGTGCCTTGTTGATTCATTAAATAGAGTAATTAAATTATGCTACGTAGATGTTGTGGATCCTTGGCTTGTTTTAGATGTATGCATAGGTTCTAATTATAAAAATCAGAGCTACAATTAGAGCTTGCAAGAAAGGAGGAAAGTAAAGCTCGTGACAGATTCCAGGTAGGCTTCTTTCCCATTCTTCAATTTCTCTAAGGAAAAATATATATTCTTTGCCTTCTGTTGTTCTCACCATTCCACTAGGTCTAAGGAAATTACTTTTGTCCACAATTGTAAATTCCACATAACAAATGGTGCCAACATTTTGAACTGTAGATGTTTGTGAGTATGACCTATCATAATGTTATCAAGATCTTCTTGAACAATATCCTTTTATTTTGAATCCAAAGCACTTGTTGATTCATCTAAAAGAAAATATTTGGACTCTTCAACATTGCCCTAGTAATAGCCACTTGTTTCTTCTCCCCCCCATAAAGTTTTGTTTCTCTCTCACCTACCTACCAGGAAATCCAACTAAATTAGTTTAGATCTCTCAAGAATTGCTTAAATATTACTTATAAAAAATAATATTTAAACCTTTCCAGTTATCCTACCTATGTATTGTAGCCATTAGGTTGGTTTTCTATAAAGGAGTGAGCATTAGCAACCTTTGTAGTTTCTTTAATATCTTCCATGCTTGTATTTTATTTATCATATAAAATGTTTTCAACTATACTAACAACAAATAATGATGGTTCTTGATTGACAAATATTATCTACCCCATTAACCACGTCAATTGCAGACTCCTTAGATCATACCCGTCTAACAACACTTTACCTAGATTTATGAAATATGCTAATAAACTTCAGAAACTACTTAGATATACATTTAACTAATTAAGGAATCTATTAATGAGGATAATCATTTCATTACATGCGTTCGTGAGAGATTCACGATGCTCCAACCAGAGTAAGATCTAAGACAAAACATAAGTAATAATAATCATATGGGGGAAAATATACATGTCATGTAGTGAAATAAATCAATTTTGCAGTTATCCTCTCTCACTTTAAACTTAATAAGAGGTAAGTGTTTAATAAATGGTTGGAAATTACTTGCACTAGGATCATAGAAGCGTTCAATTAAGGAAATGATTTTTCTTTTTATAGATCCACTATGAACAACAAGTGCTACTGTCTTGCCAACATGAATAGAAAGGAAAAAAACTTGGAAGAACTTTTCGAGATGGATAACTGGAGCAAACATTATGTAGTTCAATGTGACCCTCTACATTTGATAAAGTCTCGCTTTCTAGAAGGTTGTGATTCATATGTGGCCTCTTTTTGATCATGCTTAGAACGTTATATGTAGTTGTTTTCACCTTACTGAATGCACTCAAGTTTAGGGATGCTTGACGAAGAGAGTTGGGCATGCATAAAAGGAGAAAAATTAGAAGATAAAAGCAAGTAGGAACACTGCAATTGTTCAAATATTTGAGAACTAGCTTCTATTCCTTATAAATATTACATGCCACAGATAAACACATTTATAATTATAGTGAATTCTTCACCACCATTGGTTACTCCATGTATGACAAGGATACCAACATACAAAAGAAGCATTGCCCATACACCAAATATTAGTCCATAGGTAAAACCCACACCTAATCCTTTAGCAAGGCCACCTTTCTTCCCTAACTCTAATGTAGTTGCAAGGGCTCTTGAACAAGCTTGAATAACTTTTGTCTCCCCCACAAATGAATATATTGTGTGCATTTAAGAAATTGTATGTTTTCAAAGATCATGGGTAAAAGTCAGATTTGTTGTAAAATTGCAACAACTCTAATGTTCAAATCCCAGTTAAAACAGTAAAAATTATTTAAAACACAAGATATTCAACAGTCAATCATGAATAAGAAATGCAATGGGAAGGAAAACTCCTAAGTTATTGTCTATAAAACAACACACAAAATAAATCAATAAGAAAATGCAAACAGAACAATCCATTTGCAATATAAACTTATAACAGAAATATATGAACAAAGGAAAAATTATAAATACTACTAACTAATTTTACTGACATTAGAATATCAACATAACTAGAGGGAGAGTCAAAGCTTGTGCAATAAAACCACTATATGAAAAAGGAAAAGATACAATCGTATGAATAGAGGAGTTGTAATCTCTACAACAAACCATGATTGATGTGAAAATTGAAAAAGTAACATTGCAAATTAAAGAATTTTCACTAGTCATTATAATGATAAGTCTTTATAACATGAACCGAAATGAATGATTAATACAAATGGCTACATATGATGTTTTATGATTGGCATACTGTATCCCTTGACTCGAGGTATCCACTAGAATGCATACGTCAAAATTATCCATGGAGTCTCATTAGGTGAATTTGCATGCTAATGCTTTGTATTCTTTAAAATATATGAAGTTGTATTTGCAGGGAGAAGGGAAACTAGTTTTTAACATCAATGGCACTCCAAGTTGTTTGCTTGAGATCTTGGCAATTTCTAAATTTCTACATTAACTAAGATATTTATGATGTTCAAACAAAGACAATTTATTCCAAAAATTTTAAAATTTACTATTATTTATATTATTAGTATGTCATGCATCTTGTGATAAATTATCATAAAAACTGAAGGTAGTCTCGACATATTTCTGCATTATTGAAAATTGATCATCCAACTATATATGAATTTCTTATATGGAGTTATGAGAATGAATAAAAAAGAACACAAAAATTGTTTTTGTAAAAATACATCTCATGTAAGCCACCTTGAAACTATTATTTGGCTTTATCATTTTCACTTTTCCCCATAAGAATTATTGGAACAAGGCAATCCCATGTGCAAACACATTGACATTAAACGATGGAAATGTGTATGAAAGTGGATACAAAGACATAAAAGGATAACATTAATAAAAATATAAGAGAAAGGAGATGATACCATAGCATTAATAAAAATATAAGATAAAGGAGAAGATACCTCTTCAGCCACTTTAACAGCCTCAACAAATAATTTCTGCTGAATATATATCTCCTTCTGTGAAATTCAAAGCTTGTTCCTTCTTGAATTTGAATCTACAACACCTTGATGTAATTTAGGAAGTTGACGACTGCAATAGAAATATTGGTCCATTATTTATAACTGTAGGTTGTTGTTAGTAATATGGTATTGTTTTATTTCACTTCTCAAATAAAAAGTAACAACAAACACTTCCTTGACAATCTTGTGTTTTAGGATTCAAAAACATACCTTGCCCTTTAAGGGTAAATATCCTAGTGTCAGGGTATGGTTCTTAATCTTGAGAATCAAGTATGGTTATGAATCCTGAGACTTGGTGATTCAAAATAAGCTATAAAGCATTAAAATCTCTAATGGTTAGTGTCACTTTAGAGAAAAATAACCTTTGAACACAAGAAACAACTAGTTTTAAGCTCTGTTGGCCTTGTGAAAAGACCGGGCCTAATGTCACTGACATCACTTATACATACAAAATTGGTCTTGGAGAAACAAAAGTAATGCCTTACTAGCATCAATATGTTGTGGAATATATATCAATTGACTTGTTGCCTGAAATAAAAGTAGTCAGTTAAGTGATAAGAATGAAACCAAAGTTTAAAACGCTAAGATTGTTGAGATAATTAACAGGAAAAATAAAACAAGACTTCAAAATTATAAGTTCTAAAGATTTAAAACTTACATACCTCATGCCCATCCATAACAAGCATCTCTTTTTCCATTAAGACAAGATCATATGTTTTGCCTTGCTTGAAGTAGTCCATTGTAACCTTTCCATTCTCAGCTTCTTCACAGTGAAGGTTAAGGCTTTGAAGCACCCACCTGAAAATTATCTGAGGTTGATTGAGTGAAAAATAATGAATGAGATCTTAGCATCAAGCTCTGGGAAAATTAACCTTATATGGCCACATGTGCTACCTTAAAACCAACCAACGAATTAGTCCTAATATAACTTTCCCTTGTTGATTGTTGTGTATTCTATGAGCAAGATTTGTTTGGGGGAGCTACAAGAATGCCAAGAAATCATGGAACATTTTGACTTGACATTTCTGACTTTGTGACTTCTGGCTATAGTCTGAGATGAAATGTGGTGATCATCTCATATAATGTGTGTTGAGCTACAATTTGTTGCATTAATTTGAAAAGCAAATGAAACCCATCTTAGTGGAGGACAAACCATTTGTATATTATCCAAATAAATGGAAACCCATTTCAATTAAGTTAAAACAAATGACACAAATTTCAAGGAAACAAAATGGATTTTTAGTGCATTCCAAAGAAATAAATGAATATTACTCAAGTTACCATTAAATATATATATACTATTCTTTTAAAAATAGGGGTAAGGCAGAACCCCAACCTATATATAGTATATGACAAGATAAATCAAAATAGTCTAATAAAAACATTCGATTAAATCACAATCAAAGGATAAAGTATTCAAGTAACAAAATCATAATTAAATTCAAATAGTCTTTTGTAACATACAAAAAAGAGGCTTGTAGTCTTATAAATTCTAGGTTTTTCATTTTGAAGTATAGATACTCCATAGCCGAGTTGGGGCTGACCTTAAATATTACGGAAAACTTAAATAAAAAACAAGAAATTGAACAGTAGTCACAACCATAGTAAGACCAAAAGAAAAACATGGTAAATAAATGTGTAAGAACTTGAAGCCGCACCTAGTAACCATATAGAAGCAAAACCTTAAAAACCCTGTTTTTAAGCTTGTTGGGATGAACCAACACCAAACATACCTATATCATTGCAAAGAGAATAATCAGGATTTAGAATTAAAGAATCCCTTGTCAATGAAGAGAAACCATGCAAGTTAGGGATTCAATATATATATGTACCTGGTGCAGAGTAGTTGACACCATCTCTGTGAAAGGAAGAAGACACAAGGGAATCTCAATTTTTTCTATAGTTAGGAACCTCTGGTTAAAACTCAAATAAGAATTACCAGAGAGAGGGTAGGGTTTTTCAAGGGGCTAATTAACTCAAATATTTGGTCTTGATAATGCTTGAAGTAGCTAGATGGAAAACCGCAACTTTGTATCACAACAGGGTGCCAAGGTTAAAACCCATCAGTGATCAATTTTAGAATTAAAGAAACTCTTACCAATGAAGAAAAACCATGCAAATTAGGGATTCAATATATATTTGTACCTGGCACAGAGTAGTTGACACCATCTCTATCAAAGGAAGAATACACAAGGGAATCACAAATTTTCTATAGTTAGGAACCTCTGGTTAAAACTCAAATTAGAATTTTAGAGAGATGAATTACTAGAGAGAGGGTACTGGGTATGGTTTTTCTAGGGGCTAATTAACTAAATATATGGTCTTCATAATGCTTGAAGTAGCTATATGGAAAAACCCAACTCTATATCATAGTATGGTGCCAAGGTCAAAACCCATCAACATTTAATTTAATGGCACTGAGAGCTGGTATGCAGGGTGATGTAGGCTTAATGGCACTATGAACTAGTATGTTGCATGATGGAGGCACTCACTAGACTCTACCTATTTTTTGGAGGTATCAATCCAACAAAAAAAAGTAGTTCTATTGTTTAACACATAATCAACAACGCAACATGGGACGTAGTGGCATAAGCAGGGACTCTTCTCAAAGGAACACCTTATGACGTAATAAAAGAGGGATAAAATAACAAAAGAGGGAAATTTGAGACAAACTACGGAGAAAGCTAAGAAGAAATAAAATTAAAAACCAAAGGGGAGGGGAGAGGAGGGGTTGGGAAAAATCTACAGAAGAAAAATCAATAGGTGAGGGAATCAATGAGAGGTTTCTAGGAGTGGCTTAACTTCCATGTTCATGATTAACGTTATTAGGATGTTTTTTTTATTTCAACGACTTCATGGATGATTAGGGTGGAATAGAAAGGAGTGGTGGCAAGAATTTTTTGCTTGATTGAAGCATATAAGGTGCTTAAATTTGCAGGACTGTTCCACAATGAGTGATTTAGAGAACCAATTATGAAATATATCAACTATGTGTTCTTAACAAAGGAAAAAACAATTTGTTGAGTGTGGTGTGTCTTGGAGGGAGTGGAAGGCATCTCCACTTAATATGATCACTTTTCAATTTATTTTTGTATTCAAGGATGTTGAGTGTGGTGTGTTTTGAAAGGAGCAAAGGTCATTTTCATTGAATTTGATCACTTCTTTTACTAGTCATTATTTTTTATTAAAGGATGTGAAATTTGATTTGTTTTCTATTAGTCATTTTTTTATTATTATTAAAGGATGTGAATGGTTTATGCTAATGCATATTTAAAAGTTTAATATAAGTTTAATATCTTTCATTTTCATCTAAAGTGGATAAAGGAAACCTACCTAATAGGCTAAATATGTAAATATGTTGTTAATATTATTTTATATATTGTATTATAATATTTGTATTTTACTTGCATGATATGGGATATATTTTGTTTGCTACCATTATGCCTATGAGGGCCTAAAACCTATTCTCCTCTCGGTAAACTCACCACTGGGGGATTGAACCTTGGATCTCTTGATTTGCACCATTTCACATCATTTCTATCACCAATTAAGCTACCCCTAAGGCATCGTATTCTAATATTTTATTTTAAAGTTAAATTTATATTAAAATTTATTTTGATTTTATTTTTTATATTTTGTAATAAATTTTTCAATTTTTTTTTCATAATCTATATACATATATACATAATTCACAAAATCTTTACTCTTGAGAAATCATATTTCACATTTAAAAAAAAAACAAACCTACATCTACCAAATCTAATAACAACTAATAATACATGCATTATAATTAAGGAACCCACTTCAAATTATGGAAATGCATAGCTTCCCTCATCATTTTCCTAAAAAGAGAAAGGTGTTCTATAACCCAATATAGGTGTAATGTAAATATGCATGTACGCCAATATTTTTAAATGTTGACATACATATGGTCCTATAGACCATATTGGTCTTATTCATAGTTTTAAAAATCGGAACCGGTCACCGCAATGGTCCACCTATCAAACCAGGTTTCAAACTGGAACCGGTCAAACCAGGAATGGTCAGATCTCAATGAACCAGTGTTCAAAAAAATACATGAAATACTTAGTTTTTAATGAAAAAAACTATTTTTAAGATTTAAAACCATGATTCGAAACCAATAGAGATAAAATATGCAAAGTTTGCTCATCTGTATACCAAGTAAAGGTGAATATATCAAATTGGCACCGAGCGCAATATATATCAACAACATAATACATAATCAATGAGCCTCTAAATGGCCTCTAGAGTACAAAAAGTATGTTATAAGCTATGGGGTCACTAACCTACCACAAGTCTACTTTTAAGTGATCAACATGATCACTCCTCATCATGATCAAACTCATCACCACTACTAGACAAGGGATCATCAACATGAGCTACATAAATAATTTGGCTGAGTGTTTGAGGACTCCAAAACTCCTCTGCAACCTTAGTAGTAGTGGTAGTAGTAGCAACAAAAATAGACATCAAAATTGTGAATCATTGATCAACATGATCACTTGTGAAATTCATCATTGATTCAACACTACTAAAAATGGGATCATCAGTGAGAGATACATAAACATCATATCGCTCAAAGTCTTCAGACTTGGATTTCTCAACCTTATAATATATAGAAATTGAAGTTTAACATGCCCAACTAGTGATTTTGTTTTGAAAGAAGGGTTCATCTCCTCAGCCCTATAATGTGGTAGAAAAAGCTTAGCATCCCTAACGAATTATTTTCCTTTGAGTGAAGGGTACATTATTGTTAAGGCCATGGTAGATGAGTTCAACAATCAATACCACCAACATCAACAAAGTTCAAAAATCAATGCCACCAACATCAAGGTCCTTAAATTATTTCATGCTCTTGATCAAACGCCAATCCGATACCCTCATGCATGATAGAATTAAATGGAAACATTGCAAACCACCAAACCATGAAACCCTGAAAACCATTAAGTGAAGGGTACATTATTGTTAAGGCCATGGTAGATGAGTTCAACAATCAATACCACCAACATCAACAAAGTTCAAAAATCAATGCCACCAACATCAAGGTCCTTAAATTATTTCATGCTCTTGATCAAACGCCAATCCCATACCCTCATGCATGATAGAATCAAATGGAAACATTGCAAACCACCAAACCATGAAACCCTGAAAACCATTAAGTCTACTGAATTTTGAGTGAACTCTAAAATTATAGTTTCTCCATATGAAATCCAATGAGGTTGAAACCACTCTCAAACATCCTGAGTCATTTCATGGTAATGTTAAAAATTTAAGTAAAAGGATGAAAATGAAAAATAAAGGAAATGCCATTTTTACTTTAAGAATTTAACATTACCATTTGGCATTGATTGCTAGTGTTGCTAGGGTTGATATGTGTGAGGCAAATGAGAGGGGAGGCATGCTTTTCTTAGACAGGTTGTTTTTAGAGGGAAACAACTCTAAATTTCCCTCAAAATAGCATCAAAACTCAAAAAAATGCATTATGTGGGATCTGTAGCTGGCTTGGCAATAAACCAACCGGTCTATGAAGGAACCGACCGACTTATGAAGGAACCGACCAGTTTATGGAAAATCGGTTGGTTTCTTCATAAATTGACCGATTTGGGTAGATTTTTGTGATTTTTTGGCGAAATAGGCCCATTAACCGAGTTTTTTGTCTGGTTTGACCCAGTCACCCAATGAACCAACCAGTTAGACTGATTTCTGGTTCAAGCTGGCCAATTTTTAAAACTATGGTTTTAGTAGATGTTAATCATCACCATCATCAATATGTTGAATTTGTATTTATTTACATGTTATTTCTACCATTTTTTTTATGTAATGACTTGGTTAAATTATGGTGGATATCTATTTTCAAGGATTTTATTTTTGGATTAGACCATGCATGAATATTGGAACTATATACATAAACTATGACATAAAATAAAATATGCCATGTAGTTATCCACATGGAATTATATTATGCAAAGACTACAATTAGACTTTAATGATGATCCAATCAAATGTTTGAAAAATAGTTTTTCAATAACATTGAAAAATAAATATTTATTTACTCATACTAAATGGAGCCGTCTTTCGTGGGACTTTTCGGACTTTTCGATGCTGGTGGAGAAATCTGGGGTGAAATCTTGATTTCTATTATTTAAACTAGTTTTTTGACTGTATATATGGATTCAACACCCTAAAAAACCCCTAGGGCACTTCGATTGCGTAGGGTTTACCCATCAAACTTGTGATTTCAATAAATTCCTGCAGGATTTTAGAGAAATTAGACCGGAAAAGCTTCCAAAACGTCGCACTAAAGACAAGATACTAAACTAATAATAGTCAACAACCAAACCAAATATATTGCTATAGTCCTCACTTGGCACAGACTAATAATGATTTTGTAACCATATTTAAAGTTAATTAATAAGCAGATTTTGTAACCATATTCAAAGTTAATTAATAAGCACATAAAATCGTAATACTTACCATAAGCTTATAATATAACAAGATTCTTAACCATGAATATTCACCCCCACTTTACCATCGATATTATTGTCTTATAAATAGGCGTTGTTACAATACCATGTGTCAACACCATGGCTTATCAATACCACATGCCCAAAAACCATAACACCATAATTCATTTCACGATAAAAATATTTTATATATATTTTATTTTAATTTAATTTTATAACATTTTTTTAATAAATCTTAATGAAATAAATGTTATATTGCTACTAATAAATATTCCATAAAAATTAAAACTTTTAAATAAAAAGAAAAATGACAATAATTAAGATGTAAAATTTGCCTAATACCAACCCATACTCATTTTTTTTCCACAGGCAAAATATCTAACCATCTATTAAAAAGAGAGTTACAGAGTAAATGCAGAGCATTGTGGAAAAACTCAATTTCACCATATATGTAGAAAGAAAAGTCTCAGCCGGTTGTCAATACATTCCTGAGATGTATAAACGCACAAGACTTACCAAGCCAAAACATGCAAAGCGACTCCTCCTAACCACACACACCTCCCGGGACCCGATTCACGCAGAAGAGGTATGGATTAAGGCAGAAGCTGAGAGTTCAAGAGAAACGAGAGGCAAACGTCGTCCTCAGAGAATCCACAGTAAGCACTAGAAGGATTCTCGGAAAACAGAAAATAAGCGTTGAGAAAACACAGCTTCTCGGGCCTCCTTAATAAAGGAAAACAGCCCAGAAGCCCTGAAGAAGTTCTACAGAAGAAAATAGTAGCAAAAACAAAATGAACCGTATCAAAATATGTACAAAAACAAAAACAATTTTCTGATGAAACAAATCTTAAGCAAAAATGGGTTGTTCGATTGATCGAACCACCCCATTTTCTTCCTCTGTGACAGTCCATGACCCCATATCATGTTCAACACCCGCTTTAGAAAGGCGATCAGCTTCAAAATTCCTTTCCCTAAAGATATGGTAGAGAGAGATCTCCATGAACTGACATTTGAGGCGTGAAGCTTCTTTAAGCAAAGGAATCAGAATGAAATTTCTACAGCGTTGAGACCCATTAAACCATTTCATAGTATTCATTGAATCCCCAAAAATCTAGACTTCTCTTACATTCCTAAGTATAAGCCAACAGAGAAGGAGATGTAAGGCTTTCAATTCTGCAAAGTTATTGGAGCCCTAGACAAGACCAACTGAAGCTTTAACAACATTTTTCCTTTGATAAATGAATAATCAAGCCAACCTCGCAGCGTCCATTGATGTCAGAGGCCCCGTCAAAATAAGCCCATGGCATAGAATATCTAATAGATTCTTGACAAACAGCTCTAGAAGTAGGAAGAGCTTGAAGAACAGGAATACTTTCATAAATAACAACTCCTTCTGGAGCAAGTCTTCCAATAGGGAAGACAGAATCCTTAAAGATGACTTGATTCCTAGCAAGCCATGTCCCCCAGGTGATGAGTAACGGAGTGGTTCTCTCTCTGTCATTTGAAGTTTCATTCCACCACCTCTGCCAAGCTTCCAAGAGCCCCTGCCCTTCCCACCTAAAAGGAACTTTTAACAGCCTTAACATTTCGGCCCATAGGCTGGAATTAAAACGGCAAAAAAGAAATAGGTGTTGAACTGTTTCGACGCTGTCTTTACAAAGGGGAAACTGGCCAGGGCCAATCCTTCCTCTTCTTTGAAGAAAATCCCAGGTAGGAACTTTCTAAAGTAGGACACACTAGAAGAACAGTCTTGTTTTGGCTGGCCCTTTTAACTTCCATGGCGATTTAACCCACCAAGCCGGATTCTCCCACCCATTTTGAGACATCATCCATTTATACCCCATCTTTGGAGAATAAAACCCATTCTGGGCAAAGACCCATCTAAGTTCATCCGGAGAGTCAGAGAGCCTAACTGAGGAGTTGAGTAGGTCCCTTTTATACAAGTCCCATTCCTCCAGCCATTCATCATCCAAATTCAAATCTCTTCCCTGAATCCACCCTTGACTCTAGATGGTGGAAACCCGGGAATCAGCCACCTGATTTAAAGTGTAAAGACCCCTATCTTTTAAGGCCGAAACCAACCCCTGAGATAGAGAAAATCTCTCTGAATAGCCTATCCAGGGGTCTCTACCAAGCCTGATCTGAGTTCCATCCCCCACACTCCAAGCCAATCCCTTCTCTATGACTTTGACAGATGCGACCACAGCTTTCCAAACCACCAAGGAGTTTTTGGAAGCCTTTTGTAGCAATATGATCCAATCAAGCATTGATAGGGGATCAATATATTTTCTTTTAGACATAGAGGTCCACAGGTTCTCGGTGGAAATGAGTCTCCATGCGAGCTTTGCTGCTAAAGATTGGGAGAAGCAAGCAATAATTTTAATACCCGAGCCTCCCCACTCTTTAGGACGTGCGACTTTATCGCACGCGATCCAAGGGGTAACTTTCTCAGACTTAGACCCCGTCCACAAAAACCTGTTGCATAATTTATCAATTGAGGATAAGATTCCTTTGGGAACCCATGTCAGACTAGCCCAGTAGACTGGAACTGCCATCAGAACAGATTTAATTAACACAAGCCTACCTGCCCTGGAAAGCCACTTGTAACTCCAATGTTTTAGTTTGGATTCGATTTTTGCAAGGATCCAATTCCAATCTTTTATCTTGTAATTGTCAGGCTTTAGAAAGAACCCCAGGTATTTAAAAGAATCCTCCAACGTTTTGACTTCAAAATTCAGGACCAATTCCACTTTGCGCATCAACTCTCTAGACAAACCTGTGCATGTGATGTGGATTTTCTCATGTTTATGCAGAGACCAGCAGCCTTCAGGAAAAGGTCCAAGATCCTCTTGACTGTCCTACAGTCCTCGAGACTACCATTGCTGAACAGAATTATGTCATCCACGAAGAGGAGGTGAGTGACCCAGAAATTATGTGCTACTTCAATTCCTTTGAGAGTCCCCTGTCTTTTTGCGTCATGGATCAAAAGACTGATGCCATTTGCTGCCAGCAAAAACAAAAGGGGAGAGAGCGGGCAACCTTGACGCAGGCCACGTTCAAGGCTAAAAAAACTAGAGGCCGCTCCGTTGATCAGGACAGCTATGGAAGAAGAAGAAACACAACTCATAACCCATCTCACAAAATCATACCTGAAACCCAGGTGAGTTAACAGAAGCCTAAGGTACAACCAGCTGATTCTGTCATAAGCCTTAGACAAATCGATTTTCACAACGGCTCCTTTTTTTTCCCAATTTTTAGACTATGAAGCGTTTCTTGAGCAACTCCTACAGCTTCATGAATTTGTCTGCCGTCTAGAAAGCCAAATTGCTCAGGGGAAATGTTTCTAGAGAGGAAAGGTTTTAGCCTGGCGGCAATAATTTTTGCAATAATTTTGTAAACACAAGTACACAGGGAAATGGGCCTGAAATCGTCAAAAGAACCCGGGAGATCAGATTTGGGTATGAGGGCTAGAAATGTGGCATTGAAGGGATGATAGATTGATCCTATATGCCTGGAATCTTCCACAATTGCCACTAACTCATCTCCAATGAATTCAAAGAAATGCTGGAAAAATTTGGCAGTCCAGCCATCCGGTTCAGGACTTTTGTCCTTTTGCATGGATTTGAGAATGTCTTCTACCTCCTCCTTAGAAATAGGTGCCATGATGGAGTCATTTCCTTCCTCCTCTATGAACCTTGGAAAGATCTGGGCGACTCTAATAACTTCTGCAATAGAAACTTCCTCTAGCGCTTTGAAGAGATTCTTGAAATAATTGACCCCTAATGAGGCCAAATCTTCAAAAGAACGAGCCAGTTCACCATTGGCTTTCTTCATTTCCCAGATTGTATTAGAGTTTTTTCTCCCTTTGGCATAATTCTGAAAAAACTTGGTGTTTTCGTCCCCTGCCTGCAACCAGATCGCTCTACTTTTTAAGCGCCAACTTTCCTCTCTGAGCTAGAGGATTCTCCTTCTTTCCATCTCCAACTCTTGAAGTCTAGCCCGAGACTCTACTGTTCCATAGCCATTACCGTCTGGGTCTTCAAGGAGGGCAAGCTCAGAGTTAACAATTTTCAGGGTTTCTTCTTCCTTCAGTTTCTTTTGGAGGGCCCAATGCTTTGAGGCGACCTTCATCCTTTTTAAATTGTCCATAAAAACCTGGCTGTGACTCTCATCTTCATTGAGAACATCTTTCTTCCAAGTGTTATGGAAGAGGCTAATATAAGAAGCATCCGAGAGCCAAGAAGCATTAAATTTAAAGGGAGTACCCAGTTTAGTGAAATCTCCCTTCACTTCCAGGAAGACAGGGAAATGATCCGAAAGACCACCTTCCCCAACCCAATGTCTAAAAGCCTGTAAATTTTCTGCCAGCGATTCATAGATCAGGAATCGATCAAGTTTCTTCCCGATCCAATCTTCTCCTATTCTTCGATTCCTCCACGTCGGGCGCAACTTGAGCGGGGAGACATCCACCAGGAGAGAAGAGGCCAGTTTATTTTGAAAGAAATCAGAAAGGGGATCTGCTCTGGCTCTGACCCCCCAAGATTCTGTCATCCCCAAAGAAAAATTAAGATCTCCTCCGATTATAAGGTTTGGGTGCGACAAAAAAGACTTTGCGAAGAAGGAGTTCCAGAACCTCTCCCGTTCCAAAACAGGACCATAGACATTAAGAAAAAGAAAAGGGATGCATAGTTCGTTGGAGAATAGTTCCATAGCCAAAACATTTTCCGATCCCCAAGAGGAGATCTCTCGTAACACCTTCATGTTAAAGCCCAGAACCACCCCTCCCGAATGTCCATTAGCATCGATGGCATGGAAGCTCCATCCTGGAAGAAGCTTGAAGAGACATCCTGTAACTTCTTCCCCCTTCCCTAGAGTTTCTTGGAGAAGGATAATATCAAGTTTGTTGGTCCTGACCAGATCCTTTAGAGCTAGATTTTTGGGTAGACTAGCTAGACCCCTGCAATTGTAGGATAAGATGATAATCGAGAAATCTTAGGGGGTGTCTGCTTTGCTCTAAGCACCCCTGGCAGAGACATCTGCTTCCCTCCAGCAATATCAATGACAGCGTTCAACTGTGCCTTCGACAAATTTGTTTTCCTTCCTCTTAGCTTTCTCGGACCTACTGACACCATGTCCAGCTCCAGACCTCCTACAACTGGCCCTTTCCCTTTCCTGATGGCCAAAGGTTTAAGATTGTAGGGGGGTTCAGGTCCCCAAACACTAGGAGGAATAGATGAGGCAACATCCATGGGAAAAGAAGACATCTTAGGAGAAGATGGAATGGCCATTATAACACTGTCTAATGAGGCTAGTCCCTTCTTCAGGTCCGGCAAATCATTCAAGAGCTGCCTGAAAGGACCAGTCTCATCACAACATGATTGAGGAAAAGCATTAGAAGAGCAAAAGGAGGAGGAGGGGGGTAGAAGTGAACTCGCCTGAGTCGTCCCTGCCATTACAGAGACTGCTGAGATTCCCAGGAAAGACAACGGGTTTGAGATAGACTCACTTGCTGCAAACCCAGGTTGTTCCTGTTCAACTTCCTCCGCATGCTCCAGACCCAACTCCTGAGCGTTTGCCTTAAGATCGTTCTCCTTGATCTGAGCCCCTTCTTCCTGAGTGAACACCCCCTGATTTTTCTCTAGATTTTCCCCACTTTTCCTTTGCCTTCGGTGACGACGATGTCCAAGAGGGCACTCCCGGGCCAGATGTCCATAATTATGGCAGTAATGACATCTAAAAGGGAGGTTTTCATAGTTCAGGGTCTAAATAAACTCTAGACCTTGATACTTCAAGATCAGCATCCGCCAAACCTCCTCTGGGGTTTAAACTTACCAGGAGATGGGCAACACTCCAGTCATGAGTGCGTAAATATGATCTGTCAGTGTTGAGAAACTTCCCTAGCGTATTACTAATTGAAGAGAAGGCCGAATCGGTCCATAATTGCATAGGTAGACCCGGTAATTTTACCCAGATTGGAGACTCCGCCGTTTTTTCTTTCTGGGCATCAAACAGGGGCGTCCATTTTCTGAATAAGATTGGCCTCTTCCCGAAACTCCAGTGCTTTTCCAACACCCATTCAACATGCTCCTTTTGCCCAAACCGAATGCAAAACCAACCTCTGTCTAGATTCTTGATCTCTTCTGGCTGACCCGGTGCATCTTTCCATTCTGACTGAGCCCAATCCTTGATGAAAGCAACCGAGAACTTTCTTCCATGAACTCTGCCAACTAAGAAGGTTTCTGAGGCTTCCATCGCCTGATCTATACGGATATCCACTCCAAAAATGCAGCTAGGCCTCTCCTCCTTTTTTCTGATAAGTTTGGTCTTCTTCCTCTTCCCACCCACTACCTCCATCTTGGCTTCTCCCTCTCCTGGATTCTGGTTAGCAAGGGAAACTATCTCTGCTGCCTCAAACAGCTCAGTTCGCCTTCCAACAGGGTCACTGTTGTCTTCATCCGCCTCCACAACCATCCTTTTTACCCCAACAGCAGAGGCTGAGGCCAGACTTCGCACTTGTCCCTCTTCTCCAGATCCTTTCGGCTCCCCTCCTTCCTCTTCATTGGATGTAGACCTCGACAGGCTGGGGAGCATTCCTTTCAACATCATGGTTTCTGCAGGTATCCTTTCCTGAGTGCCTTTTTTCAAACCTCCTTCTTCCACCACCTCGTCAAGGAAGCCTGACTTCACTGCGCTATTCGGAAAGAAATGGAGCAGATTTTTCTCGGACACATCATGTCCCCAGCAGGCGAGAAGGTCTTCTAGCGTTGGTTCTATGTCCACTGACTCGCATTCGTGAAACCTCTCCCGCTCTTCACACCGACTAGAATCCATTCAAAGCGTTATATTAACAGTGAAAAAAATCTGACCTGCAACTCCCAAAAACTTCTGACCTACAGTTCCCTGCTCCTGTGGCTCATCCATGGGCCACCAACCCATACTCATTTACCAAGTAATGAGAAATCTTAACAAATCCACAGAGCTATACTAGTTTATGCCATCACATATTTATTGCTCAACTCAACAAAACCATATTTATTGCTCTTTCATTTCATTAAAGCCAAAAATCGCTGAAAGGTCACCCAGGAAAGCCCCTTCAAAATACATGGTAAAAACGTAGTTGTCATTAGGGTATCCACAAAATTCAAGAAATAATAATGTGACAGATCGCTGTTTGGGTGCGTTATGCTTGCAATTATCTGAGTTAATTAGGTGGATTCTGGCTCTGGAATTGTAAAACAATAAAATATCAACAAACCACTTTATGAGAACCAATAAAATGCCTCTGTTAGCTTGAATTTGACATTAAACGGCTTGAAAGAGCCCTTGATTTTTTTTTGTATTTAATGAGCCGGTAAAATGCCTCTGTTGCCTTTCAATCTGACCTTAACCCGCTTGAAATAGACCTTGATTTTCATGTATTTCATGAAGCCAGTAAAATACCTCTGCTGCCCTTGAATATGACCTTAAACCGCTAGAAATAGACCTTGATTTTGTTGTATTTCATGATTCCATGACTGGAGTTTGTGCACAGCACAAAAGCGTAAGGAAGGGAACCCTAATCTTGAAAATATCTACGAAAGAAATTAAAAAATGAAAGAGATGAGTGTGGCCCATTTGAAAACACCACTCTGAATGATAAACCTCCACATCTGTGAGCTGCCATGGCAATGTCATCTACACATTCTGTGATAAATCCTGTGAAAGCATCTGTCAAATGCAACCTGTAACCTCCAGAAAGGTAATGAAACCAACAGGAAAACAACCGTTCGTCAAAACTGAGCAGAATTATAAAAGATAATAAGAGATCAAGAAGTCAGATTAAAGATCAAAGTATATCATGTCGGTAGATAAGATTAAACCAGAAAAAGATGCGGCACTGATTCATTCAACTTATTTTGATATGAGGACTTACCACTGTCCCTCTGCTTTCTTTTTCCTGAGAAGAGTAGAAATAGATTATGAGAAAGAAAGAAATATAATTATGTCCAATTCCTTCAGTTCTGTACACTGACATTTTAGGAGGATTACCTTGCCTGTTCCCTAAAGATTCAGGGCATTCAGATGCCCTGCAACAGCTGAGTGTAGTAGTTTTGAATTTTGCGTCAATTTACACAATGAGGACCGTGAAAATGCTAGTTTGAAACACCAGATCATTGTCACGAACAGAGCGGTTCTCGTGGCCATTATAAAGCTGCAACAACAGTAATGCAATTGGTACAGTTTAAATAGTTGGTTAATTTGTATCAAAACATTTTTACATGGTTTACCAAAATAAATATTATATAGATTATTATATTTATTTTCATATTATTAATTTATAAATAGATTTTGTTACAATACTATGCTTTATCAATGTTATATGTTTAAAAAGTCATAACTCATTTCATATGAGACTATGACACTGATTCATATAATGTTTTTTTAATTAATCAATTTAATTAAAGGGCAAAAAGAAGTAAAGATAAATCTCAACCTTTGATATGTGAATATTATTAAGAATATTCTAAAATATGAAGTTAAATCTTACCATCAACCAACTTATACCATTAGGCCTGTCTATTTTGGAATAAGTTTCCAGAATTTTAATTTATTTATCAATTCACTGAATATTTTAGAATATTTTTTAGTAGTATTCACAAATAGAAAATTGAGATTTATCTTAAAAATAGTTATAATGTTTCTTCCCTTTCAATTAAATTGATTAATTAAAAAATATGTCATGTGAACATAAGTTATCAGTTTTAGGGCATGTGGTATCAATAAACCATAGTATTGGACTTGGTATTGTAAGAAAGTCTATTTATAGGTGAATAATGATAATTTAAAATAAAGTTATAATTTAGTTAACTTTTATAAAAATAAAATGAATTTTGGCAATGCAAGTGGGCTTAATGGTTAAGTGGATGTGTTTCCTCCTAAGAGGTCATATGTTCAAAATTAGAGGGAGTAGAGTATGTGCATGTGTTTGCATGGAAGAATTAATATGTGAGTTAAACATATATACAAATAAAAAGGTTCTTCCATTTAAAATTCATCTTATCGATCCATCACATTTAAATTATAATTGTTTTAAATTAATGTTGAGCTAAACATATATATAATTAATGGGTCCATCATTGATGAGCTAAACATATATACAATTAAAAATTTTCTTCCATTTGAAATTCATCTTCTGGATCCATCACATTTAAATTATAATTGTTAACGTTTCAAACCATCAAGTGTGGTTCATCTTCAAGACTCCCTAGACTATCCCTAAAACTGTGTCTGCTTCGCTAAGAACTTGTCTTCCTCAAACATAATGAAGCTAAACAGATATACAATTAAAAATTTTCTTCCAATTAAAATTCATCATATGGATCCATCACATTTAAATTATAATTTTCTTAAATTAATGTTGAGCTAAACATATATACAATTAATGGATCGATCACATTTAAATTATAGTTGTTAATGTTTCAAACCATCAAGCAGAAGAATTAATATATGAACTATATATACAATTAAAAATTTGCGTCCATTTAAAATTGATCTTATGGATCCATCACATTTAAATTATAATTATTAATGTTTCAAACCATCAAGTATGGTTCATCTTCAAGACTCCATAGAGTATACCCTAAAACTGCTTCTGCTTCACTAAGAACTCGTCTTCCTCAAACGTAATGAAACAAGTTAACGACCCAAGACCCATATGCATATGGTAGGAGTGAAAACCTACCCCTTTAAGGATCACTAGTGGGTAATTCCAAGTGGCGTGGTTTTAATTGAATAACAGTGATGAGTCACCTTACATTAGCGGATTAAAAAAATGTGTAACAAGTAAAATATAATAAAATAATTCCAACCTAGTATGGTAGAGATGTTATAATTTAATGTAAACATTTTAACTTGGTCAAAATAAACTAAAAATAAAACAATAAAATTAATAATTATATTTATAATTTAATTATAATTGGTCATAATTAATAATTAAATTAGCCTATATCCATCTTAATCCTTGATCTACCAAGCCTTGAGAGGGATAAAATCTCTTAATATGTAAACATCTTTTAGAGGGAAAAGAGATTTGATCCATGCATTTGGTAGATCCAAAGTTAAGATGGATTAGGGTGGTAATAAGCAATATGAGTTCAATAACACTTTTGGACATGACATTTTTGAATTATATTGAAAAGAAAAAAAACATACCTACCTTTCGAATAAATCTCAACCCTCTATAATAACCACTACTATTTTTTTTAACTAAATTGAAAAACAAAACAAACATAACTAGTTTTGAGATTAATCTCAACCCTTTATATTGATTATGAGGTATCAATCCAACAAAAAAAAGTAGTTCTATTGTTTAACACATAATCAACAACGCAACATGGGACGTAGTGGCATAAGCGGGGGCTCTTCTCAAAGGAACACCTTATGACGTAATAAAAGAGGGATAAAATAACAAAAGAGGGAAATTTGAGAAAAACTACGGAGAAAGCTAAGAAGAAATAAAATTAAAAACCAAAGGGGAGGGGAGAGGAGGGGTTGGGAAAAATCTACAGAAGAAAAATCAATAGGTGAGGGAATCAATGAGAGGTAAGAGGTTTCTAGGAGTGGCTTAACTTCCATGTTCATGATTAACGTTATTAGGATGTTTTTTTTATTTCAACGACTTCATGGATGATTAGGGTGGAATAGAAAGGAGTGGTGGCAAGAATTTTTTGCTTGATTGAAGCATATAAGGTGCTTAAATTTGCAGGACTGTTCCACAATGAGTGATTTAGAGAACCAATTATGAAATATATCAACTATGTGTTCTTAACAAAGGAAAAAACAATTTGTTGAGTGTGGTGTGTCTTGGAGGGAGTGGAAGGCATCTCCACTTAATATGATCACTTTTCAATTTATTTTTGTATTCAAGGATGTTGAGTGTGGTGTGTTTTGAAAGGAGCAAAGGTCATTTTCATTGAATTTGATCACTTCTTTTACTAGTCATTATTTTTTATTAAAGGATGTGAAATTTGATTTGTTTTCTATTAGTCATTTTTTTTTTATTATTAAAGGATGTGAATGGTTTATGCTAATGCATATTTAAAAGTTTAATATAAGTTTAATATCTTTCATTTTCATCTAAAGTGGATAAAGGAAACCTACCTAATAGGCTAAATATGTAAATATGTTGTTAATATTATTTTATATATTGTATTATAATATTTGTATTTTACTTGCATGATATGGGATATATTTTGTTTGCTACCATTATGCCTATGAGGGCCTAAAACCTATTCTCCTCTCGGTAAACTCACCACTGGGGGATTGAACCTTGGATCTCTTGATTTGCACCATTTCACATCATTTCTATCACCAATTAAGCTACCCCTAAGGCATCGTATTCTAATATTTTATTTTAAAGTTAAATTTATATTAAAATTTATTTTGATTTTATTTTTTATATTTTGTAATAAATTTTTCAATTTTTTTTTCATAATCTATAATTAATAAAAGAAGTAAATTGTAAATTTTGATTATGAATTTTATATATATATATATATAGATATACATATATAATTCACAAAATCTTTACTCTTGAGAAATCATATTTCACATTTAAAAAAAAAACAAACCTACATCTACCAAATCTAATAACAACTAATAATACATGCATTATAATTAAGGAACCCACTTCAAATTATGGAAATGCATAGCTTCCCTCATCATTTTCCTAAAAAGAGAAAGGTGTTCTATAACCCAATATAGGTGTAATGTAAATATGCATGTACGCCAATATTTTTAAATGTTGACATACATATGGTCCTATAGACCATATTGGTCTTATTCATAGTTTTAAAAATCGGAACCTGTCACCGCAATGGTCCACCTATCAAACCAGGTTTCAAACTGGAACCGGTCAAACCAGGAATGGTCAGATCTCAATGAACCAGTGTTCAAAAAAATACATGAAATACTTAGTTTTTAATGAAAAAAACTATTTTTAAGATTTAAAACCATGATTCGAAACCAATAGAGATAAAATATGCAAAGTTTGCTCATCTGTATACCAAGTAAAGGTGAATATATCAAATTGGCACCGAGTGCAATATATATCAGCAACATAATACATAATCAATGAGCCTCTAAATGGCCTCTAGAGTACAAAAAGTATGTTATAAGCTATGGGGTCACTAACCTACCACAAGTCTACTTTTAAGTGATCAACATGATCACTCCTCATCATGATCAAACTCATCACCACTACTAGACAAGGGATCATCAACATGAGCTACATAAATAATTTGGCTGAGTGTTTGAGGACTCCAAAACTCCTCTGCAACCTTAGTAGTAGCAACAAAAATAGACATCAAAATTGTGAATCATTGATCAACATGATCACTTGTGAAATTCATCATTGATTCAACACTACTAATAATGGGATCATCAGTGAGAGATACATAAACATCATCTCACTCAAAGTCTTCAGACTTGGATTTCTCAACCTTATAATATATAGAAATTGAAGTTTAACATGCCCAACTAGTGATTTTGTTTTGAAAGAAGGGTTCATCTCCTCAGCCCTATAATGTGGTAGAAAAAGCTTAGCATCCCTAACGAATTATTTTCCTTTGAGTGAAGGGTACATTATTGTTAAGGCCATGGTAGATGAGTTCAACAATCAATACCACCAACATCAACAAAGTTCAAAAATCAATGCCACCAACATCAAGGTCCTTAAATTATTTCATGCTCTTGATCAAACGCCAATCCGATACCCTCATGCATGATAGAATCAAATGGAAACATTGCAAACCACCAAACCATGAAACCCTGAAAACCATTAAGTGAAGGGTACATTATTGTTAAGGCCATGGTAGATGAGTTCAACAATCAATACTGCCAACATCAACAAAGTTCAAAAATCAATGCCACCAACATCAAGGTCCTTAAATTATTTCATGCTCTTGATCAAACGCCAATCCCATACCCTCATGCATGATAGAATCAAATGGAAACATTGCAAACCACCAAACCATGAAACCCTGAAAACCATTAAGTCTACTGAATTTTGAGTGAACTCTAAAATTATAGTTTCTCCATATGAAATCCAATGAGGTTGGAACCACTCTCAAACATCATGAGTCATTTCATGGTAATGTTAAAAATTTAAGTAAAAGGATGAAAATGAAAAATAAAGGAAATGCCATTTTTACTTTAAGAATTTAACATTACCATTTGGCATTGATTGCTAGTGTTGCTAGGGTTGATATGTATAAGGCAAATGAGAGGGGAGGCATGCTTTTCTTAGACAGGTTGTTTTTAGAGGGAAACAACTCTAAATTTCCCTCAAAATAGCATCAAAACTCAAAAAAATGCATTATGTGGGGTCTGTAGCTGGCTTGGCAATAAACCAACCGGTCTATGAAGGAATCGACCGACTTATGAAGGAACCGACGAATTTATGGAAAATCGGTTGGTTTCTTCATAAATTGACCGATTTGGGTAGATTTTTGTGATTTTTTGGCGAAATAGGCCCATTAACCGAGTTTTTTGTCTGGTTTGACCCAGTCACCCAATGAACCAACCAGTTAGACTGATTTCTGGTTCAAGCTGGCCAATTTTTAAAACTATGGTTTTAGTAGATGTTAATCATCACCATCATCAATATGTTGAATTTGTATTTATTTACATGTTATTTCTACCATTTTTTTTTATGTAATGACTTGGTTAAATTATGGTGGATATCTATTTTCAAGGATTTTATTTTTGGATTAGACCATGCATGTATATTGGAACTATATACATAAACTATGACATAAAATAAAATATGCCATGTAGTTATCCACATGGAATTATATTATGCAAAGACTACAATTAGACTTTAATGATGATCCAATCAAATGTTTGAAGAATAGTTTTTCAATAACATTGAAAAATAAATATTTATTTACTCATACTAAATGGAGCCGTCTTTAGTGGGACTTTTCGGACTTTTCGATGCTGGTGGAGAAATCTGGGGTGAAATCTTGATTTCTATTATTTAAACTAGTTTTTTGACTGTATATATGGATTCAACACCCTAAAAAACCCCTAGGGCACTTCAATTGCGTAGGGTTTACCCATCAAACTTGTGATTTCAATAAATTCCTGCAGGATTTTAGAGAAATTAGACCGGAAAAGCTTCCAAAAAGTTGCACTAAAGACAAGATACTAAACTAATAATAGTCAACAACCAAACCAAATATATTGCTATAGTCCTCACTTGGCACAGACTAATAATGATTTTGTAACCATATTTAAAGTTAATTAATAAGCAGATTTTGTAACCATATTCAAAGTTAATTAATAAGCACATAAAATCGTAATACTTACCATAAGCTTATAATATAACAAGATTCTTAACCATGAATATTCACCCCCACTTTACCATCGATATTATTGTCTTATAAATAGGCGTTGTTACAATACCATGTGTCAACACCATGGCTTATCAATACCACATGCCCAAAAACCATAACACCATAATTCATTTCACGATAAAAATATTTTATATATATTTTATTTTAATTTAATTTTATAACATTTTTTTAATAAATCTTAATGAAATAAATGTTATATTGCTACTAAAATATTTAATAAATATTCCATAAAAATTAAAACTTTTAAATAAAAAGAAAAATGACAATAATTAAGATGTAAAATTTGCCTAATACCAACCCATACTCATTTTTTTTCCACAGGAAAAATATCGAACCATCTATTAAAAAGAGAGTTACAGAGTAAATGCAGAGCATTGTGGAAAGACTCAATTTCACCATATATGGAGAAAGAAAAGTCTCAGCCGGCTGTCAATACATGCCTGAGATGTATAAACGCACCAGACTTACCAAGCCAAAACATGAAAAGCGTCTCCTCCTGACCACGCACACCTCCCGGGATCCGATTCACGCAGAAGAGGTATGGATTAAGGCAGAAGCTGAGAGTTCAAGAGAAACGAGAGGCAAACAGCGTCCTCAGAGAATCCACAGTAAGCACTAGAAGGATTCTCGGAAAACAGAAAAGAAGCGTTGAGAAAACACAGCTTCCCGGGCCTCCTTAATAAAGGAAAACAGCCCAGAAGCCCTGAAGAAGTTCTACAGAAGAAAATAGTAGCAAAAACAAAATGAACCGTATCAAAATATGTACAAAAACAAAAACAGTTTTCTGATGAAACAAATCTTAAGCAAAATTGGGATGTTCGATTGTTCGAACCACCCCATTTTCTTCCTCTGTGATAATCCATGACCCCATATCATGTTCAACACCCGCTTTAGAAAGGCGATCAGCTTCAAAATTCCTTTCCCTGAAGATATGGTAGAGAGAGATCTCCATGAACTGACATTTGAGGCGTGAAGCTTCTTTAAGCAAAGGAATCAGAATGAAATTTCTGCAGCGTTGAGACCCATTAAACCATTTCACAGTATTCATTGAATCCCCAAAAATCTAGACTTCTCTTACATTCCTAAGTATAAGCCAACAGAGAAGGAGATGTAAGGCTTTCAATTCTGCAAAGTTATTGGAGCCTTAGACAAGACCAACTGAAGCTTTAACAAAATTTTTCCTTTGATAAATGAATAATCAAGCCAACCTCGCAGCGTCCATTGATGTCAGAGGCCCCGTCAAAATAAGCCCATGGCATAGAATATCTAATAGATTCTTGACAAACAGCTCTAGAAGTAGGAAGAGCTTGAAGAACAGGGATACTTTCATAAATAACAACTCCTTCTGCAGCAAGTCTTCCAATAGGGAAGACAGAATCCTTAAAGATGACTTGATTCCTAGCAAGCCATGTCCCCCAGGTGATGAGTAACGGAGTGGTTCTCTCTCTGTCATTTGAAGTTTCATTCCACCACCTCTTCCAAGCTTCCAAGAGCCCCTGCCCTTCCCACCTAAAAGGAACTTTTAACAGCCTTAACATTTCGGCCCATAGGCTGGAATTAAAAGGGCAAAAAAGAAATAGGTGTTGAACTGTTTCGACGCTGTCTTTACAAAGGGGGCACTGGCCAGGACCAATCCTTCCTCTTCTTTGAAGAAAATCCCAGGTAGGAACTTTCTGAAGTAGGACACACTAGAAGAACAGTCTTGTTTTGGCTGGCCCTTTTAACTTCCATGGCGATTTAACCCACCAAGCCGGATTCTCCCACCCATTTTGAGACATCATCCATTTATACCCCATCTTTGGAGAATAAAACCCATTCTGGGCAAAGACCCATCTAAGTTCATCCGGAGAGTCAGAGAGCCTAACTGAGGAGTTGAGTAGGTCCCTTTTATACAAGTCCCATTCCTCCAGCCATTCATCATCCAAATTTAAATCTCTTCCCTGAATCCACCCTTGACTCCAGATGGTGGAAACCCGGGGATCAGCCACCTGATTTAAAGTGTAAAGACCCCTATCTTTTAAGGCCGAAACCAGCCCCTGAGATAGAGAAAATCTCTCTGAATAGCCTATCCAGGGGTCTCTACCCAGCCTGATCTGAGTTCCATCCCCCACACTCCAAGCCAATCCCTTCTCTATGACTTTGACAGATGCGACCACAGCTTTCCAAACCACCGAGGAGTTTTTGGAAGTCTTTTGCGGCAATCTGATCCAATCAAGCGTTGATAGGGGATCAATATATTTTCTTTTAGACATAGAGGTCCACAGGTTCTCAGTGGAAATGAGTCTCCAGGCGAGCTTTGCTGCTAAAGATTGGGAGAAGCAAGCAATATTTTTAATACCCCAGCCTCCCCACTCTTTAGGACGTGCGACTTTATCCCACGCGATCCAAGGGGTAACTTTCTCAGACTTAGACCCCGCCCACAGAAACCTGTTGCATAATTTATCAATTGAGGATAAGATTCCTTTGGGAACCCATGTCAGACTAGCCCAGTAGACTGGAACTGCCATCAGAACAGATTTAATTAACACAAGCCTACCTGCCCTGGAAAGCCACTTGTAACTCCAATGTTTTAGTTTGGATTTGATTTTTGCAAGGATCCAATTCCAATCTTTTATCTTGTAATTGTCAGGCTTCAGAAAGAACCCCAGGTATTTAAAAGAATCCTCCAACGTTTTGACTTCAAAATTCAGGACCAATTCCACTCTGCGCATCAACTCTCTGGACAAACCTGTGCATGTGAGTGTGGATTTTCTCTTGTTTATGCAGAGACCAGTAGCCTTCAGGAAAAGGTCCAAGATCCTCTTGAGTGTCCTACAGTCCTCGAGACTACCATTGCTGAACAGAATTATGTCATCCACGAAGAGGAGGTGAGTGACCCAGAAATTATGTGCTACTTCAATTCCTTTGAGAGTCCCCTGTCTTTTTGCGTCATGGATCAAAAGACTGATGCCATCTGCTGCCAGCAAAAACAAAAGGGGAGAGAGCAGGCAACCTTGATGCAAGCCACGTTCAGGGCTAAAAAAACTGGAGGCCGCTCCGTTGATCAGGACAGCTACGGAAGAAGAAGAAACACAACTCATAACCCATCTCAAAAAATCATACCTGAAACCCAGGTGAGTTAACAGAGGCCTAAGGTACAACCGGCTGATTCTGTCATAAGCCTTAGACAAATCGATTTTCACAACGGCTCCTTTCTTTTTCCCAATTTTTAGACCATGAAGTGTTTCTTGAGCAACTCCTATAGCTTCATGAATTTGTTCGTCGTCTAGAAAGCCAAATTGCTCCGGGGAAATGTTTCTAGAGAGGAAAGGTTTTAGCCTGGCAGCAATAATTTTTTCAATAATTTTGTAAACACAAGTAGACAGGGAAATGGGCTTGAAATCGTCAAAAGAACCCGGGAGATCAGATTTGGGTATGAGGGCTAGAAATGTGGCATTGAAGGGATGATAGATTGATCCTATATGCCTGGAATCTTCCACAACTGCCACTAACTCATCTCCAATGAATTCAAAGAAATGCTGGAAAAATTCGGCAGTCCAGCCATCCGGTCCGGGGCTTTTGTCCTTTTGCATGGATTTGAGAATGTCTTCTACCTCCTCCTTAGAAACAGGTGCCATGATGGAGTCATTTCCTTCCTCCTCTATGAACCTTGGAAAGATCTGGGCGACTCTAATAACTTTTGCAATAGAAACTTCCTCTGGTGCTTTGAAGAGATTCTTGAAATAATTGACCCCTAATGAGGCCAAATCTTCAAAAGAATGAGCCAGTTCACCATTGGTTTTCTTCATTTCCCAGATTGTATTAGAGTTTTTTCTCCCTTTGGCATAATTCTGAAAAAACTTGGTGTTTTCGTCCCCTGCCTGCAACCAGATCGCTCTACTTTTTAAGCGCCAACTTTCCTCTCTGAGCTAGAGGATTCTCCTTCTTTCCATCTCCAACTCTTGAAGTCTAGCCCGAGACTCTACTGTTCCATAGCCATTACTGTCTGGGTCTTCAAGGAGGGCAAGCTCAGAGTTAACGATTTTCAGGGTTTCTTCTTCCTTCAGTTTCTTTTGGAGGGCCCAATGCTTTGAGGAGACCTTCATCCTTTTTAAATTGTATATAAAAACCTGGTTGCGACTCTCATCTTCATTGAGAACATCTTTCTTCCAAGTGTTATGGAAGAGGCTAATATAAGAAGCATCCGAGAGCCAAGAAGCATTAAATTTAAAGGGAGTACCCAGTTTAGTGAAATCTCCCTTCACTTCCAGGAAGACAGGGAAATGATCTGAAAGACCACCTTCCCCGAATCCAATGTCTAAAAGCCTGTAAATTTTCTGCCAGGGATTCATAGATTAGGAATCGATCAAGTTTCTTGCCGATCCAATCTTCTCCTATTCTTCGATTCCTCCACGTCGGACACAACTTAAGCGGGGAGACATCCACCAAGAGAGAAGAGGCTAGTTTATTTTGAAGGAAATCAGAAAGGGGATCTGCTCTGGCTCTGACCCCCCAAGATTCTGTCATCCCCAAAGAAAAATTAAGATCTCCTCCGATTATAAGGTTTGGGTGCGACAAAAAAGACTTTGCGAAGAAGGAGTTCCAGAACCTCTCCCGTTCCAAAATAGGACCATAGACATTAAGAAAAAGAAAAGGGATGCATAGTTTGTTGGAGAATAGTTCCATAGCCAAAACATTTTCCGATCCCCAAGAGGAGATCTCTCGTAACACCTTCATGTTAAAGCCCAGAACCACCCCTCCCGAATGTCCATTAGCATCGATGGCATGGAAGCTCCATCCTGGAAGAAGCTTGAAGAGACATCCTGTAACTTCTTCCCCCTTCCCCAGAGTTTCTTGGAGAAGGATAATATCAGGTTTGTTGGTCCTGACCAGATCCTTCAGAGCTAGCTTTTTGGGTAGACTAGCTAGACCCCTGCAATTGTAGGATAAGATGATCATCGAGAAATCTCAGGGGGTGACTACTTTGCTCTAAGCACCCCTGGCAGAGACATCTGCTTCCCTCCAGCAATATCAATGACAGCCTTCAACTGTGCCTTCGACAGATTTGTTTTCCTTCCTCTTAGCTTTCTCGGACCTGCTGACACCATGTCCAGCTCCAGACCTCCTACAACCGGCCCTTTCCCTTTTCTGATGGCCAAAGGTCTAAGATTGTAGGGGGGTTCAGGGCCCCAAACACTAGGAGGAATAGATGAGGCAACATCCATGGGAAAAGAAGACAGCTTAGGAGAAGATGGAATGGCCATTATAACACTGTCTAATGAGGCTAGTCCCTTCTTCAGGTCCGGCAGATCATTCAAGAGCTGCCTGAAAGGACCAGTCTCATCACAGCATGATTGAGGAAAAGCATTAGAAGAGCAAAAGGAGGAGGAGGGGGGTAGAAGTGAACTCGCCTGAGTCGTCCCTGCCATTACAGAGACTGCTGAGATTCCCAGGAAAGACAACGGGTTTGAGATAGACTCACTTGCTGCAAACCCAGGTTGTTCCTGTTCAACTTCCTCCGCATGCTCCGGACCCAACTCCTGAGCGTTTGCCTTAAGATCGTTCTCCTTGATCTGAGCCCCTTCTTCCTGAGTGAACACCTCCTGATTTTTCTCTAGATTTTTCCCACTTTTCCTTTGCCTTCGGTGACGACGATGTCCAAGAGGGCACTCCCGGGCCAGATGTCCATAATTATGGCAATGATGACATCTAAAAGGGAGGTTTTCATAGTTCAGGGTCTGAATAAACTCTAGACCTTGATACTTCAAGATCAGCATCCGCCAAACCTCCTCTGGGGTTTAAACTTACCAGGAGATGGGCAACACTCCAGTCATGAGTGCGTAAATATGATCTGTCAGTGTCGAGAAACTTCCCCAGCGTATTACTAATTGAAGAGAAGGCCGAATCGGTCCAGAATTGCATAGGTAGACCCGGTAATTTTACCCAGATTGGAGACTCCGCCGTTTTTTCTTTCTGGGCATCAAACAGAGGCGTCCATTTTCTGAATAAGATTGGCCTCTTCCCAAAACTCCAGTGCTTTTCCAGCACCCATTCAACATGCTCCTTTTGCCCAAACCGAATGCAAAACCAACCTCTGTCTAGATTCTTGATCTCTTCTGGCTGACCCAGTGCATCTTTCCATTCTCACTGAGCCCAATCCTTGATGAAAGCAACCGAGAACTTTCTTCCATGAACTCTGCCAACTAAGAAGGTTTCTGAGGCTTCCATCCCCTGATCTATACGGATATCCACTCCAAAAATGCAGCTAGGCCTCACCTCCTTTTTTCTGATAAGTTTGGTCTTCTTCCTCTTCCCACCCACTACCTCCATCTTGGCTTCTCCCTCTCCTGGATTCTAGTTAGCAAGGGCAACTGTCTCTGCTGCCCTAAATGCTTAGTTCGCCTTCCAACAGGGTCATTGTTGTCTTCATCCGCCTCCACAACCATCCTTTTTACCCCAACAGCAGAGGCTGAGGCCAGACTTCGCACTTGTCCCTCTTCTCCGGATCCTTTCGGCTCCCCTCCTGCCTCTTCATTGGACGTAGACCTCGACAGGCTGGGGAGCATTCCTTTCAACATCAGGTTTTTTGCAGGGATCCTTTCCTGAGTGCCTTTTTTCAAACCTCCTTCTTCCACCACCTCGTCAAGGAAACCTGACTTCACTGCGCTATTCGGAAAGAAATGGAGCAGATTTTTCTCGGACACATCATGTCCCCAGCAGGCGAGAAGGTCTTCTAGCGCTGGTTCTATGTCCACTGACTCGCATTCGTGAAACCTCTCCCGCTCTTCACATCGACCAGAATCCATTCAAAGCGTTATATTAACAGTGAAAAAAATCTGACCTGCAACTCCCAAAAACTTCTGACCTACAGCTCCCTGCTCCTGTGGCTCATCCATGGGCCACCAACCCATACTCATTTACCAAGTAATGAGAAATCTTAACAAATCCACAGAGCTATACTAGTTTATGCCATCACATATTTATTGCTCAACTCAACAAAACCATATTTATTGCTTGCTCAACTCAACAAAACCATATTTATTGCTCTTTCATTTCATTAAAGCCAAAAATCGCTGAAAGGTCACCCAGGAAAGCCCCTTCAAAATACATGGTAAAAACGTAGTTGTCATTAGGGTATCCACAAAATTCAAGAAATAATAATGTGACAGATCGCTGTTTGGGTGCGTTATGCTTGCAATTATAAAACAATAAAATATCAACAAACCACTTTATGAGAACCAATAAAATGCCTCTGTTAGCTTGAATTTGACATTAAACGGCTTGAAAGAGCCCTTGATTTTTTTTTGTATTTAATGAGCCGGTAAAATGCCTCTGTTGCCTTTCAATCTGACCTTAACCCGCTTGAAATAGACCTTGATTTTCATGTATTTCATGAAGCCAGTAAAATACCTCTGCTGCCCTTGAATATGACCTTAAACCGCTAGAAATAGACCTTGATTTTGTTGTATTTCATGATTCCATGACTGGAGTTTGTGCACAGCACAAAAGCGTAAGGAAGGGAACCCTAATCTTGAAAATATCTACGAAAGAAATTAAAAAATGAAAGAGATGAGTGTGGCCCATTTGAAAACACCACTCTGAATGATAAACCTCCACATCTGTGAGCTGCCATGGCAATGTCATCTACACATTCTGTGATAAATCCTGTGAAAGCATCTGTCAAATGCAACCTGTAACCTCCAGAAAGGTAATGAAACCAACAGGAAAACAACCGTTCTTCAAAACTGAGCAGAATTATAAAAGATAAAAAGAGATCAAGAAGTCAGATTAAAGATCAAAGTATATCATGTCGGTAGATAAGATTAAACCAGAAAAAGATGCGGCACTGATTCATTCAACTTATTTTGATATGAGGACTTACCACTGTCCCTCTGCTTTCTTTTTCCTGAGAAGAGTAGAAATAGATTATGAGAAAGAAAGAAATATAATTATGTCCAATTCCTTTCGTTCTGTACACTGACATTTTAGGAGGATTACCTTGCCTGTTCCCTAAAGATTCAGGGCATTCAGATGCCCTGCAACAGCTGAGTGTAGTAGTTTTGAATTTTGCGTCAATTACACAATAAGGACCGTGAAAATGCTAGTCTGAAACACCAGACCATCGTCACGAACAGAGCTCACAGAGCAGTTCTCGTGGCCATTATAAAGCTGCAACAACAGTAATGCAATTGGTACAGTTTAAATAGTTGGTTAATTTGTATCAAAACATTTTTACATGGTTTACCAAAATAAATATTATATAGATTATTATATTTATTTTCATATTATTAATTTATAAATAGATTTTGTTACAATACTATGCTTTATCAATGTTATATGTTTAAAAAGTCATAACTCATTTCATATGAGACTATGACACTGATTCATATAATGTTTTTTTAATTAATCAATTTAATTAAAGGGCAAAAAGAAGTAAAGATAAATCTCAACCTTTGATATGTGAATATTATTAAGAATATTCTAAAATATGAAGTTAAATCTTACCATCCACCAACTTATACCATTAGGCCTGTCTATTTTGGAATAAGTTTCCAGAATTTTAATTTATTTATCAATTCACTGAATATTTTAGAATATTTTTTAGTAGTATTCACAAATAGAAAATTGAGATTTATCTTAAAAATAGTTATAATGTTTCTTCCCTTTCAATTAAATTGATTAATTAAAAAATATGTCATGTGAACATAAGTTATCAGTTTTAGGGCATGTGGTATCAATAAACCATAGTATTGGACTTGGTATTGTAAGAAAGTCTATTTATAGGTGAATAATGATAATTTAAAATAAAGTTATAATTTAGTTAACTTTTATAAAAATAAAATGAATCTTGGCAATGCAAGTGGGCTTAATGGTTAAGTGGATGTGTTTCCTCCTAAGAGGTCATATGTTCAAAATTAGAGGGAGTAGAGTATGTGCATGTGTTTGCATGGAAGAATTAATATGTGAGTTAAACATATATACAAATAAAAAGGTTCTTCCATTTGAAATTCATCTTATCGATCCATCACATTTAAATTATAATTGTTTTAAATTAATGTTGAGCTAAACATATATATAATTAATGGGTCCATCATTGATGAGCTAAACATATATACAATTAAAAATTTTCTTCCATTTGAAATTCATCTTCTGGATCCATCACATTTAAATTATAATTGTTAACGTTTCAAACCATCAAGTGTGGTTCATCTTCAAGACTCCCTAGAGTATCCCTAAAACTGTGTCTGCTTCGCTAAGAACTTGTCTTCCTCAAACATAATGAAGCTAAACAGATATACAATTAAAAATTTTCTTCCAATTAAAATTCATCATATGGATCTATCACATTTAAATTATAATTTTCTTAAATTAATGTTGAGCTAAACATATATACAATTAATGGATCGATCACATTTAAATTATAGTTGTTAATGTTTCAAACCATCAAGCAGAAGAATTAATATATGAACTATATATACAATTAAAAATTTGCGTCCATTTAAAATTGATCTTATGGATCCATCACATTTAAATTATAATTATTGTTTCAAACCATCAAGTATGGTTCATCTTCAAGACTCCATAGAGTATACCCTAAAACTGCTTCTGCTTCACTAAGAACTTGTCTTCCTCAAACGTAATGAAACAAGTTAACGACCCAAGACCCATATGCATATGGTAGGAGTGAAAACCTACCCCTTTAAGGATCACTAGTGGGTAATTCCAAGTGGCGTGGTTTTAATTGAATAACAGTGATGAGTCACCTTGCATTAGCGGATTAAAAAAACGTGTAACAAGTAAAATATAATAAAATAATTCCAACCTAGTATGGTAGAGATGTTATAATTTAATGTAAACATTTTAACTCGGTCAAAATAAACTAAAAATAAAACAATAAAATTAATAATTATATTTATAATTTAATTATAATTGGCCATAATTAATAATTAAATTAGCCTATATCCATCTTAATCCTTGATCTACCAAGCCTTGAGAGGGATAAAAACTCTTAATATGTAAACATCTTTTAGAGGGAAAAGAGATTTGATCCATGCATTTGGTAGATCCAAAGTTAAGATGGATTAGGGTGGTAATAAGCAATATGAGTTCAATAATACTTTTGGACATGACATTTTTTAATTATATTGAAAAGAAAAAAAACATACCTACCTTTCGAATAAATCTCAACCCTCTATGGTAACCACTACTAACTTTTTTAACTAAATTGAAAAACAAAACAAACATAACTAGTTTTGAGATTAATCTCAACCCTTTATATTGATTATGACTAAAAATATTTAGTGAATATTCCATGGAGGCTAAATACCTAACATCCACCTAATAATTATTAATAATTAAAATTCTAGAAGTCTTATTCGAAAATAGAAGTTGTAAATATAATATTTTATGGTGTAAATTTATGTGGCAAAGGGCTATGTGGAAGTGGATTTGTTTATTATTAGGTTTAGTCATTTTAATTAAATAATTGGATAAGAGTTTTCAAAATTTATAACTTTTTGAAAACTAGAATTATGTTTATTTACATTGTTTTATTTATATTATAATATTTATGCCTCCAAGCTATGGAAAGGGAATGTTGAAGTGAATCCAAATAATTGTATTGCTTAAATAAAATATAGAGTCTAAAAATTCTATGTTTTTATGTTTTTTTGCTATACGACAATACAATTCTTTATGAGATTGTTATTTTTTTATTGGTTGAAATGCATTTTCTTAATGCTTAAATTGATTCAAAATCTTCAAAATCTTAGGCAATTCAATTTGTACATATTTAACAACTCAAAATTTCCATTTTAAATTTTTTTGACACGTAAAACTAATTGGAAAATATGCATGGGAAAGGGAAAAAATGTAGAACATTTAGATTATACTGAAGAGAAAATGTGTTTTTTAGAAGGTTCATGAATAACCAATAGATAATTCATTTACTTAAAAATAGGAGGAGAGAGGCAATGTCAATAGTGGTAACAAAAGCAAAGGTATTGGCATGTGAGAATGCATTGCTTACAATCCATTATTTTCTTATAATCCCAAACTAATAAACTAAACATGAGGGATAACATATTTTGTTCCTCCTATAACATGTCAATTCACTAGTACTCAAAATATATTCAAAATGGAATGTATGGAACTTGGACCATAGTAGAACTATAAAACTATAATAATGAATCTTTTTTATGTCAAATTTAGATGAAATATTTTCCACAAAGTTTTTCTTAGGGGAATTTATCCTACACCACACCTACATGCCATTGAAAAATAATTGATTTTTTTAGGGGCATTTATCTTATAATCACTTTCTCATTTGTCAAAGTTAATGGATCCTCTCAATTGTCAAATGCGCTTTAATCTAGTTTCTCTCGTAGATCCTAGGTTAATTACTTAGATATAAAGTTAGTTTTGGACCAACGAGATTGAATAGTTGTGGTTTTTCAAGGGTTCACAAACTTTGATAAAAAATCATAATAGATGTTAATGGATTGTTGATCCTTCCCAAGATCCTCTATTGATCTGAATTTAAAATCCATCTATGGTCAACCTTATTGTAACCTTATTGATGTAACATACTCAACCTCTTAATATGCAATTAACATTGTAGAGTATCTAAACCCAACCTCTTAGGTCACCCTAAGGACGCGAAGTTATAAAAAATTATCTTCCTGCAACCACTATAAAACTTATTTTTGAGTCTACCATTGTATTTAGATGGTCAAGAGATTTTTAGTAATATAAATTTCATATCCATCAAAACCCTAGACAACAACTTATGGCCATTTGAAGGTCTTTCCCATATGTGCTAAGTTGGCATATGTACTGACCATGTGTCACCACCCTATTGGATCACATCAGCCTACTATTATGCCCTTGTAGGTATACCGAGATGTCGAATTATCAGGCCATGAAGAGGAGACAAGAGTCTATGAACATCTCAATACCCTAATTCCCAATAGTTTGATACTCTATAGAAGGTAGTTCCAATGTCATAATATTTAAGTTGATATGTCAATAGTTGGGACCCCTGGCCTACGGTTGTTACTAACCATAAAAAAATAAACAGTGGCTCTACCCAAAATCTAACATCTCCACATTTTTAAATGTCAATATCGCGATAGTAGGGACCATGAAGTCCACATCACTTCCTACCACATCTTCTAGCCATGTTGACATCACATCAACATATCATTTCGACGCCATGTCATTCATGACCTTCTTCATGCAATGTCATCATAATGCATTAGTTGCCATATGGTATGCTTGGTTAATATCATATCACCACATTTAGTGTCACTTAGCGTGCCACACTAGACCAATATTGGGACCAATAGTTTCGAGGGTGGGAGAGGAGATGGTTACAATATGTTCTCCCAACACCCAATCTCCAATAGCTTAATATTCATAACTTTTATTTCTTGAACTCCATTATGGTTAGGTAACGCTTTCAATAGGCTAATGGGTTCATTAGTACCAAGAATTTTCACTTGTCAACACTACGTGGGAGGGAAATCACCCAATAGTTGATAGTTTACATTCAACATATGATGGGAATATTTCCATCCATCAATCATCTTATCGATCTTTGGTAGAACCAAGTTCATTCTTATAAATATTTGAGGGATTTCCTGATATCCTATTTCTTGATAATATGGATCTTGATAATCCACATAATTGATATACCCACATCTTTACTTTCTCATGAGTTATCATTATGCTCCTATGTTTTCATTGTAGCGGCTACAACCACCCTCCAAAATTTTGGCTCAGAGCCTACATTAGATCATGTGATCATTCGTCATTGCTCAATTATTGGTAAGCTGATGATTTCAAGCTCCCCTCCTTGATCTTAAGAGTTGTCTGCGTTCTCATCTTTATGCAATATGTGTCATCTTTGGGCATAGTGGTTGTCGTTTTTCATGCAAAGTGAATGTTGTTTTGCTTCAAGGGAAAGCATGTGCACATGAGTGGTTGTCATCACATAGACATGTTTCACACTCACTTCACGCACTCTTGTCACGAAGGTTGTTACATCAAGAAATGTATGTCTTATGCATTTTGGATGGTCTACGTTGTGTCACTAAGTGTCTGTGTGCGATCACAATCAAGTCCTATCAATGTTTACACATGTTTAACTCATCTCACACTTAGTGATTTTCCCAAGCAACCTAGCCTCATCGAGCTTCCTGGAACTGTGCACTTTGCTTCTGCAACCATCAAGATTCCTCCCTTGCCTATAGAAACCCCGTAGTGCGCAAAGACACTAACCTCTCTTGTCTGCCGAAACCCCGCAAGCCATAGAGACCTAGCGAGCACTGCTCTCCAAAAATGCGCAGAGTAGTTAGGCAGTTGGCATTGCTCTGCAGAAATGTGCAGAGCAATCCAGCTGCACTGCACTCAAATTGCAGAGAGGTGTTCTCCCAGGACCCCCAATCCCGTAGCAGTGTCCTATGCCTAAAAACTATGCAGTGTTGTCTAAGTTGTCTTGTCGGTCTTGCATGTAGAAACTGTGCAGACAGACCTGTCAAGGCCTCATTCTGACAATAATCATTGTCCATTGAAATTGCGCAGATCTACCTCTCAGTGACTATAGGAAAAGGTGACATGCTGAGATCACTCCCAAGGAGTTGAGGAGAAGAACCAAGGAACCAAGTAATGGAAAATATCAGGACCACATGCAAACTCCATTGGATGCATGATCATCTTAAGGGTAAGTATGGTAAGTAAATAACACCTTTCGAAGTACACCTCTTAGTTGAGTTTGCAGGACTGCTTGTCATTGTCATATCATCCTTTCCTCAGTAACATGCATGTGTGCAAACATGAAAGGTCATCTTATGTGTTTCTTCTACATGTGTTTCTTCGTTTTTACTTGTTTTATGAACTGTCATCTTCGGCATGCTAATTGCTATGGCATGCTTGGGACCTCATTCTAGTCATGATGAGGGTTGTGTTTGAGTTGTGCTCACTATGTAAAGCATCTGTCGCACTCACACACGAAGTTGTATGCACTCTCGCACAAGAATTGTCGCGGTCATTCAAAGATCTATCACAAGTGTCATGCTTGTGACTCACACCGTCAGTTAGTCACACTTAGTATATGTTGTCTTGATGGTTTGAGGTGTCTTGTTGTTGAGTCATGTTGAGAGTGTGTTCGCAAGGTCATATATGCACAAGTTCACTTGCTCACACACTTAGTCATTTTGTTGAAATTATGATGAATGTATCACCCTCCAACAGTCGGACCTTCGTTGAGTTGCATTATGTAGTTTCAGCTCTCAGTGATCATGTACTGCTGCCCACAATTGCACAAATCTTGAGGCTGCCTCCTAGGCAGTCTACGCTGTGCAATCCTAGAAACAACTCGACCGATTGTCATCCAGAATAGCATAGAAGTTTCCCAGCAAGCCATCTCAACCTGCGCTGCCTGCAAGCACATCAGCCATGTCTCCAGCTGGTCAACCAGATAGTTTGACTAGGCAGTGACCCTCGGCCTCACTCCTCCAAAAAATTGTGCAGAAGCTGCCAAGCATGCCTACTCTCGATGACTGAATAAACTACGTAGACATGTTGGAAAAACACCTTGTGTCTATCATTGCATTGCTCAAAAAAATTGTGTAGTTTTTCCAGCCAGTCACCTAGTCAGCCAGCGTGCTGCTCACCCGGAAAACTGTGCAATTTTCATGAGCAGTCCCCCAGCTGCCCAGCATCCCGCTCAACTTAGAAACTACACAGGGATGTCCAGTAGGCTAGTCTCCCATATCTGCGCAAGTTTTTCTAGCATCCTCCCGCAGCTCGTTGCCATCTCCCTTGAGAAATTGTACAGTTTTTGTTTCCAGTATTCCCCTGCTGCCTGCACTGCCTCCCTGAAAAAATTGCATAGATCTGCCCTCCAGCTGAGCTAGATCCTGTCGACATTCACTACTGATCCAAATTGCCCATCTCAGCCTCCCAATGACCTCTGCATAGTTTTCATGGACAGTGCCTGGAGCTTGCATCCTGACTTGAAATATTCCTTGCACTAATGCAGAGCCTTGTCCTCTCTCCCGGTTGCCTACATCGGAAAGCGAACGATAATGCATCATAGTAGACTAGGAGATTTATTGATTTGATGTCATCTCATCATGAGTGATTGCATATACAAGTACATGGATGAGACATGGTGTGATGATGAACGAGATGAACAAGGAGTGCATGTAAGGAGACTTGTTCACGAACAGACGAACACATGTAGCATGCCAAAGTAAAAGTGAAGGAGCAACATGCGCATGCAACATCAAGGGGACTCTAAGACCATCAAAGACTCCATACACCTTGCCATGTGGAGGTGAAGCTATGATACACCAAGAGCACATCCATCACTCAACAACACTGCAGCTCGACATGCACACAACCAACAACATGAACATACCAGCTCTGTCGTGTCGAGTCATGTCATGAGTCATCTCAGCCACATCACTACTGTGGGCCATACTGTTGTAATCAATGTAATGTAACATGGAATTCCAAGAGACCCACATGTAAAGTTGACAAGTCATGTAAGTCAAACAATCATGAGGGAATTCAGACAGTCACAAGGATCAGTTTCACCCTTGGCTATATATACCCCTCATTTGTACATGCAAAATACTTTTCACCTTGGCTCCTCACACATAGCCTTGAGAGTTTGTAATCTTTTCTTTGAGAAGCGAGCAGTGGCTCCAATGCCCCGCTATCGGGGTTAGTGATGTAATGGTATACAGATGTGTCTTGGAACTTTCACTTAATTCAGAAGCCTGTTAACAGGCTAGAACATTTTCACACATGTATTGTATTTGTTTGTAAGAGTATTCTTTGGACACTTGTAATGCATGTTGCTTTAACCTGTATTGAGACAGTTGAAATATTTCGGTTGTTTTAGTACATATTCTATTGGAAATGTGTTGTATCAGTTGTTAACGTTGTCTCACCCGTGTGGGATATCCCTCTAGACACTCGATAGATTCATTCTTGTAAAATTGTTATAACGTCCGTCACACTCGTGTGGACTATTCTGCTGGGTGTTGTATGTGCTATATGTTCACTTTGTGTTTGCGACTACTACATCCATGTGGACTACTTTGCTCAAAGCTACGCATGTCATGTTATGTTGTGTGTCTCTGGAAAAGTTGGGACTATTCCCTTTCAACTTGAGACTCACTTCTACCCTTTCCCTCTGCAATGAAAGAACTTTGACACAAGTGACACTTAGCACTCACCAGGCACATGAACCTCGATCTTCGAAGACAAAGAAAACCACCCTCATGTGCTAAAAAGTAAGAGCTAAGGCTTATCTTTAAGATAATGGAAACTGAGCCATCATACCAGATGGGACTCCTACACCAAACAGTGTGAGGTCTAGTTGGGACTTCATACTGTGGAGATCCCATGAATGTTGGCAAGTCCAACACCATCAACATTTTTGGTGCTAGAAGGAGGGCCAAATGACAAGTTGAGTCCTCACAATCTGTTTTGAATCTTCTCATGCTTATCATGAATAAACATATAATTTCTCTTCCCGAGTGCATGTCTTATGGAAACGACTTTGAAATCTCAGAAGAGCTCTAGAATAACTTGTCGCATAAAACATATGATGGTGGAGGTCGACTAGCCTTGGTTAGACACATGGTTGGCCTTGTAGGCTCTCATGAAAGACATGAAACCTTTGAATATTACATAACCTACGCGTTGTTCACATACACGCTTCAAGGGCACTCACTACATTGGTGTGCCACGGTGCCTGAAAAATCTATTCACTCTCTCCCTAATATAGTCACAAAGAGAGACCATGATTTCAATCATTTTGACCATCAAGCACTCAATAAAGAAATTTTAAAATTACAGAAAGCACCTGATGAATCTGTTGAGAAATTTCACACACGCTTTTGTAATCTTGCATATCGATTTCCTGAAGATGAAATTGATTGGAAATTTATTGATGGAAGATTTAAGTATCTTCTTTACATATCCAAAAATACACAATTCTTGGAATCATTCAAATACATCCCAGCAGACCTTGGTGTTAGAGCTGCTAAATCTAATACGGACAAGGTCATTGTCACAAGTGACTGTCTATCCTCTTCTCATCAAACAACTTTTATTCTGTAGTGCGAGGTGGGAGAAGGTGTGCGTACATTTGTTGAGCTGTCACATCCTCCTACTCCACCTGCTCTTAATATCTACGTAGAGTTGGCTTGCAAACCTGCTGGTTGTCATGTGGACTTGTTACCTCAACCTCTGTCCCCATGCTCTTCTGATCCTTCAAATTGTATTGTCTTGTGTTTTTCCATTCTGGACTCCACACTTGTTGTGAAGGAGGATCAGGTTGTTGACGGAATGAGTTTTGCGCAACCAACCTGTGCTATCATTCATGATTAGTGTGTTCGATAATATAAAGAAGAACCCGTGGAGAAGGATGAATCCCTTCCATCCATGCCTCATCTGCTCTATCCTGGCATCCCTTATGATCCTGCCAATTTTGATCCTTCCTGTGAAAACTCATTTCTTGATGTTTCTACTTTTGATCGTTCATAGGACACATCGGATGTCATTGTATCATTACATCATAGAGAGGACACATCTTCCTGTAAAAATATGTTCTATCTGTCATCTATCATTTCTAAAAACACAAAGGGTGAACATCCTTGCTTATTATCTACCCCTCTGCACGATTTATCAAATCATGAGGATGCTGACAAACATCTCAAATTTTATGATCGTGGTTGTCGTGATATCTATACTTCTTCATTTGATCATGATGTTGATTCACTCATTGTTAATCTATTTAAGCCACTAGTATATGATGATCTATCTATTGACGGAGTGGAAACCCCACAGGTTTTCAAGGCACTTCATCTTGGGCTGATGGTTATGTTAGGCCCTCGCTGTCCTGAGTTTAGTTCCACTTCCGATCAGAAAATTTTTGAAACACCCAATGCTCCTCATCGCTCTATTCTTTGCATTGAAGATCAACCAAACACCTAGATTTCACTTCCTCCACTCGAATCACATGATCCCATTACTCAAGCTTTGGAGGAATCTTACACAATGAACATGCTTGCAAAGCATAAGCTATTGGTCTTTCTCATGTTCGCTCATATGTCACAGTCCAAAGAGTGTGTATGTTTATCATCTGCACGCAGTGCATTGCAATGCCATGGTACATCTTCAAAATGTTTGTTTTGTTCATTCGCTCTTTTCTATTATGTGGATGTTTTAGAACTCAAAGCGTGTTGGTCTTCATTGATCTGTATTTCTTGTTCGCTGGTTTACATGCATATCTTCCTTGTCAACCATACCTTCACCAACATAGGCCAGCTAATCCATCGGTGGCTGCATTGCAAATATCACTTCACGTGAGTAGGCCGATGCACTGTTTAGCATAGAAGTAGTAGTATTTTCTTCTTTGCTTTTCTTTTCCTTCTAGTTTGCATATTTGTTTGGTTGCTTACTTGGTTTGGTTTGCTTGCTTGATTTCTTTTCTTATTTTTTTTGCTCTCACTTTACTTCTACTTTTTTCTTTCTTTGCTTGCTTGTACCCATAGGTTAGCCTCTCATGAAATCGTGTTTGGCTCTTGAGACAAGCTGGTCAAATCTAAGAGGACTTGTACAACTATCAGCATCTGGTTATCTATTTTCCTCTCTCATTATGAAGAATTTGTTTTCTTCAGTCGATGATTCCTTGATGGAAAATGCATTCTATTCAGAGTGAGTCTTAGTGAAGACACAACGCTTTCATTGTTAACTAGCATCACCTACTTTGATCAGTGCTTTTGGGTTAACCCTTGTCATCTCAGTCAAGTAGAGTAAGGTGAAGGGGAAAACCTTAACAAACTCTCCTACTCTCAATAAGTTGGGATCCCTCTTCTGCCTCTAAAATACATAAGTGCCTACACATATTTAAAAAAAATAAAAAAAAATTAAATTAAAAAAAAAAAAAAATTAAAAATGAATAAGGCAAAAGAAGAGAAAGGCTTCGTATGCAGAGAGGTGATACAAGTAACTCTGTTGGGGTACTGACCAGGATCGTTAGCAACAGAGTGATGTTTGTGTTCCTCCGTGACTTTGTTGGGCTACTGTGCAGGCCTGCTGGTAGCAGAGCAACACTAGAGATGAAACTTAAACTCTGACGGTTATATTACTTGTGCATCAATATATCCCTCATCCCCAATCTAAATAACTAAGTTGACTTGGCTTGGAATGTGTGCTAACTGATCAAGAGAATGGTAGGGACTACATCTTTCACACAAGCTAGTGAAAAAGCCATCACGATCAAAGAATCAAGCAATACTTCCAGAAGGGTTAGACTTGTTTTTCATTAAACAAGGTCCACTCAGAGAACTAGAGTTCTACCAATGTGTTGCTAAGTGTTGTAGCGGCTACAACCACCCTCCAAAATGTTGGCTCGCATACAATTTTCGGAGCGTACCTTGGATCCTGTGATAATTTGTCCGTGCTCACTTATTGGTAAGTTGATGATTTCAAGCTCCCCTCCATGATCTTAAGAGTTTTCTGTTTTCTCATCTTTATGCAACATGTGTCATCTTTGGGCATAAGGGTTGTCATTTTTCATGTAAAGGGAATGTTGTTTTTCTTCAAGGGAAAGCATGTGTTCATGAGTGGTTGTCATCACATAGATATGTTTCACACTCACTTCACGCACTCTTGTCACGAAGGTTGTTTCATCAAGAAAAGTATGTCTTATGCATTCTGGATGGTCTACATTGTGTCACTAAGTGTCCATGTGCAATCACAATCAAGGTCTATCAATGTTTACATATGTTTCACTGATCTCACACTTAGCCATTTTCCCAAGAAACCTAGCCCCATCCATCTTCCCAAAACTGTGCGCTTTTCTTCTGCAACCATCAAGCTTCCTCCCTTGCCTACTGAAACCTACAATGCGCAAAGACACCAACCTCCCTTGCCCGCTGAAACCCTGCAGTGCGCAAAGACACCGATCTCCCTTTCCTGCTGAAACCCCGCTACCCACAGAGACCCAGCCAGAACTGCTCTCCAAAAATGTGTAGAGCATTCATGAAGCTAGCACTACTCTCCAGAAATGTTCAGAGCAGTCCAGTTGCAATACACTTAGAAATTGCAGAGAGGTGTCCTCCTAGGATCCCCAATCCCGCAACAGTGTCTTGTGCCTCAAAATTGCATAGTTTGTTCCAAGTTGCCTTGTCGGCATTACATGCTGAAACTACACAGACGAGCCTCCCAAGGCCTCATTCCGACAGTAGTCACTAACCGCTAAAATTCCGCAGATCTACCTCTCAGTGACTACAGGAAAAGGTGACATGTTGAGATCACTCCCAACGAGGTGAGGAGAAGAACCAAGGAACCAAGTAATGGAAAATATTAGGAATGCATGCAAACTCTGTCAGATGCATGATCATCTTGAGGATAAGTATGCTAAGTAAAGAACACCTTTCGAAGTACACCTCTTAGTTGAGTTTGCAGGAATTCTTGTCATTGTCATATCATCCTGTCCTCAGTAACATGCATGTGTGAAAACGCGAAAAGTCATCTTATGTGTTTCTTCTACATGTCTTGCTTCCTTTTCACTTCTTTGGCTAACTGTCATCTTCGTCATGTTGATTGCTATGCCATGATTGCGACCTCATTCTGGTGATGATGAAGGTTATTTTTGAGTTGTGCTCGCTATGTAAAGCATTTTTCACACTCACACACAAAGTTGTAAGCACTATCGTGCAAGCATTATCACGGTCGTTTGACGATCTATCACAATTGTCACGCTTGTTGCTCGCACCATCAGTCAGTTACACTGAGCATATGTTGTCTTGATGGTTTGAGGTGTCTTGTTGTTGAGTCATGTTGAGTGTGTGTTCGCAAGGCCATGTATGCACAAGTTCACTCGCTCACACACTTAGTCATTTTGATAAAATTCTAATGACCAGATCACCCTCCAACATTCAGACCTTTGCTAAGTTGCATTGTGTAGTTTCAACCCTCACTGATGATGTAATGTTGCCCAGAATTGCGCAAATCTTGAGGCTGTGTCCTAGGTAGTCTGTGTTGCGCAATCTTGGAATCAACTCTACCAACTGTCACCCAAAACAACACAGAAGTTTCTGAGCAAGCCATCTCAACTTATGCTCCCTGCAAGCACATCAACCAACCCTTGAGCTGGTCAACTAGAGAGTTTGACTGAGCAGTGGCCCCAGGCCTCACTCCTCCAAAAAAATGCACAGAAGATGCCAAGCATGCCTGCTTATGCTGACTAAAGAAACTGCGTAGACATGTCGGATAGACACCCTATGTCCATCACTGCACTGCCCTAAAAAATGGCATAGTTTTTCCAGCTAGTCACCCAGTCAGTCGACTTGTTTCTTACCTGAAAAACTGAACAATTTTTATGAGTAGTCTCCCAACTACCCAACATCTCACTCAGCTCAGAAACTGCACAAGGATCTCCAGCAGGCCAATCTCCTAGCTCTGCACAGTTTTTCTATCAGCCTCCCATAGACCGCTTCCATCTCCCTAGAAAAATTTCTCAATGTTTGCCAACAACCCACTGATAGCTCCCTAGAGAAATTACACAATTTTTACTACCAGTCTCCCCCTATTGCCTGCACTGTCTCCTCAAAAAAATTGCACAGATCTGCCCTCCAGCCAAGCTAGATCCCGCAGATAGTCATTGCTGATTCATATTTCCCATATCAGCTTCCCAGTGACCTCTATGTAGTTTCCATGGACATTACCCAGAGCCCGCATCTTGACTTGAAATATACCTTGTATAGTTATAGTGCCTTGTCCTCTCTCCTAGTCACCTGCATCCGAAAGAGAATGACAATGCATCATGGTAGATTAGGATATTTATGGATTTGATGTCGTCTTGTCATGAGTGATTGTAGATACAGGTACATGGATGAGATATGGTGCGCCAATGAATGAGATGAATAAGGAGCGCATGCAAGGAGACTTGTTCGCGAATGGATGAACACATGTTGCATGTGACGTGCACATGCAACATCAAGTGAACACCAAGACCATTGAAGACTCTACACACCTTGCCATATGGAGGTGAAGCTATGATACACCAAGAGGACATCCATCACTCAGTAGCACTGTAGCTCAACATGCACACCACCACCAGCATGAACATACCAACTCTGTTGTGTCAAATTATGTCATGAGTCATCTCGGCCACATTACTACCATGGGCCATACTGTCGTAATCAATGTGATGTAACGTGGAAGTCTAATAGACCCACATGTAAAGTTGAAGAGTCATGTAAAGCTGAAGAGTCATGTAAGTCAAACAGTCACAAGGGAAGTCGAACAATCACAAGTTTTAGTTTCACCCTTGGCTATATATACCCCTCATTTGTACATGCAAAAGACTTTTCACCTTGGCTCCTCCCACATAGCCTTAAGAGTTTGTAATATTTTCTTTAAGGAGCGAGCAATGGCTCCAACGCCCCACTATCGAGGTTAGTGATGTAATGGTGTACGGATGTTTCTTTGGAACTTTTTCTTAATTCAGAAGCCTGTTAACAGGCTAGCACATTTTCGCACATGTATTATATTTGTTTGTAAGACTATTCTTTGGATGCTTGTAATGCATGTTTCTTTAACCTGTATTGAGACAATCGAAATATTTCGGTTGTTTTAGTACATATGATATTGGAAGTGTGTTGTATAATTTGTTAACATTGTCTTGCCCGTGTGGGCTATCCCGCTGGACACTCGACATATTCATTCCTGTAAACTTGTTATAATTCTTGTCGCACTCATGTGGACTATTCTGTTGGGTGTTGTACATGCTATCTGTTCACTTTTTGTTTTGACTTCTGCATCCGTGTGGACTACTCCGCCAGAAGCTGCGTATGTCATGTTGTGTTGTGTGTCTCTAGCAGAGTTGGGACTATTTCCTTTCAACCCAAGACTCACTTCCACCCTCTCCCTCTGTAGTGAAAAAACTTTGACACAAGTGACACTAAGCACTCATCATGCACACAAACCTCACTATTTAAAGACAAAGCAAACTACCCTCACGTGCTAATAAGCAATAGCTAAGTCATATCTTTAAGATAATGGCAACTGGGCAATCATATCGGATGGGACTCCTACACCAAACAATGTGAGGTCAAGTTAGGACTTCATACCAGGGAGATCCCCTGAATGTTGGTGGGTCTAGTACCATCAACAGTTTGGAACACCATCCCACTGAAAAAATAAAAATTCTAAGTCCATAACCCATCCCAATAGATGGACATCGACTTATGGACATGACCATGTTAACTGATGGTCCTGCAAAATTTTGTTAGTATTGAGAGTTGAATAAGAGGTTTGTGATGGATAATCCTGACATCTAACTTCCAACAACTTGATAATCACTACTTGCTAAAGAACCTTCTAGATAAGTACTTGGTCCCAACCTCCTATTAGCCCATATAGCTAAGTACTTGGTCACAACCTCCTATTAGACCATGTGACTAGGGACTAGGGAAATGACCTCTAGTTCCAAAATTTTGTAGGATACCAAGAAGCAATTTGCAAGACTTTGAATTCTCCAAAATGAGAAAGGAGATTATTACCAAGTTAAAAGAAAAGGGCATCCTCAAAAGGAATCTCCACATTTCCCAATCTCTTGGCATTGCCTCTCAAGCCATTTATGAGTATATAAATTGAGTCTAAAATCCCTTTTACTTTTCCAATTTCATTTTAAATACTTTAGTGTCCACACTAACAAGGAAGGCTCACAAAAATCCTTAAATACTTGATCACAACTAACCTTCCTTTCAAGAAATAAAAGGGGTCCTAGGACTAAAATCTCCCCATAAATTATAATATTTTTCTTAGCTCTCTTCAATAGTATGCTCTGATTTACATGTTAAAGTTCATTTCCATTTAATTCGTACAAGCTCAATCCTCTAATATTAGACCCGTTGAGGTCCTCTAGTATTTTTGTTAGGGGTCTAATGATAAGGGGCAAGACTTATCCATGATATAACAAGTAAACATTGTTAAAAAAAAATCCTACATCATAGACCCATTCTCATGAAAATTATTACTATTAGCTCAACATCATTATAAAAATATTTATTCATAACATTCCATTAATAACATCATTCATTAAACTATAAACACACACACACACACACACACACATATTGATATTTCACTCAAGAAAGTAAAGTACACTTATCTAATTTTATTTTAATATTTTTCTTGAAATTGAAGAGGAGAGAGCCATTCTCCACCCAACCATAGGCATAGCTACATTGCAATTTTTCTTGTAGCTAGCCACTCACCAAGCTAGATCTAATGACTTAAGGGAAGCTTCATTCAAGTTTAACAAAATTCAACTTAGGGTGGAATTTATGAAGGCCACTCTCCTTCAGTACAGGAATTTAGGATTCTTCTCTTCAACTATTGAACTAGGTTCTAATAGCACAACAAGGTATGTCCACTCTAGGCCTACTTGAAAAGAAAAGTGAGGCATTCACTGAATCCTATTCCCTTGATTCTTCTCCTTTTCCCTATGCTTGAGAAAACAATCATGTATAACTTCTTCCTATCAATGCCAAGTCGAAGGATCCTTCTCTAACTTCTTAGTTGGTTTCAGATTCAATGGGAATTCAATTCCCACACTATTTTCTCTATGATTTAGAGGTTTATATATTCTCTAGTTCTTTTTGTTAAAAAGTCACTCTCCTATCTTGATATCGCTACTCTCCCCTCTTTTATTTTCCTACTCCTCCCCCTTCCCTTCACACACTACTCAACATGAAGATTCTTGGAGTTCCCCTTTCTAATGCATGGATCAACATATTCCTATAGAGTGGCGTGTTCTCCATGCTCCTAGGAAATTTGGTGTTTCAATTTATAGGTCAGGAATTTGGCTAACTAATTCAGATAGATAAAGATACCTCATAGATATCCCCTTACATATTTACCCTCAGTCATCAAGATCTATATTGGTTGTCCTCTTCTTCATCTTTTTGCTATATAATAAATTGAAAATGAATATTTGCATCACATAAAACCTATCAAAGTATCCATGTTGATTATCTACTATATCAGTCTTAATTACATATTACAAAATGTGGTGGTTAAAATATGGTGTTACAATCCCCTCCCCATTACAGGAACATTGTCCCTAGTGTTCTACTATATGTATATTTTACTTTTCCAATTAAATAAAAATGGGTATTCCATTTTCATGCCATCCCCCATTTCCCATGTTGCTTCATTTATTCTAAAGTGCTTCCATTTCACCTTGACGTGCACAATGGATTAGTTCCAAAGAAATGTCTCCCTCCTATCGAGTATGAATTGAGGCTTTAGCTAGAACTCTCTTTCGGGTTCCAACGATATCATATCCCAATCAGTTATGTGATTAGAATCATAAACATATATGTTAAGTAATGACATGTGGAATATATCATGTCTATTAATAGTAGGAGGTAAGGCAAGCATATATGCCACAAGTCAAACTCTCTATATGATCTCAAATGATCCATAATAGCAGGTTATAATTTGGCACAAGTTCCCATTCTTAAGGAACTTATTTTGGTTTTGAACTAAAGATACACATGATATCCCACCTTAAATTCTCTTTGAATTCTCAATTTATCTTTGTAACTCTTTTGATGATTCTAGGCTATTTTTATTTTTTGCTTTATATGCAAAACTCCCTGCTCCATTTCCTTTAATAAGTCAAGTCCAATTGTAATTAAATCCATTATATGGTCCTAAGTAATTGAAGTATTATATTTCCAACCATATAGGGCCTCAAATAGACTCATTTTCAAGGATTCTTGGTGGCTATTGCTATATGCAAGCTCCACTAATTATAGATACTCACCCCATCTACCATGTTTACTCATCACATGCATGAAAAGTATATCTTCAAGGAATTGATCTTTTCTCTCTATTTTCCCACCTCTTATGGATGGTGGGAACTATTGAATGCTACTTGTGCTCAAATTTATTCAAACAAGTTTTTTTTTTTTTAATTTTGAGGTGAATTCAACATCTTGATTGGACACTATTACCTTTAGCATACCATGCAATCTTGAAAATTTCAACAATATCAATTTTCTTATAACTGGATTTTACTATATTGAAATGACCAACATTCCTTAGCTTGTTCGTTACTACCATTATTGAATTGCATTGTCTTAAGTCTTTTGGAAATTTTGTAATAAAATCCATAATTATAGTTTCCCACTTCCATTATGAAATAAAAGGGGTCTACAATGAACCTATTGGATGTCTATGTTTGGCCTTGAATTGATTGCATTCCAAAAATCAAGTGTTGTATCTGGAAACTTCCTTCTTCATCATAAGCCAATAATATAATTTCTTTAGGGCTCTAATTATGCTTTTATAACTTGGATGTCTAGAATAAGGTTTTTTATGGCGTTCATCCAGGATGAGTTTTTTTTATTCAATAACATTTGGTATGTACATCTTTCCTTGATACTTTAATAATGTGTCCTTGGTCATTTGATATCTTCTACATCTTGGTCCTTGAGTTCTTTGATGTAAACATTCCTTAATGTGCTTAACATGTGCATCATTCTACAAGTCATCTTTTATTTTAAATTTCAAATCAATTTCATAAGTGTTTATTGTTTCCATGAGCATTACATACAAGTTGTAGTTTAATGTGTGCCAACCATCTAGATTACCTATCATCTATATGAGGTTGGTTAAACAAATACTTAAGCCCAATGAATCATTCATAAAAAAATCTGCAACCAAGAATGTAATGTTGCCACATATTAAGGGTATGGATAATGGTTGTGAGTTCCAATTCATGTGTAACATAACATTTCTTGTGTTCATTTACCTTCCTAGACTCATAGTTAATTACATATTCATCTTTTATAAGGAATGTTCCTAGCCCTTCTTTGCATGCATCGATGCACATTGGAACTCTTTATGTGGATTTGTTATCTTAATATTGTTGTATTCGTAAATAGATGTTTCAGTTAATAAAAGCTTTATTCACATTATTTTGAACAAAAATACTTTAACCATTTATTTTGTAATGAAGTGATCAAATGATCAATCTTAGAGAATCCTTGGATAAATCTTTGATAATATCCTACCAATCCAATGGATGGTCTCACTTTGGTAACATTTATTAGGGCTATCCAATTCATGGCGGCTTTTATTTTGTTATGGTCTACTACTCTCTATTGTTCAAAAAATACATGACCTAGATAATGAATTTGTTTTTAATATATGTCACAATTGCTAAATTTTGCATAGAGGTCATGTTCCCTCAGCAATTGCAGTACTGTACTCAGTTGATTTTCATGCTGTTCCCTAATATTTGAACTGAGATGAGTATGTTTCCAATGAATTACAATAAAAAAAAAATCCCAGTACTAATTTAAGATGTTATTCATAAAGCACATGAGTGTAGATAGTGAATTTGTGAGTCCAAATGGAACCATCGCAAATTCACAATTTCCATACCTGGTCCCAAACATAGTTTTGTAAATATTCTCATCCTTGATATGCACTTGGTTATAGCCATATGCCAAGTCGATTTTGAAAAATATGGTTCCTCTCATCTAATCGAATAGGTCATCGTTCTAGGAAATGGGTACTTATTTTTAATTGTCATTTATTCAACCTTTTATAGTCAATCAACAGTTTGAGGGTACCGTATTTATTTTTGTCAAATAATAATAATGCTCCACATGGAGACATGCTAGGTCTTATATACCCTTTGTCTAACATTTCCGTCAACAATTTTTTTAATTCAATCAACTCTATAATACTGATCTTGTAAGACATTGTTTTTGGTGTGAGCTCTATTGAAAATTAAATATCTCACTTAGGTGGCAACCTAAGTATGTCTTCAGGAAATACATCTAGGAATTCTTGGAATATGGGATAGTCGACTTCTAACTTTTCTATTCTACTATCTATTGAGTATACTATATTAATAACATACATTTGGTACCCTTTTCTAGTATTTATTCAACTACATTTTTAATATTCTTCTTATATTCATGAGTTTAGGTATGCATCTAAGGATATTAGGCTATCCATTGTCATCCACACACTTCAACATCTTATTGTAGTAGTCTAACTTGACTCAATGCACTGTCAACCAATCCATGCCAATTAAGAAATCATATCATACTAAGGGAAAAATGTTCAAGGATTCCTATTTCTACAATCCATTAATTTTTATTGGGTATGCTTAAACTAATTCTGCCACCTTCCTTTCTGTACCTATAGCTAGTTAGACTAGCTGTAATTTCTTATGCTGATTTTTTTAAAGGGAACAAGCATAAAATATTTTGAGAACAACATAGGTATAGTTAGTTCTAGGGTTAATTAAAATAGAAACAAAATTTTAAGTGATTTTACCTTCTACTTCAATCATTGATGCTTGATGGTCTACTTTTTTTGTTCTCATCAACTGCATAAATTCAAGGCATCATTTGTGCTACATCATCAACAATAGTGACTTGTTGTAACTAATAAATTTTCTTGTCATCGTCATGATTATGGGGACAATATTAGAGTTGGTTGTATTCTCTATAGCCCCAACATATCAAGGGTCCAATTTTTTGATCCATTGTTTTTTATCCAATGTTTTATGTCATTTTATTTTGACTTTGCATAGGGTAATTATGTTGGAATTTTATTTTGACTAGGTAGCTTACCATGGTACCCTTTCCTAAGGTTTTGTGTTGTTCCAATTTAAATTCTTCCCTTTTAAACTAGATTTGTCTTTCTTCTTCAAGGGATTCAATAGATTTGGTATACACCTTTATTTCTCATGACTATATTTTTCCTCTCTTATTTTATCATCAAGTGTTTTAGATTCGCCAAATTCTATTTAAACCTAGTAAGGCTAAGGTAGCCCAATGAAAAATCATTGAATTTTGATTCTATCATATTTAATATATGGAACATAGCATAGTAGCTCCAAAAACATATTGCCATACTCTTCAATGGTCAATTGTCCCAACTTCAAATAATGGAACTCCTTGATTTCCCCACCATGGTATCTTTCAGATAGGTACTTCCTGTATTCCTCAAATTCTTTCCAATTGATATTCCTTTCACTTATTCCTATTAAATTCTTAAGGTATTCCCACCATATAGAATCCTTTCCACCCATGTTTAATATATTGAGTTGAGATTCCATATTCTTCGACCAATTGTGTATATAGAAGTACTTCTTCATTCCCAACACTGATTTCTTTGCTTCTTCACCTCTCTTGATTTCACCATCAAAAGTAGGTGGACTTGCCTTATTCAACTCTTCATGTAGCATATCCTTCAAGTGCTTTCTCTTCCTCTTCTTATGTCAGGATGATTTAGGATTAGTAATTGATAGTTCATCTAAACTAGTTGTCTATTCACTATAAGAATCTATGGATCATATAATTAGATGTGGCTAAATTTTTGCCTCTTTTCCTTGTTGTATCTCTGAGATGATAATGGTCAGCTATCATGCTAGGGAATCTATGATGTAAGGGAATCTATGATGTTTGTTTTGGGGGTTTTGTTTTAATTTGGAGGACCAATGTATGAAACAGATTTAAAACAGTGATGCCTAACCTTTTGAATAGTATTAATATTTAAACAGAGGGCGCTATTAAAATTCACACAGTGATATATCTTGTATGGCGGTGAGAATAAATAGAGAGATGATATGACTATCACAGTCTTCAAATTGAAAATTAAATAATCATAAGTAAGAAAACCTTTAAACTATGTTCAGAAGGTTTAACAAAATATGCTTAAGCTTACAAAAGATGCTGATGATTTTATGATTTAGAGGGAATTAATTAAACAAACAGTTTATATAATTCATTCTCTTTATAGATGATCACTTCAGAAGCTTATAGGAATAAATTGAAACACAATTACTCCTACCTGGTTATCTTTGTAAAACATAAGAATATGAAGAAAACACTGTGAAATAAAACTGGAAAAACTTACAGTAAAAACGAAACTGTATGAATCAGAATTCAGAATCCATTTTCTTTTGTATTAATGATTCAGAAAAGTCAAGTACATTTAATGTTTAGAAATGCTTCTTCAAGGGTGCAACCCTTAATAACTCGTGGAAGAGAGTTATTTATACAATCTTAGAACTGAGAAAATATCTTAAACTATTTTACAAAAATAGATAAATACAAAATCAGGAATATAAATTGATAGTCGATCTGTCACTATTTTGGTGCTGAGCTATTGATGACTGTTGCTAGAAAAACTGAGAACTATTGAACTGGTGATGATTGTTCCTGAAAATATTGAATGTTGTTTGATCACCCTTTTAGTCAAGTAAATCAGTTAACTCTTCCCAGTGTTTCTTATCTGGGATAGATAACTTAGTTACCCTTCTATAAACTTCATCCATCTCTGTATATTTAGTAAAAGTGGGTTTTACTGGAAATATATGCCTAATTTCATTTAGAATGAAAAAGGAATCTTTGAGTGCATTCAACACAACCCTTGGTGTTGCTGCACATCTTATGTTTGAAACTGAAGCTACATTGGTGCCTACCTCTGTAAGCTTTTGAACATAATCTTCAATGGGCATTAATTTTTCATTTATCACAAGCATAGAGGGTAAACCCTTGCTGGTCAAGCGTTCTAACCTACTAAAAATTATTTGAACTATGACATTAACATTGTTGCATTTTTCCTCCAACTAAAGGATGAGGTTTTTCTTGGTAATGATCTTCTTTACTACCAATATAGTTGTTGTCCTGTCATTTATACCCAATTCTTCAAGCTCATAACTTTCTTTAGAATTCAGGAACTTGGTTATTTCATAAACAGCTTCTGGCATGTCCTCAAGCTCTTTAGAAATAGTTTTGAAAGCTTCCTGAGCTTTCTCCAACATGTCTTTTTGATCAAATATTATCTTGATATAGGGCCAGATATCCTTGATTGATTCAGTAATTTCTTCCCATATAATCTCCTTTTCCAAACCTAGTTTGTTTCCAAGGTAAGACTCTTTGATTTCCTTCTGCAAAAATTCAATTTGACTTTTTGTCCTCTGCAACTTGGTAGCATGTGAACTGTCTGCAACTGCCTTCATATGTTTTAATTCCTTCAGTTCATCTTGCAAATTTTTCATTTCAACTGTCTGAATGGACAGTTTCTGGACAGCTTCTACAAGTTGTTCAGCTAATTCTATTGTACCTATAGTTGGTGTTGTGCGTGAGGTAGAAACTCTGGTTATAAAGACTGTAGAAAGATGAACTACATCCATTGCAATTTGAGACCTTTTCACAACTTCCTCTTTCTCTTTGACCAATTTTTACATTTGCTCCTCCATTTGTTTTATTTGCAAATTTTGTTCCATGATGAGCTTCATCATGTCCCATTTCTGAGTCTCAGTTTCTTCAATCTCCTTAGTCATTGGGTCCTCAGAAGCTGGCAGTTTGAGCTGATTCCTTAATGCTGAGAGCTCAACATTTTTCTTCATGACAAGTTCTTCCAAAACATTTATATTTGAGGGATCATATCCCATCTTCAACACCAGATCTTCCAATGATTTGATCTTGGTGTCCTTTTCCAGTGAGGAAACTTTTTCCAACTTGAGTTGTGACTGTGTATTGGCCAAGGTGACCTGCAACTTTGACAAACTCATAGTAGTATGATTTAAAGTGGAAGAAATCATCTGACCAGTTTGTTTGTGTATCTCAATTTGATCAATTGGATGCACATCTTTTACATTAAACTCAAATGAGGATTGCTTCTGATAATGTGCATGAGTCCTGGGCTATAGAATTTGAGCTTGTAGGAAATCCATCTGCCTCTTTCCCTTCTCAGAGTCAAAGACTGAAAGAAGTCTAGCTTGAGAGCTAGAGGAATGTTTCCAGAATTGGGTATAGGTGTCCAATTTCAATTCTTCATTCTTCTTCTTAATCTCACTGAAAACATGAAAGATGTCCTCCTCCTTGTCCTTTTGAATGCTTCCACTGGTTTAAATTACCTGTTGTTCCTGAGAAGTAGTGGAATGAGTTGGGGACTGGGTAGACTGTCCACCAGACTGTGTATAGAGCACAGTCTCTCCAAGTCGATCAAATGTTGTTTTTATAGACTCATTTGTTGAATCAACAATCATAGAGATCCTAGGTCTCTTATTTCTATGCACAATCCTAAAGCCCTGGCTTGATGCTTCAGTTGTAGGGGATAACTGTCCTTCCCTTCCTCTTTTAGCTATCTTTTCCTGTGCAAGAGGAGTTTTCACATTTTAAGTAGAAACTACATGCTCTTCAGATTCTTGAAGGGTGTTCTCTTTCCATTCCAATTGATTTTTGTACTGCTCTATTTCAGGTCTAGCTGTGTGGTGATATACAGTAAACTTATTTTCAACCCTGAGTTTAGAAATCACTCCCATTGGGTCATAAGACCAAGTGAAACTGAGACCAAACTCCATTTCCTTTAATAACCTATCTGCTTCTTCCCCTGCTGCTCTAGTGTTGCAGATGAATGGGCTGACCTGAGCTTTTAGCTTGAATTGTGATTTCTTCTTTGCAGCCACAAAGTGTACTTCATTTGCATTTAATCTCTACCTAATATATTCCAATGCAAAGATTCTGATGGGGAGGTACTTGGGAAGTTTACAAGGTGGAAGCTCACAACAATAAACCCTGATTTCTATACAGTTTTGGTAAAGATACCAATATCCTGTTGTGGTTTGATCAACTAGTTGCAACACTTTCACAATTTCATCATTGATTCTTGGTACTAGGGTGCTGGTCATAAGACTAATAGCTGGATGAATAAACAATTCTATGAGTTGTTTATATGTAAATTCTTCTTTTTCTTTCATTCCCATTGAAGTCCAAAAGATCACTGATTTTTGGTTGCCTTCCTCATCTAGATTCTGTAAGGTGAATGGAAATTTGTTTCCCTGAAAATATATAAAAAGGTATACAAGTACTGAAGCATACTTGAATACTTCTTCAGTGTTAAACTGGACAAATTTCTAATGTATGGCTTCAGCTAGAAATTGGCTAAAGTTATAGAGAACAGTGGGTTTCGAATCAGTAGAAAAGATTGACAAGAAACCTAGGATGGCTTCATTAACATATTGATCAAAATTGTAACCAAGCAGATAGGACAAAATAGCGGTGATTTGTTTGGTTTTGTCAGGGAACATGGATGATTCATAGGGAGGGTTTCCTTTAGACAGAGGATTATATATAGCTAAAAAGAGTTCAAGAGTCTAGGATCTTTTAGTAAAGTATAGCTTTTGATAAGCTTTTATCAGGCTTTCATGAGAAAAAGGATGGGTTGGTGCAATAGTTGGGGCTTGCAACATCTTTTCAATGGACTCAAAATTGATAAAACAGAGGGTTTCGCCTGTGGGTGAAATGATTTCTCTTTGAGTGGGATCATAAGATTCATGGAATTTCCTGACAAATTCAGGTGCTCTATGTATTTGAGGGAAAATGTAGTGAGGAAGGTGGGATTCCCAAAGTCATATTTCATCTATCTAATCAATTAATTGATCCTCCATCCAGCAGTAAATCTCATATAAATCAAATTGAGAAGACGACCCAATGATTTTACAATATCTGTTGACCAGGGGAGTATGATGGAAGTAAACTTGTGGATGAATGAGAGGATTTGGGATTTCTGCAATTTCTTTTCCCTTAGGAGGCATCTTGTTAAGTGAATTATAGGTTGAAAATGACAGGAATGGAAGAAATCGGTCCGAAAAACAGTGATAACAAAAAAAAAGTATAACTGAAATTAGATAGGTGAACCTGGTTGTCGGCTTGGTTCTAAACAGAATGACGAGTTCGGTTGAATGATGAGTCTGTTGTTTAGGCTGCAAGAATGAAATCTCCAGTGATGAATTGAGTTTCAGAAAAATATTGTGTAATGGTTTTCATGAAGGAACGGGGTTTATAATGAACAAAAATGGAGTGGGGTTGTTTAATGAATGGCTAAATCCTCATTAATTATCCAATGGGACTGATAAACGGGTCTATGGGGTATAAATTCACGGGAGTTGCAAACTAAATGAATACCGGATAGGCGACAGGTGATTGGATGGAGGAAGTGAGATGGAGCGGACATGGATAGTGACGTTGGAACAACGGTAAATGGTCAAATGTAAACCATGTTCGGGAGCAACTTCAAGTGGTACGCTGTCTTGGGATTTTGATTCCCGAAAGACTAGAATGAGGGAAAAGTTGTCTAAGAGGGCGGTTTCCAAAACTACCCATTTTAGATCCCCCACCCACCATCGATAAAGTTCAAACGGAAAATGAGGGCCGAGGAGCGATGTGGGCCATCGAATCTCGGGGGAGTGTGCGGGATGTAAGGTAAGATGAAAGGGATTTAACAATGTGAGGTGGAAAGTGATGGTGGGGTCAAGATTTATGGCGGATGTGACAATTGGGGATTATGGGTGAATAAATGGATGAATGAAGTTAGGATATTTACAAAATAACATTGGTGCTTAGAATTTATGGTTAATTAAACCCATCATCATATGCACACATTTCCAATGTTACAACTTAGGATAAAATCCTTTCATGATCCAATTATATCTCATATGTCTACCTACCCTTTACTCTCCTAACATTTTCACTTATTTCTTCGAGTGCATTTAGGCTAGTAACTCAATATTTTCCTTTTAATGACTAATATACTTCTATCCCTTATTTCCTCCATTGGCTCAGATCAAACTGTTGAGCCAATTTTTATCTGCTACCTATTGACAAATAATCTAAGTAAAATCCAATTATGATTAAACTATACAATTGGATTGTATAAACTGTGTGGCATTTAAACAATCTTCTCACAACTTTTATTTGCAAAACTAAATTGGACTAAGAGTAGTGGCATTTGGATTTGCAACACTTTCAGAGTTTATTATTTTTGCTTTTCTTTCTAACCTAACATTTTATTTTTTCCTTCATTTTTTAGGGCATCTATTCTAACATTTTATTTGATATGGACTTATTCATTAAATATCCCTAACATTTTTTATTTAATATTGTTTTTGTTCATATCCTAACTTAACATTTTTTGAAATATATTTACGTTTTTTGACTAATTGATACTAACTTACCAAAACCAAAAAATGCTACAACATCGGCTCCAACTAGGGACTCCTTTCTCCTATAGAATGCAGAGAACTTGCAGATGCATGTGCCTTCTCCGTGGGCTATGGAGTCTTTGCTGTGAAAAATCACACTGACAGTTTGAAATATAAATTAAACTGGACTTTTTACAATGGTAGTAATGAAATCTACTTCAACTTCTCAGTACTAAATATAATGTTTGAGAAACCTTCCATTAACAGGATAAGTGGAATATAGTCCCTCAAGATTTTGTAGCAAAAAAGTGTTGTTTCCCTTTACTTCAGCAATAGCTAAAGATCCAAACCAAAGGTTGTCAAACTTGCCATGTTTTCCCTAATCTTATCTTCTGGAATACCATCTTAGAACTAGATCACCCTCCTTGAAGTCCCCTTCCCTTGCTCTTTTTTCAAACAGGCTCTTCATTTTATTTTGATATTTTTTCAATTTGTATTGAATTTCATCTTTGTTTTCATTTAGTTCAGTAATCTGATTTATTCTCCTTGAAAAATCACTAGGTTCATCAGTTGAATCCTACAGAAACTTTAAAACATTGAAGGCCAAGTTGGTAGGGAAGATTGCATCTTTCCCATAGAGTAACGGAAAAGGAGATTTTCCAGTAGATCTCTTTGGAGTAATTCTGTTTTCCGATACTACATAAATTATATGAGAGTCCCAACTCTTTTTATGATCTGCTAAAGTCTTTTTGATTACTTTTACCAGAGTTTTATTTGATGATTCTGCAAGACCATTACCTTGAGGATAATATGGAGTTGAATGATGTACCAGAATCTAATACTTCTGGAAAAATCAATCATTTTAACACTGGAAAATGATGTGGCATTATCAGTGACAATTTAGGTTGGGCAACCAAATCAAGATAAAATGTTTTCTTCAATGAATTTGATTACTACTGAATCAATAGCATTTCTTACTGGAATTTCTTCCACCCATTTAGTGAAATAGTCTATTGCAATGAGGATCTATCTATGCTAATAACTTGAAGTAGGATGAATCTCTCCAATAAAATCTAATCCCCATTGGAGAAAAGGTGTTGAGACTATTGTTGGGATCAGTGGAAGAGCTGCTAATTTTTGCTTACCAGTAAACATCTAACAGGGAACACAAATTCTGACCTTTGCTCCTACTTGTAAGAATAGTGTTGGCCAGTAAAATCTTTCCCTTAATATCTTATATACTGTTGCTCTCCAAGCATAATGTCCCCCACAAAATCCTGTATGAAATTGATCAATGATTCCTTCAGTCTCTGATTCTGTTAAACATAATAACAAAATATTTAGTGGGTCCTTCCAATATAGATTTTCATTTATGATACAATACTTGACTACTTTCAATTTGAGAGCTTTACATTGACTTTTGGAAAATGATGATGGAAATTCAAAATGGATCAAGAAATTTACAATATCTTGATACCAATTTGAAGAAAGAAATTTCTCATCAATGTGTAGAGAAATGGTTTGATCTGAAGGTAAAGGTTATTGTGGATTCTTTTCTTCAAGATGGTGAGGAGGTTCTTGTGGATTCTCTTCATTCAAATTTTGGGAAGGTTCTTGTGGATTTTCCCCTTCTGCATGAACATAAGGTTCTTGTGGATTCTCCTTATTTGAACTTTGAGCAGGTTCTTGTGGATTCTCTTATTGTATTTCCAAAACAGAGTCGATTCCCAACACTTTACAATTGGATTCAACTAGCAGCTTAGCTAATCCTTGACCCTTAACTAGATTTGTGGTTTTGATAGTTAGATCAAACTCCAGTATTTGAGTGATCCATCTACCTCTCTTCCCATCTGTGTCTGGTTGTGTTAAAACAATTTTTATAGCACTGCTAGGAACATAAGAAGTAGCAGGTGAATGTAGGATATACATCTTGAATGATTTCAGAGGTTGTATAAGGGCATAGGCTTCCTTCTCAAGTATGTCATACTTAAGCTCGACATCTCTTATAACCTTACTGAAAAAGGTTATAGGTTGGTCATGGGAATGTTCATTGTTTTGTAATAAAACAACAACAAGGGTTGTCTCAGAGGCAACGGAAAATATACTGAATGGCTTGGTATAATAAGGACTAGCCAAGGTTGGGGCTATAGAGATAGCCTTCTTAATTTGGTCAAATGCATAACTAGAAGAGATAGTCCATTTAACTTCATGATCTTTTCAAAGCATATCAGTTATGTCTTTCACAATTTCAGCATAATTTTGGATGAACCTCCTTAAAAGATTAATCTTTCCTTTGATCTCCTTCTTATTTCTAGGTAATGAAAATGTTTTTATTGTAGAAACATGTTTGGGATAAATCGCCACTCCTTCTTTTGAGATTATATGGCCTAGCAGCTTTCCTTCTTTGATAGAAAACGAAGACTTTTTAGGATTGAGGGAAATTCCGAATTTCCTACACCTGTAAAAAACCTTCATCAAGTGCTTTAGATGTTTTTGATCAGAATTAGAAAAAATAGTTATGTCATCAAGATAAATGACTACAAATTTGTTTACTTGTCCCACAAAATCTATATCCATAGCTCTTTGAAAAGTTTCTCCAGCATTGGACAAGCCGAAGGGCATTCTAGAGTACATAAACGTACCCTAGGGTGTAGTAAAAGTTGTCTTATCTCTGTGTGTTGGATCAACATTTATCTGATTGTAACCTGAAAAACCATCAAACATGGAAACTCTTTGTGCTCTTGAAACCATCTGAGGTAACTAATCCATTTTGGGTAAAGGATAGTTATCTTTTAATGATGCTTTATTCAAATTCCTAAAGTCCACACAAAGTAACACGAACTAAGTTAGAAACCCAATTAGAGTATCTAAGAGGGAGAATAATTTGGGCATCAATCATTTTCTTAATTTCCTTTTCTACAGTTGGTAGAAGTGATAGATTAATCCTCCTAAGTTTCTTTTGACAAGGTTTTTATTCTAGTTTTAAAGGAATCTTATGTTGTATTAGTGATGTATCATAAGTTTTTAGATCAGCATAGGTCCATGAAAAAACATCCTTGTATTTTTCAAATAAGTTAAGGTATTGAGCTTTAATTACGGGATCTAAGGATCCACAGATTTAGAGGCTCCTAATGTCATCATTTGTTCCAATGTTTACTTCCTCTATGTCATCTTGTGGAGAGATTGATTGTGGGTTTCTAAGGATGTAATTTTGATTAAACAATTTCTCTAAAGGAATGAGACCTTTGGGAATAAAATTGTTAGACAACTAAATGATATCATGATTAGAAATTTTTGAGTTGAAATCTGAATTATTATTTTCATTTGAATTCTCAGTTGTTTCTGTTCTATTTTCATCAATTTGTAGAACTGAAAATTCATCTATAACTTGCCGAAAAGATTTTAATTGTTCATCATCTTTGAATATCTGCCAGTATTTTAGGTTATCTGGGATGGATGGCTTGTATTTGAATTGCATTTGATAGATCACATTAGTTTGATCAAGGATTTTAAATGAACTAGAAGAAATAGCTAGGGAATCTGCATGAATATTCTGATCCCTTGGGATATAAGTCAAATTAAAAGCATTGAAGAAATTTTCAACTGAATCCCAAACCTCATTTCGATAAGATCTAAGCCTAGGATGTTTTGTTTGGCAAATATTTCTAACTTTTTTAACAATGAGCTCTAAGTTAGCAAAAACACTTAGGTTTTCTACTTTTAAGCTCTTGGCTAACTGCAGTCCTAAAAGGAAATCTTCATATTCAGATACATTATTAGTAACTTCAAAATCAAGTTTGCATGATTGTGTAATGTTTTCTTTTTTTGGTGAGATTAATACTACCCGAGCTTCTGCTCCATACTTTGTACAAGAACCATCAAAGAACAACTTCCATACATAAGTTTTATTCGGTATAGGTCTTTCAATTACATCTTCAATTTTTACTTGAGTTTCATGTGTTTGGTTTGAAGAAAGTTGGAAACAACCAAAATCTTGATCAATTGCATAAATGGGATGGTTCCTTGGTTGATTGGTTTTGCAAATAGTGTGCCCAAATCTCACCTCTCTATACAACCTTAGTTTCTCTCCACCATAAACTAGTATAGTGGCATAAGACATGTCCATCTAAAGAGTTCCCCCTAATTTGGCACATCAAGAACTTGAAAGGAGCATTCAGAATTTGGGAGGGATATCTGTGACAACTATATCTAACACTACAATTTTTATTGGGATTTGGCTGAGAGTGACTACTAAATTTTTTGATTTGGAACCAAAGGTGTACAAATCATGATAGGATCTAGTTATGTCGAGATTTAAATGATCCATGATAGTTTTTGGCATGATATTGTGTGATGATCCATAATCAAGCATACAATTGTATAGCATAGAATCATTTGTTTTAAGAGTCACATAGAAAGCGGGTACTATTTCATCTACCATATCTGAGCTAGGACCAAAGACAACTGTTGGTTTTTCATCTTGAAGACTAATGATATCACTTTCAGCATCAACTGAGGTGTTTTGTATCCATTTGGAGACTTGATTTTTATATCCAGGGTTTTTGGAAAGTTCTGAAAGTGGTATAGGGATTTTAACTCTTTCTAACTCCTTTTCAACATTAAATGCAGTTAAAACAGTTTTTTCAATTTGAGTAGTATCAGTTGACTGATTTAATGGTCGAATAATAGTTGTTTGAGTTTCAACAACTTTGGTATGAGGTTCAATTGTTGGAGGTTCCTTAGGGGGTCTTCCAGGACCAGGTCTAGGCCTAAGATCATATCTTTTGTTTAGTTCTGCAATTAGGAATTCAAAGAAGGCATGGTATTTGGAAGCCTGTGAGGAGTCTTGATCTTGTTGAACCTGCTTTTGTTGTGAGAGAGGAATAATAGCAGTCTGACCAAAAGAGGTATCCATATTATTAATATCTTCAGTGATAGTCATAGTATTTTCATCAGGTTGTTGATCATCTATCAGTAAAGGAGTTGGAACCTGTTGATCATTACTAGGCCTTTCAAGAATTTGTAATGGTGGATTTCTTTTGTATTGACCTTGATTTTGATTTTGGGGTCGAGTGATTGTTTGTTGAACTGTTCTAGGTTGAGTCTCAATATTGGAAATTCTATTAGATAGATTTCTAAGAAGTGAAGTTATCTCATCTATTTTAGAGTCTTCACTTTTAGTCTTAGAAGAAGTCGAGGCCTCTTGACTAGTTTTAAGTTTCCTTTGTGCCTTTTCTTATTTAGCTTTTAAATTGGCTGAGGCAGACCTATTTGTTTCCACCTCTATAGCATTAGTTTGTGTGTCTTCAAGAGTCCTTGAAGTTCTTTCTCTTAACATCATAGCAAAATCATCTTCAAAAGCTTTTGAAAACCTAGATTTAGCTGCCAATATAAGTGGTTTGCAATCAGGGGGCATCTTATAATAAATTTTGTTGAAACTTTTGATAAAATCCGAGAGAGTTTCACCAAAGTTTATTTTAAGTTCTTCAAACTCGGTCAAAAATTAAAGAGCATATTTTTTCAACCCCCATTGATTTTTGAATATATTCGTTAATTATTCTCAGTTTCTAATGGAATTTGCAGATAACTGCCTAAACCAACTCCTCACTTTTCCCTCAAGATACTAAACAAACAACCTCATGTAAACATTTTCTTGTTCTATGTTCATGTTATCTGCAAAGTCTAGAAATGCTTGAAGATGATCCTCAGTTGAGGGACTAGTTTCTCCATTATATCTAGGAAGGTTCTTTAAATATCCATTAGGGAAAGCATCAAGGACTGGAGGTAAAAATAAAGCTGCATATCTTTCCTATACAATGGGTTGGAATACCATAGTAGAAGATGATGTATGGGATGTTTGTGAAGATGATGAGAGGGAAGAGTAAGATGGTGATAGAAGGGGTGAATTATTATGTGGGGGTGAAGAAGGAGGAGATAAAGAAGGTGGAGATTTCCTGAATGATTTTAAAGGAGTTTTAATAACCAACTTGTGGACCTGAGAATGAATATCCTATTTTGTTTCAAAAAGTGGATTTGAATATATAACAAAGGTCCCTCCGGGTTGTTTAGAGGTAGAATATTCAAGTTGATCAGAAGTGGAATGGAATGAATAAGTAGTGGGGGATATAAAGTCTGTAGGTTTGTATTTAGGTAAATGAACACCCAGGTCAGACTCAGATTTAGGTGATCCCGGTGGAAGTGAGGGTTCTGGATGAGATTCAAGTGAATGAATAAGGAAAGCTGATTTGAAATCAACTCCCCTATCTAAGAGTTCAGCAACCCTAGGTGATAGGTGAGTGTAATCTAGATTGGATGGAATGTTACTATAGGGATCAAATTGTATTATATCTTCAGACTACAAGGCTGAAGTGGAAGAAGATGGTTGATGTCTTCTTTTGGAATTGGCCTTTCTCAGAAGTCTTTTTGGATCTGACAGAGGACTAACTGTGTCAGATTCAGAATGGGATCTTGTGTGCTTAAAAGGTTCCAGTTTGGCTTAGTGGAGTCACTAGGTGAAAGATTTTGACCTATCTAGACCTTTAATCACCTTAAAGGAATAGGAATAATATCATTGACCCAGGAAAACTTATTGAAATTCGAGTCCCCTGCAACAGTGTCAAATTGATGTATCTCTGAGATGATAATGGTCAGCTATCATGGTAGGGCATCTATGATGTTTGTTTTGGGGGTTTTGTTTTAATTTGGAGGACCAATGTATGAAACATATTTAAACAGTGATGCCTAACCTTTTGAATACTATTAATATTTAAACAGAGGGTTGCTATTAAAATTCACACAGTGATATAGCTTGTATGGTGGTGAGAAGAAATAGAGAGATGATATGGCTATCACATTCTTCAAATTGAAAATTAAATAATCATAAGTAAGAAAACCTTTAAACTATGTTCAAAAGGTTTAACAAAATATGCTTAAGCTTACAAAATATGCTGATGATTTTATGATTTAGAGGGAATTAATTAAACAAACATTTTATATAATTCATTCTATTTATAGATGATCACTTCAAAATATTATAGGAATAAACTGAAACACAATTACTCCTACCTGGTTATCTTTGCAAAACATAAGAATATGAACAAAACACTGTGAAATAAAACTAGAAAAACTTACAGTAAAAATGAAATTGTATGAATCAGAATTCAGAATCCATTTTCTTTTGTATTAATGATTCAGAAAAGTCAAGTACATTTAATGTTTAGAAATTCTTCTTCGAGGGTGCAACCCTTAATAACTCATGGAAGAGATTTATTTATAAAATCTTATAACTGAGAAAATATCTTAAACTATTTTACAAGAATAGATAAATATAAAATCAGGAATATAAATTGATAGTCGATCTGTCACTATTTTGGTGCTGAGTTGTTGATGACTGTTGCTAGAAAAACTGAGAACTATTGAACTGGTGATGATTGTTCCTGAAAATACTAAATGTTGTTTGATCACCCTTTCAGTCAAGTAAATCAGTTAACTCTTCCCAATGTTTCTTATCTGGGATAGATAACTTAGTTACCCTTCCATAAACTTCATCCATCTCTGCATATTTAGTAAAAGTAGGTTTTACTAGAAATGTATGCCTGATTTCATTTAGAATGAAAAAGGAATCTGTGAGTGCATTTAGCACAACCCTTGCTGTTGCTATACCTCTTATGTTTGAAACTGAAGCCGCATTGGTGCCTACCTCTATAAGCTTTCGAACATAATATTAAATGGGCATTAGTTTGTCATTTATCATAAGCATAGAGGGCAAACCCTTGCTAGTCAAGGGTTCTAACCTACTAAAAAATCTTTGAACTATGACATTAACATTGTTGCATTTTCCCTCCAACTGAAGGATGAGGTTTTTCTTGGTAATGATCTTCTTTACTTCTAGTATAGTTGTTGTCCTGTCACTTATACCCAATTATTCAAGCTCATAGCTATCTTTAGAATTCAGGAAATTGATTATTTCAGAAGCAATTTCTGGCATGTCCTCAAGCTCTTTAGAAATAGTTCCAACAACTTCCTATGCTTTCTCCAATGGGTATTTTTGATCAAATATTATCTTGATATAGGGCCAAATATCCTTGACTGATTCAGTAATTTCTTCCCATAGAATCTCCTTTTCCAAACCTAGTTTGTTTCCAAGGTAAGACTCTTTGATTCCTTCTTCAAAACTTCAATTTGACTTTTTGTCCTCTGCAAATTAGTTGCATGTGAGCTGTCTACAATTGCCTTCATATGTTTTAATTCCTTTAGTTCATCGTGCAACTTCTTCATTTCAACTGTCTGAATGGATAGGTTCTGGATAGCTTCTGCAAGTTGTTCATCTCTTTCTACTATACCTGTAGTTGGTGTTGTGCCTGAGGTAGAAACTCTGGTTATAGAGATTGCAGAAAGAGGAAATACATCCATTGGAATTTGAGTCCTTTTCATAGCTTCCTCTTTCTCTTTTACCAATTTTTCCATTTGATCCTCCATCTGTTTTATTTACAGATTTTGTTCAATGATGAGCTTCATCATGTCTGATTTCTGAGTCTCAGTTTCTTCAATCTCCTTGGTCATTGGGTCCTCAGAAGCTGGAAATTTGAGCTTCTTCCTTAACGCTGAGAGCTCAACATTTTTCTTCTTGACAAGTTCTTCTACAACATTTATATTTGAGGGATCATATCCCATCTTCAACACTAGATCTTCCAAGGATTTGATCTTGGTGTCCTTCGCCAGTGAGGAAACATTTTCCAACTTGAGTTGTGACTGTGTATTGGCAAAGGTGACCTGCAACTTTGACAAACTGATGGTAGTATGAGTTAAAGTGGAAGAAATCATCTAACCAGTTTGTTTGTGCATCTCAATTTGATCAATTGGATGCACATATTTTACATTAAGCTCAAATGAGGATTTCTTCTGATAATTTGCATGAGTCCTGGGCTATGGAATTTGAGCTTGCAGGAAAGCCAACTGCATCATTCCCTTCTCAGAGTTAAAGACTGAAAGAAGTCTGCCTTGAGAGCTGGAGGAATGTTTCCAAAATTGGGTATAGGTGTTCAATTTCAATTCTTCATTCTTCTTTTTAATCTCACTGAAAACATGAAATATGTCCTCCTCCTTGTCCTTCTGAATGCTTCCACTGGTCTGAATTACCTGTTGTTCCTGAGAAGTAGTGGAATGAGTTGGGGACTAGGTATATTGTCCACCAGACTGTGTATAGAGCACAATCTCTCCAAGTCCATCAAATGTTGTTTTTTGAGACTCATTTGTTGCACCAACAATCACAGAGATCCTAGGTCTCTTCTTTCTATGCACAATCCTAAAGCCATGGCTTGATGCTTCAGTTATAGGGGATGATTGTTCTTCCCTTCATCTTTTAGCTGTATTTTCCTGTTCAAGTGGAGTTTGCACATTTGAAGTAGAAATTCCCTGCTCTTGAGCTTCTTGAAGGGTGTTCTCTTTCCATTCCAACTAATTTTTGTACTACTCTATTTTAGGTCTTGTTGAGTGGCGATATGCAGTAAACTTATTTTCAACCCTGAGTTTAGAAATCACTCCCATTGGGTCATAAGACCAAGTGAAACTGAGACCATACTTCATTTCCTTTAATAACCTATCTGATTCTTCTCCTGCTGCTCTAGTGTTGCAGATGAATGGACAGACTTGAGCTTTTAGCTTGAATTGTGATTTCTTATTTGTAGCCACAAAGTGTACTTAATCTACATTTAACCTCTGCCTAATATATTCCAATGCAAATATTCTGATGGGGAGGTACTTGGGAAGTTTTTAGGGTGGAAGCTCATAACAATAAACCATGATTTTTGTATAGTTTCGATAAAGATACCAATCTCCTATTGTGGCTTGATCAACTACTTGCAACACTTCCACAATTTCATCATTGATTCTTGGTACTGGAGTGTTTCTCATAAGAGTAATAGCTGGATGAATAAACAATTCTATGAACGGTTTATATGTAAATTATTATTTCTCTTTCATTCCCATTGAAGTCCAAAAGATCACTGATTGTTGGTTTCCTTCCTCATCTAGCATCTATAAGGTGAATAGAAATTTGTCTCCCTGAAAATATATAAAAAGGTATACAAGTACTGAAGCATACTTGGATACTTCTTCAGTGTTAAACTAGACAAATTTCTCATGTATGGCTTCAGCTAGGAATTGGCTAAAGTTATAAAGAATAGTGGGTTTGGAATTGCCAGAAAAGATTGAAAAGAAACCAAGGATGGCTTCATTAACATATTGATCAAAATTGTAACCAAGAAGATAGGTAAAAATAGTGGTGATTTGCTTGGTTCTATCAGGGAACATGGATGAATCATAGGGAGGGTTTCTTTTAGGCAGAGGACTATCTATAGCTATAAAATTTTCAAGAGTCTAGGATCTTTTAGTAAAATATTGCTTTTGATAAGCTTCTATTAGGATTTCATGAGAAAAAGGATGGGTTGGTGCAATAGTTGGGGCTGGTAACATCTTTTTAGTGGACTGTGCATTGATGAAACAAAGGATTTCTCCTGTGAGTGAAATGATTGCTCTTTGAGTGGGATCATAGGATTCATGGCATTTCCTAACAAATTTAGTTGCTCTGTGTATCTGAGGGAAAATGTAGTGGGGAAGGTGGGAGTCCCAAAGTCATATTTCATCTGCCTGATCAATTAATTGATCCTCCATCTAGCAGTAAATCTCATATAAATCAAATTGAGAAGAAGACTCAATGATTTTACAATCTTTGTCGACCAGGGGAGTATGATGGAAGTCAACTTGTGGACGAATGAGATGATTTGGGATTTCTGCAATTTCTTTTCCCTTAGGAGGCATCTTGTTAAGTGAATACAGGTTGAAAATGACAGGAATGGAAGAAATCGGTCTAAAAAATAGTGATAAAAGAAAAAATAGTATAACTGAAAGTAGATAGGTGGACTTGGTGGTCCACTTGGTTCTGAACAGAATGATGAGTCTGTTGTTTAGGCTGCAAGCACGAAATCTCCAGTGATGAATTGAGTTTCAGAAAAATATTGTGTAATGGTTTTCATGAAGGAATAGGGTTTATAATGAACAAAAATGGAGCGGGGTTGTTTAATGAACGGCTAAATCCTCATTAATTATCCAATGGGACTTATAAACGGGTCTATGGGGCATAAATTCGCTCGAGTTGGGAATTAAATGAATAACGGATAGGTGACAAGTGATTGGATGGAGGAAGTGACATGGAGCGGACGTGGACAGTGACGTTGGAGCGGCAGTAAACGGTCAAATGTAAACTGCGTTTGGGAAAAACTTCAGGTGGTAAGCTATTTCAGGATTTTAAGTCCCAAAATATAGAATGAGGGAAAAGTTTTTTAAGAGGGAAGTTTCCAAAACTGCCCACTTCGGACCCCCCCCCCCCCCGCCTATAAAGTTTGGATGGAAAGAGAGGGCCGAGGAGTGATGTGGGCCATCGGATTTCAGGGGAGTGTGCATGATGTAAGGTAAGATGAAAGGGATTTAACAACATGAGGTGGAAAGTGATGGTGGGGTCAATATTTATGGTGGATGTGACAATTGGCGATTATGGGCGAATAAATGGATGAATGAAGTTAGGATATTTACAAAATAACATTGGTGCTCAGAATTTATGGTTAATTAAACCCATCACCATACGCACACATTTCCAATGTTACAACTTAGGATAAAATCCTTTCATGCTCCAACTATATCTCATATGTCTACCTACCCTTTAATCTTCTAACCTTTTCACTTATTTCTCCAAGTGCATTTAGGATAGCAACTCAATATTTTCCTTTTAATGACTAATCTACTTCTATCCATTATTTCCTCCATCAGCTCAGATTAAATGGTTGAGCCAATTTTTATTTGCTACTTATTAACAAATAATTTAAATAAAATCCAATTATGAGTAAATTGTACAATTGGATTGTATAAACTGTGTGGCATTTAAACAATCTACTCACAACTTTTATTTGAAAAACTAAACTAGACTAAGAGTAGTGGAATTTGGATTTGCAACACTTTCAGAGTTTATTATTTTTGCTTTTCTTTCTAAGCTAACATTTTATTTTTGCCTTCATTTTTTAAGGCATCTATTCTAACATTTTATTTGATATGGAGTTATTCATTAATTATCCCTAACATTTTTTTATTTAATATTCTTTTTTTCCATATCCTAACTTAACATTTTTTGAAATATAGTTTCATTTTTTGACTAATTGATACTAACTTACCAAAACCAAAAAGTGCTACAACAATGCGTTTTCTAAAATTTACCCCCCCTACATTGCTAATAATTAGCCCATTCTTTTGAATCTCTTATTAGATTTATAATTTTCAAGAGGGATTTAACTATGTATTGCTAGCAATTGTTCTGATATTTCATATAGAATTTATGGTAGCATATCATGCACTTTTTCGTACCTTTCCTATTGCTCGATTATCCTTTCATTATCTACCCTCAAATTTATCACCATTTTTCCAGGTCAAGAGGTGTTTCAACATTCTTCCTTTCTTCACATTGCTCACATCTTGCATGTGAGGTTTCTTCTTAAGGGAACTATACCACCTTGCTAAGAATTTTCCTTTCTCTTCTGAAATTGGAAATATTCTTAGGTGTTAAAAAACACAACTATTACATGAAGAAATAATAACATTTTGTTAGGATATTCCGAGACATAGGAAATAGTTAAGTATAACTTGGTCTAGTGTAGAGTTAGGTAAAGTGTGTTTCTTTACTATGTACTTTTGTAACTTACAATCCGACAGTCATGATATGTAGTGATCCGGTGGTTCATTCTCTCCTTGGAATTACAGACACTTGATCCGTGGCTTAACACCCGATTGGTCCATGATCTCTATTTAAAGAGAATGAAGGGTCATTTGTAGGGTAGCCATTCATGAGAGAAGCTTATGTAAATTTTCATTCTTTTATTAATAAATTGCCTGAATTGGTCGCATTGGCTTAGGTTGTGGACTGTTTCCCTCTTAGATGGTTTTAACCACATCAACAATACTAGCGTATTGATCTGTGATCTATTTGTGAGCGGTTTCCTTTGGTGTTCTGTCTAAGGAACTTACCTTGTAAATTCCTACATGGTATCAGAGCCAAGTTGAGGGCCGCATCCGTTGGTGATCCAAATCTGAAGACGGTAGAACTGCATCCGACTGCTATTTCCTAGATCTACTGTTTTTTACTACTTTCGGGTTGAGAGGACTGCTCTATTGTGTTAAGAGCATTTGTTCCAGTGAGAAACCCCTTTTGTTTCACGCGAAATGGTTTCTGGTAGCCATAGCTACATCATTTTTAGGATCTAGAGGTATACAGTGTTTATTTGCAATTTTTAGTTATTTTCTCTCTGTTTATTTCGGTTTATTTAGCTCTTTGTTTTTTTATTACTGGATCTATACCTTTCATTTCTATGTATGCTCTTTGCCTCGCATCTCTGTGCGATTTGGGAAAATCAGAAATAGAAATGAAGGATTTTTCTCATGCATATGCTCTTTTCCGCCGCGCCTTAGTGTGATCTCGGAAAATTAGAAACATTGAGGAAAATATATAGTTTCCGGCTAAAGCTAACTTCAAGCTATAAGGTTTGCTTTTTTTGTATGTCTGTGTTGGGTTTTGTTTTTTTTGTTTTGTAGGAAAAAAAAGAGCTTCTTCAAGGAAGCACGCAACCCAAAGCTTTAGTGACTAAAAAAAAAAAAAAACCCCTTCCTCTTTTCCAAAAATTACTATCCTTTTAATCTAGCTCACTTGGTCCAAAGCTACTTTATGAGAATAGAGGTCTTGAGTTCAAGTCTTTCTTGGTCCAAAGCTACTTTATTAGATTAAGTTTGGAAAGGGCACAATTTTTTTTTTAAATATAACATTATCATTCATTTCCGCACATTCCCGCATTTCACCGACATCTTCAACAACTTTTCTTCAAAAAGCTATAATTTCTTCATCCAGAAGCCGTTTTCAGAGCCGTTTTTTTTAATCAACCTATTTTTTCGAGATATTTCCATTGCAACACTTATTTTTAGCATATATAGTTTCAGTTTCTATTAAAATGGAAAGTCCATGCCAAGTTATTCTTGATAGCACCAACTACTTCCAATGGTGGTCCTACATTGTGGATTTACTTAGAAGTAAAGGTCTTTACAGAATAGCCTCAGGCCAAGAAACCAAACTGAAAGATGAAGATAAGGCAACCAAATGGGAAAATAGGCAAGATCAAGAATGTGGGTTGATAGGGATGTCTATTTCTCCAGACATTAGATTCCACATCGCAGAACTTGATACTCTTGATGAAGCAATGAAATAGATCACTAAAGTTTTTGGAATTAAAGATAAACTTAGAGCCCATCAACTCAAAAATGAGTTGTTTACATTGGACCCCAATAATTTTTCTTCCATTGAAGATTTTTTGTCCAAGTTCAAGACCCTTAGACTTCTCTTGGAAGGTGTTAAGGTTAAGAAAGAAGATGGTAACCTTATCTATTCCATTCTTACTAAGTTGGGACCAACCTACTCTATGTTTGTTTCCACCTTCCATTCTACAAGAGAAGCCTTCATTTTTCAAGGACAAGACTACAAGTCCCTTTCCTTTGATTCCTTTTGTGATTCTTCAATAAGAGAACAAGAAAAACTCTTACATCTTGGTCTTCTTAATGTTGGAAACTCTTCTAAGAAAGCCTTAGCCACCTAGTAGCAACCAAATTCAAAGAATCCTAAAAGGCCGTATCCTAAAAGGAATGGTCCTAAGCCAAACAAGGGTCCTAAGCAATTTTAGACTCAAAATGACAAATCATTTCAACAAAATGATAAGGCAAATAAAAACAAAGGGAAGAATATTGATCAACATTACCACTTTTGTAATCAAGATGGCCACTTAGAATCCAAATGCTTTAAGAAGATGGAAGCCTTGGAAGCAGCAATGAAGAAGCATAACATCCACTTGGAGCACTCTTCAACTTCAACTTCATCTTTAGGAATATCACTTTTTGCATGTGGTTGTCAAACATTTCTATTTGGATATGCACTAAATGTATCTTCTTCTTCTAATTCTCATGAGTGGCTCATTGATTCTGGAGGTTCTTATCATATGGCCAAAAACAAAGCCATGTTTTCTTCTTTAAATGATTATAACACCAAAAATATATATGTTGGTGATGATAGATCTCTTAGTGTTGTAGGGACTGGAACTGTTCATATAGACAATGGTCAATTTAATGATGTGTTATGTGTTCCAACCTTATCTTGCAACCTTCTATCTGTATATCAGATAACTCATTCAGGTGAAGGTAAAATTGTTGAATTTTCACCTCACAATGTTGTAATTAAGGACCTAAGAGATCCTAGAAAATTTTTAGCTACTGGCATTGTTGATGATTCTACAAGGTTGTATAAGTTTAACAACTTTGGGTCATCAAATATTCGCTCGGTATTTGTTGCTTGTAATGATGAAGTGAGCAAACTTTGGCATGAGTGATTTGGTCACTTAAACTATTGTGCCCTTCAGAATCTATGTAAAGAAAATATGGTGATAGGTCTTCCAATGGTATCTTGTAGAGATGGTGTTTGTTCCGGATGTGTACTCGGAAAACATCATCGGGACAGTTTTGAAAAACGTGCCTCTTGGCACACCTCAGCCCCTTTACAGTTGTTTCATTCTCTGGCTACAAGTATTTCTTAACTTTCATTGATGATTTCTCCAGATGCACTTGGGTATACTTCTTAAAACTCAAGAGTTAAGTATTTAACATGCTCTTGGCCTTTAAGGCCTTTGTTGAAAAGCAATCTGGACATCAAATTCTTAAGCTAAGATCTAATAATGGTGGGGAATATGTTAACAAAAAATTCATCAACTTTTGCACTGAGAATGGAATTCAAATGCAACATACTATTCCATATACTCCACAAAAAAATGGTGTAGCTGAAAGGAAGAATCACACCTTAAAGGAAATGGCTAATTGTATGCTTCAATCTAAAGGACTTAGTCTTAATTTTTTGGGCAGAAGCAATTAACTGTGAAAATTACATAATAAATTGCACTCCTACTAAGGTTTTAAAGAATATTACTCTAGAAGAAGCATGGAGCTCAATTAAACCAGATGTAAGTCACTTCGTGTTTTTGGAAGTGAAGCATGGTCCCATATTCCAGATGAGAAATGTAAAGCTTTGAAACCTAAAAGTGAAAAATGTATTTTTGTTGGATATTCTGAAGATGTCAAAGGATATAGACTTATTCCACTTAAGTCCAAAAATGTTATCATTAGAAGAGATGTAAAGTTTGCTAAAAATATATCGGCCTATGAGCCTAGTTCGACGAATGTGACACCTCTCTCTATCTCTTCTACTTTTGAAAGTATTTCTTCTTCAGATGATGAAGGTGAGGATGACAATCCTCCCCCACCTTCTCAGGATCCTCCTTCAGCTCCTCAACTTCCAAAATGGGTCCATGCTACTCGGGATGCAGCAGGCACTCTTGCCGGTGATCCTACAAATCAACAACGTACACATTCTTAGTTTGATAGAGCCTCTTCTTTACTAGATCAAGCTTCAACGAATTATGATCTTGACACCTTTGCAGAATATTTAGGCCATCCAGATTGGGACACAGGTATGAATGAAGAATATCGTTCATTATTGGCAAACGATACATGGGATCTTGTTCCTCTACCAAAGGGACAAAAACTTATGCAAGCCAAGTTGAGGGCCGCATACAAACCTATTGGCTTTATACAAACAAACTCCAGCCTTGTATGTTGGCTTAAGAAATCCCTTTATGGTCTCAAGCAAGCTCCTCGGGCTTGGTATGCCAAAATGGATAGCTTTCTTTTAGAAACTGGCTTTTTTAGGTGTCATTCTGACAATACTATCTACACCAAGAAAGTGGGCAAGTCTCTTATCATTCTTGTTCTTTATGTTGATGATCTTATCCTTACTGGTAGTGATCCCAACCTTATAAACCATGTGAAGTCTAGCCATAAAAAGAAGTTTGAAATGACAGACTTAGGACACTTGCATTATTTTCTTGGTCTTCAAGTCTTGCAATCTAAGGAAGGTATCTCCCTTTCCTAGTCCAAGTATGCATGTGATCTTCAATACCATTTTCACATGGAAGACTGTAAACTAGCCCCTTCTCCCTTTCAGTTTGGAGCCAAACTTTCAGTCACTTGTACTTCCCCTAAAGTTTATGCTACCTTATACCATCAACTTGTAGGAAAACTTTTGTATCTGACCCATACTCATCCTGACCTTTCCTTTGTTGTTGGCCTTATTGCTCGGTTTATTCAAAACCCACATGAAACTCATTGGAAAGGAGCTAAAAGAATACTTAATTATGTTCGAGGTACAGTTTAGTTTGGGATTCATTATAGTGCAGAAGCATCTTATCTATTGGTTGGTTTCACTGATTCTGATTGGGCCAGTGACCTTGATGATCGGAAGTCTATTGCAGGTTATGTGTTCACTCTTGGTTCAAGACCTATTACATGCGCTTGCAAGAAACAAAGTGCCATTTCTCTTTCTTCAGTAGAAGCAGAGTATCGTGGTGTCGTAGAAGCTAGTAAGGAAGCCTTGTGGCTTCGTCAGATCCTGTCAGAGTTTGGCTTTCAACAGCAGCATCTGACTACACTTTGGTGTGATAATTAAAGTCCCATTCAACTATGCAAAGATCCAGTCCAACATCAGCGCAGCAAACACATTGAACCGCACATGCACTTCATCAGAAAGCTTATGTAAATTTTCATTCTTTTATTAATAAATTGCCTGAAGTGGTTGCGTTGGCTCAGGCCGTGGATTGTTTCCCTCTTAGATGGTTTTAACCACATCAACAATACTGGTGTATTGATCTGTGATCTGTTTGTGAGCGGTGTCCTCTGGTGTTCTGTCTGAGGAACTTACCCTGTAAATTCCTACACATTTCGCATATATAATCACCTTGGTTACACGTGCAGTGCTATATGCTATTTTGAATTCAATATTCTACTATTGTTATGCATCACACTCAAATGTGGATTAGATAATCAAATAAATTTAATTCAAAGAAAAAAATTCTCCTTTTTTCTTAAATATAGAAAACTTTAAAATCACTAAGACCTGATCACTTCCTCCCTTTTGATCCAGTTATTCCAACTTCCAAATTCTTGGCTCTTATACCATTTTTAAGATATCGAGTCCCTTAATACCTAATTAAAGCTATGAGATATCCAAACCCAAACTCCTCGGTCACCTTAAGGAAGTGGAATTATAAAATTTTATCTTCCAATAACCACCTTAAAATTTATTTCTAAGTCTACCATTGTGTTAATCTCGTCAATATCTCTCCAATGATATAATTTTCATCTCAATTAGAGCCCTAAACACCAAGTTATGGCCACATGAATGTTTTTCCCCATTTATGCCAAGTTGGTATATCTATAGACCACATATCACAACCCTATTAGACAACGGTGGCCTTTAGGTATACCCACATAATCATATTGAGATGTCAGGTTATTAGGCTATTGTGAGGAGACAACAATTATGAGCATCTTAATGCCTTGATTCCTAATAGTTTGATACTTGATAGAAGGAAGTTCAAACCTCTTGATATGTGAACAATATAATACACTAATAGTTGGGACCTCACGCCCCAAATCACTAGAATCCATAATAAAATAAACATAATTTCTACTTGACATCTAACATCCGAACATCTTGAGATGCCAATATCATGATATTTTGATATCTTAATATCTAGGATTAGGAGGCCCACATCACTTCATGCCATGCCAGCTAGCCACATCAACACCATGTTAGCAACATGTCATCCATGAACTTATTCATGTCAAATGATCATAATACATCATCTACCACATTGTAGCCTTAATCTATTTCATCTCATGATAATGGTGTGTCACTTGGCATGTCACACTAGGCTAATATTGGGACCAATTTTTTATTATTTTTTTTTTTTTTTGGGCGGGGGGGGGGGGTGGGGCCAATGGTTATATTTCATTCTTCCAAGACCCAATAGCTGATATCCCAATATTCAAAATGCCAATATCTTGAACTTTATTTTTGTTTAGTAATGGTTTGAAAAAGCTATTGGGTTCATTAACACCCAGAGTTTGAACTTAAGCATTGATGAGGAGGGAAACTACCTGGTAGCTAATATCTGATATCCAATAGACAAGGGAATATTTCCATCCATCAACATGCATAGTAGTCTTCTATAGCACCAATTTTGTTCTTATGAACATTTAATGGATTTCCTAGTATATGACAACCCAACAGTATTGATCTCATTATTCTATAAAATTGATATACCTTGCATCTCTACCTTCTCATACAAGTTCTTATTTCACAACTACTTTTCAAGAAATAAAAGGGGGTCCTAGGACTAAACTCTTCCCAAAAATTAAAATAGTTGTCTTAGCTATATTGTACAATCTATCCTTATTTTCATGTTAAGTTTCATTTCCATTTAGTCAGCACAAACCCAATATTTTGATCTTAGACCCATTGAGGTTCTCTAGTTGTTATGTTAGGAGTCTTATGATAAAGGACATGAATTATCCATGATATAAACAATAAAAATGGTTAAAGGACCAATTCTACATCATAGCCCCATTCTCATGAAGATTATTGCTAGTAGGTTAAAATCATTATAGAAGGATTTGTTCATCATTGCATTCATATTTATCATTCCATTGATAACAAATTTCATTAAAATGGAAGAGTATACATATACACATAATTATATTTCACTCAAGAAATAAAATACACTTATTTGATTTTATTTTAAACTTTACCTAAAATTCAAGAAGGGAGAGCCACTCTCCACCCATCTATCAACACAACTACACTACAAGTTTTCTTACAATTGATTGAACTAGATCCAATGCCTGAAGGGAAGCTTGAATTAGGTTTAAAAGGATTCAAATGAAGGTGGAATTTATGAGGGCTACTCACCTTCATATATAGAAATTCAGGATTCTTCTCTTGAACTATTGAGCCAAGACCTAATACCATAGCATGATATGGCCACTTTGAGTATATTCCACAAGATTTGGGAGCCCTTAACTAAATCCAAAATACCTTAATGCTTCTCCTTTTCCTTGTGCTTGAGAAAAAAATCACTCTAACTTCTTCCTAACCCTCTCAAGTTGAATGCTTATTCCCTTCCCATAGAGTTTTAGATTCTATTGGAATTTAATTCACACACTTGTTTTTCTATGATTTAGATGGTTCTCTCTTATCTGGTTCCTGATGTTCAAAAGTCATTCTCCTATCTTTCTCTCACTACTCTTCTCTTTTTTGTTTTCCTTCTCCCCCGCCCTTCCCTTCACGCACTTGCTAGCATGAAGATTTTTAGGATTCCCCTTTGGGATGCATGGAACAAGAAAACCCTCTAGAGTGATGCCTGGACCATGCTCCTAGGAAATTTGGGGGTTCAATCACCAGGTCAGGTATTTGGAAAAGTGATTCAAGTAAATAAGGAGACCTCCTAGATTCCCCCTTACAACTTTAGCCTCGGGAAGCAGGACTTTTACTAACTGTCTCCTTCTTCATTTTTTACATGTATAATAAATTGAAAATGAATATTTACATGAAATAAAGTTTATCAATGTATCTATGTTGATTATCTAACATGTCAGTCTTAATTACATATTAAAAAATGTGGGTTTAAAAAGGTGTGTTACAATTTATGCCTAAAGGTAATTGTTGTTGTCATTGTCTTTCTATGGACTATTTGGTGGATCTACCATCAATGCATGTTATGCATAATATGCTTCGTTCTCATGAGATATAACATGTGCACAACTATAGGTTCATGCATTGTCATGTATGTGAGTGTCAGAAAAATACCTTCTCCCAAAATTTAAAAAAAGGTTATTTTTTAATCCATTTAGATTACATTAAATATGAAAGAGAAGGAATCCCTTGATTTCTTCAATTAGAGAACTTAAACCATTGGGTAGGAGGTTAAATTATAATATGTGTGTGTGTGTGTGTGTGTTATAAACCAAGACAACATGGAGAAGGGGGCTAAATTAGTATTGTGACCAAATTAAACAACTATTGCCAATGTATACTTTCTAATTTATTTAGCAAAATTTTATGTAAGAAACATTATCAATCAACATATGAAACACATATTAGCATACATATATGCAACACACAAACATCATATGTATGACCAATATTTTTCTTAATTCCTCTTGAAAAGGAAAGCTTCAACTTGATGTTACGATATGTTTTATGGCACCAAATAGAAGGAAGAAACCATTCCCTAATTTATTAGCACCATGCCCTGGTTTGTTTTACTGGCACCAACTAGCAGAAGCACCAACACCCTGGTATATAGGAACTAACCTGCTGAACATTGCAGTGTAGAAATTTCATCGTAGATTAAATTGATTATGCAATGTACTAAAGAAAAATACTTAATCTACTTCTACAATCAAACTTGTGGAAGCTTAATCGATTTTGAGTAAGATCAAATAGAACACATATAACAGAGAAGAAGATTCAATCACACATGAAACACAGAAGAATACTCTGGGGAAAGCCTCAGCTAAAAACCTTGCTATCTGTATTATCATACAAGTGGAAATATCTCAGGATTACACAAAGCTTTAGCTCACAAGCTATCCAACTCTCAGTACAATCCCTCACTTTTGCTCATATATAGAATAGACAACACATTTGTCTTCCTTCAGTCCTCCAAGCCTCCTATTTCCTTGCACAGTTTCTACTGGGTCCTCTAGCTGCAACCTGTGTGATTCTCACCTCACACACAACACTAACTTCTGAAATAACTGTGTAATCCTGAAGGAGATAATTCCTTCTGCATGGAAAATTTTCCTTTATAGGAAAATTCCTCTAACTGATAGTACACTGTCCCTTCCTTTAATCTCAACTGGGTCATTCTCTGAACTAACATGCATGATTTATTTATGAGAGAATATTCAGTTATCTGGAGAACACTAGTTGCATGCATGCATGCATTAACTGACTGAACTCACAATTAGTTCCTCCAACTGTTTGGAACTAATTTAACTAGACTTAACTTAGTTAACTGAGCTAACTAATTACAACTCAAATGCAACTCATCCTTATCTGAGGAGTAAGAAATTCAAAGTTGATCCGCACATCAAGGGTGAAATAGAAGCATAGAATAAAATGAAAGATTGGGAAGAATATAGGAAAAGGGAGTAGGAGGAAGAGCACAAGAAAAAGGAAGAGAAATAAAATAAGAAGTGAGAGGACTTGTTGAGGAATAAACAAGAACTAGAGAAGATAAAAGAGGAGGAATCCGAGAGGAAGCAACAAGAAGAAACTCTCAAAAAACAAAGGGAAGAGGAGGAGTAGTGGGAGGCTACAAGTTGAATAAAAAATAGGAGGAAACAAGAAAAGGAGTTTGCAAGAAAGTTAGAGGAATATTTGGAGGTGCATAATGTAGATTGATGAAAAAGAGGAGAATGACTAAGTGACAGACATTGAACCAATCGTAGAAAATATAAACATTATGCCCCTGAATCCTCTAATTGGTGGGAACCTTCCTTTTAGTGTGTTGGGGATTCTTCCTCCACCTGATGACAAGTTCATGAATATCTCCAACTCCACCTTTGATGAGCTAAAAAACAATATCATACATGAAAGAAGGAGGTACTTCCCAAATGATATGTATCAGCATGTTTCCATAAATATAGAAAAGGTGATTGTGTCAAACACCAAGACCAATCCTAGAATGGTTGCCTCAAAAAATACAACTTTTGTAGTAGCCTCAAAGAATAACACATATTTATTGATGCAAAAGAATGAATAGTTAGAGAAGGAGTTGGTTAGTGCAAAGCAACAATTTGATCATCTCCTTATTGAAAATCTACATATGTCTTTCACTAGTGCTAGTAGAGAAGGATTACAAGGGATTATACTTGAAGAAATCCAACCACTAGAGGACACAATGAAGTAGTTGTATCAAGAAATGATCACTTTTCATAAGGTAGTAATGCCTCTATATGAAGTAAAAAGGATCCCAGGAGAACTTTAGACTCTTGAAGACAACTTATGCAGCTCTAGATACGATCCAAGAATGGGGTGCTGAGTATTTGAATGTACCTGCAACGTGGTTAGAAAAGAAAGGCATGAAGATAAAATGGACAAAGTGGAGATAAGGATGTTTATGTAGATCTCTGTCTAACTCAAAAATTATGTAATAAACACTATCTCGACATTCATTGAGTTGCATAGCAAATTGGAAGCCTTGGTGAAAGTACATAAAATACATTTTATTAGTGCATAGGGCGAGGTGAAACACAAGGGCATTATCATGTAGGAGCTAGAAGAATTATTGGACCATATCAGACAAGTGACCGCCCAAGATGAATTGGAAGGGACTAAAGACATTGTTCTGCAATATGTAGTTCAACCCATCAAATTATATATGACACTAGTCATGTTGTGGAACAAGGTACAACTAGGCTCCAAAACTATATATCCAAACACTTTGGAGGGAAAGATCCAATATAATCTAGATCTACCACTAAAGGTTAGAGACATAGAAGTAGAGTATAACTATCGGTATCAACATATCACAATGGAGCTCCATGTCACATTCGTCAAGTTTCCATTCCCACAAATGTGAACATTTTTTGTTTCATTGTATTTTGTAGATTTTTTCCATAATTTTGGAAAATGTGATTTTGTAATTGCAAAAAAAAAATGGGTGGAAGTCCAAGAGTCACATATTTAATGTTAAGAGTCATTAGGAAGTATAAATATTCATATGGGAGCTTAAGGGTCATGAGGAAGCTCAAGAGTCACATGGGAGGTGAAGAGACAACCCATTTGTTATAAATAAGCCCTCGTGCCTCAAGTAAATGACTTTTAGCCTTGGCTTCTCAAGCCTAGCATAGGAGAGAGAGATCATTGGTGGCTTCATGTTCCACTATTGGTGCTAGTGATGCATCATTGTAATTGTGTATCTTGGAACTTTCACTTAATTTTTTGAAGCTCCCAGAGCTCAGCGTACTTTGATGCATGTATCGTGGATGTTGTAAGACTATTCTTTCATGTTCGAGATGTATGTTTGTGTTCATATGTACTAAGGAAAATGAATTGTTTCATTTTCCTTGGTATACATCTTGATTGAAACATGTGTATTACTTGATTTCATGATAGTTGTTACTTTGTGAACTATTTTGCAGATTAATTAATGATTATTTCCATGTATATTTGTGCCTTTATTTGGATGGTACTATTACTCTTCTTCTAAAAGATCACTCTTTATTTTCTTGTGTGTGAAAGTTCTTTATACACATTTCAATTGTATGTTTCACAGAGCTAACTTACTTACTTATCTCAAAATTTATGAGCATGTTCTATTATGTTGATTGATTTCCGCCAAGGAAAATCTTTAAGATCATTATAATGGCAATCAGGCTGATTTTCCTGATGGGGCTCCTATCCCAAACCGTGTGAGGTCTAGTCGAGACTTCATATTGAGGAGACACCCTTATGTTTGAAGACTTCTAACATTTTCAACAGATGGACAACCCTAATAAATACCTTTCCAATGGTATATGGCACTCGATAAAACACCTTAGGGATCAAAATTTATGGCATTTTAAAGTTTGTACGGATTTCAAATTTTATGGTTCCACTTGGAATTGAAAATGCACCATAATACTATGTCGTACAAGTGATGTGGCATAGGTGACATCATCATGATGTTAGCACAAATATGACCTTAGAAAACAATGCACATGGTTCCACAATGGATAAGGTTCATGGTTCTGTAATGGACAAGGTTCATGATTCCACAGTGGATAAGGTTCCAAACATTTGGCATTGGCATTCAACTTTAGAATTTAAATTTGGAATTTAAATTTTGTGCTCATAGAAATTAGGCACTCACGGAATTTGGCAGAGAAATTTGGCAGTTTGTCAAATTTGTCGTTTTCCAATGTTAGAAGATCACTAAATTGTAGTTCAGACACCAAAATTGGAATTAAAACTAACTAACAAACTATAAAATAGAAAATTCCAGAATGTTGTTTTTACAAAGAACATGATGTTTACAGGAAGATCAATAAAAAAATATAAAATAAAATATAAAATTTTATTGTTAACAACAAGAGAACACATAGATTAAAGAAAATGAAATAACAATATGAACAATAGTTAAACCCAAAACATAAATTAAAACAAGTTGTTAAACTACAAATTAGTACAACATGCATGAACAAAATGAAGTATTAGTCCAACCGAGTTAAACTGAAAATAAATCTTGAAGTTTAAATAAAAATGAATAAACAATTCAAGCTAAAGAAAATACAAAGATTAAATTAACTATTTGATCAATTAAATAACACACATAATGGAAAAATAATTGTTCATTTGCAAATTGTGAATATATTTGCTAATTAATTGAAGAACAAGAGAACAAAGAGATTAAAGAAAGAAAATAACAATTATTTGAAAAATAGAGTTGAAGTTAAACTAATTGTGAATACTAAAATTAGTATCTCTAAATACTTATAGGCAATAACTTAATATGTGCAGAAGCACAAGAAAATGAGAAAATTACATAGAACATATTGGTGATTTCAGTGATTTTTGTGAACATATTGGTGATTGCGGTGATTATTATGTGTAAGAACCTATTTATCTAAGTTTGAAAATGAATGAAAGAGGGATATGCATGTTGAAAATAACAACAAGAAATGCTAAAAATAGCATTGCTATAAATAGAATTTCAAGATATACTCCAACTCTATTGGAAATAGCAAAAAATAGAAATGCTAAAAATCGCATTACTATAAATAGCATTTCAGGATATATTCCAATTTTAATTTGTCCTTGAATTAAAATTGAGAATTAAAATTCAAATTTAGTCTCACTAGCTATTTGAAAAATAATTAATTAATTCATCTTGAGTTAATTAGTTGGAGAAAATCAAACATGAATTAGTTGTGAAGACATGCAACAATTATCCATTTGATTAAGGAAGTTATCCCTTAATTAAGGAGATAAGGATGAGTTGTATTTGAGTTGTAATTAGTTAGCTCAATTAACTGAGTTAAGTCCAGTTAAATTAGTTCCAAATAGTTGGAGGAGCTAATTGCGAGTTCAGTCAGTTAATACATGCATGCATGCAACTAGTGTTCTCTACATAACTGAATATTCTCTCATAAATAACCAATGCATGCCAATTCAAACAGAGACCCAGTTGAGATTAAAGACAGGGACATTGTACTATCAGTTGGAGGAATTTTCATATAAAGGAAACTCATCCATGCAGAAGGAATTATCTCCTTTAGGATTACGCAGTTATTTCAGAGATCAATGTTGTGTGTGAGGTGAGAATCACACAGGTTGCAGCTGGAGGACCCAGGAGAAACTGTGCAAGGAAATAGGAGGCTTGGAGGATTGAAGGAAGGTTGTCTATTCTATCTATGAGCAGCAGTGAGGGATTGTACTGAGAGCTGGATAGCTTGTGAGCTAAAACTCTGTGTAATCCTGAGATATTTCCACTTGTATGATAATACAGATAGCAGGGTTTTTAGCTGAGGCTTTCCCCAGAGTATTCTTCTGTGTTTCATGTGTATGATTTCTTCTTCTCTGTTATATGTGTTCCGATTGATATTACTCAAATTGATTAAACTTCTGCAAATTTTGATAGTAGAAGTAGATCAAGTATTTTTCTTTAGTACATTACATTATCAGGTGATCTACAATGAGAATTTCTACATGGTATCAGAGGTAGCTGATCCATAGAGAAATTTCTACATGGTATTAGAGGTAGTTGATTTGTAGAAAAATTCTACATGGCATCGGAGCCAAAGGTGATCAAAGCAGAGAACAGTATACAAAGAAGTTTGAATTTCTTGATTATAGAAATCGAATTCTTATCACATCTCAAATTTCACCAATGGCATTTAATAGCTTGAGATTCGAGTATGCCCTAGATGGCAGCTCGAATTATATAGCCTAGAAGGATCACATGGAAGCAGTATTAGAGGACAACGGTTTGAAGGACTTCATTGATCAAGAAGTCCCTAAGTCAACAGTAGCTAATGCCCAAGAATTGGTGGAATGGAAGAAATGTGTGGCTAGAGCGAGGAGGATTCTTCTGGAGGGAGTTCGAGACCACATTGTCTCGAGTCTCCATGGGAAGGAGACACCGTTTTCAATGTGGAAGACATTGAAGGATCTATATCAGAACAACAGTGACCAAAGGAAGCTGGCGCTGAAGGAAAAGCTTCGGAAAATCAAGTGGGAAAAGTGCAACACGATCTCTACATATTTGAACAAGCTCACCACCTATAAAGATGAGCTTGGAAGTGTAGGAATCATGAAAGCCAATGATGACATGGTGAGTCTTGCTCTCCTCGGTCTTCCTAAGAGCTGGAATAACTACCAGGACTCAGTGAATGGAAGAGAGAAAATTCCAGATTTGGAATGACTGTGGTTGGATCTGATGCATGAGGAGATCAGGAGAAGAACCAGAGATGGTTCTTCATCCAAGAAGAATGAAGAAAATCTAGCCTTAGCGAGTAAGGCAAGGAAAGGGAAGGAGAAGGATTATTATTCCAAATCGAGTTCTTCTCATGGTGGGAAGAAGATTGACAAATCTAAAGTGAGATGCTTTAATAGTCATAAGGCAGGCCATTATGCAACTAATTATCCATTGAAGAAGTCCAAGAAGGGATCCTTGGAAGGATCTGAAGGTGAGGCATTGGCCTCTCAGTTCAAATTGGATTTTACCCTCATCGCATGCATGGTTTCATCGATGATGGGTTGTGATTGGTTTCTTGACAGTGGAGCCTCATTCCACATGACCGACGGTAAGCGTTTATTCAATACCTTGGAGGAGAAAGACCTCAAGATAATCATAGAGATGGGTGACGATGAAAGGTATAGTGTTTCAGGAGTGGGAACAGTTGTTTTTCAGAGGGAGCATGGAGCTTCTATCACCTTAACTGATGTGAAGTATGTGCGAGGACTGAAGAAGAACTTGGTATCGATCGCGATGGTAGAGGACAAAGGCTATGATGTTGTCTTTAGTACAAGAAAGGTTTTCCTTAGACACATCACCACGGGACAAGTGAAGCAGATCGGTTCATGAGTCAAGAATTTGTATGCTCTTGAGGTTCAAGATGCATGCAAGGCCTTGAGGAGCAAGGAAATTGTTAGAGACTTGGTGGTTGAGAGGGAGAGTACATTACCTCTCAACATGCAGCGCCAAAAGAAATATCAGACAATTATGGAGGAGACAAAATTGGTGAAGCAGCTTCAGGAGGTTGTGGAGCAGCCACAACTGGAGAAGTCGAGAGGAGATCTAGTGGAGACATCCACTCATGCAGAGACCTCCAGTAGGGGGAAATTTCGAGCCAAGTGGGCAGAGGGATCACATGCAGGCATACCTCCAGGTGTGAGGTGGGGCAATGTGAAGTGATAGTTCCAAGAAGGCTGAAATAGGGGTAGGATCCTTGAGGTACCCAACCTCTTTGATTAGACCTTGCTACGGGAGCCCCGACGAGGAGTAGCAGGACTGGATGAGTGGGTAGAGACGGATGTGGATGGAGCAGTAGAGAGAGCTACAGTGCAAGAGTCCCAAGACAACGCAGAGCTAGCAGGCTGCAGCAATGCGAGAGGCACAGGAGTGTTGCACTAGTGTAGGATGGCACAGAGAGGTGTGAAACGGTGCGAGATGCAGGGAGTTGTTGCAGTAGCACAGAGGTCAGAGAGGGATCACTTTTCAGCAGCAGAGGGAGCTTCAGCATCAGAGGGTGTTTCTAGTCCAACAGGGAGGTCAGTTGGGAGATCAGTTACTTAGTTCTTAGTAACTGAGTTGCAGTGCAACATTGGGTAGCACGATGCAACATGATGAGACAAGGTGCAGTGCGGATGCAATGCTGGGATATAGGACCAATAGCATCACGGATGTAGCAGGAGGAATCAATGTGATTGATGCAGTTAGAGATCAAAGTGACAAAGGCTAGAGCAGTCATATACTTAAGAGCACAGAGGTGCAGAGTTTTCAGTCGACAGAGGTAATAGTAGTCAGAGACTTTGATGACAGAGGCATCATTCTGATTCAGGTTGGATATTTTTTGTGTTTCTATAGTTGTTGGAGCAACAACACTTGAGAGAAGCATTGCATGCAGAACATTCCAAAGGTTCAGGATCGGGTTCGAGTTGAATGTCTTTCTTGTTGAGAGGGAATGTTGAAAATAGCAACAAAAAATGCTAAAAATAACGTTGCTATAAATAGAATTTCATGATATACTCCAACTCTATTGGAAATAGAAAAAAATAGAATTCTAAAAATAGCATTTTGGGATATATTTCAATTTGAATTTGTCCTTGAATTAATATTGAGAATTAAAATTCAAATTTAGTCTCACTAGTTGTTTGAAATAAATTAATTAATTCATCTTGAATTAATTAGTTGGAGAAAATCAAACATGAAGTCTTTGTGAAGACATGCAACAATTATCTCTTTGATTGAGGAAGTTATTGCTTAATTAAGGAGATAAAGATGAGTTGTATTTGAGTTGTAATTAGTTAGCTCAGTTAACTGAGTTAAGTCTAGTTAAATTAGTTCCAAATAGTTGGAGGAGCTAATTGTGAGTTCAGTCAATTAATGCATGCATGCATGCAACTAGTGTTCTCTAGATAACTGAATATTCTCTCATAAATAACCAATGCATGTCAGTTTAGACAAAGAACCATTTGAGATTAAAGACAGGGACATTGTACAATCAGTTGGAGGAATTTTCCTATAAAGGGAACTCATCCATGCAAAAGGAATTATCTCCTTCAGGATTGCGCAGTTATTTCAGAGGTCAGTGTTGTGTGTGAGATGAGAATCACACAGGTTGCAGCTGGAGGGCCCAGGAGAAACTGTACAAGGAAATAGGAGGCTTGGAGGACTGAAGGAAGGCCTATGTGTTGTCTATTCTGTCTATGAGCAGCAGTGAGGGATTGTACTAAGAACTGGATAGCTTGTGCGCTAAAGCTTTGTGTAATCCTGAGATATTTCCACTTGTATGATAATACAGATAGCGGGGTTTTTAGCTGAGGCTTTCCCCAGAGTATTCTTTTGTGTTTCATATGTATGATTTCTTCTTCTTTGTTATATGTGTTCCGATTTATCTTACTCAAATTGATTAAGCTTCTGCAAAGTTTGATAGTAGAAGTAGATCAAGTATTTTTCTTTAGTACATTGCATTATCAAGTGATCTACAATGAGAATTTCTACATGGTATCAGAGGTAGCTGATCTATAGAGAAATTTCTACATATAGATCAAATCCGGAATGAACATAATTGATAAAAAAAGCCTCCTCTAACATATTTTTCGACTGACGTTTTTAGATGTTTTTTATCTGATGAACATTGCAACATAATATGTTGATATGCATATATTTTATTTTGATAAATCTAGGCATCATGCCATGAACAAATTTTTGTAACTTGAGGGATTTTCACAAGCTTGTTTTTTTGTCTAGTCTCTATAGTTCTTAGAGAAATATACCAAATGCATTAATATGCATTAGAAAAATGTATTTTTTCATTAGCTAAAGAGAAATTATGATTTCTTTTATGGAAAAGGAAAAAAAAAACAGGCTCTAGGATCACTCAAGATACTAAGGATGTTATCTGCAATTTACGATACTATTACATTGATGAGTGTTTTCCATAGTTTAAGATATATGGATGTATAGGTGCCCCTGACTTGCTGCCCAAATATATATCTAATAGATTGGCATTGAGGGAGATTGCATTTTAAACAATGATCACTATAATAACCAAATCGTTGAACTAAAATTCAAAGAGGTTATATCCAACCTTTCCTTTGAATCTTGGATTTTATTCTTTATTGAATCCAAAGAATGCAAGGAAAGAAGAAAAAATGCTAGAAGATGTTTGATTACATCAAGCAAGCTTTTATAGGCATGATATGAGAGATATTGTTAATGTGCATTTAAATTTAGCATCATACACAAAATCTTATGTACATGAGGAATGTGCTTATGATTATGTTTCCAAAACAAAAAAATATTACACTGAACTCATAATCCGAATTTATGGTTCAGAGCATGAAAATGAAAAGGTAAGGTTTGAACCTTTTAAAATGGAAGGAAAAATATTTTTTTCTTATAGAAAAGAGCATAATAAGTGGTAGTCAAGAGGGTACCAAGTGATGAAGACAAAGGTGATGAATAGTGTAAACAAGACCCTATTCACGGTTCACAAAAGGATGAGCACAATAAATATGAAATAACACAACAAGGAGAGGGGTACAAATTATTGAATAGAGAAAATATGATTCAATTTCAAAGTCATAGAGTGATGAACAAATTATTGCTAAAGAAATGGAAATTTTAGATCAAAACACATAAGAAGTGATAGATATGTAGATTGATACTAGGAAAAAGGAAGAAAATGAAAAAACTAATGATGTTCATGATGTTATTCCTATTACTAAAAAAAATACTCCAAATGGTCCAATATAATTAATCTCAAAATATAACCATGACAAAGATTATCTCAACTTAGGGTAGTTTCATTGATATGGTTGAAACAATTTCTCCCACAATTATTAATATTACATCATTGGCTTCTAGAAGTATCCCTTGTAACCAATTTTGATCTATTTGAACTTTTGAAGAAACTGTACTTGGACTGCACTGTTTGAACTTTTGTTTGAACTTTTGAAGAAATTGTACTTGGACTAGAGAAATACTTCTTTAGTACTAAGATAAAAGTAGTTGTAAAAAATTGCCCAAACAATATGATTATAGAAGAAGGACTCGCATAGAAACATTTGGTTCATAAATTACCTAATGAGGTAGAACAAAAATGACATCTACACTAGGTGTATTTGATAATGCTAATGCATGTTAAATCAACGAGCTAGCAACTAAATTGGATAAGAAAAATATTAAAGTAATATTAATGGAATAAAAACTAATTAAGTAAAATTCTAAAGTTGATAAAGAACATCAAAACAGTTGTCCAACTTAAAGAATAGATTTCTTTAAAACTAGTAAAAACAAAAGCGAAACATAAACAAGAAATAGATGAGTTAGATAAAAAGTGAAGCTCTAAAATTATCTCTCAACTGAAGAATAATAATTGGAATTTTTCAACCAGGTAAATAAAATTCATCAATTTTACTAAACTCTATGACTTTGATGAAAGCCGGTGTATTTTTACGGAGTTTTAATGGAAGTCGAAAGAAGACATTTAGAAGGAAATTTTTGTCATTGAATAATGGATTGTGCATTGAGTTATGTTTTAATCGATGTAGTTATGGTGTAAGTAAATAGTATTGGATTTTTTCAAATGACTCTTTATTTTAAAATTAATAATGTATGTCTCTATGCTTAATGTATCATGGAATAAATGAATTTATTTTTTATTTAATAATAAATTTCTTATTCGGTATCTGGTATTTATTGATATCTTCTCTCGATGAGGATAGGCAATTTAATATAATATTAATTAGATAGCATAAGATTATATTAAGATTAGATATATATTAAATTAAGTTAATTCATTGAATTAGATTATTGATTCAAACTCTTTTGATTGCAACTCGGCTCACATATCAGTGAAAATTGTCATACCAAACAAGACTAAGTCTAATTGGGACCTACCATTAAGTAGTTTCCCCTTGCTATTGGTGGAGGAGTTTCTCACACCATCAACACAAATGTGATAGTAACACCCTTGGTTGTAAGCTTCTATTTGAAATTAAACATGGAACTAATACGCACCTGAACTAAAAGTGGTATTGCAACAAAATGTGTGTGCATGCAAGATATACCATTGATGTTTGCCTAATTCTATCAATATCCTCTTGTAGATAGAACTAGTAGTCTCTCATGATCCATTGTCCTCTTTGTCATGGCTAACAATGTTATCAATTTTGAGGTCGATCCTACAATTTATTTTTTGGGGGGGCAAGTATTATTAATGAATAGTTAGTTGTCCCTTGGAATGAATGGTTGTAGTTAGCTAGAAATCAAAGAACCTAGGATTTATTTTATCTACAATCTTCTTTGTCTTTATTAATTAGGAAGTTTGACCACCACAACCATTTTGACTTGAGTTTTCTATTTGTTTGTCTAAGTTTAGTAAGCTATCATAAATGAATGACTAACCAATACTTATAATGAATCACTAGAAAGTACATGGAAACAAATGCAATTGAGTTTCATTCTAAAAATTATGCAAAGTGACTTTGGCAGGTACATTGAAATGAAGGCACTACAATTTTTTTGGACACTAGTTTAAAATTACTTGGGAATTACTATTTAAGGATTGATTGGTGCTTCAATTTGGTTCAATGCCTACTACATCTGAATGCATATCAAACATTGAGACATGAGCATGCCTAGGAATGGGTAGTGTCCTTTCCATGATTCATGGGTCTTTGATTTGGTGTGTATAATCCAAGGCACATAATCTTGTTGTTGTCCTCCACTTGAAAAGATGAAAAATAAAAGTTGATTGATAAGGTTTAATTAATGTTTTAGCTTGAAAAAAATTCAACTCCATTTATGTTATTAAGAAATTTTGTGAATATTAATGATTTGGATCACTTTTACACTTAAGCGAAATTTCAAAGCACAAGTTCTAGGTCATTGCATGGGGTGTTGAAGAACAAGAACATAAGGACAAAGTCTAAGGGCCACATATGGTTGGGCCTTAAAATCCATGTGGCTGTTCCACTTTGAAAATTGGAAATATACATGTAAACTAATTCTAAATGGAGGATTCATGTGATGAAATTCCTTATGTTAAGAAGAAAGTTGACTCAAATCCCATTATTTATCTTCTAAACCTTTTGTGCGGGGGTCTCTTTTACTGATGGGCTATTTATTCAACAAATATTGGTTCATTGTTTTCTCTTGTTGCATCTAAATGGGAAATATTTATTGAATCTCAACCAAATATATTATTTGAAGTCTAGTGCAACATCTATCTAGGTGTGGTAGGTAATCATTTTGTATCTCTTCTTTTAGGGGTTTGTTGTCACTAAGACAAACACCCTCCAAATTTTTTCTTATACTTGAATTTTGGAGCCTACTGAGGATCTTGTTATATATCATTCCATGTTCACTTCACTATCATATAATGTTTTGCAAAGTATTAAGTATTCTTCTAAGTGTCAAAGTCACTTGCTTATGCATGCCTAGTTCTCAAAGAAATCAAAAGTGCACTTATTTCGATACAATCTTACATGGGCACTATGAAACTCTTAAAGGTAAGGCTTGCACAATCACTTGTGACAGTGACTGTGTAATCCATTAACACAATGTACTACACAATACATGTCAATAGTCAGTGCACACCCTCTATCACTTTCATTACAAGTGTACTTCTATTTTAGTGAGTTTTCTCAACTGTCACTTTAGCGCAACTTTATTTTCACAAGTGTCGCTTTCACATTTGCAATTTTTTTTTTCTTTTATTCACTTTAGAAAGTGTCATTTTCATGTTATATTTATTCTAGCATGTGTCGCTTTCACTTTATTCAAGCCTTTTCAAGTGTCGTTTGCACTCTTCTCTTACTTTTGTAAGTGTTGTCTTTTGGCATGGGAAGTGTCGAAAATTTTAAAAGAAGAGTTATGGTTCATTTCAAGAGGAAAATTTGGTACTAATGGGCCTATTTACCATGTATACATGTACCAGACCCATTCCTAAAGTTTTATGCATTATTGTAATAGTGTCGTTACTATCACTGCAAAGTGTATCTTAAGTGTTGCACCTAGTTGAAGGAAGTCAATTGTATTTTCTTGAAGGGAAGTCTTGATGCAATATCCTACAGTAATGTGTTATATTCATCATAAATACATGCATTAGACATACTCCCCAGGCCTTGAGCACTATTTCACTAGTGTTGTCACTGTCGTTGCAAAGTGTATCTTAAGTGTTGCACTTGGAGGTAAGTGTTGTTCCACTGCCATTTTGATGAGGACATGTTGATTTTGGGTGGTAAATGCTTCATTGTCAAGTGGTAGATCTTATATAAATATGTGATCATGTTCAATTCACGTTCTAGTACCATCTCTATGCTTTCTGATCCCACGCTTAGTCATTTTATGCAATTGATCCTTCTTTGATCAACCTCCTTCCAGTCTGCCTCCCTAAATTGTGCATTGCACAATATCAGGCCTCAGTTAACCTGTCATTCTTCCAAGGACTATGCATTACATAGTCACATTTCTCAATCATAGATTCCTAGCCCCCAGAATTGCACAATCAAGCCTCCCTATCAGTCTCATTCAACACATTATTCAATCCCAATAAGTATTATGCCTTCCTGGCTCCTTGAACTATGTAAATGCGTAATCCACTCGATGACCTCTCTTATTAACTGAGCATTGCACAGCCACAGTGGGAAATCCTACCTCACTGTGACCCTCAACTATGTAGTCTTCTTACCCAGGGCTATATTGTTGCATTTTTTTTAGTCACAAGCCTTACCACCTCACTCTTGGCCTCTGGAACTGCACACCGCACAATCCCTGAGCCTTCCTCCTAGTTCAGTACCCAATTTTGGCTAAATCAATGATTTTCTCATCCCTGAGACTAATATTTTTCTGGAAATATCTCATCTTGTCATGAGCGATTTTCAATTGCAGGTATTACATATTGACATGATAGGGTGATTCTTGGAGAGTAGGAGAAGGAGACTATGCTAAAGACACTTATGAAGATGAAACCATGAAGAGGTCATCAAGTGAGAAGATGAATGGACACCACTTTCCAAAATAAGACCAAAGATTAAGACCACATGAAGATTCCATACGATTCATCCCCTTGAGGGTGAAGATGAAGAAAAACTTAGACCTTTCATAAATATGAAGTACTGAACATACTTCTCATGATGTTTGAAGACAAATCGGCAAGAGAAATAACTTGGCATTTCCACTTCGTCATGGAGTCCATGTCATCATTTTCAAGTTGTGAATTGTACCAGTGACATCATAATGTCATGTGTGTCCATGTGTCTTACCACATTATTTGTGGATTTAATGATATAATTATCAAAAGGAAAGGATAAAATGTAATGTGGGGAAGTCCAATAGTCATATGTGGAATATGAAAAGCCACATAGTCATATATGGAAAAAAGAGTCTTTAGGAAAACTCCAAAAGTCATATAGAAGTCCAAATATCACATTAGAAGTCTAAGAGTCATGAGTTAAGCTTAAGAGTCATGGGGATATGAAAGGTCATTCCTCTTGTTATAAATACACACTCATAACTCAAGGAAATGGATTTTAGAGGCTTATCCTTTGGATAGATAGCATTGGCTTCTCTAGCTTAGCATAGGAGAGAAGATCATTCATTGGAGAAGCAAGAAGTGACTTAATGTTCCACTATTGGAGCTAGTGGCTCGCCATTGTAACTGTGTACTTAGATATTTCACCTAATAATTAGAACCTCACTGAGCCAACACATTTTCATGCATATATCATGAATATTGTAAGACTTTTCTCTAGATTTTTTCAGTATATGTTTTGTTAAATGTACTAAGGAAATTGAACTAGTATTTCATTAGCTTTGGTACTTATTTTTTTGAATGTGTGTTGTATTTGTTTTAATGTTTTTTGTGTCTATGTGAACTATTTCACTAGAAAAATAACAAATATTTCCTTGGTCTCATTTGTCTCTCTTAGTACTATTAATTTCCTTCTAGAGACATTCTTTCCTTCCTCTCCTGAAATTCCCCTTTTACACATTACGATTGGTGTTTCACAATGTCAACTTACTTGTTGATTTCAAAGGTTATGTGCATACTCTCTTATGTTATCCATTGCAGCTAAGGAAAACCTTTAAGTTATGGTGGTCAGGTCGATACTTCTAATGGGGCTCCTACTCCAAATGTTGTGAGGTCTAAATGGGACCTCTCATTGGGGAAACCCCCTTGGTTGACAAATTTCCAGCACCATCAATAATTGGAGCTAGAAGGATGGCTAGATGACAAGTTGTGCCCTTTGAGTCTATTTTGAATCTTTTACCTTAGATGGCTCATCTCGAAATCATACTTCATAGGTTTTTTTCCTATGAATCCAATGGTAAACTTTTTATCCCCGATGGACCTCTTTATGACTTATCTCAATTCAAGTTTGATGGTGAGGATGACACATCCATAGTTGAGCATGCATTTCTTTTTCTTAAGTTCTGTGAATATTATGAAATCGATTATGAATATGTGGCATGTGTTATTTTCTTCCTCACATTTGAAGGTCAAGTTAACTGATGGTGTCATACCCTACGACCCGCTTCCATTCATTTTTTTTATTACTTCATTAAGGAGCTTCATTTAGCCTTTGACAAGTACGATTACTAGGATGTCCTTAAAAGGATTAATCAACTAAGAATGAACCATAATGAATCAATTTATGATTTTTCTAATCACTTCCTTCAACTACGTTATGAATTTCCTTAAGAAGATAGAGATTGGGATTTATTTAAAAAAAAATTGAGTGTTTGGTTAATAACTCTTTACATGGCGATCCTGAAGCCCCTAATGTTTCTGTTTCCTTGACTTTTTAATCATGAAACACCTTTAATTTCAGAGGAGGAAGCTACTATAGAAATTATGACTGTAGATTAATAACTTAATAATGCAATATACTAAATCAAAATACTTAATCTACTTCTACAATCAAACTTGCAGAAGCTTAATCGATTTGAGAAAAATCAAACAGAACACATATAACAGAGAAGAAGAATCAATACACATGAAATACAGAAGAATACTCTGGGGAAAGCCTCAGCTAAAAACCCTGCTATTTGTATTATCATACAAGTGGAAATATCTCAAGATTACACAAAGCTTTAGCTAGCACAGCTATCCAGCTCTCAATACAATCCCTCACTGATGCTCTCATAGACAGAATAGACAGCTCATATGCCTTTCCTCTTCCCTCCAAGCCTCCTACTTCCTTGCACAGTTTTCCCTGGGTGTTCCTATTGTAACCTTGTGTGACACTGATCTCACACACTACTCCAACACACTATAAAACTGCACAAATCTCAAGGAATGAATTCCTTCTGCATGCAAGAGATTTTCTTATAGGAAAATTCTTGTAACTGATATTACACTGTCCCTGCCTTTAATCTCAACTGGGCCTTTGTCTGAACTGACATGCATGAGTTATTTATGAGAGAATATTCAGTTATCTAGAGTACACTAGTTTCATGCATGCATGCATTAACTGACTGAACTCACAATTAGTTCCTCCAATAGTTTGGAACTAATTTAACTGGAATTAACTCAATTAACTGAGCTAAATAATTACAACTCAAATACAACTCATCCTTATCTCCTTAATTAAGGGATAAGCTCCTCAATCAAATGAATCACTGTTGCATGACTTCATAAAGACTTCTAGCTTGAATTTCTCCAACTAATTAACTCAAGATGAATTAATTAATTATTTTCCAAGCAGCTGGTGAGACTAAATTCGAATTTTAATTCTTAATTTTAATTCAAGGACAAATTAAAATTGGAATATTCTTGTTGCCACATTTCAACAGTCCCTCTCAACAAAAAGGGATTTTCTGCCACTCTGGTCCTATCTCTATGGAACTCGAATTTACACTTTGACAATGCCTTAGTCAAAATGTCAACATCTTGCTCCTCGGTCGAAATATACTGCAACAACATGATCCTCCTTGCCACACAATCCCTGAGATGATGATACTGAATGTCAATATGCTTGGACCTGTCATGAAATACTGGATTCTCAGAGAGTTTGATACAACTCTGATTATCACAATAGATCACAGTTGGATCCATCCTCTAATCAAACAAACCAACTAGAATTTTCCACATCCATATGGCCTCACATGCTGCCTGACTTGCAACCATGTATTCAGCCTCTGTTGAGTTGTGTGCAACTGACCTTTGTTTCCTGCTGTACCAAGAAACTGCTGCTGAACCAAGGTTGAAAATTCCTCCTGATGTGCTCTTCTAATCTGATGGATTCCCTGCCCTATCTGCATCAGTGAAGCCCTATAGCTTCACTCCCTTTGTCCATCTGTACCATAATCCATACTAGGGTGTGCCTATGAGGTATCTCAAAACATGCTTTGCTGCCTTCCAAAATAGCTTGGTAGGCTGAACCATAGCTTGACTCAGCTGGTTCACCGCATAGCACAAATCTGGTCGTGTGTTCACTAAGTACATTAGTGAACCCACAAGCTGCCTGTACACAGTAGCTTCTACTACTTCTCCTCAAGTAGCATCCTCCTTCCTCCAGTTACCCACTAGAGGAGTCTGCATGGGCTTGCACTTCTCTATGTGGAATCTCTTCAGTATCTCATTGGCATACTTTCCCTGAGACACAGACAACTCCCCATCCTTCTAAGTCTTGCATGAGACCTATGTCTTTCATCTTGAATTATCTTGCAAGGTCCTCATTGCAAGACATGATCAACTGATCATCACCTGTCAATATGAGATCATCAACATAAAGAACAATGATCAACTGCTTACCTTCCACCATGATGTGGTATAGGTTCGCATCCACTACACTCTTTGTGAAGCCCAACCTGGTGAAGTAGTTGTCGATCCTAGTGTACTAAGCATGAGGTGCTTGCTTCAGCCTGTACAAAGCTCTCTTGAGTCAGCACACATGCGACTCATGATCAAAGTTCTGAAAACCTTTTGGTTGCTCTATGTACACCTCCTCCTCAATCTTGCCATTGAGGAATGCAGTCTTCACATCCATCTGATGGATCTTCCAACCCATCTGTGCTGATAGTGCCAACATCAATCTGATAGGTGAGTACGTTGCGATAGGAGAAAAATTCTCATCACAGTTAATCCCCTCGACCTGTGAGAAACCACGGGCAACAAACCTTGCCTTATGTTTCTCCACAATACCATCAGCAGCTTGCTTTACCTTATAAAGCCAATGGGAACTCACAATTGACTTTTTCTCTAGTCTTGGAACCACATCCCAAACACTGTTTTGAACTATGGAGTCATACTCCTCCACCATAGCATCAACCCAAATCGGCTACTGCACTGCTTCCTCAAAGGAAGATGGCTTAGTCTCAATACATTCCCCATCATGGGCCATGTATCCAATGTACCTATTAGGTGACCTCCTCTGTCTGTGATGAGAATATGGTTATCTCACATTCTCTCTCACATCTGAAAACAATCTGTCAGCTTCTCTTGAGTGCTTCCACCTATCTTTGGAAGACTCTGCTTGAGTGGATGCCTCCACTTCTAGAACTACTGCATGTGGCTTCTCTGCATCAATCTGAAGCTCCTCCTCATTAGGAACCAAAAGTTCCTCCACAGACTGTAGTTGGAGCTCCCTCTCGAAGGAAACTCACATGGCCTTCTGCTCATCAAACTTTAGATCTCTGCGTACCACTGTCCTCCGATTGGTAGGAAAGTACACCCGATAATTGTGAGGTGTATCAGTGTACCCCACAAGTATCCCTAACTCAATTTTCAGCTGAAGTTTCTTCTGGGCATCCTTGGTCACATGGAAAAATACTGATGAGCCAAAGATCCTGAAGTGACTCACATCTGGTCTCTTCCCGGAGAAAGCTTCTTCTGGTGTCTTCATCCCAAGTATGTGATGTGGGCTTCTATTCTGTAAATAGACCACTGTGTTGCATGCCTCAGCCTACAAATGAAGTGGTAGGCCTTGGTCATGCAGCATCACCTGAGCTGCCCCCGCAATCGTTCTGTTCTTCCTCTCGACCACCCCATTCTGTTGTGGGTTATGAGGTGCCGTCAATTCTTGTTTAATTCCTTTTGCTGCACAGAAGTCCTTAAACTCTTGAGAGACATACTCTCCACCATTTTCACTCCTCAAGCCCTTGATCTTCTTCCTTGATTATTTCTCAACCAAAGCTTTGAACTCAGAAAACTTTGAGGAGGTTTGATCCTTCTTCTGCATGAAATAAATCTAGAATTTATGAGAAAAATCATCAACGAAAATCACATAATACCTTTGCTTTGCGGTGGATGCTGTCAAGAATGGTCCACACACATCCATATGAACTCACTCTAAGATCGCCTCAGCTCGACTGTCTCGATCATGAAAGGAAGACTTGGCGTACTTTCCCAAGGTACAACATTTGCATGTGTCCACTTTCTCAAGTTTACCTTTGGGAAGTCCAGTAAAGATCTGCTGCATTATCTTCAAGGCCCCATGATGCAAGTGGCCCAACTATCTATGCCATAACTTGCCAATGTCTTGGCTTTGGACCAATTCTACTTTCGAACTCAATGCAGCATAGTCATCTACCTCTAGTTTGTAGAGATTCTTCACTCGAATCCCAATCCTCTTGGTTTGAAAAGTAATCATTCCCACTCCTAAAACACTATACTTCCCATCGTCACCCATCCCTATGTGCATATTGAGGTCTTTCTCCTCCAAGGTACTAAACAAACTCTTATTTCCGGTCAAGTGGAATGAGGCTCCACTGTCAAGGTACCAAACACAACCCACCATCGATGAAACCATACATGCAATGAGGGTAAAATCCAATTCAAACTGAGAGACTAAGGCCTCACTTTCTGATCCTTTCGAGGATCCCTTCTTGGATTTCTTCAATGGCCAATTAGTTGCATAATGACCCACCTCATGACAATTAAAGCATCTCACTTTAGATTTGTCAATCTTCTTCCCACCATGAGAAGAAATCGATTTGGAATGGGAAGAATTCCCTTTCCCTTTCCTTGCCTTACTTTCTAAGGCTAGATTTTCTTCATCATCATGCTTAGATGAAGAACCATTTATGGTGCTTCTCCTGATCTCCTCTTGCATCAGAGCCGACCACAATCATTCCTAATCCGACAGTTTCTCTCTTCCATTCACAGAGTCCTGGTAGCTATGCCAGCTCTTAGGAAGACTGAGGAGAGCAAGACTCACCATATCGTCATCAGCTGTATTTATTCCTACACTAACAATCTCATCTCTACAGGTGGTCAACTTGTTCATATATGTAGAAAGAATGTCAACCTTTTCACACTTGATTTTCCAAAGCTTTTCCTTGAGAACCAGTTTCCTCTGGTTGTTGTTGTTCTAATAGAGATCCTTCAATGTCTTCCACATTGAAACGAAGTCTCCTTCCCATGGAGACTCGAGACAATATGGTCTCAAACTCCCTCCAGAATAATCTACCTTGCCTTCGCCACACACTTCTTCCATTCAGCCAATTCTTGGGCATTAGCTACAGCCGGCTTGGGGATTTCTTGATCAATGAAATCCTTCAAACATTGTCTTCTAATAATGCTTCCATGTGATCCTTCCATGCTATATAATTCGAGCTGCCATCCAGTGCATACTCGAGTCTCAAGCCATTGAACACCATTAATGAACTTAGAGGTATGATAAGAATTCGATTTAACTTCTCCAACCAAGAACTTCAAACTTTGAATTTTCCCTTCTTCAGTATACTATTTACTGCTTTGATCACCTTTTCTCTAATACCATGTAGAAATTTTGACTGTAGATTAACCTGATAATGTAAAGTACTAAAGAAAAATACTTAATCTACTTCTACAATCAAACTTGAGGAAGCTTAATCGATTTGAGCAAGATCAAACATAACACATATAACATAGAAGAAGAATCAATACACATGAAACACAGAAGAATACTCTGGGGAAAGCCTCAACTAAAAACCCTGCTATCTGTATTATCATACAAGTGGAAATATCTTAGGATTACACAAAGCTTTAGCTCTCATAGCTATCCAGCTCTCAGTACAATCCATCACTGCTGCTCATAGACAAAATAGACAGCTCATATGCCTTTATTCTGCCCTCCAAGCCTCCTATTTCCTTGCGCAGTTTTCCCTGGTGTTCCTATTGTAACCTTGTGTGACACTGATCTCACACACTGCTCCAACACACTGTAAAACTACACAAATATCAAGGAATGAATTCCTTCTGCATGCAAGAGATTTTCTTATAGGAAAATTCTTGTAACTGATAGTACACTGTCCCTGCCTTTAATCTCAACTGGGTCTTTGTCTGAACTGACATGCATGAGTTATTTATGTGAGAATATTCAGTTATTTGGAGTACACTAGTTTCATGCATGCATGCATTAACTGATTGAACTCACAATTAGTTCCTCCAACAGTTGGGAACTAATTTAACTGGACTTAACTCAGTTAACTGAGCTAACTAATTACAAATCAAATACAACTCATCCTTATCTCCTTAATTAAGGGATAATCTATTAAACACACACATGGGCAGCAACAAAATATGAAAGATAAATCATGAGAGTACATTTTTTATTAACAAGACATATACATTTATAGTACATGGTGTGACCATTGGGTTCCACATCCCAAGGTCTCTTGGACTTCGTTTGTCTATTCAGCTTCCACACTAACCCTTAGAGGATTAGGTGTCCAACATTGCCCCCCTTAATCCAAAGGGTTATGTATGAGTCCAAGAAGAGAGCTATAATACAGAACATGCAAAAATGCATGGCAGCACTAGGTTGAATGTGCTCTCTGAAATGTTGGTATAAAGGGTAGTGGTTTAAGGATGACCACCAACACTGGAACGCTTAGTGTAGTTCCCGAAACTCTTCCAATTCTAGCATGAAGCTCATGTCTTCTACTAGAGGAAGTGCTCCTGATGTTTTGAAGAGGGAAACCTTCAACCAATAAAGGGAGGTCTCACCCCGCATAAAAGGGAGAACTTCAACCTGAAAAGGGAAGTCTCAACCTGTGATGGTTTAAGGATGACCAACAACTCTGGAATGCTTAATGCAATTCTTGGAACTCTTCTGAAACTGGCAAGAATATGAAGTCTTCTGCTAGAGGAAATGTCCCCAATTTTGTTCCTGGAATTCTTCTGAAACTGGCAAGAAGCTGAAGTCTTCTGCTAGAGGAAGTGTCCCCAATTTTGTTCCTAGAATTCTTCTGAAACTGGCAAGAAGCTGAAGTCTTCTGCTACAGGAAGTGTCCCTGATTCTTTGAAGAGGCATTACCAAATGAAGGCATGCTCAAGGGCATCTTTGTCTCTGGCTACAATTCTGAAATTGGTGTGACAGGTTGTGGCTCAGGCTTGCTTGATGTGGCTTTGAAGCTTGTAGATGACCATCATTTCCCCCCCTGTCAGCTACAAGGTGAGATGACAGAGGAAACTCAACTGCAAGACTGTTCAATAATCTAGAACAAGTTCTGACAAGTGACTAGAATATCTTCTTGGTTGTTGATGCCCATTGCCAAGAAGCGATCCATCCAAGATGAATCTTTGTTCTTGCAGGAGGTTTGTTTCTGAAGCATCTTTTTGAAGAATGACTAGTTTTATGACAGTGCTTACATGGATGAAGATCAAAACAATGATATTTCAGATGGCCAACTCAGTCACAGTGTTGGAATTTCACAATCTGTTGTTGTTGCTTCAGAAGAGGAGCAGAATCTGGAACAGCTGGAGGTGAACTGTCATGAAGCAATCCATCACTCTGAAACTGAGTGGGCTTTGAGTAGTCTGGAATATGAAAGGATAAGTCCTTCTCATATTCGAGACCAGTTCTGTGTTTGTTGTGGACAAGCTCTTCCCAAGGTCTAATGATGGGCTTGGGAAGTGCAAGCTAAACTTCTACATCTGCATGTAACCTTGCTGCTTTATGGGAGTCTGTTTCAATCTTCTGAATAGAAACAGGTTCAGAATGATTCCTCTGTTTTAATTCTTCTTGCTATAGCTGAGATTCGAGCTGCAAAAAATCAATTTTCTCTTGTGCATTTTGTAGACAGACCTGAATGTCTGTGAGAGAAACTTTGCTAACTTTTAATGTATCATGAGTAGTAGACAATATCAGAGTTTTGAGGAACTCTAATGCTTCATTGATTCTGACCATTTTTTTCTTCAATGTTAGAATTACACCTTAAAAACTGATCACAACTACTACTCAATGCAGAAAAGTAATACCCACTCACAGTACACAACAATATCCTTTATAAATGTGCAGCAAATGATCAGTGTGCAACCAGCAAGCATAGTTACAATCCATTACATAAAAATAAGAGTTTACTCATGATCAGCATTATGTTCTAACAATACAACCGACTAAAATTTTCTCCACAAAAAGACTACTTTTATTTGTCAAACATTCATTGCCTTTATAAAGCCCACCAAACTCTTATGCAGCAATCGAAGTAACAAGGAATCAATGCATATATATGTATACAAAAACCATATGAGTTTTAAATACAATGCCACAACTGGGGTAGCAGCCACCACAAACTTGCTTGGATCCTTAAAATACTCCTTCACTTTCTCGGCCAGTGGAAAAGAATAGTCAAGTTCAATAGTGACTGCTAATACATTCTTGTAACCATTTATGATAGCATGTGGAACAACTACAATTGTGGGATAACAGATTTCTAGAGAAAGCGTTGCACATAATCTCATAAACTGCAAAGCTGAAAGCACATAAGAAGTGCCTTACATTTGCTAATTTTGAAATGGCAGATGATGAAGTGCTCACCCTCGAAACCCTGGGGTGAAACTTTGTTACAAGTTTTTCCAAAACAAGTGCGTAAAATATCATCAATTTATTCATATAAAATAAGCAAGACTGCAGTGAACGCAACACTCAAAAAAACACGCAAAAACTTAGCACATTTAGGAGGACATCTTTGTCATCCCTTATAGTAATAATCATCTTTTCTTCACGAAATGAAACTATTGATCTTCAGTTCAGTAGCAAGCAATGAAACAATACTCATATATACACCCCGGCCTCATGGGTTTCACATAACCATCACATCCTCTTTAACAAAAATGACCAGCACATATTCTTTCACTTCAGTAAACAATTTGACCACCCAAGCATCTCACATCAAATTACATGATGTTCAAAAAATTACAGTAAGGAATCATGGCCATTGCATCATAAAAGGCCAACGCATATGTTTATACTTCCGCCAGGTCATTTTTTTTTTGTTTGCAACACAGGATTTAACTCAATCATGACAAAGACACTGAACATGGAATTTAATGCACCATTTGACTAGATTTTGTCCAAAACCCAAAGTAATATTCATGCACAACATTCAATCAATACAATTGAGCATACACATTTGTTCAATGCTTCAATCGTTGTGTATATAATGCAAATTGTTTCGCGCTTATTGCACCATATACATCACAACACCAGTCACGGCCTTCAAGAGTTTATGCACCATTTAATATATGTATCAACCTTATTAAAAGTTCATACCACTGAACCAAGCACAGATCTCTTTAAAAAAATGTTCCTTAACATATTTCGGTCTTCAAAAGTCAACATACCTTAACCATTCAACGCATTCAGATTACTTGCATTGTATTGTTGCATGCTCATCACAAAACCAGGTTATCACAGGTTCAGAGGATGGGACAGTTTGCTCCCAATCCACTGGTGTTCATGTTGTTGTGGGGACGCCAGGTAGGGTCTATGACATGCTGCGGCATCGTGCCTTGCGTCCTGATTCAATCAAAATGTTTGTGCTCGATGAAGCAGATGAAATGCTATCACGTGGGTTTAAGGACCAGATATATGATATCTTTCAATTGCTACCTTCAAATCTCCAAGTTGGTGTTTTCTCGGCTACCATGCCTCCTGAAGCTTTGGAGATTACTAGGAAGTTCATGAATAATCCAGTCAGGATTCTTGTCAAAAGAGATGAGCTTACCCTGGAGGGTATCAAACAGTTCTATGTCAATGTAGAATGTGAGGACTGGAAGCTTGATACACTGTGTGACTTATACGAAACTTTGGCAATCACATAGAGTGTGATTTTTATCAATACCAGAAGAAAGGTAGATATGCTCATAGATCAAATGCGAGCTCGGGAACTGAGACCAAGATACATCAGGAACACCACCCAATCCTTGAACCAAATTAGATCCTCTTCCCAGTTGGAGTGCACCCTCAATGCCTAAATTTATGATACCACCAGCGGAACCTTTATGATAATCGGCGGCAACTCTGTAATTCGTATATTTCTGGCAACCCTTACAAGGTAGACAACGAACTTGGGATGTGAATGAATAAATAAAGGAATAAATGAGTAGAAGCGATGGACAATGTACCGAGAGGCACAATGTTTTTTTTTGTCAAAGTTGGATATTGTTTTAATAATGAATCGCAGTGTTCATTTGCCACAAACAGTGTGTGATTTCGTCTTCGCGCCTGTGGAACCGACCTGAACACGTTCGGTGCAAGACTTGCAAAGCCAGCTTCTGCTCCGGCTGAGAAGACCAGTTAATTTTGATCTTGCGTACAATGTGGATGGGGGATAGCGTATGGAGAGTATGGCAACATTCAAACAGATTTCATATGGCAATGTTATGGGGAAGGGAACGTGCTGCAAATAGAGAGAGCAATGGAACATTGCTACTAGGTGAGAGATAGCAAAACGCTGCATATGGGAACGCAACAGTCTAGTTTTGAATGCCCGGAGAATAGCAAGACAATCCAATCTTCAACGCTTTTCGAAATAATTGGAGAGGGCGGTTGTCGAAATAATAGGAGAAATATCACCAAATATGCACTCATCGCACCATACTACCATTTCAGTGATGTCAGTTCTACGATATGGGCAGAACATAGGCAGAGTAGGCAAATAGGTAGAAAAGGGAGTCACAAAGGTAGGAATGCTAAAAATAGGGCTGGAAAAATGACAGAGGTTGCAGTTAGAATTTAGCTGAGAAAATATTCATGAAATGCATAAGTGATGGCAGAAATGACCTGCACATAAAGGCCATAAAACAAATGGCTCAAAGTAATTATGCAAGGCAGGAATATGCCTGCTCTGATACCATGTTAAACACACACATGGGTAGCAACAAAATATGAAAGATAAATCATGAGAGTACATTTTTTATTAACAAGACATATACATTTATAGTACATGATGTGACCATTGGGTTCCACATCCCAAGGTCTCTTGGACTTCATTTGTCTATTCGGCTTCCACACTAACCCTTAGAGGATTAGGTGTCCAACATAATCTCCTCAATCAAAGGAATAACTATTGCATGACTTCACAAAGACTTCTAGCTTGAATTTCTCCAACTAATTAACTCAAGATGAATTAATTAATTATTTTCCAAGCAGCTGGTGAGACTAAATTCAAATTTTAATTCTCAATTTTAATTCAAGGACAAATTAAAATTCGAATATTCTTGTTGCCACATTTCAACACCTACTACTCCCTTTTTTCCTTTCCCTCCTCCATTACCAGTGCCAATTTGGGTGCCTCCTGGTGATAATATTCAAATTGGGAAATTTTCAAATCAAATGGTTGTTCTGTCTCTTCAAATTTCATCCATTTCTCATAATCCATATCCAATGGAGGAAAATTTGGAATGGTTTATGGATCCTAAGGTGAATATTATCCCCTCCATTCCGCAAGATGATATTAACACTCATAACTTTAGTCTTGAATCTCATATGGATACCAATCATCCTCTATCATATCTTTCTCATAACCCCCTATCCCTTGATCTGCCTAATCAATCTCTTCCAAATACAAGCACTGAAAAAGTGCAAGGTAGTCACATTTTGCAGGTAGCCAAGCAAGGAGATGAGGATTCTTTCAATCTTTCTTCTCTTTTTCATATTCCTCCATGTGTATTTTGTTTCGTCATTCTTGACTGATATTGAATTTAGTAGTCAATCAAATGAAATCAATTTTCCTAATCAATTTTAAGTCTTGGGTAGCCATCATTATGACGATAATGGCTCCATTGATGTATATGATGATGGAATCCCAAGTACACAAACTAATATTTCGGTATCTCAAGAATATTTTGTTTCAAAAGATTTATATCTTACATCTGATTCAGCCAAAGAATATTTTCTTATGAATTTTTCTTCCTCTTCACCTCCCTATCCCTTGTGCTCTACCATTTTTAGTGCATCAACTTGTGATGAAGAGACTCCATGCTCTTCAAGTTCATCATCTGATGAGTTGACCTCTCAATTTACACACCATAGTAAGGTTATCCATGATGAAAAGGAAAACAAGCAAATCATAGAGCACATGTTCCATCCCTTATCATCTCTTATTTTACATGAGGATAACTCCTCAAATCATTTTTCTCATGATATTTATCTGGTTCACACATCCCCATATTTGTGATTAGAAGAATATTGTGACTTGATTAATATGTTTGTTGAGGTTGAAAAATATGATCAAATTAGTTATGGAGATGGATTCCATCCAGATAATGGTGATATTATTAATTTATCTGATATTATCTTTCCACATGCAATTTATGATCTGACTCGGTTTTCAAAGGGTTGTTATCTATATTTTCAAAGTTACAAAGCTTTTCAGGAATTTGAGGCACTTTGACTCTTGTTGATGGATATGTATGGTTCCTGCAATCCTGGTAAGATCCCTGAACCATGTCAAATCCATATTTCCTCGTAAAACTCTACTTCGTATTGTTTCATTGGGTGCAAATGTGTCCTTGATGGATTTTGGGATTTCTCATCATAACTTTTATTTCTCTCGAGATTGGGTTTCTGATCAAATAGAGGATACCACTATAGTGAATTATTATTCATGTATACCTCTTGTATCAAACTTGGGATTAAAATTTATGCCTCTCATGGATGCATAGAGTTATGAAGCCTATGATTCTCATTCTCAAGATAAAGATTATCATTAGCCAATAATTCATATCTATTGAGTGCTATGGTGAAAATTCATCTCCTAATATTCATTATGAATGTCATTAAACTAATCATTTTTTTTTCTAGACCAATCAATCATTTTGAGCAGCATTCAAGTATCGAATCATTTAGTGGATCAAAACCCCCATGCTGATATGGATTCTAGATTTGATTTGATATATTCTTATAACCTTTGTCAGCATGTTGTTTCAATTGGTGTCCTATATTTACAAGGCCAACAATTTCTTTTGATTCCACATGTTTTTATATTATTGGTCTAGAATGGAATTGGACACAAAGGGAAATAATCAACAATCAATATTCTTGTGTGTCAAGCTATCAATCTGATCATAACACTGGATCTAACAACTGTCATTTCAATAACTAATTTCCCACTAGTATATCTGATGATGGTTGTTTTACATTGTTTGATCTAGTTGAATCCAATGGTCCTTATGATTTATCATTTCATTGTTTAAATATTTTTCAACCTATTGAGGAACTTCAGACTTTGTTGATGGTTATGTTAGGTTCTAACTATTTTGACAAAGACTTTGAACCATATCAGGTTATCTTTCCCTTGCTAGATTCTTCCCATGATTCAAATTTTCTAATTGAAAGTTTATTCTCTCGAGAATCTCAAGGTTTTCAAAAGGATCATTTTTTATTTCATGATCGAATCAATGACTGGCTAGAATCATCTTACTTAGCAATCCCTTATTCTAACAATAAGTTCTGATCTTTTTGGATGTTTTCTAAGGCAGACAATGTAGATATAGGTACATTCACAAGAAGTTCTCAAGGTTTGTTTGGCTTTTGTGCTACTTGACAAGGTAAGGTTGTAGGATGGTTAAGTTTAGTCGTTATGACACATCTTTCTTCCTTTCAGTAAGGCCTTCAATATTTTGCACAAGCTAGTCACGTTCTTGTCTTCTCTTTTCCACACCATTATATATCGGTTTTAATTGTTTGTATATTTGTGTTTGTAGGTTGGGATAATTTACGGTAGTTACATTGGAAATCTCATTACACTTGACCCTTCCCTTCTAGTTGGTTAGGTTAGGAGTAGGTCTAGTTGTATTCTAGTTTCCATTTCTGCATTCATCTTGTGTTTTCTCTCCATCTAGTATTTGCTTTTATTTTGTTTTCTTACTTTTTTCTACATGTTTCTTTATGTTCAACCTCCAGTTTCTTTCCTTTTGGTATTGTTTCTTTGTTTTGTCTTTTTTTTTCTTTCATCTTTTGCTTAATAAGACTTTGAATGAAAGATGCTCCTATTTGGCTCAAAAGACAATGTGGCGAAACTTGAAAAGGGAAATTGTAATGAAAAACAATGCTTCTCTTATCTATCATCCTCTTCTTTATCTTGGGTTTACATCTCTTTAAAGTTAATGAAGTTTGAATAGAAAATATGATTCTTTCTAAAAGAAAATCCTTTGTTTAAACTATGAAGCCTGTATATTTACTAGGGTCTTCCATTCTGAATCAGCCTTGTATTAAATCTTGTTTTGACCTGTCAACTCAATCAAGTAGAGAAGGGAAATGAGAAAAACTTTAAATGGACATATTGACTTTGGTTATGTTTAAAATCCCTTAAACAAGGAACTAACCTATTATGTAGCCTTTCAATATTTTAGGATCCCTCTTCCATCGTCAAAATAAATAAGTGCCTTTGAACATTATATTAGTAGCTAAATAAAGATGTGAAGAAGAGAAAGTCTTCCTGTGTAGGAAGGTGAAGGAAGCAACTTTGCTAGGGTACTGTTGAGGCTCATTGGCAGCGAAAAATTGTTGTGGTTCCTTGAGGCGACTATGTCGGGGCATTGTTGAGGCTTGCTAGCAATGGAGAAACATTGAGGAATGTGCTTAAAAGCTTGGAATACTTACTATCCTTCCCCCTATCGAAATAGTTGAGGTGTGACTAGTCTATGTTGATGTGTATGACGCTGAGAAAGGAAAATAAGAGACTATATATTTATCCGGGATATGTAGCAATGTTGGGGTAATCCACATGGAAAATAAATACTTCTTAAAATATTGAGACCTCACTTAAAGATGAAACTTGAACAAAGAAGTTGGAGGTTTACCAATGTGTCACCAAGTGTTGTCAATGCAACAAACACCCTCCAAAATTTTTCTTATACTTAAATTTTGGAGCTGACTAAGGATATTGAAATTTGTCATTCCATGGTCACTTCATGGTCATCTAATATTTTGAAAATTATTAAGTATTCTTCTAATTTTCAAAGTCACTTACTTATGCATGCTTAGTTCTCGAAGAATTCATAAGTTCACTTCTTTCAATGCAAGCTTACACAGTAACTGCACATCTCTTAAAGGTGAGAGAACAGGATATGAGACCCTCTTGGTTGACGAATTTCTAGTACCATCAATAGGGCTTAACCTTACCTTCTGGTCCCCGAGACTATAATAGAGAAGAATTTCATGCTTAGAGGATTTTATTAGATCTTATTGAAAGGAGGGAGAGTAAAAAATTAAGAGTATTTATTCCTTCATTCGCAACCCAATAGCCTAAAATAAAAGGTTTGTGCCCAATAATATATAATATTTCCACTCTCAGAGTGAGTGGGTTTTGGTTCCTTTAAGAAATACCAATTTTAATTACATTCATGATCTTAATGGGATGCATATTTCTTTTATATAAGATAATATAAATTCACGACATCAAACATAAATAAGGAACTAGAGTGAGCTATTATATAAGACTTTTAAGACCCTCATTCCACCAATGCCCCACATCTATTAATTAGAAAAGAAGAAACAATATTTCCAACATCTAACTTTTTCATTTGCACTCGAATAGGATAGAAAAATGAAGTGAACCTCAAGGTAAGCTTCATTATGGATATACATTATCTTGTTGAAACAAAGGGAGCTTAGGATAGACAATATTGCATTATTTTTCTCAACTCTTTTTTCATCATCAATTTTTTTTTCCTGGATTTGTAATGAAGATCCCAATATATGTGAGGGGGTGGATAGTGGACATGTTGAGGTTTGGAACTTGGGCCCAATGTGTAGGATAAAACTTAGATGAAGGAAATAGTGGTAGGAAAATTGACTACTAATAGGCCAAAGTTTGGTTGCATTTTACAAGGTATGGAAATAGGTGATATTCACAACCTAGAAGCACATTCATGTTTCATGCTTCAACTTTGGGCCCCGAGAATCAGATCATATGCAAAAAGAAACTATTCCAATTTTGTTTATAAGGTAATAAGAAGTCATTCAACACCCATACCCTACTAGATATTACAATAATTAGTCATATCAATTAGTACTTATGTGTTCCCTATCGCATTGACCTGTAAACTGCCATGGATATTCCACTAAACAATTTATTACAATAGATCTAATAAAATTATAATTAAAATTTGAAATATTTAGTATGAGGGTTATTCACTTGTACTTCTAAATTTATTAAATTATTGTTTCCGTGCATGAAATATATGAAATTTATAAATTATAGAATAGGTAAAAACACAATAACTCGCAATCATAATAACATAGGGTATGATCTAGGAAAACCTTTCGAGAGAAAACCCAACTGGAAAGTGGGGCTTCTATACTCTCTATTTCTTTGAATGGAAATGGATACAAGTACAAAGGAGTAATACTTGTGGCTTATGGCCTGTAATAGTACACACACCATCTCTATTTTCTCTCTGTCTCTCTCACTCTATCCACTCCTATCTACTTTTCTCATATATGGAACAAAATGATTTCAAATAGAATGGAACCTCGTTTCCTCCTAGTGGCTCAATTATAACACAACTCGATAGCCTAATGGTGGTTAATTTTGACTCCTTTAACTCTTAACTAAAATTATAATTTTGACTTCATCATGGTCATGTGGCTAGCCCCTTTTCCCATGAATCATTAGGGTTGACATGGAATCCTCTCCAATGATGGTGGTCAAAATAGGAAGGCCAACATCTAGGTGGCATAAATTTTGCATATAGACTTTGATTGAGGTGATTCTTGCATCGTTGAAAATATATTTGTGTTTAGAATAGTAACAAGTGATGCATGATTAAGTAGAAAATTTTTGCCTCAAAAAACATCATTCGATGTCTCAAACAACTTCTAAGAGGTTTCATACCATAATTTGCCAAGTTGGGACACGCTAGAAAAAAGGTCTTGTGTGATTGAAGGAATTATCCCCTATAGCCTTGGTGATGGTGTATGACTCATATCGGAGTGGGAAAAGTTTGCAGTGGGGCCTAGCAAGGCGTTCCTTCTACAGATGTAGCCAAACTTTGTTGCCCACCTAGAACTTTTGTGGCACTCGATGTTGATCATGTCACTACTTGTACTTAGCTTTGGATATGTCCAATATGTCATGGACCTACTGGTGGATGTGTTGAATGTGCTCAATGAAGTTGTTAGCCCTGTCAGCTTCAGACTAGACATGAGCCGAATTTGCCTGAGTAGCTGCAAATGGTATGGCCACATTAATGGGACATAGTGGTTGGAATCCCAATCCCACCTGAAAAGGGTTGTGTCCAGTTGAGCTATGGATAACTCTAGTGTAGTTGTTCTAGACATAGGGGAGGATTTCATCCCATGTGATTGGAAGCTTCAAGTTTTACATGCGCAAAATGTGTATGATCATTCTATTGGTGACCTATATTTAGCAATCAATTTAAGGGTGGAAAGTCATGGAATTAGTGAGCTTGGTATCCAGCATCGACCGGAGACTTAACCAAAATGTACTTAGGAACTTGCTATCCTGATATGAGATAATGGATTGTGGGATCCCAAAGTGTAACCACACTCATTCAAAGAAGAGCTTAGCAATGGCTTCTATTGTGATACTCTTCTTACAGGTTGCTAGAACAGCCATCTTAGAGAATCTATCGACGACTACGAAAACATAGTCGTTTCCATGCCAGTAGAAGGAAGACCCAACATGTAATCCCTAGATATGGGTTCCCAAGATCGACTACGAGTAGGTAGAGGATTATATAGGCCTTCCTTCTTGATGGTCAGTTTGGAATGATGCAGGAAGTGCAGGATCTGATGTACTTCCTAACATCCTGTCAAAGTTTCAGCCAATAAAAGTACTTCTACAACACTGCCACTGTTTTCTCTACCCCGAAATGTCCAATGAATTGATTGTGTTCTATCTCTCAAATAATCTTGGCACACTCACTTGAAGCAACACAGAGGTTTCCTAGGTGGCATAACAGTGCATCTTGGACGTGAAAATTTGGAACTTGCTTTCCTTCCAAGAGCATCTAGTATGTGCTGTCAAATTTTGGATCACTCTTGTAAAGATGCATCCACCTCATAGTAGCATGCCCACAAGAGTCGAGCACAATGGTCAGTTCCATGACTGGCGGTCGACTGAGGTAGTATGCAACATTGTTAGTGAGTCCCTTCTTGTACTTAATTTTCAAATGGAATTGTTGTAGATATGTGGATAATTTCTGATAGCGATTGTTGTATAACTTCCCTTATGTTTGTATGAGCTGTAGGGGCTGGTGGTTTGTGTGGATGACCATTTCCTTCCCTAGAATGTAATTCTTCCAGTGTCAGCAGGACCGCACATTGGAATACATCTCTTTATAATAGGTGGGATACTTTTGGTCTGTGTCTAAAAATGTCTCACTGTGATATGCCATTGGATTCCCTTGCTGAGTAAGAACCGCACCAACAGCATAGTCGGAGGCATCCGTTTCGATCTCAAATGGTTGTTGTAGGTTTGGTAATGTGAGAACTGGTGTAGAGAAGAGGCGATTATTCAACTCGGAAAATGCTTTATGTTGGGATTCATACCAGAAGAAATTTTCTTTTGCTCCTCCCTTGGTGACTTGAAAAAAAGGCCAAATGATATGAGAGAACCCAGCACGAGCCTGCGGTAGAAGTTGGCAAGAACCAGAAAGATGTGGATCTCTGTTAGAGTGGTTGGTATGAATTTTGTTAGAGTTTCTCCCCCTCCTCTAGATCTTTTGGCTCATCCTTTTGGATCTTGGTGATGGAAACAATGGTAGTAGGCTCCACATAAATAATATTCTTCCCTTTGCCCCCTTGTCAGTTTGTGACTCAAGGTCGAAACATGCTTATGATTCAGAAGCCTTTAGCTCAACCACCAGTGACTTCTTGGCTCAATACTCACTTATGTTGTGAGTGGGGTTCTTATGGAACTCACACCATTTCCTTATGTCCTTCTTTGTCCTTTTGGTGTTGTTATTTTCTTGTGGCTGTCCTAGGTCACCTAACCTTTCCTTTGTCCTTTTTTTCTAAGGATTGGGGGCACCTTTCCCTTATTTCGTATTCGTAGATACAAAGTCTTGATTCTTCTGTTTAAATTTCTTCTCGATCTTTACAACATATCGATAGGTGACACAAAGCGAGGAGATGTCAATGAACTCCATCTCATCCTGGATGTACTTTTGTAGACATTTGCAGTACTTGAGTACCAAATGCCACTCAAAATCCTTGATACCTAGCTTCATGCAAAGGGTGTGGAAAACATTTGTGAACTTCTGCACATATCGTCCCTTCACAGCTGCAACATGGTCCAATTTATGTATTTATCTTCATAGCTCTCGGTAGGGTAATATTTTTTCTTTATGGCATCTCAGAAAGAATTCCAAGTGGGTGTAGCTGAAAACAGTGAGGATTCCCTCTCGTCCTTCTGGTCACAGTAGGTTTCCCACTAGTCCTTGACATGTGGGGTGTCTTTGAGGAGTGAAAAATTAATATTTTCTTGATTGGAAAAGTCATGAACTGAAAAATATCCTTCCAACAACTTTAAATATATATCTATGATGTCTGCATCTATCTAGCCTTCAAATCTGGGAATGTCAAAGTTAACTTGTACCTTAAAAGGAGTGGAGCCTCTAGAGTGGCTGCTAGATGAATATGTGTTTCTTATGGGTAGTTGCTGAAGTATCTAGGCAACGTTATCCATCATCACATTCCTCTGTCGCTTGAGCGCTTCCTCAAGCGATATTTTGAAAGGATCTCCTATTCCCTCATCTTTCTTTTCTTCCGCCATGGAGGCCATTGGGGTTTGAAATTCTGGTCTTGCAAAGTTTCAACCAGTTCAAGCACTAACTCCTTATACCCTGACCTCGTTGGGAACATGCAAACAAAAATAGAGAAATATAAGATCACTTTGATACCACTGATCCAGACTTATGCATGAACGCAAAAAAATACAGATATACACCAAAAGACATAGATGCAATAGAAATAAAACTTCATTTCATTAATATCAAAGAACTACAATATGCTTACATACATAAATGGAAAAAAACTAGGTTGGGTTATTATAGCTTATCTCTGAGAAGAGATGTGGTGGCTACAAGCCTCTGAACTATGTTACAATGAGGCTCAAGGTCATTTTTATTATTTAACAACAAGGGAAACCCTAAACAATGAACACTAACCCCAAGAGATGGAATGCCAAGAGTTTGTGGGCCCCGTTGGGGTTATTTGGGCAACCAAATGTTGGCTTGGTGGGGCCTGACCTAGGTTCAAAGTTAATTAGCCAAACAAATCCCTATACTACTAGCCCTTTCGGCAACAGTTCGCAGAGCACGGACTAAGGTCTCACCCAAAGTAGTATGGGGGGTGCTAGAACTAGGTTTCCGCACCCTTGAGATTTCTGAGGGTTTGATTCAGTCCAACTGCTCATCCCTGCATGTAGGTTACTTCGCGCACTTCCCTTGCTTTCACGCCCTGATATACTTGCCTTCACATAGCCCTATGGGCTGTGGGGCTTCCGCGCTGCTTGGAGCAGCGCTTTGCACTATAAACTAAGTCACCTGAGATCTTACTTATCTTCCTACACCAATTAGTTATCTTCGTGTAAATAGAAGCCTTGTGTTATATTTATTTATACAACACACACATATAAGTTTGCACAACAAATAAACAATACACTTGCAATTTATACCCTATAATACATTAAACAGGAAAAGATACACAGAAATATGGTAAACTTCTCTTTATTAATTCTTCGAATGGTTACAGACTCGACCTACCCTGCACTCAGCTGCAGGGGTCCGTGCACTTAACTACGGACTACTAGGCCTTTGTGCACTCAGCTGCAGAGCCTTCTCCTACTCTACGACCCAAAGACACACTTTACACTTCAACTCAATATCTTAGACTCATCATGCTTCTTGTCTATTCCTTAGCTATATTTTGTCTTCTACACTTAGAACCTCGCCCTATTTATACAATCCCATGGTCCGCGGACCATGGGTGGATCTATCAAGCCGACATTACATTACAAAAACGATGGTGGACAACCCTGTGACTCTATTATGACTTCGCCCTCCTTGCCCACAAATCGCAGAGACTTTACAAAGGACTTGGTCAAAACTTGGGCTTTAAGCCCCAAAACATGCCTTGGAGGGATTCCATGCCCAACAAGCCCTCAACACAAACATTGTGACTCGCCCTCAAGTCACTCTATAAGCGCGGAGATCTTTGCGCGGAGTCCCTCCAACTCTGTCCGAACCATTACAAGGTCGGCAACGCACTGTGTAGCTGCCTGCTAGATTTCTTATACATGTTGTTCCAAGACTGTAGTGTCAGAACTGCTTCCCTGGACCTGTTCCTACATCCCCTACATTTGTTTATAGTCCCGCGCCTTAGTTCAGATACTTGGAGCGTGAAGACTATGCGTTTGTTAGATAGTAAGATAGTCGAGCCACCCATGTAGGGCTTCAATCGGCTGCCATTCACTTTGCCTGGGAAAGGATCTCCATTTAGCTTTACCAGCTATACCGTGCCTCCATCTGTGGCCTCCTTAACAACATATGGTCCTTGCCAATTCATTCTGAACTTTCTCGGGAATTTATCAAACATACTTTCATAGAGAAACACTAAATCATTTACCTTGAAGGTGCACAACTTAATATGGCGATCGTGCTAGGCCTTCTCACACTACTTTTGTACCTACTGATGGAAGCTAGCCAGGAACCGTTCCTCTTCAAGTTCTTCCAACTGTGCGAGCCTCCCTTGTAAGGCTTCACGGTCCGTCATACCTATGAGCGCTGCTATGTGCAGACTAGGTACAATATACTCCATTGGCATGACAACTTCCAAGCCATAAACCAACTGGAAAGGTGTATGTCTCATCAGTTTCTTGCACATTGTCCTATAAGCCCATAGTACTACAGGTACACATAGGTCCCAATCACTCTGTTGTGCATTACATACTTTGGTCAGCGCAGTTTCCAGTATTTTGTTGAATTCTTCTACTGTCACATTGGCTTGTGGGTGACACAGTGTGCTTTTCTAATGATACACCTGAAACTCTTCTGTTAGCGTGTTGATTGTTTCTTTTAGGAAATGCGTATCGTGATCGCTCATCAATATTTTCAGACATCCAAATCGAGTCAATACGTGTTCGAACAGAAAATTCACAGCCGTGGCGGCCATGCAGTCTTTGATCGGTTGCACTTCTACCTAACGAGTAAGGTACTCTATCATGGTGATAATGTATCTTGTGCCCATCTTTCCCTCAGGTTTGATAGGTCCTATAAAGTTGATTGCCCACTTTTCGAAGGGCTGTAGCGTCATTTGTGGATTCAAAGGCATCTCATCCCTCCATAATGGTTTACCTGTTCTTTGACATATATCAGAGGCCTTATAGTGTGCTTTTGAATCTTGATGAAGGGTTGGCCACCACAACCCTACGCGAAGAATCTTTTGCATGGTCGCTTTCCCTACATAGCATCCTCCTGCAGCGCCCCCATGCACTTTCATGAGGATCTGACTTCATTCAAATTTAGGTACATACCTTCCCAATATCTCATCATTGCCCATCTTATATAGGTGCCCCACGATGACAGAAAAATAAACCGCGCACACCACCAGTTACTTGTTTTGCTAGATGGAGTATTCCTTTGGTGCAATCTCCATTGCCAGAAAGTGGATTATATCTTCAAAGTGTCCATCCGCTACGCGCACAGCGAAGAGCTGTGCATCAGGTAATCCTTCCTCCAAATTAGTAGGTTCCTCGTCCATCTCAATTCACGACAAGTGATCCGGTCCTGCGTTCATGCATCCAGGCTTAACAACAACTTCAAAATCATATTCTTGGAACAATAAGAGCCACCTACATATGCGCCCCCCCAACATAGGCTTATTGACCAAGTATTTTAGCACAGAATGGCCTGTATACATCTTGAAGTGTTCCCCTAGAAAATAGTGCCAGTATTTTTTGGAGTGCGTACACCATAGCCAACCCCTCGTGTTCAATTGTGGAATAGTTCATTTCTGCTTTAGACAACCCGTGACTAGCGAATGCGATAGGGTGATCCAAGCCCTCTCCACCCTCCTGTGTTAGTACTGCTCCTAGCGCTATACACGACGTGTCAACATGGACATGAAACTCCACATCCTAGTTTGGGAAGACCAGGATTGGCGTGGAGGCCAATTTTTCTTTTAGTACATCCAAGCTCTTCATGCAATCATCATTCCAGCAGAACGTGACATCCCTTTTCAATAGTTTCTCCACTGGCGCGGTGATCTAGGCATAGCTTTTGATGAACTTCCTATAGTACCCCATATGTCCCAGGGTAGTGCATAGCTATTTAACACTTCGGGGTGCTTCCAAATTTAGAATCACTGCAATCTTTGCGGGGTCCACCATCAGTCCTTGTTTACAGACCACATGTCCCAACAGGTTCCCAAAGGGAATGAGGAACATATACTTCTTGAGGTTCAGCATGATTTTTTGTCATCGGAAAGTATCCAACATCAAGCGTAAGCTCACTACATGGTGCTTGACCAATCCAAATACAGTCCAATCATTCAGATAGAACTCCAGGAATTTATGGATATATTCTTCGAATGTTGCAACAACTATGCGCGAAACGATGGCCGACGCATTCTTCAACCCAAACGGCATAACAATGTATTGAAAGAAGCCCCACTCAGTCACGAAGGTGGTCTTGATCCTATCTTCCGGTGTGATTTTGATTTGGTGGTACCCTGAGAACCCATCAGTAAAAGAATATGCTTCTTACCCACCGACATTTTCCAATACTTCATCTGTGAACGGAGTTGGGAATGGGTCGTGCACACATGCATCATTCAATTTCCTAAGGTCCACACATATTCTTATCTCGCCCTTCTACTTCTTTTCCTACACTACCGTAGGGCTTACCCAGTCGGATTCTTCCACTGGCTCAATGATTCCAGCTGCAAGCATTTTGTCTAGTTCTACGCAGACCTTTTCCTTATACTTCAGATTCAAGCGGTAAGGCCTCTGCTTAACTAGCTTCGCATCGGGTTTTAAGGTGATATTCATCATCCCCAAATCGCCAATGATCCCCTTTAAGTCCGTGATCTTGGTTGGGAATAATTCCTGGTACTCGCGGAGTAACTCAGCGACCTTATCCACCGTCACATCATCCCAGTAGTCGTTGAGCATTGCATACTTAGGTTCGGCCTCTGTACCAATGTTTACCTACTTTGTATTTACTAGTGAAATCATGTTAGTGTCTTCAATCAATGGCCCTTGAACCTTGCGATAGCCTTCAGTTTCTGGAATATTAACTTTTCACAGATCTTCGTCATCTTCTTTAGTATTCACATTGTAACAATCCAGTGCGCAGCTTAGCTGGGTCACCCATTTAGGCTGAAGCACTTCCATTAGCTCTTGGGGTATTTTAAAGATAACTACTTTTACTACTTGTAGCGCATCATCAACAGTATCCCACCAACGATCCTCAAACGTGAAGGTTAATGGGAATCCTTCGCGTAAGATATCCCATTCACTCATTCCATGGCAAAGCTCCATCTCTATATACTAGTTCATGGGTATAATATCCAGGGTATGATAGAACAGGTGCACCCACTCAGGTTGTGGCTCTTCCGCATAGACTTTTGACCATTTGGAAAGGTGCACGTGTGGATCATCCCATACGTCATACTTGTCTTTTAACCGCAACTGAGGCTTCCCAAACCGCATGCGCATCATCCTTCTACATTCGCGCCAATCCTCGAAGCTCCTTTGGTTCATACTCCACCACCTTGCGGACGTAGCGTGCCGTACCCATTTCAATGCTTTGAAACGTTGTTGTTCTGGCACTTCTCTTTCAAATCTGCTCAAGAAGTCATCCACCTCACTTAACCCATCATACCTAGGCAGATCCCTTACCTCCGTTGATACGCAGCGCAACAATATCGTCATCATGTTACAGTTCAGCATGGTTACCTCGTGTAACCGGTTCTGCCATCGTTTTATCTCTTCATCAGAATCTAATGTGTAGGAGCTTTCGCGCTCCCATGAGATTCGTCCATCCGCAATTGGATCCACCCAGTCTTGTTCTCGCACAATTATCTTGTAGATGCAATCCAAATTGTCATTGTTGTCGTAGTCATGCACTGGCTCTGTGTAGCGTGATCCTTTCACACGATCCAAAGGTACAACTATGCGCAGAGAATTTTTCTCAAAAATCATCTTGTGCTTCTTTAGATTTATCACCCCTTTCATGTCAGTGGCCCAATCTATTCCTAATAGCATGAGGTAGGGATTGGTGTCATCAACAATCTCTATTACTTTGAAATCTGCTATCGCGCTTGCTCCTTCGATATCCACTGTGATTCCCTACAATCTCCCCATAGGTACGATCTTTTGTTGGTTCACCATTTGTAGTTGGATAGGAGACCATTGCAGTGTAGGCCTTCCCATGCGCTACCATGTTTGCTTTGGTAGGACGTTCGCATCTGATCCTAGATCCAAAATCACTTGGTCCATCTCATATTCTCCAATCTGTGTGGTTAATCTCATCTCCCTTCCCGTTCGCATCATGTGATTTTCAAGCTTCCAGACTACACGTGGTTCTGCTTTAGTGGTCCCATCACATCTATTTATGAGTTCCTACAGCCCCTTTACAACCTTTTTGTCATGCAGAAACTTCATGCATGTTTCCAGGAACGTTGTGAGCATTGATGGGTCCATTTCTGGCTTCGATCTAGCTTTACCTCCTGAAGTGGAGGCATCAGTGAAACTCTTCTTAGCTTCCATGAAGGTTTCCTTAGCGTGCTCCAAATCAAACTCTGGTTCCTTCGTTGGAGCCTTGCAAACCCAAGTACTTTCTTTAAGCTACTTGCCTTTGTCATCCCTTGTCGTAGTTCAACTTCGGAGCACAATATTTACATTAGGGTCTTCCTTGCGCAGCTCAGACCTCATTATTTGTAGGTTCTGAGTCAGGGGAGCTTGGAGTGGTCCTTTATTGTGCAACCTCGCTATCAGGGTGGGACAATCCTCCATCTCATGATCAAACAATGTACAATACAAGCATGATGGCCGCGTTAGATTTGTACAATCTGTTATCACTCCGGTTGTTCCCAAAAGTTGTAAGAAAGGGAATACGGCCGAGGTAACCACAGACCAATCTTTCAGATGCAGATTCTAGCCAATCTGCATCCAGAGAGGGCTCTCTCTTTATGATTTAGCTTTGTGTTGAGATATATTAGGCTAGCTGTGAAGTACAAGGGTTTTGTTTAGGTTTTGGTTAGAAGGTTTCAATAGAATAGTGAGGTAGAACTGAGAAGTTTCAGTCCATTAGGCATGATGGAGTCAAAGAAGGACAGCTTCCTGGATTAGGTTTCTTATCAGGGGAGGTATCACAGAGCAAGGTACTCAAATATGGAACAATTTATAGGCTGGAATCAGATGGAATGGAGTCAATTGGGTGAAGGGAAGTTAAAAATCCTTCATCATATTTGACAGAGGGAAAATGGATGATTACTTGTTAAGGAGCAATTAAGAATTCACTGTTTATTCTAACTCTGAAGAAAACATAGAAAACAACAAAGATTGAAGATAGAGTGCAGTCAAGAAAATTCTAAATTATTCTTTTTCTTTATTATTGAGATCATGAAACATAGATGATATAATAAACATAGAAACTGTAAAACACAAGTTAGAAGGGACTTATTGATCCATAAGATGATTCAAGAATTTTGTAACATGGTCCTCAGCGTCATTTCCTAATTCAGTAAGCCAGACAAAAATGGTTCCAACAACCTTTTATTCTAGAAAACTTCAGTATTACAGTCAGAAACTATGAACACCCACCAACCCCAAATACTTCGTCTGGGGGGGTATTTATACAAAATTATCAAATATCTTACAAAATATCTGATAGAAATAATATCTGGTGATGATTAATGCATTTTACAAAGATAGAAATAGAGAGTCTCGAAAACAAGGGAACAATAAATTGATGCAATAAATTGATGTTTTGCTGGCTGTTCCATGTTTATGAGATGTACCGAAGGTAGGTGCTACGAGTCGGTTTACAACCGTCTTCCAATAATACTCTGTGCTAGCTACTCCATCCTGCGTAGGATGTTCTTCGACTCTGATGTGATGCGCTTTGACCCGCATGACTTTGATTCATTTCTGTTCTCCGCATTATAGTAGATGGTCCAAAATTTTCAATTGACCAAAGATACCAGAGATAAGTTTATAGAATCTCTAACATACTTTGCCACCACTGCAGTCCTGGTAATTTATGTCTTTGAAGCTTCCTCAAAGTTTCATCAATCTCTATGTATCTGAAGAAATTAGGTGGGATGGTGAACAGATGCTCTACCTCGTGCTCAATGTAGAATAAATTTTCCAGGCTGTTGTATAGGGCTTGGCCAGATGGAAGTGCCTTCTCTCCTGAAGTACTTGATGATGTATTAACTTGATCAGCAGCATATTTATTCAACTTGTGTGTGTAATCTACATGTCTCATCAGACGATCATTACTCCCCAAAGGACTTGGCAGACCTTTTTTATGCAAGACTGTAAACTTTTCTGTGAAAGAATCAATCTCCACCTGCATGTCCTGGCATCTCCTTTCCAAATTTTGCATCAGAGTTCTCATGGTTAGAACTCTCTTGATTTCTAGAATGGTGCCTGTTCTGTCTCTAATTTCCAGTGCCTCCAGTTCTTCACTGGTCTTGGTGTTCAAAAAATGTATTAGCCGGTTAGCTTGTTCAGGCATCTATCCCAATAAAGCCCTTGCCTTTTGAATCTCCACTTGGGTTGCTCTTACTAGGTAAATCTGCCCATAAATGACTTGGATAGATCTCCATACATTACAAAGGGATTGATTGATGTTGGTCCACAAAATTCCTCTGATTTATGCCAGAGATTTATCCAGAGATAAATCCTTTTCTAATGCTCTCACTTTGTTCTCCAATGTTTTGACCTCCCTTGTTTTCTCTGCCACATTCATTTTGGATTTATCATAATTATTTTCCACCTTTGCCAATTTCTCTTTGACTAGTTTCAATTCTGATACTTGCAGCTTTAATTCTTCCATGGCTTTATCAGCTATTCTGTACTCATAGTAGTACTGCTGCCTGGTGCTGTTGTTGTTGCTATTGCTGAGGTACCTGTGATGATCTCTGTTGTTGATGTCAGGACAGTGGGAGGCAATGCTGTTATAAGTGTGGAGGGGGCAATAGTGACTGTTGGGACTACTTCAGGTGGCTGGGAGGTCGACTCTCCCTGCTTTTCTTGTAGAGCTTTCTCCAATGCCTGCTCTGTCTCACTCAATCTCTCATTCAGTCTCATGAGCAGGTCCATCATGTCCTCTTCAGATTTCTGTTGTACAACTTCTGCAGTCTGTGGATGCATAGAAGGAGGCAGTTTCAGCTGTTTTCTGAGGGCAGAAATGTCCTCTTCTTTCTTCTTCATCAGTGCCTTTATGCCTTTGGCATCTTTGGGATCATGTCCCAGTTCAATGATAATTTCTTCCAAGGATTTGATCCTGTTGTCCTTTGCTAGAGAAGAATCTTTCTCCAAATCTAACTGAGCAGAGGTATTATTCAAGGAGTTTTGCAATTTATGAGCTAACATAGCCTTATCAGCTAGTGTGGAGTATACCATCTCTCTAGTCTATTTATGCAGCTCAATCCGGTCCACTGGATGAATATCCTTGGCCAAGACCTCCAGATTTGTCCTGATGTACTCAGCTACTGATTGTGGTTGCTGCACCTTGGGCTTGAAATGACTCATGATCATTTTGCCCTCCTTAATGTCATAGGCAGACATCAACCTTTGTTGGTTTGTGGGGGCCATTTTAAGATACTGGTTATAAATTTGCAGCCTTAGTGGGTCGTTTCTAGCCTTTATCCCTGTGAACATCCTTTTGATGTTAGAGGCTTGCTTACTTGGTGGCCTAGTGGATGAAACTTCCACACTATGTTGTCGTTCTAGCTCCTGCCTGTATGAGCTAGTTGATGTTTCCACCACCAGGGATGTCTGCTAGCTGGCTATCTTTCCCCCTTTTAAACTTTTAGTTGTTTCTTCAAAGATTTCCTCTTTTGACAGAGGATTGAGTCTTTGCCTTTTTTCCCCTGGTTGTTCTGCAGGCCCACTGATAGGTGTGGCTTCTTCCCTGTCTCTTTTCTTGCCTCTTTCCTCATTTAGAGGAGTCTGTAATGCAGGAATCTCTGCTGCTTTGGTTTGGACCGGAGGAATTTGCCCCTGCTGATCAGTCATTGCTTGTTACTCCATGTCTGCCACTTCCTTGCCCTTAGAAGACCCTGTAACTGGTGTGTTGGTTTCTTGTGCAGGTTGCTGTGAAGTTCCAACAGAGGATGTACCCACTCTTGTTTGCTGAGGTAGCTTGAAAGATACCTGTCCAAAAGAGTCCAGGTCAAGGGTCTTTTCAAGATCTTTCATAGCTTTTTCCATCTTTTCTTGTTCAGTAATTTCTTCTATTAATGTACCCTCTAACCACTCATCCTAATTAGCAAACTGTTCAATTTCAGGGATCCTATGATGTATATAAGCCGATAGCCTGTTTCTTACTTTTTCTCACTTATAAAGCTATTTGGGTCATATGGCACCCACCAAAAACTTTTCTTCAATTTAATGCCTTCCCCTAATATCTTATCAACATCTTCCCATGCCTCCCTCTTATGGATGATAAAAGGGCCTAACTGGTTTTTTATTCTCAGCTGAGCCTTTTTCTTTGCATTGCAAAAGTGGGTTAAAAATCTACAATTATAAGCTGCCTGAAATACTCCAGTGCAAATAGTCTCATGGGCACATATTTGGGCAGCTTGAAAGGGCACAGTTCACAGCCATATATTCTGATTTCCGTATGCTTTTGGTAGAGGCACCAGTCACCTATCTTGTATTGTCTGGAAAGCTGTAAAATCTTCTTTATATCACCAAAGAGCCTAGGAGAAGGAGCTCCTATCAATAGAGTGAGGTTGGATGTACAAACAAGTCAATGAATTCATAGTAGGTATAAGGGGATTCACAAACATTGTGGAAGACTGAGGTCCAGAAGATCACAGACCTCTGCTCTCCTTTGGAATCCAATTTCCTGATGGGAAATGAAAAGATGTCTGACTGATAATATAGCAGAAGGTGGTATATGAATGAGGTGTACTTGAAGACTCCTTCTCTGTCTAGATTTATGAATTGCTCATTGATTTTACTGGCAATGAAAGAGGCATAATCATATTTGACAGCAGGGGGTTGTCCTGGAGTAAAAATTGACAACATAACTAAGATGGTCTCATCAACAAATTCACTGGTTTTGAATCCCAAGATAAAGGATATCATGTCAAGAATAAGCTTGCCAGTTTTAGTGAACCAGGAATGCACATAGGGAGGTGGGCCTTGGGGCTGGCAATCTGGTTTCATGAATAATTGAGCAAGCCGGGTTGTTTCTGAATTGGGCAATTGAGAGCCTTTCTCAAGCAAAAATCCCATGGAAAGAGGAGCAAGGGGCTAAGTGGGATGGAAGTGTAACATCTCATTGATAGATTTAGTAGTTATGTAAAAGAGAACAGTTTGGGATGGGGTCATAACTGCTTTACTGATAGAGTCATAGTTGGCACAACATTGGTGAATAATATCTGCGAACACATTGACTGAGGGAAGGTAATACCTGGGAAGATTAGATTCCCATATTCCATAGATATCAGAGTTGCTCAGATGACTGTTCCTAATTCGGCAAAATGCCTGGAGATAGTTCATATCACCAGATAACTCTTTTATTTGAAAATCTCTGTCAACCAAGGGTAACCAATCGAGGTCTTTATGAGGCGCATTGAGGGGTGCCACGTTCAGGGCTACGGGAGCTTCCATGTTTGGTTCTTGTGTTTTCAAACTGGAGGTTAGGCTTCTGTAGAAAAATGGGCAAAACAACAGTTTTGGGTGTCTTTCTCTGTGAGCTACAGACTAAATTTACTGGAATTTGGTTTTGTTGGGTAAAATTGACCGAGGAAATATGAAATTACAGGTTCGGGAGGCAAGTTGGGTAAATATTTGTGTTCAGAAGGAAAAACAGTGAAATTCCCAGGTTGGCCGACGAGCTGCAGAGTGCGACGTTGAAATTTGTTGGCCGGGTGGTGGATTGAAGCTCGAGCAATCAATCGGACGTGTTTTGCATGTAAACAATTCACAGAGAAAATGAATGAAAATGACATTTTTCCTGACAATTTAACAAAATTTGGCTTTGGCAGGTGATTTTGGCATTAATTAGTGGTATGACATCATCGGGATGGGACGTCCTGCCGTTTAGCGTAGGAGTGGTAAGCGGTTTCCTCCCGCACAGCTTATGGGTTCAAGCAGTTTCGGGCAGGGAGGCAACGAGCAAGGCAGAGGTCGACAAGCGTCCTGGGTATGGGCGCAATACCACCCTTTCCCCGGGCGGTAAACTTCGGCAGCGAAGGGGGTCGTGATATAGATCTAGGTCGTCGAATGCGAGGGCCGAGATCTGGTGATGGATGGGTTATGAATAAAGCGGAGGTTTAATGCGTGGGGGTCCATCCACTAACCACATTTTTTAATTGTATCAGGCGTAATATTATTGGTTGTCAGGGTTGGTTTAAGTTATTAATTAACCAAATGTTAATTAACTCTTGGATTTTGCGTGGCGGGTTAGGTTATTTAAAGGTTTCAAATAAACCTTTAAATCTCGAATTACATAATGATATGGTTTATAATTAAACTGGGGCAGGATATTAGAATATAGGGGTTTTTAGTATATTAATAATATATGGGAAAGGGGAATTTATACAAGGGATTTATATAATAAGGTTATTGGTTAATATGAATATGATTGAAAGGAAGTGCTAAGTCTAATGTTAATAAACTTAAGCTAAGGGAATGAAAAGGGTTTTACACAAGAAATGTGGCTTTGTGCCTAAGTAAAAATGTGGTTTTATTTAGGCCTTTTATGAAATGAGATGGAGTAATTTAAGAGGGATATTAAGCAGATCTCAATATCTATGGGGGAAGATTAGTAAGTGATTTGGGAAAGATGAAGGGGAGTCAATCATGCTTCTGCCATGGTACCTGTGATAGAAGTAAGATTTAATCATTCTGAGAGACAAAACTTATCACAAGTTTCTTTCTGCAACACCAAAACTGCCTACCCAGCCTAGTTTGCCTAACATTTTTTCTTCTCTTTCTTTGGGTGCACTTAGACTGGCAAACCCTTTTTTAGCTTTTCTTTTCTTTACATGATAAGCCTATCTAAATCTGCACTTATAACATCCAAGGGCTCAGATTTAACAGTTAAGCTCCTTTGCTTCTCTACCTAACTATTTATCTGCCAAGATTAAACATTTTGAACAGATTTTATTCTCTATTTCTAAAATAGGAAAATTGAAACATGAACTGGCCAAGATTGAGTTGTTTGGCCATTCATCAACTACAACATAAAGTTCAACAAACTGCACATGATACTTTACTTACAGAAAATGAAATAGTAGTGGAACTTGGACTTGCACACTTTACTGGTCCTTATATTTGGGGTTCATTTCTTTTCTTTTTTCTGACCATCTTATTCTTTTTACCCTTTGATTTTTCTTTTAGGGTATACCCTCTTTTCATTTTTTAAATTTTTTGATCTTTCACAATATGGAAACCTGTACAGCAGGGAAAGGATGAACATATTGTAGAGCTGATCAAGTCAATCATGAAATATGACACCTATTGGTATAGGAGCATAACACTAGCTCCACTTGGGGATGGCTTTTCCTGGTGAAAAGTCAAGAACAGCAGGTCAGATGGCCTTATGTACAACTCTTGCTGCACTCTGAAATCTTCCTTTGCTGCAAGTAGACAAAACTGTACACAAGACCATGTAACATATATACATTTCTCTTGAGCTGAAAACAAAATAGTAAAATTCCTTCACTATTTGTCAAAACTTTCTGCCCATTCCTTCCTATTCTTATTGCTGTAAAAAGCTGCAGAAACTGAACTTTTCTATGTACAAGTTAGAGTTAGGATATATCAACAAACTGGATCAAAATAGTGTTTCAGCATCCGACCATTAACTGGTCCTTCTTCTACTTCTGTACCATCCAGGCTTTTCAGAAAGTAAGTATTGTTAGCCTGTGAAGCCTGGATAATAAAAGGTCCCTTCCATAGGAAGTCAAACTTCCCATGTTTTCCTTTATCTTCTCTTCTGGAATCCCATTTCAAAACTTTGTCACCTATGTAAAAATCTTCTGCCTTGGTCCTCTTATCAAATATCTTCTTGAGTTTTTCCTTTAATACTTGGGATCTTCGGTATACCTCTTCTCTAGTTTGCTGCAAATGTATAGTCTGATTTATCCTTCTTTGAATGTCATTGGGCTGTATTTGAGCTTCTTGCAGTAATTTCATTATAGGTACCCCTAGAGATGAAGGAAATACAGCCTCCATACCATAGACTAACTCATAAGGGCTAGTCCCAATGGATCTCTTGGTAGTTAATCTGTCTGCCCATAGTGCATTGATAAGTTTCTTATGCCAATTTTTCTTGTTTTCTTCCAACACTTTTTTAATAATATTGATCAGGCTTTTATTGGAGGACTCAGCTAGACCATTACCTTGAGGGTAATAGGTTGTAGAATGGCCTAAGGTAATGTGGTACTTGTTACAGAAACTGATCATTCTCTTGGATTTGAAAGCAACAGCATTGTCAGTTATAATCTTTTCAGGACAGCCAAATCTAGACAAGATATTGGTTTCTAAGAATTGTATGATCACTGTATCATTGGCTTGTCTACAAGGAATGGCTTCTATCCATTTAGTGAAATAGTCTGTGGTAGTCAAGATCCATTTATGTTGGCTAGAAGAGGGAGGATGAATTTCCCCAATGAAGTCTAAACCCCATTGTTGAAATGGTCTTTGAGTGGAAATTGGTTTAAGAGGTAGAGGTAAAAGTTTCCTCTTGCCTTCAAAAATTTGACATTTATGGCAAGCAGTGACAAACTTTTTGACATCAGTAAACAAGGTGGGCCAGTAAAATCCAGCCCTTAGGATTTTATCTGCAGTTGATTTCCAGTAAAGATGTCCACCACAGTCCCCTGCATGAAATTCTTTGAGTACCTTATCAGCTTCATCTTTTATTAAACAATTTAATAGAACACCTTCATGATTTTTCGAAAAAAGAGCACCATCTAAAATACAAAATTTGGAAGCTTTCATTTTTAAGAACCTTTTCTTTGTTCTGGATAACCCTGGAGGAGCCTGCAGGTTTAATAATACATAACATATATCAGCATACCAAGGTGATTCTAGGAAGGCCTGGCTGATTTGTGGAGTCGCCATCTCCTATTCATTATCCAGTTCATTGATATCCAGGGCTTGGCAATTGGTTTTAGTCATGAGATTAGCCAATCCCTGTCCTTTTACAAGCTTTGCAGGCTTTATTTCTATATCATACTCCAATATAGTAGTAATCCATTTACTTCTCTTGCCTTCAATCCCTTCTTGGGTCAGGATATTTTTTACAACAAAATTTGGTACATAGGCTATTATATGGGAGTATAATATGTAGACTCTGAAGTCTTTGATAGCTTTCACAAGTGCATAAGCCTGTTTTTCCATGATTGGGTATTTTAGTGGTGCATCTATGAGTTCTTTACTAAAGAAGGCTATGGGTTTTTCACATCCTTGATCATCTTTCTGTAGTAAAACAACAACAATAGTGTTTTCTGATGCAAATGAAAATATTATGAAGTCTCTGTCAAATTTTGGGCTTGTAAGGATTGGTGTTTTGGTCAAAGATATTTTACTTTATTCGAATGCTTGTTTAGCTTCTAATGTCCATTTAACCTTGGAATATTTTTTTAGCATATTGTTCAGCAATTTGATTAATTCAGCCAAGTTAGGTATGAATCTTCTTAAAAAGTTAATTTTCCCTAGGAATGCTTGAAGTTCTTTGACATTTCTGGGATGGGGTATTTGTAAAATGGCTTCTATTCTATCAGGATCAATTTTAATGCCATCTTTGGAGATTATATGACCTAACAGTTTGCCTTCCTCTAGACTGAACAAGGATTTCTTAGGGTTCAATGATATACCATACTTTTTGCATGTTAAAAACACTTGTCTTAGATGATCTAGATGCTACTGATCTGATTTGGAAAACACAGTGAGATCATCTAAGTATATAACTAGAAAATCATGAATTTCTTTTGCAAAAGCTATGTCCATTGCTCGTTGGAAGGTTGCCCCCGCATTCTTGAGTCCAAATGGCATTTTCACATATTTAAAAGTTCCCCATGGCGTTGTAAAAGCAGTCTTTTCCTGATCATCAGGATGGACTAAAATCTGGTTGAAGCCCGAGAAACCATCCAGCAGTGAAATCCTAGAAGCACCTACTACCCTTTGTAGAATGTGGTCCATCTTAGGTAATGGGTAGTGGTCTTTCAAAGAAACCTTATTTACATTCCTTAAATCAATACACAATCTGATTTCTCATGTTTTCTTCCTAGTGGGCACTAAATTAGACACCCATTTTGAAAACCTGATAGGTGCAATTATCCCTGCTTCATATTCTTTTGACTTCTTTTTCAATTAAATGGAGTAGTATAGGGTTGACCCTTTGGAGTTTATGCTTCAAAGGTTTCTGATTTTCTTTGCGGGGTATTGTATGTTGGATCACATAGGTATCATAAGATTTGATATCTTCATAGCTCCAAGCAAAAACATCCTGGAATTCCTTAAACAGTTCAACATATTTAAGCTTTTGGTCATGGGGCAGAGTTTTGGATAGTTTTATCATCTTAGGATTTTCTTCAGTTCCTATGTTACAGTCCTCAATGTCTGTGTTTAGAGGCTGCATTTTGGGTTTCTTTGGAATATCATTAGAATAAAATAAATCTTCCAAAGGAGTTAATCCCATGGGCAAATAGTTGTCTTTTAAATCAATAACTTTAGATTCTCCTCCAATAGCCTCATCAATGTCTATTTCTTCAAGCTCTTGCAACTTTTCCTTGGTAAATTTCGTTGGGTGAAGTATTCGTGTTGCAGTTTCTGCTGCAATGTCTATTTCAATTTTGTTTATTTGATCAACCTCTCCAACAGTGTCCGTGTCCATATTAGTGTTACAAAACTCTTCCTTTAGGGTCAAGAAATTGTTAATTTGAGTATCATTGTCAAACACTTGCCAGTTTTTTACATTGTCAGGTACAGTTGGCTTGTGTTTAATCTCAGTTGTAAACTGATGATTGGGTTCAAATGGCAGTTTACAAGTGCTGGAAAATGTTGCCAAACTGTGAGCATGCAAATTATGTTTCCTTGGAATTTTGGCAAGCTGTGTTTCTAGAAATGTATTAAGGATCTCAACTGTTGCTCCTCTGTAAGATCTTAATCTAGGATCATTTGTGAGGAAGTTTCCCTTTATCTGTTGAATGACCAAATCAGAGTCTCCCAAAACTGATACCCTAATTGCCCCTAAACTTTTGATCAATTTGAGTCCTAGCAAGAGGGCTTCATATTCAGCCATATTATTGGTACATCTAAAGTTCAACCTGTATGCATGCCCTTCAGCATGATCATTTTCTAGATTGTGTACCCAAATTCCTGCTCCTGCTCCTAATTTATTAACTGAACCATCAAACTCTAAGTACCAAAGGATCTCATGTTCATAGTTAGTATTGGGGGTCTCAGAAATTTGTTTGCTAGGGAAATGTGGATTTTCAGTTTCATCTGGTTTCTCTTGAGTATTTGATACATCATTGTTCACAGCAATTTCTTGAATTTGAATGCAAGTCTTTTTGTTTACAATTATTTCTTGTTCAAGTGCTAAAACATTGACATCAGTTGGAGGATCACTTTCAGCATTGTAGAGGATGAAGGAGTCCATGTCAGAATGCATGGAGTAGATGGGAAAATTCTGGGGTTTTTCCTGGCTACTTACCACGTATTTCATTAAAGTTTCTCGATACAATCTCTTTGGTTGACCAAATACGGAAATAGTAGCATAGGACATGTCCAACTGTAAAGATCCTTGGAGCTTTGCACCCCAAGATCTAGACAACAACATGCCATATTTTGGTGGGATGTCAGCTACCACTACGTCCATTAAAATGGTCTTGGCAGGGTATTGAACTAATGATACACATAAATCTTTGATCAATCCTAGACATCTGACCTGGCTTGAATCAAAAGAGAATAAGTCTTTGTATGGCCTGGTAATATCTAGGTCCAACTTCTCCATTACAGATTTAGGCATTAAGTTATGAGAAGCACCAAAATCAAACATTGCATTATGAAGTATCTTATCATGAATGTTCATACTTACATAGAAAGGAGGAACCCTCCATCTACTATTTTTCCATTTACCTTAGGGCCAAAAATTAATTCAGGTTGGTCATCAAAGAGATTTATTGAATCTTTGTTCTCTGAAATTTGGAGTGATCTGCTAATTTGATCTCTGTAGACATCATGCTTAGCCAATTCTGACAATGGAATGGCTATCTTTAATTTGCCTATTTCAGTCTCAAGGTCGAAAGGTTTTTCGGTTTGAATTTTTGCATTTCGGGCAATGAGTTTTTTTTTTTTTTGTATTTTCTGTGATTTTTTCTTTTTGAGGAGTGTTGTTATGGGTTGAAGTTGCTTCTATGTCAATTTCTGGAGGTTCTTCCACCTTTCCTTTGGGAGGAGCGGAGGTGGAAGGTTGTTTATCAGGTTGTTGATTGTCTGATATATCTTCAACGATTGGATTATTTGGGTTAGGACCTGTTCTAGGGAGGGTTTGTACCAGTGTGTTATTGACCTTAGCTTTTTTAGGTTGCTTGGTATCTTTCTGTTTATTAGCCTTAGGGACCTCTATTCTTCTACTCCTCAGATTGTATTGCTTGTGAACCTCATAAATGGCTATATCATATCCCTCCCTAAAATCAAATGATTCACCTATTTGAGTTTGGAATTGATTAAGAGTGTGAGCTTCTTAGTCATCTTGGGTCAAGAAAATTTGTTGTTCACTATTGAGATCCATTAAGTTAATTTGAGTATCTTCTGTTGGTTCACTAGAAGTTGAAGCTTCAACATAATTTTCCTGGAATTGGGGCCTAATGTTTTGGTCTGGACCAGCCTTTCCAGTATTAGGGTTCTGGTTTTTTCTGAAGTTTGGGTTTCTCCCAGTATTGCTCAGTTGACCATCCCAAGAGGATTTACTCTCAATTGTTTCTACTCTATCACCAAGTCTATCCATTCCTTTTATGATAGCATCTAATTTTTATTCAAATGCAGAAGTTTCTTCTTTTAAAGGTGTCCTTCTTTCAGCTCTAGCTCGAGCTCGTTTAGAAATCAGGTTGGCCTCAACACTAACAGCTATACTCTACATGTCTTCTAAGCTTCGAGGAGATCTTTCCCTAAGATGGTATGCCATATCGGAGTCAAATGCATCAGGGAATTTGATTAAGGCTAAATCTGGAGGAGGTATGAGATTCTGAGGAATAGCATTGTATACATTATTAAATCTGGTACAATAATATTGAACAGTTTCTTGTGGGCCTCTCTTCAAGTTTTCATATTTTGATAAAATGTGGAGAGGATCTTTCTTCTTTTCCCATCTATTCAAGAAGGTCTAATAAAGAGCTTCTGGGTCGTTGATAGTGTTTGCAGGAAGTGCTCTAAACCAGGTTCTTACATCTCCAGTTAAACTTTGAACAAAGACTTTCATTCTAACATCATCATCATCAATCTCATAGTTTTCAAAATAATCTGTAATTTTTTTGGTATGTTGTTGAGCTATGTAAGTGCAAGTACCATCAAAATAGGTGATTTTTCTTTGATAATATTGAGGTATAGCCCCTAGATTTGTAGGTAGTTGCAGGAGAGCATATCGGTTTTCCATATTTACAGAGGTAAGTATGACAGTTGGAAGAGCAGGGATAACAATAGAAATGTAAGTTGTGGATGGAGGAGTGGAAAGGAGGGTTTGAAGTGTTGATGGTGAACTTGAAGACGCTGTAGTAGTGGAAGATAAGATTGGTGATTTTCCAGAAGTAAGCTCAAATTGGATAAGGTTCTGCTGATGTGTGTCAAGGGGTGAACTAGCAGAATGTTCTTGGCTCTGCTGGCTTCTAAGGATCTTAGGAATCAGATTAGGATTTTCAAAGATAGGTGGGGGATTTGGATCAGGATTTGATCTGGTGTAACGGATCTTTTTCTTTGGAGCCAGCTTCTGAGTATGTTTTTGGTTTTTCTTGAAATATTTTAACAATACAACTTTAACGACCTCTTCTAGGAAATTTTAGATGAGGGGATTATGAGATTTCCTAAAGATCTATTGAAACAAGGAACTGATCAAGTATTTGGGACAACTGTTTAATACATAAACTAGATTGGAGATAGACTGAAGCAGCGTTTATTTACTCCTACAATTGCATAGCAAAAGCAGTTTCAAAGGCTACCTGGCTAACTTCAGGCTCCATCTGTAGCTTATGAAATAAACAGCAGTAACAAACAATTATTCAGGTCCCTAGCGGAGTTGCCAATGATGTTATCACTCAGGTTGTTCCCAAAAGTTGTAAGAAAGGGCATACGGCTGAGGTAACCACAGACCAATCTTTCATATGCAGATTCTAGCCAATCTGCATCCAGAGAGGGCTCTCTCTTTAAGATTTAGCTTTGTTTTGAGATATATTAGGCTAGCTGTGAAGTACAAGGGTTTTGTTTAGGTTTTGGTTGGAAGGTTTCAATAGAATAGTGAGGTAGAACTGAGAAGTTTCAGTCCATTGGGCATGATAGAGCCAAAGAAGGATAGCTTCTTGGATTAGGTTTCTTATCAGGGGAGGTATCACAGAGCAAGGTACTCAAATATGGAACAATTTATAGGCTGGAATCAGATGGAATGGAGTCAATTGGGTGAAGGGCAGTTAAGAATCCTTCATCATATTTGACAGAGGGAAAATGGATGATTACTTGTTAAGGAGAAATTAAGAATTCCTTAGCAAATATTCAAGATGAAAGAATCAGGGGAAACAGGAGCAATTAAGAATTCACTGTTTATTCTAATTCTGAAGAAAACATAGAAAACAACAAAGATTGAAGACAGAGTGCAGTCAAGCAAATTCTGAATTATTCTTTTTCTTTATTATTGAGATCATGAAACATAGATGATATAATAAACATAGAAACTATAAAACACAAGTTAGAAGGGACTTATTGATCCATAAGATGATTCAAGAATTTTGTAACATGGTCCTCAGTGTCAATTCCTCATTCAGTAAGCCAGACAAAAATGGTTCCAACAACCTTTTATTCCAGAAAAATTCAGTATTACAGTCAGAAACTATGAACACCCACCAACCCCAAATACTTCGTCTGGGGGGGTATTTATACAAAATATCTGATAGAAATAATATCTGGTGATGATTAATGCATTTTACAAAGATAGAGACAGAAATTCTCGAAAATAGGGGAACAATAAATTGATGTTGTGTTGGTTGTTCTATCTTTATGAGATGTACCAGAGGTAGGTGCTACGAGTCAGTTTACGGTCGTCTTCCACTGATACTCTATGTTGGCTGCTCCATCCTGCGTTGGATGTTCTTCAACTCTGATGTGATGCGCTTTGACCCGCATGACTCTGATTCATTTCTGTTCTCCGCATTATAGTAGATGGTCCAAAATTTTCAATTGACCAAAGATACCAAAGATAAGTTTATAGAATCTCTAACATACTTTGCCACCACTGCGGTCCTGGTAATTTATGTCTCTGAAGCTTCCTCAAAGTTTCATCAGTCTCTGTGTATCTGAAGAAATTAGGTGGGATGGTGAACAGATGCTCTACCTCGTGCTCAATGTAGAATAAATTTTCCAGGTTGTCGTATAGGGCTTGGCCAGATGGAAGTGCCTTCTCTCCTGAAGTACTTGATGATGTATTAACTTGATCAGCAGCATATTTATTCAACTTGTGCGTGTAATCTACATGTCTCATCAGATGATCATTACTCCCCAAAGGACTTGGCAGACCTTTTTTATGCAAGACTGTAAACTTTTCTATGAAAGAATCAATCTCCACCTGCATGTCCTAGCATCTCCTTTCCAAATTTTGCATCAGAGTTCTCATGGTTAGAACTCTCTTGATTTCTAGAATGGTGCCTGTTCTGTCTCTGATTTCCAGTGCCTCCAGTTCTTCACTGGTCTTGGTGTTCAAAAAATGTATTAACTGGTTAGCTTGTTCAGGCATCTGTCCCAATAAAGCCCTTGCCTTTTGAATCTCCACTTGGGCCGCTCTTACTAGGTCAATCTGCTCATAAATGACTTGGATAGATCTCCATACATTATAAAGGGATTGATTGATGTTGGTCCACAAAATTCCTCTGATTTCTACGAGAGGTTTATCCAGAGATAGATCCTTTTTCTAATGCTCTCACTTTGTTCTCCAATGTTTTGACCTCCCTTGTTTTATCTGCCACATTCATTTTGGATTTATCATAATTCTTTTCCACCTTTGCCAATTGCTCTTTGACCAGTTTCAATTCTGATACTTGCAGCTTTAATTCTTCCATGGCTTTTATCAGCTGTTCTGTACTCATAGTAGTAGTACTGCCAGGTGCTGTTGCTGTTGCTGAGGTACCTGTGATGATCTCTGTTGTTGATGCTAGGACAGTGGGAGGCAATGCTGTTATAAGTGTGGAGGGGGCAATAGTGATTGTTGGGACTACTTCAGGTGGTTGGGAGGTTGACTCCCCCTTCTTTTCTTGTAGAGCTTTCTCCAATGCCTGCTCTGTCTCACTCAATCTCTCATTCAATCTCATGAGAAGGTCCATCATGTCCTCTTCAAATTTCTTTTGAACAACTTCTGCAGTCTGTGGATGCATAGAAGGAGGCAGTTTCAGCTATTTTCTAAGGGCATCAATGTCCTCTTCCTTCTTCTTCATCAGTGCCTTTTTGCCTTTGGCATCTTTGGGATCATGTCCCAGTTCAATGATAATTTCTTCCAAGGATTTGATCCTGTTGTCCTTTGCTAGAGAAGAAGCTTTCTCCAAATCTAACTGAGCAGAGGTATTATTCAAGGAGTTTTGCAATTTATGAACTAACATAGTTTTATCAGCTAGTGTGGAGTATACCATCTCTCTAGTCTATTTATGCAGCTCAATTTGGTCCACTAGATGAATATCCTTGGCCAAGACCTCTAGATTTGTCCTGATGTACTTAGTTGCTGATTGTGGTTGCTGCACCTTGGGCTTGAAATGACTCATGATCATTTTTCCCTCCTTAATGTCATACGCAGACATCAACCTTTGCTGGTTTGTGGGGGCCATCTTAAGATACTGGTTATAAATTTGCAGCCTTAGTGGGTCATTTCTAGCCTTTATCTCTGTGAATGTCCTTTTGATGTCGGAGGCCTGCTTACTTGGTGACCTAGTGGATGAAAATTCCACACTATGCTGCCATTCTAGCTCCTGCCTGTATGAGCTAGTTGATGTTTCCACCACCGGGGATGTCAGCTAGCTGGCTATCTTTTCCCCTTTTAAACTTTCAGTTGTTTCTTCAAAGATTTCCTCTTTTGATAGAGGATTGAGACTTTGCCTTTTTTCCCCTCGTTGTTCTGTAGGCCCACTGATAGGTGTGTCTTCTTCCCTGTCTCTTTTCTTTCCTCTTTCCTTATTTAGAGGAGTCTATAATGCAGGAAGCTCTGCTGCTTTGGTTTGGACCGGAGGAATTTGCCCCTGCTGATTAGTCATTGCTTGCTGCTCCCTGTCTGCCACTTCCTTGCCCTTAGAAGACCCTGTAACTGGTGTGTTGGTTTCTTATGCAGGTTGCTGTGAAGTTCCAGCAGAGGATGTACCCACTCCTGTTTGTTGAGGCAGCTTGAAAGATACCTGTCCAAAAGAGTCCAGGTCAAGGGTCTTTTCAAGATCTTTCATAGCTTTTTCCATCTTTTCTTGTTCAGTAATTTCTTCTATTAATGTACCCTCTACCCACTCATCCTAATTAGCAAACTGTTCAATTTCAGGGATCCTATGATGTATATAAGCCGATAGCCTGTTTCTTACTTTTTTGTCACTTATAAAGCTATTTGGGTCATATGGCACCCACCAGAAACTTTTCTTCAATTTAAGGTCTTCCCCTAATATCTTATCAGCATCTTCCCATGCCTCCCTCTTATGGATGATAAAAGGGCCTAACTGGTTTTTTATTCTCAGCTGAGCCTTTTTCTTTGCATTGCAAAAGTGGGTTAAATCTGCATTGATAAGCTGCTTGAAATACTCCAGTGCAAATAGTCTCATGGGCACATATTTGGGCAGCTTAAAAGGGCACAGTTCACAACCATATATTCTGATTTCCGTATGATTTTGGTAGAGGTACCAGACACCTATCTTGTATTGTCTGAAAAGTTGTAAAATCTTCTATATATCATGATAGAGCCTAGGAGGAGGAGCTCCTATCAATAGAGTGGAGGTTGGATGTACAAACAAGTCAATGAATTCACAGTAGGTATAAGGGGATTCACAAACATTGTGGAAGACTGAGGTCCAAAAGATCACAGACCTCTGCTCTCCTTTGGAATCCAATTTCCTGATGGGAAATGAAAATCTGTCTGGTTGATAATATAGCAGAAGGTGGTATATGAATGAGGTGTACTTGAAGACTCCTTCTCTGTCCATATTTATGAATTGCTCATTGATTTTATTGGCAATGAAAGAGGCATAATCATATTTGACAGTAGGGGGCTGTCCTGGAGTAAACATTGACAACATAACTAAGATGGTCTCATCAACAAATTCACTGGTTTTGAATCCTAAGATAAAGGATATCATGTCAAGAATAAGCCTGCCAGTTTTAGTGAACCAGGAATGCACATAGGGAGGTGGGCCTTGGGGCTGGCAATCTGGTTTCATGAATAATTGAGCAATCCGGGTTATTTCTAAATTAGGCAATTGAGAGCCTTGCGCAAGCAAAAATCCCATGGGAAGAGGAGAAAGGGGCTGAGTGGGATGGAAGTGTAACATCTCATTGATAGATTCAGCAATTATGTAAAAGAGAACAGTTTGGGATGGGGTCATAACTGCTTTACTGATAGGGTCATAGTTGCCACAACATTGGTGAATAATATAACACATTGACTGAGGGAAGGTAATACCTGGGAAGATTAGATTCCCATATTCCATAGATATCAGAGTTGCTTAGATGACTATTCCTGGAGATAGTTCATATCACCAGATAACTCTTTTATTTGAAAATATATGTCAGCCAAGGGTAACCAATCTAGGTCTTTATGAGGCGCATTGAGGGGCGCCACGTTCAGGGATACGGGAGCTTCCATGTTTGGTTCTTGTGTTTTCAAACTGGAGGTCGGGCTTCTGTAGGAAAATGGGCAAAACAGCAGTTCTGGGTGTCTTTCTCTGAGAGCTACGGACTGACTTTACTGGAATTTGGCTTTGTTGGGTAAAATTGACTGAGGAAAAATGAAATTACAGGTTCGGGAGGCAAGTTGGGTAAATACCTGTGTTCAGAAGGCAAAACAGTGCAATTCGCTGGTTGGCTGACGATCTGCAGAGCACGAAGTCGAAATTTGTTGGCCAGGTGGTGGACTGACGCTCGAGCAATCAACCGGACGTGTTTTGCATGTAAACAATTCACAGAGAAAATGAATGAAAATGACATTTTTCCCGACAATTTAACAAAATTTGGCTTTGGCGGGTGATTTTGGCATTAATTAGTGGTATGACGTCATTGGGATGGGACATCCCACTATTTAGTGTAGGAATGGTAAGCGGTTTCCTCCTGCACAGCTTATGGGGTCAAGTGGTTTCAGGCGGGGAGGCAGTGAGCAAGGCGGAAGGTCGACACGCGTCCTAGGTACGAGCGCAATACCACCCTTTCCTCGGGCGGTAAACTTCGGCGGCGTAGGGGGTCGCGATATAGATCTCGGCCGTTGGATGCGAGGGCTGAGATCTGGCGATGGACGGGTTATGAATAAAGCAGAGGTTTAATGTGCGGGGGCCCATCCACTAACCACGTTTTTTAATCGTATCAGGCGTAATATTATTGGTTTTTGGGGTTGGTTTAAGTTATTAATTAACCAAATGTTAATTAACTCTTGGATTTTGTGTGGTGGGTTAGGTTATTTAAAGGTTTCAAATAAACATTTAAATCCCAAATTACATAATGATATGGTTTATAATTAAACCGGGGCGGGATATTAGAATATAGGGGTTTTTAGTATATTAATAATATATGGGAAAGGGGAATTTATACAAGGGATTTATATAATAAGGTTATTGGTTAATATGAATATGATTGAAAGCAAGCACTAAGTCTAATGTTAAGAAACTTAGGCTAAGGGAATGAAAAGGGTTTTACACAAGAAATGTGGCTTTGTGCCTAAGTAAAAATGTGGTTTTATTTAGGCCTTTTATGAAATGAGATGGAGTAATTTAAGAGGGATATTAAGCAGATCTCCATATCTATGGGGGAAGATTAGTAAGTGATTTGGGAAAGATGAATGGGAATCAATCGTGCTTCTGCCATGGTACCTATGATAGAAGTAAGATTTAATCATTCTGAGAGACAAAACTTATCACAAGTTTCTTTCTGCAACACCAAAACTGCCTACCCAGCCTAGTTTGCCTAACATTGTTTCTTCTCTTTCTTTGGGTGCACTTAGACTGGAAAACCATTTTTTAGATTTTCTTTTCTTTACCTGATAAGCCTATCTAAATCTGCACTTATAACATCCAAGGGCTCAGATTTAACAGTTAAGCTCCTTTGCTTCTCTACCTAACTATTTATCTGCCAAGATTAAACATTTTGAACAGATTTTATTCTCTATTTCTAAAACAAGAAAATTTAAACATGAACTGGCCAAGATTGAGCTATTTGGCCATTCGTCAACTACAACATAAAGTTCAACAAACTGCACATGATACTTTACTTACAAAAAATGAAATAGTAGTGGCACTTGGACTTGCACACTTTACTGGTCCTTATATTTGGGGTTCATTTCTTTTCTTTTTCCTGACCATCTTATTCTTTTTACCCTTTGATTTTTCTTTTAGGGTATACCCTCTTTTCATTTTTTAAATTTTTTGATCTTTCATAATATGGAAACCTGTACAGTAGGGAAAGGATGAACATATTACAGAGTTGATCAAGTCAATCATGAAATATGACACCTATTGGTATAGGAGCATAACACAATCGAGGGCATAATGTCCTGGCCCTTTGTAATTGTAACATATCAGTTGTTTGCGACCTCTTCCTGGTCCTCCTCCACCTCAGCCTCATCTACGCCATTGAAATCTAGTTCGCGCCATCCCTGCATTCTGGTCAAGGGCCCGCGTTTCAACCTGACCTCTGTAGGTAGGAGTCTGATCCATCATCAGCTCATAATTTCTATAGGTGTGCTCATCATGTCCCATTGATCTACAGAAATTACAGAACAATTGTTGTGAATTTTGCATGTACTTTTGTAATAAATGGCAGTGATTTGTAGCATGCTTTCCTCCTATCTAACAAATCGCGTACCATAATGCAGGCGCCGCTCTTGGTCTTGCTTGTGCCTCTGGTCTCAATGGTATTGGTGCTCCTCGTGAGGTAATTCGTGAACACTGGGCAGTGGTCCTTGTCATGTTCCTGACCCTTGCACTTTACGCACCATACCTCATCGCGCACTTTTGGGCGAGCTGTCTTGTCTTGTTTCAAACTCTGCATCTCAAGGCACAAGTTTTTCAACTGCGCGTGAATCTGCTGAACTCCCAGGTTGGGATCTTGTATCGGGGTCTCATGCAATCCCATCGCGACCTCCAAGGCCTCAGTCTGAGCTGTTAGCCTCTGTTGTGACAGCACGTCCTTTAGATGCAGCGTTAACGATGCTACAAACCATTTGCGGTGTTGTCCATCTGTCAACGTCATGTTAGCTTCGTGAATTGTGCACTTCAGTCTCTGATCCAACTCCCAAGGGGTCTCGCCTGGTAGCATTGTGATTTCCTTGAACCCAATGATCGACTACGCTTCTGACTTCAACCTACTATTTTTTTATTTATCGTAGTTTTAATATCTACAATCCCCGCATTCAGATTGTCATTGGAATGCTTAATGTACCAGGTCAGCGTGCAATCCTGCAGAGCACTGACCAACATCGCTTTCTTTATATTGTCATACGTGACTCCTTGTGCTTCCCATATAGCTTTTATCACAAACCAAAATTGGTCTGAATCTTCATTCCCTACTCCCTTGAACACTGGCAACTTTATTGCGCTCGCCATATTGATTTGCAGTGGTGGAGAAGGTGGTATGGGCAAAGATGGGGGTGAATATGGTGAAACTAGTGGTGGTGTGGGTGGGGGTGGTATGTGTAGAATTCTCTACCTTATCAAATTGATTTCACTTCTTGGTGAGACCTTCACAAGCTCTTCCTCACCCCCTCGCAGAGGTGAAATCAAGGGGCTAGTTTCTAGTTCTGTAATACCTTCGTTTTTGTAGATTCTCCCACTTCGGGTAGTCCCAAACATCAATTTATTCACATAACCCATTTTTCAAAAAGTAGCATTTTAATCCAAGTGTTCAAAGATTTAACATACTTACCTCGCCGCCATTTGAGGAACCATTGTTCTGCCTCGATATAGGTGACTGAAGTATCTGGCGTGAACTTGGTGATGAATTTGATCGAGCCAGTGATCAACAATGCATGCAATCTTATCCTCTAATGCTTCCAATCTGCACACCAATTCTGGAGTCCACACAATAGGTCTGTCAAGCTTACACCTTCCTTGTCCATCTTCTAGCTTCGCGATCCACTCGTATAACTCGGTAGGAAAAGATGCGAAGACAATTTCATGGATCTCTGTGTATAAGTAGCAGTCTAACCACTCTTCCTTTGATAGTCGTGGGTTCTTGTTCTCCTACACCATGAACTCGTGAATCTTCCTATCCAACCAATCTTCAATTCCTTTCTTTGTCAGGTTCTAGTGATACGACATCAGACATCTCTATGCAGATCCTAGTCCTGACAACAGAACCATTTGTTGGCTTGGTGGGGCTTGACCTAGGTTCAGAGTTAATTAGCCAAACAAATCCCTATACTACTGTCCCTTTCAGCAACAGTCTGTGGAGCGTGGACTGGGGTCTCACTTGAAGTAGTATGAGAGGGTGCTGGAACCAGGTTTCCACACCCTTGAGATGTTTGAGGGTTTGATTCGATCCAACTACTCATCCTTGCACGCACTTCCCTGGCTTTCGCACCCTGATATACTTTCCTTCACGCAACCCTATGGGTTGTGGGGCTTCCACGCTACTTGGAGCGACGCTCTGCACTATTTACCTAAGTCACCTGATATCTTACCTATCTTCCTACACTGGTTAGTTATCTTCGCGTAAATAGAAGCCTTGTGTTATATTTATTTATACAGCACACACATATAAGTTCGCGCAGAAAATAAACAGTACACTTGCAATTTATACCCAATAATACATTAAATAGGAAAAGATACACATAAATATGGTAAACTTCTCTTTATTAATTCTTCCAACGGTTACAGACTCGACCTTCCCTGCGCACTCAGCTGTAGGGGTCCGCGCACTCAGCTGCGGACTACTAGGCCTCTGTGCACTCAGCTGCAGAGCCTTCTCCTACTCTATGACCCAAAGACACACTTTACACTTCAACTCAATCTCTTAGACTCATCATGCTTCTTGTCTATTCCTTAGCTATATTCTATCTTCTACACTTAGAGCCTCGCTCTATTTATACAATCCCATGGTCCGCGGACCATGGGTGGGCCTATCAAGCCAACATTACATTACAAAAATAAGGGTAGACAACCCTGTGACTCTATTATGACTTCGTGCTTTGCGCCCACAGATTGCGAGCCTTTACAAAGGACTAGGTCAAAACTTGGGCTTTAAGCCCCAAAACATGCCTTGGGGGGATTCCATGCCCAACACCAACTTGTTGGGGTTGTGACTTGGTCATATTATCTCCGTTTGGCGCGTATGATACCTCATTGGAAAAATCTCTACTATTACTATAAGATTTTCCATAGGCCCCTACCTACAACTATGGAGTCATTGTGGAACTAAAAAAAAATGTTGTTTATGGGGTTAAAACTGCTACAAAAGTTGAGGACCTGAAAAACTGCTAAAAATAGTAAATGTTGCTATAAATAAGGAAATTGATGAAACTCGCTCTAGGTCTAGGTGGAATAGGCAGGTGGCCACCAATATCAACATGGATCAATAAAGTATTTCCAAACCATTTTCAAAGGAGTATAGGCCATTTACAAGTGCAATGTTGATGCCCATAAGGAATATCCACATTCCATACTGTTACAGATCCATTTGGGCACATCAACCCCAACTTACATATCAATACTATTAGGGCCCATCAAACCCTAATTCAGTTGTTACATGCCCTAAATGAAGTCAACCATCAGAATGCCTCCTTCCCAAGAGATTTCATAACTGAAATCATCCTAAAACTACCTCTTAGAAGATCAGTGCAGACAGGCCTTCATTAGGGTGCACTACAGTGCAGTCCAGTACACTTTCTAGGTGTTATTCAGTGCACTTGAGTGCTCTTTGGCCTGCGTTGGGTGAATTTGAGGAAAATTTCATTGGAGTTTGGGAATATTCTTATCCATTGGGTGCATCTAGAAGCTTCCCAAGTTTATCTACTCCTTTGAGCTCGAATTTGGATGAGGAAGGGAGTTAAGGAACATCAATCCCTTTATCGCTTCCTCCATTAAACTGAATTCTAAGTTTGGGAGGGCATTCATTATCACCATTTATGGCATAAATTCCTTCATTCACCTATAAAAATACCACTCATCTAAGTGATCAAGGGTTGGAAATCATTGAATTACAAGGAGATGCTATTAGTATGAAACTTGAGTTGCTTTCAAGTATTGTAATGATGTCAAAATGTTTTGCTTGTTATGAGGAGAGGATGGGATTGAACTGGAAGAGTGATAATGAATCGAGCAAATTCGGTTGTAACTCTTCCTTTTACTAATAAAGTGTTCAAAGCTTTTTCCATATGTTCGTATTGTCCATTGATGCTTTCATATGTGTATTATGAACTTGATTCAATTCTATGTTTAATCAATAGATCATTATCATATTCTTTGATCGGTTTTTGTCTTCTATATGTGTGCAAGTACATTTCAAGCGGATTAAGTACGGAAAGGAGTGACATAATTGGTCAAGGGAGATAAGGAGTAATCAAAAGCTACAGGTAGGCTTCTTTACTGTCTTATTTAATCTATTGGTTATAGAAAAGGTAGAGAATGCTTTGCACTATTGTTCTAGACTTAGCTACTAGTCTAGGGGTTTAAGCATTTATCCGTAGAAACTAAAACTTCCCAAAACAAATTGGCAACTCCGCTGGGGAGTGATCATCCATCTTAGTAGCTTATCAGCCTGTTAAGACATTTCTACATACTATACTTGTGGTCATTAATTGAATTTCAGTTTAATTTCATAGAAAATTGTGTCAAAACTGTGACAAATTGCCTTCAAAAATAGCTGACTATCACCAACGCAGCCCAATGAAAGACATAGTGCACTACAATGCACTTCCCGCATAGAGCCAGTGCACTGAAGCACACTGTCTCTCACTGTAGCATGCGATGATCCCTTGAGGGTCAGTTTCCCATCTAGGAGCTGAAGTTTTGAGCCAATTTTCTCTTGTTTGAATGATTTGCTAAATGTAAATGATGTCTTGTCTCTAAAAATAGTTTTTCATCTCCTTACTTGGCCCTACTTAGACTAGGATTGATAAATGTTTCTTATGTATTTACTTTGTCATTTTCAATCTATGGTCGAAAGTTAGTTTTTCAGTCGATTGATCTTTGTCAAAAGAAAGTGTTGTAAAATAATCTTTTCCTTCGAAAATTGAATTGTCGTAAAGTCCTCATTCATGAAAGATCAATTGGTTGATGTATGCATATTATTAGTCTTTTCATTGAAAGTGTTGTAATTCCTCATTTTTTTGAAAATGAAAGTGTCGTAAATTCTTCCTTTCCTTGAAAAGAAATTGTCGCAAAATTGTCATTTTTATGAAAATAGTTTATTGATCGATTGTGCATTAGTTTTCATTTTTGTTCATTCACATTAAGGGAAATCAAAAAGAAAACATGCATGTTGCATTGAAAAATTTTGTGCGTGCTGATAGGAATAGTGTAGGGAATTTGCATTTAGATTGTGTTCTTTTCTCTTTGATCAAAAGAAACCTGATTGCTCTATCCCTAAGTAGCTAGGATTTTCATCATTAAATTGAATGGAAAGAATGCTTATCATGATAGTTGCATTCCTAGGAATTTCAGAATACATCACGTGGTGAAATTGAAAGGAAAATTCCTAAGCAAGATCAACTTAAAATAAACGTCAATTCACCAAATGGAGCATTATCATTAACGAGAACATTTAGTGGTTCTATGCTAGAGACGTGTTCTGGCGTCATAAAACAAAGTAGTTGTTGCTAACTTGTCTGCAATACATCCTAAGTCTGATACCTAATTCCACGTACGTGAGTATATCGTAGGTCGTTCACGTACCTTTGGGTATGTAGGGCGGTGTTACAGTACGTAAAGTATATGGGAATGCTCTCACTATGTGGTTTTGCATTAGACAGGGTTTATACGGACTGGGCCTCCACGTACCTTCGAGTATATATGGGAGGAAAAATCTAGGTTTTTATCCATCCTTAAGTAATCGAGTCGGCCACCTTGTAAACTGTGATACACCAAACACAACATTCGGGGAGATTGCTTGCCCATACTTCTTGGTTCGCCAGAAGGTATTCTGCAGTTCATAGTTGCTTGGTAAACCTTTTGCCTAGTATACCCCTTTTTGTTTATTTCTTTTTTGATAATAAAATTAATCATCAATCGTGGAGGAACATCAACCCATACCTTGTCGTTCACGGAGAACAGTGAGCAAACTGCCTTTGCCTCCTGAAGCGACACCAATTCAGGCAAAGCGGTCTCACTTAACTGAGTCTAGTACATCAAGAACCCTAGTTCTTCATCTAAGTTACCTAAATCATCTATTTTGGTAAGTACAGAGACTCCAGTTACTCCAACTATTTCTGGCACATCCGTTCCTAAAGAGGAAGTTTCACAATTACCCGAGGACATTAACAATGATCCTAGTGAAACAGTAACTGAATTTGTTTAACCACAAGTTGATCCTCAACTTGAAATTTCTCAACAAGAAAGTACTTATGAACTTGAATTAGTTCAACCAGAAGTTAATCTAGAATCTATCCCAGTTCAAACAGAAGTTACATTTGAACCTGAAGTTGTTCAGGAACCTCTTACTGAAACTGTAGTTCATTTACCCAAACATCTGGACTTCAAATTTGAACATTCAGAAGTTGTTACTTTATCGAAAGATGTTCATCCAGTTACCCCTCAAACATCAGTAACTATTTTAACTTCAACTTCATCAACACCACAAATATTTTACAGACCTGATGGTGAAGTTACCAGGTTTAATTGCTATAGAGGAGGAAATGGAAGAAGATTCCACACCTATAACCCCGTTTCACTTTGGAACTGGGATTTATCTTTACCCTAATAATCCTAATTTTTTCGCTTCATTTCATCCCGCTTCTTTTCAAGTACCCGTCGAATCTTTATGACAACTTTTGGGTTAGTTAACTATGGCTAAACAACCATCAACATCTCAGACTATATCATTTGATGCAACTGTAGCAGAATCTTTTGTTGTAACTTCTTCGATGTTTTCTACCACACCTGAGTCGCACCTATATGGTGAATCATCCATCTCAGTTGGTTACCAATCATTGTCTGGAACCCACTCAGGGGTTGCTTCTACACCATGGTCATCACCCATGTCCTGAACTAGAATTTTACCTAGTTTTTCTCTAATGGGAACTCAATAGTTTGATCCTGCATATTAGTATCATGTTGGGAAATTTGGTCAACAAAGACCTATTTATCCATTAAATACTAGATTTCTACCATATGGAGAGTAATATGCTTATTCACCGTATCCTCCTTATTCCAGGGGACTACCATATGGTAATATCCCATAGTATTCAGGTCAATCTGGAATTAGAGTTTATTAATGGAAGCCAACAATGCCAGTTAAACCAAGGCTTGTGTATCCAACACAACCAATGCAAACTATGTCAGCTATTCTTACTACACCTATTGTTACTACTGTACCATAGTCACAATTTCAAATTGTTGTATCTCAACATGTTCAAACTGATCCTTCTACCTTGCAATCACAAGTTTCAAGTAAATAAGTTCTAGTTCCTCAAGTTGTTGTACAACAACCACTTGTTTCTGGAATTTAGAAACAACCTCAGATTAGTGTACCCTTATCTGGACTGACCCAGGCTTACACTGGTATAGTTTATTCACAACCTAGCCAACCTTTCATTGTTGGAGAACAACAACTGTTAAATCCACAATAGTTATACCAACAACAACAATAGTTGATTCAACAACCATGGTAGCCTCAACTTCAACAACCCCAATTCCAGTAATTCCAACCCCAGTTTGGACTTGTTTCACAGGCTAAACCTAGTTTTGATCAATCTCAAGCTTACCAAGATCTTGGTCAACAAGGCTTTGCAGGTTATGGACAACCACACATTCAACTTGGTTATCAACAACCACCTTATACTAGTTTTTCTCAACAACCATACCAAGGTTACTAAATGCAGATGCCCTATGTCGGTATGCAAAGACCTATGTTGGAAATAATACTGAGAGGGGGGGGGGGTGAATCAGTATTGTCAGATCATTAAAACTTTTTCAATGCTCAAAAACATATACGCTACTTCAGTTAAGTGAAACCGCGTGTACAAGCTTCTGTGTCTAAAGCAACTAGCGTATATCCAGAAATCTTATGATTCAGTTAGCTTATCTTCAGTAAATGCATCAGAACATTATTAACCGTATTAACAGTAAACAGGTGCAGTATAACAGAACAGATCATCACACAAAAGCCACACACATGAACACAAAGATATAAGGTGGAAACCCAATGTGGGTGAAAACCACCTGCTGCAAGTCATCTCAATCTTCTTCTTAATAAGAAAATACTTTTACAATATTTGTACTAGTGCAGTCTTATACCATTACGGGAGCTACAACCCCCTTTGCTCTTGTACTAGCCGATCCATTTACTAGTACACAGGCTGCTACCTGCTACTATGCTCCAAAGATCTCCCTTAGCTTTTGTACTAGCTTAGATACTAGTACGTAGGTGCTTGCCTACAATCTTCTCTCCTCCAGGTACCACGTTTCATCAATTTTCAGACTGGATACACTGAAGCACAAAACATAATCTGAAAGGCCACTTTTCATCCAATTTTCATACTGGACCCATAACTATCATTGAAGCTCAAAACAATCATCAAACTCTGAATCACTGAAACCCTGTTAACAACACCGTCACCAGAACACAGAGCAGACACAGAACTCTGTAATAACCATCAGACCCATCTGCAACTTCAAATATCAAGCTTTACAACGTATACGCTACTTCGATGAATCAAACCCGCGTGTATACGTGCTTTTGCCAAAGACAACCCGCGTATAGATCTAAAAATAATTTCTCATAACTTGCAGCTGTACCAGACATCAGTCATACTCATAACACTTATAGAACAATACATGCGTCTGTATGTAGATCTAGAATAAGCATCATAAAGATAGTTCATTTCAAACCATTTGATCCCGATCTCTCCTTAGATCTTGTTCTCAATCAGCCGGTGAGATCCCTCCTTAGCTCAAATCAAGCAATGCATCATCAACCCATAACCTGCATATTGGATCTCATACCTCTTCAGATATTCAAGACATTTCAGATACACTTTCCTAATGATTTCCTTCTCCTTATATAGCCTTAGGCCTTGTTCAATACCAAGAGCCAAAACCATAGAAATCCAATACCATCAACTTTAAAAAACTAGGGATCAACACGTCCGTCGAGACACCAAGGTCCAAAACCATAGGCACAACTTCCAAGGAATAACCGTCGTGGACCAAAGATAAGTTTTCCACATACACGCACTTTTACTGAAGCCAACCAGCGTGTACACGCGACTTGGTATATAGTGAACCTGCGTATACGCGACTTGGTATATAGTGAACCTGCTTGTATACGCGACTTGGTATATAGTGAACCTGCTTGTATACGCGACTTGGGCTTAATGAACCTGCGTGTATGAACTTTCTCTTCTTCTTATAGTCTGATCATCAATTCCTTGCTGCTGACCTTCTATACTATGATTTTGTCATCAGTGTGGTTTTCCATCAAGGACAACACTTATCTCATAATGCCAACAATCTCCCCCTTTGGACTTGATGGCAAAGCTAACTTGTTACACTTAGAACTATCATCTGATTCCTTTGAGCTGTCCTCCATCAGTCACATCTGACATCTCTTCTGAAGATTCATCCAGTTAAGTGAGATATTCTTCTATGAGAGGGTTGCCATCAAGTACAACACATGCATCATAATGCCAACAATCTCCCCCTTTGGACTTGATGGCAACAACACCAAATCACTCTCCCCCTTTGACATCAAGGGCAAAGGGTGGACCAAGATATTCTCTTCCTTTGTTGAATCATTCCACTGTCCATACTCCCCCTAAGTACCTGCTGAAATCTCTGAATAATCTCCCCCTTTGTATATGCCAAGGTGTACCAATCTGTCGATGCTCCCTCTGAGTACATGCTGAATCTCTGTACCGCTGAAGTGTGCTATTCATGCTCTTCCTGACTGTAGGCAAGATCTGCAAAAGATGTTCTTCAAGAAGAACATGACTCTATACATCATAAAAGACCTTCCTATCACCAAAGACTCATACATACATCCATCTCTCAACTAAGTGAGGATATACAAAAATTGACTCATCCACCCAACCAAGTGGGGATACATCAAAAGTTTACATATGACAACCAATCATATTGCATTAATCATCCCAGGCATAGTGGGGAAACCAAAATAGGCCGTTACATGACCTTGACACCATGAAAGAGATACCACAAAAGAGATATATGACATAGAGATGAAAGAACTAGACCAAGACTTATGAAAGTCACCAGCAGCATCTGATAATCACCATTCAGATCAGCAACCAAGAGATCCTTCTGTTTTCCTTTCGCCTTTGTTCCACTTGAAACCAACAACAAATGTGTACTAGAACCAAAAGCATCTAAATGCCAACAATGCTTTATGAGACTTTAAGCTGCTCCCCCTGAACCTGTGCCTGTTGCACTCTGTCGGACCCATATCAGACTTTCTGCAACCAACATCTATCCCTGCTGATTTCCTTCAAAACTCCATATACGCGTCTGCATCCACATAAACAAGCGTATATACGCGGATAGGCCTTATGAAACTCACGTACAACCATTTTCATATCAGCAACCTGTAAATGTCCTGCAGCAAGGTATGTCTGAACATAGATGTCAACTCCTCCTTTTAAACTTCATCATGAAATCATTCACATTACATGTGAAACCACCATAGCCATTACATCAACGTCAAGATCTACATGATCCAAGTATCATTACTTGGGAACATCTGCATCAATCAACATATGTAAGAATTAACCTATCATCATATAGACATGAACTCATCACCATGTCTCCAACAAAGCAACTTTGAGTAGTCATCCATGTATCAGCACTATGTATTTTGAGCTCAAGCTCATTTGACAAAACTTCTTGATATCATCAACAGCAACAATCCTTATCCACAAGAGTACCTGCATCATAACTGTATGATCTTTATGCATATGACAACAGCAGTATATGAGTGACTCATCATCAAGTGAGGAAGATGTGTATTCAAGCTTTGTACTTCTCCTTGTCCTTATGAAGATCACCATGTAAGCATCATATATGCATCATCAAGGAATCAACCATAAATCTGATCTGATCATCAACTATGTAACTTCAAGACAACTCACAACATCATATCATAGCAAGATATATCATTTAGCCATATAAGAATCATCACCAAGGATTATTAACCATAATGCCAACAATGAATTACTAAAGGCATATGCTCCCCCTCAACCAGTGCCATCTGTTAGATCTGATCATGCATATATCAGCAATAAGCATCAAAACATCATCATCCTCAAGTTAGGATCAAAACACTTCTAGACATCATACAAGTAACAAAACATTTCCACACATCCTCAGCAGACTGTAACCAATAGAGCAAATAATAGACTGAATCATATCAGATCCTTTTTCTGATCCTGTCCCCACTGCTTTTCCTCAGACTGACATATACGCGACTTTGCAGTGTCTAACTCGCATATATACGCGACTTCCCTTTAAGGAACTTGCGTATGAGATTCAAGACACTGATGTTTTACACTTTCAGCTCCCCCTGAGTCTGATATGTCTGTGCTGTGCTGTGTCTCAGTACATTGTGCTGACTGTACTTCCTTCTTCCTCCATATCTTCAAGTGTGATGAGGTTTTCTCCTTTTGGTGTGATGTCCATCCTTTGTTCCTGCATTCCTTTGCTATATGTCCAAGCTTGTTACATGCATAACATCTTACATGTTTCATATTCCTCCTGGAGCAATCAGCAGCTTTGTGACCAAACATATTGCAAGAAAAACAATATCCATTAAAGTACCTTGAATGTGATGATCTTTCTACATGATGGTCTTGAACCCTTCTTCTTCCACATCTAGCTGCAACATGTCCAAGATTATGACATACATAACATTCAACATTATTCATAGGAGGAGTAAAAGATTTTCTTTGAGGAGTCTTTTTCCTTGATTGTTGATGGGGTTGACCTTTCATCTCCTTGTTGATCATTTTAGTTTTCTCTTTAGAGTTCCTTGCCTCACCTTGTGAGCTAGATTCACCTTCAACAGATTCATGAAAACCAAGACCAGTCTTGATAGCAGGAGACCTTTGACTACTAAGAATATCATCCAAGGCTTTAGTACTATCTTGAAATCTCAAAAGTTTATCCTTTTCTTCTAATTTACCTTTCAAGATATTTACCTCAACTTGAAGTTGTTCTTCCTTTTCAAGAGATTGCCTTTTCCAATTTTCTTCAGCTTTTCTTCCTTCTTCCATTTTCTCCCTTAGTTTGAGAATCTCCTTTTCTTGTTCTTCATTCAGATCCTGCTGCATTTGACGAACTCGGAAAGCACATTCCAGCTGGGATTTTAAGCTGATGACTTCATTTTCTTGTTTTTCAATTGCTTGATGTAGATCTTCATTCTGCTTCCTTGATTCTTCAAGATCTCCCTTTAGTGAGAGGATTGTAGCTTCAAGATTTTCATAGTAGCTGGATCTATCTTTGAGTTTCTTGATGGTTGTGTTCTTGTCATTGACTTCATTTCTTAGAGATGTTGCTTCAACCTGCAACTTTTGATATTTCTCCTTGAATAACTCTCGTTGAGCCTTAGCAGTACTATCCTTTATGTTCAGAAGATCTTCTTGAGCTCTAATTTTGCTTCTCAGTCTTCTAAATTCTGCTTCTATCTCATTTCCTTCTTGTTCACCCATAAGAGCAAGTTCAGTAGTTTCACTATCACTTCCATCTCTTTCACAAGGAAATATAGCTGGAACATCAGAGGATAACACATTCATACCTGATAATGATTCTGAATCTGATTCTGAATCTGAAGAGCTTCTTATACCTAATCCCCAATCGACTCTCCCACTGTCATAGATCTTCTTAGATGTCTTCTTCTTCTTATGAGCTTTCTTCTTAAGCTTCTTCCCCATTGTTCCACGGATCTCCTTCAAGCGATCAAGCTTCTACCAAAGGACCTGCTCTGATACCAATTGTTGGAAATAATACTGAGAGGGGGGGGGGTGAATCAGTATTGTCAGATCATTAAAACTTTTTCAATGCTCAAAAACATATACGCTACTTCAGTTAAGTGAAACCGCGTGTACACGCTTCTGTGTCTAAAGCAACTAGCGTATATCCAGAAATCTTATGATTCAGTTAGCTTATCTTCAGTAAATGCATCAGAACATTATTAACCGTATTAACAGTAAACAGGTGCAGTATAACAGAACAGATCATCACACAAAAGCCACACACATGAACACAAAGATATAAGGTGGAAACCCAATGTGGGTGAAAACCACCTGCTGCAAGTCATCTCAATCTTCTTCTTAATAAGAAAATACTTTTACAATATTTGTACTGGTGCAGTCTTATACCAGTACGGGAGCTACAACCCCCTTTGCTCTTGTACTAGCCGATCCATTTACTAGTACACAGGCTGCTACCTGCTACTATGCTCCAAAGATCTCCCTTAGCTTTTGTACTAGCTTAGATACTAGTACGTAGGTGCTTGCCTACAATCTTCTCTCCTCCAGGTACCACGTTTCATCAATTTTCAGACTGGATACACTGAAGCACAAAACATAATCTGAAAGGCCACTTTTCATCCAATTTTCATACTGGACCCATAACTATCATTGAAGCTCAAAACAATCATCAAACTCTGAATCACTGAAACCCTGTTAACAACACCGTCACCAGAACACAGAGCAGACACAGAACTCTGTAATAACCATCAGACCCATCTGCAACTTCAAATATCAAGCTTTACAACGTATACGCTACTTCGATGAATCAAACCCGCGTGTATACGTGCTTTTGCCAAAGACAACCCGCGTATAGATCTAAAAATAATTTCTCATAACTTGCAGCTGTACCAGACATCAGTCATACTCATAACACTTATAGAACAATACATGCGTCTGTATGTAGATCTAGAATAAGCATCATAAAGATAGTTCATTTCAAACCATTTGATCCCGATCTCTCCTTAGATCTTGTTCTCAATCAGCCGGTGAGATCCCTCCTTAGCTCAAATCAAGCAATGCATCATCAACCCATAACCTGCATATTGGATCTCATACTTCTTCAGATATTCAAGACATTTCAGATACACTTGCCTAATGATTTCCTTCTCCTTATATAGCCTTAGGCCTTGTTCAATACCAAGAGCCAAAACCATAGAAATCCAATACCATCAACTTTAAAAAACTAGGGATCAACACGTCCGTCGAGACACCAAGGTCCAAAACCATAGGCACAACTTCCAAGGAATAACCGCCGTGGACCAAAGATAAGTTTTCCACATACACGCGCTTTTACTGAAGCCAACCAGCGTGTACACACGACTTGGTATATAGTGAACCTGCGTATACGCGACTTGGTATATAGTGAACCTGCTTGTATACGCGACTTGGTATATAGTGAACCTGCTTGTATACGCGACTTGGGCTTAATGAACCTGTGTGTATGAACTTTCTCTTCTTCTTATAGTCTGATCATCAATTCCTTGCTGCTGACCTTCTATACTATGATTTTGTCATCAGTGTGGTTTGCCATCAAGGACAACACTTATCTCATAATGCCAACAATCTCCCCCTTTGGACTTGATGGCAAAGCTAACTTGTTACACTTAGAACTATCATCTGATTCCTTTGAGCTGTCCTCCATCAGTCACATCTGACATCTCTTCTGAAGATTCATCCAGTTAAGTGAGATATTCTTCTATGAGAGGGTTGCCATCAAGTACAACACATGCATCATAATGCCAACAACCTATTGCTCATGCAATTCCATCATATCATGGGTATGCTCAACCTGACTTGAATCGAAAGTTGCCTTTTGTAGCAACTTTAGAATTACCAGATTTAAATTGGCTCACTAATGATCCAATCTTATATGCACCTTGGTGGCCGGTAATTCCACATAAGTTACCATCAGACATTCCAAAGTTTAATGGAAATCTTGGAGAAGACCCGTCAAATCATGTTATGACCTTTCATTTGTGGTGTTCATCAAACTCTTTAAATGACGATTCAGTTAGACTTTGTCTTTTCCAAAGAACACTTACTGGTCTAGCTGCTAAATGGTAAATTGAATTACCAAGAGCTTCTTTCGATAATTTCACCACTTTAGCCACTACTTTTTTGACCCACTTCCATTTACCTATCAGATACGAGACTGGAACGAAACTCCTAACCAACTTTAAACAGACTACTGCTACCCATATATCAGATCAAATTCATGAGTTGTGGCATCGTCGTCAAATGGTTAAAACATATGTTCCCGATCAGCTTTTAGCTGATTGGTTCATAAAATCCTTGTTTCCATCAATCGCCGAGGATGTGGCAAAAGGTGGAGTTGTCACAGAAGAGCAAGTCATTGCTCGTGCCCAATACTTGGATTTGATTTACACACAACCTAACATGCTTTATGATAAAATTCCCAATGCACCTGGACCAGCTGTCATTGTTCCACCTCCTCCACAATCGAGTAAAGACTCTCATGCCAGTGATGGTGTGATCATTTTTTCAAGCACACAGTCAACATGAAGACCATCTAGTCAAACTCTTGCTATTTCCAATCAAACTACCAATGAATCAGAAAATATCCTTGCCTCCGAGATTAATGCCATGTCATCTGACAAAGGCAAAAATCCAAAGCAACCAGCAGGAAAGAAAAAGGGGAAAAATAAAAAGAAACAAGAAAATTCCCCTGCAGAGAAATCATCTGATTCCTCTACTTTGGCAAGGAAACCTCGTTATCCATGTCTGATATGTAATGACGAGCATTTTACAAGAGATTTACACATCGCTCTGAGGTCTCTAAATTTTTAAAGACTTCAAACACATCGACAATGTTGACAGATCCGTTTCCAATCCCGGAGACACAGTTGGTTGCAACAGACCATGCTTCCACATCCCAAGTACTAATTTTATCCATCACAAAGCCACAAAATGAGGTTTTGGTGTCAACAAGAAACAAAGATTATGGAAATCCATCATCGAATAATCAAGCCACTAATCAACCTAATTCTTTGACTTCAACTTCATCTGAAGTTGTTCCACCCATTGTACCTGAATTGACAATAAAACCACTAAAGGGAGCTGTGCATAAATCAACATTCAACCCTCGAGCTCGAGCAGCTCAAAATTATAACATAGTAGAAGATCTTTCTCAATCGCCTTCTGCTATGTCGGCACTCGAGGTGTTGCAAAACTGCCCCTCCCAAAAATAGGGTGGAATAGATCCTATGGATTCAAATCTTGTGGTTTTTAACCATGCGGGATATTCATCACAACTACCGGTGCAATTAGCTTTCCCAATCCAAGTAAAATCTCTCAATAAGAATGTTCACCAAAATATTATTGATGAGGGGGAATCTACTTGCATTATGTCCATGCGCTGCTGGAAAACACTTGGTTCACCGCCATTGTCACGATCACCAACCACGTTGAAAGCTTTTGATGGAAGAACATATACTCCATGAGGGATTTTGAGTAACCTGCAAATCAAACTTGGAGGCAAAACAATTACTGTTGAAGTTGAGGTAGTTGATAGACCCCTTTATTACAACATTTTAGTAGCAAGGCCTTGGGTATATGCTATGGCTGCTGTGGTTTTCACGTACTTTTGTACTATTACATTCCCTTTTAGGGATGGAATCACAATCATTGATCAACTAGCCTTCTTTTCCAATAGCTCACAGGCTACGGGAAGCATTCTGTTGATACACAGACCCCCGCTATCACTTCAAAGTGTTGGAGTAGGTCTCTTTAAAGATCCTTCCCTAATGGGAACTTTTACCCTCCCATGACCATCTGATTTGGCGGAAGTGGCAAGAGTAGAGACATGCAACATGATTTCCTCCACCTCATTTGATTTAAGGAGGATTTCCAACCAAGTTGAAGATGATAGTAATATGGAATTGTTGTCGTTAAGTGCCATTGAATCATCATAGCAATCAATCTTTCGAGCTTGTGCGGTAAACCCAAATCCGCATTCAACATTTGTATGGGTAGATAGGTCGTTAGAATATGGTACCTCTTTGGATCCTTTTTCACATATACATTCTACAGATGAAGGAATCATCCAATCAATGATGATAGGAGAGGAACTGTGGGAAGATTATCATCATCATTCCCATCTTCCAGATGACATCGAAGATTATTCAAATGAACTAAACCACCCATAGATCATTGATTTCCTGTCGAATTCTGTTAGAGTAGATACTCTAGATTCTGAGCGTAACTTGTCAAACATAGAAGAAACAATTTCTATAAACATTTTGACCAAGCCTAAAATTGTATAAAACATTCATGTCGTCAAATCTTGTTCTCTGTTGGAACTTGATAATTACCGTTCTCTCTTTCATGAATTTAGAGATATGTTTTCATGGTCTTACGAGGAGATGCCAGGAATTGACTCAAGAATTGTTGAACATGAGATTAAAATGTACCCTGATGTCAAACCAGTACAACAGCGGCTTCGACCTGTTCATCCTAAGAAATTCATTTCCATTAAAGTAGAGGTTGAAAAACTTTTGCGTGTTGGCTTCATTTTCCCTATACCTCTTACCGACTAGGTATCTAACATTGTTCCAGTTATGAAAAAACAAGGGACAATTCGAGTGTGTGTCGATTATAGGGATGTAAATCAAGCATGTCCAAAAGACAATTATCCTACACCCTTTATCGACCAGATTATTGATGAATGTGCCAGATGTGAAATCTTTTCATTCATGGATGGATTTTCTGGCTACAATCAAATCAATATCTACCCACAGGACCAATCTAAAATATCACAGCTTTTATTTGTCCGTGGGGCACATTCGCTTATCAAAAGTTACCTTTTGTTTAAAGAATGTAGGGCTACATTTCAAAGGGTAATGAATTATGCCTTCCATGACATCAAGCACATTGTTCAACCCTATCTTGACAATTTTCCTACTCATTCATGAAAGCGGACTGATCACCCGCAACATTTGAGAGCAATATTTTTACAGTGCCGACACTACAAGATAAGACTCAATCCACACAAGTGTGTGTTTTGTGTTGGCTCTGGTCAATTGCTTGGATTTGTAGTCTCAAAAGATGGAATTTGACTTGATCCAATTAAGGTATAGGAAATCCTTGAATTTCCTCCACCTTTAAACTTGTTACAGTTACAGAGACTTCAAGGGAAGGAAAACTTTCTGAGGAGGTTCATTCCAAACTATGTTGAGTTGGCTAAAGGTTTCACTCATCTATTGAACAAAGGGGTACCCTTCCATTGGGATCAGGTTGCACAAGCTTCCTTTGATGCTCTTAAAGATTCCCTGATTAGAGCATCATTAATGTATGCCCCAAACTATCAAAAATACTATTACCTATATCTCGTCGCTGCAGATACAACCATTGGAATGGTTTTAGTCCAAGAAGAAAGTGGAATTGAACATCTGATTTATTACTTGAATCGTAATCTCAACGATAAAGAAATTAAGTATTCTTATGTTGAAAAGTTAGCTTTGGCAGCCGTTCCAGCTGTGCAGAGATTTCATCATTACATCCTCCTTCGAAAAACTACTATTATATCGAATTGAAACCCTATGACATACATTTTGCCATGTCAATTGTTGGGGGGCAAATATTCAAAATGGATAGTTATTTTGCAGGAATTTGATTTAGAATTCATCAAATCTAAATCAAAGAAATCTCTTGTTTTTGACGAGTTACTTTGCGACCTTCCCTCATCCTCCAATGATTTAACATCAGAAGCATCAATCTTGGATGAGTCTTTGTTTCTTATTTCATCAAGTGATCCATGGTATGGAGATATACTGGTCTATCTCTAGACCCAAGCTTTTCAGCCTAATACCTCTCGCTCTGAATAGTGATGTACTTGATAGCAAGCCAAAGATTATCTGATCATTGGTGATACACTTTATCGTCATGGTGTCGATACGATTTTACCTAGGTGCCTCACTCATGAGGAAGCCGAGAAAGCTCTGAATGAATGTCATTCAAGTGCTTGTGGTGGACACTTATCTGGATATGCTACTGCGTAGAGAATTCTCCGTGGTTACTTCTGGCCAACCATATTCAAAGATTGCATTATTGCTGTTAGAAGCTGTCATGCATGCCAGAGATACCGAAAAACCAGATTACCACCTACACCATTGCATCCAGTCATTGCTGTTGGCCCATTTTCCAAATGGGGCATTGACTTTATGACATGTAACCCCACCTAGGTCAAGGGGCATGGGTATATTATAGTCGTCGTTGACTATTTTACCAAATGGGCTGAGGCGATGCCAACATTGAACAACAGTGGCAAAATGGCTGCTTTATTTTTCTTCAACCATGTGGTTTCCAGGTTTGGTGTACCACAAGCCATAGTTACAAATCATGGATCGCATTTTCGCAATCACATGATAGTTGAGTTGACCACCAAGTTAGGACTATCACATGATAGTTCTACTCCATACTACCCGCAAGCTAATGGACAAGTTGAGGCCATCAACAAAGTCCTTAAGTGCATGTTGCAAAGAATGATTGGATTTCATAAAAGAAATTGGAATTTAATCATGTACTCGGAGCTGTGGGCATATCAAACCTTGGTGAGAAATGTGACCGGATTCACACCCTTTCAGTTGGTGTATGGTTTGGAAGCAGTCTTACCAATTCAATGTGAAATCTCATCTCTCAAACTCGCAATTGACCTGCTACCTAACACTTCTGAAGAAGAAGCACATTTCTTGGAGTTAATCCATCTGGATGAAACCTGTCGTGATGCCGCATTGGCTAACGAAGTGCATAAGAAACATATTAAGGCGCAATATGATAAAAATGTCAAGCCTCGTGTCTTCTCAAAAGGTGACCTAGTCTTGCTTTACGATCAGGAGTCTGATAAACTTGGAGCAGGAAAATTTGAACTGCTTTGGATGGGCCCTTATATTGTTAAGTGTGTTTTGACAAAAGGTGCCTACGACATAGTATACTATGATGGGATTCCATTGTCGCAACCTAGAAATGGGTTGTACCTTAAACGTTACTATGCTTAGTTAAGTGTAGTAAAACTCACTGTATATATGCTTTGATTGCATGTGTGTGTGTGTTTCTTTTAGAGTTCTTATTTGGTTAAGTAATCCACTTTGCATTTGTTGCAGATGTCGAACTTTTTGGAACCATTTGTTGGTTATGCCGATGGGGCTAGTCATAGTACACAGAATCTATCCTTTGCAGCATGGGCCATTTTCACTCCAAGTGGCTAGTTAGTGAGTTTTAGAGGGATTTGTATTGGTCAATCAATGAAAAATATCACTGAGTATAGCATGTTGATTGAACTTCTCTCTGATGCCATTTCACTTGGCATACGTCGAATCATCATTAGGCTGGACTCACAACTCATTGTACTACAACTTACTGGCGTTTATATTGTCTGAAACCTAGCAATTCATCGCATGTTCCTTAGAGTTCGTATTTTGGAAAGGTATTTTGAGTTTATTCAATATCAACATATTTCCAGAAATCTAAACACATTAACTGATTCTCTAGTGAATTATGTGTTAAATAGACATTTGCGACATATGTAAAGTAAATATTTTCAATTCACATCATCAGTTGAATAGGATTGCATCACATAACCATAATAAAATTCTGAAAGTAATATAGATAGTTGTTTAAAAAGTTTTTACAAACAGTTTGTGTCCAAGACAAAAATTTGTCATCTAACCCAAAAACTCAAAATGTATGCAGAAAACATCTAAGTAAACTAGTGGTGCTCATGATAACAGGTCACAGCCTATGCTATCATAAGTAAAAGTCTCATCCAACGACTCAGCACACCAATGGTGTGGCGCTGCAGTCGCATAGGAAACTCCTCGATCCGGACATCTAGAATGCCTAGGGTCAAACCCTCTATGTGGTCTTGTAGCTCAACCAACGTCTTGGCTAAATCTAAGTCTCAGATAACTGCTCTCCCAACAGGTTTTTGTGCTAGCCCACCTGCCACTCATTGGTGCCCCATAGGTCAAACAGGTCCAATGTCTGCATACATAAAAAAAATGATTTTTTTTAGTGTTGGAGTTAATCAAAAACACAAAAAAAATGTAGAAACTTTAAAATCAAAGAACACTTTGGTCAAACAATTTACCTATAGCACCCCATTGTGCTCCAACTTGTAACATCATGTCTGGATCTCCGTGGAAATCCATCCCTGAATATGGATAATCTACAGTGGTCATATCCAGTCGATCAAACCACTCAAAGAATGTAGAGGTAAATGAGATCAATGACTTACCAACATGCCTAGCCATAAGATCTACCCATCTCTGCATCCGTGGATCTTTAGGTCCGGATACACCCAGTGAAACATGTTGTGGCTGCATAAGTGGAATTCTCTCCAAGGAGAAAGAAATCAGGATCGACCCATAGCCAAAATTCTTTGTCCTTCCACTTTTCACCTTTGTCAGTTATTCTTTCAAGGATGAAAGTATTGCCTCACACCAGTTAAACACTTTTGGCTCTAAACACTCTAATGCATACTGCATGTATGATCTGTTTGCCAAATGTAGTGTCACACTGCTAGCCAATTTCGCAATGGTAAATAGGATCGTCCTCAATGGTAAATCACTAACATCCCTGATGTTAATCTTTCTGTCCCTGCTAGGCTGTGCACCTGGTTGGAAAAACTATCGTATGTAATCTTTCACTAATTCACCACCTTTGGCAAATCCAGAAAGTGAGATGGGGGCCCCTCGCCTCGACAGTCCAGTAAGAAAGTATATTTCATTGATAGTAATTGAGACCACTTTGTCTCTAATGTGAAATGACTGGTTAGTGGGATCCCATGAACGAATAAGGAGCTGCAAAAGCTCCATTTGCTGCCTCATACTAGGTAATCGAAAATATTTGAGTAACCCACAATTTCTTAGGACCTCAACCATGGCATGGTTATTTAGGGCAATCATATCTTGTTCTTCATGCTCTCGTTCTCCCCATGTAATCGTCATTTTGATTCGATGAATACCTGAAAACACAACCATAAGACAAATTAGGATCCATTTCTTGCAAAAAATAGAGGAAATTTTGCATAAAAACAGCTGAATGAAATTGGGTTTTTGTGCTCAGCACAGCCTAGCCTTAGGGATAGTGCACTGCAATACAGGCAGCCTTCTAGGTAAGTGCACTGCAACACACCTTTCGATGATGAAAGGGTGTGTTGATCCCAGATTGGGAAATTGAAACCTTAGGGGCCCCAAAAACCCAAATTTTTTTCCTGAAACTGAAAATGAATGATATGAAATGAAAGAGAATAGAGATAGCTCCTACCTGGTTTGGACGACATGAGGAATGGTCTATTGATTCCTCCACAATTAGCTGGTGAACTTCAATGTAAAAACTACTCCAAAGCGCCAAAATCAAAGGGTAAATGTGGAATGGTAAAAATGAATGGTAAAACTTGTTTTTATGTTTATTTCTTGCACATTAAATCAAGTAAACATTAGTTTTTATTCATTTTATCAATGAAACAGGTATTTTTAATCTATTTTGATGGTGTTTTGAGTAGGATTGACAACTAACATGCAGAATTTGATGTGCTCAAATGTAAATTGAACATCTTTTACCACAAAGAAAACTTTTATCTCTTTTTCTAGCTTTGTTAAAAATGAAAAAGGACCCCCCTTGGAGTCTTCTTTAAGCTCTTTTCAAACTCTCTAAACATGAAAAGATTGTCGAGTGCTTGTCCTTTCCAGCTCGTTAAAATATTGGAAATGATATCTCTCTTTTATTATTTTATGCTTTTTCAGACTTGAGAGATTAATCTACGAAAAAGAACTTTTGGAGTTTCCTTTTCGTCCCTTTTCAAACTCTCTAAACATGAAAAGGACCGAGTTATCTTTGTCGTTAAACTCGTTAAAAACATCAAATAGTGACAAAATTGTCCATCTAGACAAGACCGAGTTTCACCTTTGCTAGACTCGTTAAAGCATCAAATAGCAATGGATTCACCCGAAGGGTGGAATTATACAACAAGCATATGTTATCCTCCTCAAGCTTGATAAAAATAAAGAGGTATTGGTTAGCAATGACTGGGGAAAATTGGAAAAAGGGGAAAACACTTTATGGTAGCAAGTCGCTCTTGAACATGACACTTTCACCTCATCACCATGACTATGTGGGTTGGGTCATTCAACTTGATGGTTATCACACCGTTGGTCTATCATACCATCCATTACTTTGTTTTGGGTCAATGCTACCAATTCATCTTAGTATCACCGACATGTTCAAGAGAAGTCATTCAGTTCAAACTTCATCCTTTGCAACACTATAAACCTTCATTTTCATGACTGCCATTCCTAAACATTTTGTCGTCAGTCATTTTTCATCTCCAAAATCATTTACCTCATTTCATTTCGTTGATGTGGGATACATCAAGGCCCTCCTGTGACGAGTTACTTCTTGTTGACATTAGCACATCATCCAAGAAGTTGACTTAGAAACACCCCTTCAGTACCTTGAGGCTCGCATACATCAATTGCAAGTTTCTCGCTTCCGGCGATAGGTTGACATCACTGGCCTTTGACCGGAAGACTTTGTATGGTGTTCGACATCAAATCATTTATTCACACCATGTGAAATTTACTATAGTACCTTGAGGGTCATTATCATTATTGATGATTCCTCTCACGTTTGTTAATGGCTTACATCATTGGCTGGTAATCAGACGATGTCTTCCCATGTTTGACTTCAGATCATCTATTCACATGGTTATACTTGTACTTGAGCGAAATATTGAACGAGATTGAAGACCCCAGATCTAGTTTCATCCATCCGGGTTGTGATACTTTCAGGAGTACTAAATCAAATGTACAATTGCCTTACATTCATGGTCATCCATTCATGGGCCTATATTTGTAGATGACTATATTTGTACATGTAATGAAAGTTTATAAGCTGAGCATAGGTATGCCTTACCTCAACGAGCTCATGAGAAAAAATAAAATTATCATGATATATGTATTGTAATTAATGCAGGTCACCTTTCGCTTCGAAACCTCCTCTCCACATGATAAAACATTTCACTCGAAATACATATTTAAGACTTCATGCTTTAGGGGGTGGGCACATCAACACCAACTTACAAATCAGTACTATTAGGGCCCATAAAACCCTAATTTAGTTGTTACATGCCCTAAATGAAGTCAACCATTAGAATGCCTCCTTCCTAAGAGATTTCATGACTGAAATCATCCAAAAATTTCCTCTTAGAAGATCAGTGCAGGCAGGCCTTCATTAGGGTGCACTGCAGTGCAGTCCAGTACACTATCTAGGTGTTATGCAGTGCACTTGAGCCTTCTTTGGCCTACGCTGGGCCAATTTGAGTGAAATTTCATTGGGGTTTGGGAATATTCTTATCCATTGGGTGCATCTAGAAGCTTCCCAAGTTTATCTACTCCTTTGAGCTCTAATTTGGATGAGCAAGGGAGTTAAGGAACATCAATCCCTTTATCCCTTCCTCCATGGAACTAAATTCTAAGTTTGGGAGGGCATTCATTATCACCATTTATGGCATAACTTCCTTCATTCACCTATAAAAATACCACTCATCTAAGTGATCAGGGGCTGGAAATCATTGAATTATAGGGAGATGCTGTTAGTATGAGACTTGAGTTGCTTTCAAGTATTGTAATGATGTCAAAATGTCTTTCTTGTTATGAGGAGAGGATGGGATTGAACTGGAGGAGTGATACTGAATCGAGAAAATTGGGTTGTAACTCTTCCTTTTACTAATAAAGTGTTCAAATATTTTTCCATATGTTTTTATTGTCCATTGATGCTTTCATATGTGTATTATGAACTTGATTCCATTATATGTTTAATCAATAGATCATTATCATATGCTTTGATCAGTTTTTGTCTTCTGTTTGTGTGCAGGTACTTTTCAAGCATATTGAGTACGGAAAGGAGTGACAAAATTGGTCAAGGGAGATAAGGAGTAAGCAAAAGCTATAGGTAGGCTTCTTTACTATCGTATTTAATCTATTGGTTATAGAAAAGGTAGAGAATGCTTTGCACTGTTGTTATAGACTTAGCTACTAGTCTAGGGGTTTAAGCATTTATCCGTAGACACTAAAACTTCCCAAAACACATACTCATTTTTTTGTTTTGAATCAAATGAAATCATAGACTTGTAGATTTTACAATAGGATGAAAGTAGGATCAAAAGCCTTGTGGATTTCTTAATAAAAACTTGTATTAAATATTTATTTAATTTTATTTTCAATCACATAATACTATTAGATTTATCCTAAAAAGGAATTTAGAAACAATGTCAAATATTTTGATGATGAAAATTATATTTAATTTATTAAGGAATTTAGACTTATGTGATCCATAACATTGTTTAGATAATCTTCGGCGAAATCACATAACTAATCTTTTGTCGATGCGTTTCGAACCAACCAGTGTGGTTCATCGTCAGGACAAGTTGAAGAACCAATCCGGTTTAGCTTGTTTAAATAGAGTGTGCAGAGACTCCAACGGCTATATTGCCAACGGCTAATTTTGACCTAATGACCCTAGTCAAACCACTAATATTCTTGTTATATTAAATTATTATTATTCTTAGAAAATAGCTAAATCAGGTAAATATATTAAAAGAGTTCATTTGTTAATTTAAATAAATGTATATGTATATCTAAAAACAAATAATATATTATTTTTAGAAATTAGCTAAATCAGGTAACTTATATATTAAAAGAATTCATTAGTTAATTTAACTAAATGTATTCCTTTAATAATAAAGGTATATGTATATCTAAAAATGAATAATATATAATATCTATATAATCCATATTTATTATTTAAATATAATGGTCATTGAAATTAAATCAATAAATTATAATAATTCATATTTATTGAATAATCTCTATTTATTATTATTCCAATCCTAAGGAGAGGGAAGACAGAAACCCTAAGACCTAACAAAAGGGGAATGAGGAGGCTAGGAAGACAAGGCTGGGACCCAGCAACTGCTAATCTTCCAGCCATCATCCCTATTAAGATTGTTCGGCCTTTTCTCAATCTCCAGGGCCTCTCTAAATTTGCGATGGTGAAACTGCGCCACTTTGGCAATGACTTGAGCCTCTTCTATACATACATGATGCATAGTCTTCCCCGCATGCTCAGCCAGGGCTGAGGACTTGGTCCTACCATGTCTTAAGTCAGCCGAATGCTCGCTAATCCGTTGATTGATAGAGTGACCAGTCTCACCAATATAAGGGGTCCCACAGGAACAAGGAATGATATAGACGCCCTTCATGTCCTTAGGGTCAATAGGGTCTTTCACAGACCTGAGGGAGCCACAGATAGTGTTGAGAGGTCTAAAAGTTGCGAGCACATCGTACTTCCTTAGAATCCTCGCAATCCTATCCGTGGTCCCTTGGATGTAAGGAAGGTTCACACCCATGATATGATCTTTAGGAACCCTTTGGATTGAAGGCTCCTTCTTGGCCTTGAGGAAGGCTTTTTGACCGAGGTGCCTATTGTAACCATTCTTCTCAAAGACATCAAGGAGATGAGCTTTCTCCGTTTCCAGGCTCTCCTCATCAAAAATTCTTACAGCACGGGTGGAAAGCGTGCTAAGAACCCCTAACTTCTGAACGGGGAAATGATGCGAAGAAGCATGCAAGTATTGCTCAGTATGCATCTTCTTTCTAAACACCTGATGAGAAAAGGAACCATCCACCTTCTTAGAGATGAGAACATCCAAGAATGGAAGACAACCATTATCTTCTTTTTCCATCGTGAATTTAATGGCGGCGGATTGGTTATTGAGGTGACTGAAGAAACGATTCAGCTCATCAGGACCATGAGACCAGACAACACCAGTGTCATCAACGAATCTTTTCCAAAGCTTCGGTAAGAGACGAGAGGAGGCCAAAGCCTTAGACTCAAACTCCTCCATGAAGAGATCAGCGATGACAGGGGATAAGGGGGAGCCCATGGCAACTCCGCAGGTCTGCTCATAGAATTCTCCCACGAAGCTGAAAAAGGTGGAGGTAAGGCAAAGCTCAACTAACATAGCCGTATCAGGGTCAGTTAGCTTATTAATTACCTTCATGGCCTCATTGATAGGAATACAAGTATAAAGAGAGACCACGTCGAAACTTACCAGAATGTCCTCGGGCTCAAGCTTAATTCCCTTAAGATCCTCAATAAAAGAAGCTGAGTCTTTGACAAAGGACTCAGTCTTCCCAACCAAGGGTCTCAACTTTGCAGCGAGGAACTTGGCTAGGAGGTAAGTCGGACCACCAATGGTATTGACAATGGGTCTCAGGGGGACCCCATCTTTATGTATTTTTGGAAGACCATATATCCTAGGAGTGATGGGGTTTCCCTCAATCAGTTTCTGGGCTAGAGGAATCGTGGAATTGCACGACTTGATCGCAAGAGCGACCGCTCTGGAAACCTTTTTGAGGGGATTTTTCGAAAGCTTCTTATAACTCCCACTATTACAAAGATGGTCAAGCATCTTATTTCTGTAATCCCTTCTATCCAGGATAACGGCAGCCCCACCTTTATCAGCTTTTAAGACCACGACATCACGATTACCGTTCAAGCTCTTCAGAGCCTCAAACTCAGCCTTGCTGATATTGCTACGGGGAGGCTTAGCCCTCCTCAGGGTTACGGCACAATCCTGCCTAATCGTGTCTTTAATATTATCAGGAAGGTTCTTAATGCCATATTCTACATCGCAAATGATATCTTCAACCGGGATTTTTCTGGGCACTAAGGCAAAATTAAGACCTTTCCCTAAAAGACTAAAAACCGCAGGCGGAAAGGAAAAACTCGACAGATTCACCACCTTATTGTCCTGAGGGAGGGGACCCGAACTACCCACGGACATACCCTTAATATTAACCTTACAATTAAGGCTATTAATCCCATCTAACACTTTATTACAACGACCACTATTATTATTATATATCTTACTAAAATCACAACTAAGATTATTAGAAACTTTATTATCGACTTCATCATTTATATTATTACTTTTATATATTACTGCTTTATTATCATAATGACTATTAATATCACATTCGTTTATAATAACATTATGCTTATTATTCCCGATATTTAAATTAACATTATCACCAATATCATTATCCGAATTAAGGTCTCCATTACTCATAATGCTACAGGACTTAAAACTAACGGTCTCACTACCCACCGAATCGCTCTTCCGGAAAGACTTACCTTGAACCATCGACTCCAGCCCATAATCGACCGGATTACCCCGCGCGCAGCGTACACTAGAGAGGCCTGATCTACACGTGCATATCAGCTCATCAGAGCCTACGTGCAGTCCTATATCCGTTGACCTGCCAGCAACAATACCATCCGAAACACGTGGGCATACTAGCTCATCAGAACTTACGCGCAGTCCCTTATTTTCTGACGAGTCAGCCACAATACCATCCGAAGAAACAGCCACTGACTGCTGCGAACCGATCAGAGAGCGTTCACCAGAACACGCTGCTTGGCCGATCAGACTCACGCGCCCTAGATCAACATAGTCTGATATCTGCATAGACTCACTGTTCGACACCTGAAGAGACTTGTTTGGACCAACCGAATACGCCAGGGCCTGTTTAGCGTCGCCCAAACACACTGCAACTGGCTCACACGTACACGTACCCACCGGCGACAGAAATCTAGTGCAGTTAGAAGAAGGAGAAACCGGATGCACGCAATGACTTACCCTGTCGTTGCTCACACCGACGCTTCCTTTCATCAAACCAGAGCTGGAGGGTGGCGGATCAAGACCAACGGAAGAAGAGCCGCTTAAAACCCAAGCCCTCAGGGAGGAGACCTGGTTAAAGGAGACCCGACTGTCTGAACCCCGACCATAGAATAGAGTAGACTCCAGATCCGAACAGCCCAAAAGTTTATTATACTTCGCGGACTGTCTGATCTTTAGGGACTCTTCCAATCTTAGGGACTTTAATGCCGAACAGGCATCAATCCTGGACCAAAGAGAAGCAGGGAAAATATTCAACAGCTCCAGATGAGCCGCCAGAAGAAACCTGGATCGATGATCCAGATCCCTCCTTACTCTGCCAATCTCAGATCTAACCAACCCTAAGCTAGCCTTCAGAAAAACGCCACGATTTTTTGGAACATTGAGGTTATGCCTAATCCGGGAAAAGTTAGGAATAACCAAGGAATCTCTGCAACATTTAAGAAACACCAGATCGGATTTCAACTTAGTAACCTGCATGCGTGACCACTCGAATCGATGAACCTTCTTAGCAGCGACTTCTCCGTGCAGGGAAATTATTAAGGAATTTAGACTTCTGTGATCCATACCATTGTTTAGATAATCTTCGGCGAAATCACATAACTAATCTTTTTTCGACGCGTTTCGAACCAACCAGTGTGGTTCATCGTCAAGACAAGTTGAAGAACCAATCCGGCTTAGCTTGTTTAAATAGAGTGTGCAGAGACTCCAACGGCTATATTGCCAACGGCTAATTTTGACCTAATGACCCTAGTCAAACCACTAATATTCTTGTTATATTAAATTATTATTATTCTTAGAAAATAGCTAAATCAGGTAAATATATTAAAAGAATTCATTTGTTAATTTAAATAAATGTATATGTATATCTAAAAACAAATAATATATAATTTATTATTTTTAGAAATTAGCTAAATCAGGTAACTTATATATTAAAAGAATTCATTAGTTAATTTAACTAAATGTATTCGTTTAATAATAAAGGTATATGTATATCTAAAAATGAATAATATATAATATCTATATAATCCATATTTATTATTTAAATATAATGGTCATTGAAATTAAATCAATAAATTATAATAATTCATATTTATTGAATAATCTCTATTTATTATTATTCCAATCCTAAGGAGAGGGAAGACAGAAACCCTAAGACCTAACAAAAGGGGAATGAGGAGGCTAGGAAGACAAGGCTGGGACCCAGCAACTGCTAATCTTCCAGCCATCATCCCTATTAAGATTGTTCGGCCTTTTCTCAATCTCCAGGGCCTCTCTAAATTTGCGATGGTGAAACTGCGCCACTTTGGCAATGACTTGAGCCTCTTCTATACATACATGATGCATAGTCTTCCCCGCATGCTCAGCCAGGGCTGAGGACTTGGTCCTACCATGTCTTAAGCCAGCCGAATGCTCGCTAATCCGTTGATTGATAGAGCGACCAGTCTCACCAATATAAGGGGTCCCACAGGAACAAGGAATGATATAGACGCCCTTCATGTCCTTAGGGTCAATAGGGTCTTTCATAGACCTGAGGGAGCCACGGATAGTGTTGAGAGGTCTAAAAGTTGAGGGCACATCGTACTTCCTCAGAATCCTCGTAATCCTATCCGTGGTCCCTTGGATGTAAGGAAGGTTCACACCCATGATATGATCTTTAGGAACCCTTCAGATTGAAGGCTCCTTCTTGGCCTTGAGGAAGGCTTTTTGACCGAGGTGCCTATTGTAACCATTCTTCTCAAAGACATCAAGGAGATGAGCTTTCTCCGTTTCCAGGCTCTCCTCATCAGAAATTCTTATAGCACGGGTGGCAAGCGTGCTAAGAACCCCTAACTTCTGAGCGGGGAAATGATGCGAAGAAGCATGCAAGTATTGCTCAGTATGCGTCTTCTTTCTAAACACCTGATGAGAAAAGGAACCATCCACCTTCTTAGAGATGAGAACATCCAAGAACGGAAGACAACCATTATCTTCTTTTTCCATCGTGAATTTAATGGTGGCGGATTGGTTATTGAGGTGACTGAAGAAACGATCCAGCTCATCAGGACCATGAGACCAGACAACACCAGTGTCATCAACGAAACTTTTCCAAAGCTTCGGTAAGAGACGAGAGGAGGCCAAAGCCTTAGACTCAAACTCCTCCATGAAGAGATTAGCGACGACAGGGGACAAGGGGGAGCCCATGGCAACTCCGTAGGTCTGCTCATAGAATTCTCCCTCGAAGCTGAAAGAGGTGGAGGTAAGGCAAAGCTCAACTAACATAGCCGTATCAGGGTCAGTTAGCTTATTAATTACCTTCATGGCCTCATTGATAGGAATACAAGTATAAAGAGAGACCACGTCGAAACTTACCAGAATGTCCTCGGGCTCAAGCTTAATTCTCTTAAGATCCTCAATAAAAGAAGCTGAGTCTTTGACAAAGGACTCAATCTTCCCAACCAAGGGTCTCAACTTTGCAGCGAGGAACTTGGCTAGGAGGTAAGTCAGACCACCAATGGTATTGACAATGGGTCTCAGGGGGACCCCATATTTATGGATTTTTGGAAGACCATATATCCTAGGAGTGATGGGGTTTCCCTCAATCAGTTTCTGGGCTAGAGGAATCATGGAATTGCACGACTTGATCGCAAGAGCGACCGCTCTGGAAACCTTTTTGAGGGGATTTTTCGAAAGCTTCTTATAACTCCCACTATTACAAAGATGGTCAAGCATCTTATTTCTGTAATCCCTTCTATCCAGGATAACGACAGCCCCACCTTTATCAGCTTTTAAGACCACGACGTCACGATTACCGTTCAAGCTCTTCAGAGCCTCAAACTCAGCCTTGCTGATATTGCTACGGGGAGGCTTAGCCCTCCTCAGGGTTACGGCACAATCCTGCCTAATCGTGTCTTTAATCTTATCAGGAAGGTTCTTAATGCCATATTCTACATCGCAAATGATGTCTTCAACCGGGATTTTTCTGGGCGCTAAGGCAAAATTAAGACCTTTCCCTAAAAGACTAAAAACCGCAGGCGGAAAGGAAAAACTCGACAGATTCACCACCTTATTGTCCTGAGGGAGGGGAACCGAACTACCCACGGACATACCCTTAATATTAACCTTACAATTAAGGCTATTAATCCCATCTAACACTTTATTACAACGACCACTATTATTATTATATATCTTACTAAAATCACAACTAAGATTATTAGAAACTTTATTATCGACTTCATCATTTATATTATTACTTTTATATATTACTGCTTTATTATCATAATGACTATTAATATCACATTCGTTTATAATAACATTATGCTTATTATTCTCGATATTTAAATTAACATTATCACCAATATCATTATCCGAATTAAGGTCTCCATTACTCATAATGCTACAGGACTTAAAACTAACGGTCTCACTACCCACCGAATCGCTCTTCCGGAAAGACTTACCTTGAACCATCGACTCCAGCCCATAATCGACCGGATTACCCCACGCGCAGCGTACACTAGAGAGGCCTGATCTACACGTGCATATCAGCTCATCAGAGCCTACGCGCAGTCCTATATCCGTTGACCTGCCAGCAACAATACCATCTGAAACACGTGGGCATACTAGCTCATCAGAACTTACGCGCAGTCCCTTATTTTCTGACGAGTCAGCCGCAATACCATCTGAAGAACCGGCCACTGACTGCTGCGAACTGATCAGAGAGCGTTCACCAGAACACGCTGCTTGGCTGATCAGACTCACGCGCCCTAGATCAACGTAGTCTGATATCTGCATAGACTCACTGTTCGACACCTGAAGAGACTCGTTTGGACCAACCGAATACGCCAGGGCCTGTTTAGCGTCACCCGAACACACTGCAACTGGCTCACACGTACACGTACCCACCGATGACCGAAATCTAGTGTAGTTAGAAGAAGGAGAAACCGGATCCACGCAATGACTTACCCTGTCGTTGCTCACACCGACGCTTCCTTTCATCAAACCAGAGCCGGAGGGTGGCGGATCAAGACCAACGGAAGAAGAGCCGCTTAAAACCCAAGCCCTCAGGGAGGAGACCTGGTTAAAGGAGACCCGACTGTCTGAACCCCGACCATAGAATAGACCAGACTCCAGATCCGAACAGCCCGAAAGTTTATTATACTTCGCGGACTGTCTGATCTTTAGGGACTCTTCCAATCTTAGGGACTTTAATGCCGAACAGGCATCAATCCTGGACCAAAGAGAAGCAGGGAAAATATTCGACAGCTCCAGATGAGCCGCCAGAAGAAACCTGGATCGATGATCCAGATCCCTCCTTACTCTACCAATCTCAGATCTGACCAACCCTAAGCTAGCCTTTAGAAAAACGCCACGATTTTTTGGAACATTGAGGTTATGCCTAATCCGGGCAAAGTTAGGAATAACCGAGGAATCTCTGCAACGTTTAAGAAACACCAGATCAGATTTCAACTTAGTAACCTGCATGCGTGACCGCTCGAATCGATGAACCTTCTTAGCAGCGGCTTCTCCGTGCAGGGAAATTATTAAGGAATTTAGACTTCTGTGATCCATAACATTGTTTAGATAATCTTCGGCGAAATCACATAACTAATCTTTTGTCGACGCGTTTCGAACCAACCAGTGTGGTTCATCGTCAAGACAAGTTGAAGAACCAATCCGGCTTAGCTTGTTTAAATAGAGTGTGCAGAGACTCCAACGGCTATATTGCCAACGGCTAATTTTGACCTAATGACCCTAGTCAAACCACTAATATTCTTGTTATATTAAATTATTATTATTCTTAGAAAATAGCTAAATCAGGTAAATATATTAAAAGAATTCATTTGTTAATTTAAATAAATGTATATGTATATCTAAAAACAAATAATATATAATTTATTATTTTTAGAAATTAGCTAAATCAGGTAACTTATATATTAAAAGAATTCATTAGTTAATTTAACTAAATGTATTCATTTAATAATAAAGGTATATGTATATCTAAAAATGAATAATATATAATATCTATATAATCCATATTTATTATTTAAATATAATGGTCATTGAAATTAAATCAATAAATTATAATAATTCATATTTATTGAATAATCTCTATTTATTATTATTCCAATCCTAAGGAGAGGGAAGACAAAAACCCTAAGACCTAACAAAAGGGGAATGAGGAGGCTAGGAAGACAAGGCTGGGACCCAGCAACTGCTAATCTTCCAGCCATCATCCCTATTAAGATTGTTCGGCCTTTTCTCAATCTCCAGGGCCTCTCTAAATTTGCGATGGTGAAACTGCGCCACTTTGGCAATGACTTGAGCCTCTTCTATACATACGTGATGCATTGTCTTCCCCACATGCTCAGCCAGGGCTGAGGACTTGGTCCTACCATGTCTTAAGTCAGCCGAATGCTCGCTAATCCGTTGATTGATAGAGCGACCAGTCTCACCAATATAAGGGGTCCCACAGGAACAAGGAATGATATAGACGCCCTTCATGTCCTTAGGGTCAATAGGGTCTTTCACAGACCTGAGGGAGCCACGGATAGTGTTGAGAGGTCTAAAAGTTGCGGGCACATCGTACTTCCTCAAAATCCTCGCAATCCTATCCGTGGTCCCTTGGATGTAAGGAAGGTTCACACCCATGATATGATCTTTAGGAACCCTTCGGATTGAAGGCTCCTTCTTGGCCTTGAGGAAGGCTTTTTGACCGAGGTGCCTATTGTAACCATTCTTCTCAAAGACATCAAGGAGATGAGCTTTCTCCGTTTCCAGGCTCTCCTCATCAGAAATTCTTACAGCACGGGTGGCAAGCGTGCTAAGAACCCCTAACTTCTGAGCGGGGAAATGGTGTGAAGAAGCATGCAAGTATTGCTCAGTATGCGTCTTCTTTCTAAACACCTGATGAGAAAAGGAACCATCCACCTTCTTAGAGATGAGAACATCCAAGAACGGAAGACAACCATTATCTTCTTTTTCCATCGTGAATTTAATGGCGGCGGATTGGTTATTGAGGTGACTGAAGAAACGATCCAGCTCATCAGGACCATGAGACCAGACAACACCAGTGTCATCAACGAATCTTTTCCAAAGCTTCGGTAAGAGACGAGAGGAGGCCAAAGCCTTAGACTCAAACTCCTCCATGAAGAGATTAGCGACAACAAGGGACAAGGGGGAGCCCATGGCAACTCCGCAGGTCTGCTCATAGAATTCTCCCTCGAAGCTGAAAAAGGTGGAGGTAAGGCAAAGCTCAACTAACATAGCCGTATCAAGGTCAGTTAGCTTATTAATTACCTTCATGGCCTCATTGATAGGAATACAAGTATAAAGAGAGACCACGTCGAAACTTACCAGAATGTCCTCGGGCTCAAGCTTAATTCTCTTAAGATCCTCAATAAAAGAAGCTGAGTCTTTGACAAAGGACTCAGTCTTCCCAACCAAGGGTCTCAACTTTGCAGCGAGGAACTTGGCTAGCAGGTAAGTCGGACCACCAATGGTATTGACAATGGGTCTCAGGGGGACCCCATCTTTATGGATTTTTGGAAGACCATATATCCTAGGAGTGATGGGGTTTCCCTCAATCAGTTTCTGGGCTAGAGGAATCGTGGAATTGCACGACTTGATCGCAAGAGCGAAGGTTGATAAAGATAGCTTTTGTAATATTTCAAGTGGTCAAGCCTTTAATTTTTTAGTAGAAAGGAAGGTTGTGAGCTTAAGAAAAGGAGGGATTGAATATTTAAAATTTCCTACCATAAATAATGATGAAGTAGGAAAATAATTAGTGTACAAAGGATTTTTTTTATAAAAGAGAGATTGTTTCTATTTGAAATTTGAAAGACTAGGTTATTCATTTAGGAAAGACATGCAAGACAATTTTATCATTTATTTTTGTTGTAGAGACCAATTTACATATTGAAATTTACATGCATTTTTCATCTTTTGGAGCTAAAATTAATCTTGATTTTTTTTTTTATAGGATGTTAATTTTCTCAAGAAATAGGTCATTCATTAAGTGTGTAGGCTTCAGCTTATGGCTCTTATATAATTAGGGATAATTAAACTATCCTAGTAGAAGAGCTTGAGGGATAATTGAAGTTTTCATTACTTGACGATGTAGGTGGGTAATCATAGATGCATAGGTTTGACAAGGATACAATCATACCTAGAGCTATAAAGTGAGAGAGAAGGAAAAGGTCAGACATGCTACTAAACATATTCCTTTCTCTGCATATAAATATATATTACATTGTTTAATGTTAATTATCTCTCAAAGTATAAACTAATTCATTTATCAAAGATATTTTTTCATGAAGTGACTTTGATTTTTGGTTTTGTTGTGCACATCTCAATCAAGCAGTAGATCCATAAGAAGTACAACCAAAACTAGTAGTAGTATATTCAACATCACTAATAGTAAATCTAATACTTCCAACAACATCATTTGTGGGTTCATTTCCAGATTTACACCCAATCATTGAAGAACCAAATTTGTTGCCAACAATAATGGAGGTAATGCTATCAATGTACTTGCAACGAGCAAAGACATGAGCATGACCAATAGCAAAAAAGATAACAACAAAGCTAGTTGTAATAGTTTGTCTTTCCATTCAATTTGCAACCAAAGACCTCAAAGGAGATACCTCAAAGTAGTTTGTTCGTAACTAAACCTTCAAATGCCCCTCAAATTCCTATGTGGGTAAATTTGATCAAGCCTTGAGCAAGTTAATGGGTATTATTAGAAGCCACTATATAGGTGGCGAGTATTATGAGAAACACCTATTTAGATTGTGGATGATGATAAGAATTTCATATAGGTAATGAAAATAAGGAAATTTAGGTGAACTTAAGAGTTAATTGGAGTTAGTTGTTAGGTTTCCAAAGTAGTTAATTGAAATTATAAAACTCGGATGCATCACAATAAAATAAAAAATAAAAACTTTAGAAAACCCAATATTTTTAATGAAAAATATATGTTGAGAGGAGCAAATCCTACAATAAGACCCAAAACTTATTTCTGAATGAAAATTGAACAAATAAATTTCCTTATATATATATATATATATATATATATATATATATATATATATATATTACAAAAATATATATAGTTTTTGGTTGAATTTAATTACCTAAAATTCAAGACATTACTTTATCAATCTAGGTGCGTAAGATTTGAGGCACTACACATTAATGATTCCATTGGTCTAATACTACGCCAAAGAATATCACATGCAAATGAAACAACTTGGTTCCAAAACCACAAAGGATTAGATTATTGGATAGCAGACCCATCTATTATTCAATAAAGTCATGAGAATAATCCTTTCGATTGGCTAGAGGAAATAATAAAATAAGATTACATTACATCACCAAATTTTAGAGGGAATTTTTTTTTTTTTTTTTAACTTGTATTTTCAACTTATCTCCCTACAGTTTGACTCAAATTTCAAGCATGAGCACTCATTGGATGCAAAATTTAATTCCTCATCTGAGTACCCATGTTTCATACTTTTGATGGACCGTGCTACATGAAAAATGAGAAATACATAAAAAAAACATTATTGCAATCACATATTTCGTGTATTTGTCCATTTTTATGTAACAAGGTTCAACAAAACAATGCAACATGGGTACACCATGGACGAGGAATTAAATTTTGCATCCAATGAATGCTCACACTTGAGATTTAAGTAAAACCATAAGGAGATAAGTTGAAAATATAGGTTGAAAAAATAGTTATTTAATTTTTAATTTTTCAATCTTCTTACATTTTTACTCCAAAAATGGTGAATCATCTCCCATGGTTGGCATCATCATCTTGAATCCTATTGGTTCTTATAAAGTTGATTTTGGTTGTACATTTTTTTAGGCCCATCTTAGACCTCAAAATTTCTCTAATGTATCTTCAACAATCTTAATTCATTGAATCTGTCAGCAAGAAAAAGTATGTTTAAGGGGAAATCCTACAAGGTATTTTCTATCTAGAGGACTTGCTACAAATCGCCTACTCCCTATGTCACAATCTCTTTATGATGCCTTTGGGAAAGTGCTCAAGTGACCCAAGAAAATTTACAAGCTAGTTTAGTACCTCCCAGCGAGTATCACACTGAGCAATCAACAAATTGACATGTCCTAAATTGGAATGATCACGAGTTGTCAATACAAATCGAGTCCTTCCTTATTATAATATTTAACCCCATGTGATCATTTCATTCCTATTAGAAAGGGGGCTTAGACCCAGGTTCAGAGTTAGTTGAGCTAACCAACAAAACCCTATACTACTGGCCCTTTTGACAACGATCTGTGTAGCACAGACCATAGTCTCACTTGAGGTAATATTGGGGGATGCTAGAACCAAGTTTCTACACCCAGAGGGGTTATGTAGTGTGGCTATAAGGTTTCTATCAATTTAGGGCTTAATTTGGCCTTCACAAACCATTAACCTTATTGTTACGTTCGTAAATACTTTTCCTGCTTAACGGACTTGCGAAATGCGCGTAACTAGTCTAACATGTATTATTCATCATACAAAACAGTGTTTGAACCTCCGTGATGCAATTGCAGACGAAATGTACAAACAAACCATAAATAGGCTAAAACACAGTAAGTACACAAACATAAGAAAAATACGCAGATCTGTCTTAAATTCTTCTTTATTAGTTCAAGTCTTCATAGATACAATCTTTCTTACCTTGCACACACAGCTACAGAGGCCTGTGCACACAGTTGCAAACTTACCAAGGTCTCCACACACAAAACTGTAGGATCCTTCCCCTTCGCTTGAATACAGAAATATCTCACTAACTCAAAAACATATCATCTCATCCATTGATTGCCCTACACTTGCTAAGAGATACCTTTACATATTCTTTTACCCTTACAATACCATGGTCTGCAAACCATGGGTGGAGCTCAAAATACTCTAGATAATCCAATCCCTTTACAAAAGAAGGGGCTTTGACCCACCCTAAATCCCCTTTGACTCTTATAACCCTGCGCTAATCACGCTCCACTCCTCAAAATGCGGATTCTTTACATGAATCAAACAAAAACTTAGACCCGGGGGACCCCTACTCAACAAGCTCCCAACATAAATATGTGACTCGTCCTCGAGTCACTCAGCTGGTATGCCCTCAATATTTGATTTCAAGCCTCTGTATGTAGACTTCAATGGATGAAGTGTTGTTGTGCATTTATCTACAGTCTGTTAAACTTCCTCCATGAGCTTCTCTATTGTCAACCCTTCTGCTGCAAGGCCAATTGTCCTCTATGTTTGTTGCATGCTCTTCAATTTTACCTCTACTTTATATGAGAGTTGGAATGCCTCATCTTCCCAAGGCTGCATCTGTGCGGAGATGATTTGTGCCTTTCTCCGCAACTCATCAATCTATTCCTGCAAAAGTGTTCCTTCCTAAAGATGGGTGCATTGTTGAAAAGGTGCTAAGGTCTGCGTTGTTGCTTTAAGCTCATTGAACTATGGTTGCTTGTCTCTAATTTCCACTTCAATCTTCTACACATGTGGATCCTCCTACAGCGAGGCCCACACTTCCATTGTATCTTCAAAAATTTGACTACAGTCCTTGATTGTTGTCGCTATCTATGTCATATCAACTTTTATGCCATCTTCGCACTGCTCTGAAACTTCCAGTTGCATTGTAGGTTGCAGCTTCATCTGAAGTTCTGTAATTTGCATCTATAATTCAAATATAACATTTCCCACCCTTGCCTTCAATTCTTTGACTGTTTCTACCATTTTTTGAAGTTTATTTGTTGATGCTGCCTCGACTGGGATCTGGAGCTCTAGAAGCTCACTGCATACCTTGGTTATGGCTTCTTTCGGCTACTGACTGCGCACAACTACCTCCTCGTGATCCTGCAATGCTTTAGTATTTTCTTTGAACATTTGTTGGTTGTTGAATTTGACTTAGTTGATGACCAAAAGAGCTCTCTACTCTCATACCTTGAGCTCATTTGTGACGCCTTGATGTAGCTCGTGCAACATCTAAAGGGGGAGCGCCACAATATTGAAGCTCAGATTCTTTAATTGATGTGCACTCTCACTTTCTTCTGTAGTCTCGATGTGTAGTGATCCTTATGGTAAATGTACTTCCCATAGGTATGTGGTAATCTCTTCTATCGAAGGTATCGCGCGTGCTTGATTCATGCTTGCCTTAACCACGCTCGCTTTAATCACACTGCTCGACCTTTGTCAATACTGTCATGTATTCATCTTCAATATTCCCCCACATCTCCTCCATCGTAGCTCGAACGGTGTTGCCAATTTCTTCAAAGTCCCCCTCAATGAGGACCAATGGTTCTTCGATGGTGGATTTGTCTGACTTCTACTTCTTCCGTGCATTGCTATCACTTTTCTTTTTTCGCTTCCTGATTATAAATGGGGAATAAATGTCCTCCATGTCCAGAACAGGGTCTTCACCACCTTGATACCCCTTGATAGTCTCCTACTCAACTGCGCACTCGGTTTCCTACGTATTCTTTTCCTCGAGGTCAATTATGGTCGTCAGAGGCACCTTCTTTGTATCCTTCTTGGCCGCTAATTTTTCAACCTGCGCACCTGTAGTGGTCTTAATTGTGCTCGCCTTATCTATCTTTGTTATAGCTGGGGTAGTCCAATTACTCGACCACCTACTGATGGCCATCAAGATGTGCTCTTCAGAAACTAAGTATGGTATCACATGCCATACCTTCTCCAAATATTTCTTGGTGCAAATTAAGACACTTTGAAAATCCTCTTTAAAGTTGGAAATGTCCTTATATTGTTGAAATAATGCAGATGATTACTTCAGCCTTTGGTTGATGCCTGTGCACAGATCCATCTCAAATAAAACCCAAAACATTTTTTTCTCTGTAACCCAGTTCGGTTCCTTAGATGCCCATAGCGAGGCAGCCTCACACACATCAGGGTCCACATTGGGGAACTACGACTCCTCCGGCATTCTCCATGCTACCAATGGGATTAAGAGCAATAACCACATGTAGTGGAATGACTTCCCTGTTTCCTGCACTTCTTGACAGTCATCTAAAAAATCCTGACACAGATACCCAACCCAGTTAAACTGAACCCTCTTGCTGTACTTTGCAGCCAAGGATACAACAAGGGTCAACACTTCCACTACCCGACACTTCCTCATGATCTTATCGACCAAAATGGATGCATAAAAATGCACAACCTCATCATTAATAGAACTAATAGCATAGCCCCGAGACTTCTTGACTAAGCCGAAGTCATTCTTCATCTGATCGACCAACTTTTTCTCCTGAGACTTCCTGACAAATGCATCGTCAGGGTTTGCTCCTTGGTAAGGCAGCACAATAATCCTTTAGATTAACATATCATCAATTGGGATTGGCATTCCAAGCCACAGACACCCATCATGTACCAATGTCAATAGTTAGCACACATAAATTGTGTTTATGTTGTTGCACCCAAAGTGTGGAACATAAAGCATATTCAGCAACCCAGCATGCTAGATCCCTACTACCCACTTCACCGGCTCAACCATTGTCAATCCAGCTTCTTTGTAATTAATAGATTGGAGGTACTTTCTTGGTTCGAATTGGGGATACTTGCTGCAATAATTGAAATCCCAATCCTCCATGTGCAGGTGTGGCACCCCGGCCAACAACTCTCCCTCAATCGGCACTTCCTCTGGTAACAGGGGTGTGAATATATTGTATTTGATATATTCAGGGTCCTTTTTCACCTTCGAAGTTGGCTTCCTTGGTGGCATATAGGGTGGCAACTTGGAGATTGGTTCCACCTTGTCTACGCTGGCATCCTCAAATCTGTTGGCTATTTCTTCCTCATCTAGATCTTGGGGCTCCATTGGTTGCTTCAATGTATCCACTCTCTCCTTACTCCATTTCTTTGGGGGTGTTTTCCTTGGTGATTTCCTAATTGGGGTCCTTTGGGGAATTTTCTGCTTCTTGGTCACTGCTACTGCGGTAGTAGGCTTAGTTCTTGGCGATATTGGTGCAGTAGTATGCACTGGTTTGGAAGTGATCATGATGGATTTTAGCCCTTGGCTCATAAAATCTTACTCAAGATCCTCCAACTCTAACCAGACATGCAACAGAATGCTCAACTCACACTTAGGTGAAAAATCGCACAACGAATTATCAACAAACAAAGTGTTCGAATGTGGAGTGGGGTGCCCTATTTATAACATTTTTCACATTCAAACCACTCAATCCCCTACAGATCCTCCTCATAAATGAGGATTTGGTGATATATTTACCCAGATATGCTCCTTAAATGAATTTCCCCCACTCCTTTTAATGGAAATTTCCCTATCAAATCAACCCCAACAATCATATTCTAGACGAACTACGTCAAACCCCTCACTGTAACGCAATTACCCCTTCATTGCAATTTCCTCCACCTACGTCATCCTCCTAAATGTTGTGCAACGCTCCTTCATTGGCAGAGTATTTTATAGTCCCATGATTCCTTCCAACTGCCTATAGCACTAAGACTATCCTACATTCATATAGTCATCACGCAACCCCAGGGACAAAATCGTCCCTGTAGAGTTTCAACCTACTCCCATTTACTCGCCCAACAAATAATTCTCCATTCAGCTTCGTGAGTTGAACCGTGCTACCATCTGAGATATCCCTGATAACGTATGGGCCTAACCAATGCATATTGAACTTACCATGGAACTGCGTGAGCTTACTATCGTATAGAAAAACCAAGTCTCCATTCTTAAAATTTCACTACTTAATATGTCAACCATGTCGTGCCTTTTCCCGGGCTTTCTGTACTTGTTGGTGAAATCCTGCAAGAAAGTGATCTTCTTCTAGCGCAAGAAGTTGTTCCAATATTTCTTCCATAATATCGCTATCTGCCATATTCATGACTACTGTGATTCTAAGACTTGGTACTATATATTCCATCGGCATTATAGTTCCCTATCCATACACCAGTCTAAACAGAGTCTACCCTGTTAACTTCTTGCAAGTAGTCCTGTATGCCCATAACACTATGGGTATGCACACATCCCAATCATTCATGTTGACATTGCACACCTTCATCAGATCATTTTCCAAAATTTTATTAAAATCCTCAACTGTGCCATTTCACTGAGGATGATAAGGCGTGCTCTTTTGGTGATGTACATGAAACTCTTCTGTTAATGTTGTTGAGGAAGTGCATTCCTTTTTCAGTCATTAGTTTCTTTGGGCACCTAAACCTCGACAATATATACTCAAAGATGAAGTGCATAACAGTTTCTACACTGCAATCCTTTAACAGTTGTGCCTCATCCCACCTCGTCAAATGATATGTCGCAGTAATAATATATCACGCACCGGTCTTCTTTCCTGGCGGATGGATTAGCCCCACAAAGTCAATCGCCCACTTATCAAAAGCCTACAAATGAACTTGTGGATTCAACAGCAATTCATCTCTTCGCGATGGTCTTCTGGTCCTCTGGCAAACATCGCAAGTAATACAATAGTCCTTAGAATCCTTGTGCATCGTGGGCCACCATACTCTTGCCCTCAAAAATTTTTGCGCAGTTGTTTTTCCTATGTAGTGCCTTCTCATGACACCACCATGCACTTCTACTAAAATAATATGTCTTTCATGCTCAGGGACATATTTGTGCAATATTTCATCAAGGCTCATGTTATACAGATACCGAGCAATCAGAGAAAAATTCGCCGCTCTGACTACTAGTTCTTTCTTCTGTTGCATTGTATACTTTGCAGGGGCTACTCTAGTAGTCAAAAAGTAAATAATATCTGCAAAATGTTCATCAACAACCCTTACTACAAAGAGTTGCACATCAGGCAATCCTTCTTCAATGTTGGTCGGTTCTTCACCAGTCTCAATTCTAGACAGATGATCTGGTGCAGCATTTAGTCGTCCTGGCTTAACTATTACTTCAAAATCATATTCTTGGAACAACAATAGCCATTTGCAAATCTTCCACCCCCCCGCAACATAGGCTTGCTCACCAAATATTTTAGCGTAGAATGGTCTGTGAACATCTTGAAGTGCACACCCAACAAGTAATGCCTGAACTTCTGCAGCGCATACACCATAGCCAAGCCCTCCCATTCCATCATGGAATAATTCCTCTCTTCCTTAGACAATTTCTACTCACAAATGCAATGGGGTCATCAAGATCCCCCTATCATGGTTGTGCTAAGACAACTACTAAATCTATACATGATGCATCCACGTGAACGTGGAACTCCTTCTTCCAATCTGGAAACATCGGGATTGACAGAGTGACCATTTTATCCTTTAAGATGTCAAGGCTCTTCTAACACTCATCATCCCAACAGAAGGTGGCATCTTTCTTTAGTAATTTCTCCATTAGTGCAGTGCTCTACGCGTACGCCTTAATGAATTTTAGATAATATCTAGTGTGTTCAAGAGTTGCATGTAGCTGCTTCACATTCTTTGATGGATCCAAATTAATAATAACAATGATTTTTGTCGGGTCCATCATCAGCCCTTGCTTACAGACAACATGTCCCAGTAAAATTCCATAAGGAACAAAAAAAATACACTTCTTTAGGCTTAATGAGATTTTATACTTCCTGCAAATATCCAACATCAAAAGTAGGATCGAGACATGCTTCTTTAATGGTCCAAATATTGTCCAGTTGTCAAATTAAACCTCCAGAAACTTGTGAATGAATTCTTTAAATGCTGCAATGACAACTCTAGAAAATATCGCTGGAACATTCTTCAACCCAAATGGCATGACTGTATATTTAAAGGACACCCATTCAGTAGCAAAGGTGGTCTTACTCCTATCTTCCTACCCTATCTTAATCTGATGGTACCCAAAAAACCCATCTGTAAAGGAGTAGGCCTCCTATCCTCCTACATTTTCCAAAACTTCATCCATGAATGGTGTTTGGAATGGGTCATGTATGCATGTGTCATTCAGCTTCCTTAAATTGAAAAAGATCTATATTTCTCCCTCGGTATTTTTCTCCTGTACTACCATTGGAATCACCCAGTCAGATTCTTCTGTAGGTTCGATTATGCCCGTTGCGACCATCTTTTCAAGTTCCTCCTGCACCTTCTCCTTATATTTTGGGTTGAGCCTATAAGGTCGTTGTTTTACAGGCTTCACATCTAGCTTCAAAGTGATTTTCATGACGTCGAGGTCTCCCACTATGCATTTTAACTTTGTGAACTTTCTTGGGAACAACTCCTGGTACTCATGCAGTAACTTGACGACTTTTCCTACTGTATCTTCATCCCAGTAATCACCTATGCACGTGAAATTGGGCTCTACCTATGAGCCCATGTTGACCGGCCTCATCTTAACAGGTCATGTTACATCAGGTATTGCCACTGTGCATTGTCCTTCTAACTCAAGAATATTAATGTTGCATGGATCTTCATCACCTTCCTCAGTAGTCATATTATAGCATTCTAGTACATGCTATAACTGCACGTTCCATTCGAGATGTACCCAAGTTGTGGGCTCATTAAGTGTCTAGAAAATTGCTACTCTAATTTCTTGAAGGGAATCACCTATACACTAAAAACCATCCTCAAAGCTAAAGGTCAATATAAAACTTCCCTTCATATCATTCCAATTGGAAGCACCATGGTGCAACTCTATTTCAAGATACTAATTCATGGGTATCACATCCAAAGTGTGAAAAAATACATGTACCCATTTCGATCGAGGTTCTTCACCCCACGCCTTAGTCCAACGAGATAAATGATCTCAAGGATCATCTTTTCCATTGTACTTTTATGTGACCCTTGTGTTTGCATGACGAAACCTGAGCCTCGTCAACCTTTGGTACTCCCTCCAATCTCCTATATTATCCTTACGTGTGCCCCACGAGCATGCAGGTGTAACCCTCAAAGCTATATCCAAGGCTTGGAATCATTTTTCTTCTGGTACATCCCTTTCAAATTCATCCAAAAATAAGCTAACATCACCTATCCCATCATAATATGGAAAATTACGTACCTCGATTGATATGCAGTGAAGATATTTTGTCATTCTATTACAGCGCAGAGTAGAAACTTTGTGCAACTAGTTCTGCTAGTTCTCCAATTCTTCATCTAAGTTTGAATGACATGAGCTATCCTTCTCCCAGCTTATCCATCCATTTGCAGTGGGGTTGATCCAATCCTTGTCACGCGCAGTTAACTTGTATATGTGGTCAATATCTTCATCACCGTATTCTTCATAGATGAGTTTTGTATATCATGCTCCTTCAAATGGATCTAATGGAACAACGACCTTGGTACTATTCTTTTCAAATACCATACTTCTCCTTTTTATATTGATTATGCCATCCATATCAAAAGCCCAATCAATTCCGAGTAAAGCCGGATACGGATTATTATCATCCACAATCTCAATGACTTCAAAATCTTCCATCAAGCTTGCTCCCTCAATGTCTACCATGATGCCCTGCAGTCAACCCATTGGGATAATCTTATATTGGTTGGCCATACATAGCTGAATTGGTGACCATTATAGCTTTGGTTGCCCCATCCGTTCCCAAGTCTGCTTCGGTAAGACATTCACATTCAATCCCAAGTCTAGAATTACTTGATCCATTTCAAATTCACCAATCTGTGTAGTTAATTGCATTTCCCATCTAGTTGTCTTCTTACTTTTGTTGACCTTGTTTACTACACATTGTTCAGGTTGTGGATTCTCTTTATTGGTACAGTTGTCGATCAATTCTTGCAACCCTTCCACTGTTTTTTGGTTCCTTAGTAACTTCATACACATCTGCAGAAAGGACTTCAGAACAATCAAATCAGGGTTCTCCATCACAGTAACTACTTCAGGAGCATTCTTCCTTGGTACTAGTTACATCTAGGTCCTTGATGTCAAAGCTCTTGGGTCCATGAAACTCTTCTTCACCTCTATGAAAGTTTCCTTCTCCTTCTACAGATCGAACCTGTAATATTCTCTCTTGCCTTCCTAACCCATGTATCTATCGCAAGATTTTTACCTTCTGCTCTATCTTCTCCGGTAGCCACACCACTTCGTGTCACTATATTAATGCTTGGATCATCCTCGTGTGGTTCGGATATCATAATTTGTAAATTCTATGCAGGTTGTTGATTCTTCTTTTCCTGCATCTTATCCATTAAAACAAGGCAATCTGCTATCACGTGTTCAAACTGTCTACAATAATGACATGACAGGTGAGTGGATTCTAAAAATATCATGCATAATGTCCAGCTTTGCCACAATTATAGCATATGATATGATCCTAACCTCATCTAGCCCCTCCTCCCCAACCACATCCTCGACCTTGAAATCCTTTGCGTACCACAGGTGAACCATTATCTTCGTGCACATGACATTCAACTTGCATCCTATATGCTGAGGTTTGATCTATCATCAAGTCGTAGCTATGACAATGGCTCTCATCATGTCCTACTGATCGAAAAAACTTACAGAATAATTTTTGTGGCATTTGCACATATTCCTATAGAAAATAATAGTGATCAGTCGGGTTTTGGTCTACAAATCGGTAAATACTACACCATCTCGGTCTGTTACTTGGTCCAGCACTAGGCTTTGGCTTCAAAGGATTGGGACCTCCACTAGCCAAATAATCAAGATAGACAGGACATTAGTCCTTATAGTGACCTTCCTTTTTACACTTTAGGCACCATACTTCTAAGCGCATCTCAGACCGAACTTTCTTTCCTTTCTTCAAGTCTTGCAGCTCCATATGCAAGCTTGCTAACTAGGACTGTATCTATTAAACCCCTATGTGAGTATCTTATATCGGTGAAGCCTCTAACTTCATTGTGAGTTCCAATGCTTCAGCATGCGTCCCAATGTTTTGATGTGATAGTGGTACTATGAGGTGTGGAAATAGTGCAGCTATATACCACTATTTTTGTAGTTCATCAGAGATCTAGAAGTTGGCTTGTCCCATTAAACATTTTATCCTCTGATCTACATCCTAGGCAGTCTCATTGATGTCTTGCTTAATTTCTTATATTTCTGTAATACACTGTGACTACAACTAGGGATTCTTCAACTTCGCGTTCAGGGTTCTAATTCATCGTAGCTAATGAAGCAGTTGGATTTGTCATACTGTACTATATATACCACGATAAAGCTTCATCCTGAAGTGCTGTGACAAGTTGTGCTTTGTTCATATCATCATCATTGATCTATTGCACTTTCCACACAGCTTCTGCAAAAAACCAAAATTGATTAGGACCTTTGATCCCTGACCCTTAAAGATAAGCATCTTCGTTGCATTAGCCATTTCGAATAGTGGTGGTGGAGGTGGAGGTGTAGGTGTAGGTGTATGAGGTGGAGGCGACGGTGGAGCGGATGGGTGAGGAATCCCATAAGTGCATTGAGTTTCTGACTGCGCCACACCTCTAGGTGTACTACGGTTGCTCCTTTCTTCTTCGCTTTTTGATTCGCCCAATAATGGATTGTACTCAGCCTCAATAAATTTGTCACGATATGCTCTGAATCTTTTTCCGCTTTGCATAGATCCAGTCTAGCTTCTTCTAAACATCAATTTATAGGAATAACACCCTTTTCACATAAAAACATCTTAATCTAGAGCTTTAAGGAATTCAAATACTTACCTCGTGGACCTTTGAAAAATATGCATTTAACTTTACTGTAGGATATTGTTGTGTCAATTGTGAATTCAGTAATGAAGCCTCTAAGGACGCTATCGATCTAGTAATCAACAGCTCTTGCGACCTTATTTTCAAACTCCTTAAGTCACTTATTCAGCTCTAGGGTCCACACGATAGTATCATCGTGTTTCCAAGAGGGTTGATTTGTAGCTAGCTTTGAAAGCCACTCGTGTAGCTCATTAGCGAACGATGCAAAAAATATCTTGTGTTGTTCCATATAGATATGCCTTTGTAACCACCTTTCTGCCGACTAGTGTGGATTTCTTCTTTCCTGTGCTACAAATTCGTGCAACTTGTGATCTACCCAATTTTGGATCTCTTTTCTAGTCGATCACCACATCACACATCCCTCAGATAGATCCCTGTTCCAGAAATGAAACCATTTTTTGGATTTAGGGGCTTAGACCCAAGTTCAGAGTTAGCTACATTAACTAGCAAAACCCTATACTACCAGCCCTTTTGGTAACGATCTGTGTAGAGGAGACTACAGTCTTACCCGAGGCAATATTGGGGGATGCTAGAACCAGGTTTCTGCATCTAGAGGGGTTATGCAGTGTGGTTGTAAGGTTTCTATTAGGGCTTAATATGACTTTCCCGAACCGTTAAATTGTTACAATCATAAATCTTTTTCCCACTTAATGGACTTGCGAGCTGCACGTAACTAGTCTAACATGTATTATTCATCATATAAAATAGGATTTGAACCTTCGCGATGCAATTGTAGAATAAATTTACAAATGAACCATAAACAAGCTAAAACACAAAAACTATGCTAACATAAGAAAAATACATAAATTTGTCTTAAATTCTTCTTTATTAGTTCAAGTCTTCATAGATACAATCTTTCTAACCTTGTGCACACAGCTACAGGGTCATGCACACATAGTTGTAGACTTACCAAGGTCTCCGTGCACACAGCTGCAGTAGCCTTCACCTAAATACATAAAGATCTCAGAAACTCAAAAACATATCATCTTATCCATCGATTGCCCTAGACTTGCTAACACATCCCTTTATAGATTATTTTACCCTTAAAATACCATGGTCCTCAAACCATGGGCGGATCTCAAAATACTCTAGATAATCCCATTCCTTTACAAAATAAGGGGCTTTGACCCTCCCTAAAGCCCCTTTGACTCTTATAAGCCTGCAATAATTGTGCTCCACTCCTCAAAATGCAGAGTCTTTACATGACTCAAACAAAGACTTAGACCTAGGGGACCCCTACCCAACAATTCCTATAACCATGAAAGGTTGAAATGAATTAATATTGTCCTTTAGTGATTGAACTCACCTCTACAAGTGTAAATCCAAACTAGAAAAGAGCAAAATATATGCAGAAGGATATCGATCCAAAAAGTAACTACACTGGAGGTTTATGCTTACTATGGTGGAAACATTATTAAAATGGTTTTCTCAAGATCTGCATCAGGGAGAAATTTCATGGACCTACCTTGTTATTAATTAATTATTTTCGTCAAAAGTTAGACATAGAAAAGCAACCCCTTTTTGAAATAGACCATTTTCATTTCTAATAGTTAACAACCTCCCTTTTATTTATAAGGGAAAAAAATTCTTCTTTTTTTTTGGGAATGTCTTCCCACAAATTACATAGTTTTCAAGAAGAACTCCTATTAAATTGTGCCATAGGGATGGGTTTCACATTTGAACTTTTTTTTTCATTTTTTAAGAGAAGAGGAAACATATTATTAGGAAGTTGTAGTAGGTTAAGGATCCTCCATGCCTATTGTTTTTAATTCGGTTTGTAATAAAACTTGTTGAATAAGCCCCTCTTGGTAGGAGGCTATCGATAAAGTCTTAATCGGTGCCCATTGACCAAAAATGAAATCCCCTTCCCATGAAAAGTTTTTATTTTTATAGATCCATTATTAAAAACATTTTCAACTTCATATGTGCCCAACCAACATGTGCTAAAATTCCCTTTGAAATGCTTCAATTTAGAGTCAAATAGGAGAGCCTAGTCACCTAGCTTAAAGTACTTCTTTTAAATAAATTTATCATGCAATTTTCTTATTTCTTGTTGGACAAGAGTAGCCCGTTGAATGGAATCTTGGTGGATTTGGTCCAATTCATTAAGTTGGAGGAGGTTTTGTTACTATACTTCAGAGAGTTTCATGCCTAATTGAGTTGTAGTTCTAAAGATACTTACTTGGAATTATATTGGCAAGCAAACTTGTTTACCATACACTAGCTCATATGGTGTGTGCTCGATCGTGTTTCTCCATATAGTTGTATAGGACCAAAAAGCCTTAGGAATCCAATTTGGCCAATCTTTATGATATAACCGCAAGATGGCTTCAAGGAATGAATTGGTGGATTCCACTTTCCCATTGGCCTGTGGGTGATGTGGTGAAGAACTCTGGTGCAAAATTTGGTATTATCGAGCGATGGCTCATACAAACTTCGAGGTAAACTAAACTCCTTGATATGTTACAATTTCCCTTGGCACAAAAAAATGAGTGAAAATATCCTCAAATAAAAAATCCACAATTGCTTATTTAGTAGCATGAAAAATAGATTTAGCCTCTACCCATTTTGTTACCTAATCTATATAAACCACGATATACCTTTTATTTTTAGGCGTTGGAGTAATAGGCCCCACAAAGTCAAAATCCCATTTTTGAAAGGCCCAATGAATACTTGGGGTTGCAAAGGAGTTTCATGAGGCTATACTAGGAAATCCATTTGCTAACAACTATTGCATCTTTGAATGTACTCCTTGGCATCGTAGAAGAGTGTAGGATAGTAATACCCCAAATGGAGGACTTTGTAGGCTATCCTCTTGTCAGCAAGGTGGCCCCCACATGGTTCATTATGGGAGGTTATCAATATGTCAAACATATTATATTCTTGTACACAATTTTTTGATGATCAATTCAGGTCTAACATAGAAGCGATCTCCTCCAATCTAAGAATAGGAGGCATTGTTTGATGATTTTTTGTTTCTTTCTAGAAGAGAGTTGTTGTGGAAGCTTCTCTATGGATAAATAGTTAGCTATATTTAAACCATGGTGATATACTAGATATATAAAATGATTTCTTGTCAGAAAAATCATTATCTATAGAAGTTAGTTGACCCTCATTATGAATTTTGGAAAGAAAATTTTCTACAAGATTAACCTTTCCAGGTCTATCTAAGATATTGACATTAAACTCCTGTAGTAATAATAGCCACCTAGTAACCCTACCATTAGTTATAGTATTATTCATTAAATATTTTATGGAAAAGTGATCGTTATGAATGATGACCTCATACCCAATGATATAATGTTTGAACTTATTATTACTGTTAAAATTTATTTTTTCAATAACCATATAATTTAATTTAGTAGGTGTTAGATTTTTACTAATAAAGTAAATTTCATAAAATAATTTATCTTATTGTTGTCCTAAAACCACCCCAATGGTTGTGTTCGAGGCACCATTATAAATGTGAAATGGAAGGGACTAGTTTGGTCCCCTTAAAATAGTTTCCTTGGTGAGTTTATCCTTGAGTACTTCAAAAGAATTTTGATAATGATCACCCAAAGAAAAGTCATCATATTCAGTAAGTAATTTAACTAAATGAGAATATATTCTAGAAAAATGTTCTATAACTCTCCTATAGAAACCAACATGGCCTAAAAGGATTCTTACCTCCTTCTAAGATTTTGGAACTAGAATTTGTAATATGACTTCAATTTCTGGGGAATTAACCTGTATCCCCACAAAAGAAATAAGATGACCAAGAACAATCGTTACGGTTTGCAACATGCAACATTTGATATTCCTTGATGCAAGGTTAAATTCCTAACATCTAATTAAAAAAATTTCTAAATTCTTTAAAGCTTTATGAAAGGAATCACCATATATAGAGAAATCATCCATATATATTTCAACACACTCCTGAATGATATCATAAAAAATGGTTAGTACTTCTCTCTAAAAGGTAGCAGAAGCATTGCATAATCCAAAGGGAAGTATGCTATAGGTATATGTCCCCTTGTGGACATGTTAATATTTCCTTATCCTTATCCTCTAGTGGTATTTGTATTTGGTTATACCCACTAAAACTGTCGAGAAAGGAAAAGTAATCCTTGCTAACTAATGTGTCCAAAACCTAATCAATTAATGGGAGGAGGAAATAGTCCATAAGGGTGGCCTTGTTGACTTCTCTATAATCTATATAGATTCGTCACTTCCCAATTTTCTTACAGACTATCACAAGGGGTCATACCCATTGGTTATCTAAAATTGGGTAAATGAAGTTGACATCTAAGAGTTTCTATAGTTATTCTTTGACACTTTCTTTGAGAGTTGAGTTCATTCATCTATGGGTTTGTCTGATAGGTTGGGAACCCTCCTGAATGTTGATGTGGTGCATACAAGTTTCATAGGAGATTCCTTTCATATCTTGATATATCCATGAAAAGGAATTGGTGTATTTTTACAACATCCTAACTACCTATTCTTATTGAGATGTATCAAGCTGAGAATTTATGTACATGGATTTTCCTAGGATAATTTCAACAAGAGTGGTGTTGGATCCTTATATTTCTATGGATGATGTAGAATTATATAGTGATGATGAGGTGTTGGCATCATAATTTTCTTGAAAACTAGAGCTAAAAATGTGATCAAATGGATTCATATTTTGTAAAGAGTCTAGAATAAGAAGAAAATAATGAACATGACTATCCTCAGTATATTATTTAAATTGCATGATTTGATCAATTGAAGATATAAACTAGAAATTCTCCTCATCATTGTTATAATTATCAAGCCATAGGGTATTTTCAAATTCCTAAGAGGATTTGGTAGGGGGGTACAAAATCACTTTCTTTATTGATTCCTCGTGTGTAATAACCATATCTCTGGAGTGACAACAATGTAAACATCAATAGTGGTTGGACATGGTAATCCCAAGATGAAGGGGTGTACTCCTGAAGGGTTTTTTGGTTGCAAGACCATAAATTCTACAAGACACTCCCAAGAATTCAATGATACAATTACGTCATCCATTACACCTCCAGGCTTTATTTTATATAGGTTAGCTAGTTCCAAGACTATAGGTATAGGAAGAAGGTTGAGTAATTGTAATTGTTCAATCGTTTGTCTTGTCATCACATTGGTTTCTTATCCTAAGTTGATCAAAAGGTTTGGAACAAGGATATTATTATTTTGTATTGAAACAACTATATTGCTAGGATCCATGTATTCCTATATAAATATTTGTCTTCACATTAAATTAACTATTTTCCCAATGAAATGAATAGTTTTTGGTTCTATTCTCTTCCTTAGTTTCTTTAAGAAAATCTCCCTAATGGTTTTAGCATAGATCAGGATGTATTCAATGGCTTGTAATAAGGGAAATTTGATACAAATGTTCCTAAGTTTTGAAACTTTGTCAAATATAGGGCGCACAATAGGGTTTTCGAAAGTTATCATTTCCAAGGAGGGACGTGAACTGGATGTTGGTGGAGTTTCTAAATTTTTGGAAGTTTTTCTTATTAAGGAATCATTGTTTGTTTGTTTGGGAATTTATTCACTCAATTCTTCCTTGACGATGATGGGGGAATCTTTAATTTTATTGGGAACCTTTCCTGATCTTAGTTGGATGTCTTGAAATCCAATTGGTGTGATCAGGTATGTGGGAAAGGGTGACAAATCAACATTAAAAACTTGTTGATTTATATTATTGTTGGGGTTAAAAATTAGTTGGGTAGGTAATTGTGTAGGCCGTGGAGGTTGGGCAGGTGGTAGTTGCAGCTGTGGAAGTTGTAATTGTTGTGCTAGTGTAGCTAGTTGAGTCTGTTGAATTTTAGGGTATGTTGGGTATGACTACTAAAATGGTGGGGATATGGCTATTGTGGTGGTATAGGACAAGAGTAGGCATGAACATTCCCATAATGGGATCCTCACCACCCTTCTTTCCAAGGATGGTTCTAGACTTGTTGTAGGGCATATGCTTTCTAATTCATAGTAGGACTCAAGAAATGATTTTTTTGTCTAGGGAAATAATGAGAAGATTGAAGTGTAGGATCCAAAGACATACTTGATACTCCTGGTTTCTATCGCTTTTTCGGTGCAATTGCATACAACTACCCAGCTGCTTGATTATCTCCTTAGTAGATTTCCTTGATACTAGGTAAATATGGAAAATTTTATGTTGTGTGATCACCTGAAAAAATGGAACATACATTAAAAACATCTAAAGGATATTCTCACAAAGGGTGCTCACATTTACAAGTTGAACAAAATATACCAAGTGTTTCTCTTTTCTCCTCTTGCATTTTTTTAAATTGCAAATTATCTAACTATAAATTAAGATTTTCAAGAAGATCAATTTTAAAAATGTCTAATAAGTGTCCTAATTAAATTTTAGTTACACCAATTGTTTTAGATTTGGTATTCTAGAGAAATAATCTCTCATTCCTCTACCATATCTAGCTTGGCTACAATAATATTTCCTACATAGGTCACTAATTTTGTCAAAAGTCTTTCTGAAACATCCCCAGATCCCATTAAATTCAATATATTAATGGACTCATCTAGAACACCCATCAAAAATATAGTTATGATGGTTATTTGGACCTTTGGATATTGTATAGAAACCTTTTAGGTGAGCTTCCAAGATTTCTTCCTCTTTCTATATTATCTTATATATTTCTTCCTTTAAGTCTTTAACTTTGCAATATTCTTGGAACTTCTTAAGGAAGGTTCTATGTTTCCCATCCCAAGTTCTATTGGTGTTTCCTCCCAACCCCATGAACCAACACAAGGTTGCATCCTCGAGGGTGGTATTAAACAAATTGAGCTTTTGGGCATCAATGGAGTAGTCATAAATTCTACATAATATGTCAAACTCAAACAAAAAGGAATCAGGATCTTCATCAATATTACCATGGAAATGTGGAAAAACTGATAGAGGGGTATTTTTCATTTAGATCATTGTATTGGGATCCATAATGGGGAATCCAAAGGTTTTTAATAACGAGTCCTTACAGATGGAGATTTATTTTTTAATAGTTGTGGAATAACCTGTTTTAGAGTTTTATAACCCAACATTTCAGATTTCTAAAGTGAGTCCATCATCAATGGAACACCATTTATTTTGAGAAGATTAATGTGAATTGTATAGAGCTAAGATCTTGGTATATATATATATATATAAAATGAGGCTGGGTGATAATTTGGGTCGGGTATATTGACATGTTTAATTATTTATTATATTATGATTTTTAATATAATTTTAATATTATGACACGATTGTTTTGTTTGATATAATTTATTAATAATGTGTTTAATTAGTTGGTATTGTGAGTAGATTTTAATAAAGGTTTCCATGTATTACTTAGTTTTAAACCATCATCATGATTTAAGTTGTTTTTTCGTTTTTCAATTGCTATAGCTTCTTTAATTTTTCTCTTTAAATAATGGTCTTCTTTTCTAACAAGTTTAGCTTCTTCCATGCAAAAGTAATGTGAGGATGATCTAGCATGTTTAGCTAGGGCATATTTTGAGGCTCTATTTCTTGAAATGGTAGTAGTGTGTTCCTTTCGCCTTGTGTTGAGAGATCTACTAGTCTCTCCTATTTATGAACAAGGAATTGTGTAAACTCCTTTTTGTTGAATAGGGTTTATTGGATCTTTAATTGAGTCAGTTATTTTTCTAATGTATTAGGGAGGGCAAAGGCCACATTGATATTGTGATTTTTAAAAAAAATTGCAATTTTATCAGTGGTTCCTTTTATGTAAGGAAGGGATATTTTAGGGTTGTTTATGGGGTTTTCACTTTTTTTATTTTTTAAGGTTTGCAAGATAGTTTTGTTGACGTTGCTTCTATGGTATCCATTTTGTTCAAAGACCTGGCGAAGATGGTTGAGCTCTTGATTCAAGTGTTCAGGGTCAGATATTCTAGAGGCTCTTGTTGTTAGGGTTTTAATGATACATGTTTTTTGTTTGGGGTGGTGATGAGAGTTGGCATGAAAATATATTTTGGTATGTGTTTTCTTTTTGAATACTTTAAAACCTAGATTACCATGTTTTTTGGTTATAAGGATATCAAGGAAGGGGATTTTATTTTATTTTTCAATTTCAATAGTGAATTTTATGTGTTCTGAGAGGCTGTTAATGTGAGCTAGAAATTCATGTAAATTTTCTTTCCCATGACTCCATTTTGTGAATACATCATCAACAAAACTTTTCCATTCTTATGGAGTGTATGGAAAGCAGATTAGGGCTTTCTGTTGAAAGTGTTCCATATAGATATTAGTTATTATGGGAGATAAGGGAGAGACCATAGCTACTCCATGAGTTTGCTCGTAAAATTTTCCATTGAAACTAAATTATGAGGATTTTAGACAAAGTTTTAGAAGATCTATTGTTTCATCATCATTGATTGTCTTCATGATGTTTATTGCTTCATCAATAGGGATCACGATGTAGAGGGATACAATGTCAAAGCTTACCATGAGATCTTCCTTATTCATTTTTAGGTTTTTATCCATTGTACAAAAGATGTGGAATATTTTATCTATGAAGAGGTAATCCAAATTTTACCCATTCCTCTTTATTGGTTTTTTCTTTACCTCTAGGAACACTTCTCCTTCTCCCTCTACCATTTATTTTCCCTTAAACAAACTATACTTGATTGCTAGGTGCAGTGATTCTAGCACCTAATCAAGGTTGAAATCTACTTCTAGTTTATGCCTCATATTATAGCTCTCCAACTAGTGTAGCTACCACTATAGAATCAATTAGAGGGACTGTGGAATTTTCTCCCTATTTACTATTGACTCTTAAGGTTTAAAGTTTCCCTCCACAAGTCCTAAATTTAATCCTGAAGTTTTTCCTGCCTAGTCCTTCTTGGAGGATTTTCCTATGAACAACTTATAATTAGAAGGGGGGTTCGTTTTAGGAATATCTAACCTAACCATATCCTTGAATATACCCCTAATGTCTCTACCTATATTCATACAACTCCTAAAAGAAAAAATAAATGAGACAAAGAAATAAAATAAAACCACACTACAAGCTCTCGATGCTACTCGGATCTTTCCATTAACAAGTTATCTATTCACATAGTTAAATCATATAAAAAAACAAATCTTAAATAAAAGAAAATGAAACAAACTATGCCAACCTAAGAATAATTAATGAGAATTACCAAAGTGGTCACATGGGTTCTTACCTCCCATCTTACCTTCCCAATCCTTGAAGTCTTAAATGTTTGGGAATTGGGAAAACAAAATCATACCATTAATGCTTAGCTCTTCTAGCAGCTCCCGAAAAATGACACAAAAATGTTGGTTGAATTTAGTTACCTCAAATGTAGGACATTACTTTATCAAATTGGGTGTGTAAGCTTTGAGGAACTACACTATATGTGCAAATATCATAATATTAATGAGTCTATTAGTCCAATACTACAATAGAGAATATTGCTTACAAACCAAACAACTTGCATCCAAGACCATAGAGGATTAGATCACTGGATAACAAATCGATTGATCATTCTATAAAATCATGAGAATAATTGTTTCAATTGGATGTAGTTTAAGGGTTCCTACAGACTACCTCCAAGTATTATCTTGAACAGGATTTATCCATTTGATCTGAACTTAAATAAGAATGGGACAAAATAAAAAATAACCATAAATAAAAAATTGTAATGAAAAGAACACTTTGTTTCATTAATATCAAAGAACTAAAATATGCTTACATACATAATGGAAATAAACTATGCTTACATACATAATGGAAATAAACTATCTCGGGTGATGGTAGCTTATCTCTAAGGAGAGATGTGATAGCTACATGCCTCTATATTGTGTTACAATGAGGCTCGAAGGCCTATTTATTATTGAGAAACAATGGAAAACCATAAACATCCAAAAACCTAACCCTAGGAGATGAAGCACCAAAACTGTGGGCTCCATTGGGGTAAATTGGTACATCAACTTCATGGGGTCGTACCTTTGGCATACGATCTCTGTTTGATGCACACGATATCTTGTTAGAAAGATCTATCTATTAAAATAACAATAAGGAATCATAATTTAATTTTTCCTTGAATGAAATTAGGAATTAAATAGAAATTCTATTCTCATAACAACTTGTAATAGTTAACAAAGTTAATTTGACTTAGTTGTCTTAGGAAATTTGAGTTGGAAGTCTATCTAGAGTCATGTAGAGTGATCCCTAAATTTTAGTGGCCCAGGTTGAGTTCTTTTGAGTTGTAATTAATTAAATTAGTCTAGCTGAGTTATAGTCAGTTAAAATAGTTCCAACTATTGGAGTAACTAGTAGGAGGTCTAGTATTGGGGATGGGTAGCAGTGAAACTTCATTGTTCCACCAGTTAACTAAAGATTCACTCATAAATAACTCATGCATGTCAGTTCAAAGGAAGACTCGGTTTATATTAGATTTCATGGACAACATACTATCAGTTATATAATTTTTTGAGTTGTACTGATGGTGCATGCAATCAGTTGAGGACTTATGTTGAATTGTGTAGTTATGGAGAGATAATTTCCTAATTAAAATATAGGTTAATTTCTCAGGAATTTCGCAAGGAAGTAGGGGATTAACAAGCAGCAAAATTGGCTAAGTGTTGGCTTGAGCTAGTTGTAGAGAAGAGAGATAGATTATACTTGTGTGGGAATCATTTGGGTTCAACAAGAATTGTGTTTTCTTCTTAGATCCTCTAGTTAATGCATTATATATAGATGGGGTTTTGAGCAATTTATTTCCCCAAAAAAATATTGTGTTATGTGCAATTGAAATTCTTCCTTTTCTTCTTATTGTTTTCATCGATCAATTTTGGTTTATGTTGAAGAGTAGGGTTTATTATTGTCTTGTGTTTTAGCATATCACATAAGTTGTTGAATCTACAGTAAAAATATACATGGTATTAGAACTGAAGACACTATAGAATAGAAGAATTAGAGTTTGTTATGTAGGTGATATTGAACTTGTAGGTTCATACTTCAGAGTCAGCAATATGTCATTCTACGGTTTGAGACTTGAGTATGCCCTTGAGGGAAACTCGAATTACATAGCTTAGAAGAACAGGATGGAGGCAGTGCTGGAAGACAACAGGCTCAAGGAATTCATAGATCATGATATTCAGAAGCCTCCAGCATCTAATGCTAAATATCTAGCTGAATGGAGTGTAGGTTTTAACCCTGTATAGAAATTACTTGCATACAAATTCTAAAACACAGAAAATAAATAATGTGAGAGCAGAACACATAAAACACATATACACAGAGATTTTCCCTTGGATCCCAAAACTGGGACTACCAGCTTGATTTTTCATTATGTTCCTTTCAATGTTATAATACATATTTATACATGCCGAAGCATCCAATACCATGGACCGAAAAACCATCGCGTCCAATAACATGGACCGAAAACCATCGCATCCAAAAAACATGTGCGAAAATCATGCACAAAACCATAGGTGGGTCCACCCAACCTAAGTGGGGTTATGGGTACATCTCAAACCCCCTATGATCCCCCCCCGCTACACAATTGGCGCAACAGAGGGGGGCTCTTCCCCCCCATGACCCCCTGGTTAACTACGTGGGCTAGTCGTGGAAAGAATATAACACCAACATTCTCCCACTTGTTGTTTTCTTTCCATAGGGGGGCAAAAGAGAGCTTAGTCATTTTTCCAGCCCTAAAACGCCCATTGTCTCTCTACACCAAGAGAACTTCTTAGAGCTCATAGATTTTGTCAATGCATCTGCAGTATTCTTCAAAGTGTCCACCTTTACCAGCAACACCTTTTTGTCTTCTATCATATCCCTCACAAAGTGATATTGAAAATCAATGTGCTTTGTCTTTGAATGATATGCGAGGTTCTTTGCCAAGAAAATTGCACTTTGGCTGTCACAGTCTATCCTTATAGCTCCTTGTACTAACCCCATATTTGAACACAATCTCTGCAACCAAACTGCTTCCTTGCTTGCATGAGTGGCTGCCATGTATTCTACCTCTATAGTTGATAATGCCACTACAGATTGTTTCTTACTCATCCAACTGATTGCACCTCCAAATAGGTTAAACACATACCCACTTGTAGATATTCTCTTATCCAGATCTCCAACCCAGTCTACATCAAAAAAGCCATGAATATTCAACATTCTGTCCAATCTTGATCTTCCTTGGTAGCACAAACCATAATCACTAGTGCCACACAAATACCTGAAAACTCGCTTCATTGTTGTCCAGTTCTCCTTCCTTGGTTTTGACATAAACCTTCTCAATACTCCCATTGCATGTGCAATGTCTGGTCTAGTATAGACCATTGCATACATCAAGCTACCAAATGCACTTGCATATGGAACATGGGACATGTCCTCTTCCTCTTCTTGTGTCTTGGGACATTTTTCAGCAGATAACATCACACCTACAGGAATAGGAACCTTCACCGGTTTACTATCCTGCATATTAAACCTCTGTAGTATTGTCTCGACATACTTCCTCTGGTTTAACCAGAGCTTCCTCTTTGCCCGATCTCTTTTGATTTCCATGCCCAAAATATAGTTTGCAGCACCAAGATCTTTCATGTCGAATTTGGAGGACAATTGGGTCTTCAAATCTTGGATAATTTCTTTGTCATTTCCAACCAGCAACATATCATCCACATACAAGACTAGATAAATAACATGGTTACCAATTAATTTAAAATACACACAGTGATCTGCTTTGCTTCTGGTGAAGCCAAGTGCTCGTATAAATGTATCAAATTTCTGATACCACATCCTTGGTGACTGTTTTAACCAATACAAAGACTTCTTTAACTTGCATACCAGTTCTTTCTTACCCTTCACTGCAAAGCCTTTAGGTTGCTTCATGTATATTTCCTCTTCCAGATCCCCGTGAAGAAATGTTGTCTTCACATCCATATGTTCTAGCTCAAAATCAAAAGTAGCAGCAATAGATAAAAGTAATCTAATAGAAGTTACCTTGGCAACAGGAGAAAAAATATCACCAAAATCAATTCCTGGCACTTGGGAATAACCTTTTGCTACCAACCGAGCTTTGTATTTCTCCACCTTTCCTTCTGCATTTATCTTCTTCTTGAACACCCATTTTCTACTAATGGGTTTCCTTCCAGCCGGCAACTCCACCAGATCCCAAGCCTTATTTTTGTGTAAAGATGCCATTTCATCAACCATGGCCTCTTTCCAGAGTTTGCCATCCTCTAAATCCACTGCTTCCTTCATAGTTCTGGGATCATTGTCAGTAATAGATAAAGCAAAATTTGAACAGAAAGCAGATGGGCTATACCTTTTTGGCTGCCTTCTTTCTCAAACTAATCTTCTCACACCCAGAGTTTGTGGCTCTTCATCTTCTGATTCCTCCTCTACTGTAGAGTCTGATTCTTCCTCCTTAAGCTCAAACTCTATCTTCTCAGGTTCCTTTGGTTGGACTTCATGTTTAATAACATCTTTTACCTCTTTGAACACCACATCTCGGTTGTACACAACCTTCCGTGTGACTGGGTTCTAAAGCTTATAACCCTTTAAACCATTCTTCTACCCAATAAAGATGTACTTTTCATATTTACTATCCAACTTGGTTCGTTTCTCCTTTGGAACATGTACATATGCATCATATCCAAATACCCTCAGATGTGAAAGAGAGGGTTTCTTACTAGTCCATACCTCTTGTGGGGTCTTATCCTCCAATGTTGATGAAGGTGACATGTTGACTAGGTAACATGCAGCATCCACTACCTTTTCCCAGAATTCCTGTCCTAACTCGGCACCACTGAGCATGCTTCTTTCCCTTTCCATCAACGTCCTATTCATTCTTTCTGCAACTCCATTTTGCTAAGGTGTATATGAAGTAGTCTTCTGTCATGTTATACCACACTTCTTACATAATTCTTCAAATTCCTTGCTGCAAAACTCTCCACCATTATCTGTCCTCAGCACCTTTATCTTATTCTCTGTCTGATTTTCCACGAGAGCCTTAAATTCTTTAAATCTATCAAAGGCTTCAGATTTCTTCTTAAGGAAATATATCCATGTATTCCTTGAGAAGTCATATATAAATGATACATATTATATAGACTTACCCAGTGATGGAACCTTCACAGGTCCATCACATCACTATGCACAAGTTCTAATATATGTTTCGTCCTCTTACTACCAGAGGGGAAACTCACCCGATTATGCTTCCCATATACACAATTTTCATAGAAATCAAAATCTAGAGAGATATTACTCATACCTTCTAACATACCTTTACCATGAAGTATTCGAAGGTCCTTCTCTCCAATATGTCCAAGCCTTTGACGCCACAACATGGTCTTCTCTCCTGAGACCACTAGATTTTCAGCTCCACTTTCAGGAACCACAGAACTGTTGCACCCATCAACAACATCGCTACCTTGCAGCTTGTACAGAGTTCCAATATGAACTCCCCACATCAATACCAGTGCTCCTCGAACCATATTACAAGTATCTTTCTTGAACACTATTTTTACACCTACATCATCCAACTTGCTTACAGAAATCAAATTTTTGGCCAATGTAGGAATATGCAGAACACCCGGAAGTGTTCTAACCCTTCCACCTTGCAACTTCAACTTTACTTTTCCGTGACCAATGATTCTACCCTTCCTATCATCCCCTAAGAAGACATCACCACCATCGTATTTCTCATACTCACAGAACCACTCTCTATGGGGAGTGAAGTGAAAGGATGCACCTGAGTCAATCAACCATGCCTCATGATCTACATGTGTACTTGAAGAAGCCAAGTACACAACCCCATCTTCATCTGAGGTGCTTTTATCCTCTGCAGAAGGAGCATCATCAAATCCCTTTCCTTTATCAAGAGCTTTAGATTTACAGTTCCTTTTGTAGTGCCCTTCCTTTCCGCATTTCCAGCACACCACCTTTGCAAGTTTTCCTAGAGATTTAGATCTCCCTCTAGATTTAGATCTCCCACTCGATGACTTATTTTTGTTTCTGTTCTAGAACCATCCTCGTACAGAAAAGGCATCACCATTCTGGCTCTCCATATTTTTCTGTCTCATCTCCCTCATCAGCAAGGGTGAGACTATTTCATCAAACTGCAAGGCAGTTGCATTGCTACCTATTGCAATAACCAAACTATCCCACGAATCCAGTAGAGAACACAACAAACTAATGCACTTATCTTCATCTAAAATTTTAATATCAACAGATGCTAACTGACTTACCACAGTATTAAATGCGTTCAGATGCTCTGTCACCGAATCTCCATCTTTCATCCTTAGGTTATATAGCTTTTTCCGCAGGAACAAATTATTCACCAGAGACTTAGATTGGTACAAAGTCCCTAACTTGTCCCACAAAGCCTTCACTATAGCTTCCCCTGATACATTCAGCAATACTGAATCTGAGACACACAATCGTACTGTGCTCTTTGCCTTTCGATCGAACTTCTTCCATTCTTCATCGGAAACTCTCGTTGGTTTAGTACTTGGATCTACCACGATCCACTGATCTTTATCTACCAACAGATCCTCCATCTTGAGTTTCCACAACTCAAAACTCTGATCATTAAATTTCTCAATCTCTATCTTTCCACTACTTACCATCTTCTTTCACCACCAGAATCGATCTCACAGATCTCCCACTGAATAGGGTCTACCACAGGCCCGAGCGAAACCCCTCAGCAACAAAGGCGTCCCCTTGAAGCCAAACCTGCTCTGATACCAAATGTAGGTTTTAACCCTGTACAGAAATTACCTGCATACGAATTCTAAAACATAGAAAATAAATAATGTGAGAGCAGAACACATAAAATACATATACACAGAGATTTTCCCCTGGATCCCAAAACCGGGACTACTAGCTTGATTTTTCACTATGTTCCTTTCAATGTTATAATACATATTTATACATGCCGAAGCATCCAATACCATGGACCGAAAAACCATCGCGTCCAATACCATGGACCGAAAACCATCATGTCCAAAAAACATGTGTGAAAATCATGCACAAAACCATAGGTGGGTCTGCCCAACCTAACATAGGGTCCAAAACCAAAATTTTCTAAAGTGGGGTTACGGGTACATCTCAAACCCCCTGTGACACCCCCCCCCCGCTACACAATCGGCACAACGAAGGGGGCCTCCGTCCCCCCTCTAACCCCCTGGTTAACTATGTGGGCTAGTCGTGGAAAGAATATAACACAACCCAACATGGAGAAAGTGTATGGAAAAATCGAGAAGGATTATCTTAGAAGGAGTTCGAGATCACATTGTCTCGAATCTACACGGTAAGGAAACTCCATTTGAAATGTGCAAGGCATTGACGGACCTGTTTCAAAATAGAAATGACCATAGGAAGCTGGCACTGAAGGATAAAATCAAAAATATCAAAATGGATAAGGGTGACCCAATTTCGAAGTACTTGACCAAGTTCACCCAATGTCGGGATGAGCTTGGAAGTGTCAGGATTACTGTTGTTGCAGATGATCTGGTAAGACTAGCACTTCTAGGACTTCCCAAGAGCTCGCACAGTTACCAGAACTCAATTAATGGGAGGGAGAAGATACTGCATTGGGAGCGATTGTGGTCCAACTTGGTACAGGAAGAGATTCGGTGGAACACTAGAGATGGATCCTCATTAGAGAATTTTTGAGGTCTAAAATGGGGTTCCTAAGAAAAATTTACAAACAAAATAAACTTTATAAGAAACAATACGATTCAAGATGATCATGTCAACCATGGGGGATAATTCACCATTTTTGGAGTAAAAACATAAAAATAACAAAATAATAAAACTACTTTTTCAACTCATATTTTAAACTTATCTTCCTAAAGGTTCACTCAAATTTCGAGTGGGAGTACTTGTTGGATGAAAAATGTAATTCCTCATCTAAGGAGTACCCATGTTGCATGCTTTCGATGGACGAAAAATGCAAAACACAGGAAAAACGTGATTGTAATCACGTTTTTCATGTATTTCGCATTTTTCATGTAGCAGGGTCCATCAAAAGTATGCAACATGGGTACACATTGGATTAATAATAAAATTATGCATCCAATGAGTGTTTTCGCTTGAAATTTGAGTAAGCCCATAAGGAGATAAGTTGAAAATACAAGTTGAAAAAATAATTTTTTCCTTTTTCCTTCTAAAATTTGATGATGTAATCTAATCTTCTTTTATTTTATTATTTCCACTATTATTTTATAATTTCCTCAGGAGGCCCATTTTAGACCTCAAAAGTCCCATAATGCATCAAAGCATGATGATGAAGAGAATTGTGCCTTAGTGGGTAAGGCAAACAAAGGGAAGGGGAAGTCATCCCATTCCATATCAGATTCTTATCAGTGTGGCAAGAAGAAGGACTTGTTGAAAGTCGAATGCTTTAATTGTCACAAGCTAGGACACTTTTCCAAAAAGTGTCCACTCAAGAAGGTTGGTAAGAAGACCTTAGGTGAAGCGGGAGGTGAAGCTCTTGCTTCATAGTTCGAATTGGAATTTACCCTGATCACTTATATGGTGTCATCGATGATGGGTAGTGTGTGGTACCTGGATAGTGGAGCTTCTTTCCACATGACCAATAACAAAGATCTCTTCAATAACTTGGAGGATAAGTGGTGGGCCCCATTATTGTAGCAATAATGCTACAACTCCTGGAACTCCCTTATTTAATTTTATCAACCCGGTAGTTCGTAACAAACTTGGAAGCGACGGTGCTGTATGCACAAGTACTAGCTCTTGCCGCAGCTGTCACTTGGTCAGCTGGCACAAGTCCGCTAGGGGCTTAAGCCAACCTCTATGAGCTCTTAGAAGAAGCTTTTTAACTGATGGATGAAAGCTAACTCAAAGGAAGCTAATCTACTTGCGGAAAGAAATTGAAAGCCAAAAAGAAACGCAAACCCTAGCAAACCCTAATTTTACCAACTAGTCCTACTGACGCAAAGGAGAGCATGAAAACTACTGAAAGAGATGCCATTACTTCTATGAAGGTAAAATACATGTGTCTAGACTACCTCTATCTGAAGAAAACATCTTTTTGTATTTTTGTTCAAGTTATTAAAATTATCATGCATGTGCTTTTAACTAGTTTTTTACTGTGCAGAGGTGGATCAAGGAGGAGAAATGCTTGGGAAAGGTTGGGATGGTACAGAGAGGGCCTAAGGGGTCCCTAACACCCTTCCAGAGAGTTTCACAGAGTTTGGCTATCAAGAAACCTCATTCGTGAGTTTCTACAGGAAGTCTGCAGGGGTTCTACAGGATGTTTAGGATTTCTACAGGATGTTCTGTAATTTTTCTACAGGATGTTCAGAAATGGGGTTTTGAAGCATGGGTGGAGGAAAAAAGGTGGAGGAATGAGTATGGAGGTGAAATAGGGGTGTAGGGGAGTTCAATACTTGGAGGATGGAGTTGAGGAGTGGCGTAGATGGTGAGATCTATTCAAGGAGGGATGAAACGATGTTGCACAAGAATATGAGAATCATGGAAAAGTAAGCGAATGAGGCAAATGTAAGGTAAGGGTTCTAATTGAAGGGTGAAGCAGGTAGGTTGGATGGAGTATGGGCAGGTAAGGAAGGATAACAGGGACTTTGCAAGTGGCTTTTCAAACTAAACAAACAAACACTTATAAAACCTATGACCTAGTTACTTCACTCTAATCTGACCTAACAGCAAAAGGAAATGAACAGAAGTTTATTTGCAAGGAAACCATGTGAAACAACTATGCAACTAAGCAATCATAAACCTAAACATGCATCCAAAACTGATATCAAGTTCTGCAAATGAGATTCGAACACTAATAATTGCATGGTGAAGCAAAGAATGTGTTTTTGTGGGCAGCAAGGTTACATTGGTCCCAGCTCATGATTCCACTGAAGGGGAGGTGAGATCCAAAGTACTTGGTAGCCTTTTTCTGAATATATTCCCTGTGATTAACCTATCAAGTAAATCTGAACATGAAGAACCTTTTTAATCATCGAAAGCAACCTAAATAACAACACAATATTTAAATCTAAATAGTAGATTTTATTCTAAGAATGCAGCAAAAACACATAAAGATAAACAAAGGAGGTACTGGGCACTTGAGATGGGCCCAACCCCAAGAGCTACAGCCTCCTAAGAGAGATTTAGAGCTGGTGCAAAGCTGGATTCATCTTTATTGAGCAAGAAAAGAAGAGTTACATCAAAACTGTCCACAAGGAGAACTTGAAAAAATGAGCTGAAAGCAAAGCTAATCTACTGCCTAAAAATCGAACTACAAAATGACTATAAAGTGACTAATTACTGGCTACAAAATGACTAACCACTGGCTAACTACTAGCTAACAAAAAAATGACTAACTACTAGCTAACCCAAATGAGGCCCTAAGCCTTCTTATTTATACAAATTGAGGACCCCAACAGTCCTCCTAAACTTTAGGGACTCGGCTGCCCAAAACTTGTAGTTAACAGCAGTCCTACTTGACTTGCTTGGCTGCCCTTGTGCTAATTGATTTGGTGGCCCTTGAACTCCGAGCTGATGGTGGAGAATTCGAGGTAAGGGCCCATAAATGAAGGGAACACCTTCCTAAAAATACTCTCCACGAATTTGGCTGCCAAGTGCTCATTTCAACCATTGACTTTGTCTCCAAATTGACCAAAAAGGCTACACAAAGCACCCATTAGACTTGTTGGCATAATGACTAACCCAATTCACTCTATTAGCATAAATATAATCAAAAACATGCAATAAACTAATGAGAATGGTGGATTAAGTCGAATTAGGAGGTTGAATGAGCCCAAATAATTATCCATTTTTGGGGCTCATCAATAAGGACCTCCAGATACATATTGAGATGGGTTATGATGGGAGGTATAGCGTTACTTGCATCTGTATAGTTACCTTTTAGAGGGATTCGGGTTCTCCCCTCACTTTGTGAGATGTTATGTATGTTCATAGTTTGAAGAAGAACTTAGTGTCTGTTGCCATGCTAGAGGATAGAGGCTATGATGTGATATTTATTAAGGTAAATGTGTCACATAACCACAGGAAAGGTGAAGAGTATAGGGGTTCGAGTGAAGAACCTCTACAATTTGGAGGTATAAGATTGTGTTTCCTTGAGCACTAAAGAAGCTAAGGTACAAATATGAGACATTAATGAGCTGTGGCATGAGAGATTGGGTCACTTGCACCATGGCGCTTTGAAGATCATGTAACAAATTTCTACTGGTCTTCCCAAGGCTACACTAGAGCAAGTAGACACATGCAAAGGGTGTACACTAGGAAAGTACACCAAATATTCCTTTCATGACAAAGACAATCAAGCATAGGCCATCCTCGATCGAGTTCACTCATATGTATGTGGACCATTCTAGACAGCATCCATGGCTAATCACAGGTATTATGCGATATTTGTTGATGATTTTTCTCGTAAGTGTTGGATTTCTTCTTGCAGAAGAAAGATCATACTTTTGCTAAGTTTTGTGAATTTAAAGCACTTGTTGAGAAAGATACTGGCAAGAAAGTTAAAGCTCTCAAGAGTGGTAATGGTGGAGAGTATGTGTCAAATGAGTTCAAAAACTTTTGTGCATCAAAAGGCATTCGACGAGGGTTTATAAAACCTCAAAACCCACAGCAGAATGGGGTGGCTGAAAGGAAGAACGTGAGTATTGTGGGAGTGGCATGAGCAATGTTACATGATCAGGGCCTACCATTAAACTTGTGGGATGAAGCATGCAACACAACTGTTTATTTGCAGAAGAGAAGCCCTCATCCAATTATTGGGGTGAGTACACTACAAGAGGATTTTTTCAGGGAAGAAACCAGGTGTGGCACTCTTTAGGATTTTCGGTTCATCAGTCTACTACCATGTAACCAAAGATGCATGGAAAAATCTTGAGCCAAAAACAGAGTTGGGAATATTTGTGGGGTACATTGATACACCTCACAACTATCGGATATACCTACCAACCAATAGGATGAAAGTGGTTCACATAGATCTAAAATTCGATGAAGAGAAGGCCATGAGATGTTCCCTTGAGAGGGAGCTGCAGCTAGATGTAGTTGAGGATATTTTAGCCTCAAAGGAGGAAGCTCAGGATGATGTGGAGTAGCCACATGTAGAGGAGCATGGAGTGGAGACACCCACTCATGCAAAGTCTTCCATAGATGGGAGAAAGCACACTAGAGAGGCTCACAATTTATTACATGATTCTAGAGAGAATGTGGGAGCGCCCACATCACAACGCAAGCAAAGGAGGTCACAAAAGAGGTACACTGGCTACATGGCTTTGGTGAGCGAATGTGTAGAGATTGAGCCATCCTCCTTTGAGGAAGTGGTGCAAGTACCAGTTTGGGTTGATGCCATGGTTGAGGAGTATGACTCCATTGTCAGGAACAATGTTTGGTATGTGGTCCCAAGATTGGCAGACAAGTCAATGGTGAGTTCTATATGGCTTTACAAGGTAAAGAAAGTAGTGGATGGTAGTGTGGAGAAACACAAGGCTAGGTTTGTGGCCAGAGGGTTTTCTCAGATGGAGGGGATTGATTATGATGAGACTTTTTCTCCTGTAGTGAGGTACTCATCAATCATATCCATTTTAGCACTGTCAGTGTAGATGGGATGGAAGATACATTAGATGGATGTAAAGACAACATTCCTCAATGGCATGATTGAATAGGAGGTGTATATTAATTAGCCTAAAGGATTGGATACATTCACCAGAGAATTTCATGTGTGCTAAATCAAGTGAGCACTGTATGAACCAAAAAAATCACCCTGTGCTTGGTACACCAGGATCGATAGCTATTTCACTGGGTTGGGCAGCACCAAAATTGAAGGAGATGTGAATCTTTACCATATTGTGGTTGAAGGTAAATTGTTGATTATTTTTTAATATGTCAATGAGTTGATTCTGACAAGTGATGATAAGATGATCAAGTCTTGAAAGAGAGTTCGGAATGAAGGACTTGGGGCTCATGTATTACTTTCTAGGGATGGAAGTATGGCAAGGAGATGAGGAACTGTTTGTCTCTCGAGGAAAGTATTCCAACGAGATACTCAAGACGTTCACATGGAGAGCAGTAAACCCATGGAGACTCCTCTAGATGGTAATTGGAGAAAGGAGGATGTTACTTCTAGTGAAGTAGTGGATGATACTATTTACATGCAGCTTGTGGGTTCACTCATGTATTTGGTGAACACATGACCGGATGTGTTATGCAGTTAACCAGCGTAGTCAAGCAATGGTTAAGCCAACCAAGTTGTATTGGAAGGAAACCAAACATGTGTTGAGATACATCATAGGCACTACTTAGTATGGTCTTTGGTACAAACACATAGAGGGAGTGAATCTTCAAGGCTTCACCGATGCAGATTGGCAAGGGAGTCCATCCGACAGGAAGAGCACATCAAGTGGGATCTTCAGTATTGGGTCGGCATTTGTTTCTTGGTACAATAGGAAACAAAGATCAATTGCACTCAGTTCAGCATAAGCAGAGTACATGGTTGTTAGTCAAGCAACTTATGAGGCTATCTGGATGAGGAATATTATTGTTGCCTTGTTTGGTCAACAAATGGATTGAACTGTGATTTACTGTGACAGTCAGTGTTGTATCAAACTCTCTAAGAATCGAGTTTTTCAGGATCGGTCCAAGCATATTGATATCCAGTATCATCAACTTCGAGATTGTGTGCAAAGGAGAATTATGTTGTTGGAGTAAATTCCCATAGAGGAACAGGATGAAGATATTTTGACAAAGGCTTTGTCAAGATGCAAATTCAAGTTTCACAGAGGCAAGATTGGGGTAGCAGATAATCCCTTTCTTGTTGAGAGGGAGTGTTAAAATAACAACAAGAAATCCTAATTTAATTTGTCCTTGAATTAAATTATGAATTAAATCAAATTTCTATTCTCATAGTAACTTGTAATAGTTAACTAAGTTAATTTCACTTAGTTGGCTTAGGAAATTCGAGTTGGAAGTCTATCTAGATTCATGTAGAGTGATCCCTAAATTTTAGGGGCCCAGGTTGAGTTCTTTTGAGTTGTAATTAATTAACTCAGTCTAATTGAGTTATAGTTAGTTAAACTAGTTTCAACTATTGGAAGAACTAGTAGGAAGTCTAGTAGCGGGGACAGGCAATAGTGCAACTTCACTGCTCCACCATTTAACTGAAGATTCACTCATAAATAACTCATGCATATCAGTTCATAGGAAGACCCAGTTGAGATTAGAGTTCAGGCACAGTTTACTATCAATTGTATAATTTTTTCCTAGTTGTACAGATGGTGCATGCAATTAGTTGAGGGCCTATGCTGGATTGCGTAATTATGGAGTGATAATTTCACAATTAAATATGGGCTTATTATCTCGGGAATTGAGAAAGGAATTAGGGGCTTGGAAGGAAATGGAATTGGATAAGTGTTGGCTTGAGCTAGTTGTAGAGCACAGAGATAGATTGTACTTGTGTAGGGATTGTTTGCGTTGAACAACCATTGTATTTTCTTCTCAAATATTCTAGTTAATACAATATAGATAGTTGGGGTTTTGAGCAGTTTCTTTCCCCAAAAAAATATTGTGTTATGTGTGATTGAAATTCTTCCTTTTCTGCTTATTGTTTTCATCAATCAATTTTGGTTTCTGCTAAAGAGTAGAGTAGATTCTTGTCTTGTGTTTTAGCATATCACATAAATTGTTGAATCTACAGTAAAAATATACACTATCCAAGGACTACAACATTCGACTAAAAATGTTGATTAAAGAGACACACTAGCTTGTTTTCCAAAAAAACGTCATTTAGGGCCTCAAAATGGCTCTGCAAGTTAAGCACCCAAAAAACTGCCAAAAGTAGTAAATTGTGCTACAATTAAGGAAACTAAAAAATGGAAAGAAACAATGGTAGGGGTCCAAGTGGAATAGGTTGGTGGCCATCAATATCCACTCAGATTAGTCCTCCCCCCTTAGGAAGCAATGGTCCCCATTGCCTTGAGTGCCTCCATGAGATGGGGAAACTTCTGCTGAACTTGGTCCATGATGCCACTTGCCTTGGTTCAAGAGTTGGCTAGCTTTGACAACCCAATACAGTTTGACCTTCTGTTGGTGAGTGTCCTTAATCTACATATCCATGATCCAATCAGTTGTGGCCTATTCCATGCAATATGGGTTTATTTTGGTGTGAGTTGTTCTACAATGTTAGATGTGTCCAATAATGGTGGAAAGTATGGCCGAAGGCAGTCTACATTGAACAATGGGTGCATGCCAAGGAACAGTGGAATGCTAAGCTCGAAGGCATTTTCCCCTACAACCTTGGTCATGGTGCATGACCCATATTGGAGCAGGTGAATCTTGCGGTAGGGCCTAGCAAGGCACTCCCTCTGCAAATGTAGCCAAACTTTGTCACCCACATAGAACTTGTGTGGCACCTGATGTTGATCATGTCATTGATTGTACTTAACATTGGCCATGTCCAATATGTCATGGACCTACTAGTGGATGTTCTCAATGAAGTTGTTAGCCCTTTCATCTTTGGACTGGACATCAGCGAAACATATCTGAGTAGCTGCAAATGGTATTGCCACATCAATGGGACATAGTGGCTGGAATCAACACCCCATCTGAAAGGGGCTATGGAAAGTTTAGTTATGGAGAGCTTTGTTGTAGCTTTGTTGGACATAGGGAAGGCTTTCATCCCATGTGTGTGGATGCCTCAAATTGTGCATGGTTATCAGTTTGGGGGTGGACATCCATGGACTTATTGAGCTTGGTATCCAATATTGCCTAGATAATTTACCAAAATGTACTTAGGAACCTGTTGTCCCAATCTGAGATAATGGATTTTGGGATTCCAAAGTGTACCCACACTTGCTCAAAGAAGACCTTAGCAGTGGCTTCTGCTGTGATACTCTTCTTGCAGGCCACCGTAATGGCCATCTTAGATAATCTATCGATGACCACGAAAATTAAATCATTTCCATGCTTAGTAAAAGGAAGGCCTGATAAGTAATCCATGGAGATGGATTCCCAAGGTCGACTAGGTGTAGGAAGAGGAGTATATAGGCCTTGATTCTTGATGGTTGGTTTGGAAATGGCACAAGTAGTGTAGGATCTGATGTACGTTCCAGCATCTTGTCAAAGTTTTGGCCAATAAAAATACTTCTGTAGCACTACCACTATTTTCTCTACTCCAAAATGTCCGACAACTCGACTATAGTGTGCCTCGCAAATAATTTTGGCATGCTCGCTTGAGGAACACATATGTGTCTCAGGTGGCATAAGAGTGTATCATGAAGGTGAAAATTTGGAACTTGCTTGCATTCTAGGAGCATCTTCTATGTGTTTCTAAATTTTGTATCCCTCTTGTAAATATGCGGCCACCCCGAAGTCTCATGCCCACAAGAATCGAGCACAATGATCAACACCATGACTGATGGTCAGCTGAGGTAGACTGCAACATTATTGGTGCTGCCCTTTGTGTACTTAATGTTAAAATGGAATTGTTGTAGGTATGTGGACCATTTCTGATGGTGATCGTTCTACAACTTCCCTTGTGTTTGTATGAACTACAAGGGTCGGTGGTCTATGTGGATGATCGTTTCCTTCCCCCGAATGTAATGCTTCCATTGTCGACATTTGCATAATGGAATACATATCTTTGTGATAGGTGGGATAATTTTGGACTGTGTTTGAAAGTATCTCATTGTGATATGCCACTAGATGTCCCTACTAAGTAAGAACTACACAAACAACATAATCGGAGGCATATGTATCAATCTCAAATGGTTACTACAGGTCTAGTAATGTGAGAATTGGTGCAGAGAAGAGGTGATGCTTCAACTCGGAAAACACCTTTTGTTGGGATTCAAACAAAAATAACTTTTCTTTTTCTCTACCCTTGGTGACTTGAATTAAAGGCCAAGTGATATGACAAAACCCCAACACAAACCTATGGTAGAAATTGACAAGATCCAGAAAGCTACGGAGCTTTGTTAGAGTGGTTGGGGCTGGCCAATCCTAAATGACTTGTATCTTGGATGGATCCACATGCACACCCCACTCATGAATTATGCACCCTAGATATTGCACCTGGGTCATACCAAAAGTGCATTTCTCCAAATTTGCAAACAACTTGTGTTGTCGCAGGGTTTGGAGGACCTGTCGAATATGGTGGAGGTGCTCTTCCTAACTCTAGCTAAAGATCAGGATGTCATCCAAATACACCACCACAAATGAGCTAGTGAAAGGTTGCGAGGGCATTCATTAACCCAAAAGGCATGACCAACCATTCGAAAATGCCCTCCTTGGATTTGAAGGCAATCTTCCACAAATTGGAGGGTTTAATTTGCACCTAGTGATAACCAAACTTCAAGTCCATATTGCTTAAATATTTGGGCCCCTTGAGCTGGTCTAGAAGGTCATCAATCCATTGGATTGGATACCTATTCTAGAGAGTGATCTTGTTCAATGCCTGATAGTCAATATAGAGTCTCTGGGTCCCATTTGTCTTCTTTACCAACATGATCAGGCTCCCATAGGGTGATGAACTTGGTTTGATGTGCCCTTTCTACAGCAACTCCATAATTTTCCTTTGGGTTTCATCGTTCTCCAAAATACAACATCGATAGATTGATCCATTGGGTAGCACAACGCCCGGGGTTAGATCGATGGAGTGCTTGACCTAACAATGTAGAGGTACCCTTGTGGGTGAGGTGAAAATGTCCCTGTACTCCTCCAAGACCTTTTCCATCTGTTGCTTCTATGTGTAGGAGCTCTATCTAGAGGTCGTGGCCACAATATTCATCTTTCCTTGAGGGCAAATCATAAGGAAAACAAATTTCCCAACCTGGGAAATGATCTTACTGCATTGTTTCATAGTGATCAAAGAGATGGTGGTAGGTGGTGCTACCTCTGGGATCTTGTACAAATTATTGCCCAAAGTAATAATAACACTGTGAGGTCTAGGCTCATACACAACTTGTTGCTTCCACAAGTATGGTTTTCCTAATAATACATCATAAACTTCAAGAGGAGCAATGTCACATAGTACTAGTCCGTGAAGGGATTGATGTTGTAGGGAAGGTGACATTGCTCTCTAACACGGATATCTCTGTGAAAATTTGGATGCCCAAAGTTCTACTGCAACAATTGATTAAATTTCTCTTACTTGTTAATTTCTAAATAAAGTTAATTACTGTTTCCTACAATAATTATCGAAACTAATACACTGTAGTCTACACCATTATAAATGGAAACAATAAACTGAAAAAGAAAGAGATGAAACACATCTACATAGTTATTTTTGGACAAATGTCCCCGGAAAAACCCAATGCGAGAAAACCGTTGTAGCAGTTGAGGGTTTTATTATTATGTAGTAGTAATTTCTTAATACAATCTCTGGATGGATTCCTGGAAATCCAGTTATAGATAATATCACTGACAGAGAGATTTTTGAAATTACCTCACACTATCACTGGAAGTCTTGGCTGATCCAACCCTTGAATGAACAGCCCTGGTTGCCTCTCGGTTGCCTCTACACAGTGTTTGTGTTAGCCCAGCGTCACGTTGTCTAGGAACTGTGTCATTCTTCCCAGATGATCAATTTTCCTTTGAGATTCTAACTTCTGCTCTCCCAGTCTCACACCCCAGCTTCCAGCTACAGAAATCAAACCTTCCAATAAATTTCAGACTCCCTCAAGGCTTTTGTGATGCCTCTAGATCAACCTATGCTACCTTTGCGTGGCCCTGCGTCAACCTCTCTGGCTCTGTGCTTCCTCTGTTGGATCTCTCTCTCTCTTCTCTGCTGAGTATTCTCTAACCGAGAAATATCTCCCTTCAGATACTATCCCTGCCCCTCTCTGCAAAATATCACTATCGAAAATATCTCTGGCAGTTGCTCTGCTTCAGAAAATCGAACTTCTAATATTCTCTCTATGTGTTCTCAAAGTGCCCCTCAAGCCTCTTCTTATATCTTTCTGTTGGAAAAACAATGACCCAGATTAACTTCTAGCTAATGGATTAGATAATTTTGGCTTTATCCTCATCTTCTTCTAGAAGTTACACCCACAGTTTAGATTAATACCCATTAATTATTTTAATTTCCTAAGTTTAGACTTAGGGTCCCATTAAAAATAATTAATTATTTTAAATAAACTGCCTCTTGGTGGAATGTCTCAAAATGATTTCTGGGTATTAGCGAATGCATGTGTCTAAGCCTCCCTGAAATTTTTGAGACTTAGATCACATCCGATGCTACTAGAAATTAACACTCCCTCCTAGCGACGAATGTGCTCTAGCAATGCACCTTGCGAAAGAATCACTTTGTTTTGTAACATCTACTTCTGTGCTGATGATGTCTGAAATCATGTCCACCAACTACTGTGAAAATGTTTCATCTGTACTTCTCATGACCTTACCACTTTCAATATTGCATCTGTACTGAAACTCCCTCTCAATTCTGCATCCATGTTGCTACTGACACTGCCACTGCCAACAACATCTACACTACAACCTTCTCCAACTATTGCTACTACTGCATCAACAACGAAAAAGCATCCCAAATTACTGAACTGGTGTTTAGTATGTTGCATCTCGTTGTTGGAGTTCTGATTGTTGATAGTCTCTACACTGACCCTTTGAATCCTCTACAATGTTGTTGACCTCTGCTCTATTCCATCTTCACTTCTACCAACTCTTCTCTACGTTGCTCAGTCTCTGACACTACTAGTCACTGCAACTGTCATTCTGACACTCCTCTACACCAACTGGCACTAGTTCATCCTGCTACTACTAATATGGGCTCCTGTGGAAAAGAATTGATCTGAGAGGTGGGCTCCTCAAAGATCCTGCCCATTTGTAGTCCTTTGGAACTACAACTCTAAATCTCCCCATCTCCCTCTTGGAGATGCTTGGGTTTTCATGGCGATCTACTCCTCGTCAATCTTCACAGCTGCAACCTTCAAATCATGCTTCTCATCTTTGTCCTTCTTCCAAAGAGGACACAGTGTTGCGTAGTGACCAAATTTGTAGAAATTTGAATAATATAACACTTATTCACAGAGATTATCCTGATTATACACTATTTGTGGAATGCATGCATAATACATAACCTCCTCTACCATTGATCATCAATTTGCGGAATTAAAAAACAATCGCATGCGCACATTGAAACATCAATCACACATATCAACACAGTATGTAATGGGGAAAGCATACAGCTGAAAACCCCCAACTATCTGTATATTATAATGATAGAGAAAATGTAACAATACATAGTACAATACTCCTCACAAGTACTCAGTACTATCTCCACATGCTACACACAAACTAGCTCAGATCTGAACAAGTCACGGGTTCAAATCTCCTCCACTGTTTGCCTGCCTCTACTGCACAATCCAAGTTGAGAATAGATCAGATCCAAGTTCGAATTCCCTTGGCTTGTGTTGTGCAATCCTCATTGGCAATCTCAATCAATGATTGTGCAAATCTCATGCACATGCTATAGTCACAACTGATAGTATTCTCACCCTTTCACCCACCTCTAACACTTGTCTCCACTGAACTGTCCATGCACTGAGTTAACTGATGTATTCTTTAGTTGATTTATGAGTTAATAATTAGTGAATTAATTAATAATTAATTCACATCACTGATCACTAGTATATTTGGCAGTTAGACTAAATACAACTAGTTCAACTAAGTCAAACTGCACAACTCCATCAACTCCTCAATCAACTCCACCAAACTCAATCACTTGAGTTCTAACTGAAGTATTTCCTTCTGGCAGTTGCATGTGCCACATCCGTACCTTGAACTGAAGTGCTGCAAGAGGATAAGATAATGTTTATAGTCCAAATATTATTAAGAGCTAATAATATTCGATTGTTCTATTTTTTGACTGGCAGTCTAAAAATAGACTCTGCCCATATGTCTAAAAATAGAGGTCCATCTATTTTTACCAACATGACCAATCATCCATAAATAACATCCTGCAACTCATAGACCATGATCCATATGTCTAAAAATAGACATAGTCTAAAAATATACTTTGTGCCAAAAATAGCCTGCGGGCCCACTTAGTGAAGGCGACTTCTTTTCACTAAGCTCCATCATCTTGTTGCATTTTCAACAGTCCCTCTCAACAAGATATGGATTATCTGCAAGCCCTATCCTGCCTCCGTGGTATTCGAATTTTCTCCTGGTGAGCACCTTCGTCAAGATATCAGCATCTTGATCCTCCTTGGGAATGTATGAAAGTAACATGATTCTCCGCTACACACAATCTCTGATATGATGGTACCTGATGTCGATGTGCTTGGATCTATCATGAAATACTGGATTATCCGAGAGTTTAATGCAACTCTGGTTATCACAATAAATCACAGTTGGCTCCAAGTGTGATCCGAACAACCCGACTAGGATCTTCCTCATCCATATAGCCTCGCATGCAGCCAAACTTGTTGCCATATACTCGACCTATGCTGAACTGAGTGCCATGGATCTCTACTTCTTGCTGTACCAAGAAACTGCTATCAACCCAATACTGAAGATCCCTCCAGATATGCTCTTTCTGTCCATTGGGCTCCCTGCCCAATCTGTATCCGTGAAGCCACATAGCTTCACCTCATCCTCCTGTCTGTACCACAATCCATATCCCGATGTGCCTATGAGATAACGCAATACATGCTTGCCTGCCTTCCAGAAGAGCTTGGTTGGCTTAACCATAGCTTGTGAAATTTGGTTAACAGCATAGCATATATCGGGTCATGTATTGACCAGATACATAACCGACCCCACCAACTGTCGATAAATAGTGGCATCCACTACCTCCGCTGAAGTAGCATCCTCCTTCCTCCAACCTCCAGGAAGAGGAGTATCAACAGGCTTGCAACCATGCATGTTGAACTTCTTCAGTATCTCCCAGGCATACTTACCCTGAGAAACAAATAGTCCATCACTGTGCTACCAAATTTCCAATCCCAGGAAATAATTGTCTATCCATGTGTACCAAGCACGAGGTGCTTGTTTCAACCCATACAACGCTCTCTTGAGCCTACACCCATGCGACTCGCTGCTGAAGATCTCGAAACCTTCGGGTTGCTCTATGTACACCTCCTCCTCAATGACTCCGTTGAGGAACACAGTCTTTACATCCATATGATGGATGTGCCACCCCATCTGCACTAAGAGAGCAAGAATCATCCGTATGGAAGAATACCTTGCGACAGGTGCAAAGGTCTCCTCATAATCGATCCCCTCTATCTGTGAGAAGCCTCGGGCAACAAATCTTGCCTTGTACTTCTCCACACTCCCGTCAGCTGCCTGCTTCACTTTGTAGATCCATCTCGAACCCACCACTGATTTCCCCTCCGGTCTTGGGACAATCTCCCATGCACTGTTTCTGACAACCGAATCATACTCTTCCACCATGGCATCTACCCATGCGGGATCCTCCACAGCTTCCTCGAAAGAGGATGGGTCAGTCACGACACATTTTCTCACAATAGCCATGTATCCAGTGTACTGATCAGGTGACTGTCTCTGTCTGCGCTGTGCTGTAGGTGGTCCTACAACCTTCTCTACATCTTGAGCCAGTCGCTCATCTTCTGTAGTGTGTTTTCACCCTCTGATGGTTGGCGCTGCATGAGTGGTCTCTTCCACTCCATGAACTTCATCTTGTGGCTGATCCACATCCTGAAGCTCATCCTTAGGAACTAATAGCTCCTCATCTGCATGCAAGTGTGGCTCCCTCTCAAGCAAACACTTCATGGATTTCTCCTCCTGCAATTTGATATCCCATCGCACAACAGTCTTGTGACTATCTAGCAAATACACACGATAGTTGTGGGGCGTATCAGTGTACCCCACAAATATCCCAACCTCTGCGTCGACTCCAACTTCTTCCTGGCATCCTTCGGCACATGCATGTAAACAGGAGAACCAAAAATCCTCAAATGGGAAATATCATGCCTCTTACTAGAATAAGCCTCCTTGGGTGTACTCATGCCAAGTATCTTGTGAGGACAACGATTCTGCACATATACTACAGTATTGCATGCCTCCACCCACAAGTGAAGGGGTAGGCCGTGATCATGCAACATCGCCCATGCAGCACCCACGATCATTCTGTTCTTCCGCTTAGCAACCCCATTCTGTTGTGGGTTATGGGGAGCTATGAGCTCTCTTTGAATCCCTTCTACGTTGCAGAAGTCCTTGAACTCGCCATAGATTAATTCACCACCATTTTCGCTCCTAAGAGCCTTCACCTTCTTCCTTGATTCCTTCTCGACCAGTGCTTTGAACTCACAGAACTTTGAGTATGTCTTGCTCTTCTCCTGCATGAAGAAGATCCAGCATTTTCGAGAGAAATCATCAACAAAGATCACATAGTACTTGTGCTTTGCTGTTGAAGCTACTGAGAAAGGTCCACACACGTATGTGTGAATTCTCTCAAGGATCGTCATGGCACGACTATCCTTCTCGTGAAAGGTGGCTTTCACAAATTTTCCCCCTTGCACTGATTTGACTACGCAAGAGTGCCTTTAGGAAGCCCAGTAGAAATCTACTGCATTATCTTCAAGGCTCCATGGTGAAGGTGGCCCAATCTCCGATGCCACAGCTCGCCATCATCTCGGCTCACCAATCCTTCTACCTTGCATGCCATTGCTGCGCAGGAAAGCCTTTCCCTCGCTGAAGACAACATCATATCCCTTGTCTTCTAACATCGCCACAGAGATAAGATTCTTCTTCAATCTTGGAACATGCATCACTTCCTTCAATACGAAGGGTTTACCAGACTCCCTCTCAAATGAAATGGTACCGATACCGGTCGCACTGTATCTACCATCATCGCCCATGTCGATGTGCACTCCAAGATCTTTCTCATCCAGATCAGAAAACAAATCTCGATCTCCTGTCATGTGAAAAAATACACCATTTTCCAAGAACCATACCGATCCCATCACACTTGATACCAAGCATGCGATCAGTGAAAAATCCAGCTCAAACTGCGAGGCTAAAGCCTCTCCTGCTGCAGATCCAGCAGCTTGCTTATTTTTCTTCTTCTGTGAACAATTTGTGGCATAATGTCCGTGCTGGTGACAGTGAAAGCACTTCACCTTGGACATGTCTTGCTTCTTTCCTTTCGCACCAGAATGAGAAGCTTTCTTGTTCTTCCCCTTCTTTGTTTTGGCAGCCAAAGCGCAATTTTCTTCATCAGATGCCTTTGATGAAGATCCGTCCCTGGTATTCCGCCTGATCTCCTCTTGAACAAGATCAGACCAAAGTCTCTCCCATCCTGGAAATTTCTTCCGACCATTGATAGAGTCCTGATAGGAATGCCAACTCTTCGGAAGACCAAGGAGAGCCAAGCTCACCAAGTCCTCATCATCGACAGTCACCCCCACACTTCCCAGCTCATTCCGGCATTGGGTGAACTTCGTGAGATACTTGGGCATACTGTCTCCTTTCTCACACTTAATGTTTCTGAGTTTATCCTTGAGCACCAACTTCCTCTGGTCGCTCTTGCTTTGGAATAAATCTGTCAACACTTTCCACATCAATTATGGAGAAGCCTTTCCATGCAGGCTGGATATAATGTGATCCTTCATGCCCTCCAACAGAATCCTTCGACACTTTGCTGTCTTCTTTTGCCAAGCCTCAACTTGAGCAGCATCAGTAGGCTTTGGAACCTCAGCATCTATGAACTCCTTCAACCCATTGTCATCTAACACCGCCTCCATCCTGTCTTTCCATGCAATATAATTCGAGCTTCCTTCAAGGGCATACTCCAATCACAATCCGTTGAAAGACATTTTAACTTCGACACCAAGAAAACACTGCTGCAAATTCGAATTCCACCAGCTCAAAACTCAACCACTTCTGATCTAAAATTCGTGAGAACAAAGTATTTCTCGTACAGAGATTGACTGTATGGGCATTTACCGGATATCTCACCTTCCAAAAGAAGGATGAATCTAGAGGCTACCTAGCCCGATTACAGACTCTGCCTGAAGAAATAAAATGTAATCACTTTCTGAATAATAGATCTGATGATCAATTTCACTCTGATACCATGTAGAAATTTGAATAATATAACACTTATTCACAGAGATTATCCTGATTATACACTAATTCGGAATGCATGCATAATACATAACCTCCTCTACCATTGATCATCAATTTGCAGAATTAAAAAACAATCGCATGCGCACATTGAAACATCAATCACACATATCAACACAGCATGTAATGGGGAAAGCATACAGCTGAAAACCCCCAACTATCTGTATATTATAATGATAGAGAACATGTAACAATACATAGTACAATACTCCTCACAAGTACTCAGTACTATCTCCACATGCTACACACAAACTAGCTCAGATCTGAACAAGTCATGGGTTCAAATCTCCTCCATTGTTTGCCTGCCTCTACTGTGCAATCCAAGTTGAGAATAGATCAGATCCAAGTTCGAATTCCCTTGGCTTGTGCTGCGCAATCCTCATTGGCAATCTCAATCAATGATTGTGCAAATCTCATGCACATGCTATAGTCACAACTGATAGTACTCTCACCCTTTCACCCACCTCTAACACTTGTCTCCACTGAACTTTCCATGCACTGAGTTAACTGATGTATTCTTTAGTTGATTTATGAGTTAATAATTAGTGAATTAATTAATAATTAATTCACATCACTCATCGCTAGTGTATTTGGCAGTTAGAATAAATACAACTAGTTCAACTAAGTCAAACTGAACACAACTCCATCAACTTCTCAATCAACTCCACTAAACTCAATCACTTGAGTTCTAACTGAAGTCCATCATGCAATAGCTCAACTAACCCATAGGAAAAGTGTATTTCCTTCTGGCAGTTTCATGTGCCACATCCGTAGCTTGAACTGAAGTGCTGCAAGAGGATAAGATAATGTTTATAGTCCAAATATTATTAAGAGCTAATAATATTCGACTGTTCTATTTTTTGACTGGCAATCTAAAAATAGACTCTGCCCATATGTCTAAAAATAGAGGTCCATCTTTTTTTACCAACATGACCAATCATCCATAAATAGCATCCTATAACTCATAGACCATGATCCATATGTCTAAAAATAGACATAGTCTAAAAATAGACTTTGCGCCAAAAATAGCCTGCGAGCCCACTTAGTGAAGGCGACTTCTTTTCACTAAGCTCCATCATCTTGTTGCATTTTCAACAAAATTCACCACACATGAAGCATTTGATCTTTGAAACATCTTTCTTCTTCTTCTGTTTCTCCTACTGCCCCTTGGATACAAGGGTTGGATTCTCTTCCTCCTCCTTGGGCTTCGACCCATTGCTACTTCTTCTGTCAAGTTTACACTTGACCAATTCCATCCTCAACTCCTCTTGCTTAAGAGCTACCCACATTTCATCCTAGTTTGGCAAAGTTTCCCTACCCAAGATGCTCTAGACAAAGACTTTCCACTCCTCAGATACTGAATTTAGGGCTAGTCTTACCATCTCAAAACCTTGAGGTGTTGACCCCACATCTTCCATCTCATCTCAAGTCTCCCGAAGCTTTTCAAGGAATGGATCAATGCATCCCCCCTTCTACATCTGCATAGATCTCATATTCTGCTCCAAATACATCTTCCACTTCTCGGAAGATCCATGATATAGCGTCGACAATGCATCCCACATCTCCTTGGCAGTGTTTATGCTAGTGACATGACAAAGTATATGATCCTTCACTCCATCGAGGATCATTTTCTTTGTCTTTTCCATTTCTCCCTTATACTTATTGAGTAGATCTAGATCCGCGGGCTTAGCTACCACACTGTCGGCGTAGACTTTGAGAAAATTCTTATCCAGAAGGCATGACATCCTTGTCGTCCAAATCACATAGTTGGATGCCCCATCCAACTTATCCTAATCTCTCAATCCACTGGATGCCATCTATGCCAAACAAAATGTCAAATGACTTCCTCTCTCTCTTGTTGTTGCTCAGGAAATGAGAATTCAAATTCCCTGGCTAGGAATTCTCTGAGGAAGAAATTCCCTCAAGTGTCTATCTTCTTCCTTCTGACTTATTTTTTCCCAACAACTACTTGTAGAAAAACTGTGTCACACCAGAAACAACCTCTTTGCGAAAGTTATTGCACTGCTCCCTATGACACTGGAAAAATTCGATCTAGAATTCTTACCTCTTGGTCAACTCACTGAGAGAGATACCTTCAAAAATATTTTCCCTCCTAGACTGGACTGTGAAATCCCTCTGGGGATTTGATTTGACCTACACAGCACTTCTAACTTCTTTCTTTTCAGCATTGGGTTCTTCTAGATCTGCTCTCTGGCTTCACTTGCAGCTCTAATACCATGTGAAAATTTGGATGTCCAAATTTCTAGTGCAACAAAACATTAAGTTTTGATGCATCTCGTTGTAGGGAAGTGTGACAACGTAGAGACTAGCAGCATGTGAAAATTTGGATCCCCAAATTTCTACTATAACAACTGAGTAAGTTTCTCCTACTTGTTAATTTATGAATCAAGTTACTTATTGTTTCCTACAATAAATATCGAAACTAATACACTGTTGTATACACCATTATAAGCGAAAATAAGAAACTGAACAAGAAAGAGATACAACACATCTACAGAGTTATTTTTGAACAAATGTCCCCGGAAAAAACCAATGCGGGAAAATCAGTGCTCAACTGAGGGTTTTATTATTATGTAGTATTAATTTCTGAATAAAATCTTTGGATGCCTTCTGAGAAATCCAGTTACATAAAATATCACGGATAAAGATATTTTTGAGATTACCTCACGCTATCACTGGAACTCTTGGATGATTTAGCCCTTGAATGAACAACCCCTAGTTGCCTTTGTGCAGTGTCTGTGCCAGCGAAAAGACACACTGTCTAGGAATTATGTCACTCTTCCTCGCTAATCGATTTGCCTCTGAGATTCTAACTTCTGCTCTCCTGGTCTCACACCCTGGCTTCTAGCTACAGAAATCAAACTCTCCAGAAAATTTTGGACTCCCTCAAGGCTTCTATGTTAGCCTACGTTGCCTCTGCATGGTCTTGTGTCAACCTCTATGGCTTTGCATTGCCTCTTCTGGATATCTTTCTATCTTCTCTATTGACTATTATTCGACTGGGAAATATTTCCCTTTGGATATTATCCCTGCCCCTCTCTGCAAAATATCACTATCGAAAATCTCTCTGACAGCTACTCTGCTTCAGAAAATCGAACTTCTAATCTTCTCCCTCTCTGTTCTCCAAGTGCCCCTCAAGCCTATTCTTATATCTTTATGTTGGAAAACCAACGGCCCAAATTAACTTCTAATCAATGGCTTAGATCATGTTGCCTTGATCCTCATCTTATTTTAGAAGTTACACCCAATGTTTAGATTATTTAATTTCCTAAGTTTAGACTTAGGGTTCCATTAAAAATAATTAATTATTTTAATGAACTATCTCTGGGTGGAATTTCCCAAAATGATTTCTGGTTATTGGAGAATGCATGTCTCTAAGCCTCCCTGCAAATTTTGAGACGTATAACACATCTGATGCTACCAGAAATCAACAATATCATCCTTGGTGAAGCCACCCAATGGTGTACGGTTGTGGGTGTGTTGTGTTTGGTAGGCCCAACCACTTCATGACCTTTGCTGAAATGAGGTTATTTTGGCTCTCACTATCAGCAATGAACTGTAGTGGAGAACCCTTCACCCATATCTGTGAGTGCAAGAGTCGTTGCCCCTCCTCTAGATCTTTGGCTCATTCTTCTAGATCTTGGTGGTTGCAATGGTGACAATTGGCTTCACGTTAATAATCTAATTCCATTTGTGATTCTCCTTGTTGGGTTTTGACTCAAAATCCAAACATGCATATGATTTAGAAGCCTTCAGCTTAGCCACTAGTGACTGCTTGCCCTGACACTCACTTGTGTTCTGAGTGGGGCTCTCATCGAACTCACACCATTTTCCCGTGTCCTTATTTGTCTTTGTGGTGTTGTTCTTTGCTTGCAGCTTCAATGAGTTGTCCTGGGTCACCCGCCTTGGCTTTTTCCTTTGTTCTGTAATTTGGGGGCACCTTTTCCTTGCTTCGGATTCACAGATCCGAAGTATTGCTTCTTCTGTTTAAATTTCTACTCGATCTTGACAACGTATCGATAGGTCATGTCGAGCGATGAGATGTCCAAGAACTCCATCTCATTCTAGATGTACTTATGTAGACAGTCGCAGTACCTGAGCACTAAATTTTGCTTAGAATCCTTGATACCCAAATTCATGTGAAGGGTATGAAAAAAACTTGTAAACTCCAACACATCTTGGTCCCTTCCCTACTATAGTGTGGTCCACTTTATGTATTTATCCTCATAACTCTCGACGAGGTAATATTTCTCCTTGATGGCGTCCCAAAAACAATTCCAAATGGGTGCGGCTGAAAATAGTGAGGGTGCACTCTTGTCCCTCTTCTCACAGTAGGTTTCCCATTAGTCCTTTACGTCGGGGGCGTCTTTGAGGAGTGAAAAAGTAATCTTTACCCGGTTGGAAAAATCATGAATCGAAAAATATCCCTCTAGCAAATTTAACCATTTATCTACGACATCCGCATCTACCTGACCTTCAGATATGGGGATGTCAAAGTTAATTTGTACCTTAAAGGGTGTGGAGCTTCCAGAGTGGCTGCTACAAAGAGATGTGTCACCTGTGGTTAGTCGCAGAAGGATCTGGGCAAAGTTGTCCATCATCGCGTTCCTCTATTGCTCGAGGGATTCTTCAAGCAATATTTTGAAAGGATCTCTTGCCCCCTCATCTTTTTGTTCTTCCAACATAGGAGGCTGTTGAGGTTTGCGAGGCTGGTCTTGCAAAGGTTCAACCAGATTGAGCCCTAACTCCTTATACCCTAACCTCTTTGGGGACATGCATATAAATATAGAGAAAGAGCAGACTACTCTGATACCACTGATTTGAACTTAAACATGAATGCAACAAAATAAAGATATAACCATAAATACAAAATTACAGTAGAAATAACACTTCGTTTCATTAATATCAAAGAACTGAAATATGCTTGCATATAGAATAGAAATAAACTAGCTCAGGCAATGCTAACATATATCTAAGAAGAGATGTGGAAACTACATGCCTCTGAATAGTGTTACAATGAGTTCAAAGGCCTATTTATGATCGAGAAACAATGGAAAATTCTAAACATCCAAAAACCTAACCCTGCGAGATGAAGCACCAAAACTGTGGGCCCCGTTGGAGTAAATTGGTACATCAACTTCCTGGGGTCATAACTTTGGCATACAATCTTCGTTTGACGCGCATGATACCTGGTTAGAAATATATATTCAAGGACTACAACTCTCAAATGCAAATGCTAGTTAACATTCACAATTGCGTCATTTCCAAAAAAACGTAGTTTAGGGCCTCAAAACACCTTCGTAAGTTCAGGACCCGAAAAACTGCCAAAAATTGTAAATTGTGCTACAATTAAGGAAACTGAAAAAATGAAAGAAACAATGGTAGGGGTCCAAGTAGAATAGGCAGGTGACCATGAATATCCACCTAGATCACCATTGTTTTCAGTAGCAAGAAGAACAAAGTTCAAGAGAAAATCCTACAAGGTTTTTCTATCTAGAGTACTTGTTGCAAATCCCTTGCTCCCTACGTCACAAACTCTTCACAATGTCTTTGAGAAAGTGCTCAAGTGACCCAAGAAAAGTTACAATGCATTTTGGCACCTTCTAATGAGTATCCCATTGAGAAATCAATCAAATGAAAAGTCCTAAACTAGAATGATCACTAAGTGTCAATACATAGACATTATTTACTAATTACAATCTTTTAGACTAAGTGATTGGTGCATTCTTATAGCCATGAAAGGTTGAAATGCATCAATATTTTCCTTCAATGATTGATCTCAGTTATGCAAGTGTAAATCTATACTATAACATAACAAGAAGATATGAAATTGAACTGCAAGAGAATATAAAGCTAACACACATCCCTATCATTGAAAACTATCAAACCATTGTCCTTTAATATAGTTGCAGAGTTAGCTTAAATGATCCAACTCTCACTTCAAAGAAAATTTCATGTTGTATGACTCTAATTATTGGATATATTAGACCCATAGGATTTAGTTAAAAAGCCCAAACATGCATAGGAAATCTTAATCAGATGCAAAGGAATATAGACATAAGTTCTAACTAGATAAACCAATCCACAACAAATAAAAACCAAGACACATCATAGGAGAATGTATGATTGGTGGGACCTTCCCAACCACCGCACATTTCGTATGGAAGAACATAAATCACATGAAAATAAAACACAAACACATCTAAGGGAAATACTAGCAACATATTTATATTACTCTATTCTCGAACTACATCACTCGTAGAAATGCCCCAGTGATTATCTAAATATACCATTGTAACTTATATATTTTACATCATAGAGTGTGATTTCCATGGGAACCATCACCATGAATCTAAGTTGAACAAGAAGTAGGTAATTTGAATCCCTTTCAAATTTTAGAACTAGTTTGATTTCCCCTGATCTTGAATCATGTGGCCACACAGGAACCTGGTGAAGTTGTTATGTAGGGCCACAAACTTGGCTAATGCTCTCCCTCTTTAGCTTTTGGTTGACTACTGGGTTGAATGCTAGCCTACACATCCCTTGGTGACCATCAATCTGATTTGATAGGTGAGAAAGATTCACGATGATATGAAGAAATGAACCTAACCTAGAGAAGTTGTTATGTAGGGTCACAAACTTGGGTAATGCTCTCCCTCTTTAGCTTTTGGTTGACGGCTAGATTTAATGCTAACCTACACATTCCTTGGCAACCATCAATCTGATTTGATAGATGAGAAAGATTCTCGATGATATGAAGAAATGAACCTATGTCTCAATTAATTTCACAGGGGTACGCAATCATGCTAACCATGGAATCGAGTTACAAGAACCCATGTGCGTTATAGGACCTGACTTCATAAACTATCATTATTAGAAATATTATGGATTGAGCTTATTTAGTGCATTGAACATTCGATAAACAACAACAATTTACCTCATGTCCCCTTTTACATCATTTTCATTTTGATAATGAAAAAATAAGAGTTATTCTTCGGAAAAAATAGGGTCGGTAAGGGGTGAAAAAGAATTAATTTATAATAAGGATAAATTCGAAACCCCAACAATAATCAAACAAACATAAGCTAATACTAGCTAAACTACAAATCAATTGCTATAATCTTCATTTATAACCGGAAGTAATGTTATAACATTTTAGTATTTTCATGCCAGAAATAAATACATATAAATTCCGACATGGAATAGGGTTTGCTTATCAGATGCTCTGTTAGTGGTCTTTAATTTCTGGATGGATTCCTATGTCCTATGATTTTATTCATAGCCCACAGCTAAATTATAGTGTAGGGACAAAGCATTTCTTTTGTTTCCCGCGGTGGAAATTTAAACAACATTCAGATGTCAACCATTATAAGCCTACTATGAATAGGATGTCACCAACTTTCTTATGAATCGTCAAGCTGTGAGTAGGATGTAGCTAGCTCAATATGTAATATTGAATAGTATTATAGATTTTGTAGCACGCATCCCTGCCTCCGAATCTTAGCTTTGTATAAGTTTGAGCTATTAATTTTAAATATTATTTGGTGATAAGATTATAGTTAGTTTGGTATTAGTAAGTGTTGTTGCATGCCATTGTATTTAGATAAACTTAATCTTAGTTTCTTATAATAATCTTATTTTTTTAATTATATAACTGAATGTTATGTTTGCATGTTTAATTTTGGTGCATATGAAAAAATTGCTAGGTAAGCTACTTTTGTATGTATAATTTAGTTTCTAGAGTTTTGGTGTTTGGAATCTATTTGCAATAGTCTCACCATTGTTCTGTCATTCTAAAAATTAAGATTATAATCTTTGACAAGTAAAAAAGAAAACAATTGATTTCCCTTTTTGACACATAAAGATACAAATTATAAATATTGCAAAGTGCGACAGTGCTAAAGAATCTTTTTTCTTAGTACTCCACACTCTACACAATGTATAAACATTATAAAGATTATAACAATATACCCACAAATGCAGTTTAAATCTAATTTAGTAGATTAAAAAAATGTAGCTAATCAAGTCGCTCATTGTCCTTAGCTTTCATTCTGTGACTTGCTTTCTCGTGTTACAAACTATCTCGTTCATTTGTTGAGGAAATCTTGATGATGAGTGAAACACCAAAATGAAGAAATGTTGGTATTGTTTGGGCTAATTAATTTCTGCTGAGAGCAAGAGCTACATGTGGGTTGGTATTAGGCAACTGTAATTGTGAGCCTCTATCTGCTTGTTAAAGATTTCCCTTTGAGTTGTGGTAAATATATCGATGCTTTCCTATTGAATAATAGTGAAAGATATGTTGTGATGACATCAGGACATTTGTGTGTTTTATGATCCCTTATCATTTTATTGTGGTTTATTGCTATCAGGATTATGTTATGTATCTATGCAACATTCTCCACGAAGAATTTTGGATGAAATTTTCTCTGTTCATAATGCAACTGAATCTAGGACCTACAATAATTGCTTGCATAGCAAATCAAGTGGTAGTTAAAGTAACAAATCATGTGAAAGACAATGTTACAATTCATTGGTATGTTTAATAATTCACTGGCGAACATCTTTACTTGTTCTTTTCCTCTGATTGACAAACCACAACGTCATATTTTGTGGAAAATTTATAATATACATGTTAATTATCTGCAACCTGCCTATGATATGGGATGGTTTCAACGCATTCCCAAGGCACGCGATTCTTCAGATAAGATTTGCATGGGCGGATGGTCTTGCATATGTGACAATCAAATCACACTTCAAGACTTTCACGAAAATGGTACTTATAGGCATCGGTGTAAATTTTATCACTATAAAGAATGGAGATAAATAACATTTTCACGTTGCAATCCTATGTTTTGTGCTGAGTATCTCGTATTCAATAATAACTTCATCTCATATTTAATAAATTGAAATTATGGATATGGTGGTGGGTTTATGTTATGGGATGTATGTATCATGTATTAATAAATTGAGATTATGGTTATGGTGGTGCGTTTATGTTATGGGATGTATGTATCATGTATTCCATTAAATGATGCCTACTCACTTTCTCACTCATAACACATCTTCTCCACACTAAACTATAACATATACATCACAACACAATCCTATTAAAATATGTAAGAATTTTGTCCAATTCATGAGATTGGATGACTCATACCATTGTTAAATTCCTTTAAAATGTAACAAGATAGTCATGCCCTTATCAATGCTAATGTAAATTGACGTTTCCGTTTTATAATTATTAAAATTTGTATAATCATTATGCTACATTGACGTTTCCTTTTTATAATTATTAAAATTTGTATAATCATTATAGCATAATGTAAAATGTAGTAATACAAATTAATTGATGGTTGGTATTTTGAATTAACCATTTATGACATATGGTCATGTATTAGTGTGAAATAGTAAAAAAAATCATCTTAATTTTAAAATTTGAGTTAACTATTTATAATTTATGATTATTTATTATTGTGAAATAATAAATCAAAAACTTAGAAGGAATAACTTTCTTAAGGTGCAAATTTCTTTTAAAATTTAAAAATATTTGTCACCTTAAGAGGTTTGATCTTTTTCAATACTACTTTTATATAGAAAGGTTTGAAAAAATGATCACTACTTTAATTAATCAAATAATGTTACCTATAAATACATGTAGTGTTGTCTCAAGATAGGTAGACTATCTTGGATACACAATCACTTGGTTGAGAGAATATCTCAACCAGACACCAATCTAGGAAATAATTAGATCTAAACAACTCCTAAATAATAGGAACATACTCCTTCACATAGAATGAATCACAACTGAGACAAATAGGAATTATATTTTCCAAGTGGCCCCCTTAATGACTACTTTTCTCCATCTCAATATGCAAAGTCTATTTGTGGTCCTAATGTTTACAAATGTGATAAAAAAGAATATTTTTGCATCCATATTAAGGGACAACCATTTACCAAAATGCATGGGTGCCAACCGTTGTAAATTCCCCTCCATTATCTGCATACTTGTACCTGTACCTATAAATTCCCCTCCATCATGGTAATCATGGATTTTCTCGGATTACCCATAACCATGCTCTGGGTTTTATCTGCTTACCCTAAACCATGCCCAAGGTTTTGTCGGATGACCCTAAACCATGCCTATAGGAATCCCTTTCCACTTCATTCTCGCACGTGGTTTCTCGCTTACTAAAAACCGACACTGCAAAGTGGTTTCTCACTGACCACAAACCTGCAATAACAAAGTAGTTTTAAGATTACCACGAACTTCATGGAGGTACACATGCCTCATTAGGCTTAAATTACACACTCCAACTCATGGAGTTACCAGGTACATACTTTCCACCGACCACTACAAAACATTACATAGACTTGCTTACTAATACATGTATGTGACACATGCTACATGATCGTGAGTATATTCTACAAACTCATACAAACTTTCAATCATCCTTTAATCGTTGTTGTTGCTCTTTTACCTCATTTTTTGAAAATTTTCACATCTCAAGCATCTTTGTCTTTGTCAATTAAGTCTTGGAACTTCATGCTTAACTTATCATTTATTAGAGTAACCAATTCTAACAAAATAACTTCATATTAATATGGCTAATCACCATAATTTTTTTTCCCTTACCCAGACATACACAAACAACCATGCTTTACTTGAGTCATCCTTAAAATTGGATAAACGAAGAATATACCCTCTAAATGAGAAGTTCAATAGCTCTACCCTAAATGTAGGATCTTCCTTCCTTAATGTTCTATGGATAACTATCAATGTCTTTAATGCAACCAGTCATGAATTTTGGCCAGTCGTTTGGAAAGAGCATGTATACAATTAGGCCGCCGATCTAATGTGATCACTAGAAAAAAAAAATCTGACATGCCTTTCCTTTGGAAGACACTGGAGGACATGATTGGTGGATTTGACCACAACTACGTCTAACTTTGGTGGTGTCCTTCAATGCACCGTAGGATTTTCTCAAGCTTTGTTGCATCCACCAAATACTATATAGTGCGACTTGAATTTATTTAATGCAGCATCTTCCTCAAACAGTGCTTTTTCCCCAACTCGATATTCTCGGATGTAATATTAATTGGATATAATGGAGACACAGGTGAATGTATGTGCACAAGATGGACTTTGAATCCAGCAGTGTCTCAATCACATCATGCCGAATGAGTTCAAAATTTGGATGCCCAATCCATTTCCTGAGGTTATCTTTTGATCCGGTGAAGAAGTTGTCAACAACAATCACCTCATTGTTGCCAGATTCCATCAACCGATCTACCAAATGAGATCCAATGAAGCCAGCTCCCCCTGTCACTAGAATTCGTAGTTTTTCCTGTGAGGATTTCGAGTAACGTAAGGGCGAGGGAGTTGGAGGAGTCTTGGGAACCGTCTGAGAACTAGCATTGGTAGTAGCTCCATTTGATGAATCAGCGGCAACCATCGTCAAGCACTCTCGTCTTCTACCTGCAACAATATAGCACTAATCCTCTGATCCACAAGTGTAATCTAGAGATCTTACGAGGCCTTTAGAGTTATTATATATCAGATCAGAGGGAGGAATGAACCCCCTCCTTCCATAAGTCTGATTAGGCCATCAACCATGTCAGAAACGTAGCAGAAGTTGCGGGTCTGAGTTACAGGAGCTTGCATTGTCAGCTCTTCACCTCTGAGTGTGTGTCCAAAGAAATTGATAACCAGGGCGCCTGTGAGGTAGTCTGACACCACCCACTTCAGTTGTTGATGTATTGACTAGAACCTTGCATTGCATCAAACGAAGCATTACGAGCAACAACTTCAAAGTAAAAAAAAACAGGTATTTATAGGAACCAGCAGATCTAGCCAATTACGTAGCCATATCTCCTCAGCAAAGTAAGGTTTGTGGATATCCAATCGAATCCACCCTCAGATTCACATCCATGCTCACCAATTACGCAGCCATATCTCCTCAATAAAGTAAGGTTTGTAGACATCTAATCGAATCCACCCTCAGATTCACATCCATGCTCACCCTCTCATATATGAAGCAACAATCAGACCAGCACAGTCTGGACACAACGCCGTGTGCCACTTCGATCTACACAGTATACAACCTAACTATGAAACAGATCCACAACTTTGAAAATTGAATTCCCCAATACTGATCCTCTACGTCCTTTTCAACAACAGCGGAAAATGTACACACGGTTCTTTACACGCCAATGAATGGACAAACAAAAAAAATTAATTTTATCAAACTCTTTATTTCCCTAGGCCAAGAAGGCGCCAAGGCTACTCTGATACCAATTTCAAAAGTTGATTACTATTTTAATTAATCAAATAATGTTACATATAAATACATGTAGTGTTGTATTAAGATAAGTAAACTATCTTGGATACACAATCACTTGGTTGAGAGAATATCTCAACCAAACATCAATCTAAGAAACAATTAGAACTAGACAACTCCTAGATAATAAGAACACTTTTCTTTACATAGAAAGAATCACCACTGAGAAAAGTAGGAATTATATTTTCCAAGTGAAAGAGACATCATAAATTTACCCCATGTTAAACATGGAAATATTATACATCTCCTCAATGATGATGAACTTTTTATTTTCAATTTCTTTATACAATATACATAATTGGCATTGAAATATTTTACTTAACATGAGCATTAAAATATTTTATTTATAGTACACTGTCAATAATAATTTATTATTATTATTAATATATTTTTAAATACATGTCTCCATTATACTAGAAGTATTTCTATATATTTAATATATCTTTATCTATTTCTCATTGATTTTGAACTATTTTACTTAATGTGCGCGCACACACACACACACATATATATAGCTCAATCATATAAATTAAATGTCTAGTAAATTCCTACATGCATCGAAACACTTAGTGATCTACTTGCAGATTTGAAAAATTGATTAAGAGAATCACATAACAAAGAAAAGAGGATAACAAAAGAACTATGGAAACAATGTCATCATTTATTTTATTTTTTTTTCACTTCTGGTTCACGGATACCCGGGTCAATGGGTAGCTCCTACATCCAGGGTTGTTCAACACTGAATGGACGCACCCGAAGGCATCAACACCCCTCGGCCTATTTACTGACCTAACCCCAAGAGCTTTCGGGATTCGACCCTGTGACCTCCCATTGGCGAGGCACTTGATTTGACTGATTGAGCTAACTCTTGGGACTACAATGTCATCATTTATTATAAGGGAGAGAAGGGCATTTTATAAACAATGAAAGCATTCTCCTTATTTTTAATTTTGTAATTACAAAAGATATTGTATAAAAATCAAATAAATTGAAATGTTTCCTTCTTTCCTAATTTTTTAGATGTTTTTTGTCTTTTCTACTCTTAGATGTTTCCAGAGAAAGGAGTGTGCTTTTTTTGGGTTCCCAATCAGTTAGAAGCTTCTAATTTGTGTTCCTATCTTGGTTGCCCAATTCATCCATGTTTAGAACAGGAAGCATCCTTGCTTCCTCCACCAAAATAGGGAGAGTGTGTTGCAATGTTTCAATAGCCATCCATTTTGCCTATGCTGGTGTGTGTCCCTTCTAACCAACTAGATATGATAAATAAGGTTGATAGCATGTATTCCTTTTCCTGGAGTTAAGAATTGTATCGTTGAGTACAGGAGGCTAAAAATCTAGAATATTATCTATCGGATGACGAACTGTAATAGATTCCTCATGGAGAGGTGGTTCAAAGAGCTTGATAATATTAACATTAAGCACATCGGGGATGCCAAGCTGGGAAGGCAAGTGCAAGAGATATGCATTGTCGTGAATGCGTTCCAGAAAAATATATGGGTCATATTACAGAGGGTGCAACTTATGGTGGTGGTCCTTGAAGTGTTGCTTGTACAACAAGAGCCAAACACATTCTTTAGGTTGAGAAGACAAAGGTGTTCGTTGCTTTTCATGCCTCTGTTTGGCGCAATCTTGGGCTTCCTGCAAAGAAGCATTTACTGGAGTTTGGTTTTCAGATATGGAGTGTATGAAATGTTGAGTTGACTTTTGTTCCTGTTATTGATGTGCAGACCCAAAAGGGGTGATAATTAGTGGAATATTAGAGGGCGCACTTGGTTGAAACCCAAAACAAACCTCAAAAAATAAGAAACTAGTTAAGGAGTGTGTGGTCCTATTGTAACTATACTGAATGATGTGAAAATATGTATCCCATAGTTTGTTCCTGGAAAAATAATTGTGAAGGGAGTGAACCAAAGTACGATTGACAACTTCAGTTTGTCCATCTATTTGTGGGTGAAAAGCAGTGGAGAAACAAAGTTGGCAACCCAACAAAGACCAAAGAGTACACCAAAATGTATTGAGAAAATGAGAGTCACAATAAAAAATAATGCTATTTGGCAAACCAAAGTGTGGCCAAACATGTTTGAAGAAGATTTATGTGGTCTGAGTAGCAGAGGTAGTCTTATGACAAGGAAGAAATATATCCATCTTGGAGAAACGATAGACCACTACCCAATAAGCATCATGTTTTTGAAAAGTAGTAGGAATACCACTTTAAAATTCCAAGGAAATGGATTCCCACGGATGAGAAGGAATTGGTAATGACTGATACAAACCATGCTTATAGTTTAAGGGCTTGTTTTGTGAACAAAGAAAACATGTTTGAATGAATTTTTCCACTTTCTTGTGTAAGGCAAGCCAATAGAAGTGGCGTTGATTATTGAGAATGGTCTTGGCTATGCCAAAACTTCCTCCGCATGAAGAGGCATGTGCTTCACAGATGAGAAGGAGACAATCATCAGATTGTGGCACACATAGTTGGTTAAGTTTATATAACCAACCATCACAAATGGTATAATCAAGAAAGGGAGTTTGTTTTATGACTGTAGGTTGTTGCAGAGCTTCCCATATCTCTCGAAAGGACGGATCTATTGCATACATATCTTTCTAGGCATCATATGCAGCACAATGCACCTCTAGAATGTGTAGAACCTGAGTAGGTGTTCGACTTAACAAATCGACCATTTTATTTGTTGTCCCCTTCTTAAATTTAATCACCATATGGAATTGTTGAATGTAAGATGCCCACTCTAGATGGTGTTTCTCTTGAATCTTGCGTTGTGAGTTGATGAAAATCAGTGGATGATGATCTGTATAGAGGATGGTCTCTTTTACAAGAATGTAATGACGCCATTGCTTCAAAGCTTGCATTAAACTGTAGAATTGTTGAACATCAGAATTACCTTCCCCTTGACATTTGTTCTCACCTTTTTCTCTCATTTTCTCATAAGGCTACATATCCAATCAATGATAAATGCTAGGTTTTGTCTTAGGAAAGCATTAAAATGATCACCATATTACATTTTCATGTTCTTGCTATTTTAATAGATTTTTGCAAATTAGCTACAGTATGCAGCCTATTCTGCAGCTAAATGTGAGTTCCATAGCTACTCTCTTGGTTTGGTAGGTTACATGTGTCAAGAAAAGAACTGGGCCACATGGAAATTTCCAGAATCATCTCCACATGGATTCTATCATATTCACTCGGTCCAGATTGACAGAAAAGCATGTCTAAAGTCATGGTCAAAGATGGATTCAAATACGTTATCTAGAAGTAGTAGGACCCTTGATTTGCTCTTTCGTAGCTAATGAAGAGTCTAACAATTCAGTTGAGGAGTTAATTCGGATTAAGCCACCTGTAGCTGATCAAAAGTTAAATAGTCCTATTACAATTTGAATTAAGCCACTTGTAGCATGTTTTTCTTATAAACAGTCATGATAGATTCGAATTAGCCACCTATAGCAAGATTTTCTCTTAGACAGTTATGTTATTTTCCTATAAATATCGGTTGAATGAAACCGAGAAGTAGTTAGAAGCTAGAAGGAATTACAGGCTTTTTGTTAATACTTTGTATTCAGACTTCGTTTTGTTCATAATACAAACTTCGTTTTGTCAATGGTGGTTTAAAAGTGCATCTTTAACTAGCTAGCATCCAGCCACATCAGTTGCAGAGGGCCCTTGCACTGAAGGAGGTTTTTCACTTGTTGTTTTCAGTTTAATTTCTATTACTCTGTTTTCTACAAGTCTGTTTTCTCTAATTTAGAATAATATTTCATTTTAGTTTGTAACCAATAGTGTAAGGATAAAATCACAACTGTGCAGTTTTGTTCTTTTGAGATATTGTATGAAAAATGACTAAATGAAGATTGAAGTAATAAGAATACACAATTGCTTAGTTTCTTACTGTTTTGTTACTCATTTTCTTAAACAATGTAAACTTTGAAACGGGAACTATAAACTCAAAACTGGAACTCTGGCCAAAAAACCCCGAAAAAACATCAAAAACAGTGCTAAAAATGAAAAGTGTGTATACTGGAACGATGTTTTTATTTTTTAGGCGTCAATCTTGAACATGTTTTAAAAATGGTAGTGACTACGAAATTTACTATGAAATTTTCGTGCAAAATATAGCTTCAAAACAAAAGTGATGATATTGGAACAATGATATTTTTTTTAGGGTCAATTTTCAAAATTTTTAAAAAATGCTAGTAAAACCAATTTTTTATGTGCCAAACAAAGTTGTTTATGAGGAAAAAACACATTAATGTTTTTGGTAGAATATCATTTTTCTTTCCTAAGTATAAATTCAACATGTTTTCAACCATAACATGTTAGATACAAAAGAAATTGAAATTTTTTCAGCTATAAAAATAAAAAATCATGACATTATGAACAAATTACATTACTAAATGAATTCAAAAGTCATTATTTGTATATTGAATAAAACATACATTATATCTCTAATTTAATATTGCATTGTAGATATTTTAAACAATAAAATTTAACATAATTAAGACATATAATGCAACAACATAAAAATGCCTCATAACTTCTCATTTAACACCATATGGAAATCATTAATTTTATTTGAAGATACGATGCATACATCAGTTATATAAACTGTCTTAAACAATTATTCAAAATCACTCATATTTTCTTGCACACCATCAGAATTCACATCTTCAGATGAATGACTAGATGCTGATGAAGATGTTCCATATTCTTCTCTTTCACCAACTAGTGCCCCATTTGAGTCCACATGCATGCCCAACATTTCAAGTTTCAAAATTCTTCTAGACCTGTGACTGGTTTCAGCAGACTCACATCTCAACACTGTTCCTTCTGGTAACAACCTTTTCAGAATCGTTATCGTCTTGAAGCGAAGAGTTCCTCCCTTTGTTAAATTGAAGTCATAAACAAGTACGACAACATCCTCCAATTTTAATATGTTCGTGCGGTGGAGATTTATATTTGTACCCTTTCTTTTTCTCTTTTCGCCATTTTTTTTGCCAACTACCATCTCTGGCTTATACACACCATTGAATGGGTGTGTATTTGTGGCATACCAATGTACTTCAACACTTGTAACATCCTCATTTTCTATAAAGACCTTTATAACTTTAGCAACCCATAATGGATAGCCATTGGGATCTCCATCTGCTAGCACTGCAATCATGCAACCCTCCTTAATATCCTATACTGAACCCCTATAAAGGTCTTCCATGGCTTCACATTTTGCACGAGATCTTCTGGAACCAATATACATCTCTCTTTCCGCTGCCTGTGAAGAATTAATAATACCTTGAGATTGTTGTTGTTCAAAAATGTTTATTTCCTCATGTTCATTCGACACATTTTGTGGCCAAATAAATGGATTTTTCAAACGTATATCTTCATTTGTTGTTGTTGAAATGATATCACTTTGATTATTGAAAAATGACTCACACCAAACTGAATCAGCAATGTCAAAGTACTCATATGTATATCTAATACATTTTTTAATTTCTTCCAGGCAATCAGAATAATTTATATCTCTATTCTGTCTGCGTGCATTCTGAACTTCACCAACTGATTGTAATAACAATATTTTTGATGCAAATATTGGATGATCTAGAATGAACTTCAAAAATTGCAAACCTGATGACGGTGCCCATTCTGCAGTAGTTGAATACTTCTTGCCACATATTAGTGTTTTCCCATCAATTTTTTTGATACGAAATTGATGTTGGAAGCTAATGTCATTAAGTTGTTCAATGCATTTCCCCTCACCATATGATCCCAGAATAAACCTTCGCATGTCAACAATTTCTTCCAACACATCAAAAGTAGGCTCTGGCATGTATGATTTCTTAATACATTCAATTAGTGATGACAAGCTCCCAACTTCCTTCCTCCTCAATGTGACTGAAAAATGACTGAACATTTGATCAATATGGTCATGAGTGTGCCAAACAAGAAGGAAACCAACCTTTACCTTTTGAAAAATTCTCAATTCAACAAGCATATTTAAATATCCAAAAACAACCTGATTTTTGTTTTCACGGCAAGTGTTGTCCAATTGTAGATACAAAACTTCAGGAAGATGACCAGAACAATGAGAAATCACATCATGAATTATGGTTATGGTCATATTTGCATCATTATGAATATTTTAAGTTGTGAAGTACACCCTTGGCAACATTTTCCCATTGAAGACCATATAGCCGACCAAGTGAAACTGAATAAAATTTTCCTCTTGTAAATTTTTGGGTGTGCGAACAAAATGTGGTAAAAGTGTTTTCTTCTGGTCCATACCATCAATTATCAAACCCAAATATTTATTTGGATTATCATAACACTTCTTTCGATGCTTGTAAAACTTCTTCCTTTCGTTTGTTTGTTGTTCATGATGATCCTGAAGTTCTTTGACAATTAAATCTACACAACATAAAAGAAATTCATTAAGAAATATGTTTTCATAGTTGATGACTATACAATTTTAAAAGTTAAAGTTATGAATGCTTACCTATTTCTAACCCTTCACATTTGTCCCTTTTTGATTTAAGACAAGCACATGTACTGCAAATCCCCATCCTTGTCTTCTTAGGAATACAGACATTGTTGAATTCTTTCTTCCATACTTTCACAAAATATTGATATGTAATAAACTGGCCATGTCCCTCAGCACCTTCTGCATGTTCTTTGTATAAGTTGAAGATTTCTCGTCTTGAAAAATTATCTGTAATATGTATTGTCTCTCTATTTGGCATACACTCTCCATGCTTTGAAAAGAAATCTTTCATCCATGACATTGCAGTATTTGATAATGACCCAAACTGTCTTTTATGACATATTTCTGAATAAAATGTAGGATCCTTTTCCAAATTTTCTTGAATTCTCGAGAGACGAAAATTCCCAATCAAATGAAACATTTTGAAAGCTTTTCTACAGATAAATAAAGTCCCAATATGATAATCATAACCTGACAATGTAGATTGCATGCACCCAACTAAATATGAATTTTGCATGCTTTTATTCATTGACAAATATCTCTTCTTGCTTTCTAATGCAAATTTGAAATCCATATGTTTCAAGCAATCTTTTTGGCAATATTCACTTGAAATGAGAGCGTTGATAGAACTTCTTCTCATTAGATATTCTGCTCTACCCCTTGTATAACTAGAACAACTTGCATTGATACAAAAAGGTCTACTCCTACTCCTTGATACAATATTTCTTGGCAACATCTCAATCATTGGATCATTATTTGTATAAGGATTTTCATCATCATTAAGAGGAATGTTATCCACACTATGATCAACTCTACTTTTCAAATATTGACTTGGAGGATATTCTTCATCTTCCCCTTCTTCAGTGCTACTATCGTAGTCCTTAGAATTCGGACTGAATGGAAAATCCGACTCGATGTTTAATGGATATTCTTCCTCATGTGCAGTGTCAGTGCTACTCTCATAGTCCATAGAATTAGGACTACGTCAAAAATGTAACTGTTTACTTATTGAATATGCTACATCTTGTCCTTTTTCACTGCTACCTTTATACTCATTAGAATTAGGACTAAGTGCATCATCCTATCCTTCATCACTGCTGCTCTAATAGTCCTTAAAATTAGGACTAAAATGACACAATGACACTCCATTCTTTTGAAATTCATCATCACATTCTTCATAACTGTTGCTCTCATAGCCCTTAGAATTAGGACTAAGTGGACACCGTGACACTCCAATCTTTTGAAATTCATCATCCCGCTCTTCATCACTGCTGCTCTCATAGTCCTTAGAATTAGGACTAACTGGACACCATGACACTCCATACTTTTGAAATTCATCATCATGCTCTTCATCACTACTGCTCTCATAGTCCTTAGAATTAGGACTAAGTGGACACTTTGACACTCTATTATTTTGAAATTCATTATCACGCTCTTCATCACTGCTGCTCTCATAGTCCTTAGAATTAGGACTAAGTGGACACAGTGGCACTCCATTCTTTTGAAATTCGTCATCATGCTCTTCAAAACTGTTGCTCTCATAGTCTTCGGAATTAGCACTAAGTGGACACCGTGACACTCCATTCTTTTGAACTTCACCATCATGCTCTTCAAAACTGCTGCTCTCATAGCCCTCAGAATTAGGACTAAGTGGACATCGTGACACTCCATTCTTTTGAACTTCACCATCATGCTCTTCATCATTGTTGCTTTCATAGTCCTTAGAAGTAGGACTAAGTGGAATCTGTGACTCTTTATTTATTTGAAATTCTCCATCCCCTCTTTCATCACTGCTGCTCTCATAGTCCTTAGAATCAGGACTAAGTGGAAGAATTGACTTTCTATTCATAGAGGAATAATTCCCGCTATATTCATCAATATGAATAGAGTTGTTACGCGATGAAAATGTTGATGGTGTATAAATCGAAACTTCACTATCAGAAAAATCCATCCCTTTCAAATAGAAAATGTTGAATGATACAAATGGAGAGTCTCCTAAAGATATTATATAGCTTAAAGAATGAAACTTTCCCTCCAAAAATTTTCCTTCCAAAAAGTTTCGCGGAAATATTTCCCTCCAAAAATTTTCACTAATATTTCCCTCCAAAAAATTTTGCGAAAATATTTCCTTCCAAAAAGTTTGTTAGATTTATTTACCTTCATTATTTTATTCTACAACTTATTGAAAAATGTAAACTATATTTTTTTATAAAATAAATCATTAAAATGAAAATTGTGAACTACAACTTCTACATTAATTATTTTAATAGTTAAAGTATATAATATTTACTAAACAATTGAACTTTTTTTTTATAATATTTTCTAAAACAAATTAATCCCACATTCAACCCGTTGTAAAACAATTCTACAATATTCACTTTATAATATTTTAAAACAAATTATCCCACATTAACTGTACGATAAAACATCTCCGTAATTTCACTTATATATTAAAATTTCATTATCACTATTACACACATCAAATCTAGGTTTTGTGAAAATCGTTGAAAGACTCGTGAATTTGTGGAGCAGCTACATTGCTATCAACGACATATTCAACGAAGAATTCTCACAATTGAAAGGTAAGTTAAATTATTTTCCTTGAAAATTTTCATATTAAATTAGTTTAATCAAAAAGATTTTTTTTTTTTAAATTAATAATTTTTCTGAGCCAAAATAAAAATTACGTCCGTCATGAGCATGGTGGGCTTCATCAAACTCAATCGCCCAATAGCCGTGGGTGGGCCACCATGGTGTCGCGGGGTGGGCAGCGAGGTCGGGCGAGCGGGCGGGATGTGAGGGCGTGGGGGGGTGGTAGGGGGTGGCCCGGTGGCTCGCCCGGATGTCATGAATCGCCTAACCTCTACAGTGGGCAGGCGAGCTGCCAGGGTGGGCGCCTCAGCCTAACTCGCCCCCTACCTCCCACTCCCCCTCCCGACACCCTCACTCCCTTCACCCACACCCCGCGCCCCTGCCCCCTTAACCCCCCTTCCACATTCCGCCCCTCAACGCCACCCTCATCCCCTACCACCAACCCCCCAGACCCCTCACCCCTACATCCCCACATGATTCGCTAACCCTCCCATCTTCACCCGCACCACTCCCTTTCACCTCCACACGCCCACGTTGCCCCTATCCCCTCACCCACACCCACTAGCCCTCCCCCTCACCCCCCCACACCCACCTAACCGCACCCCACATCGACCACCCCACTCACGCCCCCTCACCCGCACGCCCTCCCCCTTATGCACGCTCCCCACCCACGCCATCCCCCTCACCCACCCTCCCCCTCACCTCCTTCCCACCCATGTGTCCTCCCCATAAGCCACTCTCCATGCCCCGTCCCTCACCACCCCCTCCACCTCCCCTCCTTCACCACCACCTCCACCTCCCATTCCCCACTCACCGCCCCGTCCCTCCCTCCCCCTTACACACACTGCCCTTCCCCCCCCCCTTATGCCATGCCCCTTCCCCTCACACATGCTGCCCCTCCCCCCCCTCACGCCATGCTCCTCCCCCTCCCTCCCTCCATCACCCCCCCCTCGCGCCCCCTCGCGCCCTCCACCTCCCCCTCTTACCCTCATGCTCTCCCCCTCCCCCTCTGCTCCCTCCGCGCCCACCCCCTCCCCCTCCCCCTCACCCCACGCCCTCTCCCCTCCCTCATCCCCCCCGTCCTCTCTCCCTCCCTTTGCCTTCCCCGCCCTTCCTCCCTCCTGCGGCCCGCCCTCAGTCGGTGCCACCCATGCAACCCGCCCTTGGCTAGCGCCACCTAGGCGGCCCGCCCCCCGCCTAACCAGTAGCCGGGTGATTCCGCCAATGCCACTCTGGTGGCCTGTCACCCCACCCAACTGGTGGAATCGCCCGACCACCGGTCGGGAGGGGGGGCGGGCCGCCGGGGTGGCGCCGGTCAAGGGCGGGCTTCGGGAGGGAGGGATGGCGGGCAGGGGGAGGGAGGGGGAGGGGGAGGGAAGAGGGAACGGGGGTAGCGAGGATGAGGGAGGGGAGAGGGTGCTGGGAGAGGGGGGAGGGAGGGAGGAAAGGGGAGGGGAGAGGCTGCGAGGTGGGTGAGGGGGGAGGAGGCGAAAGGAGCATGGGTGAGTGGGAGGGTGCAGGGGGGTGAGGGAGAGGGATGGGGTGGCGAGAGAGCGTGGGGCGGGGGAGGCACGGGGGGGAGCGTGGGTGAGGGGGAGGGCGCGGAGCGAGGTGAGGGATGGGGAGGGCGCGGAGGGTTAGAGGGGGGTGAGGGACGGGGAGGGGCTAGGGGAGGAGGGCTAGGTGAGGGGGAGGGCACAGGAACGTGGGTGAGAGGGTGAGTGGGGATGAGGGCATGCGGGTGAGGGGGCAGAGGGTGAAGAGGAGGGCAGTGGAGGGTTGTCACTCACGATGGTTGTTACTCATTTTGAATTAATGGAAACTTCTGTTATACACCTTCTGTTTACAAACAATTTTATTCACTTCTTTCATGGTTAAGTTTTCAAAGATTTTTAATGTGCACGGTTCATTTTGTTTCGTGCTTGACTGGATGATATATTTTTTATTTAAAATATTTGGCAGTATATTATAATTACTTTCGGTCAAATATTTTTTTATTTTCAATTTTTTTTATTCATTACATATATTTTTTTGTACTTATTTAAAAAATCAGACATATATTAAATGAAATATTAAAATAAATTGTTTTAAATTTGAAAATATTAAATTTTAGGGTTTAGTAGATATCAAGATGTAAATATCATTTTGAGCGTAAAGTTTAAAAAATGTTTACATGATTTTTTATTCTTCTACAATTTTATTAGATATATAATCAAGATAGATCTATGAAGGTTTCAACTAAAATAATAATAAAATGTAAGAATTTTATTATTTTCACTACTTTCATATAATATATACATAGTTTAATTTTGGAATGTTTTATTTGTTATTTACTTTTTTTACATTAGAATGTTAATGCATACCCTTTTAGAATGTGGGGGGGGAGGGTGGAAGGGTGGATGGAGGGTGTGCGGATGAGGGGGTCGGCGTTGGCGAGTGTGGGCGAGGAGGGTTTGCGAGTGAGGGGGCAGGCAGATAAGGGGAGGGCAAGGGAGGGTGAGGGCAGGTGGAAGGGTGGGCAGGGAGGTGGAGGTCGTGGGCGGGGCTGTGTGGGGATGTCGGGTTGGCAAGGGTGCACGGGAGTGCCTAGTGTGTGAGGGGATGGGAGATGTGAGGGGGTGTGGGAGGGGTCGGGTAGGTGGGGGGACGAGAAGGGTGGGGGAGAGGCAGGTTCTTGTGAGGGGGTGAGGGAGTGTGTGAGGGGGGACGAGAGGGGTGAGGGAGAGGCGAGTGGCTGTGAGCAAAGATGGTTGGCGTGGGCACATGGGGGTGGAAGGAGGCCGAGTGCGGGTGGGGATCGGGAGGTTGGCAAGTCAAGGGGGCCGGGTACAAGTGAGGATGGGGAAGTTGGGGGCCGGCCCACCCCGCCCGCCTGTCCACACCCGTGCACCCCTATCGCCCACACCCACCTGGCCCGCCTGTTGACCCCACCCGCCCTCACCCGCCTGGCTGCCCACCCCACCCCGCCGTCCCTCACCCGACCTCCTGCTTGCCCACCGACCCGCCTGGCGTTGATCCGCCCGCCCGCCTGTTAGGGGTGGCTGGGCGATTCTGATTATACAAATAAAAAATTTATGATATATTTTCATTGTTAATTTAAGTTAATATGTTTTTGTTATTTATTGATTTATGTGTTTCTATTTTTCAGGAAAATGGCATCAAAGAAAATTTCTGTGAATCTTTCTGGACCAAAGACTCTTAAAGGTGCATTTTCAAGAAACATTGGTGAACGAACTCCACCTGAGCTCATGGCTACAAATATTTCAAGTGCCTCAAGTGATAAGAAGATGATTTCAGACTGGAAAAATTCAAAAGAGGTGAAAATTCCATCAAGAATCTGGTATGTGAAAGAAAAAGAAAGCAAAAATGTGAATATATATCTATATATTGATATACCGAATGATAACGGAATTTTTGAGGTGATGGGAAGAGTCATAGATATGTGTTCGGTACCGGACACTGGAGTTGTTTACATACTTACAAAAGCTCCCAAGTCACATGAAAGGATTAAATACTGACTATCATATTCATTGTATGACACGAGAGAGATATTTACAAAGTTGTGTAAACAAATCATAAATGAGATGACACAAAACATCGTAAGTATTGTTATTTATATTTGTATTTTGCATTCTTGAAAGTGTCTTGCTATATTTTTTTAACTTTGTTTTTCATTGACATACGATATTTTGTTTGGCAAAATTTTGTTGAAAGTTGTTCAATTAGGTTGGGAGGCATTCATTTCAAAGAGCATGATATCGTGAAAGTTGTCAGCAGTTTTTACTCAGTGTCAGAAGAAGATATGGAAAACAAGAAAAATGTAGTAATTGATGATGCTACAAAACTACATCCAAAGAATCAGAAAAAAAAGGCCTCTTGTGGATAAATCTAGCAAGGGTAAACAAGTTACTTTTGAGGATGATGAAGTTGAAACTGACATGAAGCATATGTTTCCATTACTGAAGATGACATTGGAACTGAGAAGAGCCATAAAGGACCAAAAGTAACAATGCCCAAAAATAAATCTGATGGGAATGTTATGACGAAGAAAAGTAAAGTTGAAGATTTTGAAGTAGTCATTACTAGCAGTCAAGAACCTAGTGAAACTTCAAAAGAAAGCAGAGAAATCATTACACCAAGAGCTAATTTGGAGGATGGCATTATCAAAACAAAACAAAATGCCATTCGAGAGAATTTGACAAAGAGAAACTTAATTGATGGTGGTCGTACATTTCAGCTTAATGTCAGGCAAACCTATAAGGCAAGTGAAGGACAATGTCAATATCAAGTTAGAAAGCCACATCATCTGCATGTTCACAACTTGAAGACATTGATGAGGTACAATCCATATGTTCATGTGGTTAGTTATGTGCTTCTTGTTGATTCACTTCAAGTTCCCAACAAAGAAGCATTTGATAAGTCAAAATGCTTTGAATACAATTATTATGTGCTTGGGGGAACCATTCTGTAGAAGCTCAAAGACAATTGATGGAGGAATATCCTAATAACCCACGTTTTGAAACAATGAAATGTATCATTTATGCTGGTTTATCAGATACAGAAGCAAATTTAGTGGCATGGGATCATAATTCAGATAATGAATATAGGATGTCTATGACTTTCATCCAAAGGGTTAGATTTATTCATAGTGAATTTGAAGAAAAATGTGGTGAGGATAGGATAAATGTTACTGCAGATTTCCGAAAGGAATGTTGTATGGAAATAGGCTATCAAATTGAAGAGAAAACCAATTCAAAAGGTGGAAAAGGCAACAAAAATAGTGATTTATTCAGAGGTGTTGATAACATTTTCCAATTGGCATTTAGAATTGGAGATGTTTGGAAGTTTATTGATGAGATTTTTAACATGTGGGAAGACATTGCCATTAAAAACCAGAGGATCAAAATGTCTAATCCATTGATATGTAGCAACAATAAATCAGCTCCTGAAATGAAGCAGCTTCCAGACAATATGACTATCACACCTTGGAGGGCGATGCAAGTAGTGAAAGATGAAAAAATTGTCAAAACAATATTATCTCGTGTGAGGTCAGGGGAATTATCATTGGAGGAAATGTCGAAAGAATTTCAAAAGTAAGTTTGTTGAATTATTTTTATTTATTTCTAGATTATAATTATATTTTAAATAAAACATGTTGTTCTTGGTAGTATTTGTTATACATATCATTATATTAACTTTTTGTTACTTTATCTATGCAGTCACAAAGTTTACATGAAAATTCCAGAACAAATGGTTAGATTGTTGAATGAAGATAGTTGGGATGATGTTGTACGCAACTATCCAGATTCAAGTTCTACATCAACATTAAAAGCTTTTTATCTTGCATTTAAAAATGTATCTTGATTTATACATTCATTTTTATTCACCTGTGTACTATTTTTAATTTATAACTTATACATATATTTGTTTTTTTTATAAAAGATTAGGAAGGATGATAATGGAGCACCAAATAGTTTCAAAACCTTTATTGTAAAAATAAAGATTGAAAGACTGAGGAAGCAACGTAGTAAGAATGTTCAACTTGATCCAACTCTTAATCATTTCTTATGGAATAGGTTAGACACTATTCAATATCAAGTAATACAAGGCGACTATGAAGACATTGCTAAACTCATACCTAAAAGGGATTATGCCCTAGTCATTGCAGATATTCCCCATGGTTTCAATATTCCAAACATTAACTATGATAGTGACCCTTATACTTATCAAGCTCTTAGTAAAGTGGTTGCGGGATTTGTAGAAGTCACGTCATCACCATTATGGAGATTTGTGACGTTTCATTTAGACACACAATTGGCAATGATATTGTCAAGCTTCAAGGGGAAAACAAATTCAAGGATGCAACTTACATGGTAAGACGTTTAAAATGTATATTTGATTAATGTTGAAAAATTTATTTATGCACAAGTTAATTGAACTTTTACTATTTCATGTTACAGGCAAAAGTCAAATCTTCTTAACAATGAAGATCAACAATTTATAAATTATTGTGAGTTTATTCATATTGATAGTTGAGCAAAAGATGATAGCCATATGTCTATGATTTTTAATTGGGTAGACGGAAATATTCATAGCCAAATACTGACTTATGATACTGTTGTGAGAAAACTAACATATGAAGACAAAGAAGCAAAAGGAGAGATAGTTGACATTTATCAAAAACCACAATTATTGATTAACTATATTATAGACATATGTTCAAATGAAGGAGATTGGGTTCTAGATTTATTTTCTGGCTCAGGTAAGTTTTATTATATGGAATTGAATTTCAATATGTTATTTTTTAATTAATATGTCTTTGTACTAATTTAGTTCATTATTTCTTTTGTACTTGATAATTAGGTACAACATTAGCATGTTGCCTTCAAAAAGGAAGAAATTGCATTGCAATTGAAAAAGATCTAGTATAGTGCAATTTCATTCAGTAAAGAATTAATGCTCTTCAATTTCTTCCAGATGCAATGCAAGAAATTGGGTTGAAGAAAGGGGACTTTAGCAAATCACGTGTGGCAAAAAAGGAAAAGGAACCCCAACCACCATTACATCGAATGTTTGGAAAGACATACATTGGGAGATTCGCAGACATCAAAGATCCATTAGAAGAGGAAAATGAGCAAAAGGAAACAGAAAATATTGTGGAAGAAGACAATGATGAAACTCTAGAGGACGAAGAGTTTGGATTACGTGACATTGTTGATTAAATTTAAGTTATGCTTGGAAATCAAGCTTTACAATGTTTTGACTTTGACATTTTATGAGAATAATAAACACTCAATTAGGATTGTTATGCGTTCAATATTTGTAATATGTGATTTTTGCATTGATTTTTAAGTTAATCATTATTTTTTGAAAAAAAAAAATTGATTATTATTATTTTTTTGACATGAAATTCATAAAAAAAACTATTATTTAACCATTTTTAGTTAAAATTTTCGTATAAAAATTGTGATTTTGACATATCATTTCTAGCAAAAAATTATCAAAACATGTAGTTTTTTAGCTATATTTATGTTAAAAATGGTTATTTTTATGTCCATTGATAAAAAATATTGTTTTTTAGAAACAATTATTTCATGTGGATTGAAAAATTAATTAAGGATGTATAAATATGTAGAATATCGAAAATTCAAAATATTGACTTTCTAATTTAAAAATGCAAAACAATAAAAACCTCACTACAAAAAAATTAAAATTAAAATAAAAAACAAGAAAATATGAAGAAAATGACCACTTCAAAAATGATCGAATTTACAAAATAATTATTTACATTTTATACATTAGAAAATTTAAAGCCAAAAAATAGGTCTTTTAAAAAAAGGTTGTGATGTAGAATACCCACTTTTTAAAATCAGCATGAAAATCACTACCATTCTAAAACGTAATGTACATAAAAAAAATTAAAGTGCCAAAAACTATGCTCTAAAAAAACATGTGTGTTCTGCATCACCCCTTTTCAAAATTAGGTCACTTTTTTACTATCTCTACGAAATGGGTAATAGTATCAGTTCTCGTTTCAAAGTTTACACTGTTCTTCGCATAGAACTATCAATTAGCTGTATTAATAGATGTTCTCAAAACCATTTCAAAATGATGATAATTCTAACTTAAATGGTTAAATATATAATTCATGCAGTGATTGAGCTTACTCAATACATTGTTAGTTTTACATGTTGTTATCTTTTCTTTTCTGCTTTCAGGTCCTTACTTAGTTGCATCACTTGACATTCCAAAAAATCATTTCAAGGAGATTGATTCTATCATATTCCAAAATTGAATGGTTGAATGGTTAAATGAATGCAATTACTAAATTACCTTCTACATCAATATCACTTTTGGGTTTAAGAATTAGATCCATGGATTATGATTAAATGGTAGGATAAGATAGATGTTTTGTTTTTCTTATTAGGTTCTAACTAGTTAAAATGGTTTTTGGTCCATTTTTAGGAGATTAAACTAACTTAGGAACCTTTCCTTTCCTTTAAAATTCATTAGATCCATGTAAATCTCTCATAGATTGTATATTCTTAGACATCAAAGAACAAAAACCCCCAAAACAAACATAAAAATACAAAACAACGAAGTAAGAGAAAAGTTAACTAAGCACATATAGTGCATCACACTTCATCAGTCTACAAACCTCAGTTGATAATTCATGCAAGCAATTTAGGACACTAAATTGACTAAACATTTTGGCATCGTTGCCAGGGAAGTGTAATTAGGTAACCTCATCTCTTACATTTAAAAAAAAAATGATATGCGTAGAGAAAGAGACTCTAAGGGTAGATTCATAGCTAGAGGCAGGAGTTCAATTACTACAACAGCACTTACTCCACCAAGATTAAGAAGAGATACACCTCCATCTCAAACTCATATTCCTAGCCATAGATCTCTTGAAGTTCTAAGGTCAGAAATTCAATCAAGCGGATCTCCTACTTCATTTACTGAGGCAGTACTAGAGGAAGAAAATCTTGGATCTCCAACAGGAGTAGCCTTTTCACCTCTACACGATAACATATTTTAGTTGAAAAATTAAGAATACCTAGTGGAGAAGAAGAATTAGAACCTTTATTCCACATAAAACTGATAGAGGAACCAGAGGAAGAACAATTAATCTTGCAGGTTGAATCTTATATTAACTCTAAAGAAACTATAATGGCAGAAGAAGAAGAGGATGGAGAATTTTCACTGTTTGGAGGAGGAGGAGGTAGAAGAAGAGGTAGCGGAAATAGGGAAGTTGGTAATTCTTTTGGATTCTCTATAGTTGATGAAGAAACAAATGCCACAATGAAAAATATCTCACCTTATGTCCTCCCAAATTTTCATGGATTAAAAAGTGAAGACCCTGGAACCTTCTTATTTGAATTTGAAGTCTTGTGTAGAACTTATGATTATTTACAAGACTCTCAAAAACTCAAATTGTTTCCTTCAACATTGAAAAGAGATGCTTTAAAATGGTTCATGGGATTGGTCACTCAGTCTATTAGAACATGGAATGACATGAAAAAAGTGTTTTTGGACAGGTATTTGGATTATTGCATGCCTATCAATCACAAGGATGAAGTGTTAAAAATGATGCAAAGAGAGGATGAAAATTTGGAGGATTTAATTGAGAGATTCAACTATAACTTAAAAAAAAGAAAAAATGGATAACTTAGATCAAGATACTTTAAAATCTCTTTTATTAAAAGCCATTAGAAATGAGTGGATAGATATCCTTAACATGATGGGGAAGGGAGATATCTCTCAACTCCCATTAAGTGACATTGGAGAATTATGTGTTCATCTTTGAAGAGAAAAATCCAAAACTGGAAAAGGTCCAAGAGATCCTTCTCTTGTTAGAGTGAATCTGCAACTGGATCAGTGACTAGGGCAAAAATTGGAAACATGCTTGATGAATTTAAAACAGATATTATAGGGAGACTTAGTGAATAGATAAATAACCTTAAGTTACAAAACAAGCAGAAATCCAAGACTGATTCTTTGGCTATTTTCTATCCCAAATGCAGAAAAAAAACACGCTTTAAGAGAATGCCCTTTGGATGCAAAAGTCATAGAGACTTGTGTGATTTGTTCAAAAAACCATGAGACCAAAAGTTGTCCTTTAATTCCTGGTGTTAAGGCTATTTTTCAAGAGGAAACAATTTCAAATCCAACAATATCTCTTTGCTTTGTCTCTAGAAGACCTTGGCAAGGGCAACAAAATCAAGGTTTTAACAACCAAATGTATATGCAGCCCCCTCAAAATTGGAATTTTTGGCAGCAACCTTGGCCTCAATCTCAATCTCAAACTCAACCATGGGCTTAAGGAACGCAGAATCCTTATGGAATTTTCTCTCCATACTATCAATATCCTCCATCATATCCAAACTATCCTCCCCAACAAATTCCTCAACAAAATCAATAGCTCCAACTTCAAAACCAAAACCCTCAACTTTAACTGCCATTCCACAGAGACCAAATCAGTTACCTTCCCAACCATTACCTAACCCCAACAATAAAAATCCTCAGAATACCTATATGGTGGAAAGACAACAATTTCCAACTTATATGATCACTCCATTAGATCGCAATGATGTCCAATTAAGATCTGGTAGGATATTAGAAAAGAAAAAGCCTTCTGTAGTTATTCAAGAAGAAGACAATTCTAAGTAAGATTCTCTACAGCAAAATATAAGTTTTGAAGGAACATCTCCTCAAAACCAGAATACTAAAAATGAAAAATAGAAAGAACCAATAAAATCAACTCCTATCATAGAGCAACAACCAGTATCCACTTCTACACCTCCTTTTCCAGAAAGGTTACAAGTTGATAGAGGGGTAGAAAAGCATATTATGTTGCCTAATTATGATTTTCTAGATGAATTTAAAAATGTCTGTATCAAAATCCCTTTGTTACAAGCCATTAAGGAGATCCCAATTCTAGCTAAAACAATAAAGGAGTTGAGCATGAAGAAACCAGGAAGAAAAACAAAATAAGTAAAAAGAATTCAACTAGCAAGAAAAATAGCAGACATAATGATGGGAAAAATTGCCATACAAAAATATATAGATCCAAGAAGTCCAGTTGTAAAAACACATATCAATGGAGTTGAAGTTCTGAATACACTGATTGATTTAGGAGCAACAATTCACATCATGAGCAAACAAACCATGGAACAACTCAAACTTCCCAATCTTCTTTATACACATACATTACTGCAATTGGTAGATAGATCTATAATCAAATTAGATGGTGTGTTAGAAGATATTTCAGTGTCCTTAGACTCTTGGGAGTACCCTGTTGATTTTATGATCCTAACCCCAAAGAGTAATCTAGGAGGACATCCACTTATATTAGGAAGACCTTGGCTGGCTACAACTGATGCTTTCATTAGTTGTAGATCTGGTGATATGTATATCTCTGATGGTAATTCAACTAAGAAATTCACTCTATATCCTCCAGCAAGAACAATCACAGAGATAGATGACAAAGAATGGATTGATGATGAAAATGATATTCAACCTCTCTTTACTATTTCAACCACTAGTGAAGATAGTCAAATCTTAAATACAATGGAAATTTTTGAATCATCTCCAAAATATGAACATGATCAGTTTCAAGAAAAATCCAATATTGAATATTTGTCATCTAGGCAGATGTCTCTTTATTCTATGGAATAATTTGGTAGCTTTACAGTTGAAATATTTCCATGGAAAACATTGAACATAAACAATAACTTGGAAAAATTACAACAGAAAAAGCTAATCAAAACTTTACAACAACATTCTTCTGCATATGCATGTGAATACACTGACATGAAAGGAATTAGTCCTAATACTTGTATACATCACATCTACATTGAGGAAAATTGTAAACCTATTAGACAACCTCAAAGAAAGATGAATCCAAATCTTAGGGAAATTGTGAAAGAAGAGTTGCAAAAATTGTTGAATGTAAACTTTATTTACCCAATTTCAGACAGCCAATGAGTTTCTCCTCTAGTGATTGTGCCTAAAAAGAATGGTAAATGGAGGGTATGTATTGATTATCGAGAATTACATAAAGCTACCCTGAAAGATCATTTTCCTTTGCCCTTTATAGATCAAGTGTTAGATACATTAGCAGGTAAGAAGTAATTCTCATTTTTGGATGGTGTTAGTGGTTATAATCAAATTCAGGTAGCACCTGAAGATCAAGATAAAAGCAAATTCACCTGCCCATGGGGAACTTATGCCTACCAAGTACTCCCTTTTGGATTGTGCAATGCACCTGCAACATTCCAAAGAGTAGTACTAGGAATTTTTTCTGATCTAATACATGATTGTGTAGAGGTATGTATGGATGAAATTACAGTTTATGGGAATACATTGGAGGAAGCTTTAGAAAATTTGGAAAAAGTTCTTAAAATATGTAAGGAAGAAAACCTTTCACTAAGCCATGAAAAATGTTTTATGATGTTTACAGAAGGGATTGTTTTAGGACATCACATTTTAGGAGATGGAATTAAGGTTGATAAATCTAAAGTTGAAATCATCTCTAAATTATCAATTCCAAGTTGTCAAAAAGATGTTATAAGTTTTCTAGGATTCCCAGGGTACTATAGACGGTTTATAGAAAACTTCACTAAACTAGCATCACCACTCTTCAAATTGCTCACCAAATATTGTGAATTCAATTGGAATCCTAATTGCCAGTTGGCATTTGAGACTTTGAAAGCAAAAATTTCTGAGGCACCCATCTTAAGAGGTCCAAATTGGAAACTACCTTTTCATATTTCAATAGATGCTTCAGATACAGCTCTGGGAATTGTATTAGGATAAAAAGATTTGATCCCTTATGTCATCTATTACACAAGAAAGAATTTGACTCCCATTGAGTTAAATTACACTGTAACTGAAAAGGAATTCTTAGTCGTTGTTCATGCTATCAACAAGTTCAGACATTACATAACAGGCTATGAAACCTTTGTTCATACAGATCACTCTACAATTAGGTACTTAATGAATAAACCTATTACTAATGGCAGAGTTACAAGATGGTTATTACTCCTGCAAGAATTCAACATCACTATTTTAGATAGACCTAGAAAACAAAACACAGTTTCTGATTTCTTGTCTAGAATTCAAAATATCAAAGATGACACTCCAGTTGAAGATAAATTTCCTGATGAATATCTTTTTGCAGTAACTAGTCAAACCCCTTGGTTTTAAAATATTGCTAATTACTTAGTCACCGAAAAATTACCTTCACATTTGTTTCCTAAGGAGAAAAGAAAAATCATTCAAACAAGTGCAAGTTACTCATGGATTACTAATGAATTGTATAAAACAGGTCCAGGTCTCATGATCAGAATATGTGTTCGAGAAGATGAAATGCCTGAAATTCTTAAGGCATGTCATGATGAACCTTGTGGTGGACACTTTGCTGATAAGAGGACAACCTATAAAATCCTTCATTTAGGATATTATTGGCCCTCCATCTTCAAAGATGCCAAAGAATATGTCAAAAGGTGTGACAGCTGCCAAAGGGTAGGGAAACCTGCTCCTTCAGATGAAATGCCACTACAAACTTAGGTACTCATTGAACCTTTTGAAAAATGGGCCTTGGATTTTTTTGGACCAATTAATCCACCATCTAAACAAAAGAAGTATATTTTAGTATGCATTGATTATGTCACCAAATGGTTAGAGGCTAAAGCATTACCTTTTGCTAATGAAAAATCTGTAGTTAATTTTCTTTTTGAGGACATCTTCACTCATTTTGGTGTTCCAAGAGAAATAGTGACAAATCAAGGATCTCAATTTACATCTAAAATGGTGGAGAGACTTGTGGAAGAATACAATATAAAACATAGAAAGTCTACTCCTTATCATCCACAAGCAAACGGTCAAGTTGAATCTACCAATAAGGTGATTGAAGGAATTCTCACTAAGATTGTACATCTACACAAAAGAGATTGGGAAAAAAGGCTTCTTGAAGCCTTATGGGCCTATAGAACTACATGGAGGAACACAACAGGACATACTCCCTATGAGCTTGTTTATGGGAAGCAAGTCATGTTCCCTATAGAGTTTCAAATCAGAACCTTCAAGATGGCAGTCCAATTGGGACTGGATTTATCAGAAGCACAGAAACATAGATTGGAGAAACTCAATGAGCTTGATGAAATCAAGCAAGATGCAGTTCAAAGAACCAGTTTAGTCCAACAGCAAAGGGATAAATGGCATGATAAGTATATCAAGAAGAAAAAGGTTTCAAGCAGGGGATTGGGCAATTTTGTTCGATTCAAAATTCAAATATTTTCAAGGGAAGTTTCAGACTCATTGGCTTGGGCCATATGAGATTGAAGAAGTCTTTAATAATGGAGCAGTGAGAATAAGGACAATAGATGAGAGAAAGGTACCTCTTCTTGTGAATGGTCATTGGTTAAAGATATATCATAAGCCAATTTCAAAGGAGGATTTTGTCATAATTTTCCAAGATAACACTGAGATGAAGTTGGTGAAGAAGAATTCTTCTTCCCCACTAACTTAGTTTTTCTTGTATATATATAGAGAGATATATAAAACATAAAAATATATATAAATAAAATGTATCTGTCTGAATACCAATTGTTTATTGCCTTACTTATACAGGAAATACAGGGTGAAAATCAGAGATTTCTGACATCCTATATTTCCTATTTTGTTTCTGTAATAAGTAGTGACATAAAGCTACATTCATTTGTAGTTTCTAATTTGCAAATTCATTTCATTTCATTTCATATCACTTCACTTTCATTCCCTTTCACTATTATATTCCATTTTCATTTCACATTCATGTTCCATAGCCATATTTCATCTTTATCATGTTCTGCAGCTAATTCCATTCCGTAGCTAATTTGATTCTGCAGCCATATCTCATTCCATATCTTTGTTCCAAACAAATGATGATTGCAAGGAATTGAAGAATCTTGTTTTGAAGACTGATATGCTAAGAAGGGTATCTACGGATCAACATCAAAGAAAACAACAAATGAAAAGGTTAAGTTCTAAGAGGTAAAAGTGCAAAAATTTATTTTAAATAGCAAGGTTAGAACATAGAGTATGTATAATATGGGCATTCATATGTTTCCTTGACAAATCATCATTTGATTTGATTGCAATCTCTATCGTACTGCATATCTGCCACATCCTCCATATTCTGTCACATAATGGTCCATAATTAACTCCCTCATTGTTTTTAACGGTCATGACTACGACGTGACATACTTGTCCACGTTTCTCCAAAACCCTTACCATCTACTTATTTCATGCAAACCCGTAGTTCTTTTCACCATATTTGCAGTCAGTCCATTTCATAAACCAAGAAGGGTAATTCTGAAGGTTGAGGAACTTTGCGTAGTAGAAGGCATGGGGCTCATTGTCAGATCAGAACCAGTAGGAGCAAAGTATATGGAAGGATACCCACAACTCAAAGAAATGTTGCAAAAGGCTAGATGGCTCAAATTCATTGAGAAATTTGATGGTTTTCATAAAGAGATCACAAAATCCTTTGCTAGATCTTTTGATGGCACAGAGGTAGAAATTGGAGATATTAAGTTTGCAGTAACTGAGTCGTTCATAACCGAGGCTACAGAACTTCCAAGGCATGGTGAAAGATGGTTCAAAAACAAGGAATTCCACAGTGAATCATGGAAAGTAATACTCAAGAACCCAGGTATGGATGTCTCTGTTTTTAGAAAAGGAATTCCCATTTCAGCTCTTAAAAGTAAGTGGAGGAACATGCTTTTGATATTACAGAAATTTATCACCTGTGAGGGGAGATTTGGTTGCATGTATGTCTACCATATCCGTTTACTGATGAATTTCCTAGAAAATGGAGAAATCAATCTTCCTTTCTTCCTGCTAAATAGTTTAAGAAGGATGGCCTCAAATGTGCAAAAGAAAATAGAGTTCATAGATACAACCATGTACCATCATGGGTTGATAAAGATATTGATTTAGTTTCATTTAAAAGGAATAGGAGATACCTGGAAGGATTTCCTCATTAGAAACCATTTCCAAGAAGCACCAGAGTCACCCAAAGAAGATAATGTTAGAAGAAGCAGAAGAAAGATGATTGGTATAACTATTAAAGATAAACCTGAGTCTTCATTACAGAAAGATGATGAAAAATTAATATCTGAAGAACTGACAGAAATTAGGAAGAAAATTAGGGCAAGAGGAAAAATAAGAAAGGAGAAAAAGGTCACAGAGGAGGAGAATGTAAATCATCCACCACCTAGAAGAAGCTCTAGACTCTGAGGTTTGGTAAAGAAAACATCGTAAAAAGGGACAAAGTTCATAAACTTAGAAGAAGAAACCCTAGAAACTTCTCCTGTTAACATCCCTTCTGCACACAGTCCTCAAAATTCTCCTGACCATCATTTTGAAGGTAGCCCAAGCAGAAGATCTCCAAGCATAGATCCAGTGTAGCAACAAATATATGATTATATAGAATCAATGGAGAAGAAAAGTGCCTCAATGAATCTAGAACCTTCTTTCAATCCACAAGAACCTCTAATTGACTCTCTCAAACAGGAAATTTATGAATTAGAGATATTGAACAAACATATCAAACAGGAGAATGAAACCTTGAAGGAACAAAATAAATTGGACAAGGCAATTCATGATAATACCATTCTACATCTAGGACTGTGGTATAAGAAAAATAGGAAGCTGAAAAGAAAGAATAAAATTCTGAACAGAACAATCATCAACCTCAAGTACAGGCTTCTTATGAGGAAACCCAGAATGACAGTCACTTCAAAGAAGAGCAAAAGAAGAAAATTGGATGTACTAGCAGAAGTGTCTGAGCAAATGCATTAGAGAATAAGAACTCACATTTTTGGCAAATTTCATGAGGACACGCAATGATTTTGCAGTGGGGGTATGTTGAACCTCAGAATTACCTTCCCCTTGACATTTGTTCTCACCTTTTTCTCTCATTTTCTCATAAGACTATAGATCCAATCAATGATAAATGCTAGGTTTTATCTTAGGAAAGAATTAAAATGATCACCATATTATATTTTTATTGCTATTTTAATAGATTTTTTTTTAAATTAGCTATAGAACGCAGTCTATTCTACAGCTAACTGTGAGTTCCGTAGCTGCTCTCATGGTTTGGTAGGTTACAGGTGTCAAAAGAAGAACTGGGCCACATGGGCATTTCCAGAATCATCTCGACATGGATTTTATCCTATTAACTCAGTCCAGATTGACAGAAAATCATGCCTTAAGTCATGGTCAAAGATGGAGTCAAATACATTATCTAGAAGCAGTAGGACTCTTGATTTTCTCTTTCGTAGCTAATAAAGAGTCTAACAGTTCTGTTGAGGAGTTAATTCAGATTAAGCCACCTGTAGCTAATCAGAAGTTGAGGAGTTAATTCAGATTAAGCCACCTGTAGCTGATCAGAAGTTAAACAGTCCTATTACAATTCGAATTAAGCCACTTGTAGCATGTTTTTCTTATAAACAGTCATGATAGATTCGAATTAGCCACCTGTAGCAAGATTTTCTCTTAGACAGTTATGTTATTTTCTTATAAATATCGGTTGAATGAAACCGAGAAGTAGTTAGAAGCTAGAAGGAATTACAGACTTTTTGTTAATACTCTATATTCAGACTTCATTTTGTTCATAATACAAACTCCGTTTTGTCAATGGTGGTTTAAAAGTGCATCTTTAACTAGCTAGCATCTAGCCACATCAGTTGCAGAGGGCCCTTGCACTGAAGGAGGTTTTTCACTTGTTGTTTTCAGTTTAATTTCTATTACTTTGTTTTCTACAAGTCTGTTTTCTCTAATTTAGAATAATGTTTCATTTCAGTTTGTAACCAATAGTGTAAGGATAAAATCACAACTGTGCAATCTTGTTCTTCTGAGATATTGTATGAAAAATGACTGAATGAAGATTGAAGTAATAAGAATACACAGTTGCTTAGTTTCTTATTATTTTTTTACTCATTTTCCTAACATAGAACTGTCAATTAGCTGTATTAATAGATGTTCTCAAAACCATTTCAAAATGATGATAATTCTAACTTAAATGGTTAAATATCTAATTCATGTAGTGATTGAGCTTACTTAGTACATTGTTAGTTTTACATGTTGTTATCTTTTCTTTTCTGCTTTCGGGTCCTTACTTAGTTGCATCACTTGACATTCCAAAAAATCATTTCAAGGAGATTGATTCTATCATATTCCAAAATTGAATGGTTGAATGGTTAAATGAATGCAATTACTGAATTACCTTCTGCATTAATATCACTTTTGGTTTTAAGAATTAGATCCATGGATTAGGACTAAATGGTAGGATAAGATAGATGCTCTGTTTTTCTTATTAGGTTCTAACTAGTTAAAATGGTTCTTGGTCCATTTTTAGGAGATTAGACTAACTTAGGAACCTTTCCTTTCCTTTAAAATTCATTAGATCCATGTAAATCTCTCATAGATTGTATATTCTTAGACATCAAAGAACAAAAACCCCCAAAACAAACATAAAAATACAAAACAACGAAGTAAGAGAAAAGTTAACTAAGCACATATAGTGCATCACACTTCATCAATCTACAAACCTCGGTTGATAATTCATGCAAGAAATTTAGGACACTAAATTGACTAAACAAGAATTACTTGTCATATGTGTTTTACATGAGCTTAGAATCTGCAAGCGCCTCAGAATGGTATGCCACAAGGTGGCCTCCTTGTTTAAAAACAACCGCAACGGAAAATTGAGAGGCATCAGTTTCCATTTTAAATGGTTGATTCATATCTGGAAAATGAAGAACAAGGGCCAAGCATAATGAATTATTTGGTTGACCAAATTGTCGCTCAGATTCAACATCCCAAATTAAATTTTCTTGATTTGAAAACTCATGCAAAGGGCAAGCCAACTTTGAGAAATGAGAGACAATTTTTTTGTAGAAATTAATACCTCACATGAAGCTCTTGAGGTCATGTGCATTGAAAGGTGTTGGCCATTGTGCCAAAGCATGTACCCAAGCCATTGTGCCAAAGCATGTACCCAAGAGGGATCTGGGTGAACCCTTGTGTTGTCAATAATAAATCCCAAATATTGAACTAATGTTTGTCCAAAATAGGATTTCTTCTCTTTGACCTGAAGTTGATGTGTTCACAATAACTCAAGTATGTTGCGAATGTGTTGAAGATGGTCTTCCCAAGATTTACTAAATACCAAAATATCATCAAGGTAAATGACCACAAACTTACCCAAGTGTGCCCTGAAAACATCATTAATGAATCTCATAAAGGTGTCTGGTGCATTAGTCAGTCCAAATGGAATGACCAACCATTCAAATATCCCAAAATTTGTTTTGAAAGAATTTTTCCATGTTTCAGATGCATGCATGTGAACTTGATGGTAGCCTGCAGTCAAATCCATCTTTGTGAAGAAACAAACCCCATGTAAGTGGTCCAACAAATCCTCAATGCAGGGTAGGGGTTAGGGGTTTCTTAACAGTGGCTTTATTAATAGCCCGGTAGTTTGTCACGAGGCGTCATTCAGAAGTAGCCTTTTTGGGAATAATAAAAGTTGGAGATGCACATGGCAAGGATGAAGGTTGAATATGATCAGATATCAACAATTGTTCAATTTGGCATTCTATCTCAGTGGCCTCTTGAAGAGCGAGGTGATAAGATGGGGTATTGGGTAAGGAATCACTAGGAATGAGATTGATTTTGTGTTCAACAGAGCATGTTGGAGGCAGCCTTGTGGGATGGGTGAAGGCATCTGCAAATTCTTGGAGTGGAGGAGCCATTGCATGAGGGACCATATTGGTGACGTTGTCTAGCATGATAGGGCGAATCAAGCACAAAGAAACACATTGGTTTAAATTGACTCTGGTAATGGGAGCTTTGCCAATAGGAGGTTGGATTGATGTGCTAGATGAGGATGTGAGCACATAGGTTCGGTCATCATGCTGCAAGTGGTATTGGTGATATTTAGCATGATAAAAAATATGTCGGGCTTGTTGGTATGGAATTCCCAATAACAAATCGGCACAATCGAGAGGATAAACATCACATACTGTAGTATTGTGGAAAATTCCAATAGCAAGGGTTACAACACATCGTTGGGTGATGATAAGACAAGGACCGTCATTTTGGACCCAACCGAGTTAATAAGGGTGTGGGTGTGGAGTGGTGGGAAGGAAAAGGCATTGAACCAAGTCCTGTGCCACAAGATTCTTTTGACTCCCATTGTCGAGAATAAGAGTGGCCAACTCATGTTTGATTTGACAATTATGGGTAAACAGAAGTGCAACAGAGGTTGTTGTTTCATTAGTAGTCATGACAATGAGAGAGGGGTCCACTTCGGTAGGGTTGTCGAGAGAAATAATTGCAAGTGGGGTAGTGGCATTCGGTTGCTCGACTTCTATAATAACAACATTGTTAGGGCATAGATTTTTCAATACTTTACAATCTGCAGAAGCATGTGAGTTGATCTTATGAAATGTACACCATGGGGTATTGTGAGGTGTGGAGGATGAGGCAGAGGCTACACTACAAGAACCATAGGGAGATGGACCATTTCTGACTTGAGAATATCATATTTGAGGACCCACTTTGCATTCCACATATAGGGCCCGAATAAATGCCTTGTATAATGAAGTACTATCAAACAAATCAACCAAGGCCCAACAAAAGTTATCCCAATATGTGATAGGTGTCGATCTACTCTTTGTTGGCTCTCCAAGTTTGACAACCAAGGACATATTCATAAGATGAGTATCCCACCATGTTTGTGCCAAGCCTTCCAATTGTAGACTGGCGATTTGAAGTTTCATTTCCTCTTCCATCATTGGACATGTTTTGAAATCATTGGAGAGACTTTGGAGCCAAGAATAGACAACATCACCATTCATTTGGCTTGATAATTTGGGCAGCTGAAAGCATGTATTGAGCAGAAATTACCCTGGAGGGCGTCGTTGCTGCTGCAATGTAATTAGCTCTTGAAGAGCCATGGCTAATTCATTAACTGGTGAGTCTACAGTTGAGGGCCCTTGATGGGGAGGAATGATTTTCGTGCACCGAATGGATTGAGATCTATAAGCCTAAAAAAAAATTATTCGAGGAGGTGGATGGCTTCCAAGATTTTATGCTCTAATACCAATTGATCTCCCTGCAGATTTGAAAAAATTATGTAGAGAATCACATAAAAAATAAAAGAGGATGACATAACAACTCTAAAAACAATATCATTATTTATTATGAGGGAGAGATGAGCATTTTATAAACAATGAAAACAATCTCCTTATTTTTAATTTTGTAATTATGAAAGATATTGCATAAAAATCAAATACGTTATTAGATAAAGAAAATACATTGAGATGTTTCCTTCTTTTCTAGTTTTTTTTTTATGTTTCCGTCTTTCCTACTCCTAGATGTTTCCAAGAAAAGGAGTGTGTTTTTTCTTGATTGCCCAATCAATTAGAAGTTTTTGATTTGTGTGATTGTCTTGGTTTCCCACTTACCCCATGATACATATGAGGTAATATATGAGTTAAATATATATACCATGATATATTAATACCACATGCCCAACAAACCATAACTCTTGTTTATATGGCACATTTCTATCTTTAAACCATATGTCAATGTTTTTTTTTTTTGTTAAGCTTGGCGGGACCTTTTCATTTTCTATTTAATTATAGAAAAATTTACACCACATAGAATGGTTAGGTGGCCTCAACTTGCCCGAGTGGGAAACCAAGTCTGTTGACCACCTATCCGCATTGTAAGCCATCCAAAAACAATATAGTTTTAATCTCTCTAACCAAGCTATATATGTCTCTGTTTCATGTCCATACTCTATATTTCTATCTATACACATACTTGCATGGTGAAAATTAAAATCTAACTGCATATAAAACAAAAGTAAACATCGGAAGATGACTAGCCCTTCTGCGCCTCCGTGGCCGATTCCATAAGTGCTGAGTCCTTGATTGTTGATCCGAGCATCTCAAACAGTTCTAGGATGCATGGAATGTGTCTTCCAATTCTGTCCAGCTTAATGTCTTGCTTATGGAGTTGGAATTGGATTTTCTGCAGGTCTTGTTTATAGCTCAGCATACCTTGGATTGAAACCGCCATGCCTACCGAGATATGTTTCATCGCTTTGCCCAACAGGCTTTTCATCAACCAGTAAAGGTATAAGGTATGTTTGAACTGTGTAATGCTTCCTCTGGTGTTGCTCGGATCTGGTACTAGGTTCCTCCATTTTTCCATATCCTCCTCAGTATCACTACCCTGCTTAATTTCCTCTTCCCATTCTTCTAATAGCTTCTAAATTCCTTCATCAGTACCCTCACAGTAAGCCTCAACAGCTTCGTTGATAAGGTGTTCTATCGATTTTCTTCCCCTACAAGGCTCTGACATGCTCGGTTCCTTATCCTTCCTAGGTACCTAGCCCCACCTTCCTTGTCCACGACCTCGCGCAGGCTGAGCCATATCAGAAATTCCTGAGACCTATTCACAGCGACAATTTGTTAATCGAAAACAGTTTAATATAATATGGCTTTGGTTCCTTTCCTGAGTTGCTTTAATGGTGAGGTCAGCCTCCCCATGCTCCTCTCCTATCCTTCTACTATCGGAGCCAGAGACAGAATGGGCAGAGAACTAGTCCCCAGAGAGGGCCTGCCTCCAGCAACCCTCTGTCACGCCCCACCACCATACCCAATACCTCACAGCCATAGTTGGGTAGGCAGCTCCTTGCCAAGGCCAAGCGAGTAAGCCCAACCTCAAGCCAATGGATTGCCAAGTAGTAATTGTAAACCATTCCCCCTCAACCTAGGAGGTTTTAGTGATGCCATTGTCTTTTTCATACCCAGCTTTCCACTCTAAGTCTCTAGCATTTCCACATCCCCATATGTCAATGTTTTATTATTCATAGAATTAATTACATACTTCTTTCCTAATGAATTGTAATATCAAATAGCATACATCCATCTCAATTGTGGATGTACCAATGGCCTAGAGGGATCAAATCTCTCAAGATGCAAATATATTTTTGAGTGCAAAACTGAAAGAAAGGTTTACACCCAGAGAGATTTGAGTACAAAACTTAAGCAAATGTTTGCACCTAGAGATATTTGAGTGCAAAGCTTAAGAAAATGTTTGCACCTAGAGAGATTTAATTCTCTCCATGCTTACTAAATCCCAAGTTCAGATGAATCTATATTGGTTTTTAATAATATTATTTATATTTATACAAATTTCAAATCTCTATACATAGAAATATTCTTATTTTTAATTTGATTAAAACCCTTATATATATAACATTTTTCTTTGACATGTTTTATAGATTTTTTAATTTAGTTTTTAAATATGATATGCATAGCATCGATGATATAGATAGATAAATAATTTAGAAAATAAATTAATTGTAAATATTGAATTTTTATATATTTATTAATTAAATTTAAAATATATAATTTTAACATATATAATTGTTATATATTTATTAATTACATGTTTGTGGTTATGAATATGAATTATTATTATTTAAATATATTTTAATGTGATATATTTATTATAATTTTGTAAGAAAATTGTTTGTAATTTTTATTAATAAAAACAAAATTAAAATACAACAAATTGAATTGAATGGTTCTATTTTTATTATTATTATTTTATTATTTTTTAAATTGAGTTGCCCATTATTATTATTATTATTATTATTAATTGTTTTCTTGAACACTATAACATCTCTCCATATTGAACAAGGAGCATAGATTTTCAGCCCAATATATATTCATATTTCTATATTCAAAAATATTTTTGTATTTAATTATATGTTTATTGATTAAATTTATTAATTTTTTATATGTTTATTAATTATATGTTGTTAATCTTCTTTGTTTTTTCTTTAAGTTTAGATTTTATTACCTCATAAAATCATGCAAAACATGTGCGTATATCAGTCCACATCATGTCATATAACATCATCAGGTAGGTGGTCTCAATCTGCCCAGCGGAAACCAAATGTTTTTGACCACCTACCTATTGAGTAATTAGTCCAAAATTCAAGAAGTATCAATGTTTCTAGCATGACCAAACTATTTATGTATGTACTATAAAAAAAAAACTGGTGAACATCAGGTAGACTCAAGTTTCTGAAGAGGTGTCAAGAACTGTATCTTGAGCACTCAATCCTGGAATATGTGAGAAGATGGTTTACAAATATGTTGTATTTCTTAGCCTGCTTATCCATTAAAATCCTACCCAGCATGGTCTTCATTTTCCAATAGAGAGTTAGAGCTCCAAAATAATGTTTCCTTCATCCCCAGGTGTGCCCCGGGTTAGGAATCCAAGTGGCAACATATTCCATGATCTTGGATTCAGAGAAGACCTATCTCTCGTTATGCATGAGACTCCAAGTTTCAGATTTTTTTTTTGGGTATCAAGAGGGATCACTATATGGAATCTTTCAACAACTTCTTGAGCTTGTTGATGAGCTCTATTATAGGCTTAGGGACCTCTATCCTCACCTCCATGCCTACTACACATTATTTGGTGCTCCATGCTCAACCAATTACAATAAACCATGGGAATAAGGCTCCCAGACCGCAACCCTCGAACAAAGGGAGTGTATTTTTAAGACTAGGGAAGAGTTGTATCACTAATTGTAGGCTCGCCAGGAGAAAGCAAACTCAAATTAAATTGATGACATAATTATCGACGTAGGAACACTCTAAACCCAATTGTCATGAGCCTATGAGTGACTCCTGGTTTCCACAGTCACCTAGGATGGACAAATATAATATGATAAACCCAATAAATACCTTTGGTTTTTAGCATACATAGAATTGAAACATCAAAGAGGCAACACAGAGAGACCCAAGTCTAGAAAAAAATCCCTCTATCTAAAACAACATAACTAAGAGGAGAAGTCATGATTGTCAGCACATGCACTACGTCATAGTTGTCCAATGATTGGTTAAATTATCTTATAAAAGTCTATGGCTCAAGTAAATACATATTTTTCTATGACTATACCAGAAAAGCTTAGAGAAATAACTATGAGGTTTAGAGTCACCTAGTAGCGTTGAAGAAGCTCCATTTCTTCATAGTCCAAGGAAGATGGCGACCTTTCTCCCCTTCTCCCGCAACTTTCTCAAGTTAGCCGACCATGCATACCTCGAACCAATAGCCTCAACATTCCTAGCAGTAATTACCACTTGGAAGTACAAGTTCCTCTACAAAAATTGTTCCTTTAATCTATATGGGGAAGAGAAACAACCCTCTGCCAAGCGGGATGTAAATACCATGGCATCCTACAGCGATGTAAATACCATTGCATTCTTAAGCATGTGAGGGGTAACCACACCACCCTTTGCATTAAATAACCTATCAATTCTAGGGTGGCGGGCATAACTCCTAATCTCCAACTCCTTTTGATACTCACCCCATTGGAGGATGTTGTTAACTTAGTATTATTTTAATTTTTTTTAATGTAATATATATATATATATATATATATATATATATATATATATATATAGATATATGACAAAATTGTTTATAATTTTATTAATAAAAACATAATTACAATATAACAAATTTATTATTATTATTATTGTTAAATTGATTCTACATTATGCTTTACTATTATTATTTTTTATTTAATGTTTCATTTTAGAGATAGTACAAGTCTTTCCTATACTAAGTAGACATTTAAATGTTTATACTAATAATGTTTTTAATTAAAAGTAATCAATACATATATTTATTTTTGTTTTTCACTATTGTTGAGATTGTTTGTTATTTAGGGAATATTTTATTTTAGATAAGCAAGTAGACAACTACAGGTTCTTTTCCGGTCAAGAGAGGAGTTAAGAGACAATACGAGGGATATCAAGTATAATTTGGATGACATTGTGGTTCAATTGACTAGGGTGGAGCATTATGTGATCTCTGGTTCTGAAACTGAATCCAATGAGAAACAAGAGGTGCCTACCAATGAGAAACCAAAGGTGCCTACAGTCATCAATGCTCCAACTGGGTACTCTCCTCACACTAACTCTTCTTCCATTTCGCTAGTTATCATTTTGGACAAATAATTCCACCATGCATTCTGTTTTAATGTCTACTATGGGGTACAAGTAGTTTTTTGTAAGCAATATTATCATGTTTTATGAATTTTTCCATTGGGATGATATATGTATTACTGTAGTTCACTTTTGGCACTTTGCATGGCTCTATACCAAAGCCCTAGTGAAATTGTGTATGTTATAATTTCTAGTTCTAAGGTATTAGAGTAGGGTTGTTGGTCAAGTTATGTCTTTGGTTATCACTAGTGGTAGATACAATCTCCTGGGACACCCTTTTGAATATATGTTGAACAACTTTCTTTATAAAATCTCCTAATATTAATAGAAATCTATGGAAGAAATTTACAAAAAGAAAGGATATTTTACTTTTTATTTTAAAATGGAAAAATGCCAACATTAAGCACAAAATGAATGAGACATTTTGTTGAAACTAGGCTCTAAAATTCTATATCATATTGATGTGTGCTAAATTTATCACACGTGAATAAAAAACTAACAAAGATATTTATTTATGCCATATAATATGGGAAGTGACAAATAGATGAAAAGATCTAAACAGGGAGATAAAAAATAAAAATAAAATTTTTAAAGAAATAAAATTATTTTATGTTTTAGTTATTTTAATATATCTCTTAATTAATTTTGACAAAAATTTTATAAGGATTAATTAAAATTAGAAATTTAAGTCATGGAATTTACATAATTCAAATATTATAAAGATTTTTCAAGATGTTGAATCTATTTATACATTCGAAAACACAGTATAAACAACAAAATTGATTTTTACCAAAATTTAAAAAATAATAATAATATATTTTATTTATTTATTTTTAATGAATAGATAATAAGGAATCAACACTGTCACTGCCAATCTCTTCCCATGTCTGACACCCTGCTTTCCAATTTATCAGAATTAATCAACTTGTGGGACATCCACGTTGACATTGCAAAAAATGCCTCAAGATGACACGTCTGATCAAGTGATGAATGTGGTGCAGGAGGAATTCCCCACTGACAAAGAAGAGCAAAGGACACGTGTAAGATAAACAGGTGTGGGGCAACCTTTACCGTGGATTTGAATTTAGAGGTGACTGCAACATTATTTTTTCCCTCACCATGACGTGCATAAGCATCTTGGCCTAGTGTATGCTTTAATGGTGGTGACAATTATTGAATGGTGAAGACAAGGGTTACGTGTCTCTGTTTTCATGGCAGAAACTGTGACTAATCATTTTAGCGAATAATAATCAGTAAAACACTTTAGTTGGAAATCATAATTTTCATTTATTTTCTAATTAAATATGCCTTTTTTAAGATATTAGAAAGAGGATATTGGCATCACATATATGGTTGATTAAACGAAATTTTACTTACTACTAGTATAGTAATAAATTAGGTGATAAATGTGAATAGGTATTTATTTATAATAAATATCAAAATTTTACAAAATTTTAAAAAAATGGATTATATTATAATTTTAATTAAAATTATTATTAATGATAAAAATAATCAATATATAAGTTAAATATATGTAAAAATATTATTAATTATAAAGATTCATTTCTACTTCATCATGTTTCGGGTTTTCTTAGAGTATGTTCTATCAGTGTTATTCTTGTTTTGGATTTTTAGTTCTCAAAGAATATCAGTCCTCTACGACTACTCTTATCGTGGACGCTATGTTGGGTTGTGTTATATTCTTTCCATGACTAGCCTCAGTGGTCAAGCTGGGGGGTTAGACGGGGGGCAGAGCTCTTCGTTATGCTGGGTGCAGGGGGCGGGGGGTCACAGGGGGGGTGGTAGCCCCCCTCTACGAGGTTTGGGGCAGTGCCCAGGGAAATTTTTTTTGGACCCTATATTAGTTGGGTAGATCTACCTATGGTTTTGTGCATGGATTTCATACATGGTTTTGGGCGCGATGGCTTTTGGTCCATGGCATTTTGTAGATCTGGTCAAGGGAACTACGGTTATGTTCTAATCCAGGGTTAATGGATTGGGGTTTATGGATGCTTCGACATGTATATATATGTGTATTGTAACATTGAAACGAAAATAATGAAAAATCAATCTAGTAATCTCGTTTTGGGATCTGAGGGAAAATCTCTGTGTATATTTGTTTTATGTGTTATGCTCTTGCCATTGTTTATTTTCTGTTTTTAGAATTCGTATGCAGGTAATTTCTATACGGGGTTAAAACCTACACGCCCTACCACATCCTCAAAGAGTATCAAATACCAGATGCTTACTCAATCCTCCATTATTTATTCCTAAGTGAAGAAAAGAATAAGCTATCTATCTCTCCCTCTTAACTAGGGAGGATATACCCATTTCAATGAAGGAATACGCCCATTCCTATAAAATGAATGTACCCAAGCTTCCTCTTAGCCAGGGACTTGCTTCCAGCAACTCTCTAGGTGGAGATCATGTGACAACTAGCTGCTTGTAGGACTCCCTATTTCAATGTCATGAATTTTTCTTTGTTATGGAGCTTACATCTTTTGGGATTTCTTCATAGGGCATCGACCATCCATCACTTTCATTTATGAACCATGCCAGTCATGTCATCCTTTCTTTTATCGAAAAGTGATTCACTAATCCATATTTGGCTTTCCTTCATACAACTACCTTTTCCACATCATGTTTTCTTCAAGATTTTATCATCCCACCACATAAGTATTAGGTGTAGATGACATCTACAACTCTTCCTTTGGTAGCCCTGCATTAGCCCATCCAAATATTGTTCCAAAATAAAAAAATGAGCATCAAAGTACCTTTGTGATGGTTTTACAACATGACATTTGCTTGTGGTACCAACATCCTGCATTTATATTGACACCTCCAAAAATATATTATATGTCAAGGGTCATCTTCCTTTCCAGAATTCATCGGAGTCTTCATACATTTTCCCTAGAGATGTCATGGTTAATTCTTCTAGTTCATTAGATGTTGATTTCCTTTTATATGTGACGATAGTTGCACCTCTCACGATCTCTCCTAACTTTTTTCACATATTGCTTCTCAGGAACTTCCATTCATATTTCCTTCATTTTTATCAACCACCTCATATTCCATATGAGGACTTATTATGTTGATTTCATATAGTCAATATTTGAACTATGCATTTATGCATCCTTCCAAAGGAGGAGATCCTTTTCTCTTGATCATGCTCATGAGGTGGATCATTTGTCCATGATATTTGCAACTATATGACGTGAATCAATTTTATCAAATAGAAGCATACATACCTCATCTCTTCATTTTGGTCATGGAGACTTCCTTCAACAACTTCCTTGATTGAAATAATTTCAATCACCTTGACCTACTTCACTTCTTTTGACATCATACCATCATTCCATGATTCCCATACAAGGTGGAATTCTCAGCGAGACGCTTCCTCAAGTAGGTGAACCTTCTGATGAATATTCTAACAGAGGATGTTGATCATCCTCATCCTGCAAATGCTCCTTTTTGAATGATGTATGATGATATCTATACTAGATGACTTTCTTTTTCCCATAAGTACTAGTTATTCTTCTGATGAAGTTACCAAGAGCTACATCCTTCTATATGTGACAACCATAGACTTCTATTTCAAATATATGTCATGAGCTCTTGATTTTAATCGTATGCTTTTATGATGCCATAATGCATCCTATCATGCTTCTAATGATTCCTACCATGATAGTTATACTTTACAACAAAAAACTTGATACAAAAACTTAAAAAGAACTAGATGAGGAAGATTATCTCAATCATAGTAGAGATATTTTACTTCCTCCTTCTTGGATTTCTTCTTTTCAGTTTCTTCCACTTCTTTAGTGATATGGGTTTCTTCCCTTCCTCTTTTTTTGTTGTCCTTCTTGAGCTTTGGACAATCTCTCTTGTAGTGCCAATATTCATGACAACCATAGCATTGAACCTTCGACATGTTTTTTTTTCTTTTGAGGACCAAGCTTCCCAAACTTCCCTTTTCTTCTAGTCATGGCAGAAAATGCTTGGGCTTGCTCACTTGATTCTACATCAATTTTTGCCTTCATCATGGTTTCTTCGATTTTCCATAATGACCATATTTCATTGAATGGAGTAGCTTCCTTCTTCCCATAGATGCTTGATGTGAAGATACCGCATTCCTCTGGTGATGAATTGAGAATTATGGTGGTCATTTCCTTGTTAAACATTATTTCTCCCAACTTTTGGAGTTGGTCTCTTATTTATGACGCCCTCATAAATTATGAGGTTATTCCTTCTTCTTTTGATATCTTCATCTTATAGAGTTCTTGTCTTAACTAAATCACTTCTCCTGTAGTGCTTACAGAGAACGATTCTACAAGTTTGTCATATATTTCTTTTGATGTTTCTAGTTTTGATACATAGGGAATGAGGGAATCCATGATGGATTCTATGATAATCCTTTGAGCCCTTACTTCCCCTTTCATTTACTTTACAAGAGCTTAAGCTTCTTCCTTCAAAGGTTTTGTTATTGAGCCCCTAACATGTTCCATGACTTCATTTTCTGTGAGGATTAAATCAGTCTTATTCTTCCACGCAAGAAATTTTGTAGACCCAACCAACTTGTTGCTCTCCTTGTAAAAATACATTCTTATAGATTCAGATGTGGTCATAAAGATACTTGTGAATATACTTCTTGATGACAATATCTTCATCTTTTTGCCTTCTTGATTTTAATGATGATATTGGTAATAGATGACTTCTTCTTGATGAAGATGTCTTCCTTCAAAAAGTGATCCTTGATCTAATGAAATGGCAATCACCTTGAATCCTTCATGATGGAAACACCTTTATTATTGCTTCCCTTAAATGAGTAGACTTCAAGATGCTTCAGATAGTAATTCTTTCTTGAAGATAGGGTCTTTTAGTTTTCCTTCTTCAAAGTGATGATTGAGCGAGGTTCCCAAGAATGATTTAAGTGTAGATGCCTTCTTTGAACAAACTAGGGTTTTGACTTCCTTCAAGATTACGATGTGATCCTTTTCCTTGAGGTGCTCTTGGGGTGAGTGGCCCTTCTTGATGATTGATGGCTTTGATGATCTATTAGCACTTCGGTCCTTGATTGTCCTTTTATGAGTTGCCCTTCCTTTACTTGATTTTCCTTGAGTAGTAGGTAATATCTCTTACTGGATAATTTCTTGTGAATACATTTTACTTCTCTTGATTAGCTTCTTCTTTAGCTTGATTATTATTGTGTTCTTTTTATCAAACAACTATAAAAAAAATAAACAACAATGAGACAAAGGACACAAGATTTAGGCGATCAGCTAGAGCTAAAACCTCTCCAAGCTTGAGAGGAAAACCCACAAAATTCTTCTTCTTATAGAATCTTCAATTGACAAATTCCAAGATATTTGACCCTTGACCTATAACCCCTCTAATACCAATTCAACGCTTCCTTTGGATGAACTTCTTCTTCTCCATGTCAACTATAGTCAAACCTATGTCACAACTTCAAATTTCAAGCTTAACTCAAAATTTTCAGCTAGTTGTTGCATAAATACAATTTCGGCTTCTACTACAGAAACTCTAGGTGACATGTGTGGTTGGAGTATGGTTCAATTTTCCTCTTTCTGACTTCGCTTGGCGTTATCTTCTCTTCTTGACAATTCAACTTTGCCATATTGATCTTCCTTGATCCAAACTTCAGCTTCTTTGAGGGACTGCAATTTTTGGCTTCTTGTGCTACAGGATGATGACCTAGTCTTCGCACGTATGGAGGAATATTAGCCCAGAAAAGATCAGAAAATACTTCGCTCCTCTTCCTTCCTCCTTTTCTAAGTAATATGATTAGTTATTGCTTAGATCGAACCTTCTTCTTGATTTTATACTCTCTCCTTGAATGAGTCCAAGTTCATCTTTATATAGCCCTCTTTAAGCCCTCAAATAAGTTGACTTCATATTATAGAGAGACCGACTTGCTCCTTTGTAGGCCGACTTGACTATTAGCATTTGACAAGGTCTTGGAGGGTTATTTTAGTTGACTTTGACTGAAATATTTTTTTCTTACAATATGTAACATGCCCAAGAAGGATTTCCATACATGATAATGACTCATAAGCCCTAGAAGATCTCAATGGGATCTTTGACCTATAAACTAGAATTCCTTGAGCATGAAACCCATGTCTCAAGCATAACAAAAATAATAATTTTTTCCTCTTTACATCATTACATAAAATCATGTTTACATATGTCATTATAAAGACCGAATCTAGCTACATATTTCAACACATCCTTCTTGATAAATTACTCCTTGGTAATCGGTTGTTGATCTATCCTAAGTATGTGCCCTTTTAATAGGAAGATAGTCACGTGCTCATTGATTGTCTTGGTATCTACAACTCCATTTTCAAAAACTATGACCACTTTGTATGGTCCCAGCCAGCGAGTGTGAAACTTCCCTTTAAAAAATTTTGAACTTTGAATCAAAGAGAAGTACCAAATCATTTTGCTAAAAATGTTTTCTCTTGATTAGCCTATCATGCCACCTAGTACTGATGTTGAAATAAAGTAGTTTTTTGAATAGCATTTCTTCTCATTTCATCCAACTCATTTAATTGTATGAGGCATTGTTGTTGTGCCTCAGAGAGATCTAAAACCAGTTGAACTGTAGTCTTATAGGTCTTGATCTGAAATTTAGTGGGTAGTAGAACCTGTTTCCCATAGACCAACTCATATGGAGTTTGACTGGTAATATTCCTCCATGTAGTCCTGTATGCCCACAAAGTCTCCAGTAACTATTTTTACCAATCCTTTTTGTTCATGTTAGCTATTTTAGTAAGGATTGTTTCAATGAATTTATTTGTAGATTTGATTTAATGGTTGGCCTTGGGGTGATAAGGAGATGAATCCATGTGGTGAATCTTATACTGCTCCATTATTCCTTTCACAAGATTAAAAGTTCATTGTGCTCTGTTGTCAGAAACTATTTCCCTAGGCACACCAAATCTCACAAAAATTTCTTCAAATAGAAAATCAATCACAAAATTTTCGGTAGCATATGAAATAGTTTTTTCTTCAACCCATTTAGTAAAAAAATAGTACAAAACATAAGCCTTTTATTTAGAAATTTATGTGAAATAAGACCTACAAAATCAATTTCCCATTTTTCAAATGAATTAATCATCACATGTGGACATAAAGGCATCTTAGTTGCTTGTACTGGGCGACCCATTTGCACACAACTGTTACACTTGCTGAAATTTCTTTTGGCATCCTTAAAAATAAAAGGACAAAAGTAGCCCACTCTAAGTACCTTGTAAGTTATCCTCTTATCAACAAAGTGCCCCCCACAAGGCTCATCATGGGTTTCTCTAAGAATGTCAAACACATCTTCCTCTCTCACACACCTGCGAATAATCAAATCAGAACCTGTGTAAAAGAGTTCACCATGGATCCATGAATATGAATCACTGCATTTTGATAATCTTTTTCTTCTCTCTAGCAGAAAGGTGAGGTGGTGTCTTTCCTGGCATAAGATAATTTTCTATGTCTACAAACCATGACGAGTTATTTGACACGACAAATAAATGTTCATCGGGAAATGAACTATCTATAGGAATATTTTGACGAGGGTTTTCTAATCTAGATAAAAAATCACCAACAACATTAGATTTCCTTGGCATATTAATGATTGTAATATTAAATTTCTATATTAATAATAACCACCTAGTGCCCCTACCACTAGTTAATGGTCTATTCATAAAATATCTTATTGTAGAATGATCAACATGAATCAAAACTTCATATCTAGTAATATGGTGTCTAAATTTATTTATGGCAAAAGCTACACCTAAGAATTCGTTTTCTGTGACTATATAATTTAGTTCACCAGGAGACAAGTTTTTACTAACAAAATAGATGGAATAGGATGCATGATTTTCTTCCTATCCCAAAGTTGCACCAATAGTAGTCTCTGAGGCATCAAAGGAGATATGAAATGGAAGGGACCAATTAGGTCCCCTCAGGACTAGTGCCTTTACTAATTTCTCCTTTAAGTCCTCAAAGGCTTGTTGGAAAGCTCCAATCCATGAGAAATCACAATCCTTAGCCAACAACCGAAAGAGAGGAGAAGTTATCCTATAGAATTTCCCACTGTAGATCACCTGATAATGCAATATACTAAAGCAAAATACTTAATCTACTTCTACAAACAAACTTGCAGAAGCTTAATCAATTTTGAGCAAGATCAAATAGAACACATATAACAGAGAATGAGAAATCAATCACACATGAACATAGAAGAATACTCTGGGGAAAGCCTCAGCTAAAAACCTCGATCTTTGTGTTATCATACAAGTGGAAATATGTTTAGATTACAGAAAGCTTTAGCTCACAAGCTATCCAGATCTCAGTACAATCCCTCAATACTGCTCATAGACTAAATAAACACAACATATGCCTTCCTCCAATCCTCCAAGCCTCCTATTTCCTTGTGTAGTTTCTCCTAGGTCCTCTGGCTACCACCTGTGTGAATTGACCTCTCACACAACTCACCAAACTTAGAAGTAATTGCACAATCTCCAAGGAATGAATTGCTTCTGCATGCAAGAGATATCCTCAATGGAATATTCCTACAACTGATAGTACACTATCCCATCATCTGATATCAACTGGGTCTCTAACTGAACTGACATGCATGAGTTATTTATGAGAGAATATTCAGTTATCTGAAGTGCAGTAGTTACAGGCATGCATGCATTAACTAACTGAACTCACAATTAGTTCAACAAACTATTGGAACTAATCTAACTGGACTTAACTCAATTAACTGAGCTAACTAATTACAACTCAAAGTACAACTCATCCTGATCTCCTTAATCAAGGGATAACTTCCTCAATCAAATGGGAAACTGTTGCATGTCTTCACATAGACTTCATGTTTGATTTTCTCCAACTAATTAACTCAAGATGAATTAATTAATTATTTTTCAAACAGCTGCTAAGATCAAATTCGAATTTTAATTCTTGATTTTAGTTCAGGGACTAACTAAAACTGGAATGTATCCTGAAATTCTATTTATAGCAATGCTATTTTTAGAACTTCTATATTTAGCATTTCTTGTTGTTATTTTCAACATATCTTAGAAAAATTCTCAATGAATCTTTGGTAGTAACCTGCATGACCCAAGAATCCTCTCACTTATGTTTGTGTTTTTGGTACTGTTAGGTGTATGATAACATCTATTTTAGCTAGATCTACCTGGATAATTTTATCATAAATAATATGGCCAAGGACCACCCCTTATTTTCCCATCAATCTGCATTTTTTGTTACTCAAAGCAAGGTGGGACTCTTGGCATCTAACGAGAACTTTCAATAAATTTTGGAGAGCTTCCTGAAAATAATTACCCATACTAAAAGATCATCCATAAAAACCTCTACACACTCGAGGTCAAACAATATATCCAAGACTTCCCTTTGAAAAGTAGCGGGAGCATTACAAAGTATGAAGGGAAGCACTCAGTAAGCGAATGTTCCCCAGGGACAAGTAAAGGTAGTCTTGTCCTAATCCTTTGGTGCAATTTGTATCTGGTTGTAACCACTGAAACCATCCAAAAATGAGTATTACATTTTACCTGCAAGGGTATCTAGTACCTGATCAATGAAGGGAAGGGGAAAGTAATCCTTAAGAGTTTCTTTATTTAATTCTCAATAATCAATTCTAATTCTCCACCTCCCATCTTTTTCCAGAACTACTATCAATGGAGAGACCTATTGGCCATAAGATATAGGATAAATGAAGCTGACATCCAAGAATTTTTGAAGTTCTTCTTCAACAATATCTCAAAGCGTGGGGTTCATTCACCTTTGGGGTTGTCGAATAGGTCAGGCACCCTCTTGAACATAAATATGATGAGTATAGGTTTTAGGAGGGATGTCTTTCATGTCCTCATAACTCCATGCAAAGGTATCAAGATGGTCTTGAAGCAATCTCACAAGTTTCTCTTATTGGGATGGGTCCAGGTCTCTACTAATGTATAAGGATTTTCCTGGACTTACCTCAACAAGAGTAGTGTCTAGCTCATGAACATTTGTGGTGGCTACCAAAATCTGTAGTGATGATGAGGATTGTGGATCATAAATTTCAAGGAAAATTGGGTTAAATATTTGATGAAGTAATCCAAAGCCCTGCATAGTATCTAGGTTACCAATAAATTCATAGATCAAACTCTCTTCAGTATACTTAGTATACTAGTGAATCTGATCTATCATAGAAAAAGATTGATTCTCCTCATCACTATTATCATAATCCAAGGTCAAGGTATCACAAAGATCTTGGATAGATCTGGAAGGTGGATGTAGGGTGGACTTCTTCCTAGCATCCCCATGGGAAATATACATGTCACCAAAGCAAAAACCTATATAGGCATCAATTGTAGCAAGCCATGGTCATCCCAAAATCAAAGGGTGTCCCCGAATAGGATTATTTGGTTGCAAAACAATAAAATCAAGCGGGGTACTTCCAAGATTCAATTAAGACAAACACATCATCTAACACACCCTCTGATTTGATTTTAGATCTATCAACAAGTTCAAGCATGGTTGGGGTAGGATGAATGTGAGTCAGCCTGAGATGATCCATAGTTTTCCTAGTCATTACATTAATAGCCACTCCAAGGTCTATCAACACATTGGGAACAAGGATGTCACCTATCTGAACAAAAACGATTGGGTTTCTAGGATCAATATATTTTTCAACTTGAGCACATCTTGTCATCAACTCAGCCACTGTTCCAACAACCTAGATAGTGTGGAGTTCAAATATATTCCTTCTTGGATTTTTAAGAAAGAGTTCCAAAATAATTTTGGTACATATAGGAATCTCTTTTATGGCTTGTAGCAGAGGAACCTTTATACAAAGGTTTCTCAACTTGGAAGCCAAGTCGAACTGAGGGGTGGGGTTAACTTTCTCCAAAACCAACCTTTCCGGAAAGGGACATTGGTTTGAAGAAGAAGGTAAGGATTCTTAGTGTATGGGAATAAGATATGAAGCAGCATCACTTTTTGAAAGATTAGGATTTTCCTCCTAAATTTTTTCCTTAATGATAACTGGAGGTTGTTTATGTTTTTGTTTTGTTTTTCTAGATGTATCACCTCTCTTGATCTCAGCTAGAGGTCATTGACCCCAACCGACATGGTATGATAATTGGGGAGAGGGAGTGATCCAATAAAATGAATCATTTGTACCACTTTATTATTTGGGTTGGGCACAAGTTGTTCTGGAACCTGAGCTGGTTGGAATGGTGGTGGTATAGGTTATGTCTACTAAGGCAGAGCAGCCGATAGTGTAGTTTGTGCCACAGGGTAAGGGGCATACTGTGTAGGATGTGTTTGGGTAGGCATGACATAAGAGAAATGAGAATGTGGTGGTCCTCTCCATCCCTGTTGCCAAGGAGGATGAGACTATCCAAACTGTGGATGGTACCCATGCTACCAAGGCTGAGAACAATTCATATTTTGAGAAGAATACTATGATGAATTATGAAAATTAGGATAATATGGGGCACATTCCGAAGTCATACCTATACATACCTATGGCCATGATTTCTGAGGTCCCATGGCATGCAGTGGCTTAGGTACTAAATTCCCTTCTCTAAATGTTGCTTTCATCCCAAGTATAGATGGGAATTCATTTGTTGGGTGTTTACCTACACATATCATACAACTATTAACAACCATGACATTTGCAAGACATTCACGTAAAAGATGTTTTTTCCTACATTTTGGACAACAAATGGACAATGAAGTTTGTTCTTCTGCTAGTTTTTGATGAAATTTTAAAGAAACTATTTTCTTACTAACATTATTCATGATTTTAGTTTTCATATTATCCTTATAAATTCCAAACCAATAATCATAGCATCTTTAGATCCAAATATGCTATTTCTAGAATTGCCTCTAATTCCCTTACCAGATTTGGACTGATTACATGAAAATTTCCTACACAAGTCACACATTTGGTAAAAAAAAGATGAAAAATGTCTCCCTATCCTAACAAATTCAAATTATTCCTGGAGTCATCTAATAATCCTCATAAAAACAAGGTTTTGGTTGTGTTCAAATCAAATTTGTGCTTAGACCTTTGAAGGATATATATAAATCTTTCAAGATAGTCCTCCAAACTTTCATTGTCATTCTATGTGATAATAATGATTTCATCCTGCATTTCACGTGTCTTATAATATTCTTCATTTGGTCCCAAGAAATGACAGTATTTCCTCCTAACCCCATAAACCAACGTAAAGTTGAGTCTTTAAGGGTTGCAGGAAAAAGTTTTAACTTTTTGGCTTATAATGAATAGTCATAGCTCCTACAAAGTATGTCAAATTCAAAAATAAAAGAATCAGGATCCTCATGTACCTTACCATGGAAATGTGGAAGAACTGAAGGAGAAATATTTTTTATTTGAACAATTGTATCCAAAGGTGGGTTGTTCTTTCAGTGATTAATTTTTACCAAGCCCTTCACCATTAACATCCTCATGATCTTCTATCTTCCTTCCTCCAAGCAAGTTGCCCTCTGTGGACTATGAAGATTGACTGTATTTCAAATTTTATTTTTCAGTCTCAAAATTTTCCTTCTTCCCTAACAATGGCTATGACACCCATGAGTCATTGTCTCCAAAATCCAGGTGTAAAGTACCATCCTGATTGATCTTTGTTTGCTTGGAGTTTTTACCTGCAATAGAAGGCCCACTATAAGAAAATATTCCTGATTTATTAGTGTTTCCTCTGCCCTTCTTTGGCTTCATACCCCATATCCCTCCTAGTCATTCATTTTAAAAAGAAAAATCAAATCAGAAAAATCAAAGACTGTAAAAACACTTGCTGGAAAAATCAATTCAAATCCAAATTTAATGTTTCATTTATCTTAAAAATGTACCTACAACAATAAAAAAAAAAAAAAAACTACCCCTCCTTAAGCACTCAGCAACAAAAGCACACACCTGCTAACAAAAATAATGTAGAACTTACCTTTATTGCTGAAAAAATTCCATCAGAATTTACTAGATTCTCTCCAAGCGCCTCCCTAGAAATGATGCCAAAATGTTGGGTGGTAGGTCTATCTCCTACAAGCATCAACACTTAATTATCAAACCATGGTGTCATATACTTTGAGTTGAAACACAATTAATTGCAAGAGATCCAACAAATATGATAGATCACTCTTGCTTCTAGCTTAATCACAAACTTTAGATTCCAAATTCAATGAATAATAACCAAACATACTTCCTGTACCATTAGAAAATTTATTGAATCAATCAACTCAGATCTTGCCTTCACTCCTCAAACCATTCATCACTCTGATTTCAATAATTTCAAAGAAACACACAATGCAAGTACAACCAATGCCAAACAAATTCTCTCAACCAGATTCACCAAATCCAAATTTAACCTGTGTATTTAAACTCTATTTAAAATTTAGTTTCTATAAATGTGGATCAATCGATGCATTCAATGTCAAAAAGGGACATGCTCTGTTCCTATACTATTTAAATCAAACTCAAAGATATTTAGATTCACCAACCATGTTTATGCAGAAAATAAAATTGTAAATAATACAGAGATAATAACATGAGTATCATATGCACAATTATAATAACTCAATCACTCTCCCTGTGCTAAAGAACAATCTAAATAGTCGATGCATGCAAATTGTTTAAGGATGAAAATGTTACATGCTCTATGAATAAATAAACCAAATCATCAAATAGATGTATCTAAATAAATTCAACTACCTTGCTTTGGGCTACAAGTATTCTGGTGCCGGTAGGAAGCTTATCATATATCTATGCAATCAGTCTAGAATCGAAGTTGTAAATTCAATATTGTATTCTTAGTGTAAGGAATGCACACTAAATCAAATGAAATCAAATCCCTTTGAAATCCATATCCGAAGACGCAATTCACACTACAAATCACTAGAAAAAAATTAATGACCTCGACCTGTGATATTTTTTTAAACACATAGTTTTTTGAAGTAATACGATTTCTCAGATCTTGAGTCTAGATTACTCAAGAGCTTTGGAGAAATAAATCCACAAGATCCTATAGTCTTACAGTACCGAGATTTATCTTCTTTTGGATCACCTTTTCAATTGTTTACAAATGCCTTAGTGTCAGAATAAAATGAATGCTCTTAGATGGTTTGTCCACACTCACACCAACTTATGAATAAAATGAGACATGAATCTATTTTGTAACAACTTACAAGTGAAGAAAGACACACCCCAGTATAGGATTTCTTCTTGCACTTGCAACAATTTACAAAAAATATTAAGTAAAATAATCTACGTGCACCTGTAATGAAACACTATTTTCCTTAAAGCTCTTCTTGTACTTGGATTTATGCTTAAAATGAAAATAGATCACAACCCTTTTTCTAGGAACTGTGGCTACACTTGCATCACTAAATAGTAATAGAGAATATCCCCCACTCATTCATCAAACATTGCCTAGATCTATGGTCACTCATTCAAGTTTTAAAAATGATATAAACAACCATATAATTTCAGAACGAAATATAAAATTCATTAAAATCAAAGTAAAATAACAACCATAGCATCGACAAATCAATACACACCACAAACAAATCAAAGCAATCACACCACACTTAGATCTTGGAGGAGTGACGAGAAGATTTGGTTGGGCCCAAACTAACCAGCTTGCACCCTATTAAAGAAAGGTTAAATCACAATAAACGATGAATCATAAACAGAATATAATTGCAAATGAATAGAACCTAGCATTGGTATTATTTATTACTTGAAAATCATTTTTAGATATGGAGATCAAAGGCTCTGACCTGGTTGATCGATAGAAATCCCTCAAAGAATTAATAGTACATAAAAAGTGTATAAGAGTATTTCTAACCTAGCTTTGTCTACATATTTACATTATATCAAACTATCATTTCTCAGGCTATGACAAAGCCCTTCATCTAAGAAAAAAAAAACTCAAAAAATGACTATCCATGATGTTTTGGTACAACATCCCCTCAATCTCAGACCTGATTCATCCGACGCAATGTTTATCTTTGAGATTATTGTTGCTACAAGTCTAATTCTTCTGCTAAATGTTGGAGGGAAGTGAGTGCACATATCCCACTATCTTCATACCTATAAAATATATGAAGATCGCCGACTATGCCAGTCAACCTGTGACTAGCGCTCCTTGTCCAATAATCCTTCTCTTTGAACAAACCACCGAGGCCTTCACTAGTTCAGTGAGAATAGTGCAGGTACATGATAATAAGTATAAACACTACATGATAGTTGGCAGGCGATTAGAAATGATAATAGAATTTTATGAATGCAATAAATGGAGCAATTTAGGAAAATCAAAGATTACCATATGTAACTTTTAATAATGAGTAACTTAGACTTACTTTGTAAGTTAACACACAAAAAACCATGAAATTGTATAGAAACAGAGTTCAAGTTTTGTAAAACAGAGAATAGATAGGGATAATATGAGGTCAAAATTAAGACATTTCCAGGTCCTGACAATATTCTCCTTCAATCAATCATTCTCCATCCACATCTTATTGTTATCACCTAGAAAATGATCACCTAGTCATTTCTAACTAGGTGGATCGAAATACACTATGTAGGATTAATTTTGCCATAGTAAAATCACTTTTTCCATAGGAAATAATTTAGTAAATCATTTTTTTTAATTATTTTTATTTAAAAAAAAAAAAAACCGCATAAGAATAATTGAATAAATCATTATTTATTTATTTTTCTCTAGAAATAATTATTAAATCATTATTTCTGAACACATTTGACTAAATCAGCTTGGAATAATTAAATAATTCACTATTTATTTATTATTCCCCATTCTTATTTTTGCAATAATTGTTAAATCATTATTTAGTAATTATTTCAAATTCATACTTTTTTTAATCTTTGCAAAGTGATTAATAAATCATTTTATTTGTTAATTACTTCAACCATTTTCTACATAAAGATATCTGACCATTTTGAATATCTTTTCCCGCTCAAAAAAATATAATAAAGTATTCTTAATGGCTAGATTTTGATTTGGTCAATAATATTTTATTATTTTACAGTTCCTAATTGAGCCCAATACTTTGTTATAAATAAGAATGATCCAAATTTAAACAGGAACGCAACAAATTACATAGATAACCATAATCACAGATATGCAGCGGAAATAATACTTCATTTCATTAATGTAAAATACTGAAATATGCTTACAAACAGAAATGGAAATAAACGAGCTAGGGCAATTGTAGCTTATCTCTAAGAAGAGATGTGGCGGCTACATGCCTTTGAACTGAACTTACAATGAGGCTCAAGAGCCTTTTTATTATTGAACAATAAGAGGAAACCCTAAACAACCAAAACCCTAACCCAAGGAGATGTATGATGCAGGAGCATTCAACCCAAGAGAAAATCATTGTAATTAAGTAGACATAGGGGGGTAATGTGTTTTAGGGAAATTAGTTTCCTAAGTCTCAAGTTAATGTAATATTTAGGCTTTTAAGTGATTTAATTAGATAATGTGAGATGTTTGTAAATGCTCTCAAATAAATGAGAACATGAGTGGGCAATAATGACAAAAGAGTCTAAAGTCAATTAGGACTCTTTAAGCAGTTCCATGATTCGAGGAACTAAGGAGAGCTCTTAGGAATTAAATGGAGATTAGAAGTGGACGTAGAGGATAGAGGATTTAGGAGTCAGTTCAATAGATTTAGGAATGGAACCAGAATTAGTTAAACAAAGCTTTCTGGTAGATATGTAAGCCTACGGACAGAGTAGAGGGAGGAGGCCAAAGATCAGGCCTGTGAGAGACAGAGAGTCTTGAATGTAATCAATTGTTCATATTTATATACAGAGGTTCATTTGGGAACTGTGTAAATGTGTGAATAAGTATGCAATGATTGATTGATGCGTGAATTTGTAGGTTCTGTAACAGGGGTTGCAGGCAGAGTTCTGAAGAACATGCAGAGGAGAAGAGCGATTCGGAGGAGTCGTAATGGATCATTGAATCCACTTGGAGTGACATTGATCAAAGGAGCATGCGGAGTTAAGCTCAAGCGGGAATGAATTGAGCAGCAGAAGAGCATAAAGTGAAACCTTTGGAAAACCTAGAAACCATAGAAACCTAAAGAAATGGCATAAAATTTAAGTGAAGCAAAAGAACAGTGAAGTGAAGTATTAGCGCACAGCAGCCATTGGATCTTCAAGATCAACAGCCAGGATTTAGTCACATCAGCGGAATCCTTTTGGAGACATCGGAATGGGCCTTCGAATTAGAGTGATCACGATCACATGATTAAGTGTGGACCATCAGATTGAGATTCAGATCAATGGTCCAGATCTAATTGCTAATCGCATATTGGAGTAGTCAAGGGACAATGCGATAGAGCTGATATCATAGAATGCGATATGCCAATAGCGATAAGTCAACGATCAGAGGTCGAGCAATCGGAGCAGCAGAAAGATTCAGAGCAAAGACGGACGCGGTGACATTTATAAGTGTCAGTGTATAAAATTTGAGATCTGCTATATGTGTTCAGAGCGGGTTTCCCGTGTGTTTCCTGTGTATTGCGATAGATGTGTTGCCGAGTCTTTTAAGACTTAAGTGGTATTCAAACGTTACGATAGTTGCATATCGGAGGGAAAGGGGTGATGATATATATATGTGTGTGTGTGTGTGTGTGTGTGGTATGTCGCAGAGGAGTGATCCTCGATTGCGATAAAGGTAACCTTGAGATTTGTGCAGAGACCGTACCAAGCTGGGAAAAGGTGTGTTTTACGTATATTTCCTTTGTAAATGGTTTAGAAGGGAAAATAGCGCCGATGAGAGATTTATGTGTTAAAACCATATGTAACCAAAGTTAAGGAAGGAAAAGGTTACATATGCGGGTTTAAGGGTTAATGAAGGTTTAGAAAGGTTGTGAAGAGGTTTAAAGTCCCGATAGGAGGATTATAATGAAAGGTTAATAAGAGTCTAAACTAAGGTTTTTGCGGGGTGATTAATTTCCGATGGGAAAGGAAAAGGTGGGTGAATGATAGACTTGTGGGTCTATAAATCATTTGGCGTGAGACTATAAAAGGGGCCTTAACCATTAGAGATGGAAGATTTGACTCCTTTGTGAGTTAAATACCTGGGAAAAATGTGTTTATGCATTATATGCACACTGTGGGTGTAAGCGGGGGTAACCTTGCCATCATTAGTGGTATCAGAGTAGAATTGTAATTAGAGCAGGGAAAGATTTCCTATGAAAAGGAGTGTGCACACAAAGGAAGGTAATGTGCATAAGATAATTGATGAATGATAGAGGCTACAACAAAAGATTGTAGGGGAACTTTTGAAGATCTTGGGAGATTGTAGCAGTTCCAACAAAGGCTTGGAGTGGACAGGAACAGAGGATTCCTTGAAGAAAATTGAGAGCAATATTGCTTAGTACAAATTCTGAAGGAAAGAGGACTTGGAGAGTAAACAACAAAAAATCCATTCAAAGTGCAGAAGAATGGGAGAACAAGATCATACATAAATCTTGGAGGTAAGATAGTATGTTTTGTTTCTAATTGAAATTGAATATTGTGGTTGCAAATGAAACATCTCAGCAAAGGACAACAAGAGAAGCTATGAGAGGAGAAGTAGATGTGTTCTTGAAGACAGAGTAAGGAAAACACTCTGAAGAAAAGTGGCAGTGAACCTGAAAAATCCAACAAGAGATTGGACACAGAGAGAGGAAAACTGAAGTGTTCTCAAGAGAGAGTGAGAGATTGCAAAAGCCTAGAAGGAACAAAGGTGTTGCTCAAGAGGAGGTTCTAGACAGAGGACCGTACTTACCAAAAGACTGAGTGAGAAGAGCTTAATGAGGTAAGATTATAGCGAGGAGGACTAGCTGTTGCAGAGGCTTGTTGCAGATGAGTGAGGAGCTCATGAAGGGAGAGGAGAAGAAGATGACTATTGATAGTCATAACAGAGGTTCAGAGAGAAGCCACAGTAGAAGATATGAGAAGAAGAATGCCAAAGCAGATGGCAAGAGGTTGAGTCAAGAGGAAATTGACAGAGAGATTACAGAGTTAAAAGAACAACTTGATGCATTAAGGAGAATACTTGAGGAAAGCCAGAGACAAGGTTGGGTATTAAGGAAGAAGTCAGTAGAATGGCATGAGATGCAGAGAAGGATACAACAAAATAAAGAAAATTGGATGAGGGAAAAACTCAAGGAAGTTGAGTTAGAAATGGAAGAGTCCATTTGTGAACCAGAACAGGGAGAAATTCTGGGAGAAAGTGAATATGAAGACTTGAAGACTGAAACTTCAAGTGAGGCCAAAGGGTCACATGGTTTTAAATCTGGCAATTTGTGTATGTTTGCAGGTGAAACATGTAGAGAAGGACAATTTGTTGATATTGTCATAAAGGAGGAAGAAAATAAGCAGAATCTAAATTCTGTTCTAGAAGAAGATGAGATAGATAGGTCTCATATACAGTTGGGGAAAGATATCAAGCAACCAAGTGAAGGGCTTGAAGATATTGAAGAGGAGAACACCAAAGAATTTCTTAGTCATAAAGAGAACTTGGAATAGCAAGGAGATATGATGGCTGAAGCATCTAGTGAGACCACGAGGTCTTATGTTTTTAAAACTGATAGTTTGTGTATGATGGCCGGTATTGCAGGAGAAAATAAACCTATTGAATATATCTTCAAAGTAGATGAAGATTTGGAAGTAAAAAGTGACAAATAAAACTTCTCAGAACAAGAAGAATTTGACTGCATATAGAAGAAAAAGTCTATGGATGAGTCTAAAGAAGCTGTCATAGAGATGAAGAATTAGGATCTTATTTTGATGAAGAATGAAGGAATACTGTCTCAGAAAGATAATCAAATGATTTTGATTAATGTTATTGATGAAAAACAAATACAGGAGAATGTTAATGCAGATGGTGAGACAAGGATAACTCTAGGAGGAGAGTTATAGAGGGATAGCAAGTAAAAATGTACTGAAGAAAAAGACACTATGTTAGTTGAAAACATAGTAAAGGATCATCAATTCACCATGATGATAGGCACAGTGGAAATAGTCGTGGAAGCTGTTGAGACAGTTAGAAAAAGAGAAGGACATCTACTGATAGATGTTAAGGAAGAAGAAGTCTATGCAAAAGACTTAGCAAAGAAAAAAGGACATCTAATGATTTATCAGTAACAAAGGAAGGTATGGAGAATTATGTGAAATTTCCAAATTCTACTCCAATTGAAATTATTTAGTTATATAGAAAATTAGATTTTCAAAGAGGGGAGTTGGAAAAATAGAGAATAGATGTTCAAGAGAGACTGCTAACAAAGGAAAACAAAAACATTATCATGAATGGCAATCATAAGAAAAAGGAGATGGATATGAAAGTTTAGCAAATTGACACTGCAAAGGAAGGAGTTCACTACGATGGACAAGAGCATGAAGACATCATTAGAGCAGATGATGTAGAAGAGAGACTAGTTGATAGTCTCATGAGTTCTTTTGAGAATTCAACATAGCATACTAATGTGATGACAGAGGAGAAAGAAACAGAGCAGCAAACTGAATTGTTGCCAAGGGAAAATAAGGCACTGAAGCCTTATGTTTTTTATTTTAACAAGTGTGTTGTGGATGCAGATTTTGTTGCAAATGCTAGAGGAAATTTGGCACAGATAAGCAGCCAAATAAGGATGAAAGAAGAAGATTCTGTGGAAGAATTCAATCCATGGGATAGAGATGCTCAATTTCTAGAGAGAATGCTGAAAAGTCATGATTCAGTGTGGACAAAAATAATCATGAAAGAGGGTAAGGATGAAAGGGAGGCAATCAACATAGTAAGAAAAGCAAAAGTTGGAACAAGAGCAAAAGAAGAAGAAAAAGTAAACCAACAGCTACAAAGAGAAAGTAACTAGCAAAAGTTTAAAGAATTAGTGGATAGCAGCAGCAACCTAAAACAAAGAGAAGGAGACAGAAGTAAGAAGCAGAGTATGGACCAGCCCAAAGATGTGTTGGAAAAAGAAATTGAAGAATTGTGGCAGCTGATGATGAAACAGGCCACAGGGAGGAAAATGATAGCAACAAGAAGAATGATCAATTAGAGCATGAACCTTATTGACAAAGAGAAGAAGATGGAACATAAGACAACAGAAATACAGCAGAAGCAAAGGAACAAGACATTTGGGCAGTTACAAAACAAAGTATGGGATCCAGGAAGACAAAGACCAGAAGACACATGATCAGGAGATCATGAATATTTTCTACTTTGGGAGTCTAATGCAGGATCATTAAACCTAGGAGAAAATCATTGTTATTAAGTAGACATAGGGGAGTAATGTGTTTTAGGGAAATTAGTTTCCTAAGTCTCAAGTTAATGTAATATTTAGTCTTTTAAGTGATTTAATTAGATAATGTGAGATCTTTGTAAATGCTCTCAAATAAATGAGAACATGAGTGGGCAATAATGACAAAAGAGTCTAAATTCAATTAGGACTCTTTAAGAAGTTCCATGATTTGAGGAACTAAGGAGAGCTCTTAGGAATTAAATGGAGATTAGAAGTGGACATAGAGGATAGAGGATTTAGGAGTGAGTTCAATAGATTTAGGAATGGAACCAGAATTAGTTAGCTTTCTGGTATAAATGTAAGCCTACGGGCAGAGTAGAGGGAGGAGGCCACTGATATCAAAGATCAGGCCTGTGGGAGATAGAGAGTCTCGAATGTAATCAATTGTTCATATTTATATACAAAGGTTCATTTGGGAACTGTGTAAATGTGTGAATAAGTATGTAATGATTGATTGATGCATGAATTCGTAGGTTTTATAACAGGGGTTCCAGGCAGAGTTCTGAAGAACACGCAGAGGACAAGAGCGATTCAGAGGAGTCATAATAAATCATTGAATCCACTTGAAGGATTAGGAAATGCTCTGAATTTACACTGATCAAAGGAGCATGCAGAGTTAAGATCAAGCGGGAATGAATTGAGCAGCAGAAGAGCGTAAGGCGAAACCTTTGGAAAACCCGGAAACCATAGAAACTTGAAGAAATGGCGTAAAATTTAAGTGAAGCGGAAGAACAGTGAAGTGAAGTATTAGTGCACAGCAGCCATTGGATCTTCAATATCAACGACCAATATTTAGTCACATCAGTGGAATCCTTTTGGAGACATTGGAATGGGCCTTCGAATCGGAGCGATCGCGATCATGCGATTAAGTGTGAATCATCAGATCGAGATTCAGATTGACAGTCCAGATTTAATCGCTAATCACATATTGGAGCAGTCAAGGGACAATGCGATAGCGCCGATATGGTAGAACACAATACGCCGATAGCAATAAGTCAGCGATCAGAGGTCGAGCGACTGGAGTAGTGGAAAGAGTTGGAACAAAGACGAACCCGACGACATTTATAAGTGTCGGTGTATAAGGTTTGAGATCTGCCATATGTGTTCGGAGCGGGTTTCCCGTGTGTTTCCTGTGTATTGCGATAGATGTGTTGCCAAGTCTTTTAAGACTTAAGCGTTATTCAAACGTTCCGATAGTCACATATCAGAGGAAAAGGGGTGATATATATATATATATATATATATATATATATATATATATATATGTGTGTGTGTGTGTGTGTGTGTGTGTGTGTGTGTGTGTGTGTGTGTATGCCGCAGAGGACCGATCCCCGATTGCGATAAAGGTAACCTCGGGATCTATGCAGAGACTATACCGAGTCGAAAAAAGGTGTGTTTTACGTATATTTCCTTTGTAAATGGGTTAGAAGGGAAAATAGTGCCAATGAGAGATTTATGTGTTAAAATCATATGTAACCAAAGTTAAGGAAGGAAAAGGTTATATATGCGGGTTTAAGGGTTAACGAAGGGTTTAGAAAGGTTGTGAAGAGGTTTAAAGTCCCGATAGGAGGATTATAATGAAAAGTTAATAAGAGTCTAAACTAAGGTTTATGCAGGGTGATTAATTTCCGATGGGAAAGGAAAAGGTGGGTGAATGATAGACTTGTGGGTCTATAAGTCATTCCGCATGAGACTATAAAAGGGGCCTTAACCATTAGAGATGGAAGATTTGACTCCTACGTGAGTTAAATACCTGAGACAGATGTGTTTATGCATTATATGCATACTGTGGGTGTAAGCGGGGGTAACCCTGCCATCAATGTAACACCAAGAGTTTATGGGCCCCGTTGGGGTGAGTTTGACAACCAACTTCGTGGGGTTGCCACTTGGTCATATTATCTCTGTTTGACATGCATGATAACCTGTTGGAAAGATCTCTCCGAGGACTACGACAAAAAAGACGATTTTATATAGAAAAGCACCGGCGGTAGATTTCCAAAAAAAGTCGTTTTCGTTTAGGGCCTCAAAATGGCTCTGGAAGTTTAGGACCCGAAAAACTACTAAAAATAGTAAATTGTGCTACAATTAAGGAAACTTAAAAACTAAAAGAAGAAATGGTGGGGGGCCAAGTGGAATTGGCAGGTGGCCACTAATATCCACCTAGATAAAAGAATGGTTTCTACTCATTCTTCACCATGACCATAATCATCGTCACCACTATTTTCTTATTTCATTTGAGCTCCCACTTGATTTCCATCTTGTTTTTGGGTTTTCTGCATATTGGGAGAGAGAAATAGATCATTGAAGCACAAGGACGTCAAGGGACCCATTCCATAAAGGGGGATTTTGCAGACCCATGTTGTAAATCCTCTCCATCAGGTGTTTTCCAATAAACATATTATTCATTCAAAGCTACTATTGGGTTATTACATTGGTTATTTCTTGTTGTTCTATGTTTTGGGTTGCATATGATCTTTTTATTGCAGGGTTTTCTTCTTTTTTTCATTGCATATATGAAGCGTAAACAACCACATCTTGTTGTTAGGGTCACTTGTCACTAGTGACTTAAGTGAAGAATTTTTGGTACACTTACTAAGAATTTTCATACTAACAAATGGCGACTCCATTGAGTTTTTAGCTACATAGTCATCAACAATTGGTGACTCCACTAATGTAGTAATTCAAATCCTTGGTGACTATCGTTTCATTGTTCTTTAGTTTTTTTTCAACTATTTTTAGCCTCTCAATTTCTATTTTTATATCCACTTTGTTTTCTCAAATTTTTTTGGTTCTGGCTGGTTTTTTGCATCTTTCCGCAGGTCATAGGTACCAGCTAAGGAGGAGACTGCAAAATCTAGGTGAAATATGATGAGCGAGAATTGTGGGAGAAAAAAAACGTTTTTGCCCATTATTTGTGTTCCGGAATGATTTTTGTCCCATTTGTTGCATTCCAACACATTCATCAGGTCAGAATCTCCATTCTATCATTTAAAAAAAAAAAAAAAAATCATATTTGTCGATTATGTTGCATGTGTATTGGGAAGGGTTTCTATTCTTTCCTAAGCCACACCTAGGCCTATATTCTCTTATTAATTTCTCATTTAGGAGGGAAAAATCCCCCTAAAGTTTAGAGTATACCTCCACCATTTAGGAAGAGATTTTCTAAGTTGAGGAGTCTAGGGTAAAACACTTTCGAGTTTACTGCATTTAGAGTTTGGTTTTTCCCTTCCCCCTTAGGATCCCCTTGTGTTTCCTAGGTTTTCAGAGCTTCTTGCCTATCTTTTGTAACATTTTTCACCTCTGATTTTTGTTGTTTTTCTACACCAGTTATATCATATTAGTTTCATTAGATCTCAGTCCCTTAGAAATTAGATGCTTTGGACATTTATGTGTCTTTTAGTAGCTTGTTTTCCACCTCTCTTTTAGTTGCTTGTTTGCCTTCCTGGGTGGGGATTTGTGTTCTTTGATTTTATATTCATTTTACTGTCCATTTTCAGCATTATTTACAATTTTTCAACACTTTAATTTCAACAAAACGTGGCATCATTAAACATGCTAAATTAACTCATCCACTTGACACATCATTTCCAAGCCAAGACTTGAAACACTACACCTTCATAATTTGACACACATAGATTAAGCCCATTTGGGCACCGAGACCAAACAATATGTGTAGTTAGGTGTAGGATCAGTGGGATAGGATTCCAATAACACCCATCGATCATTTACATTAAGACATAGAAGTTGACATATTAGGGATCTTAAAATCCTTCACCATCCCACAATCCAAAACCAGAGTGCATCAAAAACTTGATTTAGAGGGGGTTAGTCTTTGTCATCGTGTGATCGGTTCTCCTTGGGGATGCCCAACCCATGGCAGGGAATCCCGTGCATTGGATGATCACCAAAAATATCAAGACTCGAACACCCTTGTGGGAAGAAGGTAACCATAATAACCAATCATAGGGAAACAACCTATAGGACTGGCTATGGGAAGCAGTTGGTTCTCAACCCCACCTTTCTCTAGACAACTCTGCTTGCGGGGATCAAATTTTTTCAAGTAAGAAGTATTTTGGAAGGCCATCTGAAATAGTATATTTAGGACTTGTTTGGGGATTCATACCACCTATAGGGTAGAGGTCATTTTTATTTGATAGAAAACATTTTCTTGAATCAGAGTAGCATATTAATTTTAGTTAGTTTACACTTGGCATCATTGCACTAGGTGTTTTCTTGTTGTTTGTTTCTCTTTTTCTCCTATCATCCCCTTTTATTCTATCAATTCATCTTTTTCTTGACATCATTGTGCCCCCTAGGTGTTTTTCACGAAGACTTCGTGACCTTCACCCCCAGTTTTGTTTAGGAAAACTTACTCCTCCCAATGGAGTTAGAGTTCATCCTCCTAGTCCTCCAGTGAGTCCTAATTCTGACTATGGTTTTGATGATTCTTCTAGTTAATCCTTTGATTCCACATCTTCCCAACCCCTTATCGCCACCATGTTAGGTGCCAATGTGGGTGCAAGAAACCAAGGTAACCCCACAAGTAGAACCTCTACAGGTATGGTCACTAATCCTCCTTTTATTCCCTATATAGTTGGTCTAAGCCTCCTTGATTTCATCCAGTTCATCAATAATCCTCTTCTCCATGACCCCAATTGGCCTATTATGCCTACCAAGCTTCCTTCTGACATCCCCAAGTTTGAAGGAAATCTTAGAGAAGATCCCACAAATCATGTTCAATCATTTCATATGTGGTGTTCATCTAATTCCATCACTGAAGACTCCATTTGTCTTTGTTTGTTCCAATGCACCCTTATTGAAGCTACTTCCAAGTGGTATGTGGACCAACCGCATGCCTCCCATTCCACCTTCATGACTCTCGCCAAATATTTTATGTCATACTTCCAGTTACCCCTCTGATATGACACTAGTACTGAACTCTTGACCTATTTTCGTCAAACGTCTGCTACCCGCCTATTTGACCATGTTCAATAATTGTGTAGAGCTCTTGAGTTTGAAGACTATGTCTATCTGGATTGGTTCCTTAGATTTCTTTTGGCCCCAATTAATAAATATTTCACCTTCCACTTCCCCCATTCTGAGGAAGAACCATTCCAAGTAGCTTTGAAATATGACCTGATCTATGCACAATCAGGATATGTTTATATTGTCCTTATCGATCTGCCTCGGCCTGGTGCTACTAATGCACTGAGGGCATTTCATGTTGCTGAAAATATTGTTGGATCTATCTCACACCCTCCACCTCCATCATATCCTCAACCTCACATGAATTATGGTAAACTCCAGGAGGGGACCAATTCCACTTACACCTATCCCCCTCCTCTCCTTAAAATGTCAACCCTTAACAAGGTTCAAGCATGTCATATGCACATCCCCATATGCATCAATCAATGACAGGGCCAGTTGTCGCTTCACCTGGTTATCCCAATGTTGCTGCCAATTATTTCTATCCTTATGCACTGCCCAACACTCCATCCCCTCTGGCACTAGCGCCCCAACCTCCAATGCCTCCTACACCTCTTCCACAACAACAACCACCTCCTCAAACTCAAGTGTATGCTCAACAGAGTGCAACTAATCCCCCCAACCCCAAGCGAAATAATAGTGGAAGGGTAACCAAAACCATCCATCTTAAGGTAACCAAGGAAACTAGGTTCCACAACCTAATTCCCCTGAAGATGACTAGCCTAATCCCGCAACCCAACAACATGGTCGACAACCCAAGAAAAACAAGGGTCTTTGAACGAATAGAACTTGTGCCTGTTGTGGAGTATTTGGCCATTATACTCATGAGTGTCCCCTGATACCTCAAATGTTCCAAACATGGAAAGCTCAAGCAGTTGCTTCTAGAGGACCTCAGCCCATTGCTCCACCTCCTCCCCCTCCTGCTTCATCACAACCAGTTGTGCTTACAAATCATTTTCCCCATCAAGGATATGTAGCTTCCCAACCCACACAGGGTAATGCAGCTCCTCAACCTTCCCAATCTGTCCAAAAAAATTACCATATCCTCATGATGTATTCTGAAAAAGACAACACCGAACAAGTCAACCTCCAAACTCATTCGTGCCAATACAACAAGCCCCTTGCAAATTCAATGACTAATTCCCAACCCAAATTTTAGACTGAGCCTTTGCCTTCATCACATGGCACCTTACATATCCATCTACCTAAAGTTGAGGTTCCCCCCAAGATCCCCATCGAAATGTTACTTATTCTAAGGTCGCCCATACCTATAACATAGTATATCACTTGGCATAGTCCCTTGCTTCCATGTCAACGCTGGAAGTCCTCCAACCGTGCTCATCAAAATGAAAATATCTACTCTCTGCTTTAGGCACTATGGATCCTTCTGATAATCATTTGATTGTATTTTACATTGACAAAGTGGAACACCCCTCTTCCTTCCTTAGTTGCATTTCAAATACTAGTCTCCATAGAGAATGCCACAGTCCAACGATGTGTCATAGACAAAGGAACCTCCACCTATGTAATGGCTGCTAGTGTTTGGAATCAACTTGGTTCCCCTAACGTGTCCCCGTCCATTATCACTCATATTTCTTGGGACATTCACCCCTCACAACCCCTCGATTTGTATCACAATTTTCCTATCACCATTGCCAGTAACACTGTCTTAAATTATATTTAAGTCACTGATGCCCCATTAAATTATAACATCTTTTTGGGTGCTAGTTTCACCTATGCCATGGTTATTTCCACATCCACTATCTTTCGCAAGATGTGATTGCCTCATAATAAAAAGATTGTCACTATCGATTAGTTGACTTACTATGACCATCAGTCTCAGACATCTCCTTAGACCACTATCTTATTAATGAGTGGTAATAATACTATCACTTCCCTTACCAATGTGTCTTTTAGAGTCTGTAAATATTCCACATTTCTTGGGGCTTATTATGGCTCACCGTCTATTCCTTTTGAGCCTAGCTCGTCTAATGTTTGTATGCTTCAAGCATCACGATCTACCCATAAGCGGTTTGGTATGCCACCATAGTAGCCGACTCCTTCGCAATCTCTTGCTCGTAAATCAACCCAGCCTTCAGATACAATTCCTCCAAGCTCATTTACTTCTACTGGTATCTCTCCTAGCTCTTTTCAGCCCATAACCTTTCCCGTAGGTCTTAACCATTCGATAGTAGTTCCCCCGGGTCATTACCCTTCTGGTAAGATACCTTTCTTATTCCTGCTACCTAGAATATTTTCTACCCCTATTGTGGCTACATTGAGTCTACCTAATATCACCTTGGGGATCCCATTCTGGTACATTGATCCTCCCTCTAACGCTCCCCCTAATCAACTCAAACCTTACACAACTTTGACCCCAGTTCAACATGTTGTTCCTACCCCTTCCTTTTCTTCAGCTCCACAACAACCTCAATACGAATCCAATCCTATTCCGAAAGCATCTAGTGAGGGGGGAAATCTGAGAAGAAGGGACACAAAGACAAGGCACCATTAACAACTCCAGTCCACCCTAAACTGCCAAAGCCTTCTCCTCCATGCGCTTTGTGTGATGTTGTTGGGCATGCCACCAATAATTATCCTCATCTACCTCATATCAAGAATGTGGTGTATAATACCTTTCCTGACTCTAACATTCCTGAGGTCCATGTCACCTTACCCAAATCGGCTAAAAAAGAATAGATCCTTGCACACAAATTTCCCTTGTGCTTTGTGTGATAACTATGGCCATTATTTGCATCACTATCCCCTTCTTGAATAATTTCTTGATACACTTCAAGTACTTCATGAATTAGATGTTTCTTGTAGTGATTCCATTTCCCCTCTACCTACGGGTTCTGGTCTCGCTGTTAGTCCAGAACAGGAGGTTTCCCAACCCACCATTGTGATTCCCCCTCTTGATGTCGAGATGATGAACAATTCTTTCCCTATTCTCTACCAGTTGTCATCCATGGTATAGATCTATTAGGAATCTCTTGACTTTTCCTATTATGATTCTGTCAAACCTTCTTAAGAGAACGCTTCAGTCTCAACATCGGTAGATGTTACATCTACTAGTCATCGGTCTCCCCTTGTTGACAATACACATGTGAACCTTGTCTCTCATGAAGATGTCTCAGTTAGATCCTCTTCATCATGTGGTCTCTTTTCCTCACATCCTCCCATCTTTCATTCCGATGAAGACATCATGGAATCCATGAACACCCCTAATTATCCTTGGGATGATATGCACCATCATGCATACTTCTTTTCGTAGAAAACCCATGATCAATATGTTGTGGAGTCCAAAGACTTCATCCATGGTGAGGTCGACTGGTTCAAAAACCCCATTCCTACACCAGATGCTTTCGAAGAAGGAAATATGGCTAACATATCTCCTACCATCAAAATTAACATTTCGAATAAACTAGGGATTGAAGAAAATATCACCTTGGGAGCACAATGTACCCCAGAAGAAATTGATGCTTACACTAAGTTATTCAAATAATTCTATGATGTTTTTTCTTAGTCTTATTCTAAGATGCCCAAACTCGATCTCTCCATTATTGAACATCACATCGACTCTTGGCTTGATGCCATTCATGTCTACCAAACACAAAGGCATATCCATCCTTCCAAGCGTGATTCTATCAAATCTGAAATCAATAAGCTCAAGTAGGCTGGTTTTATTCACCCTGTTGAATACACCACATGGGTATCCAATCCTATTTCCGTCCTAAAGAATAAAGGCGCCATTCGTGTATGAACAGACCTTTTCAATTTGAACAAATCTTGTCCCAAAGACAACTTTCCCACACCTTTCATAGACCAAATAATTGATGAGTGTGCGGGGCATGAGATTCTTTCCTTTATGGATGGATTCTCCGAATATAACCAGATATGTATCTGGCATGCTGATCAATTTAAAACTGCCTTCACTATTCTGTGGGGAACTTTTGCTTATCAGGTCATGCCTTTCAATTTAAAGAATATCGGGGCCACTTTTAAGCGTGCCATGTCATATTGTTTTCATGACTTGTCTCACATTATCCTTGCATATATAGATGATCTCACCGCTCGTTCCAAGCTTCGGTCACAACACCTTCATGATTTTCGTACCATCTTCCTTCGATGCCGCAAGTATAAAATTCACCTCAATCCCCTTAAGTTTGCCTTTTTTGTTCCTTCTAGCTGACTATTGGGCTTCATTGTGTCAAAATATGGCATCACACTTGACCCTCTGAAATTTCAAACAATTCTCGAACTTCCTCCTCCTCGCACCATTCGTCAGCTACAAAACCTCCAAGGTAAATCCAACTTTCTTCCTCGATTTGTTCCTGACTATGCCACCATTGCACATGGGTTCTTTAGACTCCTTTGATCTAACATTCCCTTCATTTTGGATGACTAAGATAAAAAATATTTTGATGCCCTCAAACGTTCTCTCACTTCCATTCCCTTGATTCGACCACCCAAATTTGAAAGGGACTTCATATTGTATATCTTAGCTTCCACCTATTCAGTTGTCGGGGTCTTAATGCAAGAAGATGGTGTTGGAAATTAGCATGTCATATATTATGTCAGTAAGAACCTTAACAGTACCCATGTGTCCTGTTCCCATGAATAAATGTCAGTGTTGGATGCTGTGTTCTCTATTCAAAATCTTTATCATTATATCATTATGTATACCACCAAAGTTGTGACTAATTCCAACCCCATGGCCTTCCTGTTGAGTCAATGGATCATCAATGGGATGTATGCCCATTGGATCATTATCCTTTAAGGATTCGATCTCAAATTTGGCACACCCAAGAGTAAGAAAGGTTTATCCCTTGCTGAACTTATTTCTGAACTTCCTACTAGTACGCCAAATCCACCGATAAATGATGACCTTCTAGATGAACACTTGTTTTCTATAACCTCAGATGATCCTTGGTATGGAAACATCCTCCCCCCCCCCCAATCTTACTTCTGATGATCGACGATGTATTCAACATCAAGCCCCTCGCTATCTCCACATCAGTGACAATCTTTATTTTCACAATGTTGAAATTGTCCTCCGTCGTTGTCTCACCTATGATAAAGCTGAGCAAGTGATCAATGCCTGTCATGGTAGTTCTTGTGGTGGTCATCTCTATGTAATGGATACTGCCCAGAAAATCATGCCCAATGGATACTTTTTGCCTTCTCTCTTTAGTGATTGCATTGAGGTAGTCAACTGTCCCAATTGTCAATTATACACCCTTAAGGCTCAAGCCCTAAAGAAATTGGTTTCCAACCATGGTTGACACTTTGAAGATGAGATTTGGCATGAGATATCCTCACCATTGGGCTTTGAACACCACTATTCATCTTCTTATTACCCCCAAGGAAATGTCCAAGTTGAAGCTGTCAATAAAATTCTTAAAACTATGCTTCAGGGGATGGTGAGCAAACACATGACCAACTCACACCTTATGCTCTTCCCTACATTATGGGCCTATATAATATCCATTAAAACTTCCCCCAGGTTTATTACCTTCCACATTACTTTTGGACAAGAGGCAGTATTATCGATCGAGTGTGAAATCCCCTCCCTTCACCTTATTGTCGAACCCCTCCCGAACACCTAAACTTTGGAAAAAAAAGACTCATCATGCTTGAGTGTGCCAATGAAGATTGTTGTGTTGCATTGAAAACCATTGAAGAAGCTAAAAATCACACCAAAGCTCAGTATAACTATAAATTCCACCCTCGTACCTTTCACGAAGGTGACCTTCTTCTCGTATATGACCAAGTTCATGATGTCCTGGGCATGGGAAGTTTGAACCATTATGGATAGGTACTTACATCATTCGTAAGTGTTTGGGAAAGGGGGCATACCTTTTAGAGGGTCCAGAAGGTGAAATCCTTCCTAACCCTCATAATGCACTCTACCTGAAGAAATTTTACCCATAAAATTTCCCATTGAAATGAATGTCCCTTTTTCTTTCTACATTTAGGTAGATTTCATTCTCCATCATCTCATTCGTTGTCTTCTTGTGTCTTTCAGATGGATCCATCATCCACACCACATATTAGTTATGTCGATGGTGTGAGTGACTTCTCTAGGAATCTAGCCTTAGTAGCTTGGACCATTTTCACACCGTTGCATTTGTTAGTTCACTCCAATGGTGTTTGCATTGGACCTTCCACCAATAACCATGCCGAATATGATGCAGTGATAGGTTTGTTATCCATTTCCCTTTATCATTGCATCCTTCACCTTCATGTTTGTCTTTATTCCTTGCTACTTGTCATGCAATTGAGTGACATTTATCATGTGCATAATCTTGTCCTATTTAGAAATTGTCTATGAGTTAAGCTTTTGGCACATGACTTTGAATCCATTACATTCAGTCATGTTCCTAAAGCACAAAATAACTATGTAGATACCATTTTATATTGGCATTTATCACATGCATATACTAGAAGACATCCATAACATAAACAAATGGTGAACCAAAATCCTCACAAAAATGCATAATCATAATATGTATCATAATATCCAACATATAGTGTTTGTAGTCCACTAGTCTAAATACATTTGACATGTCCATAACATGTTACAAAAAAAAAAAACAAAAATAAGATCCCACATGTCCCTATGCATGATCGTTGTCCTCTAGAGGATCCCTGGCTAATGGATCCATTCCACCCACCCGTAAGTCTCGAACTGACTGACTGACCATAGCTATGTGCCTTGTGATGCCTTGCCATTCTGAGGGAAGATTAGTGCACTCTTACGTATATTGATATTCTAACTCATGCCATCCATGCTCTGTCACCATGGTCAGTAGCATGTAGAACCTACATCGGATATCCTCTAGTAGTGCATCACTATCAGCTCTCTGCTATGATGTCAAACCTCTTTGATTTGCAGCCCCAGGTGTTGTAGTTCATATGACATATCCTATCGGCCTTACCAGTGCTATATATGCATACCACAAGTTTGGAAATCAGTACCACATACATATATTTTCTAAACTTTACATGCAACCAAAATATAGCAACTATTACTTACCATCTAGACCCCACGCTCATCCTGGCAGTAGTGGTAGATCAAGATCCCCTTGAAAGTTCATTCCACTATATGGATAGTCATCTATGTATAATGGCATCTGGTCCCAATGAGAAAATAACTCAATTAGGAACACCCGTCTGACTCTCCATCCTCCACCTCATCGCAGTAGCTGTCTCTAGTGGCGCATCCTGGGCTCTTGTGGGCCGCCATCATGGATCTGTACATGTGGATAGATAGTTGGGATCTTCTCAAAGAAGAATGAGCACACAACTATCCCAAATGAACAATTATCATTGGTCTATCACCTGCATAGTCCCAACTGTCATTTCAATGACGAAAGCATCATTTGGGCCCACCCATAGTAGTTCCCTTCTGGTACACTTTTTAAGGGCATCATCTTCCCCCTAGTGATGTGATGAAAGGAATGACTACCCAAGATCCACACCATTGTTGCGGTTGTAGCCCATGTCTTGAGTCTCTCCAAGTCATGAATATGGATGGTCGTACCCTTTGCATGAGCACCAGGTACACAATGATGCTCCACAAATTCCCCTATATGCCTCCCACGAGGCAACACTAGATGTATCTCACCCACCACCCCCAAGGGTGGAAATCCTATCAAAAAGTATATGTCCTGGATAGTGATCTTGATCTTATGCCCCTATACCACAAATGCCTCCTAATATGGATCCCAATAACTCACAATCTTGGACAATAGTGGCTCACCAACCCTCATCAATGGGTTCTCCAAGAACTTCAACAACCCATATCGCGCTAGAGTCCCTCTAATTGCTTGGTTCCCCTGAACCTCAACATGAAGAGTATCAAAGTCTCATTCACGGCATACCAGCTTTAGCTTTGCCATGCCTCAAAAATACCATTATGTTTTGTTAGTTCAGAGTCTAAAGCATCCACTCCGGGTTCTTAAATTCAGCTCAACTGAGACCCCCAAACCTGCTTTTCCCTTCAACCCAAAACATAGTTTTTGCACTCAAAATTGCATTGGATGCACTTTTTTCCCTAGTTTTTGCATTCCATAATGCAAAAAAGGGGAAAACATGTGCACTGTGACCATGAGGAAAGGAAAGGGTTTTCCCTGTTGATATGAGGCCCTAATCTGAAAGTTTAATCCACCAAAATTGATGAGTAAGGTTAGGCCAACTAACTGTAAATCACATATCTGAATTCCAATGATCGGTTTGTTCACTATGATCTCCTCAAGAGTTAGGGCCTTCTCCTCCTCTCCAAATTCTCCAACAACTCAATGTGCAAATGAATTGGATTTGGGGGAAAGAATCCCTTTCATAGGAAAAACGATATTTTCTTTTCTTCACCCATTACGACCAAACCATATCTTGATTTGATGAATACTCAGCACCATTTTAAAACTCTCACCAAGTTCTATAATGGGTATATTTTTGTTTTTGGTAATTTGAAACTTCACTAGGAATTCATTTTTTCAACGAGGTCTCACTTTGCCACTTATTCAAATCAAATTTCTTCATATGAGCTACTCGTACTGAGGTACCACTTTACCTTTACACTGATCGACTCACGTGTCGATTTTTGTCATGAGTATCCATTTTTTACTCATGTTTTTATAGTCCCCTTTGGGCCTTCCCCCATGTGGTAGCATCATCGAGTCACCCTTGTTCAAAGCATTAGAGATGAGTCACCCTTGCATCTATGAAGTATGTTCCAAGTTCCCTTGAGTCTTTTTACAACATTTCATCCACCTTTGTGCTGCATTCATCCCATTGTGCTCATATTTGGCCTCCAGCTACACTGCTCCTTCTCTAAAAAGCCTCCATTTGAGTAATTGACCATCCCCTCTGGAATCGAATCGGTCACTGCCAGGCCAGACATGCATATCATGCTCTAATAAGGGAAGTTGTCAATTTTCCTCTCATATTGTATCCTTCCATCATCATCCCTGGTGTTAGTCCATCAATCACATTTATATGACCCTCGTGCCTTTGTTGAGGAATCCTCATTACCTCACCTTTGGCGAGCCCTCATTTTTTGACTTCACCACATTTATTCTAGGAGAGTGGTCTAGAGGGTGGTGTACCTTGGTTCCATCTCTCATCATTGTTTGGTGCCTCAAATCAAGAAAAGAGAATCATCATTTGCCTTTGACTTGGTTGTTTCTCGTGTGCTTGACTCCATCTTATTATCACATGATCGAGAATTGTACACTTGACGATGCAGTGATCCAACATATTTTAAGAATATTTCCCAAGTGTGTGTGATATGTTCTAGACCTCATGAGGGGATGACCCTTTAGGTAGCCCCCCACATGCCCGAATGTCAACCGATTATGATCCAACCTCAGATGTAGTTCCATCTATTTGACTGGCTAGATTCTCACTGCTTGCGATGCCCACAACATGCATCTCTCATTCAAATCTCTAGATCCCTTTCTTGTGCAGCAGGGCTTCTTTGGTTGTGATCCCCCCTCCCCATGTCAGCTTGAGGGGAATTATGTCTCATTTACTCAAATCAATGGATGTTATTGTATTCAATTCTTGCCTCTCTTTTTCAAGCACCTATATATGAGACTCATTGTATTATTGTCTCACATTATCTCCCTTTGATGCCAACATATCATGTATCATGTATCATATATCATGTACTTTGTAGTGCAGTCCCACATTGTTGGGAATACCCTTATTATTTGTACTCAATTATCTCAGTGGGCATGGGTATGCCTCCCCCGCCTCATTTGAGATCATGTACTCCAAAATAAAAGGAGACTTATATCAACATAGTAGGTCTTGTCCCCTCCATTCCTCCATCCTTCCTTGCATCGCTTCAACTATCTCTCTTTCTCTCTCTCTTTGACTCCCCTTGGTGTCTCGTGGAAGTATAACCTACAACGTATTTTGGTCATACAATTTTCTCCTAATGCTCGTATGTTAGGGGACAGTCTCTTATCACCTAAAAAATGATCACCTAGATATTTCTAACTAGGTGGATTGAAATACACCATGCAGGATCAATTTTACCATAGTAAAATTACTTTCACCATAGGAAATAATTTAGTAAACTATTTTTATTAAATTATTTATGTTTAAAATAAAAAAAACCCCATCAGAATAACTGAATAAATCATTATTTATTTAACTTTATCTATAAATAATTATTTGATCATTATTTCTTAATACATTTGACTAAATCACCTTGGAATAATTAAATAAATCACTATTTATTTATTATTCCTTATTCTTATTTTTGGAATAATTGTTAAATCATTATTTAATAATTATTTCAAATTCACACTTTTCTTAATCCTTGCAAAGTGATTAATAAATCATTTTATTTGTTAATTGCTTCAACCATTTTCTAAATAAAGATATTTGACCATTTTGAATATCTTTTCCCTCTCTAAAAATTATAATAAAGTATTCCTAATGGCTAGATTTTGATTTGGTTAGTAATATTTTATTATTTTCCAATTCCTAATTGAGCCCAATGCTTTGTTATAAATAAGAGGGGTTTCTATTCATTCTTCACCACGATCATTATCATCATCACCACTATCTTCTTATTTCATTTTAGCTCCCACTTGAGTTCAATCTTGCTTTTGGGTGTTTTTCATATTGAGAGAGAGAAACAGATCGTTGAAGCACAAAGGACATCAAAGGACCCATCCCATGGAGGGGAATTTTGCAGACCCATGTTGTAAATTCTCTCCATCAAGTGTTTTCTAATAAAAATATTATTCATTCAAAGCTTTAGTTGGGTTATTTCTTATTGTTCTATGTTTTGGGCTGCATATGATCTTTTTATCACAGAGTTTTCTTATTTTTTCATTGTAGATATGAAGCATAAACGATCACATCTTGTTGTTAGGGTCACTTATCACCAGTGACTTAAGTGAATCAATTTTTGTATACATACTAAGAATTTTCATACTAACACTTATCGACAATGTTTTGTGAGGTAATAATTTTTATATGAAGGAAATCATTGAATCCATCCAATTTATTCAAAACCAATTCAAAGGTTCCATATTTACATAAGCCCAAAGAAGGGGATTGTGAAGAACCATGTTGTAAATCCTCTCCATAAGGTGTTTTCTAATAAAAATATTATTCATTCAAAGCTTCTATTGGGTTATTACATTGGTTATTTCTTGTTGTTTTATGTTTTGGGCTGCATATTATCTTTTTACCGCAGGGTTTTCTTATTTTGTCATTACAGATCTGAAGCATAAACAACCACATCTTTTTGTTAGGGCCACTTGTCACCAATGACTTAAGTGAAACATTTGTGGTATACATACTAAGAATTTTCATACTAACACTTATCAACAATGGTTTGCGAGGTTATAATTTTTATATGAAGGCAATCATTGAGTCCATCCAATTTCTTCAAAACCAATTCAAATGTTCCATATTTACATAAGCCCAAGGAACTTCTATAAGTTTCAAGTCTAAATAACTTTAATAATTTATAAGTTTCAACTCATTTTTTACTGGGTCAAAAATATATATTCCAACGTATAATTACGTCAATAGGTGTGTCTATTTTGGAATAGGGTTTCCAAAAATTTTAATTCAAAAATCAATAATTATTAGGTAGATGGTATGGATTTAACCACCACAAAAAATTCTATAATATTCTTAGTAATAGTCACATATTAAATGTTGAGATTTATCTTAATCTTTTTTTTGTATCTCAGAGGAACTCATTAGCTCGTCTGACACATAGCTACTAGTAAACCTTTGGGAGCCTACAACTTGTCCTCCTATATGTAATCGGGTCACTACCGGGGGGATTTGAACCTTGGATCTCTCAGTTTTCTCAGACACATTACTTTGATGACCAATTGAGCTACCCCCCTAGGACTATGTTTATTTTAAAATTAGTTTTCCTTTTCATTGTTTTAATTGAATTCATTTATTAAAGAACTAGCACAACCATATAATTTATATGGTTGGTAAACATTGATAGGCATCAAAACACTTACCTCATGATACATCTCGCATTGCCAAGATTAAAAAAAATCATAAAAATGAATTGAATTAGAACTTTATTTTATATTATTATTATTATTATTTAAAAGAAAGTTATAATTAGTTCATTTTATCATTTTTTAAAATCTTAACAATTATGTGAGATGTATCATGAGGTAAGTATTTTGATGCCTATGAACGTGTACCAACCATTTAAGTTATATGACTACACAGTAGTTGATAACTCAATATAACATCATTATACCAAACAAAACATAATTCTCCAAGTTTTTCAACTTAAGAATAAATACATTAGCAACAACAAGCTACTCCAAACCTCATATAGCAATATATACTTCTAGAGTGATAAAATAAATAAGAGAATTTTTTCTTATGTATTCTTTTGCAATAATGGCATTAACAATTAGCTAGGCATTAATTTACAACAATAACAATTGTTGTCCTTAATGCTCCAAAACCCCTAAAACCATAGATATATATTCAAAAATAGCTATATCTCTCCAAGAGAGACATCGCTCAGAGATAAAACAACCCCGTGAAAGAAAATAACCCTAGTCTTTATACTTCAAACCAAGGAGATACAAGAGGTTTTGATATTGATCCACACAATTCTATTAAGAAATGTAGCTAAAAGAAATAAAACCTTGGTATTCTACCTCAAACTAGGAAATACTATAGATAACTAAATGTGCATTCAATAAGGGGAATTTCAAGGAAATACCATGTCAATTCAAACCTTTGTAGTCAATGTAACTTTTGTCAATCCCATTTCTAGTAACAAAAAACTCTTCTATGGGCACTTCATCCAAGCTTCCTCCCTAGTTGATATCTCTTATATTATAGTTTTCAACCCAAAATCCTTTATGCATCAAGGCAACTAATATCCCAAAAATTTGACCTCAAATATTTCAAGAAACTCTATAGCCGATGAAATCCTTTACAAATCAACCTCAATGCGCACAGGCTTATATAGATATCAATTAACTCCATCATAATTCTCTTATAGGGTTCTATATTTAGATCACAATCCCTTCCAATACCCACAACATTGTTTTTTATGTTCCTCCGCCTGATAATAAGTTCAAGTCAATAGAACTTCACATGGTGAGTAAGTCACCCACAAAATTAATTATTTGCTCAATTTTGTATTATATTTTTAATTACAAAATATGTGTTAGGACTTGATTTGTTGTGAAGAAATTGGATATAACATCCACATTCCAATGTATGGGCATTGTCACTAAGTTTTTACACGTGTAAGTAAGTGATTCAACACTTCGTTGTGCTAGTGATCTCCTTAATACATCACCTAGTTAAGTAAATGTAGTCTAGCTTAGTTGAGATTCTATGGTCCATAAAACCATCCACATGTGGTTGGAGTGTATTCACTAGTTTGTTGGATAATAAAGGAATTATATATATCAAGGAGCTAGTCATTCTAAGAAGAGGCGGCGTCCTATTACAAATACAAGAGATTATAGCTCATCATATATTAGGAGCTACAATTAGCACAAAAGCTTTTGTGAACCACAATTATAGATCTACCTACAAGGCAATCTATATATAGCACAAAAGTGCACCTAAATCCATTGAAGTAAGGAGGACATGGTCTATTTTTACTAGATAGGTCATGTAATAAAGTATTTTAATTATGAAATAACTTGCATTCTAATACATTTCCATGATCAACTCAATTGACTAGTCAAATACCTTGTCAATTATCCAAATAACTACTTAATTGACTCTCTTAGTCAATCATCAACCAACCATGAATTAATAGTCTTTAAAATATATAGAGGTGTGTTTAACATTTTTTCCAACAACATCACCCCCTCACCCCACCCCATCAACACAATCCTTAGAGATTTAGGAAGTGGAATCACTTCTACACACCACCCTTTTACACACTAGATTCACTTCAATGCACCTTATAATTTTTTTCTAGATGTGATTCATCATATGAGCTAATTATTTGTATCATTGTATCCTGATGAACCAAAAGTGTGGATTTCATGTACTAATGTATTTCATTGGGTTGTGCTTAGATGTTCTATGTAACAAAGTTGGACCTAGGGGGTATCTCTAAACATTGTGGTTGTTCATAGATTATCCTCTATGTGGCTTATGCTAACTTCCCCTTAGTGGCATTAAGTAAGCACCATGCTAGTCATTTATGAACAAGGTCAATATGGGATGGTCTTAGGATCGATCTACCAGGACACATGATCTAGGGGAACTTTTAGGATCTATAATTTCATTGTAAAAGTGTTTCTCGTGTCGTAACAATTTTCATACCTATTTGAGGCACACTAAAATTAGTTCTAAGCATGAACTTCCCATCTGATGTATTACCGGACTTTTCCCATGGAATCTCAGAGATGATTTTGTAAATGATCATATAGTTTCACATTTCTTGAGGTGGAAGTTCATGTGTCCCAAGGCACCACTCACATCAAGGCACTTTTGGGATATTGTCGCATGCATAAGTCTCATTCATCACTTTTTGATCCATTTATTACTTGATATGAAGGGATACCTCACACACGTGGATGTCATACTAGCCATTAGAGGGTATCACATGCCATTTTTTACTAGGAGGGTCACTTTCCACCATTTCTGTAGGTTTTTTTCTTGAGATATGGACATGACCTCACCTTGGATATTTCATAGGAGGAATTTTGAGCATGACTAGAGGATTCATCCACTTCTTTGGGCCACTTTCATTCCACTCATGAGGTTGCTCCACCTTTCAAAGATAGATATTAACTTATTTCTTCATTTGGGAACTTTTATACCATAATTTGAGGCTTATACTATGCATTTGCAAGAGAATATTGAGATTATTCACCAAGTAGACTTTTCTTTTGTGGGACTCACCTTCTCTCTTGGAGGGTTTTATGTACATGTAACATGTTTTACTAGTATCTTGACTTAATATCCTTCATTATGTCGATAACAAGTCAATTTTGTAAATCTCCTCAGCTAGATTTAAGGGGATTTAAATATAATAAAGAATGAGAAGAATGTAGATTCAACCTCATCTATAAATAAGGGCTCTCTTCTCATTCTAAATGGTATGGTTTTTGCTAGATATAGTTTAAGAATATGATTTGTTGAAGATCAATCTATTGGAGGTTTTGATGTTAATTCTTAAGACTTGGAGTTATCTCTTTCTTAGTTTATTTCTGGGCACATCAAAGATATGTTGTGATAGTTTAAGACTTTTACAAGATTTCATGATCAATCCATTGAGGGGTAAGTCTACCACTTTGAAGGAATATGTTCTAGGATTTATTCCCTTTTTTCTTCGTTTACTAGCTTGGAAAGTGTTCAATTACTTGTCTTGTTTTTTCTCTTGGTCAAGGAATTTTTCTATGGGATAAATGTCACCAATGGGATAATTTTTTGCAATTTTCCCCAAAATTATAATTTCTAATTTCCATTATTTCTAAAAATGATTTGCCAAATTCTATATGCTAAAATATTTTATCCTATAAATCACCAAAGTTTTATACAAACTATAAAAATCCTTAGTAATTTGAATATTTTACGAAGTTTTTGCCAAACATTTTATATTTTTCATATTGAGGGTTGATAAGATTCACTAAGGTTTCTACACTTCAAGATGAAATTCTATTCTTAGAATTTTACCTTCTCATTTCCTTGGCAAGGGCTTTTAGTATTTTCTTCAAGTTCTAATTGATTTTATTGGTAAAGGTTTTTTCCCCTCAGGAATACCCTATTTAGGGCCTTGGTATTCATACATTATCTTGATTATGTAAGAGATTATTCTATTTTAGGGGTTTTGTCTCTTAACCTTAATCCATAAGACAAGAATGACCAATTCTTAGAGAGGCATACTTCTTGACCCCGTATGCCTTAGTAGGAATAAGACAATTTTTTTTTTCCAACAACCAATCAAAAAACCTAAAGCCTAAAGTGTTTTATTTTTGTTTCTTTAGAAGGATATAATGGTGAAAAGTCATGATTATGATTTCTTTCCTAATCTAGTGCAAACTTCATTGATTATTTATTTCCAATATTACTTTTGTCAAGGATTTATGCTTAATTATTTATCTCTAACCGCAAAAAAAGGAAAAATGGTCTTATATAATGGTGCATCGATGTTATATATAACATTTTAAGGGTTGATCTAAAGTTTTTCCAAATATGGAAAATACATAAAACAAAGTTATGAACTTAATGAGAATTGTAACCTCAAAACAATAACTCTAGCCTAAAAGAACCCTTATTTCTGTGTAAAAAACATGAAAAAACACCTCGAAAATGAAAAATGTTCATCGTTTTTTTCCCCAGGTTAAAATTCTGATTTGTTTGTAAAAACGACATTAACAACCATTTTTTTGTGTAATAAACATGAAAAAACACCCATGTTGATGCTGCACCAACACTTGTTTTTTTTGGGTTAAAATTCAAACAGTTTTTAGCAATGACATTAAAACAAATATTTATGACTATGAAAAACCTTAAAATTCCAATAGTTTTTGACAATAACATTAAATATAAAATATCATGACTCTAAGAAACCTAAAAATTCCAACAATTTTCAACCTAGGCATTAAAGATATATCATGACTCTGAAAAACTTTAAAATTTTGACATTTCTCAACCACAACGTTAAAGAAAAAATATCATGACTTCGAAAAACCTTAAAATTTTGACATTTTTCAGCCATAGAATTAAAACCAAACATCATGAGTAAAAAAACCCTTAAAAAGGAATACCTAAATCAAAGAGTCATAATAACAAGAGTAATTTCTTTTTAAATGCCAATAGTATAACTATTTTAAAATTTTAGTCTAAGACATCTTCATATTGCAATGAAAATTTAAAAATTAACCATCAAATTAATATGTAGTGAGGTGAATTTGACCCACTGCAATCAAACCTTAAAAATCAACCATAAAATTGACACACCGTGGGGGTTAATTTGATCCATTGTAACAAAAATTTTAAAATCAACTAGCAAATTGATCCATAGTGGGGTCGGGTTGCTAGTTGAGGATCCATATAGGCCTTGTAAAATAAAATAATAAATAAATAAAAGTGAAAAAAAAAAACAAAACCAAACAAAAAATTAAAGAGATTTTAAAAAATTAAAACTAAAACAAAAATAAAAATAAAAAATAATAACAAGTAAATAGAAAAGATATTAAAACATATAAAAAAAGAGATAGAAAATAAAAAACAACAAAAAAAAATCAAAACTTAATAAAAAATAAATAAACAAATTATTTAAAAAAATAAAAACAAATTCAAGCATAAAAATGTAAAAAAAATAATAATTTAAACAAACAAAAAAAACCATAAAAATTTCAAAAATAAAAAAGTAATAAATGTAGAAACAAAAAAATCCCTTTAAAAACATAATTAAGAAAAACATTAAAAAAAACAAATTAGATAATTAAAAAAATGGAATAATAAAAAGAATCATATATATTACAAAACAAATAAAAAAATTTAAATTCAATAAGCAAAATATATTAAAAAAATAGAAAAATGTATTAAGAAAACATTAAAAATAAATAAACTATAAAAAGGTTAAAAAGTATTAAAAAAATTGGTGTTGGTGGGGTCGGGATCTTTAGGCCACCCTGCCCCAGTTCCAAAGGTTCGTAACTAGTGCGGCTAGAATGACCTTGTTCGCGACCCTTTGGTGTCGGGACGAGGCGGGGCTTGGATACCCCTCAAAACATCAATTTTTTTTGATATATTTTTAATTTTTTAATGTTTTTTCTTGTAATATATATATATATATATATATATATATATATATAATTTCTTAATGTTATTTTATTTTTCAATGTTTTTGGTTTTTTTAATGTATTTTCATTTTTTTAATATATGTTTTTAAGTTTTTTCTAGAAGACTTTGGTAGATTTTTTTTTTTTTTGTTTTATTTTTTTAATTATAGTTTATTTATTTATTTAAAAAAATTTAGTAATGTTTATTATTTTAGATTTCTTTTTTTTTTTAATTTTTGAAAAGGTTTGTTTAATAGTTTGTTTTTAATTTTTTTTTCAATTTGTTTTCTTATTTTTTTTTTAATCTTTAAGTAATTTTTGAATTCATTTTATTTTTGTAAGCAAGCAGGAGACTTTATATTATCAAAAATGATTTACATATGATATAGACATGAAGTAATTAAGGAGCTCAACGACATAGTGATGCCTACAATGGAAAAATTGGGACCATCTGCCCATCAAGGGGAAACCAGACGGTCCCTGCATGAAAGTGTGAGTCTGAAAAATCTCAAGCTAGGCACAATACCAGAGAAAATTACATAAAAAACTGATAACAGGGATACGTAAAAGTTTGTGATAATTTTCCGTAGTGTTGGTCACATAACTGCAAAGAGAAAGTGTAGGAAAGAAAGGAATTATCAATTTAGACCACAAGCTTTCCATTGGAGTTTGAGGATACCTCCTGCTCCTTATTGAATGTCATCTTAGCTGCATTGTCTTTCGAATTTTCCTCCACTATGAGGCAAGCATACGAACTTGATTACTTTTGTGCCTAATCCTTTTCTCCATCTTGACCTACCTGGCTTTTCAACTACATGTCATTGATCATGAGAGAAGGGGACAGGGTTGTTGGAGAGGAGTGGGAGCCCGAGGCAACCTGAGAATTGGAGGATGAAGGAGAAATCAGGACAAGAGGGAAGGAAATGCCCAAGAATATGGATAATTAGCACAAAGATTGACACGCTCACTTGGGCATTGGGCTCCACCACCTTCTGAGTTGTCACTTCTTTGGCTTGCTCATGCTTCCACAAATGACAAGCCAACAAATTTCTTATGGCCCAATGCCCATCTCCAATGCTGCTCTCGTTGACTTCCAATGAGGCTATTATGCACCAAATGTGTGTGGGGATGTCAAGGTCAAATACTTTTGATATTTCATTGAACCGAACATCATGAGGGGGGCACCCTCTACCCTGACCAACACTACTATGCTATACTCTTCCTCGCTTGTGAACCATAGTTACAAGCTGGAGAATGAAGCCAGGAAATCATGGGTTTCAGAAAACAATGACAAGAGAGACTAGAGAGAGACAGAGCTGCTCCAGGAAGGTGCAGAGTAGGGAATGAGGCAAGGGAGGGTCGTTTATCCAGGGAATTTTCCAACATCGAGGAGGAGGCAGATGAATTGAATGGGGCATGAGTACAAGGTACAAGGAAATCACAAGGAAGATACACAGTAGGAGATCCAAACTTATTGAAAATTATAGTCTACCTATTTGATGGAGAGCATTGAAGGTGCATAGGTGCCACTTGTGGGAGCAGTCACGTTGGTAGTTAAAGTGGGCAGGACATCACCTATGGAATGTTACCTAGATCCTGGGGCAGATAAATTTTGATTTTAACATGCTTATTTTTTTGGTTAAACTTGTTTTAATTTTTTTAAATAATTTTTCTGCTAATTTAACGTAACATTTTATGTGAATCATTATTTTTGAAAGAAAAACTTCAAATGTTATCATCTTTGGACATAAATTTCATAAATTTTGCTATTTTTTCAATTTTTTTATTCATTTTTTTCTTCCATAAAAATCCTTTATCTAACATGCCATTTGTAGCGAAAGGTCTTGAAATACATATTTTTTTAATTATATCTATATGCAAAATGTGTATTTTATGTCAAGCGTTTAGAATTATTATTTTTTTAGTGACAGTTATTTTATGTGTATTAACATATTCATTAATGATATATAAATATATACAAAAACTTAACTTCAAAATATTATTTTTATTATTTTTTTTTAACTTTGAAAAGAAATTAAAAATTTCAATATAAAAAATCATTGCAAAGAAAAACAAAAAACACAAGCTTGAAAATCCCTTAAAAACAAAAATCTTAGGATAAAAGCCAAGAAGAGGAATAACACAATTTGAAAATGGTTAAATAACCAACATTTAGAAAAAATTGTGCATACTTGTGCCATAAGAAAATTTAAAGTCTCAAAAATATGCCCCTGGAAAAAAAAAAAAAAAAAAAGGTTGATGCATCAATGCTTTTCAAAATCCACTTGAAAATTATTAACATTTAAAAAAAATATCCATACTTAATACATTAGAAAATTTAAAGTATAAAAACTAAGCCCAAAAAATAAAGGGTTGATGCGCTTTTCAAAATTGGCATGAAAATTCCTAACAATTAAAAAAATATATACATAATTAATACTATGAAAATTTAAAGTGTCCAAAATATGCTCCAAAAAAGGGTTGATGTTACATCAACACTTTTCAAAATCAACATGAAAATCATGATCTTTTGCACCCTCAAAAAAGTGAGAATTAAGTACATTATCATTAAGTTGGTAACTTTGTTATAATAACAAGGTAATTTTTAGAGGTGAAATTTCACCAATTCATTATTTATAGGTCATTTTTTGACGAAAAACAAATATTTTTCAATTTACTCAAAACTTCACCTATTTCTTACATAATTACAATAAATTTGATAATTTTTGTCAAACATTTAGAAGTTTTAATAGTAAATTATATGTTTTTTTATTGAATATTTCCCTACAATTTATATGTATGAATTTTCAAACCAAATAATCACCCAAATTACTATGCATAGATGTAATACATGAATCTTTAAAACTTCTCTACATAACCATAATAAAAATTATGTTTAGAAAAACCCTAAGGCTAAGGTTTAGTGCTCCAAGGTTCATATTCACTCATACCTAGCTTATATTTCATTCCTAAATTATAGTTACAAGTTTATCTTACATATCTAGTGGTGAAATTGATCTCCTAAATGTTTATAACTGCTTATCTTTCACTTGGAGATTTTATTAGTGAATTCTACTGCTAACGTTGGAAACCCTAAAGGGGATTCACCATATATTATTCAAGTTCTTGTATGATTCATTTTTATACCTCTTTAAAACTTAATTCTAACCCTCGTTGGGCTATTATTTCATTATATATCTCTTTCCCTAGAAAATACATACGATATGTCTTTCCTTCAAATGCATAATCATCTCTTAGATGGTTCTCTCTTAATGTCAAATATGAAACTTCTATGTTAAATAATTGTAAAAATATATTTACAAATTGTGGACAACCTTAAGTTTGTCCATGTTTTAGCATACAATTGATTGATATTCAAAGTACACATTGCACCATTGTTTTATTCTAGTTGATTACATTCTTTGTGACCTAAAGTAGCTTAAAAGTGGTTTGTGCCTCTTTGATGTTTCATTTGTTGAGCAATAATCATCTAATCTAATTGTAAACATGAAGTTGTATACATTATTTATCTTTTATGTCAAATTTGACACATGCATCCACTGGATCCTAACCCTCTTTCTCAAGTGGATATATTGGTGGTTTATACTATTGTTTCTAATTGGTTATCTTGGAAGAATTTAATCATTTGTTGGAATCCTTGTGCATCAAATTTTTTATACATATTTTGGATTCATTGAAATAAGTCATATGATTTCCTAACAATTAATTCACTAAGAGGCTTATTAAGTCAGATAGGGATATCCCCTTTGGATTTTAGGTGTTGGATTAAAGTCAAGGGATAATTGTACTAAGCTGACAATGGTTTATTTCCCATCTTTTTGCCCCAAGTTAGCACCCATGTTGCAACTCTTCACTAGGGTGTTAGTGTAGGTAGTAACACCTTCCATAATCACAACTCCTTAAAGCCTAAGCATAGCCTACAATTTGACAAACTTATCTTTTGTAAGTGGCTTTGTAAAAATATTAGCAATCTAATCGTTTGTCTTGCAATAAATGAGCATGAAGCTATGCATGCTTCACCTTATTGTGTGCAATAACCTTTAATGTACTTTGATTGTCATAATATTGCACTAAGTTTATTCCTTGACTATAAACCCAAGTTTAGACATGAGATTTTAAATCCATAGTGCTCATGTTCTTGCATTAACTACACTATAATATTATGTTTCCATGGTTGAAAGAGAGATCACCCATTGCTTCTTACCAGACCATCCCATGGGTGCAAGGGTAATATGAAACACATAGTCAAATGTAGACTTTATGTCATCTTCATTCCCAACCCAATTCAAGTTGGTGTAATTGACCGATTAGTTCATATTTTCATGGAAATACTTTATACCATGTTCATAAGTGCCCTACATATGACAAACAATCCTCTTTGTGGCCTTCAATTGAATTTCTCTTGGATTATACATGATATAAGAAACCATATTAACAACAATGTAAAGATCAAAGTGATTGTGAGTTAGATAGGTTAGGCTACCGACAAGTTATTAGTAGAGAGTAGTATCAACTTTCAAAGAATCACATTCTTGAGCCAATTTCAGTCATGATTGGTAAGGTGTAGTACATGGTTTACAATCTTCCATTCCTTAGCTCTATAATGGATTCAACACATATTTAGATTGAGAAAGAAAGATACAATCATCCATTTGTATCATGTGGATGCCCAAAAACAAATGTAAGAGACAAGGTTAGTCATTTCAAAGGTATAAATTAGTCGTTTCTTCAAATCCAAAAATATACATTACCACTGATGATGCCTGGATTATCAACATACAATTCAATGATTTAGGTTTCACCATTTACATGTAAACCATAAACTCTATGATTTAATTCACAACATTTGAAACCATGTTTGAGAAATAATCAATTGATTGTTTCATACCACATCCTAGGGGCTTGTTTCAAACCATATCATAACTACTTCTATCCAATAGATAAGACCACCATTTTTTTCAAATGGTTGCTCCATATAAATCTCTTTAGTAAGAATAACATGTAGGAAAAGCACTTTCGACATCCATTTGATGTAACATTGATCCAAAAAGAAATCTTTCTAAGAAAAACCCTTCACGACCAAATGATAAAAAAATTCTTTTAGCTTCAAATGTGATTTGTGTTGTAGACCTTTCGACACTTTTCAACATTCTTTTTGTGTGGTTGAGGTACTAAGTCTCATGTTGTCTTCTTCATCACAAAATCCTACCCATCAACCATAACATTCTCCCATTCAAGTCGACCATGTGTATTTATATATGTATAAGGATCATATGCCTCTAGCACATGTGCCATTAGATAAATACGACGTTGTCTTCTAAGATGTAAATTTCCCCTGGGCGACCAAAAATCGCTGGAATCCAACCATTTTTTTTCCAAAAAAAATCACATTAGGAGTATTTGAATCCTCTTTTAAATGGTGGAAATGGATTCAATACCATCAAAAATCCTTGGGGCACCCAAAATCTTGAAACTTGACTGCTGTAACCTGGTTTTACAAAAATTCCCGCTGGATTTTTTCAAAATCCTATCGGAATTTCCATTGTTTTTTTCAAAATCCTCTTTAGACTACGCTAATAAATACCGACATGTTGTTCTTTATTTCTACTCCTGCTTGAGTCATTAATATCTCCTACATTGGTACCAATAGCTTCAATTGTCTCAATCACCAATCTATGAAGACAAATGTATTTTTAGGAGTAATTGTACTAAAATCTTCATGAGTGGAATAACTAAGTGTTTCAAAACTTGTGGTTGATTCTACTTTAGAAGGTCAAGTACAAGTTAGATCAGGTACATGATACTCTGGCGATTGTGGTCCAACCGTTGTGTGTGGGGTTAAGTCCCCACAAGTCCTGTGAACCATTCCCACGAGCGACTATATACGGCTATTAAGTTTACTCCAAGTGAAAATTTCCCCACCAGTCAATATTTTGGCTCTGAAAAAAGAAAAAAAGAAAAGAAAGTTAGATCTGGTACATGAGTTTCTATGTAGTAATTAGTTAGATATAAAACTACAAAATCTATACAAACCAAGAGAGAAATTCAACAATGTAATTATATCTAAAAACCTTCTCATAAAAATGTGTAAATTTTTATTTCACCTACTTTCCCTGGTATCTTTAAATTGGAAAATTAATGAAAACTATTATTCAAAAAATAAATATTTATTAAATAAATTAGCATCTTTAAATTAGAAAAATAGTCAAAATGTATATTTATTAAATAAATTAGCATCCTTAAATTAGAAAAATAATAAAAATGTAATATATCAATTAGTTATGATCTGATAAGTTAAAATTGGTTTCATGGTTAAAAGCCAGATTCACAAACCATGAAAACATAAGAAAATTAAATGCATATTACAGAGTGAGATTAAGTGACCTAATATTTAAAAGGTTTACCTGCTAAAAACAGGGAGTTAGTGAGCAAAATGGCAATTAAAAATGATTGCAAAATCCCAAATGTTATTGAACTTCTATCACAGAAAATACCAGTACCTGTGAAATACATAGGCACTTTTAAGTTAAATTTACCCAATTTTGTTATTTGAGTGCAGAGAAATAACCTTCCGAAACGTTATTTGAACTCAGAAGAAAAATACTGTGGTTGCTGGGATTCGAGCCCAGGTCTCCACGGCCACAACGTGGAATTCTCACCACTAAACTACAGCCACCCGTGATATTTTGTTAACCGGTTATATTTAAATTAGACACATACTTCGAGTGGATGCACTCCTTCAATTAATCTTTGAAGTCTGTTCGTGAAAATTCTGCACTGTAAAATAGTACATTTTCAAAATAAATACCATTGAAGTCCGTGCGTGAAAATTCTGCACTGTAAAATAATACATTTTCAAAATAAACATCGTTGAAGTCTGCAGGTGAAATGTTTGCACTGCAAAATACTACATTTTCAAAATAAATAACCTGTTTAGTTCGTACAGCACAAAGCCCTAATCCGTGGTCGTGGGTTCGAGCTCCCTAATGGCCGTCACTATGTGCGGCATTGCCCCCATTTGGAGCGGCAAGGTGCACGTTTGGTCTTCTGGCACCGAGCTAGAAGATGATTGATTATCTGAAGAAAGCGATACAACTTTCTTGCGTGAAGGAGCCGTGGAGACAACTCTCTGTTCCGAGTATTTGACTTCGAGTATGACATTTTCAATAATTTTGTATCGAACAACAAGAAAATATACGGAAATGAGAATATCACATTTGTTGTTGCAGGGTTCGATACTATGATATCAATATCAAATTTATTAATAAAGTCTATTGTATGAAGGATGGCTTGTTATAGCTTATTTTTATTTATTTATTATTAAAAAAATTAAAATATGATTTAACAATAAAATAAAATAAGTAAATACAAAATGGATGTCTGGATTTTAGGCATATGTTGTTCATTTATTTTGAGCTTAGTTTTGGAGTATCCACAATAGAAACCATATTTGTCAACATTTCATATCCCAACATGGATCCATCATCAGGACCCATCTGAATGATGATAGAAGAAAAGCTTTCATCAACAAAATGGATGTCATTTCAATATCATTAATTTCCAAAGATGAAACTATATATTATCATTTAGTGGATTTTTGGACTTGTGTGTATTTGATAAGTAGGAAGAAAAAAGTATATGATATGTTTTATAAAAATTTAAAAAATGAAATTTGGTATGAAAATATAAAAACCAGTTGTTTTCAATTTTCTTTTTTTTGTTATTGTTGTTGTGTTGGCTTGACTTATGAGCAATTTGATCCTTGAATTTCACGGTTTACATAATATTTCATAATACGACAATCACCCATTAAACTACCTCTCATGAGCTAGTTCCTCCAATTATAAAGTAAATATTTGTTTAAAGAATATATAATATTGAAAGAAAGTTTTACTTATTATCATTGTGAAGAAATAATGCTCTTGTTAAATTGAAAGAAAGTAACACTTATTATGATAAAAGTTGATTTTGTTAATAAATTATAAATGTTTAAGTAAAATGATTATATTTTCAAGTCTTAGTGTGAGGCATATTTTAAGTGGAGAGAATTTTCGGTTGGATATGGATAAAAGCAATGGACACTTTCACCTTGAATTTAAAAATGAATATTTGTGATTTTTCACTAGGAAGAAGATAACATTGGAAGACTTGACAATGGAATCATGCACAAAAGTTTTATCATCAAAATATATATAAAAAAGGCAAGATTGTACAATCCAATGCTATGAGAATCACCATAATAGAATTATGAACATTTAAAAGAATAATAAGAAGTTTGAACAAAATCATTGTTCGTAGAGATGAAGAAATTGTTCAAACCAAAAGAAATCGAAATGCCAAGGCACAAAAGTCTACCAATTTCAAAAACAAATAAAGGAGTTTCAACAACATAATAACAACAAAAAAATGTCACAAGGAAAATATATTAGTAAAGACCTATCTAAAAATAATGAAGAAATTCCATGCCTTAGAAATCATAATAAAAATCTAATTGTAGAAGTTTAACGAGTTAAATAATGACAAGAAGATGTAGCAGAAAAAATAAAGAAACAATTCATTGACTAAGAATTTTTAACTAATCTAACTAAATTGGGGAAGTTTGTTGGGGTCAAAATTCCAAACCATGGATAACGAAACCCATCATCAACTCAAATAAACTGGAAAAACCAAATGTTGTCACTAATGAAGTTCCATTAGACAAACAACATCTAGGAATTGATATTAGGAAACAATTCGATGACAAGTTGATATATACATATTCAATTATAGTTGAATGCCCATCAATGGCCATTGATAAAGCCATATCTCAATTAACCAATTTTGACATGTCAATTATTACAAAAATATCAAATAGTAACATGATGACACATGTAGATCATGAAATTTATATTAATTGAGATTAATAACAACCACCTTCTTAGTGTCCCTTATTGTCACCCAAATTACTGAAGTCATATTGTGCAAGAATCAATGTACCAACATCAAAAGTTACCTAGCATAAGGTAATGTTATACTTACACTTTGAAGCGTCCATATATCAATACAACTAGACATCAAAAAGAAAGAAACTCAAATCAAAAACCTTAGCAATATAAGTTCCCAAAAAAAATGCATGTATGATAAGTTGATTGATTGATTTATTTATTTTATTTATTTTTTATTTTTTCTGTTGTGGAATTTTTGTTCAAAGATTCATAAATTGTATCTCCTTGTGCCATCAACTTTATCAAATAAGTTAAAGTTACAAGAAAATAAATCATTCTATATGAAGTGATAGTTGCCTACCAATCAAAGCATTTTAAACGGGAGGACTTATAATATACCTAGGGTATACTACAACTATTGTAATAATGTTATAAACAATATTATGCAATAATAACCATAAGTTATAATCTACATTTATGCTGTAAAAATGAAAAGAATCCGTTTTCCCAAAATGTATGACATATCACCCCAACATGTGATTGTATAATCCTTTGTATCAATCCAATAAAATATTCATACTATCAATAAATAATTACTATTTTAATATGGATTACATGGGTTCTCCACATGGATCTACAACTTCTACCTACCACATGGATCTTTATTATAATTGATGCCCTTTTTTTAGAGATTAATGATCCATGTGGTAGGTAGAAGTTGGTTCTCCACATGGATCTTTAATATGGATTACATCGGTTCTCCACATGGATCTACAACCTCTAGCTACCACATGGATCTGTGAACCCCTTTTAATAATAAAAAATTCCATGCATCTATTGAATTTTCTTCTGATCTTCTCACCCCTAGTTGATCTCTGTCTGTTATACATACTAAATCTTTGACCTTCATCCACTCTACTTGAACTTCCCTTGCATGACAAAGACAGATCTGACATGTACCTTTCTGGTTGTACTTGCAATCCATCCAATGTGTCCATGTTAACATTGAGATGAAGGTAATAAAGTAAGAAGAAATGCCACTAAGAGAAAAGAAGGGCTGCCAACTGAAGGAAACAATGGACATGGAAAATATATGCAAGAAAAGAGACACTATTGTGGCCTTGAACCATTTCTCTTGGATTTCCATCATATAAATTTTCTTGCCATATAGAGCCCTTCCATGCACAATTGTGTGGGCCATATGGCTCTCTAGAAACAATATGTTATTTTAGAGTAAGGAGCTCTTTCTTATCCAATCTTGTTTTATGATTAGTTATGTGTACGAAATATTTTGGAAACCAAGGCTAAGAAGAAGCCTCCAGTTTCTAATTTATAGGGTAGTTAGCATTGGATCTCTTTTGTCAAACACATAAGGTAGGTGTGAAGCCAAAATAGCTTACTTTTATTGATTTTCTTCAAACATGTATTGGATTGCCATCCCTAGAGGAAGGAATGTAGGTTCATGCCTTTGCAAGCAAGACTAGAATCATGTCACAAGTTCAAGTAGTGACTAGAGACTTTAGAGAAGAAAAGTTGACTTCGAGTTACTCTTTTCTCATGAATGCAAGGAAACCTGGCAAAGTACTCATTTTGGAACTGACAGAATGATCGAAATATGATCCTATATTGATATCTTCTAGTTAGGATGCAAATGAGAACCATGTTGTCCCCTAACTCTAGGTTATTTTCTACGGGTTTCATCCTTGCTTTCCTCAATTCTAGGTCTATCTTCAATTAAAATTGTATTATCAACTCTCAAGTTCAATCGAGCTTAAGAGCCCTCGATAATGGTGGCACCATTGAGTAGAAAGTTGGAAGCAAAAGGGGTCTTAGATTTTTTTATTTGCATGTATTCTTGTCTCTCTCTCTCTCTGTCTTATCTTCTCTCTCTTTCCTTTTTTCATACATGTAACTAATCACTCCACCATAATAACACCAACAACGATTGGTCCACAAAAGAATTTCCCCTACCTAGACACCTGAGCTAAACAAAATGGACACACACACACACACACATATATAGATATGTATGTATGTATCATTGTCAAGATTCTTTGTGTAAATTTGGAAACTGAGTGAAAAGTATCTCTTTAAGGGATTCTTGATTTCACACAGAAGACATGCTCTTTGATATACCCATAGTATTGATAATCTTTAACGAAACTTCATTCCCCTCTAGAGGGGGAAGGGGGAAAATGTCCAATCCAATTATAATATAATCTTCGTTAGAGGTTTTCCAGGTGTGGTTCCAATCATTATTGAGATTCATAAGAGAGAGAAAGGTTTGAATCTAACCAAGCAAAGAACCCTAAATTTTCACGAAGAGAAGATAAGCCTATTCTATTGTAAAAGATAAATTTGTATTAGGTTGTAACATAAGAAATTAGCAAGTGTACCTATAGAGATAAATCACCTAACAACACTAAAGCACAATATTTGAGAGAGAACCATTTAATAATTGATCACATTGTGAAAGAGAGTGTGATGCTAGACATTGTGTTGATAGGATAAAAGGATGAGACACTTGTATAAAAAAAATATGGTATTACAAATGAATCTTGAGTGTTTATCTGCTCACAACTTAGGAGTTATGGTGCATTCCCTTAAAGGGTTGTTTGTGGTGGATATTGGCAAAGTCTGTGGATTTATGGATATTCAATGCAAATTAGGGTTGGCTCTATACACAACATCCCCATTTATTTTGAAGAAGAGGCTTTAGAGAGAAACCATTATATTATAACTTCCCCATTAAATGGTAAATGTGGTCATTTAGTGAAGATATAACCTGCCTAGAATGCCATATCTCCCATGCTAATTGTTGAAAAATGGTAGCTATTCTTGGTATTTTCATCATGCAAATCAAAGAAGAAATAAAATTGATTTTGTTAGTCAATACAACCCTTATTTTGTTCAATTCAACTCCAAGTAAGGACACACCTTTTCACATGAATGAACAATAATAAATAGAGCCTATTCGCTATCCTCCAAGACACAATTTCTGGATCATCTAAAATTATCTTTGTGGCTCAACAAATGTGAAGTTCGGTGGCATACAAAATTTTGTGGAATAATGCAAAGATCTTGTTGAACCATGCAATTTTTCTAAGGCAACAGTCTTTGTGGAATAATGCAACCATGCAATGCTTTATGAGGCTACAACTGTTGTGAAAATGTGGAGTCTGTGGCACGTATCACTATTGATAATGTGAAGTCTGAGGCTAGATGAACAAGCCAAAATTCGGCCTTATTAAGGACTAACATGTGGCCCTTTCTGGATAGTCTTGTGGTCAAATATGTGGTAGCTTGTGAGTAGTTTTATGGACAAACTGGTCACAAACTTCATATGGACAATTGTTATATGGTGGATGGTATTTGTAGGAGGAAATCTTGTAGGTTTTTTATGCTTTGAAATGATGCTTTTGAAAATAGTACATCCTTTGAATTATCTTGATTTTTTAGGGTCATCCATAAAATAATTTATAAAAATTATTGAGACAAATCTTGTGGACTTGTGAGTAAAATATGCATCAAAGAAGGTGGGGAAGCACTTGGCTTCCTCTTGAAAGTAGGTTGTCATATCCTTGTAAATACCATTATTAACCAACTCCATCAGTTGACAAATATACCTCATATCACAATAAACGAAACATAAGGAATATCTCCAAATGTGGTGGGGTCAAAGATGATATAATCACATTTGAAATTGATAAGATTAATAATCAATGTGCACCTTTAGATGTACATCAGAAAAAAATGAATTAGAACTAATTAATATCTATTGAAAAACCTATGGAAAATGTTATCTAAAGAAAGGTTTTTAACACTAGAAAATAGATGGCCTGAAATTTTGGCTTCATGGTCACAAATATTTTGTGATTGCACTAGCAAATATTCATAGGTATGTTGATAAATCTAGAGAAAATTTTGGTTTTGTGATGCCACTAGCAAATATTCTTTAAGTATGTTGATAAATCTAGAGAAAATGTTGGGAAAGAAAAGGATGATCTAAAAAATGTAGTTTCCAAGAAATTATTTGTATCAAATGCTTGAAGTGGGCTCTCCAATGGAGCCCTAAAAAATGTGAAGAATGTGAAAACCATATCCCTTAGGGAAGTGCCTCTAGTTAATAATCTTTGGACCCTTTGTAAAGGAAGGTTATCAAAACCATGGATCCACAATTACAACAATGATGCCATCAACCAAAAGTCTCAATTTGCTATTGAAAATTTCGCAAAATAATTTAATGGGAAACTAGAATGTAGGGCACTTCAGTATCATGCAGAAGATCCCTTTTTTTATTTTTTCTGTGATAACATATTGATTGATGGTTTAATGTAATGCAAAAAAAAATTGTTGAATGTGTGATGGGTAAGAACATTTAAACAAGGAAAAGAGAAAATTAAATTTCTACAACAAACCCTAGGGAAAAATTACCCTAGGTTGGTACTAAAATTACCCTATTACACTACATTATCTAAGAAATGAATGGTTCTTTATGAGGGTTGAAATCACCAGCTAATACAAATGCTAATGCACCATTGAAGAAAATCACACTATCAAGTAGATGGATCAGTCACTCAGACAAGTCTTCAAACAAAATATCACTTATTTTAGGAATTTTCAGTGATTTGCTTCTCATGGTTCTCTTATGTCTATTTAGAACTGAGAGAAGATTGAAATATTCCATATTTAGAAGGTGATATGAAGGTGTTCAAGACAAGGAATGTAGACTTACCATTACGCTAACTTGCAAGTAATTTCTGGACCACTTTATTTCAAACCCATAAACCCACCTTCTAGTTTCCTCCAGAAGCCCTCCGCACTTACATAAGAGGATTTGACTCACACGAAAGAGAATACCTCCAACTTTGCTTATCGTTCTCCCTACATTTTTTATTTCCCTTGTCTGACAATTCACGTTGAACCTTGACAAATGGATAGATTTCTTGATTGGGAAAGTTAGGGCATTACCTCGATCAATTCTTCTGATTCCCCCTCTAGAGATGTGACTATAGAGGAAGCACACATTCTCTATTGCCAGAGGACATTGATGGCTGACACTGTAAGGTCCTAAAGGAACATTAGTCTATCATCCTGAGTAGAATTTTGAGTCGGAATGGTTAAAGTGGAGGGGCTTTAGGTGTAACCCATGTATATCCCAATGCTCCTGCTATAGTTTTGAAATTCAATGGAATGTTATTAGCTCTGGGTTCTTTCATATATATATATATATATATGGGACCCTATATATATGTGGTACCCTATATGTTTTCTATAAGATAATACTAGAAAAAAATATAATATAAAAGCTCACAAACATGAAAAAAAACTTGTGCAAAACTTATGTTCACTTAGATCATATGCCATGAACTCTATTTTTATCTCCTTATGGATCTATAAGAATAAAGAGAAACCTAATAGGGAAGAGTATAAAATCAATCAACCTTATGCTACCAGAGCTTGAGTAAGAGTTATTAGTTATAGTTTGTTTCTCTTCTTATGTGATGGGAATTAAATATGATCAACTCTTAGGTAAGAGACATGTTGATTTTCTTTCTACATACAATTCCAAACCATTCTTATTTTTTTCTCTCCTTTTCTCTTATGCTCGTGAATATTTCTAAAGACAATCACGACCAACTTTTAATTTCCTCTATATATGGCATGGCCACTATCCTCATTCACTAGTTGTCGCACATCAACCCATGGAAAATCCTATTTCACCACTTCTTGCTACACTAATATGTGCGATTAAGTGATTTAAATGAAAATTTGAGGTTTTTTCAACCTCTCCCTATTATTTTAGGTGTCTTTCTACTTGGAAATGTTAGCATGCATCATTAACCAAACAATGTGTCTTAAGGATTGCATTATTTGACTCACTTAAATCGAAAGAGGCTCAAAACGAATTATATTGCATTTCTATGAATTTGGATATTTTCTTTCTTGTTCTCATTTGAATCATAAATGTGTTGAAAAAATTGCACCTCATATTAATTTTAGTTTTTTTGTGATTTCTAACAAGAATTGCATTGTTGGAGTTGGTTTGATGTTAGGAGAGCTAATAATTCTTGGAAAAAATGTTTTGTTAGTTTCATCTAGAAGTGAATATTATATTGTTATTTCAAATTGTAAAAAAAAAAGAATCTGTTTCTCTCTTCTAGTTTATATAGAGTTCATCGAAAGGAAACAACAAATTAATTTTCTTGAATTTTCATTGCCTTGGTTAATTCACTAAATTGAAAAAGTTGAGAACATCACCAAAGTCCATTTCATGACCTTGGTTCCATAAAACAATTTCTTGTATCTAGTTGCAATAACTATGCATTAAAGTTTCAACCGTTTTAGCTTGTTGTTGCAGGAGTTATGACTTGGGGATGCATCATCTGTGACTTAGAATAAAGAATATTATATAAAAAATAAAATATATAGATATATACAAAAATTTCAACGTTGGCCCCATTCATAGGTCACTATTTGTGGGGTCAATTAATTAGAGGATAATTTCGGCCACTAATATTTAGTAATTTTTAAGTAATGGATTGGTTCTTAGCTGGGGTAGGCCGACAATTGGTAACAATAAGTTTGAGAGAGATGCAAATTATTTGTTCCTGGCCATCATTTTTCATTTATGGGGACTCATATACTTTTATATTGGAAGCATGAGCATAAGATAGATAATAAATTATGTCATGTATTGGCTAAGACAAGAATCTTGAGATCGATGCAAATAATGAGCTTCTCTTGGTTTCAAGAATAATATAATCAAGGAAAATTTTAGGGGCTAATATTCACAGGTGGGCTAATTTTCCATGCTTTTTCCAAAGACAACATTTGTCAACTTCCATTATTTTTAAAAATGATTTGCCCAAATTTTATAGTATATAAATATATTTACCTTATAAATTTCCAAAATTTTATAGAGTCTATCTAAAATCATTAGAAATTTGAATATTTTTACAAAAATATCACCAAACATTTTATAGCTTGCATATTAAGGACTAGTAAGATTTTCCAAGGTTTCTAAACCTTTAAAAAAAATCCATCCTTGAAATTTTCTCTGAATATAATATTCTTTATTGAACAAGTCCAACCATGTGAAGGTGGAAGCTCATATGCCCCCACCCTCCACCCGCCAACCCCAACCACCACCCCCCCCGCCCCCTCCCACATCACTCTCAATATTCCCAATACCCAATTTATCTACTATAAACTACTTGAAAGAAACATAGTAAAAATCAAGCATATATAGAAATTACTAATTAAGATAAATGAAAGAGAATAAATTTACAATTGAAAACATATAAACATATACCTTGTACATTAATCTTCTTCTTCATCCAACTAACCAATAATTATGTCATCCACTTCAAAAATGACATTGAAACGATAAGCAATTTCATCATCATAATCAACATCATCATTTCCAATAATTATATCATCATGATTAACATCATCTCCTACATTTGGTTCAACTTCTTCAAGTTCTTCATCTGATAGCACGTCATCAATATCATGTTCATGAAGAAAATTATCTCTAACATATCCTTGAACTTCTTCGACATCTTTGTGATCTAACACATGATCATCAACTAACTACTCCTCTACATCATCTTCCTCTTCAACATTTTCACCGTCTTTTGCTACATTATACTCTAACGGCCTTCCTCTTGGATCATATCTAACAACATATGATAAAACCACTCTACTTGGAACCTCTGAGTAAAATACCTGCTCGCATTGGCTTGGAAGAAGACAACGATATGATTCTAGCTTAAATGACCTTGTAATAACCATGATAAATCCATTATCATGTTGGATAATAGTTCTATAAGGATCATGTTCACTCATTCGTAGCCTATACCATTTCACGTTGAATGAAACCAATTTGATGGAATCAAAGTCACACTCAAGTATGTCATCCAAATACCCATAGTATTGATTTTCAAAAACTTGTGGACATTCTCAGTTTTAGAGGAAACATTAGTGACCTAGAAGACAACAATTATCCCGTACTTGGAAGTTTCCCTCTTTTCATCCAACTTTTTGATGTGAAATTTATAGCCATTGTACCACATATCATTGTGGTGTTTCAACTGCAATATGCCAAACAAATAAAAAATACATAGTCAATTAACGAACATATTCATATAACTTGGAAAGTATCTGATAAAAACACACCTATATATAGTACATTAATGATATATTTATAAGATAACTTAATAAAATATTGGGTGAAAATGCAACATGCTTTCATTTTTATCTTTCAAATCATTAATTACTAAATCAATTTCCAACTATGTAATATTGGCACCTACAACACGATGAGATTCTCTAACCAAGGCAAACGCCCCCACCCCATGATAATTTACCATAACATTGTTCACATCTTTTAATCCATGACTTTATCCAATCAAGATTGTTTGCAATATATAAATGTAGTGCATCCCACTCTTGACCAACTGTATCATAATATCATAGTTCACCAATAAACATTAGTTTCCATGGTCAATATTAATAATTGATGAAAGTATAAAAAATAAATAAGTATGGTATAACAAAAATGAGAAGTTATCCCCAATAGGTGCTCCCCTTCAAACTTTTTGATGGATTTCACATCCCAAATGTGATCCACATGCATACTTGTTGCTAATATAGGAAGATACTAAGTAAGACACACCATGAATTGATATGCTATATATCCCTCCACCATATAACCCTCAAGAAATGCTCTTTTTCTAACCAAAATCTTCAATGATTTCAAGTGCCTCTCTGCCAGCCACATTGACCTTGTGTGTAGATATCCACACAATTCAATCTCCTAAATAGGTGTATGAGGTAGTGTTCTTGTGCATTGAAAAAATCCCGAGGTAGATACTTTTGCATTTCACACATTAATAGAGGAATTTCTCTCTTCCAACACTTTATATCATCTTTATGTATTTCTTTTAATAAAAACCATCTACAAATGATGCAAGCAAATAACACGTTTAAGAAAAACACAATATATTATCGTACAAGTAAAACACATGTCATTAAGTTGAACAACTAATTGAAAAAACACTCGTCGACATATAAATCGATACTTACCTCATGTATTTTCCAAGATCATATATAACTTGTTTGATGTATGTAGACAACTATATATAAATGAATCATTATTTGTTTAATCCAAAGTAGAAAAAAAAGCCATAAAGATGTATATATTACTAATATAGACATATATATATACCAAAATAATTACTTTAATGAAGGGATGTCAATCATGTGTTTTTACGCCACCAAATTCACCTTTCTTTATTAAGATATTATTTATATTTGAGGAAAATCCCATGAGAAATTTAATTCTTTGAATGACGTCTTTTAAATCATCACTTTGTTGCTTTGTTCATAACCATGGAAGGTTGTTTCAACCTCCAAAACTATTTGATTATATCCCACTTTTCATTGCATGATTGGCTTCCACAATATCATTACAATTTTGGAGGATTTTTTCTTTATCCCTCCTACCATCTATGATCCACCATAAATTTTCTATCACATTCTTCCCGATATGCATTATATGAAACAAATGAGCTATTTTTATGTGCTCACAGTAGGGAAACCTCATGAACTGAGAGGGATAACTTTTCATTTTTCGTGGAAGCCCATGTGCTTGATTACAATGTTTTATGTTATATTCCAACTTCCATAGATGAGGTTTCATTATTCATGGTTTTAATCCATTCTCTTATTTACCATTGAAAATATTCTTTCCAGTATCACAATACGTATGGTTCTTAGAGAGGAAGTTCATATAAACTTGTTGAATAATGAGATTTCATCTTAGGACCACAAACTGGACATGCAAATTTAATCTTTATTTGAAGGTATGCAAGGGATGCATTAATGTCAATTATAAATGAAGGGATTATTTAAAAAACATGCATGATATGATCTAATTGAAATAATTATATACTATTAAAGTGAAATGGAATGTTAAATACCACAAAAATGTGTTAGTCCTGGTGCATCATGAATTGTCCATACAAGTATTCCATGGAATTGAAATTTCCTCTGCCTTATTGGTTTACAAATTTCATACATAGTGATGTCAGCCCATAACTTCATTAACTCATCAATAAGAGGCTCGATATATACATTCATATATTTAACTTGGTACTTACCTAATTTTTTGAAATTACACATAATTACTACCATGATATGTACATATAAGTAAATAAATAAATATAACATATTATGCAACAAACAAGACAAATGAAAATGTTACAATATTTGAAAATTTAATGTAAACAAATACATGGAACAATCATTGTCAACATAATGTGCTCCCTCTTTATTTACATCCAAGGAGGAAGGTTATTGTTGATAACAAAAATTGGCCACACTGAGTAAATAAACCTAAGCTCTCTAAATGGACTAACACTATCAACTGCCAATGAAATCCTAACATTACGAGGTTCATATTTCAAACACAACCATTTTTCCTCAATTTTCCTAAATGCATAACCATCTACAAGCATTCAAAGAAACCATCTCCACTTCTCTTCCATGCATGGTAATCCATAATTTGTGCTATGCTTTGACACTTGGACAATCATTGCAAATGTGGAATTATGGAATATGATAAAGAACCTTTTGAGGCACCTTTTTGTGTTATTGATTGGTTTGATATCTACTATTGTCACATTTTGGGAAAATTTTATTTGATGCATGTTGTACATAATATATAATATGATCATTAGGACATTCGTCTATAGCTTGATACTCCATTCCAATTTCTTTCATAATAGCATATAAATCTTAGTATGTGCAAAGTAACTTATCTGACGATGGTATCATAAATTCACCTGTACAATATTAAAAATCACTAATTAGTGTAAAGAATATTAATCATAAATATTTCATTCTTGTTTTACACATTAATTGACACAACAAAAAAGGAAAAAAATAAACCTTTCGTGTGGTGAAACATATTACATTATAACTTATGATATTTTTCATACAAGTACTTGAAAATCCATTTAAAACTTTCAAGTTCACCAACATTAATGTAGCAGAGAGAATATTTTCTCTTGAGCCTTCATAAAGTGGTGTCCCTACCTTCTCTAGCACTAGTTCATCGTCATAATTAATAAGATCATTGTTCTCATGATTGTCGAATAGGTCTTGGATCAATTCATTTGTCCCATCATCTTGAACTATGTTATTATTGTTATCTCCATCCATAGGATCATTATCTTGATCTTCAATATTCTCTCCATGTTCCTAAACTTGTAGAACATTATTTCTAGTACTACTACTTGGTGCATTCAGATCACAGTACCTAAGGGGCCACCTTGACTTTATAATAATTACAAAAAATCACGTGAAATTAGTCTGTGAAACAAATATTATAACATTTTTTTTTTAAATATGATTAATGTAAAGAAAATATATATAATGATTCATAAATAACTTACAATCGGATGCTATTTGTTCCCCCTTCAATGTGCCCATTCTTCCTATAATGTCTATCGACTATAAAATATGGAATTCTTTGTGGATGTGCACACCCGCAAAGAGTGCGAGGGAAACAACATTTCCCATCATTGACCCACATTTGATTAGTTCCCCATCCAATGTTTTTTGACATTGTTCCCAACCACAAAAAAATTATATAAAACAAAATTTGCTTTTCACTCGCGAAAAAGACCTTATAACCTTTCAAAATTATTGTACTTATAGAAAAGATGATGCAACATCTCTTACATGTGGGATATTTATATATTTATTTATCATTGGAATTCTGACCTTAGATGATTAGTCAATGTCAAAGATGACTAGTCAAACAAATGGTCAAATTTTTGATGGAATACCGACTCCATATACATTTACATTAGAATTCTGACACGATATAGAACATTCATATAGTCGTCGAAAGGAAAATTCCATATGTTATCAAAATTTTGAAACCCTAGAGATATGTCATCAAAATTCTGACAAACACAGGGACTTTACACAAACAAAATTAAAAAAATGGCATTTTTCTTCTCCTTTGCAACAGTATGGGCCATACTGTCAGACTATGTTGTTAAAATTTAGTCTTGTATGTAGTAGTGTATACCCTTTCTGCAACTTCATTGATGAGGCACTCCAATTATTTATTATAGAATTCTACCTTAGTGTGGTGGGTTGCCAGCTAGTCCATACCTAGTGGCAACACATTTAGGGTAGATGTTGTGGGCAAGATGCCTAGCTCAAGGGGGCATGGTTGCATTACCTCTATCACCATCTTCTTGGGTCCCATGGCTAGCTGGATGAACCATGACTTGGTATGCTCTTTATTTTGTGAGGAACAAGTTTCTATAATTTGTGGGCTAATATAATTGAAATTAGAACCCAAATTAATTAAAATTGAAACAGGCTACTTGGAAACCATATCTTCCATTTCGGTAATTGATGCTTTATTATCTAATTTCCTATCATCCAATGTTGTGTAAATCCAAGGTACACATTGTGCCACCCCATTCACTGTTGTTTCCTCTTGGATATGGTACAACTTATTGATAGCCTACTAGTGGCAAGTAAAATGTTTCATCATGTGGTTTTCACCACATCCCTAACATTGCAAAGGTTTTCTCTTGGGCTCCTCAAGCTCTTGTCTTACTATTTTTATAGCCAAATCTCTATTATTAGTAGGGAATATTTATTGGAAATCACCTTTAGCTAGTGTGGTGAACTTGCCATTTTCCCAATTTGTTTGTATCCTAAGGATTTTGGTCCTTTCCTTTTAAAACTGTTTTTTTCCTCCTTCTTCCAATCTATTCAAAATTTATCCCTATGCTTAAATTGATGATAGAAATACTTTTCCTTTTGAGTTTTGTCCTCCAATGTTCTTAGCTCAACAAACACAATCATGTCTTGGTAAGATTGTGGTCCCACTAAGGTACCTTTGAATCTTCAGCTTCTCATCTATGATGTATGGCACATACCTCAATAGTTCCAAAACCATATTGGTTTAAGAAACCAAGGTAAGCTTCCCTAGCTTATGTTCATGGAACTCCTTAATTTTGCTGTTATAGTATCTCTTAGATAGGTACTTCTCACGAAAATATTTTTCAAATTTTCTCCATGATAGTTCCTTTTCTCTAATTTGCTTAACATTTCTCAAATCCTCCTAGCATATAGCCACTTTTTCCGTCAAGCTAAAAATGGCTACCCTTTCATTCATGCTTTTAGAGTAATCATGGACTATGAATTATTTCTTTAAACCTAACAACCTCAATTATGCTTCTTCACTCTTTTTTATCTCTCCACCAAAGGTAGGGGATTTTTCCTTCTTGATCTCTTTTGACTATCTACTTTTCTCACTTCTTCTTTTCTGGTGATGTCTTCTAGTTGTAGCACTAGAAAACTAGTCATGGCTACTTGAATATCATTTTGTAGTGTTGAGTTGGATTTCTCCTCTCATCGTGCCTTCATTTTCTTACTTATTCGTTTTCCTTGACTTGTTGGCTTCTTCCCTATTGATTTCCAATCCTTGTTTCAAGATATATTATGGGATTTGTTTGGATTTGTGCTCTCCTAGATAGCTGGTGCCAAGCTCATGTTTCTTTTTCCTTTGTAGATATGATAAGATCTGTAAAATCACTACATTCACATTTTCTTTCCTTTCTTGTGCTCTACCTTTTCATTATCTATCTTGCAACTTCTTAATTTAGCTCTCAAGCTCCTAAGAGTATCCATCCAATCAAGGGAATTTTTCTTTGACCTATTCCCAATTGAGTCCTCTTCTTGATTATGATGGGATATGTTTGTGTTATATTGTAACATTCTATTGATCATTCCTCTATTTCTTGCTAGAATTTGTGTCTTCTTATATGTTGTCACACACACACAATTATTAGTTAAATATGTGATGAAGATAGTAATTTACCACCATGGTCTGTAGAAAAACTTGTAGATTGACAAGCTCATGTAGTCTACTAAAACAAGAGACAAGAATATACTTCTACTCTTTATAGCGGAAGGCCATAAACATCGAGCAAACAATAATCAATAGAGGAAGAGAATCAAAGGCACATAACATAATAAATATCTGGGGAAAGCCACAACTCAAAACCCCACTATCTATTCTGTATTAAATCAAGATGAAATTACAACGCTTATTCTCTCTAGAACAATCCCAACACTTAGCAAATTCAATCTCCAACTCATAAGTAAGCTCAAGGCCAAAGCTTAGCCAATTCACAAGCTCTCCAAGTCTCTATTCCAATGTGTAATTTCTATGAAGGATAACTTGTATTTAAAGGGAAATAAAGCCTCTAAAAATAGCACAATCCCTCAAGGATCAATTCCTGAATGCATGCACTATCAATGCAACTTAGAAAAATCTAAAACAAATAATACATTGTCCCAACACTCTAGTCTCAACTGGGTCTTTCTCAGAATCAACATGCATGAGTTTTTGATGGTGGAATCTTCAGTTAACTAGAGTAGCACTAATTAGGTCACTAGTGTCCCAACTGACTGTTTGCTCACTATTAGTTCCTGAAACTGATTGGAACTAATTTAACTGGACTTAACTCAATAAATTGAGTTAACTAATTACAACTCATTCATAACTCATGCTTAACTCCTATAAGTTAGGGAGAACATATACATTTCTTCTAAAAGACTTCCACTTTGATTTTCCTAAATTAATTAAGTTAATTAAACTTAATTAATTATTTTCAAATTGCTATGAGAAAATAATTCTATTTTAATTCATGGTTTAATTCAAGGACAAATTGAACTAGAATTTCTTGTTGCCATTTCTCAACACTCCATCTCAACAAGAAAGGGATTATCCACTACCCCAATCGTCTCTGTAAAACTCGAATTTACATCTTGGTAATGCCCTTGTCAAGATGTCAACATCTTTCTCCTCTGTGGGAATGTAATCTTACGACATGATGTGCCTCAATACACAATCTCTGAGATGATGATACCAGATACCTATATGCTTGGACCGATCATGAAAAACTGGATTTTTAGAGAGTTTGATACAACTTTGATTACCACAATAAATCACTGTCAGATCCATCTAATAACCAAATAAACCAACTAGATTCATGTTACAGGTCTATTTGGGCACATCACTCCCAACATTCAGGTTAGTACTTTTAGGGCTCATCAAACCCTAATTCATTTGTTACATGCCCTATAGAAGTCAATTCATTTAATGCCTCCTTCTATGAAAGTTTCATGGCCTAAAGCCTTCCTGAAATGCCTCATTCAGACACCAGCACAACCCAAGCCTCTGCAGTACTTAGGCCCTCTTTAGCCTGTGCTGGGTGAGATTGAGCAAAATTTTTATAGGGTTCTGGGAATATTCCTTGATTCTAGATGATTCTAGAAGGTTTATATCTCCTATCTCCTCCTATGAGCTTGAAATTGGATATGCTAAGGATCCATTAGCCTCTTATCCTCTCATCCCTTGCTCCATGGAAACTAACTCCAAGATTGGAAAGCCATTCAATACCCTCATTTATGACAAAACCACCTCCATTTCCTATAAATTGGGCACTCATCATAGTGATCAAGGGGGCTAGAATATGAAGTTTTTTAGGAAATTCTATTGGTTTGAGGATTGAGTTTATGTTAAGCAATGTTATGCTGCTGGAGTGTTGAGCTTTTGATGTGGCGAGGGTTGAACTGAAGCTGGAGGAGTGGCATAGAATCGAACTATATTGGGTGATACTCTTCCTTCTACATTAATAAAGAGATTATTCCTTTTCTCATATGATTGTTCATATCTATGATGATTATGTGTTTCAATGTATTCGATTCCATTGTTTTATAGTTGATAGTTTCATGTATGCTTTGATCATTTCTTGTTTCTATTTCTCTTGATGTAGGTACCTTTTGAGTGGATTTAGTTCAAGTGGGAGTGACAGGAGCGATTCAAAAGAGATTTAGGAAGTGAAAGGAAACAAGTAAGTTCCTCCATATCATCTATCTTCTATAAGAAAATGTTAAACTACTTTCATCCTATTGTTCTAGGTGTAGTCACCCACCTAGGGAAGATGTGTTTATCTGTAGATGCAAATTCCATGTAACACTTCCTCATCCAGATAGCCTCACATGTTTCTTGACTTGTAGCGATGTAATCTGCCTCTTCCGAACTAAGTGTAACCGATCTCTGTTTCTTGCTTTACCAAGAAACTGCAACTAACCCAATACCAGAGATCCCTCCTGATGTGCTCTTCCTGTCAAATGGACTCCCTGCCCAATTTGCATCAGTGAAGTCTTGAAGCTTCACTCCCTCTATCTGTCTGTACCATAGCCCAAGCTGAGTAGTGCCTCTAATGTATCTCAACACATGCTTTGCCACCTTCCATACAGCTTGGTAGGCCTAACCATCGATTGACTAAGCTGGTTAACTGCATAACACATATCTGGTCATGTGTTCACCAAATACATTAGTGAACCCACAAGCTGCTTGTAAATAGTAGCTTCCACTACTTCTCCTGAAGTAGCATCCTCCTTCCTCCAGTTACCAGCTAGAGGAGTCCCCATGGCTTTGCTGATGTCCATGCAGAACCTCTTGAGTATCTCATTGGAATACTTTCCTTGAGAAACAAATAACTCCCCATCTCCCTACCATACCTCCATGCTAAGAAAGTGATGCATGAGCATCGTGTCCTTCATCTCAAAATTTGTTGCAAGGTCCTCGTTGCAAGATTTTATGAGATCATCTACATAAAGTACAATGATCAAAATCTTAGCTTCCACCGCTATGTGATATAGGTTCGCATCTGCTTCACTCTTTGTGAAGCCCAACTAAGTGAAGTATCTATCTATCCTAGTGTACCAAGAATGGGGTGATTGCTTCAACCCATAAAACACTTTATTGAGTTGGTACACGTGCGACTCACGGTCCATGGTTTCAAAACCTTCAGGCTACTCTATGTACACCTCTTCCTCAATCATACCATTGAGAAAGGTAGTATTCACATCCATCTGATGGATTTTCCAACCCATTTGTGTCGATAGTGAAAAAATAGATCTGATTGACGAGTAACTTGCAACAAGAGCAAAAGTCTCATCATAGTCAATCCCCTCTAATAGTGAAAATCCATGAGCCACAAATCTAGCCTTATGCTTCTCCACACTACCATCTACAACTTGCTTTACCTTGTAAAGCCAACAAGAGTTCACAACTGACTTGTCCTCTGGTCTCAGGACCACATCCCAAACACTGTTTTGAACTATGGAGTCATACTCCTCCACTATTGCATCAACCCAAACTGGCTGCTGCACTACTTCTTGAAAGGAAGATGGCTTTGCCACAACAGATTCCCCCATAAGTTCCATGTATCCAGTGTACCTCTCTGGTGAACTCCTCTGTCTGCTCAGAAGAGGGTGCTCCCACATTCTCCTGTGCATCATCCAACATTCTATTAGTGTCTCTAGTGCACTTTCTTCCCTATCTGGAAGACTCTACTTGAGTGGATGTCTCCACTCCCAGAACCTCTGCATATGGATCCTCCACATCAATCTGAGGCTCCTCAACCTTAGGAACTAAAATTTCCTCCTCCACATGTAGTTCAAGCTCTCTCTTAAGGGATACTTGCATGGACTTCTCCTCATCAAACTTGACATCCCTGCGAACAACTGTCATCTAACTAGTTTGCATGTACACCTGATAGCTGTGGGGAGTATCAGTGTACCCCGCAAAGATCCCCAAATATGTTGTTGGCTCAAGCTTCTTCCATGAATCTTTGGTCATATGGCAATAAATCGATGAGCCAAAAATCCTGAAGTGACCAACATATGGCCTCTTACCGGAATAGGTTTCCTCTGTTGTTTTAGTCTCAAGTATCCGATGTGGGCTACGGTTCTGAACATAAACTACTGTGTTACATGACTCAGCGCACAAGAGTAGTGGTAGGCCTTGATCATGCAACATCGCCTTTGTTGCCCCTACCATGCTCCTGTTCTTCCTCTCGGCAACCCCATTCTATTTAGGGTTATGAGGTGCCATCAACTCTTGTTTAATCCCTTTTGTTGCACAAAAGTTCTTAAACTCACTGGAGACATATTCTCCACCATTATCACTTCGTAGAGCTTTAACCTTATTTCCTGACTCTTTCTCAACCAATGCTTTGAATTCACAAATTTGTTTGAATGTCTCATCCTTTCTCTGCATGAAAAATATCCAGCATTTATGAGAATAATTATGAACAAATATAACATAATACCCGTGTTTGGCAGTGGATACTGTCGAGAATGGTCCACACACATCTGAATGGACTCTCTCCAGAATAGACTCTACTCGACTGTCTCTATATCCAAAGGAAGACTTGGTGTATTTTCCCAAAGTACAACCCTTGCATGTATCAACTTGGTCAAGCATACCTTTAGGAAGACCGGTAGAGATTTGCTGCAATCTCTTCAAAGCCCCATGATGCAAGTAGCTCAATCGCCTGTGCCACAACTCGCCGACGTCTTAATTCAACATCTTTTCCACTTTTGAACTCAAAGAAGCACAATCCTCTACCTCTATCTTATATAGATTTTGAACTCGAATCCCTATATTATTTACTTGACCCATGGCTATGTGTCGAAGGAATGCCTTTCCTTTTGAAAAGATCACATCATAACCTATATCCTCAAGCATGGCAATGGATACCAAGTTCTTCGTCAGTACGGGTACATGCATAACATTCTTCAAGGTGAGTGGAGCCACATGATCCCTTTGAAAAGTAATAGTGCCCACACCAGTAACACTATACTTACCATCATCACCCATCTCGATATGCATCTTGAGATATTTCTCCTCCAATTCACTGAGTAACTCTTTGTCGCTAGTCATGTGGAAAGAAGCTCCATTTTCTAAGTACCAGACATTTCCCATCATTTAAGACACCATGCATGCAATGAGGGAAAAGTCTAATTCTAATTGGGAGGCCAAAGCCTCACCCCCCGAAACTGTGATTCTAACACTTCCAAGTTCATCCCAGCATTGAGTGAACTTAGTCAAGTACTCTCGAATCGTCTCGCCTTTCTCCACCTTGATTTTACAAAGTTTATCCTTCAGTGCCAACTTCCTTTGATCACTGCTATTCTGATACAAGTCCCTCAATGTTTTCCACATAGCATGCAGAGTTTCCTTGCCATGGAGACTTGAGACAATGTGGTCTTGAACTCCCTCAAGGATTATCCGCCTTGCCTTTGCCACATGCTTCTTCCATTCAGCCAAGTTCTGTGCATCCGTAGCTACTGGCTTGGGGACTTCTTGATCAATGAATTCCTTCAAGCCATTATCTTCTAGCACAACCTCCATCCTGTCCCTATAGGTTATAAAATTTGAGCTGCCTTCCAAGGTATACTCAAGCCTCAACCCATGGAACGCCATCTGCCGATCCTGAAGTATGTATGCAAATTTGACTTTCACCTGTAACCCAAAAACTTAAAACTTCAAAATCTCCTCTAGAGAGTTGATTTTAAATCAACGATATCTCCCTGATCCAAACTCCAATTTGGCCGATTTTCTTTTTTAAATTTTGGTATATTTTCCCAAGGAATCCAAATATGCAATTTGTTTCTGAAAATTTTGCACATAAATTCTCATAAATTCTCTACAAACTCTCGGCCCCAAAACAATCTTACTCTGATACCATGTAGAAAATCCTGTAGATTCACAAGCTCATGTAATCTACTAAAACAAGAGACAAGAATCTACTTCTACTCTTTACAGAAGAATCCCATAAACATTGAGCAAAAAATAATCAATAGAGGAAGAGAATCAAAGGCACATAACACAACAAATACCTGGGGAAAGCCACAAATCAAAACCCCACTATTTGTTTTGTATTAATTCAGAAAATCAAGATGAAATACCAATGATTGTTCTCTCTAGAACAGTCCCAACACTCAACAAATTCAATCTCCAACTCATAAGCAAGCTCAAGGCCAAACATTAGCCAATTCACAAGCTCTCCAAGTCTCTATTCCAATGTGTAATTCCTGTGAAGGATAGCTTGTATTTAAAGGGAAACAAAGCCTCTAAAAATAACAGAATGCCTCAAGGATCCGTTCCTAAATGCATGCACTATCAATGTAACTCAGAAAAATCTAAAACAAATAGTACATTGTCCTTGCACTCTAGTCTCAACTAGGTCTTTCTCTGAATCAACATGCATGAGTTTCTAATGGTGGAATCTTCAGTTAACTAGAGTAGCAATAATTAGGTCACTAGTGTCCCAACTGGCTGTTTACTCACTATTAGTTCCCGAAACCAATTTGAACTAATTTAACTGGACTTAACTCAATAAATTGACTTAACTAATTACAACTCATTCATAACTCATCCTTAACTCCTATAAGTTAGGGAGAACATATACATGTCTTCTAAAAGACTTCCAATTCAAATTTCCTAAATTAATTAAGTTAATTAAACTTAATTAATTATTTTCAAATTGCTATGAGAAAAGAATTCTATTTTAATTCACAGTTTAATTCAAGGACAAATTAAATTGGAATTTCTTATTTCCATTTTTCAACATGGTTTGTTAGCACTAAGCATGTTGGTATGAATCTTTTCACAAAATCAAAACCCATGTTATTTATACATGTTAGAGAAGAAGGAAATATCGGTATTCTATCAAGGTTAGAAACCACATCAACTAAAAACCAAAAAACAACATATAAATAATTAAACTGCCATATTAAATTCTATCATTTGTGCATGTGAGCCTCTTTTGGTATAGTGTTAAGCCTTCGCTCCAATACCACTTTGGAACCAAACTCCCACCCTTACTCCTATCTTTGGCCATGGGAGTTTTTACCTTCTTGATTTAACCCAAAACCTAAGATCTATTATGAATATGGCGTTAGGAAAATCTCATTTTTCTAACTTTGTAGAAATTAATTTTGACACCAACATGATGATTACCTCATCTATAGCCTTATGATGATATAATTTTTATCTTGATCCAACTTGTAGATCAGAATTTATGCTCATTATAAGTTTTTCTAATTAAAATGATCCATGTTGGTCTGCGGTTCTCCACGTGGCATCCACATGGCCCTTACCTCGCCCATGTAGCACTATGGAGACATCACTCCATCATAGTACTAGTGTATCCAACCTTGACCGTATCTAAGCTTGCACATTTGTGCAACTGCTTGATACACCTAGATTCCAAGACCTTCAGATAGCATGGTGAAGGGTTTTGTTGGGTTTGGTTCCCTAGTGGGCCAATATTCCAACTCCTAAAACTATATCTGGCTTACTCTATATCTGGGCAGTAGAACGTTGTGAGCCTATTTCCAACCTTTGGTTTAAATCTAGTACAACATACATGTGAAGGCATTGATATTGCTTATGTTCCATGGCACCCATGTAAAAATTAGAAAGGGAGTTATCTAGGCCTATGAGTATCCAAACTCCTAAGAGGTGAACAAACTTTGTCACCCCAGATGTTCTAAATCCCATATATGATGCAAAATCTCATTAAGGGTAAATTTGGGTCTACGAAAAGGTACAAAATTTTCCAAACCCCCATATCTATGGATCTATAGATACTCAAGTGTCAAAAGGGAAAATATAGCCATGAAGAGATCCAGGTCATTCCCAAGGAAACTACCCCTACCAGCCCTAGACTTCTGGGTTTTTGGATTCAGATGATGCTCTAAGGAAAGGGGTAATATAGAAATTTCCTAAGGTAAGGGGCATTAACCCAAAATCCAAAAGTTCTTGGAAAACACAGTCCAAACCTAGACCTTGATCCTTCAATAAATCACACATGTTTGTATCCTACTCACAGAGGTATGAAACCCACTCCAAATTAATTTTACTATTCATTTCACAACATTATGAACTTCCAAGAAATTCAAATGGATTACAATCCACAATGGTAGCAATAAAGAAAGTGTGTAAAAAATCATAGCTCATAACAACATTCATAAGGTAAATACCTGCCAACACAGTCCATGTATACACTCATATTGAAGCAGGTAAAGTAGCCTATAATTCATGAGTGTGGAAACAACTCCATGGTTCTACAAATCATTGAAAAAATAACTATACGAGATAACTAGTAGTGAATATAACAACAATTTTCGAGCATTCAAACATGAATATACATAATCGTATTAACATAACAAGGATTTCGTAGCATATGATTCAAATATTCATAACTTTTGTACTTATTTGAATGTGATATAATGGTTGGAAACTGAAGGAGGGACTTGAACACTCCACTCAACCATAGGTTACCTACACTACAACCTTTCTTGCAACTAACCACCCATGATCCAGAGCCAAAGTATAGGGGAATGCTTACTCAAGGGAAACTTCATGCCAATGGCTTAAGTAAGAACTTAGAGATGGAGTTCATCATCCAAGTGATTTATCAACTATCCTCTAATAGTAAGCACCATAGTAATCACTTACTCTCCTGAATTCATTCACAGGGCTTCACCTAGGGTCTAGATTGGGAATTACCTAGTCCAAGAGATTGAATCCATTATCCAGGTGGTTTATGAGCTATCTTTTGATAACAAGCACCACAGGGGTATGTAGTCTATTATATTGGTGATTTATCAACTCTCTAGAAAGCACCACAATGACTCATATTACTTTGTTCAGGTGGTTTATCAATTGTAAAACAATCACCACATTGATTAGGTCATCCACTAAGACTCACTATAAACACTTAGGGAGGACACATAATCTAGTGGTCTCAAACATAAAACATATGATAAAACACCCAAAATTCACAAAGAATAAGGCTCAACAATTTTCTCCATGATTGCCTTGACTTCCTTATATCCTGCTCCAAAACACCATACTATTCACACTAGCATTATGAATTCAAGGCTCGGAAACCAACTAAGAAAGAAAAATAAGGAGAAGAAGAACCCATGCCCCCTTCCCTATTTCACGCATCTATAATTCCTTTGCGTCCCTTGATTTTTGGAAAGAGCATAGTCTCTTCCTTCTCAATTCACTTTAAGCTCTTCTTCTTCTTCTATTCCTTTTTGTCCAACTTTTCGCTTCCTGAAGGGACATCCCTACCTAGTCTCTCCTTAATCTTCAAGAGAAATGGGCACCATCCTATTCCCTTCACCACTCCAGTCCAATCTCATAACTTATTTTAGGCGGTGGTTGTTCATTTGGGTCGAAACTGACTTCAACAATAACTCTCATGTTGTATCATCAATTTTCAAACAACTGAGCTTGCCCCATCCCTAAAACTATAAATATATTTTGACCACACCTATTTAATATTACATTTATATTTTGATTTCAAAATTCATCTATCTTAGTCAGCCATGTGACGAGCCTAGGAATTAGCATATTTCTATCAACTTGCTACTTTAATTTTTAATATCTTTATCTTATAATAACCTTCATAATTGTACTTTCTACATAATTTTGTCACATTCCATATGTACATTTTCCATGTGAGCTACAAAAAGTTACATAGAATTAATGAGTCCATTACTCTATAGTTTTTTATTTTTCTCTTTATAAAAACAAACCAATATGTGGATATTGCATAAATTAACCAATTTTGTAACTCTTTTGTCAAATTGTAGTAGATTCAATGGTTAGCACATCTACTGACTCAATGAAGTCAAACCAAGCACATAAATAGGTAGAAAAAGATGATAGGATGGTGAATAACCCATTTGGTGCATCGAATAAGTGAATTAGTAATCATTATGGAAGAGTCAAAGTCGTAGTCATCTCATCACGTGGCATAACACAAAGACAAAGTATATAAGGACTATTACATGGCAAAACAACCAACATTAGGTGAGCATGATATATTTGTGGCCGTTATGAGCCTTGTGGAGCACATTTCGCTGATAAAAGAATTACATATAAAATCCTTCTCTTTGGATATTATTGGACTACCCTTTCTAAGGATGCCAAAGAATAGGTTAGAAGATGTGTAGTTGTCAGAGAATGGGAAGACCTATTCGGACAAATGAAATTCCCCTACAACCTTAGGTATTGATAGATCCATTTGAAAAATGGGCTCTAGATTTTGTAGGTTGAATTAATATAGGAGAAAAAGGTGTATTCTTGTTTGTATTGATTATGTCACCTAATGGGTAGAATCTTTTAACACACTCCTTGCTCATCCCTAGCTGACCTATTAAGGGTATAAGAAGGTAGTGACTATGTTGATCCAACATTTGAGGTGCCATTATGGAGATTATGTCTAAAATTTTCACTCTTTTCTAACCTTTTAAAAACTCAAAACCAATGACTCCATTATGTTCATCTCGTCAATACCTTTCCAATGATATAAAATTTGTCTTAGTCCCATTTCCATATCTAGAGTTACGACCTTTTAGAATTTGGACTCTCAGACTTTATGATGTCCTCCTAGATTTCCATGTGAAACCCATGTGGTCCCCACATGGTGTCCATGTGGTCCCCACATGGTGGCCATGTGTCCATCTAGACAAGTGCCCCATCATCCTTATGTAGCGGCCACTGTGTCTTGCCACGTAAACTTGGCTTAAAGCCTCAGGTATCCCTTTATGCCTTTATGCAATTCCTCTAATGGTCAGGAGGCATGTTGGAAAATTATTTTAGGTTATTAGATGGGAGAGTTTCTATCTATGGGGGTTTGTCACCACTGAAACCCTAACCCTATGCACCTTCACACAACCTCAAGCTTTCATGAGGACCGACGATCTGATGAGTTCCTATTGTCAGCAACCAATACTCCTATCTATAGCCTCCATTAACATCATCCAACACTTAACACACAACCCAGGGTTTCCACTAATGATCTAGCACTCTGGGACAACAAATTTACTTTCATATACCAGATATAATCTCTGTCACAACCTTTTTCTGTCAACATTTTCCAAACTTCCTCCAATGCCACACATCCTACAGCTCGATCAATCACTGACAATTTCCAAACATATACAAGAAATACTTTTATGTATTGGTTCCCATCCGCTGCTAAACTTTTGAGGCTCCGACACATCATGCTGATGTCATTGGATCCACATGGCTTCTTTTGGGAGTGCCACATGTCGCTTATTTTCAAACCATTATTTCCTTCCAAAGGACCAAAATTAGCTTCCATGTGGCTTGCCACTATGGCACCACATCATTCTTTGCACATGTCAAATGTAATCATGACATGGGTCCCTCCAAAGTATTAAAACCCCCATGGAATTTTGTTTTCCACATTACCATATATTAAATTTTTAAATAAATTAAATGAAGGGACCTACACCCCATTCGGTCTAATGGAGGTAATAGGCTTGGAAAATAAATGGACAAGAGAAAATACGGACCCCCATACCCCTCTGCCATGTCACAAGGGGGGATATGTGTTCTTGGTTCCAGAGCGCGATTCCCCCTATGCATTTGAAAAACCTAATTCCTCGTGATAAATTGACAATGACTATCAAATGTTGAGGTCCTAGTTTGAATCCCCGTAGTTCAACTAACATTTAATATCTTCCCTTAATATATGTAAGCACCAAGTCCCCCAACTGTGCATTGTGTAGTTACAGGCCTCAACTTTCAACCCTAGAAATTGAGATTGCAAAATGCATAGTCTCTTCCCTCAGCCTACCCAGATGGGACTGCACATTATGTAGTCTCAAGGCTCTAACTTCCACCTTGTCTGTTGAGACTGCGCTAGTTCATGAGCCCAATCTCTTACCCTCGACCCAAAAGTTGTGCAATATTTCCTTTCAGTCTATTTACTAGACAGATTCTTTTTCTTGAGCTAATTTGTGTTTTCCATGAGTGCATCTTGTCATATAGGTACTGCATATTTTTTAGGTTATCTCTTCATATCATTTTCTATCATCATGCCACCAAAGAGATCCACCTCAAAATACACCACAGAAAGCAGCACCAATGAAGTAGTTGTGAGAAATCCTATTACCATGCTAGTTCTTTCAGACACTCAACTCTTCATTGAGAAGGATTTAGATATTACATGACACACAGTAAAATATGAATTCATGGCAACCAATTACAAATAAAATTTTGAAGATAGATAGGTTTATATCAATGTCCAAAAGTCGAGATTACATAAGATTGCATGCAGGTTCCCGACCTTTCCTTGCGTAAACATTATCAAAGTGGATCCTCTAACATACAGATTCAAAGACCATGATCCTCAGCAGTGCTAGTGGATTAAGGCTTGCCTCATTCATGGCACATTATTTTCAACTCTTTTATCACTTACCTTTGCTAGAAGTCTACATGGATTCTCACTTTTATGCAGTCACCAACTATTTAAGCACTAAAGATGTGATCAAACATTGGGTGAAAAAGCCATCCAAATTACACCAAACACCCAACAACACTTATAATACCAAATCTCTCAGAAAATAATATCAGTACTTGATATTTCTATGTTTTCGGATCAATGGTCAAAAGAGTACTGAGACCTTCCTTGAAGGCTAGGCATTTTTGCTACATTAGGTTGTGAATGATGGGAAGGAATTCAACTGGTCAGATTTGTTGGTTCAACAGTTAAATATCCTTGTGACTAATGCCAAGAACCCTCCTAAGGTTAATAAATATAGGTTCTACATGTATGCTTACTTTTTTGGATGCGATGTGTGCTCATAACTCTTTTCCTCGCATGAGTTGGACTTGGTCACCAAAGGATCATGCTATATACATTTATTCAAGTTGCTTTCAGAGTGAAGCTTTAGGAGAGTTATGGAGAAGCTCATTGATCACTTCCTCATACCACTATACAAGATTAGTTTTGAGGAAGATCCACCTTGCATGTCCCATGAAGAAATGGAAACAATAATGGAACTTGCCTACTGGTTTGTTTCAACAGATGGCACTTACCTTAGGGTGTTTGGTGGGCAGAAGTCTTCACATTTGTTACCAAGGTATGCCACCAAAAAATTGGGCATGCATGAAGTAGCTTACAATGTTTCCATAGGTTTATCAAGATTCTTTCAAAGGAAGAGTTGCAAAGGAAGAAGAAAGCACCTTGGCCTACTCTTCCTTTGTAGATTGGATCATACAAGATCAAGAACTTGAAAGTTGCAGACATCGAGGGTAAAGAGTTAGAAAAAAATGTGTTTTGTCTCATGGAATATCATCTATATGATCCTAGGAGTGTTTGCAAGCAACCTTGTGCAAAGATACATTTCAATTGGCCAAGCAGGATATATTCCAGACCTGAGGAGGAAGAGATAAATAACTATTATAAGGACTCCAAGCCATGCACACCAATTAGTTTTGCTGGTACATCATAGTTCACTCCTTAGCAAGAAGTCACTTTGAAAGTAGAACCATCAGAGAGGCACAATATAATGCGTGAAAAGGGTAAGAGGAAGGTTGTGCACAATATAGCAGAAGAGCAAAGTCGCAAATTCAATGTAGATCCAATCATTTTGAAAGCAACCATAATGGTAGAAAGAAGGAGGAAGCAGAGGAAGTAGGGGGAAGAATCAAGACAAAAGGATTAACTATAATAGAAAGAACAAGAAGAGAGGAAAATACAAGAAGAATAAAGGTGGAAGAAAGAAGAGGAATAAACAACACAAAAATGAGCTGAATAAGAAGAGTAGAACTGACCATTTGAAGAAGAAAGAAAGCAGTTACAAGACAAAGAAATTTCCCAGGAAATCAAAGACTTGATAGTGATCCAAGATATGGAGGTAGAACTAGAGCAACAAAATCAAGATGTGGATCTCATGCCTTACACACAACAAATTACCACTTAGTTTCCCCCCAATAAAAGGGCAAGCTCTAGGTGAGGAAGAGGAAATTGCTCCTCTTGACGAAGGTCTGGTGATGGATTTATACAGTTTAAATTTTGATGAGTTGTAGAAGAAGATTGTACAAGAAATAAATAAGCACTTCCTAGATGACCTCACACATCTTTCTTTTATCAAAGAAAAGGTGATTGTGATGGACACCCAGAAGAATCCAGAAGCTATTATCGCACCCAATTTGGCCTTCATAGGAGCCCACAAGCTAAACGTAGAATATTTGATGGAAAAAAATACATAGATGCAAAGAACTTTGAAGCTACAAGGAAACAAATTGAATAGCTCCTGGCAGAGGACAAGAAAGTAGCTCCCACATAGGTTTATTTAGAAGAATTCAAGGTAGCCATACTTGGTGAAGTATTGAGATTGGGTGACACTATGAGGAACATCTATGAGGACTTAATCATTGTGCACAAATAAGTTGTCCACTTGCACGGCATGCAATAGAAATGTAAAGAGAATTCCAAAGTCTCAAGGTTGTTCATACAACCATTGATGTTGTGCAAGAGTGAGGAATGAAATATAGAGGAGCACCTCCTAAATTGGTAAAGAAGACAAGGAAATAGGTTGAGTTCGAGAAAGCAGAAGTTCGGATGCTTATCCAAAGAAGCAAACAACTTGACAGTTTGATCGCCAAAATTCATGCCTCTTATGCATGGTTGTACAACAATGTGAATTACATGGTGAAGCCACACAAGATCCCTTTAGTCAACACACTCACTGAAGCTAAAGGAAGAAGCAAGGTTAGACAGGAAGTGGAGGAATACTTGGACCAGTTCAAGAAGATATCTACCAAGGGAGAGATAGAGGTGAACATAAATGATATGAAAAATAATATTGGTGGCTCTGCCAACATCAACACCATGTTTCTCTTATTGAGAAAGGAAACGTAAACTCGCTCCAAGATCATGTACCTATATGCAATGGAGGCTAGAGTCTACTTTTAGCTTGATCCCATCACAAACTTTGAGGAAATCATCACACAATATAAAGCTTGGCATCACTACGTGACCGAAGATCTAAAAGTTGAAGCTGATGAGCTGGGGTTTCCCAAAACTCAAGCATGATATATAATTTTGTCTTAGTAGGCTTTCTTAGTTTACTGTACCCAATTTTGTTCTATATGGGTACTTGTAATATTTTCATTTAGATATTTTTGTAAGTGGAACTCAAAGTGTCAATTTTGGAATATGAAGAGTCTTTATGTAAAATAAGCCAAAGAGTCATGAGGGAAGTCAAAGAGTCACAAAGGGAGATGGATACTCATATCATATGTAATAAATAGACCCTTATAACTCTTGTAAAAGGATTTTGTCCAATCTTTCAGTTGAGGATTGAAAGTTAGGAAGTTTTGTTGAGATCCTTGGCTTATCCTTCAACATAAAAGGATTATCTTTCTTTGGAGGAGAAGGTGTTGGCTTCATGTTCCACTATTGGGACTAGTGGTTTCTCAATTGTACATGTATGTTTGGAACTTTCAATTTAATAAGAGCTCAGAGCCGACACGTCTTCATCCATATGTCATGGATGTGGTAAAAATATTCTTGTTATTTTTGTGATCATGTGTTATTTCATTTACGCTAGAGCTTATGAACTATTTCGTTTACCTTAGTATAAATCTTGTTGAATTCAAGTTGTGATGTTATTTCGGTCATGGTTATCTTGTGACTATTTTTCAAGTTAACTTATGATTCTTTCATCACTCGTGTGCCAGGGAACGATTCCGATATGTTAATGATCTCTGGATGACATTTGATTTCATGATCTTCATTGCAAATGGCTAGGTTTTCATATTCTCCGTCATTATTGTCAAATATAAGAGTGAATGACAAGCATTTCCATTCAAAATTGAGGCCTCGGGAAGATGTAGGAGCTTCAAATTCGTCCATTAGAGATTAAAAAAAAATGCAATGCACAAATTCAAAATGTTCTTTGAATTTAAGCAAATTAGCACCAAATACTTGAGCTCTTTCTCCCTAGAAATGAACTTTCTGGAGGTTCTCCATTGGCAGGATGATGTTGCAATATTGCAGTCTATAACTGGATGGATCTAGCGTATTTTGTGACATTTTGTTGTTGATGTTGCAATCATCTCCATTATGGTCTACAATTGGATGGATTTGGCTTGGTCTCTTTAACTATTAGTGTAACTATTAGTATTTGCATTTGCTCAAATTTTCTCCTACTTCTTAGTATTGTAGATGGTTTGGAACAATTGTTGTGCTTAGTGCTATGTGGGAGGGTGAAAGTGAAGTTGGAATATATGATTTTTTAATATATGTTTTTTCATTTATATTACTACATTAATAATCCATAGCTTATATTGGGTGCATTAATTTAAATAATTATACAATGCAAAATGATTATATGCATTGATTTAAGAAATAGTAGTGGGAAAATTGATAAGTATTGATTTCAACTCTAATATAGTGAAAATTATCTAAGTGATTTCAAAACTAATATATTACAAAACAATTTAGAAATACATATTATAATGTTATAAAATAAATATTCTATTACAAGGTAAAGACCAACACTTTGTTTATGCAATACTAATCTTTTAGTATAATTTTTTGATGAAAAATGTTTAACCAATGAATGTGATGCATTGATTTTTAGTGAAAATACAATCCATTTTGTCACTCATTCAATATATGCAATGTATCAAATAAGCCTGAGAAAAATCAAGTAATTGCATTGATTTCAATAATCATATAATGTATCCCTAGATGGGTTAGCTAGCATGAGACAGATGGGAGGAATGAGACCATAGTCCCACTCACTACAAGAGGAGGGAGACATTCCATCATTGCCCCAATGAATTAAAATGCACATACAATTGCATTGTGTGCCATAATTATGTTACCACCCCATCAATCATGTCACCCGTGTTTGTCTAATGGCATATTTCCCTTGGCTCATTAGTCTTTTAACCCCTCTTGTACTTGGAAGACTAACATGGTTTGTAAGCCTACTCTAAATTTCCACATTAGTCATTCTAGGAGGTAAACAATTATGATGGCACCTGAGCCATCTCTCTATGCATGAGGGTTAGGCTAATAGTTTGTATGTAATTGTATATTGTAAATTAATGGTGTAATGGTGTTTGGTATATTTTGTGAGTTTTGGGCCTGATCATAGGTATTTAGAAGGAACATTGGTCATTTTTGTATCATTTTATGCTTTTTACTCTGTACTGATTCATCCCCCTCGATAACTTTGGTGGTATTTCTTATTGAACTTGCTATGTTGAGACCATTCCCCCACTTCATCAGAGCTACTTCTATTGAATTTTATTAATTTTTTCTTGGCCTTTAGCTAATTACTTCCTCACTATATTTTCTTAGCTTGAATTCCTCTCCCCTTTTTAGGCACACAGTCTTGCCTTTTAACCTCATCAGACCCCACCACTTTCACCTTCCACTTCCCACTAGCCTATCTTTGTGGAATTGTCCCTCCTATAAACTCTTTCCTTCTGGTTTCTTATAGTTTACTTCTCTTATGGAGACCATGGTAAGATAGGGAGCATAGGTTTACTATGGAATTGCTTATTACAGGGACTTTGGAAGCCCCAAAACCCAAGAATGAGTTGAAATATTTGTTATTCCTTATCATGATTTTACTCCTAGAAGTGTTCAAGAGGGAATTTTTCAAGATAAACATGACATTATAGATGAAATATAATGCATTATTAACTTTTAGGTTCTTACTAAGGTGGAGAGATGGGTTGCAAACATGGCCCACTATTGGAAATAATACTTGGGGGGGGGGGTGTGAATCAATATTTACAATCTATAACTTTTTCATTTCCATAATCAGATTTATATACGCTACTTCAGTGAAGGGAACTAACATGTGCACGAAACTGTTCTTAAGGAACCCAACGTATATCCAGTGAACTTATGATTCAGTTAATTCATCATATGTTGATCTTTAATTAGTGCATAAATACTTTATTAAACATTAAACAATAACCATGTCCAATAATAACAGAATAAACCATCACACATAAGAAACACACATGAACACCAAGATTTGAGGTGGAAACCCAATGTGGGTGAAATCCACCTGATGATGTTGTCTCTGTCTTCTTTTAATAATAAGAAAATATTTTTACAATCTTGTACTAGTGCAAATACTAACTTAAAAACTTCACGGCTATTCCAGACTTCAGTCGTACCCAGATCATAACATTTACAGAATAAAACATGCGTCAGTATTCAGATCTAGATTTTCCATGATCAAACCACATAATGATAATTCATTTCATGCTTTATGATCCCGATCCATCATCCATCATTAACCACATAGGTGCATCCTTAGTTCAGATCAAGAAAAGCATCAGAAGCTCATAACCTGCATATATGATCTAACACTTCATAAGATATTCAATACTTGCACTCCTTGGCCTAATGATCTTCTCCTCCTTATACAGGTTTAGGCCTTTCTCAATACCTTGGACCAAAACCACTTAGGACCAATACTTTAGACCAAATACCTAGGGTCAATACCTGGGACCAAATACCTTGGATCAATACCTTGGCCCAAAATACCTTGGACTAAATACCTCAGACCAAAACCTTGGTTTTCCAACATGTACGTGCTTTTCCTCCTGTGAAAGTGCATGTATACGTTTACACTCCTTTTTTTCTACTAACCCACGTGTATCCGCTCTTTTTGTACAGTGAACCCGTGTACACAACTTAACATACATGAAAATGTCCTTTTTATTCAACTTCTTGATTCTGATATGTAGTCCTTTGTTACTTCATCCTGTTCTTTTTGTACCACGACTTTGTTACTTCTGAATATACCTGTTATAATTAGATTTTCCATTGTACATTACTTCTAAACTGATTCCTTTGAACTGCCCTACATTTTTTCACATTTTTAAACACAACTGCCATGCATTCTATCACTTCTAATATCTCTCCTGTAGATTCATCTAGTTACGTAGATTCATCTAGTTACCATATACAAGTGATTTGTTCTACTACAAGTGGGTTTCCATCAAGTACAACACATACATCATAATGCCAACAATCTCCCCCTTTGGACTTGATGGCAACCATGTTGGTTTTGATTACTGCAAGTTGTAGAAATTGTTAGAGATAACAACCAACACCAAAATACTCTCCCCCTTTGACATCAAGGGCAAAGGGCAGACCAAGATATTCTCCCCCTTTGATATCAAGGGAAAAGGGCTGACCAAAGTGAAGGCTTTCATATCTGAACAATTGAATATAAGAATTGATCATGCTCCCCCTAGGTACATGTTGAATTCTCTAATTAAACTCCCCCTTTGTACATGTTGTGATACCATCCATGCTCCCCCTAAGCATATGCAGAGTCTGCAAAAATATTTTCCAAAAGAATAACATTACTCTATAACTCAACTATGTGAGTTTGACCTTCCTATCACCAATGACTCATACATATATCAATCTCCCAACCAAGTGGGTATATACCAAGTTCGACTCATCCACCCAACCAAGTGGGGATATACCAATTGTTTATACATGACTGAAATATAGCAGTTATTACATCATCCTTCCCATGCATAGCCGGGGTAAAAATTACATCATATGACCAAAAAGGACTCATTAAAAAACTACAACAGATAGAGACATATTATTACATCATGGGTCTTTAAATGACCTTTACATCAAATGATATACATGACATTTATAACAGAGACCAAGACCATGATAGTTATAAGCAACTATCATACACCATGTATGATCTGCACCATAAGAATCTGTCAGTATCATCCAGATCAACAACCTGTATATGTCCATCATCAGTTCCCAAGATATGACAATGTAATTATCATCAACCTGTGACAAAGTATGTTGCATATAGATATCAACTCATCCTCTTTGATCTCATCAAGATCGACTTGCTCCATTTCCTTAGTAGAAAGAGCCTTATCATAACCTTCCATGAATCAACTAAGATTATGTCATATCTCCAAGAAGTAATAAAAACATTCACATCATATCATATGTATGTGAAAACACCATAGTCATCATCTATGATCATAACATCATCATCAAGAACTGAATGATCTTTCCACAAGAGCCCTCAATATATCAACCATGTATCATCACTAGGGAACATCCCACATTTGGTAAGCATCAACCATGATAATCAACATGTGTGAGTATCAAACTTATCATCATAAAGTAATAAGCCATGTCTCCGAATATCCATGTCTTCAAATAGCTATGTCTTCATGAGACCTGCATTAACACCATTCTCTTGGCCAACCAATGCTATTTATCAATATGCAACTTAAGTAATCATCCGTGTATCCAACATCATGTGTATCCATCAAATATGTATCTAGAAAACCATGAGCGCATGGTCATTTGTAAGGCTTTCTTGATACCATAAAAAAAAACAATCCTCAACGATGTGAGAGTCAAGAACTATAGGAATCCTGCATCATAATTGCACCATATGAATTTTATGCATCTTTGAAGGCATGATGAGACTAACATAAAAAAAATGAGTGGCTCATCATCAAATAATGAAGTTGTGTACTCAAGCTTTTTAATTATCCTTTTCCTTATGAAGATGACTATGTAAGCAACATATATGAACTGTATGCATCATCAAAAAGTCATCCACAATCATCCATAAATCTGATCTGAATAACAACTATGTAACCCCAAGCAATACAAGTATCATCTGAGATTTCATCATGGTCAACTCATAACCATAACATAGCATGATGTATCATTTAAACACTTTAGCCACATAAGCATCATCATCATTGATAAGAATCATTAGGTACCAAAGACTTCTAAACATAATGCCAACAATGCATTATTATATGCTTCCTCTGAACCTATGCCAATTGTTCATTGTCAGATTTGATCATTGCAAATATCAGTGAGAATTATCAAGGCATCGTCATAAATTAGATATACATCAACTTTTTAATAGCTTATGAGGACCAACACATTTCCTCATATTATTATCAGATTGTAACCATCATCAAACATAGAAGATAGTTGACTAAACCATATCAGACCCTTTTTTCCTGAGTCTGTCCCACTGCTTTTTCCTCAAACCAACATATACGTGTTTCTGCAGCTTCAAACTCACATATACACATGACTTATCTTCATGAAAATTGTGTATGAGATTTAGAAAACTGAAGTTTCACACTTTCAACTCCCCCTTAGTCTGTTATGTTTGTATACTGTGCCATGCCACATTTTTCTGACTGTACTTCCTTCTTCTTCCATATCTTTGAGTGCGATGATGTTTTCTCCTTTTGGTATGGTGCCTGAAATTTTCTCCCACATTCCTTTTCTATATGTCCAAACTTGTTACATGCATAAAATCTTACATGTTTCATATTCCATCTATAGCAGTCAATGGCTTTGTGACCAAACATATTGCAAGAAAAACAATATCCCTTGAAGTACCTGGAAGTTGATGATGTTTTTGTGTGATGGTAATCTTGAACCATTCTACTTTTGCATCTTGCTGCAACATGTCTTATGACATATAAAACATTCAACATTATTCATAATAGGAAAGAACTGATTATCACTTCCATAGTTAGGAGTAAATGATTTTCTTTGAAGACTCTCTTTCCTTGGTTTTTGATGGGGTTGACCTCTTATCTCCTTGTTGAGCATTTCAGATTTTTCATTAGAGTTCTTTTCTTCAGTTTGTGAGCTAGATTCTCCTTTAACAATTTCATGAAAACCAAGACCATATTTGATGGTAGGAGACCTTTGAATTCCAAGAATATCATCCAAAATCTTAGTACTATCTTGAAATCGTAAAATTTTATCCTTTTCTTCTAATTTACCTTTTAGGATATTTACCTCAACCTGATATTGCTCTTCCTTTTCAAGATACTGTTTCTTCATGATTTCTTCAAATTTTCTTCCTTCTTCCACTTGTTTCCTTAATTCGAGAACTTCATTTTCTTGTTCTTCAAGTGCTTGGAGTAGTTCTTCATTCTTCTTCTTTGATTTTTCAAGATTTTCTTTTAGAGAGAGGATCTTAGCTTTAAGACTTTCATAGTAACTAGATCTATCTTTAAGTTTCTTGATTGTTGTACTCTTTTTACTTAATTCATTTCTTAATGATGTCACTTCATCCTATAGCTTTTGACATTGATCTTCCTTTCCTTGTACTGCTTCCTTACCTTGTTTCCTTCCTCCAGCTAATATTTTAATATGGTAACTTCTTCTTTGTAGGAAAATTCCCTTTTATCAATTAGATCTTCTTGATATCTAATTATATTTGTGAGCCTTTTAAATTCTACCTCTATTTGATTTCTTTCTTTTTCACCGATAAGATAAAATTCAGTTGTTTCACTATCACTTTCATTATCTTTAAATGAACAGAGAAATGTATCACCAGAGGACAAAAAATTCATACTTGATAGTTCTTTTGCTTGTTCATCTTCATTCTAAGGTGATTCTAAATCTAAAGAGTTGTTTCCACATAATCGTCAATCATCTCTCCCACTATCATAGTTCCTTTGGGATGCCTTCTTCTTTTAAGGTGCTTTATTCTTTAGCTTCTTTCCCATTGTTTCTACGGATCTCCTTTAAGCGATCAAGCTTCAGCCAAAGGACCTGCTCTGATACCAATTGTTGGAAATAATATTGCTGGGGGGGGGGGGGTGAATCAGTATTTACAATCTATAAATTTTTCATTTCCATAATCAAATTTATATATGCTACTTCAGTGAAGGGAACTTGCATGTGCACGCAACTGTTCTTGAGGAAACCAACGTATATCAAGTGAACTTATGATTTAGTTAATTCATCATATTTTGATCTTTAATCAGTCATTAGTACTTTATTAAACATTAAACAGTAACCATGTGTAGTAATAATAGAATAAACCATCACACATAAGCAACACACATGAACACCAATATTTAAGGTGGAAACCAAATGTGGGTGAAAACCACCTGCAGTTGTCATCTCTGTCTTCTTTTAATAATAAGAAATTCTGTTTGAAATCTTGTACTGGTGCAGACTCATACCAGTGCGCAGGCTTCTACCTGCAGAAGGTTACAACCTTCTCTCATTCTCTAGATTCTACTAGAAGGGAGCTACAACCCCCTACTCTTGTACTAGCTGATATGTTTACTAGTACGTAGGCACCGACCTATTGAAGGCTCCAACCTTCACTCATTTTCCAGCGACTATTGGAAGGGAGCTCCAACCCCCTGGCTCTTGTACTGGCTGATTTGTTTACTAGTACATAGGTGCCAACCTACAGAAGGCTATGACCTTCTCTCTTCATCCAAGGACCATGTTTCATGAATTTTTAGACTAGATGCTCATGGAACACAACACAACAATCTGAAGGTCACCTTTCATCAAATTTTCATATTGGAACCATCAACAACATTGAAGCTCAAAATCATAATTGCAATACAACATTAAATACATCTGCATCAACAAGTCACTGAAACTCAATCATCACTCTTTGAATGAGCCATAAATCAATCAATTACTGACAACCTCTGAACCTCTGGCACAACTGAATCATTCATTCATACTTAATCAACTTCAACCAATCAACTAGAACAGATAGATCACTGTAACCAATACACAGATCTGAACCTAGAACACTACATCATCATTCAAAACTAGTTGTAACCTCAAAATCATGAATCAGAGTGTATACGCTACTTGGCTGAACCAAAACTGCATTTATATGCTACTTCCTTTAGCCCAACCTACGTATATCTCTAATGATACTGAATCATAAAACTTCTAAACCACAAATTGTACCAATTAGTTATATTCTAAAGATCTACTGTCATATTACTGAGTTCTAAATAGATAGCAACAAGGATCACTCTTCCTTCTCAATTAATTAATCATTCAGACTCAATTTCCTTATATATTTAGTTCTACTTTCAGATGTAAGAAGACATAATTGACAAACAGAAGTAAAACAATAGTACTGATCTGATAGATTAATCATCCTTGAACATCAATCTTTTCTTTTGCATACGCTACTTGGAAGAGTCGAACCAGCGTGTATACGCTACTTCCCCAAAGCAAACCAGCGTATAAATCTACAAATACTTACTTATAACTTCGTTTCACTTCCCGACTTTAGAGATACCCAGATCATCATATCTAAAGGATAAAATATGTGTTAGCAATCAGATCTAGCCCATCCATTATCAGATCACATAATGATAAGTCATTATGATCCTGATCCATCATTAGATCTCATCATAATCAATCAATCTAAATATTCAAAACACTGTCACCAGAATGCAATTACCATAACACAAAGCATAACCCAGAACTCTGCATTAACAACTAGAACCAACTGCAACTTCAAACATCATAATTCATAAGGTATACACTACTTCGATGTTTCGAACCAACGGGTATACACACTTTTACCAAAGTGAAACAATGTACATATCTGCAAATACTAACTTAAAAACTTCACAGCTATTCCAGACTTTAGCCATACCCAGGTCATAACATTTATAGAATAAAACATGCGTTAGTATTCAGATCTAGACTTTCCATGATCAAACCACATAATGATAATTCATTTCATGCTTTATGATCCCGATCCATCATCCATCATCAACCACATAGGTGCATCCTTAGTTCAAATCAAGCAAAGCATCAGAAGCTCATAACCTGCATATATGATCTAACACTTCATAAGATATTCAATACTTGCACTCCTTGGCCTAATTATCTTCTCCTCCTTATATAGTTTTGGACCTTTCTCAATACCTTGGACCAAAACCACTTAGGACCAATACCTTGGACCAAATACCTAGGGTCAATACCTCAGACCAAATACCTTGGATCAATACCTTGGACCAAAATACCTTAGACTAAATACCTCAGACCAAAACCTTGGTTTTCCAACATGTACGTGTTTTTCCTCCTGTGAAAGTGCGTGTATATGTATACGCTCCTTTTGTTCTGTTAACCCGCATGTATACGCTCTTTTTATACAGTGAACCTGCGTATACAACTTAACATACCTGAAAATGTCATTTTTATTCAACTTCTTGATTCTGATATGTAGTCCTTTGTTCCTTCATCCTATTCTTTTGTACCATGACTTTGTTACTTCTGAATAGACCTGTTATAATGAGATTTTCCATTGTACATTACTTCTGAACTAATTCCTTTGAACTGCCTTGCATTTTGTCACATCTGTAAACACAACTGCCATGCATTCTGTCACTTCTAATATCTCTCCTGTAGATTCATCTAGTTACCATATACAAGTGATTTGTTCTACTACAAGTTGGTTGCCATCAAGTACAACACATACATCATAATGCCAACACCCACTACTAGAGTTTCCTTAACCACTATATACATATAGTCAATATTTACTGGCACCTTAGGTTATTGTTCGACTGAATGGTGATGGAGAAGAAAACTACCTAAGAAGATATGGTTTTTAATTGGATGAATTGTAGGTGTTAATGTTCTTCATGGACAAAAAACTAGGGAAAATTAAAGCCCACTTTGACTTGCCCCCTACTCTAGGTTGTTCTCTAGGAAGTGAAAGGGATCCTATCCCTGTGGAAGCCTTAGAATATAGAAAATATTAAATTTTAATTATGATCTCTAGGTATATACTATCAAGTCCCACTCACTTTGTTTTTTTTTTGCTTCAATATATCCCTATAGCCCATGTATTTTTGACAAACTTGTTCATTTTTTGGTACACTATTAGTAAACTTTTTGTGTGGCTATTAAGGAAAATGAAATTTTGTGCTTGGATTGTTTTCTATAGTGGCATACCATGAAATATTTCAACCTATTTTGATGTAAAATAATGATTTGATGGAATGAAAACACTTTCACTTAAGAAAAAAATATAATCAGATAATCCAAATCAATAAGGTGCATTGATTTCACTATTAGTAAATTGAAAAATGATTTGGTGCATTCATAACAAAAAGTATTACATTAAATGGATTCATCATGGAAAAAAAATTCAAAATGCTGATTACTATGATATAAAAGATGTTCTTTCTTGTAAGTTATAATCCAATGCATTCTTTCATTGAGTGTGAATTATATCCTATTAGTTTTTGCAAATTAAAATCGTAATGATTTGGTGCATTGATAACACAAATTATTAAATTAAATGGATTCATCATGGAAAAAAATTTGAAATTATTGATTACTCTATTGATATAAAATATGTTCTTACTTGTAATTTATAATCCAATGCTTTCTTTCATTGAGTGTAAACTATATCCTATTAGTTTTTGCAAATTAAAATCGTTATTTAGTTTTTGTTATAATGTTAAGCTAGATATAGAGTGAGCTCATATATAGAGTACATTAAAAAACCAAGAGCCTATTAGAGAGGCTAAATATAATTATGATAGGCATATGAGAATATAATTATTTACTCCTACTTGTTAGTATTGTAGATGATTTAGAAAAAATGTTGTGCTTGGTGCTATGTTGAGGGTGAGATTGAAGTTGGAGTCGATGATTTGCTAATATTTTTCCCTTCTCATTCATATTATCACATTAATAACCCATAGCCTATATTTTTCTTAGTTGATTTGAGCATCATGGGTTGTGTAATATTTAGAACTAAGGATTGAGGATTTTGTGTATGCTTATTAGTGTTTCCTCTTCATTATGTGGGTTTTTGTTGGATGTTGGCAATGTTGTATTTGTCCATCAATATTTCTAGACGGTGTGTGGAAGTTCCATTAGGTTGTTGTTAAAGTTTATGGTTCACAAGGATGTTATGTGCATTCACTCTTGACAAATGATTTGAATTTAATTCCTTGTGAATGTTATCAAAGGATATAACCTTGAAGATTCTAATCAACTCCCTAATTGTAACCATCCACTGATCCAATAAAGAAGTGTTTAAGGAAGTATAACCTTTCAACCAAACTATAAAAACCTTTGAATCTCCTATCACTTATAAGTTTAGATTGAATAAGTCACACAATTAAAATGACTAACTTAAATGACTAATTTCTATTATTGTAGTACTTGCTAGGTAGTCATATTTTTGTTCGTAGACTAAATTAGTCATTCATGTTAGTCATTTTTAGTTGTACTACTTATTAGCTAGTCGTATATTTTAATCCATGACTAAATTATTCATTTATGTTAGTTGTTTTTAGTTGGGTCAATTGAGATTGCTTAATTTTGGTAGTATTTCACTTGGAAAGCTATAGTGACTAATGTTTTTAGTCACCTAGTCACTAATTTCATCATTTTGTACTAGTGATCTAATATTCTAAATCAGATATATTCACATGCCCAACTGTTTACAAAAAATGATCCAACACTAACATGGCAGCAAAACCGACAGTAGTGGCAGAAGGCAACAAGCCTATATAGGATTAGGGAAAGAGGAAATCGTTGACATAACAAAGGGAGAACAAAGTTGTAGAGTGAAAGCACATTCACTCTTCATGCAGAAAAATTTGATAGCAGAAGGAAAAGAAGCACAAGACATAGATAACAGATAAGAGGAAGACAAAAGAGTAGAGCTTACAGGTAGTAGAGCTGAGATCGTAACAAGTAGAACAAGAGTTGAAGGAAGAATAGGAGCTGAGAAGCAAAAATGGGAAGAGCAAAGGTAAGGTGAAATGATAAAGAAAAAATGCTAATACAAGTTGATGAGTTGTAACATCCAATAGCTGAGGAAGAGAGTGAACAGATGCATGTTCCCTCACCAGAGCTAAGTGCGAGAACCAATTCCAACTGGACATCAACATGTACATGGAGCAGTTGTTGTGCAAGGCCATCAGTGATGACTTTCAGTTGAGCACAGAGAACATGCAAAGTACATTGGTGGTCCATCCACCCTGAGGACAACGCTGCAGAGGATTCAGGATGAGATGAACACAGGTTCCAATACCACATGCCCGAATTTCATGGAGGCAAGAGTTTACATTCAGCAAGACAACATCATGACATCATACACAGTACCAAGCTTGGCATCAGTACGTGACCGAGTAGCATCAAGTGGAGGTTTCCAAGTTGGTCTTTTCCCACACTCCAAAGTCATAGTGTTTTGTCTTGTTAGGCTATCTCTAGCCTATTTTGTCCCACATGGGCATATGCGGAAATTGTATGTTATTGTAAATATGTTGTAAGTGAAATTTCAAGTGTCATTAATGGAATGTGAACAATCACTATGTAATGTAATGAGTTTTGTAAAGAAGTTGAAGATTCATGAGGGTAGGTGAAGAGTCACAAAGGGGAATGTCAAGGGTCACCCCACCCTTTGAAATAAATAGAACCTCATAACTCATAGAAAGGGCTTTTCGGAGCCAAGCTTTTGGCTAGGTATTTCTTAGAGAAGGATTGAGGAGTATTGTGATGAACCTTGGCTTATCCACATCGTAGAGAAAGTATATCTCTTTGGAGGAGAAGGTGGTGTTGACTGTAATGTTCCACTATTGGGGCTAGTGGTTGTCAATGGTGTATGTATGGATGGAACTTTCACTTAATATATATAACTGAGCCAACATGTTTTCATGCATATGTTGTTATTGTAGTTCGAATATTTTGGTTACTTTAGCAATGTATGTTATTTCACTTACGCATTTGTGTATGAACTATTTTGTATGCTATTGTATGAATCCTGTTGAAGACGTGTTGTTGTGTTAACCCATCACATTGGATTATGGACTATTCCTCTTCCAGCTTGTCATGTCATTCAACTTGTGTGTTCCTTTCAGGTTATGTACTATTACAACCTTCTAAAAGACACAATTCCTTTTCCCCTCCATGTGTTAGAACCCCCATGCATCTTACTTGACTTGCCACAAGGTCAAAATATTTCTTCTAACAAAGTTATCATACTTCCCTCTACGCGCTACTGTAGTCAACGTACTACTGTACTACCCACTGCTCGGACTCCTACTCCAAACGGTCTGAGGTCTAGTTGGGAATTCCTATTGGGAAGATCCCCTGACATGTTGGCAGGTCCAACACTTTCAACAACATGCCAAAGGAAACATCACACATGCACAAAGATTTGTATTAGGGAAAAAAACTACTCAAAACCCCTTCCTATTCATATTGCATTAATCAAAGAATAGAGATGAATACATATGCTTTCTCAATCCTAATCATAACCTGCAAGTGTATATTCTAAGCCTCTGCCTTCCTGAATGACTCTGGCCAACACTTAGTGTTGGGTGTGGAGCCTGATTATCTTCTTTATTCAGAGGTATTGCCACATTGGACCCCATTTAGTAATGTGGCAGCAAAGCTACCTATTTATTCACATTGCCAGGAGGGGCAACGATGATTCTTTATAACCCCACCCTAGCGGGGGATTAGGGGCATTGCCCCCAAAGCTAAAAATAGATGTAAAATTTCCTTGTAAAATGTTGTGATTTCGTAGTCAATCTGGGTTATTCATTACGCAGAAATTTGAGGGTAGAAGTTATGTTTAATTTAAGGTTTTTTTCCCTAGAATTTAACCCCTCACTATATATATGAGGGAATTTTATTGTGGCTATGTAGATCTATATTTTGAGCGAGAAAGAGAGAGGAGATTGTGTGAGAGAGAAGAGGGAATTACAACAGATCTCTTGTAGGTTGTATCTCTTCATTTTGCTGGATAATATTAAAGGAAGGAATGGTTGTTTCTCTGTGGATGTAGCCCAAATTGGGTGAACCACGTATATTCATGTCTCTCTTGTTTTATGCGATTTCTGTGTTTATATTTCTACAATATTTTATGTGTGTGATTTCTTTGTAATATAAAATTTTGTAACACTTAGCCAATTTTCATGCCCTCCGAGATCATATTTCATTACATTTTTCCTCTGGGAAATTGGCCCCTATTATTTAATAATTTATTAGTATTGAATGCACAATTCCCTTAGGTTCTTCCTTTGACTGCATGCACCACCTGTTCACATTGAAATATGCTACAACTGATAGTACATTGCCTTGGAATATCTATCTCAACTAGGTAACTTCAATTCTCTACTTGCAACAATTATTTTGGTCTAATTGATCAGTTAACTGGTTGATCACCAAGTGTGGTTGAAATTCCACTTCCACAACTTGACCTCCACTAGTTCTTCTGGCAATTAGAACTAGCTAAACTGACAATAACTCAAATTAACTGAAATAGATTGCTACAAATTGGGAATCAAACATAATGAACTGAAATCAAGCTTCCCCAACTGGAATTAATTGAGTTAACTGAGTGACAACTTCCATGTAACCTCAGTTAACTTCCTTCAATATTTTTTCCGAAATTGAAATTCGAATTTTCTCTAGTTTGACCAAGGCAAAGTCAAACTTAGATTTTCTTGCTTCATTTTCAACACTCCCTCTCAGTAATAAAGAGATTATCAACCACCCCTATCCTGCACCTGTGGAACTCGAACTTCCCTCTTAACAAGGCCTTTGTCAAAATATTAGCATGTTGTTCCTCTATCGGAATTTACTGCAACAACATAATTTGCCTCTACACATAATCCCGCAGATGGTGATATTAGATATCAATATTCTCAGATCGATTGTGAAAACAATATTTTCAGAGAGTTTGATACAACTCTGATTATCACAGTAAATCATGTTTGGATCTATCATTTGAAAAAAGAAGCCAACAAGTATCTTTCTCATCTAGATCACCTCACATGTTGCTTCACTTCCAGCCATGTATTATGCTTCTCTTGATCTGAGTGCCACAAATATTTTCTTTGTGTTGTACCAAGAAATAGTTGCAGACCCAACACTGCAAATAAAAACTAATGGACTCTTCTAGCTTGATGGAATCCCCACCCAATCTACATCGGTGAAGCCGCATAACTTCACTCCCTCTATCCATCTGTACCAAAGTCCAAACTGGGTAATGCCTCTGAGGTACCATAAAACATGCTTCTCTACCCTCCAAAACAATTTGGTTGGCCTAACCATAGCTTGCCTCAGCTGGTTGACTTCAAAGCAAGTGTATCATCACGTGTTCACAAGATACATGAGTGAACCTATCAGCTTCCAGTAAATAGTCAAATCCACTTCCTCACCTGAAGTGGCATCCTGTTTCCTCCAATTGGTCGCTAAAGGAGTCTCCATGGGTTTTCACCTATCCATGTGGAACCTCTGAAGTATCTCATTGGAATACTTTCGTTGATAGACAAATAGTTCCCCATCACCTTTCCATACTTCCAATCCAAGGAAGTAGTGCATGAGACCCATGTCCTTCATCTCAAAATATCTTGCAAGGTCCTCCTTACAAGATCTGATTAACTTCTCATCACCAGTCAAGATCAATTCATCAACATATAAAACAATAATCAACAATTTACCTTCTACCAAAATATGATATAGGTTTGCATATGCTTCACTTTGGTGAAGAAAAAACTAGTGAGATAGTTATCAATCTTGTTGTACCAAGCACAGGGTGCTTGCTTGAGACCATACAATTCTCGCTCGAGTCTACACACATGAGACTCCTGATCAAAGGAATTGAAGCCTTATGGTTTCTTGATATATACCTCCTCTTTAATAACTCCATTGTGGAATTTTGTTTTTTGTTGGCTTGGTGGGAACTGACCCAGGTTCAACATTAGTTAGCCAAAAAAATCCCTACACTACTAGCCCTTTCGGCATCAGCCTGCGGAGCATGGACCAAAGTCTCACTCGAAGCAGTATGGGGGGATCCTGGAACCAAGTTTCTGCACCCTAAGATGGTCGTGATGTCGGTTTATATCCCGTACTCTTGCCTTCGCGCAATTATCTAAACCTTAGGGCTTGATCGATCTACTCTCTATCCCACCCTTCAATACCTCCGCGAAGGTGTACGATTGGCCTTCTCATAGTCCTAACAAATGGTTTAGGTATTTTCACGCTACTATGACAATGTATTGTATAGGTTCCCAAGTTATCTCAAGTTTTTTACATATCTTATCAACCAATTACAATTAGCCTCGCGTAAAATGATATTCTTTCTTGTGTTTAATTGACATATATAATCACATACATTCATGCATAAAATAAACCCAAAGCGCAATATAAGCAGATGCATTAACAGAGACTAAATACACAGTTATTGCAGAATACTTCTCTTTATTGATATCTTCTAGTTTAATACAGACTTTATCCACCCTACGCACACAGCTGTAGGGTTCCGCGCACTCGGTTGCAGACTTCCACCCTAGGCCTCTGCGCACTCAGCTACAGAGCCTCTACCTAAGCTAAGATTTTTGGGTTGTGTTATATTCTTTCCACGACTAGCCCACATAGTTAACCAGGGGGTTAGAGGGGGGGCGGAGCCCCCCTTCATTGCACCGATTGTGTAGAGGGGGGGTCACAGGGGGTTTGAGGCATACCCGTAACACCACTTTATGGGGTCCAAGGCAGCGCCCCACAAAATTTTGGTTTTGGACCCTATGTTAGGTTGGGCGGACCCACCTATGGTTTTGTGCATGATTTTTGCACATGTTTTTTTGGACGTGATGATTTTTGGTCCATGGTATTGGATACTTCGGCATGTATAATTATGTATTATAACATTGAAAGGAACATAATCATAGAAAATTTTAGGGGCGAATGTTCACCCTTTGGAAAAATTAAGGGGTTTTAAATTTTTAGTGGGTGAATATTTTGTATCATAGCACAATTTTACAAATCACCTCAAATAGCCCACCTTATTTTAAGGGAGAGGGTAAAAAAGGTAAATTTAGCCCTTGAAACTAGGAGTTACAACCTTCCATTCGCCCATTTTCAAGAATAGGTTTTATTTAAGTGAATCCTATGGGCCAAATACCATATTTATAAAGAGGTATGGTAAATTAATAAAAATATAAATAAATGAGAGGTATGGTAAATAAATAAAACATTTTTTATATTTACTCCATAAGTCACCTTATATACATGCAAGGGTGTAAACAAATAAAAATATAAGTAAAGTGGAGGTATGGTAAATAAATAAAAATATAAATAAACTAGACGTATGGTAAATAAATAAAACCTCTTTTTATATTTAGTCCATAACCCTCATTCTATTTATGAAGGCTTAAGAAAGAGGTTTTATTTAAGTGAATCCTATGGGCCAAATACCATATTTGTAAAAGAGGTATGGTAAATTAATAAAAATATAAATAAACGAGAGGTATGGTAAACAAATAAAACTTTTTTTTATATTTACTGCATAAGTCACCTTATATTTAAGAACACTCAAAAAATGTGTTATATTTAGGTGAAACCTATGGGCAAAATACTATGGGACAAATACCATGTACTAGATTGTTATTAATACCATGCAAAAACACATTATTAACCCTAATATTAGTATTAATAAAAATAAAAATGGCACATGGTATTGACCCATGGTATTCACCTGGAATGTAGCCTATTTAAATGGGGGAATTAAACTAGAATAGATCCATCTTTACTTTGGATCTACTAACCCCCGAGAGGTATCAAATATCGTGATATGCAAACAAGCATAGAGTGAAAAAATATTTGATCCCTCTCGGGGCTTGGTGGATCAAGGGGAAAATTGGATGTTGTAATTTAATGTATGTTAAACATTTCAGCTTGGTTAAAATAAAAAATAAAACAAAATTCAACTATTAATTTTATTAATTTTTATAAATTACTAATAGTAATTTTTAAGCTTCAGGTTTATGATAACCCATGGTATTGACCCATGGTAATACCATGGCATTCATGTGAGCATAGACTATTTAAAGGGGAAATTCTATCATCTTAGATCCATCTTAATTCTGGGTCTACCAAGTGCTCAGAGGGATAAATAGATTTCATCCCCCTAAGAGTGGTAGATGTGGAGTTAAGATGGATATATGTTGGTTTTTATGATAATGAAGATATTAAATAGACTTAGGAAATTATATTGTAAAAACATCTTAAGGTGAATGGTTAAAGCATAGACATTGGACAAGTATATTTGTATACTTTTGTTTTAAACTGAAACAAATCCAGGGCTAAAAGGAATGGATTGATTGCACTAGTCATCCTTCTAAAACTTTCTAACATATGCTGGAGTAAACAGATTGTAATTTGGGTGATTTTTCTAACTGCAAACAGGAACATACTTGTGTATTGGCAGGGTGGTTACGGGGTCCCTAGAAGTGATGAATTGGAATTTTTCTTGGTTTTATATATAGTATTAGGTTTTTTCTCATGCTTTCTGTGAATGACACGGGTGAATTTTATCCTACACCCACTAGGTTATCGATATGTAATTTCAGTAATTTAGATTTCAAAAGATATTTTAAAGAAATGCAATGATTTCATTTGTGTATTCAATAAACACAATATTCTAATGGAATTTTGCATTTGTGGTTTACCTATATAGATTCCATGGAGAAGTGTTAGTGGTGTGACATCAATTGTCCTCAAGCAGAGGCTTTAGTTTTACTCTTTTTGGAAGCAAATACTTTCTTCCAACATTTTTGAGTTCCATGAAAAATTTGAAAGTCCTAATAGTATTCAATTATGGGCTCAAGAGAGACATAGTATTCAATTATGGGTTAAAGAGATCCACACTGAATGATCTATCGGCCTTATCTTCACTTAGTTTAAGACTATTCACTTGGAGAGCCTGCATGTGCCCCCACTTCAAGAGCATAGTAAAGTCATCTAGAACTTAGAGAAGCTATCTTTAAGCTTTTAGTGAAGAATGGATAAGCGTCTAGGTTCAATAACAACCAATCGAGCATTAAGCTTCCAATAATGCTAGATTTTAACCTGGAGCACTTTTTTGATTTGGAGGAGATGCCCCCTCGTATTTGTGACACATCTTCAGTTGTGAATTGGACTATTACTAACTGTCATTTCCTTCGAAAGTTACCTGATGACTTGGGGAACCTCAACTCTTTAAGAATGTTAAGGAAGGAAAGAAAGTACATTATGCTAAGTTCTCTTATGCTTTTCAAGTTTTTCTTGGATATCTACAATGTTTCATGTAGGAAAGTACATTCTGTTAATAAAAATTTGTCTTCATAGAAAGGCCCAATTTCAAATTCTAATGCTTTCAAAAAACATTGTATAACTGTAATGTTTCTAGAAGGAAAGCATATTTTTTCAATTTAAGTATCATGATCCCATATTCCAACTTATTTTTCAATAACCCATTAGGCTTTGTAGCTTTGAATAAATCCATGTCTTTTGATAAGATCCTCTTCCAAATTAGAACACAATTTCCTTTTGGCAATAACCACATACAATGTCTTGATTTTGTTATTGAGAAAATAGAGGTTGTGAAACAAGCTTGTGCCATACAAGGACTTGATTCATTGATTATGTATCAATTATGGCTCTTAATGTAACAATGTCTTGATCCATCGCATCTGTTGTTTTAGTGCATCGACGTTTCAAACCAGCCTCTGAGGTTCATCATCAGGATGAGAATTATCGAAGAAGTCAGAGATGGGTGAAGGTGAATAAATAGGTGAAGATAAGGGAGAGTGAGGGACCGACCAGTTCAGATATGAGGAGAGGTTTGTTAATTAGTTTTAAGATGGAATTTATTTTTATTTTAAAGATTATATTATAATTTCATTTATCCATTTATTTATTTGATTGTGTTTAAATTTGTTTTGACCTAATCATGTTTATGGCTATGATATGACCTATTAGTTTATTCGCATATAAATGTTTATTTATATTTATTATGTTTTGATTTAATTTATTATGATTGGTTTTAATTATTAGTGTATTGTGATATATATGAGCGATTAATTTATTTCTTTTCATACCTATATATGTATATTGATTGGTTTAATATATTAAGATTGGTATGTATTGATTTATTATATTATGATATATTGATTAATATATTGTGTTTTGGTTTAATATGATTATGCGGGTACAGTTCACCTCCCTTACATTCTAGGCACCACGGATAAAATTGCTCACATCTTAAGAAAGAATAAAATAAAAACCACGTTCAAACCTTTGAAAACAGTTAGTAGATGCCTTAAATCAGTGAAAGATCCTATTGACCCTAAGCACCACAAAGGGGTCTACTTGGTCCCTTGTTCATGCGGAAAGTCATACATTGGTGAAACCGGCCGTTCTATATCAACAAGGATTCAAGAGCATGCGACGGACATTAACCATAACCGCTCCATAACCTCAGCCTTAGCTGAGCACTCTATCAAAAGCAAGCACCACATTTGCATCGAAGACTCCTGTGTTATGGCCAAAATCGAGCACTACCACCATAGGAAATTCAGAGAAGCAATTGAAATAAGAAAACACCTTGATAACCTAAATCGTGATGACGGTTGGAAGATAAGCGATAACTGGATTCCCGCAATTATTAAAGACTCCACCACCCCTGCCACTTCCTAGTCCTCCGTTCTTCCTTTTTTTCCCTTGCTTCCCTTTGTATGGTTAACTTCCATCTCCTTCACAATAAACCCTTCTCCTTATCCATTTAATTTAAAATCCACAATAAAATCCTATATACAGTAAATATATATATATCATAATATATTAAATTAATATATATATATATATATATATATATATATATATATATATATATATATATATATATATATATATATATATATATATATATATAGATATATATATATATCATAATACAATCAACATTCATATATATATAGGTATAAGAAGAAATATACTAAGCACTCATATTCAAAACAATGTAGTTTTAAATCACATTACCCTTGCAATTACATCAAAACATAATACATATTAAATCAAAATTAAAAACTAATACACTTGCAATTATATCAAAACATTTTACATATCAAATCTATATATATATATATATATATATATATATATATATATATATCATAATATAATAAAGCGATTTATACCTATATTAACATATTAAATCACAATACACTCGCAACTATATCAAATAAAAAAAATAAAAATAAATAAATAAATAAATAAATAAATAAAAAATTAAAGCACAATACACTTATAATTTTATCAAAACATTATACACATTAAATCATATATATACATATCATAATATATTAAAACAAAACTGAATATATATTAAATCAATATATATTAAACCAAAACACAATATATTAATCAATATATCATAATATAATAAATCAGTACATACCAATCTTAATATATTAAACCAATCAATATACATATATAGGTATGAAAAGAAATAAACTAATCGCTCATATATATCACAATACACTAATAATTAAAACCAATCATAATAAATTAAATCAAAACATAATAAGTATAAATAAACATTTATATGCGAATAAACTAATAGGTCATATCATAGCCATAAACATGATTAGGTCAAAACAAATTTAAACACAATCAAATAAATAAATGGATAAATGAAATTATAATAGAATCTTTAAAATAAAAATAAATTCCATCTTAAAACTAATTAACAAACCGCTCCTCATATCTGAACTGGTCAGTCCCTCACTCTCCCTTATCTTCACCTATTTATTCACCTTCACCCATCTCTGACTTCTTCGATAATTCTCATCCTGATGATGAACCTCAGAGGCTGGTTCGAAACGTCGATGCACTAAAACAACAGATGCGATGGATCCGGAAGATACAACCACACAGAATGCAAATCACAGAAGTCTCAAATCCATGAATGTCTTGATTTTGTTGCTTTAAAATAGAGGTTACGCTTTACTATTTCACAGAATTTCTTACAATCTTTCCATAAGTATTGATTTGTAATCTCAGTCATTGAGGGATGACAGTAATGAAAAAGGTAATATTCCATGGTTTGAAGTTACCCTCTTACTAAATATTTAAATATATCACCACAATTTAACTGTTAGTTAAAGGAATTGTATTTGATTTGTAAACAATTCATTGCTTGATTTATAGATTTTGATTTTTTCCCTTTTTTATTTTTTTCTCAGATTTGGTATGACATATCTTCCAATATTTGGGTTCCCTAGTTTCCCCACCATAGCTATGAGGGTCAGATGCTATCATTAAATATTCTCAGAACATTACAACTTTTCTAGTAAGTGTGCTTTGAAACATTGTTGTTGCTTTTCGATGGTGTTAATGCAAATAAGCACTACAACTAGTCCCATTATTTAGATTAAGTGCCGAAATCTATGTGGTCTTGTAATGATGGAGTGATTGTTTTCTAGCTACTAAGGCCATATGCATTTTTATCTCTTATGTTGTCCTGAGATATTCAAATTCAGAATAAGAATTGAGGTCTCGTTTCCACTGTAGATTGCAGTCAGTTTCTTGAACATAATATATAGTAGATTATATTTTACTAATCAACTATGGATGTGATCCCTCGCAGGAAAGGAAATTCAAAGTGACTTTGATTTCACATTGATTTGTCAAAACATCCACACAGCAAACGAGATTCAAAGTGACACTGATTTCACACTGATTTGTCAAAATGGAGGCAGGAGAAAAGGAAACTGTGTATTCAACAATGCTCTTAATTTCATATGTACATGCACATACATATTAGTAGAAAATATTGAAGGGTTGCCTAAGTAATATTTTCCATTCCACTACATTATTTACAGCTTGTAAATAAATAACTCGGAACAATACATTACACTACTTGTTATTCTTTATTAATCAATGGTTAAGATTTTGATATTGAGCTGGCTAAGATTTTTCTTCCTTCTGTGAAATTGTGTGTTCTATAATGCTTCTTTTCCATTCACTATGTATAGCATATAAAGTGTGTCTAATGGAGTAGGAAGATTGGAAAGTCTTGTGATCCTTGAACTATGTTACAAGTCAGAAACCCAACGGGGCAGGGTAGGTGCATCCCCACAAAGGGGTCACAAATACCAAAGTTGGTATTGGCTAGTGCCTTGAGCTAGAAAATTTCCTTTACCCTTGTATTAACAGTGAATCCGGAGAGGATTATAATATTATCTTTATAAGATTTATATTAGTTAATATTGATGAATAAAATTCATGAGACATGAGCTAGGATGTCCTTGCAAGGTGGTTGTTGATTATTGGAAGCTATGATGGCCATTATGTCAGGCTAGATGGTCGCACTCCCTCGATCGTGAGCACAATTGTGATCAAGATGGAAGACTTCATAGTCTAGATTGATTGTTTAGCAGTGATAATTAGTGGGCTCATTCAAAAAAGCTTCTATTTCACTAATCCTTTTTATAGAGTTGTCAGATTCAATTTCCAAAGGTTTTAATTACACTATAGAGTTGAGTTCTGAGAGATTTGTGATTCACAGTGTTAAGTATAGTAGCTATGACACTTGAATGAAGACAAGCATAGTAGATGTATCAGACTATGTTATAAGCTTACCTGCATATTATAAGGGACTTGGTTGGCATTTTTATAATTTTATAAACAAGTTCCATTTCGTGGAAATGTGAAAAAAACAGTGATACTGCCACCATGTGGCTCTTGTCATATATGGTTTTATACTTTTTCAAAAAATTCTCTAAGAGTTCACAATGCTAAGATTCACTAGGACCTTACAAAGTTTTATTATTAGTGAAAGGCTCACCAAGATCTTACAAGATTTTATAATTGAGTAAAATATTCGCCATGCCTGGTGAGAGATTCACCAAAAAATTATATATACATATTATATTATTGATAAAATGGCCTTCCATTTTTCCTATATACCATGGAGATTCACCCATTTATTATACATATAAATTTAGGGGGGTTCTTAAAATTTTCCCTGAACATAATGAAAAATCAAGATGGTAGTCCTGGTTTTGGGATCCAGGGGAAATCTTTGTGTATGTGTGTTTTATGTGTTATTCTCTTGCATTGTTTATTTTATGTGTCTTAGAATTCGTATGCAGGTAATTTCTGTATGGGGTTAAAACCTACATGTGGTATCAGAGTAGTTTTGGCTTCAAGGGGACACCTTTGTTGCTAAGGGGTCTCACTTGGGCTTGTGGTTGACCCTGTTCGGTAGGTGATTTGCGAGATCGAGTCTGGTGGTGAAATAAGATGGCGAGCAGTGGAAATATGGAGATCGAGAAATTTAATGGTTAGAGTTTTGAGTTGTGGAAATTCAAGATGGAGGATCTTTTGGTGGATAAAGATCAGTGGATCGTGGTAGATCTGAGTACTAAACCAATGGGAGTGTCCAATGAAGAATGGAAGAAGTTGGATTGGAAGGCAAATAGCAGAATACGATTATGTGTCTCAGATTCAGTATTGCTGAATGTATCAGGGGAAGCTACAATGAAGGCTTTGTGGGACAAGTTAGGGACTTTGTACCAATCTAAGTCTCTCGTGAATAAATTGTTCCTGCAGAAAAATCTATATAACTTGAGGATGAAAGATGGAGACTCAGTGACAGAGCATCTGAATGCATATAATATTGTGGTAATTCAATTAACATTTATTGATATTAAAATTTTAGATGAAGATAAGTGCATCAGTTTGTTGTGTTCTCTACTAGATTCATGGGATAGTCTGGTTATTGCAATAGGTAGCAATGCAACTGCCTTGGAGTTTGATGAAATAGTCTCATCCTTGCTGATGGAGGAGATGAGACGGAAAAATATGGAGAGCCAGAATGGTGACGCCTTGTCTGCATGAGGACAGTCCCAGAACAGAAACAAAAATAAGTCATCAAGTGGGAGATCTAAATCTAGAGGGATATCTAAATCTCCAGGGAAACTTGTAAAGGTGGTGTGCTAGAAATGCGGAAAGGAAGGGCACTACAAAAGGGACTGTAAATCGAAAGCTCTTGATAAAGGAAAGGGATTTGATGATGCTCCTTCTGCAGAGGTGAAAACCACCTCAGATGAAGGTGAGGATGTGTACTTAGCTTCTTCAAGTACACATGTAGATCATGAGGCATGGTTGATTAACTCAGCTGAATCCTTTCACTTCACTCCCCATAGAGAGTGGTTTTGTGAGTATGAGAAATATGATGGTGGTGATGTATTCTTAGGGGATGATAGGAAGGCTAGAATCATTGCTCACAGAAAAGTAAAGTTGAAGTTGCAAGGTGGAAGGGTTAGAACACTTCCGGGTGTTTTGCATATTCCTGCATTGGCCAGAAATCTAATTTCTGTAAGCAATATGGATGATGCAGGTGTAAAAACGATGTTCAAGAAGGATACCTACAAAATGGTTCGGGGAGCATTGGTATTGATGTGGGGAGTTCAAATTGGAACTCCATAAAAGCTACAAGGTAGCACTGTTATTGATGGGTGCAACAGTTATGTGGTTCCTAAAAGTGGAGTAGAAAATCTAGTGGTCTCTGGAGAGAAGACCATGTTGTGGCATCAAAGGCTTGAACATATTAGAGAGAAGGGCCTTCAAATACTACATGGTAAAGGTATGGTAGAAGGTATGAGTAATAGATCTCTGGATTTTGATTTCTGTGAAAATTGTGTATATGGGAAGCAGAATCAGGTGAGTTTCCCCTCCGGTAGTAAGAGGGCGAAACAGATATTAGAACTTATGCACAATGATGTGTTTGGACCTGTGAAGGTTCCATCACTGGGTAAGTCTGTCTACTATGTATCATTTATAGATGACTTTTCAAGGAATACATGGATATATTTCCTTAAGAAGAAATCTAAAGCGTTTGATAGTTTAAATAATTTAAGGGTCTTGTGGAAAATCAGACAGAGAAGAAGATAAAGGTGCTGAGGAGAGATAATGGTGGAGAGTTTTGCAGCAAGGAATTTGAAGAATTCTATAAGAAGTGTGGTATAGCACGAAAAAAGACTACTCCATATACACCTCAGCAAAATGGAGTTGTAGAAAGAATGAATAAGACGTTGATGGAAAGGGCAAGAAGCATGCTCAGTGGTGTCGGGTTAGGAAAAGAATTCTAGGCAGAGGCAGTGGATACTGCATGTCACTTGGTCAACAGGTCACCTTCATCAGCGTTTGAGGATAAGACTCCACAAGAGGTATGGATTGGTAAGAAACCTTGTCTTTCACATCTGAGGGTATTTGGATGTGATGCATATGTACATGTTCCAAAGGAGAAACGAACCAAGTTGGATAGTAAATCTGAAAAGTGCATCTTTATTGGGTATAAGGATGGTTTAAAGGGTTATAATCTTTGGAACCCAGTCACACAGAAGGTTGTTTACAACCGAGATGTGGTGTTCAGAGAGGTAAAATATGTTAGTAAACATGAAGTCCAACCAAAGGAACCTGAGAAGCTAGAGTTTGAGCTTAAGGAGGAAGAATCATACTCTACAGTAGAGGAGGAATCAAAAGATGAAGAGCCACAGACTCCTGGTGTGAGAAGATCAGTTCGAGAAAGAAGGCAGCTAGAAAGGTATAGTCCATCTTCTTTGTATTCAAATTTTGCTTTATCTATTACTGATGATGATCCCAGGACTGTGAAGGAAGCAGTAGATTCAGAGGATGGAAAACTTTGGAAAGAGGCCATGATTGATGAAATGGCATCTTTGCAAAAAAATGAGGCTTGGGATCTGGTGGAGTTGTCGGCTGGAAGGAAAACCATTAGTAGCAAATAGGTGTTCAAGAAGAGGACAAATGCAGAAGGAAAGGTGGAGAAATACAAAGCTCGGTTGGTAGTAAAAGGTTATTCCTAGGTGCCAGGAATTGAATTTGGTGATATTTTTTCTCCTGTTGCCAAGGTAACTTCTATTAGGTTAGTTTTATCTATTGTTGCTGCTTTTGATTTTGAGGTAGAACAGATGGATGTGAAGACAAAATTTCTTCACGAGGATCTGGAAGAGGAGATCTACATGAAGCAACCTGAAGGCTTTATAGTGAAGAGTAAGAAAGAGCTATTATGCAAGTTAAAGAAGTCTCTATATGGGTTAAAACAGTCACCAAGGATGTGGTACCAGAAATTTGATACATTTATACGAGGACTTGGATTCACTAGAAGCAAAGCAGATCACTATGTGTACTTTAAATTAATTGGTGACCGTGTTATTTATCTGGTCTTGTATGTGGATGATATGTTGCTGGTTAGAAATGACAAAGAAATTATCCAGGATTTGAAGACACAATTGTCCTCCAAATTCGACATGAAAGATCTTGGTGCTGCAAACTATATTTTGGGCATGGAAATCAAAAGAGATCGGGCAAAGAGGAAGCTTTGGTTAAACCAAAGGAAGTATGTATAGATAATACTGCAAAGGTTTAATATGTGGGATAGTAAACTGGTGAAGGTTCCTATTCTTGTAGGTATGAGGTTATCTGCTGAATAGTGTCCCAAGACACAAGAAGAGGAAGAGGCCATGTCCCATGTTCCATATGAAAGTGTAGTCGGTAGCCTGATGTATGCAATGGTATGTACTAGACCAGACATTGCACATGCAGTGGGAGTATTGAGCAGGTTTATGTCAAAACCAGGGAAGGAGCACTTGACAACAGTGAAGCGGGTTTTCAGGTATTTGCATGGCACTAGCGATTATGGTTTGTGCTACCATGGAAGATCAGGATTGGAAAGAATGTTGGATATTCATGGCTTTGTTGATGCAGACTGGGCTGGAGATCTGGATCAAAGAAGATTTACAAGTGTATATGTGTTTAACCTATTTGGAGGTGCAGTCAGTTGGATGAGTAAGAAACAATTTGTAGTGGCACTATCAACTACAGAGGTAGAATACATGGTAGCCACTCATTCAAGCAAGGAAGCAATTTGGTTATAGAGATTGTGTTCAAGTATGGGGTTAGTACATGGAGCTATAAGGATAGACTGTGACAGCCAAAGTGCAATTTTCTTTGCAAAGAAACCCGCATATTATTCAAAAACAAAGCACATTGATGTTCAGTATCACTTTGTGAGGGATATGATAAAAGACAAAAAGGTGTTACTGGTAAAGGTGGACACTTTGAAGAATATAGCAGATGCATTGACAGAATCTATGAGCTCTGAGAAGTTCTCTTGGTGTAGAGAGACAATGGGCATTTCAGGGATGGAAAAATGACTAAGTTCTCTTGTGGCCTCCTGTGGAAAGAAAACAACAAGTGGGAAAATGTTAGGTTGTGTTATATTCTTTCCACGATTAGCCCACGTAGTTAACCGGGGGGTTAGAGGCGGGGCAGAGCCCCCCTTCATTGCACCAATTGTGTAGCCGGGGGGTCACAGGGGGTTTGAGGCATACCCATAACCCCACTTTATGGGGTCCGGGGTAGTGCCCCACAAAATTTTGGTTTTGGACCCTATGTTAGGTTGGGCAGACCCACCTATGGTTTTGTGCATGATTTTCGCACATTTTTTTTTGGACGTGATGATTTTTGGTCGATGGTATTGGATAATTCGGCATGTATAAATATGTATTATAACATTGAAATGAACATAATGAAAAATCAAGCTGGTAGTCCCAGTTTCTGGATCCAGGGGAAATCTCTATGTATATGTATTTTATGTGTTATGCTCTTGCATTGTTTATTTTTTGTTTTAGAATTTGTATGCAGGTAATTTCTGTACGGGGTTAAAACCTACAAAGACCTGAAACGCTTAGACTTCTCTACCAAAATCTCCCAAAGCTTAATTGATTCTCACTGCCTAGAGCTTACTTACTTAGCTCCTTTTTATACAATCCCATGGTCTACAGACCATGGGTAGATCTTTACATCCAACTTGACACTTTACAAAATAAGGGTGGACAACCCTTTATGACTCTTAACACCTTCATGCTCCGTGACCACAAAATGCAGAGACTTTACAACTTTATTACAAAATTGTCCCAAAACATGGGCTTTTAGCCCCAAAACTACTCTTGGGGGAACTCGTTCCCAACATGCCCCCAACACAAACATGGCGACTCGCCCACGAGTGACGCTACGGTCACAGAGATCTTGGCACGAAGACCTCCTAGCTCCACATGTATGACGGTAACCTCGGCGGTGAACTGCGTGGCTGCTTGCTTCACTTCTTCAACCAACTGATCTGTCGCTTGCAGAATAGCAAGCTTACCTTCAATGGAGGTCATGACTGAATAAGTTTTGTCCAACCAAGGCTTCAAGCATGCCTTCAACACTACCTCTTTTTGCTACACTGCATCTACCTGTTCCTTCAATTTTTTTGCCTCCTGCAGCTTCGCCAGTCTTTGTGTGAGAGCGACGGTGTGCGTTGTTCCTTTTACTTTGCCATAGTGTTGTTGCAGTTCTCGCGCCTTTGACTCCAACTACTATACATTGGGATCCTCCTGCAGACTGGTTAGGACCTCAAATGACTATTCAAACAACCGTGTGTAGCCTACTACTGCACTGTCTACTGCCATTATCACCTCTGTGACAGTGGTGGCGTGCTGCTCCTTTACTTCCAACGGAGTTGAAGGTTGGGCCTTCAACTACAAATCTACAATATATAGGTTCAACTCTAGCTAAACCTTACCCAACTCTGTGCAAGTGTCGTGCACCCCTATAGCAAGCTTGTAGAACTGTTCATCTACCTCCACATCCTTAGGAATGGGCAATTCGAGGACCATTCGACAGGTTTCCTTCACAGCCTTAATCATGCATTTTGTGTTAGTAAGTTCCACCATGGAAGTGAGGGCAATATCACACTACAGGGCCATTTGCACATTATTGATATTCTACTCTTTGATCACTGCCAAAGTGCGTTGTTCACGAACCCTCAGCTCTATGATCAATCCATCCTGGAGTAGGTGGAGCGCCTTGCCAGGAAGCGCTGCCAAGTTCAGCCCTACTCCCTTGAGGGCGTTGACAGTAGGCTTGTCAGCTTCGTTTTCTATGGTCAGTGCTCCATCCGGCAGCACTATCACTCAGGAGTCCTTCGCACGCAGCATCATGGTGGTTTCTAAAGTACCAATGGAAAAGCTGGTGGACACCGCGAAAGGCTGTGATGCATGGATCTGCAGCTCATGCAAACCCATCCAGATGGCCCCTAATAATTGTTTATGTTGCTGCTCGAACTGTTGCAGTACCTCTGCGATGACATCCGACACCATGTCTCCAATGTCATTCAAATCTCCCTCTGTTAGGGTGATTGGGTCCAGCGACGTCTTACTGGCCTTCGATTTATTTTGCAGCCTAACTTTTTCCTATCCCCTTGGATGCTTGATACAGTATGACACCGTTTGTGGGTCCATTTTGTGATGCTTTGTCTGCTCATCCATTTCTTCCTCTGTTTTGGGCGAGGGTGACCTTGCACCTTTGTCCAAACTGTGCTCTGCTCCGCCTATCTACTTTTCTACCTGTTGTGTGGCATCACGCTCTACTTGGGCCTTGTCAGTGGCCTCCTTCTTCCTCTTCTCAGCTAGTTGCCCCATCTTGAGCTTGGCCTACTCCTTTTTGCGCTGCGCAATAGACTTACTCAATCCCACCGCCGAGTCTAAGGCAGTGTGTCACTCTACCGGCCAACGATCAAGAACTACATCAATTGCATCGTCCGTTGCCAAATAAGGCAAGTCATGTTGCTTCTACTTAGGGTCCTTCCATGTCTTGATCGATACGCACTGAAAGTCTACCTTGAACTCCACATACTCCTGCAGTTTGGCAAACACAGTAGGCGAAAATCATGGCTTGCAATTGATAGCCATGCATATATTCATTTCCATCAAGATCCAGAAGATCTTGCTATCCTTGATGCGTTGAGAATCCTTGGTCGCCCACAATGAAGTGTAGTTCATTGCTTCTGGCAGGTCTGGCACGACTGAGGGGAATTGACTGTCTTAAGGTAGCTCCTAGGCTACCAACGCAATGGACAACAAGAGCCACACATAGTGGAAGGCCTTCTTGAGCTCCTACGCCTTGTGATAGTTTGCAAGGAACTCACTGCAGAGATAGCGTGCCCAATGAAATTGAACTCATTCAGTGCATTGGGCTGCTAGAGCGATGACAGGTGCTGACACTTCATCTATGCGACACTTCCTCATAACTTTTCCTACCAAAATCTGTGTGGCCACCTTGACCACAGGATCACAGATACTTGAGATGGCATAGCCTCGTGGCTTCTTCATGAGCTTGAATTTCTCCTTCATGGCCTCCATGAGGGCCTGCTCACTACCCTTTCTACCAAACATCATGGCTGGATTTTCCCCTATATAGGGTAGTCATGTGATCCTATGGATCAACCTATCAGTGATGGGTATCGACTACTCTAGCCATAGACACCCATTGTGCACCAAGCATAGTAGCTGATTGATGACCAACACTGTAATGGGTGTGCGATTGTAGTCCGGCACCCATAGCAGGTTGAGTAGACCTACCTTGTCTACACCCCTGAGCCACTTCTGTGGTTTCAACGCAGTTTGTTGGGTTGTGTTATATTCTTTCCATGACTATCCCATGTAGTTAATCGGGGGGTTAGAGGGGGGGTCACATGAGGTTTGAGGCATACCCGTAACCCCACTTTATGGGGTCTGGGCAGCGGCCTAGAAAATTTTGGTTTTGGAACCTATGTTAGGTTGGGCAGACCCACCTATGGTTTTGTGCATGATTTTCGCACATGTTTTTTGGACACGATGGTTTTCGATCCATGGTATTGGATGCTTCAGCATGTATAAATATGCATTGTAACATTGAAAGGAACATAATGAAAAATCGAGCTGGTAGTCCTAGTTTTGGGATCCAGGGGAAATCTCTGTGTATATGTGTTTTATGTGTTATGCTCTCGCGTTGTTTATTTTATGTGTTTTAGAATTCATATGTAGGTAATTTTTGTACGGGGTTAAAACCTACATTTGGTATCAGAGATATTTTGGCTTCAAGGGGACACCTTTGTTGCTGAGGGTTTACGCTCGGGCCTCTGGTAGACCCTGTTCAGTGGGAGATCTGTGAGATTGATTTTGGTGGTGAAAGAAGATGGTGAGCAGTGGAAAGATAGAGATCAAGAAATTTAATGGTCAGAGTTTTGAGTTGTGGAAACTCAAGATGGAGGATCTGTTGGTGGATAAAGATTAGTGGATCACAGTAGATCTGGGTACTAAACCAACGGGAGTGTCTGATGAAGAATGGAAGAATTTGGATCGGAAGGCAAAGAGCACAATACAATTGTGTGTCTCAGATTCATTGCTGTTGAATATATTAAGGGAAGCTACGATGAAGGATTTGTGGGACAAGTTAGGGACTTTGTACCAATCTAAGTCTCTCGTGAATAAACTGTTCCTACGGAGAAAGCTATATAACCTAAGTATGAAAGATGGAGACTCGGTGACAGAGCATCTGAATGCATTTAATAAAGTGGTAAGTCAGTTAGCATCTGTTGATATTAAAATTTTCGATGAAGATAAGTGCATCAATTTGTTGTGTTCTCTACCAAATTCATGGGATAGTCTAATTATTGCAATAGGTAGTAATGCAATTGCCTTGTAGTTTGATGAAATAGTATCAGCCTTGCTGATGGAGGAGATGAGATGGAAAAATATGGAGAGCTAGAATGGTGATACCTTGTCTATACGAGGACGGTCCCAGAACATAAACAAAAATAAGACATCAAGTGGGAGATCTAAATCTCTAGGAAACCTTGTAAAGGTGGTGTGCTGGAAATGCGGAAAGGGAGGCCACTTCAAAAGGGACTATAAATCTAAAGCTCTTGACAAAGGAAAGGGATCTGATGAGGCTCCTTCTGCAGAGGTGAAAACCACCTTAGATGAAGGGTGGGGATGTGTACTTGGCTTCTTGAAGTACACATGTAGATCATGAGGCATGGTTGATTGACTCAGGTGCATCCTTTCACTTCACTCCCCATAGAGAGTGGCTCTGAGAGTATGAGAAATATGATGGTGGTGATGTCTTCTTGGGGGATGACAGGAAGGCTAAAATCATTGGTTGTAGAAAGGTAAAGTTGAAGCTGCAAGGTGGAAGAATTAGAACACTTACAGGTGTTCTACATATTCCTGCATTGGCTAGAAATCTAATTTCTGTAACCAAGCTGGATGATGCAGGTGTAAAAACAGTGTTCAAGAAGGATACTTGCAAGATGGTTCGGGGAGCACTGGTATTGATGCGAGGAGTTTGGATTGGAACTGTGTACAAGCTGCAAGGTAGCACTGTTGTTGATGGGTGCAACAGTTCTTTGGTTCCTGAAAGTGGAGCAGAAGATCTAGTGGTCTCTGGAGAGAAGACCATGCTGTGGCATCAAAGCCTTGGACATATTGGAGAGAAAGGCCTTCGAATACTTCATAGTAAAGGTATGGTAGAAGGTATGAGCAATAGCTCTTTGGATTTTGATTTCTGTGAAAATTGTGTATATGGGAAGTAGAATTGGGTGAGTTTCCCCTCTGGTGGTAAGAGGGCGAAACAGATATTAGAGCTTGTGCACAGTGATGTGTTTGGACCTATGAAGGTTCCATCATTGGGTAAGTTTGTGTACTATGTATCATTTATAGATGAATTCTCAAGGAATACATGGATATATTTCCTTAAGAAGAAATCTGAAGTCTTCGGTAGGTTTAAATAATTTAAGGCTCTCGTGGAAAATCAGACAGAGAAGAAGATAAAGGTGCTGAGGATAGATCATGGTGGAGAGTTTTGCAGCAAGGAATTTGAAGAATTATATAAGAAGTGTGGTATAGCATGGCAGAAAACTACTCCATATACACCTCAGCAAAATGGAGTTGTAGAAAGAATGAACAATACGTTGATGGAAAGGGCAAGAAGCATGCTCAGTGGTGTCGGGTTAGGACAGGAATTTTGGGTAGAGGCAGTGGATACTGCATGTTGCCTGATCAATAGGTCACCTTCATCAGCATTGGAGGATAAGACTCCACAAGATGTATGGACTGGTAAGAAACCCTCTCTTTCACATCTGAGGGTATTTATATGTGATGCATATGTACATGTTTCAAAGGAGAAACGAACCAAGTTGGATAGTAAATCTGAAAAGTGCATCTTTATTGGGTATAAGGATGGTTTAAAAAGTTATAAGCTTTGGAACCCAGTAACAAGAAAGGTTGTGTAGAGCCGAGATGTGGTATTCAGAGAGGTGAAAGATGTTATTAAACATGAAGTCCAACCAAAGGACCCTGAGAAGCTAGAGTTCGAGCTAAAGCAGGAAGAATCAGACTCTATAGTAGAGGAGGAATTAGAAGATGAGGAGCCACAAACTCCAGCTGTGAGAAGATTAGTTCGAGAAAGAAGGCAGCCAAAAAGGTATAGTCCATCTGCTTTCTATTCAAATTTTGCTTTATCTATTATGGATGATGATCCCAGAACTGTGAAGGAAGCAGTAGATTCAGAGGATGGAAAACTCTTGAAAGAGGCCATGGCTGATGAAATGGAATCTTTGCACAAAAATTAGGCTTGGGATCTGTTGGAGTTGCCAGCTGGAAGGAAACCCATTGGCAACAAATGGGTGTTCAAGAAGAAGACAAATACAGAAGGAAAAGTGGAGAAATACAAAGCTCGGTTGGTAGCAAAAGGTTATTCGCAAGTGCCAATAATTGATTTTGGTGATATTTTTTCTCCTATTGCCAAGGTAACTTCTATTAGATTACTTTTATCTGTTGCTACTGCTTTTGATTTTGAGGTAGAACAGATGGATGTGAAGACAAAATTTCTTCACAAGGATCTGGAAGAGGAGATCTACATGAAGCAACCTGAAGGCTTTACAGTGAAGGGTAAGAAAGAGCTAGTATGCAAGTTAAAGAAGTCTCTATATGGGTTAAAACAGTCACCAAGGATGTGGTACCAGAAATTTGATACATTTATACGAGGACTTGGATTCACTAGAAGCAAAGCAGATCACTATGTGTACTTTAAATTAATTGGTGACCATGTTATTTATCTGGTCTTGTATGTGGATGATATGTTGCTAGTTGGAAATGATAAAGAAATTATCCAAGATTTGAAGACACAATTGTCCTCCAAATTTGACATGAAAGATTTTGGTGCTACAAACTATATTTTGGGCATGGAAATTAAAAGAGATCGGGAAAAGAGGAAGCTCTGGTTAAATCAGAGGAAGTATGTCGAGACAATACTATAGAGCTTTAATATGCAGGACAGTAAAGGGTGAAGGTTCCTATTCCTGTAGGTGTGAGGTTATCTGCTGAATAGTGTCCCAAGACACAAGAAGAGGAAGAAGACATGTCCCGTGTTCCATATGCAAGTGCAGTCGATAGCTTGATGTATGCAATGGTATGTACTAGACCAGACATTGCACATGCAGTGGGAGTATTGAGCAGGTTTATGTCAAAACCAGGGAAGGAGCATTGGACAGCAGTGAAGCGAGTTTTCAGGTATTTGCATGGCACTAGTGATTATGGTTTGTTCTACCAAGGAAGACCAGGATTGGACAGAGTGTTGGATATTCATGACTTTGTTGATGCAGACTGGGCTTGAGATTTGGATTAGAGAAGATCTACAAGTGGGTATGTGTTTAGCCTATTTGAAGGTGCAGTCAATTCGATGAGTAAGAAATAATCTGTAGTGGCACTATTAACTACAAAGGAAGAATACATGGCAGCCACTCATGCAAGCAAGGAAGCAGTTTGCTTGCAGAGATTGTGTTCAAGTATGGGGTTAGTACAGGAAGCTATAAGGATAGAATTTGACAGCCAAAGTGCAATTTTCTTGGCAAAGAACCGTGCATATCATTCAAAGACAAAGCACATTGATGTTCAGTATCACTTTGTGAGGGATATGATAGAAGACAAAAAGGGTGTTGCTGGTAAAGGTGGACACTTTGAAGAATACTACAAATGCATTGAAAAAATATATGAGCTCTGAGAAGTTCTCTTGGTGTAGAGAGACAATGGGTGTTTCAGGGCTGGAAAAATGACTAAGCTCTCTTGTGGCCCCCCATGGAAAGAAAATAATAAGTGGGAGAGTGTTGGGTTGTATTATATTCTTTCCACAACTAGCCCACGTAGTTAACCGAGGGGTTAGAGGGGGGGTCACATGGGGTTTGAGGCATACCCGTAACCCCACTTTATGGGGTCCAGGGCAGTGCCCCGAAAATTTTTGGTTTTGGAACCTATGTTAGGTTGGGCGGACCCACCTATGGTTTTGTGCATGATTATCGCACATGTTTTTTAGATGCGATGGTTTTCGGTCCATGATATTAGACGTGATGGTTTTTGGTCCATGGTATTGGATGCTTCAACATGTATAAATATGTATTATAACATTGAAAGGAACATAATGAAAAATCAAGCTGATAGTCCCGGTTTTGGGATCCAGGGGAAAATCTCTATGTATATGTGTTTTATGTGTTATGCTCTCACATTGTTTATTTTATGTGTTTTAGAATTCGTATGTAGGTAAATTCTGTACGGGGTTAAAACCTATATAGGGCAGTCATGTGATCCTATGGATCAACCTGTCGGTGATGGGTATCGGCTACTCCAGCCACAAACACCCATCATGCACCAAGCATAGCAGCTGCTTGATGACCAACACTGTAATGGGTGTGCGATTGTAGTGCGACACCCATAGCAGGTTGAGCAGACCTACCTTGTCTACACCCCTGAGCCACTTCCGTGGTTCCAATGCAGTCATCCCGATGGTTGTGTGAACAACGCAGTACATTAGTTGTTCTGTCACCAAGTGAGGGAACTTCTCAGTGTCAGCTAAGTCCCAATATTTCAGTTTCAATAGCGGAACCTGCCCCAAGTGCGATCCTTGAAAGACAATCTCATTCGACAACAGAGGTATGTGCAAGGCAACCTTGCTTTCATCAATTTCCTTCAACACCTTGGTTTTCCCTTGTGCAAAGGGACGTATTCAGGCAACTTAGTGATAGGGTCAGAACCCTCGACTTCAACTTCACTTCCACCTCCAAATCCTCATCATCCATTGGAATGTCCTCAATCTCTTCCTCTTTCGACTCCAAGTTAATAGTTTTTCCCTTTTCCTGTGTGGTGGGTTTGTCCTTCTGTGGGTTTCTTCTAGGCGATGCACACACAGGTATCGCAGCATGCCTTCCCTTATTATCCTTTACACTCTCCTTGATCGGGGTAGGCTTTGGTCTAGGCGTCCATGGTGACTTGGGGACTTCAGCTGGTACCTTTGCAACCTTCAGAGCATCTCCCTCTATCTCCATAACAACCTTCGACACAGCCTCCTTGGCTATCACTGCTTCAGCGTCCATAGCTTCGGATCCTGGGATAAAATCATATATGAAATTGCAGTCAGACTCTTGAAATCGATCAAACACTGGGTAGTCAAGCAATTCTTCGAAGAATGCGTGGATCATGCACGTCTAAGAGCTCACCAACTCAATGCTCAAAATGCCAAGTGTTTTTTGTTGGGTAGCCACATGTAATTTATAGGCCATTTTGAATTCAAATATGATCGTTCCCCCAAAATTCGGTTCATTAATGCCAGATTGGCAACAGACTTTCATGGATCTTACCCATAAATTTCGTCTTAAATTTCAGTCACCCACTCCATTTGGCTGCATTCTCATCGTCAAATTATGAACAACGACTTTAACGGTCACTTTTTGGCTGACCTGCATGATTTCTCCCTGGGTATCGCAGCTCTCTCTGCGCTGTCATTAACCCTGTGACATCTTCGCGTTCTACAGAATCCTCCAATCACACAGTTCCCCAACCCAGGCAGTGTAGTTGATAGTCCCGTGGCTCCTTTCTGTTGCCTGGAGCGCTAAGACTATGATAACTTCATATAGTCACCTAGCCAGATCACTAGTGTATGGCTTCAATTGACTTCCATTCACCTTTCTTGGGAAGGGATCTCCGTTCAATTTAACCAACGGAGCTGCTCCACTGTCGGTAATTTCCTTAATGACATAGGGCCCTAGCTAGTGCATCCTGAATTTCACTAGAAATTTATCAAACTTGCTGTCATATAAAAAACCAAATCATTTACCTTAAAGGTGCACAGTTTAATGTGCCAATCATGCCATGCTTTTTCGCGCTGCTTTTGGACCTACTAGTGAAATCCAGCCATCAACCTTTCTTCCTCAAGCTCATCAAGTTGTGTGAGCCTCTCTTCTAGGGCTCTGCGATCCATCATACCTGTAAGTTCCACTATGTGCAGACTAGGCACAATGTATTCCATGGGCATCACTGCTTCAACACCATATACAAGCCTAAAGGTGTCTGTCCAGTCAGCGTTTTGCATGTCGTTCGATAGCCCCATAGTATTGCGTTTATGCGTAGGTCCCAATCACTTCAGTGAGCATTGCAAACCTTGGTTAGCGCGTTCTCGAGGACCTTATTGAATTCTTCCACCATCCCATTAGTATGTGGGTGATAAGGCATGCTTTTCTGATGATATACCTAAAATTCCTCTGTCAGCACGTTGATCATTTCATTCATAAAATGCGTACCATGATCACTCATCAAAATCTTTGGACACCCAAATCACATCAGTACATACTCAAAGAGGAACTTCACAGCGGTTTCACCTATGTAGTCCTTCATAGGTTGTGCCTCAGCACATCGAGTCAAATACTTAGCCATGGTGATAATGTACCGTGCTCCCATCTTCTTTCCTTGGGGCTAAATGGGTCCCACAAAATCTATCACCCATTTCTTGAAAGGTTGTAGCGTCATCTTTGGGTTCAGAGGCAGCTCATCTCTTTGTGATGCCCTGCCAGTCCTTTAACACATGTCACACACCTTGCAGTAAGCTTTTGAATCCTGATGGAGGCTTGGCCACCACAACCCTGTGCATAGGATCTTCTGTGTGGTTGCCCTTCCTGCGTAATCGCCTCCTGCGGCACCCCCATAAGTGTCCGTGAGGATACTTCTCCTTTCAAAGTATCGTACATATTGTCATAATACTTCATCAAACCCAATTTTGTATAGATGTCTGACAATGACTAAAAAGTCTGCCACGCGCACCACTAACTCCTTTTTCTATTGGACGGCATAGCCTTTTGGGGTAGTTCCTGTCGTTAGGAAGTGTATGATGTCTTCAAAGTTACCATCCGTGATGCACACTACAAATAGTTGTGCGTCAGGTAATCCTTCCTCCAAATTAGTGGTCTCTTCTCCTATTTCGAAGCGCGACAGATGGTCTGGTCATGCGTTCAGTCGTCCAAGCTTCACAATAACTTCAAAATCATACTCATGGAACAATAACAACCACCTACAGATTCTCCCCCCAACACAGGCTTATTGACCAAGTATTTCAATGCAGAATGATCCATATACATCTTAAAATGTCCATCGAGCAAATAGTGTCTAAACTTCTGGAGCGCGTATACCATGGTTAGTCCTTCACGCTCAGTGGTGGAATAGTTCTTCTCAGCCTTGGATAACCTCCTACTTCCGAACGATATAGGATGGTGCAATTCTCCTTCGCCAACCTATGTCAGCACTACTCCCAGTGCTATACATGATGCATCTACATGTACAAGAAACTCCTTCTTCCAATTTGGGAAGACTAAAATCGGTGCGGTGACCATTTTTCCCTTTAGCACATCCAAACTTTTCTGACAATCCTCGTTCCAATAGAATGTGACATCCTTTTCCAACAACTTCTCCATAGGCACGGTGATTTGGGCATATCCCTTGATAAACTTCCTATAGTACCCAGTATGTCCCAAGGTTGCGCGTAGCTGTTTCATACTCCTCGGCGCCTCCAGGTTAAGTATCACTGCAATATTCAAGGAATCTACCATCAATCCATGTCTACAAACCACATGACCCAGCAGAGTCCCAAAAGGGACATAAAACAGACATTTCTTCAGATTGAGCACAATCTAGTACCTTTGACAGGTATCTAGCATTAAGCGCAAACTGGCCACATGGCATTTTACCAACCCAAACACAGTCTAGTCATCAAAGTACACTTCCAGAAACTTATGAATGAAGTCTTTGAATGCAGCAATGACTATGCGGGAAAAAATTGTAGGCACATTCTTTAATCTGAAAGGCATCACGGTGTACTGAAAACATCCCCATTCAGTCGCGAAGGTCATCTTGCTTCTATCTTCAGGCGCGATTTTGATCTGATGGTACCCAGAGAACCCATTAGTGAAGGAGTATGCTTCTTGGCCACCTACATTATCCAATACCTCATCAGTGAACAGAGTTGGGAAAGGATCATGCACGCAAGCGTCATTCAACTTCTTGAGATCTACACATATCCTTATTTCATCCTTCTGCTTCTTTTCCTGCACCACCATTGGGCTCACCTAATCAGATTATTTTACGGGCTCAATGATGCCTACTACGAGCGTCTTATCTAACTCTAAGCAAACCTTCTCCTTATACTTTGCATTGAGACGGTAAAGTCTTTGCTTAACTGACTTCGCATCGGGTTTTAACATGATCTTCATGATGTCCAAGTCTCCTACTATCCCCTTTAAATCCGTAAACTTGGTAGGGAACAAATCTTGGTATTCGCGAAGCAATTCGGTGACCTTATCTACTGTCGCGTCATCCTAGTAATCTCTAATCTTCGTGAATTTCAGCTCTGCCTCCATACCAATATTTATCTGTTTAGTCTGTTGAAAATGGAAACAAGAAATGCTAAAAATAGAAGTGCTAAAAATAGCACTGCTATAAATAGCAGTTCAGGTACTAGTGTTGGACATAGCAATAACGAATGAAAAATGGAAGTTTTAAAATATCATTGCTATAAATAGAATTTTGGGATGGATTCCTATTTTAGTTAGTCCCTGAACTAAAATAGAGAAGTATAATTCAAATTTGATCTTAGCAGCTGTTTGTAAAATAATTAATTAATTCATCTTGAGTTAATTAGTTGTAGAAAATAAAACATGAAGTCTATGTGGGGACATGCAACAGTTTCTCCATTGATTGAGTAATTTCTCCATCAGTTAAAGAGATAAGAATTAGTTGTAATATTGAGTTGTAATTAGTTGGCTCAGTTAACTGAGTCAAGTCCAGTTAGATTAATTCAAACTGTTTGTTGAATTAATTGTGAGTTCAGTTAGTTAATGCTTGCATGCATGTAACTGCTACACTTCAGATAACTGAATATTCTCTCATAAATAACTCATGCATGTCAGTTCATTTAGAGACCCAATTGAGATCAAAGGAAGGGACAATGTACTATTAGTTGGAGGATTTTTCCTATATAGGAAACTCATCCATGTAGAAGGAATTATCTCCTTCAGGTTTGTGCAGTTATTTTTGAGCCAAGTGAGCAGTGTGAGGTGGGAATTCGCACAAGTGGAAGCACTAGACCCCAGGAAAAGCTACGCAAGGAAATAGGAGGCTTGGAGGGCAGAGGAGAAGGTTTGTGAGAAGCCTTTTGATTGTCTATGAGCAGCAAAGGGATTGTACTAAGAGCAGGATAGCTTGTGAGCTAATTCTTTGTGTAATCTAGACATATTTCCACTTGTATGATAATACAGAGATTGGGGTTTTAGGCTAAGGCTTTCCTTGGTTTATTCTTCTGTTTTTATGTGTGATTGATTTCTGTTTCTCAATTATATGTGTTCTATTTGATCTTGCTCGATTCGATTAAGCTTCCGCAAAGTTTGTTGTAGAAGTAGATCTTGTATTTTTCTTTATTATATTGCATAATCTGTTGATCGACAGTGGTGAAATTTCTACATGGTATCAGAGCAAAGGTGATCAAAGTGAAGAATAATATACAAAGAAGGGAGAAGTTCGAAGTTTCAAGTTACTGATTATAGAAATCGAGTTCTTATCACATCTCAATTTCACCAATGGCGTTCAGTGGTTTAAGACTCAAGTATGCCCTTGATGGCAACTCGAATTATATAGCTTGGAAGGATCACATGGAAGCAGTATTAGAGGACAACAGTCTCAAGGAATTCACTGTTCAAGAAGTCCCCAAGCCCGCAGCAGCTAATGCTATAGAATTGGCGGAATGGAAGAAATGTGTGGCTAGAGCAAGGAGAATCCTCTTGGAGGGAGTTTGAGACCACATTATCTTGAGCCTCCATGGGAAGGAGACACCATTTTCTATGTGGAAAATATTGAAAGATCTATATTAGAACAACAGTGATTAGAGGAAGCTGGCATTAAAAGACAAGCTTCGAAAAATCAAGTGTGAAAAGGGCGACACGATCTCTACATATCTGAGCAAGCTCACTACCTGCAGGGATGAACTTGGAAGTTTAGGGATCACGATAGTCGATGATGACATGGTGAGTCTTTCACTCCTCGGTCTTCCTAAGGGCTGGCATAACTACCAAGACTTGGTTAATGTAAGAGAGAAACTACCAGATGGGAATGACTTTGGTTGGATTTGATGCAAGAGGAGATAAGAAGAAGCACCAAAGATGGATCTTCATCAAAACAAGATGATGAGGAAAATCTAGCCTTAGCGAGTAAGGCGAGGAAAGGGAAAGGGAAGGCATCCCATCCCAAATCCAGTTCTTCCCATGGTGGGAAGAAGTTTGACAAATTGAAAGTGCGATGCTTTCATTGTCATGAGGTGGGGCATTTTGCTACAAATTGTCCATTGAAGAAATCCAAGATGGGATCCAAGGAAGGATCTGAAGGTGAGGCATTGGCCTCACAATTCAAGTTAGATTTCACCCTCTTTGCATGCATGGTTTCATCCATGGTGGGATGTGGTTGGCTTCTTGACAGTGGAGCTTCTTTCGACATGACCGGTGACAAGAGTTTGTTCAGTACCTTGGAGGAGAAAGATCTCAAGATACTCATAGTGATGGGTAATGATGAAAAGTATAGTGTCTCAGGTGTAGGCACGGTTGTTTTTCAGAGGGAGCATGGATCTCGCATTACCTTGACCGATGTCAAGTATGTACCAGGACTGAGGAAAAATTTGGTGTCAATCGCAATGTTGGAAGACAAAGGCTATGATGTAGTTTTCAGTAAGGGAAAGGTTTTCCTTCGACACATCACCACGAGACAAGTGAAGCAGATTAGTTCACGAGTCAAGAACCTGTATGATCTTGAGGTTCAAGATGCATGCAAAGCCTTAAGGAGCAAGGAAACTGATGGAGACTTGGTGGTTGAGAGGGAGAGTACATTACGCCTCAACATGCAGCCACAGAAGAAGTCTTAGACAATTGTGGATGAGCCACAATTGGTGAAGCAGCTTCAGGAGGTTGTGGAGTAGCCACAATTAGAGAAGCCAAGAGAATATTGAGTAGAGACATCTACTCATGCAGAGACCTCCAGTAGGGGGAAATTTCAAGCCAAGTGGGTAGAGGGATCACATGCATCCATACCTCCAGGTCAGAGGTGGGGCGATGTGGAGTGGCAGTCCCAAGAAGGCTAGAATTGGGGCAGGATCATTGAGGTACCTAACCTCTTTGATTCGAACTTGATATGGGAGCCCCAACGAGGAGTAGTAGGACTGACTGAGTGGGTATAAGTAGATGCAGATGGAGTGGCAAAGAGAGCTATAGTGCAGGAATCCCAAGACAGTGCAGAGTTAGTAGGCTGCAACAATGCGAGAGGCACAGGAGTGTTGCACTAGTGCAGGATGGCACAAAGAGGTGTGCAATGGTGTGAGATGCATGGAGTGTTGTAGTAGCTCAGAGGTTAGAGAGGGAGCACTTGTCAGAGACAGATGTAGCTTCAGCATCAGAGGATTTTTCTAGCCCAACAGGAAGGTTAGTTGGGAGTTTTTTTGTTTCTAGAGTTGCTGGAGGAACAACACTTGGAAGAAGTGTTGCATGTAGAACATTCCAAAGGTTCAGGATTGGGTTCGAGTTGAATTCCTTTCTTGTTGAGAGGGATTGTTGAAAATGGCAACAAGAAATGCTAAAAATAGCACTACTATAAATAGTAGTTTGGGTACCAGCATTGGGCATAGAAACAAGGAATGAAAAATGGAAGTGCTAAAAATAGCATTGCTATAAATAGAATTTCGGGATGGACTCCTATTTTAGTTAGTCCCTGAACCAAAATAGAGAAGTAAAATTCAAATTTGATCTTAGCAGCTGTTTGTAAAATAATTAATCACAAACACGGATCATCCTTCCCATCATACTTGTCTATCGCTCATACCTTCAGCTTCCCAAAGCGTGTTCTCATCATGCTCCTACACTCGCGCCAATCATCAAAACTACCCTTGTGCATACCCCACCATCTTGCAGGCGTAGTGCATAGTGCCCAATGCAAAGCCTAGAAGCTCTTCTTCTCTAGTACATCCCTCTCAAATGCATCCAAAAACACATCCATATCATCTGAGCCATCATAAGTGGGTAGATTTCTTACCTCTAATGACACACAGTGCAATGACTGGGTCATCATGTTATAGCTCGGCATGGTTACTTCATGCAATTGATTCTGCCAGCACTCTAATTCTTCGTCTGAGTCTGAGTTGCAGGAACTCTCACAATCCCATGTTATTCTTCCATCCGCTGTCAGATTCACCCAATCTTGGTCTCGCAATGTTATCTTATATATGCAGTCCAAATCGTCATTTCTTTCGTAATTGCGGACTGGTTCAGTATAGCACGATCCTTCAATAGGATCTAGGGGTACTATTATGCAAAGTGATTTCTTTTCAAATATCATCTTTCACTTCCTTAGGTTAATTACCCCATTCATGTCAGTAGCCCAATCAATGCCCAGGAGCGTAGGGTAGGGGTCGTTGTCATCCATAATTTCTATTACTTCAAAATCAACCAATGCGCTTGTACCTTCAATATCTACAGTTACTCCTTGTAGCCGTCCCATGGGGATGATCTTTTGCTGATTTTCCATCCTTAACTGAATCAGAGACCATTGTAGCATGGGTCTCCCCATTCGCTCCCAAGTCTACTTCGGCAAAACATTCACGTCTGACCCTAGACCCAGAATAACTTGATCCATTTTGTATTCTCCTATCTACGCGGTGAGTCTCATTTCTCGTCCTATCCTTACCTTATGCTTACCAATCTTTCGTACCATGTGTAGTTCACCCAAAGTGGTTATGGCGCACCTATTTATAAGTTCTTGTAATCCCTTCACAACATTGTTATCACACAATAGCTTCATGCAGGTTTTTAGGAAGGTTGTAAGCATAGAAGGATCCATTTCCTGAACAGGTTTATCTCAGCTCCCTGAGGTAGAGGCCTCAGCAAAGCTCTTCTTTGCTTCCATGAACGTTTCGTGTGTGTGCTCCAAATAAAATTCAGCCTCCTTCTCTGGAGCTTTGCGAACCCATGCACTATGTTCAGGTTGTTTCCCCTTATCGTTGCCCGTTGCAATTCCACTTCGGAGCACTATATTTACATTCGGATCTTCTTCGCGAGGTTTAGCCCTCATCATATGTAGGTTCTAATTCAGTTGCGGGGGTAGCACCCCTTTGTCATATATCCTTGCTATCAGTGTAGGAAAGTCCTCAGTCTCATGATAAAAATAAGTACAATAATTGCATGACGGATGCGTTGGGTTAGTGCATTCGCTGGCATAGTGTCCTGGTCCTCCACAATTGTATCAGATTAGCTATCCCCGACCTCTACCAGGTCCTCCTATGCCTCGACCTCGTCCGTGCACATGAAAGCCTATCCACACCATCCCAGTGCTTTCGTCAGGAGGCCACGTTTCTGCCTGAACTCTATAGGTGGGTGTTATGTCCATCATCAATTCATAACTTCGGTAGTTATGCTCATCATGACCTACTGACCTGCAGAAGTTGCAGAACAGTTGTTGCGGTGTTTGTACAAACTTTTGCAGCAAATGACAATTATCAGTCGTATGTTTCCCTGCTACCTAACATATAGTGCACCACAACACAGGCCTTGCGCTCAGTCCTTCTTGGACTTCCATCCTTAAAGGCATCAGTCCTCCTCCTCTAATATAGTTCAAAAAGACTAGGCAGTGGTCTTTGTCATGCCCTGGACATTTACATTTCAGGCACCATACCTCTTCATGCACCTCTAGCTAAATTGTTCTATCCTGCTTTAGACTTTGCATTTCAAGGCAAATATTTTGCAATTGTGCATGGATCTGCTAAACCCCCAGGTTTGGATCTTTCATCAGGGTTTCATGAAATCTTATTGCAATCTCCAAGGCCTCTTCTTGAGTCATAATCTTCTGTTGTGACATCGCAACCCCTAGGTGAGGCAGGAGCGAAGCCACAAACCACTCGCGGTGTTGTCCATCTGTTAAGTTCATATTAGCTTCATAGATTTTACACTTCAATCTCTGATCCAATTCCCAAGGTGTCTCACTTGGTTTCACTGAAATTTCCTTGAATCCCACAATTGACTGCACTTCTGATTAAGGTCTACTGAACTCTTTATTCAGCGCAGTCTGGATCTCTTCCAACCTAGCATTTGGGTTATCATTATAGTACTTGATGTACCAAGTTAGAGCACGATCCTGCAAAGCACTAACCAATGTCACCTTCTCCATGTGATCATCTGTGATGCCCTGAGCTTCCCATACAGGTCTTATGACAAACCAGAACTAGTTCGGGTCCTCATTTCCCAAGCCCTTAAACAAAGGAAGCTTCACTCAAGTTGCCATGTTGAACTGTGGTGGAGGTGGTGATGGTGTGGGCAAAGTCACAGGTGTCAGTGGTGAATGTGAAGGTGGTGTGGGTGGAGGTGGTAGTCATGGGAACCCTTGTTTTATCAACCAAACTGCACTTCATAGAGAAGCCTGCGCTACTCCCTCTTCATCACTCAAAGGAGGTGAAATCAGTTGGCTATATTCGGGACCCTTTCTTCCTTCGTTCCTATAAGTCTTTCCACTTCACGTAGCTCCGAACATCAAGGTAGTTGCATAGCCCATTTTTTGCACAATAACATCTTAATCCAAGTATTTAAAGACTTCAAGTACTTATCTTGCAAACCTTTAACAAAGCGCCACTCTACCTCGTTGTATCTGACTGAGGTATCGACTACGAATTTGTCACAAACCCTCCTATGATACGATTGAGCTAATGATCGACCGTGTAGGCAATCTTATCCTTAGAGGCTTCTAGTCTCTGTACTAGTTCTGGCATCCAAACAATAGGACCGTCAAGCCTTCACCTTCCTTGGCTATCCGCTAGCTTCACGATCCACTCGTATAACTCAACTGGAAAGTAAAAGAAAAAGATATCATGGATTTCTGTATACAGGTACTTGTCTAGTCATTGTTACTTTGTCAGCCACGGATTTCTGTTCTCCTACACCGCAAATTCATGGATCTTCCTATCCAACCAGTCTTCGATCTCTTTCTTAGTTGGATTCTAGTGATACGACATCACACATCTCTCTTGCAGATTCCAATCCCAGCAATGGAACCATTTGTTGGCTTGGTGAGCCTTGACCCCGGTTTAGCGTTAGTTAGCCAAACAAATCCCTACACTACTAGCCCTTTCGGCATCAGTCCGAGGAGCGCGGACCGATGTCTAACCCGAAGTAGTATGGGGGGATGCTAGAAGCAAGTTTTTGCACCCTGAGATGGTCGTGATGTTGGTTTATACCCCCTACTCCTGCCTTCACGCAGGTTGCTAAACCTTAGGGTTTGATCGATCTACCCTCTATCCCACCCTTCAATACCTCTGTGAAGGTGTACGATTGGCCTTCGCATAGCCCTAACTAGTGGTTCAGGTATTTTCGCGCTGCTATGACAATGTATTGTATAGGTTCCCAAGTTATCTCAAGTGTTTTACTTATCTTATCAATCAATTACAATTAGCATCACATAAACTGGTATTCTTTCTTGCATTCAATTAATATATATAATCACATACATTTGCGTATGAAATAAACACTATAAAATAAACCCAGATTGTAATATAATCAGATGCATTAACAGTGACTAAATACAAAGTAATTGCAAAATACTTCTCTTTATTGATATCTTCCAGTTTAATACAGACTTTATCCACCCTGTGCACACAGCTACATGGGTCCGCGCACTTAGCTGCGGACTTCCACCCTAGGCCTCTGTACACTTAGCTGCAAAGCCTCTACCTACGCTAAGCCCTGAAATTCTTAGACTTCTCTACCAAAACCTCCCAAATCTTAATTGATTCTCACTACCTAGAGCTTACTTAGCTCCTTTTCATACAATCCAATGGTCCGCGGATCATGTGTATATCTTTACAGCCGACTTAACACTTTACAAAATAAGGGTGGACAAACCTTTATGACTCTTGACACCTTCGCACTCTGTGACCACAAAATGCGGAGACTTTACAACTTTATCACAAAATTGTCCCAAAACATGGGCTTTTATCCCTAAAAATGCTCTTGGGGGAACCCATTCCCAACATTTTTACATCCATCTGGTGGTTCTCCCACCCCATCTGTGCAACCAAAGTAATCATTGATATAATGGATGAGTACCTGGATACAAGAGAAAAGGTCTCCTCATATTAAATCCCCTCAACTTGAGAGTACCCCTTGGCCATAAATATGGCCTTGTAATTTTTTATGTTTCCATCTACTACATGCTTCACCTTGAAGGTCCATCTCAAAGCCACAACTAGTTTGTCTGCTGGTCTTGGGACCACATCCCAAACACTGCTTTTCACAATGGATTAGTACTCCTCCATCATTGCATCAACCCATATAGGTTTCTCTACGTCTTCCTCGAAAGAGGATGGCTCAGTCTCTACTAGCCAATCACTAATGCCATATAGCTATTGTTCTGATCTAGTGACATTATCTACCTGTGCTGAATTGAAGGAGAACCCACATTCTCCCTCACAACATGCAAAAGTATCTCAACTTCCCTGGTTCTTTTCTTGCCCTCTCTGGATGGTTATGCCTAAGTGGATATCTCCACTCTCCGATCCCCAACTTGTGGCTTCTCCATAACATCCTGAGGCTCCTCCTTTGGAGCTAAAATCTCCTCCTTTTCTAGGATCTGAAGCTTCCTCTCAAGATAGAACCACATGGATTGTCTTCATAAAATTTTACATCCCTTCGCATAATTGTAATTTTAAGGGATGGAAAATACAAACTGTAGTTGTGGGAGTTTCTTTGTAACCCACAAATACTCCAAACTCTATTTTCGACTCTAGATTCTTCCTTGATTCTTTGGAAACATGGTAGTAGATAGAGGCTCTAGAAATCCTGAAGTGTGACACATCTGACTTCCTCCTCAAGAAATTCTCCTACAGTGTGATCATGCCAATAATTTGATGATGACTCTTGTTCTGCAAATAGAGAGTTGTGTTTCATGCTTCAGCCTGCAAGTGTATAGGTAGGATTTGGTCATGCAACATCACCTGAGCTGCTCCCATAATGTTGTGGTTCTTCCTCTTAGACACCCCATTTTGCTATGGGTCGTCGGGTGATGTCAACTCTCGTCCAATGCTTTCTTTTGCACTTACATTTTTAAACTCATTCAACCGTACTCACCTCCATTATCACTCTTGAGAGCCTTCACCTTCTTGCTCATTTCTTTATCCACCAGTGCCTTGAACTCTAAGAACATGGAGAAAGTCTCATCCTTCTTCTACATGAATAATATCCAACAATTTTGTGAGAAATCATTAATAGAGATGACAAAATATTTGTGCCTGGAAGTGGAGGCTTTCGAGAAAGGTCCACATACATTAGAGTCCATCCTTTCAAGGATTGTATGTGCTCTACTATCTCGATCATGGAAAGTGGATTTTGTGTACTTCCCTAAGGTACATCCTTTGCATGTATCCTGCTACTCTATTTCACCTTTGGCGAGGCTTGTGGTAATATGTTGCATTATCTTCAAAGCACGATGATGAAAATGAACAAGTCTCTATGCCAAAGTTCACTAACATCGTGACTCTACTCCTTCTTTGCCTTTGTGCTCAAAGTAGCACAATCCTCCACCTCTAGCTTGTAGAGGTTCTTCACCTGAACATCGATTTGCTTCACCTATCCCATGGCTACATGTCTCAGGAATACCTTTCCTTTGCTGAAGATCACATCATAACCATAGTTTTCGAAACTGTAATGAAGACAAGATTCTTCTTTAGACCTAGAATAAACATTACATCCTTGAGCCTAAGAGGGGAGCTCGAAATCCTTTGAAGGGTGATTATACTAGTATCAGTCATGATGTACCTTCCATCACCTCCCATATTGATGTGAATATGGAGATACTTATCCTCCAAATCACTCAGAAAATCTACATTCCCCGTCATATGGAAGGAGGCACCATTGTCCAGGTACCACACATTTCCCATCATTGTGTTGACCATGCATGTGATGAGAGTTAAATAAAGCTCAACATAGTGAATCCATAGCTTGACATGCTACTCCTCCTGAGGTCTTATTGCTTGTCTTATTGTGTGGACACTTCATGGCATAGTACCTAAATTCATGACAATGAAAGCACTTAATTTTGGAAAAGTATTTCTTCTTGACCCATTGACTAGATTCTGCTTTGGATTAGGATTTCTTCCCTTTCCCTTTCTTTTGATTTCCATCCAAGTAATAGTCCTCCTCATCCTCACCCTTGGATGAAGTATCATCTCTATTATTATTCCTTATTTCCTCATCTACCAAATCAGACCATAGGCGTTCCCAATTTGATAGTTTCTCCCTCCCATTCAATGAATCTTGGTAGTTGTGCTAGCTCTTGGGAAGGCCTAGAAGGGATAGACTTACCAAATCATCCTCTTATATAGTAACAACAACTTGACCAAGTTCATCAAGACATTGTGTGAACATGATCAGGTACTATGGAATGGTCTTGTTTCTTTGCATCTTGATATTTTGAAGTTTGTCCTTGAGTGTAAACTTCTTGTGGTCACTGTTATTCTGGAACAGATCTGTCAATGCTTGCCACATTGCATAAAAAGTCTATTTCCCATGGATATTTAAGATAATATGGTCATGTAATCCCTCCAATATGATTATCCTCACCTTGGTTACACACTTCTTCCATTCTGCTAGATCCTTAGCATTAGATGCTACTGGTTTAGAATATCATTATCAATGAATTCCTTTAACCCATTATCTAGCAACACTACCTCCATGGAGTCCTTCCATGCAACATAATTCGAGATTACATCGAGGGCATACTCGAGCCTTAGTCCATTAAAATACATATTCTTCGTCCTAAAGAAAACTTGCAACATTGATCTTCAAATTTGAACCTCTTACAATGACAACTTTGAAATATCTTCTCTACAGTGATTCCAACTTTGATACCATGTAGAAATTAATGTGTAGATTCAAAACTTCTCATGAAATTTACTAAATTACAAGACTTGGATCTACTCTACTAATTTTTGGAAGTTAATTCACCATCTAGGACACAAACCATAGACATGCAAAAGGAAACATCACACATGCAAAACCCCTTCCTATTCATATTGCATTAATTAGATAATAGAGATGAATACATATGCTTGAACAATCCTGAGCACAAATAGCAAGTGTATAGTCTATCCCTCTACTTGATTGACTAACTCTGGCCAACACTTAGCCAATTTTCAAGTCCTTCAAGCTCCTATTTCCTTGCATTGTTCCTCTGGGAAATTGGCCCCTATTATTTAGGATTTTCCCACTATTGAATTGCGCAATTCCCTTAGGTCCTTCCTCTGACTGCATACACCACCTATACACATTGGAATATGCTACAACGGATAGTACACTGCCTTAGAATCTCCATTCCAACTGGGTAACTCAAATTCTTTGCATGCAAACATTGTTTTGGGTTGATTAATCAGTTAATTGGTTGATCACTGAGTGTGGTTGAAGTTCCACTTCCACAACTTGACCTCCACTAGTATAACTATTTAAACTAACAATAAGTGAAATTAACTGAAATATATTGCTACAAATTGGAAATCTAACATACGGAACTGAACTCAAGCTTGCCCAACTAGAATTAACAGAGTTAACTAAGTGACAAGTTCCATGTCACCTCAGTTAAAGACCTCAAATATTTCTGTTGATGTAGAAATTTGAATTTTCTCTAGTTTGACCAAGGCAAAGTCAAAATAATATTTTATTGTTGCATTTTTAACACATAACCCATGTTCCCAGAAATAATGTACCTTTACTAAAATATTTGGAGGTTTTACCATATATTTTCAATTTTTTTTTTTTTGTTTGTAAAATTCGACCAAAATTTATATTAAATTCCAAAAGAAAAAATGTTACAACTGATAATATTTGAAGCATGATCGAGACCATGTCAATCATATCCAAAAAATCTTTACAACATGAAACCAAGTTCGCTACAAACATCCAAAAATGTAGCTGTGATATTTGAAACTATGAAACTGGGCACCATATATTCAAGAATAGGATAGTGACAGTTTGGATATAACAAACCGTAACTAGACACCATGAAAGAAAAAGAGCTAAATAATACCAAAAATACAAGATCAACATGGGAGGTCATTCATCCAAAATGGTCACTGGTTGTTGAGGAGAAGAAATTTCGTTGGCCATTTGATCAGGCAGACATGGATAACGCCTTCTCCATTCTGAGGTTCTCTAGAGTCAAAATCAGAATCAGAAGCTATGTATCACTCAATTTTTTTTAGTCACACAACAATTTCATACCCATCTTACCAAATATCTCTCATGATCCTTTTCATTTCTTCCTGACCCACAAAAAACTTGTAAATATTCCCTTGTTTTTCACATAACACCATGTGCATTAAGGTATCCTTGATAGAGTGCATGCAGAAAGTAAAGGCAATGCTTCCTCCATTTACCCAGATCTAGGACCCATTTTTTCTTACTAATAAACACTTCTATGCCAAAGTGATACATCCTATCCCCAAATTCCTTAGCCTCCAAAGTCGTGATCTCCCTTCGAACCTCAAACGAAACAACATCAAAGAAATTAACGACAGTATCTCAACCAAATAGATGACACTGCCTAGAGGATGAGGTCCCTAATGAGGCTCCTTGACAAATGATTAAACATTGTCTTGGCACCATGATAATTTCAAGCCTGCTCACAAACTCCACGAAGAAAATATAGAATTGACCCTAGCGAACCCTAGAATGGACAAAAGTGAATTAAGATATAAAAATGTGTGGATATACCTTTTTGTCACGAAACAAACATCATCTAGGTAACAACCACATGGAATATTAGAAACTAACTGAATAATCCACCACTTGAGTTGCAGAGGGATGAATAGACTGACCCACTAGATCAACCGATGATATCTCTTAAAATTTCAGGCACAAAATACCTTAAAACCAAATAGAGAAAGAGCCAATGTACCAAGTGCCTGCCACCAAGGCTAGACAATTAAATGACATACCTGAGGGTTCGAAGGAGTGCAAATCAATAGAGGGTAGAAAAATGACCAACTTGAATGATGGTCTCGTCGATGTTATATGGAGGAAATAGAAAAATAACATTTGTGATCCTTACTCAACCTAAGAACCCCAATGAGACAAACTTTAGTGAGAGAGAAAAGAATCAGAGAATGAACCAAAACACTACCAAAGGCATAATCCATGACCACACAGTCGAATAATAGTACATTAAACAACATAATTCTCCATGGATTCAAAAAAATATGACATGAAATATTGAATACCGTTAGTGATTGACAGCGGAAGGACACCAGAGGAAAATGACACAAAAATTTATGAGAATTATATATTTCCTGGGGAATGTGTTTATCAAACCCAAACTGTGATATACCAAGAGTGCTATCTTTGAATTTTAGACTAACAAACTGGCATGAAATTAACTAGGGAGACTAGATGATGGTGTATACACAATCAAAATGAGACTAAGCAAGGGTAAGAACCCAAGTAGGACTAAATGCTGAGTTGCGCCACCCTAAAACCAGTTTTCCTATGCAACACCTTTGAACACAATGCATGTAGCTATATAATGTTGAAAATTGCAATAAGAAATGTTAAAAATAGCAACAAGAAAATCCTAATTTAATTTTTCCTTGAATTAAATTAGGAACTAAATTGTAATTCTATTCTCATAGCAACTAGTAACACTTAAATAAGTTAATTTGACTTAGATGGCTCAGTGAATTCAATTTGGGAGTCTATTTAGAGTCATGTAGAGTGATCCCTAAATTTTAGGGGTCTAGGTTGAGTTCTTATTGAGTTGTAATTATTTAATTTAGTTTAACTGAGTTAAATTCAATTAAATTAGTTCTATCTATTGGAGTAACTAGAGAGAGGTAAAGTGAATTAAATTAGATTTAATTCACATGCAATGATCAATCAAATAATTGATAATTCACTCAAAATTAACTGATGCATCTCAGTTCAATGGAAGACCCAGTTGATATTAGAGTTCAGGTATAATGTAATATCAGTTGTATAATTTTCCAAGTTGTACAAATGGTGCATGCAATCATTGGAAGGCGTATGGATGGATTGTGCAGTTATGAAGAGGGAATTTCCCAGTTAAATATGGGCTAATTCTCTTAGGGATTACACAAGGAAGTAGGGCTTGGCAGGTAGAAAAATTGGCTAAGTGTTGGCTTGAGATAGCTTGTGAGGTAGAGAATTAGATTGTAATAGTGCAGGAATTGTTCGAGTTGAACAAGTGTTGTATTTTCTTCTCAAATATTATGGTTAATGCAATATAGATAGTCAGGCTTTTTAGTAGTTTCTTTCCCTAGAGAAGTATTTCATTATGTGCAACTGATATTCTTCCTTTTCTGCTTATTTTTTTCATCGATCAATTTTGGTTTCCACTGAAGAGTAGAGTAGATTCTTGTCTTGTGTTTTAGCATATCACATAAGTTGTTGAATCTACATGTAAAAATCTACATGGTATTAGAGCTGAAGACAATATAGAAGAGAATAATTCAAGTTTTTTGTGAAGGTGAAATCTAATTTGCAAGTTCATACTTCAAAGTCCACAATATGTCAATGTATAGTTTGAAGCTTGAATTACATAGCTTGGAAGGACAGGATGGAGGTAGTGCTAGAAGACAATGGCCTTATGGAATTCATAGATCATTAAATTCCTAAGCCTCCAACATCTAATGCTAAAGATATGGTTGAATGGAGAAAGTGTGTGGAAAAAGCGAGAAGGATTGTCGTGGAAGGAGTTTGAGATCACATTGTCTCGAGTCTCCATGGTAAGGACACTCCATATGAAATATGGAAGGAATTGACAGACCTATTTCAAAATAGTAGTGACCATCGGAATTTGTCACTGAAGGAAAAACTCAAAAAGATCAAGATGGAGAAGGGAAACTCAATTCTGAAGTACTTGACCAAGTTCACCCATTATCGAGATGAGCTTGGAAGTGTCCAGATTACTATTGCTATAGATGATCTGGTGAGCCTAGCAATTATAGGACTTACCAAGAGCTGGCATAGTTACCAAGGCTCAGTTAATGGGAGGGCACAGGAAGAGATTTAGAAGAACACCAGAGATGGATCCTCATCAAAGCATGATGATGAGGAGAATTATGCCTTAGCGTTTAAGGCAAATAAATGGAAGGAGAAGTCATCCCATTCCAAATTAGATTCTTTTTAGGGAGGAAAGAAGAAGGACATGTTGAAAGTCAAGTGCTTTCACTGTCACGAGATGGGAAATTTTTCCACAAAGTGTGTGCTCAAGAAGGCCAGTAAGAAGCCCTCAGGAGGAGCGATAGGTGAGGCTCTTGCTTCACAATTCGAACTGGACTTTACCCTCATTGCTTGTGTGGTGCTATCAATGATGGGTAGTGTGTCGTACCTTGATAGTGGAGCTTCTTTCCACATGAACGGTAACAAAGAGCTCTTCAGTAACTTGGAGGAGAAGGATCTCCATATGCATATCGAGATGGGTGATACCGGGAGGTATAGTGCTACTGGCCTCGATACAATTACCTTTCAGAGGGAGTCAGGTTCTCTGCTCACTTTTGAAGATGTTATGTATGTTCCTGGTTTGAAGAAGAAGTTGGTATTTATTATCATGTTGGAGGATAGAGGCAATGATGTGATATTTAGTAAGGGAAAGGTGTTCTTTCATCACATAGCCACAGGACAGGTGAAGACAATAGGGTTTCAAGTGAAGACTCTCTACAAGTTGCAGGTAGAAGATTGTGCTACCTTGAGCATGAAAGCAGAGAAGGTGTAGAGCTGGGACATTGGTGAGTTGTGGCAGAGAAGGTTGGGTCACTTGCATCATGGCACTGTGAAGATCATGCAAAAATTTTCTACCAACCTTCCCAAGGGTAAACTAGAGAAGGTAGACCCATGGAAAGGGTGTACATTGGGAAAATACACCAAATATGCGTTTCATGACAAAGATATTCAAGCACTGGCAATCCTCGATCGAGTTCACTTAGATGTGTGTGGACCATTCTCAACAACATCCATGACAAAGCACATGTAGTATGTTATATTTGTTGATGATTTTTCTCATAAGTTTTGGATCTTCTTCATGTAGAAGAAAGATTAAACTTTTGCAAAGTTTTGTGAAATTAAAGCACTCGTCGAGAAAGATACTGGCACAAAATTTAAAGCTCTCAAGAGTGATAATGGTGGAGAGTATGTGTCGAATGAGTTCAAATTTTTTTGTGCATAAGAAGGTATTAAACAGGAGTTGAAAAGAACTCATAACCCATAGAAAAATGGGGTGGCTAAGAGGAAGAACATAAGAATTGTAAGCGTGGCATGGGTGATGTTGCATGATCAGGGCCTATGACTACACTTGTGGACTGAATCATGAAACACAACTATTTATTTGTAGAATAGAAGCCCTTAATGAATTCTTGGGATGAGTACACTAGAAGAGGCATTTTCAAGGAAGAAAACATATGTGGGACACTTCAGGATTTTTGTTTCATCATTCTACTGCCATGTAACCAAAGATTCACAAAAAAATCTTGAGCCTATACTAGAGATGGATATATTTGTGGTGTACACCAATTCACCTCACAATTAGCGGGTGTACTTGCCAACCAACAGGATGAAAGTGGTTCACATAGATGTAAAATTCAATGAAGAGAAGGGCATGAGATGTTCCCTTGAGAGGGAACTTTAGCTACATGCAGTTGAGGATCTTTGAGCCCCAAAGGAGGAACCTTACGATGATGTGGAGTAACCACATGCAGAGGATTAGGGAGTGGAAACACCCACTCATGTAGATTCTTCCAGCGATGGAAGAAAGCACACTAGAGACGTTGAAAGGTTATTACATGATGCTAGAGAGAATATGGGAGCACCCACATCATAGTGCAGGTAGAGGAGGTCACCAAAGAGGTATATTGACTACATGGCTCTGATTAGTGGAGTTGTAGAGACTGAGTCATCCTCTTTTGAGGAAGTAGTGAAACAACCAATTTGGGTTGACTCCATGGTTGAGGAGTATGAATCCATTTTCAGGAATAGTGTTTGGGATGTGGTCCCAAGACAGGAAGACAAGCCAATGGTGAGTTCCAGATGGCTTTACAAGGCAAAGAAAGCAGCATATGGTAGTGTGGAGAAGCAAAAGGCCAGATTTGTGGCCAAACATTTTTCTCAGGTGCAGGGGATTGATTACGATGAGACTTTTTATCCCGCTGCAAGGTACTCATTGATAAGATCCATTCTAGCAATGTCAGTGTAGATGGGATGGAAAATACATCAAATGGATGTAAATATAACATTCCTCAATGCCATGATTAAGGAAGAGGTGTATATTGAGCATCCTGAAAGATTTGAGACCTTCAATTGAGAGTCGCATATGTATTGACTCACGCGAGAATTGTATGGACTGAAACAAGCACCCTATGCTTGGTAGACCATGATCAATAGTTATTTCACGAGGTTGGGCTTCACCAAAAGTGAAGTAGATGTGAACCTTTACCATATTGTGGTTGATGGTAAATTGTTTTTTTTTTTTATATGTCAAAGATTTGATTCTGACAAGTGATAATAAGTTGATCACGTCTTGCAAATAGGATCTTGAAAGAGAATTCGAAATGAAGGAATTGGGACTCATGCACTACTTTTTGGGTATGGAAGTATGGAAAGGTGATGAGGAACTTTTTGTCTCTCAGGGAAAGTATGCCAACAAGATACTCAAAAGGTTCCACATGGAGAGTAGTAAACCCATGGAGACTCCTCTAGTTGGTAACTCGAGGAAGGAGGATGCTACTTTCGGTGAATTAGTGGAAGCTACTATTTATAGTCAGATTGTGGGTTCACTCATGTATTTGGTGAAAACACTTCTAGACATGTGTTATGTAGTTAACGAGCTTAGTCAAGTGATGGTTAAGTCGATCAAGCTGCATTGGAAGGTAGGCAGACATGTGTTGAGATACCTCAGAGGCACTAACCAGTATGGTTTATGGTACAAACATACAAAGGCAGTGAAAATTCAATGCTTCAGAGGTGAAGAAATTTGGGTAGGGTCCATTGAGATGTTTTGTCTCATGAATCATCACCTTGATATGGGAGCCCACAATATGTAGTAGAAGGATGGATGAGTTGTGGTTGATGTAGTCAGATGTCAAAGTGACATAGGTAGAGACTAGTAGCAATCAGATACTAGGGAGTGCAAACCAAAGTTGGAAGCAGTGCAGATGGCACATTGTAGAGTCAACAGTAGCGCAAATATTTTAGTAGATAGTGAAGTAGCTAGTAGCAGTTAGAGACTCTAGTGATAGATCCACCATACTCATTTGGCTTGGATTCTTTTTCAGTTTCAAAAGTTGTAGAAACAACAACACTAGTGACAAGTGTTGCATGCATAACATTCCAAACGTACTAGATCGAGATAGAGTTGAATTCCTTTCTTGTTGAGAGGGAGTGTTGAAAATTGCAACAAGAAATGTTAAAACTCGCAACAAGATAACCCTAACTTAATTTGTCCTTGAATTAAATTAGGACGTAAATTGTAATTCTATTCTCATAGCAACTTAAGCTCGTTTCTCTGGGTCTACTTATGATTCAAGTCATACAGATTTCTCCATTGACTCATTTGACTTAACCATGAATTGATTCAATCCTATTCACAATTATCACATTTGATATGAAAGGATGAGTTGGCTCAGTAAATTTGAGTTGGGAGTCTATTTAGAGTCGTGTAGAGTGATCCCTAAAATTTAGGGGCCCAAGTTGAGTTCTTATTGAGTTGTAATTATTTAATTCAATTTAACTGAGTTAAATTCAGTTAAACTAGTTATAACTGTTGGAGGAACTAGTGATAGGTCAAGTGAATTAAATTGGATTTAATTCACATGCATTGATCAATCAGATAATCGATAATTCACTCAAAATTAACTCATGCATGCCAGTTCAAAGGAAGAACTAGTTGAGATTAGAGTTCAGGGAGAATGTACTATCATTTGTATAATTTTCTGAGTTGTACAGATGGTGCATGCAATTAGTAGAAGGCTTATGGATGCATTGCGCAGTTATGGTGAGGGAATTTCCAAATTAAATATGGGCTAATTCTCTCAGGAATTGTGCAAGGAAGTAGGGGCTTGGAAGGCAGTAAAATTGGCTAAGTGTTGGTTTGAGCTAGCTTGTGAGGTAGAGAGGTAGATTGTATTAGCGTGGGAATTGTTCAGGTTGAAAAATCATTGTATTTTCTTCTTAGATCTTTTGGTTAATGCAATATACATAGTCAAGGTTTTTAGTAGTTACAATTAGCCTTCTGGATGTCTCTGGACCTAGTTGTTGGGTTAGTTTGGGTCGCCCTTCCCCCTCTGGCATGGTAGTTCCGTCTTTTGTGTTGCTTGCCTTGAGGATAAGCTTCCTCTCCCTCATTTCATGGAGACTCCTTCTCCTATAAAATCACTCATAATTGCTATCATCTGCTAGTTCTTTTGGTTGTACAGTGCTACTGCTTCTGTTAAACAGTAATTTGTCACTGCCTTCACCCCAGTCCTTCTACTGTGTCATGTGTCCAGTAAAACATGCTCATATTAAACAAATGCTCTCTTATGTTGCCAATTGACCCTCTTTTCCTAAGTTTTCAGCCTCATCACGACGATACATTTAATATACGCGACGGACCCTTGTCATAAGCAGTCCTGTCACGACTTTGTTGCAGGAGTGCACCTGTTTCTAGCGACGGTCAGATTTCATGCCCTAGCGTGAGGCTATTCGCTATCTTTAGCGACGATCGGTCTGCATATATTGCTTCTTAGTGATGTCAGTGCTAAAGCTTAGTTAATGACCGACGACGATCCAGATTGGGCGAATTCGTTCCAACAGTCGGCCTTCTGGAGGTCTCTGGACCTGGTTGTTGGGTCAATTTGGGTCGCCCTTCCCCCTCTGGAATGGTAGTTCCGTATTTTGTGCTACTTGCCCTGAGGATAAGCTCCCTCTCCCTTATTTCATGGAGACTCCTTCTCCTATAAAATCACTCATCATTGTTATCATTTGCTAGTTCTTTTGGTTGTACAGTGCTACTGCTACTTTTGAGTTTGGTAGATAGTTTTGGTGTGAGTGTGACAAGTGTGGGATTGCTTTATAGTTTGCAAGAAGATGTGGAGTGCCCTTAACCTTGTGTTAAATCTTGTGAATAAGAGAGAGAGATATATTGCTATTTGGGAGACCCATCTTTGAGAGTGAATGATTGAAGAAACACACTGGTTGGACCCTATGAGAAGGCTTGCGACGTCAAGACATGGTTGTAAGCTTTGCTCTTGATTTATTATTAATACAACCAATGATGATTTCCTATGGCTTGTATGAAATTTACATGATAGCTCATGACTTCTTGACTTTGTGAGTAAATAGATCATTGTTGTTTCTCGGTTACATGCTCTGTTGTTTCTTTTTGGTGTTTCAGGTTGATCGCTCGTTAAGGAGAAGGAAACAGAAGCTGGAGCAGCGCAATGGAACTTCATCAACCACCAGTTTGAGGTAGGCCTCCAACGATGACTATTTAAGGGAATTAATTGTTGTTTTGTCCTTGCTATGACTAGACCCACTCTAGGGCTAGAGGGGTTGCCTTTGTTCATAGAGGGAACACTTTCCTACATCACAAGTTAGCAACTCCACTGGGGAGTCCTTTGCATGTTTCTTCTTTTGTTTGCTCTTGTTTTAGTTTTGATTTAGTGTCTCTTGAATTTTGGGGATAAACTATCAGTCTTTTGGATTACCTGGGTCAATCTGGGAAATTCCTCTATTATCTATAAGTTTGATTGGTTTTTGTTTGGGAGTTTCTTGTTCATCTGTCATTGTTTTTATGATAATCACTAAAAATACTTTAACATTCATGCCAATGTTTCCTTATCCCAATTGTAAAGTTCTGTGCATCACTAAATCCTGTCGTACAGTTGCGACGACTCTTGAAATCGACCCGTCGCAAAAGAGACGTGCACTCTCGCGACGACGTCGCTCTGTTGCTATAGCTAGTGGCTGATCATCCCTAGTTGCTAGCGTTATGCCCGCGACGATTCCTGTAGAGTTGTTTTCTCAATTCTACCTCTTGAATCCACCAATCCTGCTGATCCCTTGCTTTCTTTCTCTTGCCCATTAGCTTGTTTTTGATTACTTATGGTTAAGGTACTCTTTCTTTGGTTTTATTGAATGAATCTTGCATTTTTGGCTTTGTGACCTAGTTTGTTCTTTCAAGTTCTTGAATTACTTAGCTTGGTTGCTTGTTTTCCCAAGGTTCATTTGCAACCTTCTTGTCGATTTGTTTGAGCCTTCTCCATTGCTTGTTTCTTTCTGGTTGATTTTTAGTGACAATTATTGAACCAATCTTTGGTATTGATTCGATTTATTTTCACTACCGAACATTAATCACAATTGTTTGGATCAACCAGTTTTCACACTTGCTTGTTTCTTTCTTTTAAATTCAAAACAATCAAAATCAAAAGATTGCATTCATTTAGTATACGAAAGTGAAAGTGTATTTGCATTTCAAGTTTGCATATTGGAAAGCAAATGGTAAAATCTATCATCAGTAGTATCCATGCACTGTAGGGTTGATGTGTTTATGTACTGTGTCTCTTCACTTATCTTGGTTTGGGAATCATCTCTCTACCCTCCCGTAGGTAAGTGTTCATTGAAGTAAAATATGTTTTACTCATTCTAGATGCATCCTAGGTTTTTGTATACATACGATAAGGCCTGAAAACTGAAACATAATTCAAGATAAACTCTAAAATGAACTGAATGAACTTAACAACGCATTGGAACATAACGCACACTATTTAGAGGTCTAGGCTAGAGACATGCTTCAACGTCGTTAAACCTAGTCACTATTGTTTTCACTCAAGGTTGGGTGATTCCTCCTTCTGTGATTCAATAACGGTCCAGTACAGAATTGTGCTCCCAGTACTGTCGAGTATATGTTGGGAGACGCCACTAGGTTATCATCTTATATCCCTATGAAGTCGTGTCTGCCACCTTACAAACCGTAACGCACTGAACACAACATTCAGGAAGATTGACTGCCGTATGGAAAGTCCTTGGTTTTCATATGATCGCCAAGGTATATATGCAGTTTTACGGGATGTTTGGTAAACCTTTTGCCTAGTTTCTCCAGCGCAGTCAGTTTTGTTCCTTTTGGAATCCTTAAAAGAAAAGGTCCATCTGAGCACTTGTCCTTTCTCGCTCATTAAATATTCGAAGGTGACTAGAGTCATCTTTTCGTCCTTCTCTCGACTCTTTAAAGATGAAAAGGTCAAGTTCTGTTCCTGTGTCTTAAAATTTATTTCGCCACGTTCACACTTACCTTGTTAGATCTTGTTGTGTTTTAGTTTGCGTAGGATTATTTCTCCTTGATTAGTTATCCCTAGGGCTTTTGAGTTAAATCATCCAGGCGGAATCACCAATCCCGTCTCCTGTTCCAAGCGACCAAGGATTCCATCTTCTGTCACTCTTGAGGTACCGATTGCTAGTGATACTCTTCCTGTTATTTCGAGTGTCCAACCACTTAACTCTCACACTCCGGAAGACGAGTCTTACAATATTCATTGGAACCCCGTTTGGGAGCCTTCTGAAGAAGACTTTCCCCTTACTCCTCCTGGTGTTTCGGTCCCAATGTCTTCTTCTGACATGGATGAGATGAACCCCGTCATGAGTGAAGAGTCCTTTATGGAAAGTGGTGAAATTCCTATACCTACGGAAACTTCACCCTTCCATGTCACCTCTCTTGGTATCACGTTGCCTCTACACTATAATGCTCTAGCTGATATCATAGGTTCTAGGTCTCCCCTTACAAGTTCCATGTGGTCTCGTACTGTCACTCTGACGTCGGGATCTTTCACTCCTCAGATTCACAATGTAACTGTCACATTTGTCCCAACTATTCCAACCATTTGTGTGGCTTCCTCAGCCCCTGTTGTTAGTGCCGTCACTACATCTTCAGTTGTGACCACTGTTGCCAGACCTTCGACAAGTCCTTCACATAGTGGCCCCTCAGGTATCCACATCTGGGGTTGTTGACCCTAGCCTAAGTGCCCCACCTTCTTCTGGTTCCATTCTAGCATGGGGGCATATGATCAATATCTCCAAGCTCTTCAGAATCTGAATCCACAAAATCCATTTAATTATTATGATTCTCGAGGAGCCCATATTTACCACCCTGGACCCATGGCATCTCAACTTGTGGTTGAGGTCTCAGTTCCAATATCTGTCACTTGGGGTACCACGGATTATCATGGTGGCCAAGCGCAGTCTTCAAATTTTCAAGGACCACCCTATTAAGGTCAACCGTCTTACAGACAACAGTCTTACAGACATCCGTACTATGAGCAACCTTATTCAAGGCAAACTGTCGGCCGACAATGACAACCCATTCAGGGAAAACCTTCGGCCTTTAGTGGGTCTTCTTTCACATACTTCGAGCAATCTTCTGGTAACCCAGGACAACCTTACATTCAACAAGGCCAACCTGGTACCCAGCAAGGCCACCCTTCTAGACAAGTTGGTTAGCCTCAAATTCAACAAGGCCAGCCAATTTTTTAGCCTACTCAACCATCTGGTCAGTCTAGACAACCTTCGGTTGCGCAAGGTCAACCCAATACTTAGCAAGTTCAAACTTCTAGGCAGATGGGCCAATCTCAACCTCAACTGGGCCAACCTTCTAGTCAGATGGCTCAACATCCATTTTCCCAAGGACATCCGTCTGGGCCTGCTCAACCGAGCACTCAAACGCTCGTTGCTTCTCAAGCTCCACCTAGTTTTCATCCCAGGTTTGGGCTCCAGACCCAATCCAGTCTCCAAATTCAGGTTGGATCCAAAACTCAATCTGCTTATCAAATGCAGTCTGGTGCCCAGGCTCAGTTTGGAGCCCAACCGCCTTATGGTTTTCAGTAATCCCAAGGGCAAACCCAATTTGCCCCATACCAAAATTATCAACAGCCAAAGGTTAATCCTTATCAGAATTTCTAGCAACCATATGTTGCTCCTACAAACCAAGTTGGTAATCAGTGGAATGCTGGGGGTCAAATCTAGGGTCAACCGTCCAGTTACAATTATAATCCCTATGGACAAAATCCCTATGGACAAAACCCTTATGGGCCAAATCCATCCAGACAAAATCAATGGGGGCAACAAGCAACTGGGTGGAACTCTGGTGCTACTTCCTACCTACAGCCTCAGATGTCCTTTAACCCTCAATTACCCTTTTTAGCAATGTTGGAATTATCGGATGTGTCCAAATTGACAAATGATCCCATTCTTCATAATACATACTGGCCACCGGTTCGAACTAAAATTCCAGGTGATTGTCCCAAATTTGATGGTAAAGCTGGAGAAGATCCCCAAGCTCATGTCATGACTTATCATCTATGGTGTTTGTCAAACTCATGGCTTGATGATTCAATCTAGCTCCACCTTTTTCAACGGACCCTCACTGGCTCTGCTGCTAAATGGTATATTGAGCTAGCTCGCAGATCTTTTCAGGACTTTAACTCGTTGGCTATGGCATTTTTAACTCATTTTCAGTTGCCAATTCAATATGAAATAGGCACACATCTCCTGACATCCTTAAAATAGAACACGGCCATGCATATCTCCAATCATATCCATGAATGGAGGAGACGTCGTCGTTTGATTAAGTTTTGGATTCTCAATCAACTTCTGACTGACTGGTTCACAACCTCATTTGTCGGTCCGATAGCCCGGGACATTGCTATGGGGGCATGTGTAACTGAAGAGAAAGCTATCGTGCGTGCTTAGTACCTTGACTTGGTTTACTCCCAGTCTGGTACACTATATGATTATTTGCCTGACGCTCTGAGGCCCGGAACTTCCAAAGCCCCGTCAACACCATCTGTTGATGGTGTCATCGGTTCTGTCAATACGTCCTCTAAGAAATCTTCTGCGAACCCTGGGAAGCAAAAGCCAAACGCTTCGAATGAAAATGCTTCTTAGGCCGTGTCCAATTCTAGTAACACTTCTGAGGTTAACGTTGTTTAGTCCACCACGACGGACAAAGCTTCAAAAGGAAAGAAGAAGGGAAAAGGAAAGAATAAGGCCGACCAACTGAAGCAAGATTCCCCTAAACCTCCACTCGAGGAAGGTCCTAAATGCAAGCCTAAGTATCCTTGCCTTATTTTTGACAAGGATCACTATACTAAAGATTGCCCAAGGCAGTCTGAAGTTAGTCGTTTGTTAAAAAGTGCCTTTGGGACTCCTATCGTGCTCAAAGAGCCTTTTCCCTTGCAACAAACTCAAATGGTGGCTAATCCATCTCAATTCTCCTCTCCCTTTGGTTCTCAGGTATTTATGGCTGGGAAAATTCCCGTCCACATTAGTACCTGGTCAAAAGAGTATCCTTCGCCTGCAGGGAAGGAAACTGAGGTCCCCTCTAGTGCTCCTCCGACCAGCTCTGGTCCCCTCCATATCGAGTGACCTAGCACTGAGGTGGTCATCTGACCTCCTCCTAAATGGGTACTCCGGAAGTCTTCTTACAACCTTAATGCTCATGCTGCTCAGCACTATAGCATCGTTGAGGACTTAGCCTAGGCTCCATTAGCTATGTCCGCATTAGAGGTCCTCCAAAGTTGCCCCTCTCAGAGGAAATCATTGCTATCGGCCATCGGTGGCATTGACCCGGCTGACTCAGATTTGATCACTTTTGACCTAGACAGTCATGTACCAAGACTGCCTCACCAAATTTCCTTCCTTATTCAAGTCATCATTAATTCTAAAACTATTCACTGCACAATCATTGATGAAGGCGCTTCTACTTGCATTATGTCTATTTCTTGTTGGAAGGCTCTCGGTTCTCTGACTCTAAGCCAGTCTCCGATGACCTTGGAATTCTTTGATGGGAGAGAGTCTCATCCTTATGGTATCCTCCAGTGCTTGCCTATTACTCTGGAAGGGAAGATGGTTGAAGTGGAGGTTGAAGTTGTCGATACCAATTTAACTTACAACCTCCTTTTAGGACGAAGATAGACATGTGCCATGATAGCCGTGGCTTCATCTCTATTTCATGTTATTCATTTTCCTCATCAAGGGAAAATCATCATGGTAGACTAGTTGTCCTTCTTCACCTCTTCCTCCTCCGATGGCAACGTGCCTTTCATGGAGCATACCTCTATTCCATGTGAGAGTGTGGGTGCTAGAATCTTTAAAGATCTTGCCCTTATGGGTGTTTTTTCACTCCCACCTCCCAACATCACTTCTGTTAATATGATTTCTATTCGCTCTAATCATTGGGTTCTTCCTCCTGTTGATCAGATAGAATCCTGGGGCGATGAGATGTTGTTGAGTCCTGCCGAGCTCAACTATGTCGAAATTGTTTCTGTATCGGCTTCATCCCCTGAACCTGCTCCTTCGAGTAGAGATCTCGACTCATACGTTCAATCCCCTTGGCTTGGAGATGGCACTTCTTCAGACCCTTTAAAGGAAATTTTTACTTCTAATGAAGCAATTATTGAGACTATGTCTTTTGAGGAACCCCCTTGGTCTGATAATCACCATCGTTCATCATTTCTCCCCACACATTAGGAAATGCTTACTTGTCTCGAGCAATTTTCTCCTTGTTTCCCATCCCAACCCCTTCAAACACCCATCCATCAAGTGTCTTCTGAAGGGAATATGGGGAAAATTATGCAAACTCAACCAATCAACATCTCTGTCAAACTAGGGATTGTCGAGCACATTCATGTTGGAGTAGCTTGTACTCCAGAGGAGATTTAGCTTTATACTGATCTTTTTCACGAATTTCGTGATGTGTTCGCTTGGTCTTACGAAGAGATGCTCGACATTGATCCTAGCATCGTGATGCATGAAATACATACATATCTGGTTGCCAAACCTATCCGACAGCGTATACGCCCAGTGCACACCCGAAAGGCTACAACTATTAAGGCAGATGTCGAAAAGATTCTTAAGGTTGGCTTCATTTACCCTATCCCACTCATAGATTGGGTTTCTAATATTGTCCCTGTAACTAAAAAACAGGGCACTATTAGGGTATGTGTTGATTATCGTGACATTAATCGCGCCTGTCCTAAAGACAACTACCATACACCTTTCATTGACCAACTCATTGATGAGTGCGCCGGGAGTGAGATATATTAATTCATGGATGGATTTTCTGGTTATAACTAGATTAATATCTCACCTATGGATCAACACAAGACCACCTTTATCTGTCCACGGGGCACTTTTGCTTATAAAAGGCTCCCCTTCAGTTTAAAAAATGCTGGTGCTACCTTCCAACGTGCAATGTCTGACGCGTTTCATGATATTCAACACATTGTGCAACCTTACTTAGATGACCTTCTGACTCATTCAGAAAAATGCCAAGACCATCCAACCCACCTTTGCGAAATTTTTCTTTATTGTCAATACTATCATATCCGTCTTAATCCGCATAAGTGTGTCTTCTGAGTGGAATCCGGTAGACTTCTCGGGTTCATCATCTCCTGGGAGGGTATCCAGCTGGATCCCCTTAAAATCGAAGCCATCCTGAATCTCCCTCCCCCTGCTTCTTTGTAGCTATTGCAAAGTTTGTAGGGTAAATCAAATTTTCTGCGACGATTCATTCCGAACTATGCTAAAGTGGCCAAAGGCTATACGCGGTTATAAAAGCAAGACATCCCTTTTCTTTGGGATACCACTACGCAAGAGTCATTCGAGCACCTCAAGGCCCTCCTTGTTTCTGCTTCATTGTTACAACCACTTGACTATCACCATGAATACACTCTTTATTTAGCCGCTGCCGATACCACCATCAGCATGGTTCTAGTCCAAGACGATGAAGATGGTACTGAGCATGTCATTTACTATCTCAGTCACAATTTACTTGATACAAAAACTCGATATGCCGACGATGGGAAGTTGGCATTGGCCGCCATTTGCACTGTCCAACGTTTCCACCACTATATATTGTTGCGCACCACGACGGTGATTTCTGATTGCAACCCAATGATGTACATCTTGTTACGTCAGTTACTGGGGGGAAAATACTCAAAGTGGATTGTCATCCTTCAAGAGTTCGACTTGGAGTTCACTACAACCAAGTCTAAGAAGTCCCTCATCATCGCTGAGTTTTTTTTGCTCCCTAACATCTGTTACTGCACCCTCTCGGTTAGAGGACCATATTCTAGATGAATCTCTATTCTTGATTAGTACCCTCGATCCTTGGTATAGGGATATTATTACCTATCTTCAGATATCCTCTTTTCGTCCAGATTTGTCCAAGGATGCTCGGTGAAGGATTCGCCATCATTCTCAACTTTATCGCATTATTGGGGACACCCTGTACCGTCTCGATGCCAACTCTATTCTCCGCCGATGTTTGACGTTCGAGGAATCCAAACGAGTTCTAAATGACTGCCACTCCGGTGCCTGTGGTGGTCATATGTTTGGGTATGCTACTGCTCAGAAGATCCTTTGTGCTGGTTATTTTTGGCCTTCTATTTTTAAGGATTGCATTCTTGTCGTCCACTCTTGTCATGAGTGCCAAATCTACCAACGGAAGATGAACGCAGCTCCTGCTCCTTTGCACCCTGTAGTTACTGTCAGCCCTTTTGCAAAATGGGGCATTGATTATATGACCTATAACCCTCGCTCGGCCGGGGGGCATGGGTATATCATCGTTGCCGTTGATTATTTCACAAAATGGGCTGAGGCGATGCCTACACTATCCGATGACGGTCAGACAGCGGTGAAATTTTTATTCAATCATGTCATTTCACGATTTGGAGTCCCTCAGGCTATCATCACTGATCATGGCAAACATTTCCGTAATCATATGATGACTGAGTTAACAACCTAGCTGGGCTTGTGGCATGATAGCTCAACACCGTACTATCCCCAGGCCAATGGCCAAGTGGAAGCTATAAACAAAGTTTTGGTCACGATGCTTCAACGCACCATTGGCATGCACAAGTCCAATTGGCATTTGATGTTGTTTTCCACCTTATGGGCCTATCTAACTTCAGTGAAGGATGCCACCAGGTTCACCCTGTTCCAATTAGTTTATGGTTTAGAGGCTACCCTTCCGATTGAGTGTGAGATCCCTTCTCTTAAATTAGTCATTGAATTACTCCCCAACACTACTCCGGTAGAAGAACATCGTCTTTACCTAGAGCGGTTAGACAAGACCCATCGACTAGCCTCTCTAGCCATTGAAGCGCAGAAGAAGAGAGTGAAAACTCACTTCGATTAGGCTGTCAACCCCCGTTCTTTCATTGAAGGAGACTTAGTCCTACTCTATGATCAAGAAAATGATAAGCTGGGGGTAGGAAAATTCAAGCCTATGTGGCATGGGCCTTATATTGTGAAACGGGTTTTGCAAAAAGGGGCCTATGAGCTGATCGATTACGAAGGGAATCCTCTAGATAAGCCTCGAAATGGGCTTTATTTTAAAAAATATTATGCATGAATCTTGTGCATCTGATTTTTACATACGTGTGTTTTTCAGCAGGTGTGTTGTCAGTGTGTGTTTTCATGTTTTGATTGGTGTGTAGGCATAATTGCCACTTATTGTGTCTTTTTGCTTCTTGTGTAGATGTCTGGTACACCTTACGTTGGTTTCGCTAATGGTTCTTGCCGCAATACCTGGAACCTTTCTTCTGCCGTGTGAGTGATCTACGATCCTCACAGTGAGTTAGTAGACCTTCAAGGTGTTTGTCTGGGTTGCACCACAAACAATGTTGCTGAATATAGTGCTGTCATTGAATTACTGACCGAGGCTATCAACCTTGATATTCATGCATTGGTTGTGAATCTGGATTCTCACTTGTTGTCCACCAACTTAATGGGTGTTATTCCGTCAGAGATCATCACATTTTAAGGTTGTATTTACGTGTTAAATTATTGGAAAGAAATTTTGATTTTATTACATATCAACACATTCCAAGAAGATTAAACACATTAACTGATGCATTAGCAAATCATGTATTAGACAGACATTTACGCAACATGTAATCAAAACAGTATATAGAAGCATTCAAAACACAATAATGAACCATAGAAATATGTATATATATCTATATCTATATCTATATATATATATATATATATATATATATATATATATATATATATATATCTATATATATATATATATATATATATATATATATATATATATATAGATCTCGTGTGGCACATCGAGGCACTCAAAAAATAAGTGTATATGTCAAAATAGAGTCTGTGCTCTCCATACATCCGAGACACATGTCTCTCAAAAAATCAGCAAAAAATAAAACTTAGGCATCTACTACAGTGGGTTATGCACTCTGTAACACACCACTACTCATGAAAATTGTCTCAAGAGTCTATGCACCCTAGGTATCTCCCCTATTGTATGTATCTGATACTCTATGGGGACCTCTTCAATCCCCCTGTAATCTGGGATCCCCTCTGTCAGGCCCTTAAGATTATGGGCCACTGTCTCCACTGAACTACCAGCTGGGGGAACCAAGGCTAGCTCTCTGATGCCTTGTGGATCCCTCCATGCCTCTGGAGCTAGTCCCACAGGCCTCTCTGGTCCCACATCTGCAAGTAACATAAGATACATCATTAAGACATATGCATGAAAAAATCCAAAAAACATCATAAAAGACAAAATACAAAAATAGTGTGATCAAGTGTTTTACCTCCATCGTCCCACTACTCGCTAGCAGGCAGCTGCATGTCGGGGTCTCCACAAAAATCCATACCTACGTATGGCCAGTCCTTGACGAAAATTGTCTGGTGATCTAGCCACTCTCAAAATAGTGTCCCCTATGACACTGGCCATCCATCACCCCCTCGTGGCATGACATGTGCCCAGGGAGTGATCTGGGTCTCTCGCAGTCTAGTTCTGTCTATGTTCATATCCTGTAACTGAAGTGACGGCACTCGCTCTAGCATGAGCGGGATCAAATGTTCCGTAACTAAACTACGTCACCTCCCCATGACAACATTTGGTGAGTTGCCTCTTCATGTTAATAGTCACGGCCTCAGCCTAATTATACATGGTAAGGTTAAGGCAATCAAGAGCCAACCGAAGGTGGGTCTTTGTTGCCTTGTTTTGGGCTTGAGAGCCTGCTACCCTCGTCACCATAAATAGAACCCAGCGAAGAACCAGGTCTTCTGCTGTTGGAATCACCAATTTCCTGCTAGAGTTTGATTTACGTGCCCTTGGGCACACTCGTGCTATCAACATGTCCAATGATTCACCACTGGTTTGTTGGCCCTCTAGAATCGGCCTCTCACCATGACGGGACAATCTAGTTAAGAAATATATATCCGTAGCATCGAACTCAATGTCTTTGCCCCAGATAACAAACTTTCCGTCCTTTGGGTTCCAAGCACGAATTAGCAACTCTAACAAGTCGGTACTCAATGTCTTTACCCCAGATAACGAACTTTCCGTCTGTTGGGTTCCAAGCACGAATTAGCAACTCTAACAAGTCGGGTTGGGCCCGAAGATGTGGAGTGAGAAAAAATTTTAGTAATCCACAAGCACGTAAAGCATTTCAGCACCCAGCATCATTGAACACCTCTTCATCGTTGATATCGTGAGTTCGTTCTTGCCATACAAATGCCATGTTGCCCTGCATTGAAAGAAAAATGAATTAGAACTCTTTTCATAAGTTTAAATCCATAAATTATAAAAAAAATTAACTTCACGGCTCGAGCTCAATAGTTCATTTTTCCCCTAATCGTTGCGAGAGTACATCTATCTCTCACGACGATCATGGAGGTGGTGCATGTCACAAAGCTCGGTCGTCACTAACCCAAGCGGCTTTTCCGCGACGACCGAGAGGCGGACTCGGATTTGAAAATCCACCTAAAACCACCTATCTAATACCAAATTGCATAAAAAAACCACTCAAATGCAGTGCAAGGAAGAATGTACTTACTTGGAACGAGCTTCAGGAGGAACCGTGGAAAATTGATGCTGAAATCGACTTGAGAAGTCCGCTCAGGTTGGTGCTCCAAAATGCCAACGGTTAAAATGCACAATGTAAATGGTAAAAAATGAATTACCACACCCCTTTTTATAGTAATTTTTTTGAAAAATTAGGAATTACACTTTAGGGTGTGGGTTTTTTCATTTATATCACATTTTTAATTAGGGTTTTTTGGGTTTTTGACCATATTTCCACTTATATAATCTATTTATGTCGAATGGGTCTTATGTTTGATGTGTTTTGTGTAGAGCTACAGGTAGCGGGATTATGTCATACTTTGTATACACTTGGTTCAATTTTTATAAAAAGTCTTCTTTAACGCTCTTTTTTGACTTAAAATACAAAAATATTGCTGAGTTATTCCTTTTTCATTAAAAGAAATAAGAGGCAGTCTGCTTTCAGCTCTTTTCCAACCGTATAAACACAAAAAGGTTGCCAGACTTTTTTCGTTTCGGGTTCGATATTGGTTACGAAACGACGTGTCTTCGATCTCTTTTCTACTCTTTCGGATTGAGGTCACTAATGACGAAAATTATTCCTTGATCGTAATGGTCAAGCGGTTCTCTTGAGTATTATTTTATATTTTTTCGGATTCGAGGGACACAAATCTATGAAAAAGGACCCCCCTAGAGTTTTCTTTTCTGTGTCTTTTTCAAACTCCCTAAACATGAAAAGGACTCTGAGTTTTACCTATGTCAGACTCGTTAAACCCTGACAACATCGGACTCGTCTCCATGATGAGACTTGAGGTTCTCCTCCCTAGGGCTCGTTAAAATATTACTAGGTTGGATTTGACCGAAGGTCGAACTTATATCACAAGCATATGCTATCCCCTTCAAGCTTGTTTTCAAAAATAATTGGGGTACTCGCCAGTAATGGTGGGGGGGAATTTGGAAGTTGTCATTGGTTACCTACGGCAGCTAGTCACTCTTGAACATCGACACTTTTTCTTCTTTTTAGGTTGGGATATCCATACATCGTCATTTGGCCTTCTGGGGTTTTGGGTTTCCATTTAGCCTCATTCCATCTAATCCATGCTATCTCCATCAAGCCTCTGATCCCTTGGTACCTGAATGCTACCACCCTCCAGAGTCGTGTCACCGACATGTTCAAGAGTATAATCCTTCTGTAGTTCACATCCTTACCTCCTCCTCTGATACTCTGCTTCACCATCTACCACTTGTTCCTTATCTTGTGTCATTGATGGGGGAAACATTATGGCCCTCCTGTGACGGATTGTCTCTTATCAATGCCAGCTCATTATCCAAGAGACTGATCTAGAGATCCTCTTTAGTACCTTCGAGCTTGCATGCCTCAATGGCAAGTTCTTCGTGCCTAATGATAGAATTTCATCATTGGTTGTCGATTGGGTGATTCCACGAGTGTTCGACTTCAGCTCATTCTTCACACTTCGTGGATTGTACTAGACAGTACCTTGAGAGCCATTGGCATTATTGGTGGTTTCTCTTGCACTTGTTAACGGTTTTCATCATTGACCGGTAATCAAGCGAATTTCTATCATGCTCGACCTTAGCACATCTATTCGCATGTTAGAATTTGTATTATGATCGGTTGGGTTTCAAGACCCCGGACTAAGATCACACATGTTCAGGCTACATGGATTGGTTCGTGATTACATACATGACTCTTTGATGGATGGCTGCGACCATACTTGAGTCTTCATGGATGGCTGCGACCATACCTTTATCATTATCATGGTCTTACTAGCTGGATGGCTACGTCCATACCAAAGACCTAGTTCGTATGTATTTTGGATGGCTGCATCCATTCCTCGACTATATGTATTTCACTATCAGAGATATCATTTGTACTTGCGCCTACAGGTTCTTCTAGGTGGTGTTCCAATTCAGACATTTTCGTAAAGCATTTCACCCCTCCCACTCTCTCAGGCTTCATACTTTAGGGGGCATTTGTTACACAGTAATTTGTCACTGCCTTCACCCCAGTCCTTCTACTGTGTCATGTGTCTAGTAAAACATGTTCATATTAAACAAATGCTCTCTTATGTTTCCAATTGACCCTCTTTTCCTAAGTTTTTGGCCTCGTCACGATAATACGTTTAATATACGCGACAAACCCCTGTCATAAGCAGTCTTGTTGCGACCCCGTCGTGGGAGTACACCTGTTTCTAGCGACGGTTAGATTTCATGCCCCAATGCGAGGCTATTAGATATCTTTAGCGACGATCGCTCTGCTTACATTGCTTCCTAGTGATGTCGGCGCTAAATCTTAGTTAACGACCGACGACGATCTAGATTGGGCGAATTCGTTCCAACAATTGGCCTTCTGGATGTCTCTGGACATAGTTGTTGGGTCAGTTTGGGTCACCCTTCCCCTTCTGGCATGGTAGTTTCATCTTTTGTATTGCTTGCCCTGAGGATAAGCTCCCTCTCCCTCATTTCATGGAGACTCCTTCTCCTATAAAATCACTCATCATTGCTATCATCTGCTAGTTCTTTTGGTTGTACAGCGTTGCTGTTGCTGTTACACAGTAATTTGTCACTGCCTTCACCCCAGTCCTTCTACTATGTCATGTGTCTAGTAAAACATGCTCATATTAAACAAATGCTCTCTTATGTTGCCAATTGACCCTCTTTTCCTATGTTTTTGGCCTCGTCGTAACAATACATTTAATATACGTGACAGACCCTAATCATAAGCAGTCTTGTCGCGACCCCATCACAGGAGTACACTTGTTTCTAACGACGGTCGGATTTCATGCCCTGGCACGAGGCTATTAGCTATCTTTAGCGACGATCGGTCTGCATACATTGATTCCTAGCGATGTCGACACTAAAGCTTAGTTAATGACTGGCGATGATCTAGATTGGGCAAATTCGTTCCAACAGTCGGCCTTCTAGATGTCTCTAGACCTAGTTGTTGGGTCAGTTTGGGTCGCCCTTCCCCCTCTAGCATGGTAGTTCGATATTTTGTGCTGCTTGCCCTGAGGATAAGCTCCCTCTCCCTCATTTCATGGAGACTCCTTCTCCTATAAAATCACTCATCATTGCTATCATCTGCTAGTTCTTTTGGTTGTACAATGCTGCTACTGCTTTTGAGTTTGGTAGATAGTTTTGGTGTGGGTGTGACAAGTGTGGGATTGCTTTATAGTTTTCAAGAAGGTGTGGAGTGCCCTTAACCTTGTGTTAAAGCTTGTGAATAAGAGAGAGAGAGAGATATATATTGCTCTTTGGGAGACCCATCTTTGAGAGTGAATGCTTGAAGAAACACACTGGTTGGACCCTCTGAGAAGGCTTGCGACGTCAAGACTTGGCTGTAAGCTTTGCTCTTTATTTATTATTAATACACCCAATGATGATTTCTTATGTCTTGTATGAAATTTACTTGATAGTTCATGACTTCTTGACTTTGTGAGTAAATAGATCATTGTTGTTTCTCGGTTACGTGCTCTGTTGTTTCTCTGTGGTGTTTCAGGTTGATCGCTCGTTAAGGAGAAGGAAACAGAAGCTGGAGCAGTGCAATGGAACTTCATCAACCACTGGTTCAAGGTAGGTCTCCAACGATGACTATTTAAGGGAATTAATTGTTGTCTTGTCCTTGTTGTGACTAGACCCACTCTAGGGCTAGAGGGGTTGCCTCTGTCCGCAGAGGGAACACTTTCCTGCATCACACATAGTTCTCAACAATTACCAATAAGGTATAAACAACACCAAGCTTTACACACATAGAATAATTGACATCTCCCCTACAAAGAAGTCATTTACCATCCAATTATAAGAATTTATTGGGAGCCTTAACTATGGTAATAGGATAGGCCATGTTTCACATAATACACTTGTAATGATATATCTTTGTAACGATTCCATACCCCTACTAGTCATAACTAGAAAGTGTAGTTGAAGGTTAGCCTCTTCATCACCCTAGTGAACCTTGAGAGCCATAGTTAGATCACCATGGATTAACCAATCTTGTTGCTTCAGTATTTTTTTTTGAGAATGTTGAGAAATGTAACTAGTATCGGTCTTCATAATTGCATTTGGCTCATGATGTAATGAATTTGTCAAAAGAAAGAAAATAATTTTTTTATAAAAGAAACATTATCTATGAGCATGGGTTTCATGCCTTATTTATTTTATTTCTATGTCAAATCCTCCATTCAAGGCTTCTAGGGTTGAATCATGAGTCTAAACCCTTATTGGGCATTTTGTATCAAAGAAATGAAATTATTTTGTTTTAATTAAGTCATCAATTCCTCCACGATCAAGTCAGCTTGCCTACTATTCATGTCAACGTCAAAGAAAAACCTCCAAACATTGTATATAATAGATGATCTCGACCTAGTTTGGAAGTATGCAAGAGAAGATTATCTACAATTGTAAAGAGAAGAAGAAGTGTGAATATTATATTAGAGAAGGACTACTAATTACATGAAGTAAGGAGACCAAGGAAAGAAGTGCATGTGTGAAGAAGAAGGTTTGTAATATATCAATGAAGATTGTAAAACTAAAGGTGCGGTGTGAGCTTAAGAATTCAATAGCAAGACGAGACTATTTTTTACTTACTTATAAGGAGAAAACTTGTGCTTACTTGTAATTTTGATTGATCACACTAGGAGGTAGACTTGATGGATGGAGAAAAGTATTGGCCAAAGGGTCTTGGTTGTCTTATTTTATTTGGTTCTTGGAGAAGAGAAGAGATTTTTTGGTCTTCCCATCATAGAGGGTTTTTCCCTTGGCTGAGAGCCTACATCTTGTGTCCTTGATCTTCATGTTCACAATTGGTAGTTGAATAATAATAAAAAGATAAAAGAAAAACTTAAAGAAGATAACAAGATGATAAAGAAAATCACAAGTAATTATCAAGATGAGAAAATATTTATGCCTTTATGATTTTCCAACATGGTATCATAGCTAAAGTGAAGAAGAAAAAGGAAAGTTAAAGATATTTTGAAGGATTTTGTTTACACGAAAGATACAAGGAGATCCAAACCTCTTGGTTTCAATAAGAAAAAGAAACCAAAGTGATGATCACTTCTCTAGGAGGTCAACTGAACAAGGAAATATGTTTTTTTTGGATGATTGTTTGGGTTGAGTTTGAGCAGATCACCCAGTGAAGAGGTGGAGCAATTTTGTATTAAGTTTGGGTCGGTTTTCTCATAAAACATGTCTAAAAGTTTCTAACTGTGCCCTAGTTGCAAGACAAATCTTGTTGGTGGTCTTTTGGAGGGCCAAAAAGGCCTACAGTGGGATGCAAAAAGGGTTAAAGGGACGAGTAAGGAAAGCTTCTACGAGGAGTTAGAACATAGTTTTTGGGATCTATTTCACTCTAATTTTTGTGGTTGTTACTATAGTTACAGTCTTCACTAATGAGAGGGTCGAAATTGCAGAGAAAGGATAGATGGTAAAATCATAACAAATTAAGTATATAAGGAGTTTTAAAATAGTTTTGAGCATGAAAATTATTTTGAAGATGAATATTATACTATACTTTACAGTAAAAATTCATTACAAGGATCCAAAATCATGAGTTGCAGTTGGTATCAAAATAATAACCCAAGCTGACTAAAGAACTATGATGGACATATGATAAGAAAAACTTGAAATATTATAACTCAACAGTGATCTATGAATTAAATTATAGTGAATTTGAAATAGAGAGGTTGTATCCATATTCAAGGAAGCATGATTGAAAAAGTCAAAGCAATGAATGAAGCATGTTTGAAGAAAATCCTTGAAGTAGTCCTTGAAATTGGCATGTTTGAAAGAAGAAGATCATTACATTTTACAACAAACATGGGGGATTAAGGTAAGCAATTGTTGAGGTAAGTATATATTGATTTGTCTAATCCTTATTATATTAGGATCTTCTTTTTTCTCGGGTTTTTAATGTTAAAAATTGATTAAAACCCTAGTTGGTTAAGAATATCTAACCGTATTGTGTTTTCCACTTATAAAAACCTTAGTTTTGGTATCTAGGGTTTGTAGGTAGTCTAGGGTGAAATGAAAAGCAATTGTAAGTATAGAATTGGATTTGAAACCCTAGAATAATATCTTAGGGTTTTGAAATGAAAATCCCTAGTTTAAAATCATGCACTTGTACTTATATATTTTTGGTGGTACTTGTCAAGTAAATGTTGCAGGTAAGAGGGAGCCTTTTAGAAAGAAGCTTCCACCTTACAAATGATATGTATTATGTTGATATATCTAGATTTATCCTTATTTTCATTTATCTTGTATTTTCCTTAGAAGGACTAAGCTTGCAGGTATGAGGATTATGGCTAGATTTAGGGGGAGACTTCAAAGAAAAGGCATGTATTGTAAAAGAAGCCTTGTTGCAGAAGATACCCTACATAAACAAACCCATATGGAAAATTATAATAATAGCAAAGCTAGTATATTAAGGATCAATGGAATATGGAGGACAAATATAAAGAACATTATTCAATGCTATATATGTTGTTTATATTCAAAATAATAATGGTAAAGTTAGTAAATCATAAAACAAAAGAATGTGAAGTAGAAATATCAAGAACTTTTAAGTTCTGAATATTGATTATATGGATATTTTTCAATATTATATATAAATTATTTGTCGTTATAAAATACAAATTATATATATTAAATACCATATTTCTCAACAATTATTAGGAAGGTATAAGGAACATAAATCCTCACATATAGATTGATTATATAGGAATTCTCCAATATCATATGAGTCATTTTCCATTATAAAATACAAATCACATATATTAAAAGCCATAGTTCTCAACAATTACGAATAAGTTATAAATAGCACCAAGCTTTACATACATAGAATAATTGACATCTCCCTACCAAGAAGTCATCTACCATCCAATTATAAGCATTTCTTGGGAGCCGTAACTATTGTGATAGGATATGCCATGTTTCACATAACACACGTAGTGATATATCTTTGTAAGGATTCCATACCCCTACTAGTCATAACTAGAAATTGCAATTGAAGGTTGGCCTCTTCATCACCCTAGTGAACCTTGAGAGCCATAGTTAGATCACCATGGATTAACCAATCTTGTTGCTTCAGTATTTTTTGTTGTGAATGTTGAGAAATGTAACTAGTATCAGTGTTCATACTTGTATTTGGCTCATGATGTAATGAATTTGTCAAAAGAAAGAAAATGAATTTTTTTATCAAAGGAAAATTATCTATGAGCATGGGTTTCATGCTTTATTTATTTTATTTCTTTTTCAAAGTCTCCATTGAAGGCTTCTAGGGTTGAATCATGAGTCTAAACCCTTATTGGGCATTTTGTACTACAAAAATGAAATTATTTTGATGTAATTGAGTCATCAATTCCTCCACCATCAAGGCGGCTTGCCTACTATTCATGTCAACCTCAAAGAAAAACCTCCAACCATTATATATAGCAGATGATCTCGACCTAGTTTGAAAGTATGCAAGAGAATACTATCTACAGTTGTAAAGACAAGAAGATGTGTGAAGATTCTATTAGAGAAGGAGTACTAATTAGATGAATTAAGGAGACCAACGAAAGAAGTACATTTGTACTTTGTTACATGTGTGAAGAAGAAGGTTTGTAATATATCAACGAAGATTGCAAAATTGAAGGTGCGGTGTGAGATTAAGAATTCAAGAGCAAGATGAGACTATTGTTTACTTACTTCTAAGGAGAAAACTTGTGTTTACTTGTAATTTTGATTAATCACACTAGGAGGTAGACTTGATGGATGGAGGAAAGGATTGGCCAAAGGGTCTTGGTCAAAGGGTCTCAGTTGTCTTATTTTATTTGGTTCTTGGAGAAGATAAGAGAATTTTTCATTTTCCCCTCATAGAGGAGTTTTTCCCTACCTAAGAGCCTACATATTTTGTCCTTGATCTTCATGCTCACAATTGGTAGTTGAATAATAATAAAAAGATAAAAGAAAAACTTAAAGTAGATAATAAGATGATAAATAAAATCACAAGTAATTATCAAGATGATAAAATATTTATGCCTTTATGATTTTCCAACATGGTATCATACCTAAAGTGAAGAAGAAAAATGAAACTTAAAGATATTTTGAAGGACTTTGTTTACACAAAAGATACAATGAGATCCAAACCTCTTGGTTTCGATAAGAAAAAGAAACCAAAGTGTTGATCACTTCTCTAGGAGGCCAAGTGAACAAGGAAAGATGTTTGTTTTTGGATGATTGTTTGGGCTGAGTTTGAGTAGATCAACTAGTGAAGAGGTGGAGCAATTTCATACTGATTTTGGGGTTAGTTTTCTCATAAAACATGTCTGAAAGTTTCTAATTATGCCCTAGCTGTAAGACAAGTCTTGTAGGTGGTCTTTTGGATGGCCAAAAAGGCCTACAGTGGGCTGCAAAAAGGGTTAAAGGGACAACGAGTAAGGAAAACTTCTACGAGGAGTTAGAACATATTTTTTGGGATCCATTTCACTCTAGTTTGTGTGGTTGTTCCTATAATTACAGTCTTCACCAATCAGAGGGCTGAAATTACAGAGAAATGATAGATGGTAAAATCATAACAAATTCAGTATATGAGGAGTTTTAAAATAGTTTTGAGCATGAAAATTATTTCGAAGATGAATATTATGCTATAGTTTACAGTAAAAAGCCATTAAAAGGATCCAAAATCATGAGTTGCAGTTGGTATAAAAATAATAACCCAATCTGATTAAAGAACTATGATGGACATATGATAAGAAAAACTTGAAATATTATAACTCAACAATGATCTATGAATGAAATTATAGTGAATTCGAAATAGAGAGGTTGTATCCATACTCAAGGAAGCATGATTGAAAAAGTCAAAGAAATGAATGAAGCATGTTTGAAGAAAATCCTTGAAGTAGTCCTTGAACTTGGCATGTTTGAAAGAAGTAGATCATTACATTTTACAACAGACATGGGAGACTAAGGTAAGAAACCATTGAGGTAAGTATATATTTTTTTGTCTAATCCTTATTATATTGGGATCTTATTTTTTTTCTAGGGTTTTTAATGTTGAAAATTGATGAAAACCATAGTTGGTTGAGAATATCTAACCGTATGGTGCTTTCCACTTATAAAAACTTTAGTTTTGGTATCTAGGGTTTGTAGGTAGTCTAGGGTGAAATGAAAAACAATTGTAAGTATAGAATTGGATTTGAAACCCTAGAATTGATATCTTAGGGTTTTGACATGGAAATCCCTAGTTTATAATCATGCACTTGTGCTTGTATATTTTTGGTGGTACTTTCAAGTAAATGTTGCAGGTAAGAGGGAGCCTTTTAGAAAGAAGCTTCCACCTTACAAATGATAAGTATTATGTTGATATATCTAGATTTATCCTTATTTTCATTTATCTTGTATTTTCCTTAGAAGGACTAAGCTTGGAGGTATGAGGATTATGGCTAGATTTAGAGGGAGACTTCAAAGAAAAGGCGTGAATTGTAAAAGAAGCCTTGTTGCAGAAGATACCCTACATAAACAATCCTATATGGAAAATTATAATAATGGCAAAGCTAGTATATTAAGGATCAATGGAATAGAAAGGACAAATATAAATAACATTATTCAATGCTATATATGATGTTTATATTCAAAATAATAATGGTAAAGTTAGTAAATCATAAAACAAAAGATTGTGAAGTAGAAATATCACGAATTTTTAAGTTTTGAACATTGATTATATCAATATGTTTCAATATTATATATAAATTATTTGCCATTATAAAATACAAATTACATATATTAAAAACCATATTTCTTAACAATTATTAGGAAGGTATAAGGAACATAAAACCTCATATATAGATTGATTATATAGGCATTCTCCAATATCATCTGACTCATTTTCCATTATAAAATACAAATCACATATATTAAAATCCATTTTTCTCAACAATTACCAATAAGGTATAAATAGCAGCAAGCTTTACAAACATAGAATAATTGGCATCTCCTTACCAAGAAGTCATTTACCATCCAATTATAAGCATTTCTTGGGAGCCTTAACTATAGTAATAGGGTAGGCCATGTTTCACATAATACACTTGTAATGATATATCTTTGTAAGGATTCCATACCCCTACTAGTCATAACTAGAAAGTGCAGTTGAAGGTTAGCCCCTTCATCACCCTAGTGAACCTTGAAAGCCATAGTTAGATCACCATGGATTAACCAATCTTGTTGCTTCAATATTTTTTGTTGTGAATGTTGAGAAATATAACTAGTATCAGTCTTCATAATTGTATTTGGCTCATGATGTAATGAATTTGTCAAAAGAAAGGTTTTTTTTTTTTTTTTTTTTTTTTTTTTTTTTTTTTTTTTTTTATAAAAGAAACATTATCTATGAGCATGGGTTTCACGCCTTATTTATTTTATTTCTATTTCAAAGCCTCCATTGAAGGCTTCTAGGGTTGAATCATGATTCTAAACCCTAATTGGGCATTTTGTATCAAAGAAACGAAATTATTTTGATGTAACTGAGTCGTCAATTCCTCCACCGTCAAGTCGGCTTGCCTACTGTTCATGTCAACCTCAAAGAACAACCTCGAACCATTATATTTACTAGATGATCTCGACCTAGTTTGTAAGTATGCAGGAGAATATTATCTATAGTTGTAAAGACAATAATAAGTGTGAAGATTCTATTAGAGAAGGACTACTAATTACATGAAGTAAGGAAACCAAGGAAAGAAGTACATTTGTACGTTGTCACATGTGTGAAGAAGAAAGTTTGTAATATATCAACGAAGATTGCAAAAACTAAAGGTGCGTTGTGAGCTTAAGAATTCAAGATCAAGACGAAACTACTGTTTACTTAATTCCAAGGAGAAAACTTGTGTTTACTTGTAATTTTGAGATACCACACTAGGAGGTAGACTCGATGGATGGAGGAAAATATTGGCCAAAGGGTCTTGGTTGTCTTATTTTATTTGTTTCTTGGAGAAGAGAAGAGATTTTTTGGTTTTCCCCTCATAGAGGGGTTTTCCCTGGTTGAGAGCCTACATCTTGTGTCCTTGATCTTCATGTTCACAATTGGTAGTTGAATAATAATAAAAAGATAAAAGAAAAACTTAAAGAAGATAATGAGATGATAAAGAAAATCACAAGTAATTATCAAGATGAGAAAATATTTATGCCTTTACTATTTTCCAACATGGTATCATAGCTAAAGTGAAGAAGAAAAATGAAAGTTAAAGATATTTTGAAGGATTTTGTTTACATGAAAGATACAATGATATCAAAACCTCTTGGTTTTGATAAGAAAAAGAAACCAAAGTGATGAACACCTCTCTAGGAGGCCAAGTAAAAAAGGAGAGATGTTTGTTTTTGGATGATTGTTTGGGTTGAGTTTGAATAGATCAACTAGTGAAGGGGTGGAGTAATTTTGTACTAAGTTTGGGCTCATTTTTCTCATAAAACATGTTTGAAAGTTTCTAATTGTGCCCTAGTTGGAAGACAAGTCTTGTAGGTGGTCTTTTGGAGGGCCAAAAAGGCCTACAGTGGGCTGCAAAAAGGGCTAAAGGGACAATGAGTAAGGAAAGCTTCTATGAGGAGTTAGAACATAGTTTTTGGGATCTATTTTACTCTAGTTTGTGTGGTTGTTACTATAGTTATAGTCTTCACTAATCAGAGGGGTGAAATTGCAGAGAAAGGATAGATGGTAAAATCATAACAAATTCAGTATATAAGGAGTTTTAAAATAGTTTTGAGCATGAAAATTAATTCGAAGATGAATATTATGCTATAGTTTATAGTAAAAAGTCATTACGAGGATCCAAAATCATGAGTTGCAGTAGGTATAAAAATAATAACCCAATCCGAATAAAGAACTAGGATGGACATATGATAAGAAAAACTTGAAATATTATAACTCAACAATGGTCTATGAATGAAATTATAGTGAATTAGAAATAGAGAGGTTGTATCCATATAGAAGGAAGCATGATTGGAAAAGTCAAAGCAATGAATGAAGCATGTTTGAAGAAAATCCTTGAAGTAGTCCTTGAACTTGGCATGTTTGAAAGAAGAAGATCATTACATTTTACAGCAGACATGGGGGACTAAGTTAAGCAATCATTGAGGTAAGTATATATTTTTTTGTCGAATCCTTATTATATTAGGATATTCTTTTTTTCTAGGGTTTTTAATGTTGAAAATTGATGAAAACCCTATTTGGTTGAGAAGATCTAAGCCTTAGTTTTGGTATCTAAGGTTTGTAGGTAGTCTAGGGTGAAATGAAAAACAACTGTAAGTATAGAATTGGATTTGAAACCCTAGAATTGATATCTTAGGGTTTTGACATGAAAATCCCTAGTTTATAATCATGCACTTGTAATTGTATATTTTTGGTGGTACTTGTCAAGTAAATGTTGTAGGTAAGAGGGAACCTTTTAGAAAGAAGCTTCCACCTTACAAATGATAAGTATTTATGTTGATATATCTAGATTTATCCTTATTTTCATTTATCTTGTATTTTCCTTAGAAGGACTAAGCTTGCAGGTATGAGGATTATGGCTAAATTTAGAGGGAGACTTCAAATAAAAGGTGTGTATTATAAAAGAAACCTTGTTGCAGAAGATACCCTACAAGGTTTGCGATAAGAACAACTCTAGGTATGTATAAATACATGTAGCAAGTCTTCTTCATATAAGATGTGATCATTTTTCATTTTCTTTATATTACTAACTTTCATGTCTAGGGTTGTGCTATAAAGATTCTTATGTTGTTGAGGATGATTGATCTTTAGATCAAATCAATCCTTATCATACTATCTATATTTTGTTAATTTTGGTAAAACCCTAAACTTTAGGGTTCACTATAAAACCCTAGCTTACTAAGGTTTTGTTGATAAAGTCTAGAACATAACATGAAATCCTACCCTCTTGATGTTTAGGGTTTGTTGTTGATGTCTAGGATATATGATGAAACCCTATATTTTTGGAATTAGGTTTTATAAAAGAAACCTTGTAATAGTCAATATAAGATCCTAGGAATGAAACCCTATGTGTATGTGCCTTCTTTTGATTGAAACCCTAGCTTGGTTGAGTTGTTGTATATCTAACATTATATTTTTTATGTTTTAGTCTAGGGTTTACAATAAAACCCTAGTAGAGATTGATATAAGATTATAGGGTATGATAATGAAACCCTAGATGTAAAATATGATTGGAATTCTAACTTTATTTAGTTGGTGATATATAAGTTTTATGTTTGATGAAATCTAAGGTTTGTGACATAACTTAACAAAGTTGTTGTAATAAGTCCAGGGTATGAAAGATGCAACTTTTTTTAGGTTTTGGTTGTCAAAAGTTTGATTTCTTGTTTTGATAACCCTAGATGCTCCCATTATGATGATATGCTAACATTGATAAAATTGATTTCATGCTCTTGTAAATATATGTTTGTACTTGGTTGTACTTTTTGTTGAAGATTTGAAGTACATAGTCTTCAAGATGTTGAAGATGCTTACCTCATACTTGATGATGAATTGGTAATGTTGAGCATCATGGAAAGAAGGAGATGTACGAATGTTGATGACATTAAATATTGATAGATGACCTCGTTGTCATAAAAGGAATGATGTTCCTGAAGGAATGAAGTTTTGAAAGGTTGAAGTTTTTCAATGATATGATGATGTAAAATAAAGAACTTGTGTGGCTCTGTTTTTTATGGATATGTCCCCTCGTAAAGAAGAAGAATTTATAAAGATAGTTTATAACTCCCTAATTAAAAGGGAGGGAATATTGTGACAACTATAATGAATATTTTGAAGAAAGAATGAGATCAAAGAAAGGCTAAATCACTGCAAATGGCTATTTGAGATTAATGAAGTTATGAACAAAACTTGGAAGAAGCGTTGAGATTGATTTTGGCGTTGTTTGTAGAAGGAGGCTTCCTTCAAGATGTGTTTTGATATTGTGATGACTTAAATAACATTAGAATTGTTGAAGACCCAAAATTTTCATGCTAGCATACAAAAACATATACATTGAAAATTTGATATTGGTTAGGGTTGTGAAGCTACTAGATGTTCTAATGGTTGAACATGTAGTTGATGATTTGATCTCTCCCTGAGAAGTTTTGAATATTTAACAAGCACACTTGGATTTTTGTTTGGGAGGGAGAGATGAAGTACCATAAAATTGCCTATATAATGGTAATTGGGAGGAAATCTTGGCCGGCCATTGATGATGTTTGGATCCTAGTGAGGGAGGGTATCATTTGTATTGTGGTGCTTCGACCTAGGATATGGTGCCTAGATCCCTAAGGGTTTGTGTTAGGGTTGAAGCTTGATGGTACCTATAATGGAAAATGCCTGAATAACACATTAGTCCCTGCTAGTATCTTAGCTACTTGCATGAGTGTATGATAATAGTGTCGTGACACTTGGATCTTTGATGTGTTGGATACCTTGGCAGTTATGGTATCCCTAGCATTGTGTATGTTGTTCTTCTCTTTGTACTCTTCTTGAACACTTCAAATTGAGGTCAACCTTGTACTAGTTGAACAATTATGAATACCTCCCTAGTTGAGAGGGAGGGTTGAGAAATGTAACCAATATTGATCTTCATAATTGTATTTGAGTCATGATGTAATGTATTTGAGAAAAGAAATAAAATATTTTTTTATAAAAGAAAAATTATCTATGAGCATGGGTTTCATGCCTTATTTATTTTATTTATAGGTCAAAGCCTCCATTGAAGTCTTCTAGGGTTGAACCATGAGTCTATACTCTTATTGGGAATTTTGTATCAAATAAATGAAATTATTTTGATGTAATTGAGTCATCTATTCCTCCACCATCAAGTCGGCCTACCTACTGTTAATGTCACCCTCAAAGAACAACCTCCAACCACTATATATAGCAAATGAACTCGACCTATTTTGGAAGTATGCAAGAGAAGATTTGATCTACAGTTATAAAGACAAGAAGAAGTGTGAAGAGTCTATTAAATAAGGACTACTCATTAGATGTTGTAAGGGGAACAAGAGAAGAAGTAAATTTGTACTTACTCTATCACATGTGTGAAGAAAAAGGTATGTAATATATCAACGAAGATTGCAGGACTGAAGGTGTAGTGTGAGCTTTAGAATCGCAAAACATACCAAGACTATTGTTGACTTGTTTCTAAGGAGAAAACTTGTGTTGACTTGTAAGTTTGATTGATCATGCTGGGAGGCTGAATTGATGGGTGGAGGAAAGTCTTGGTTAAAGGGTCTTGGTTGTCTCATTTGATTTGGTTCTTGGAGAAGAGAAGATATTTTTGGGTTTTGCCCCCTGTAGAGGGGTTTTGTCCTGGTTGAGAGCCTACATCTTGTGTCTTTATCGTCATGTTCATATTTTGGTAGTTTATTGATGATAAAAATATAAAAGAAAAACTTAAAGAATATAATAAGACGATAAATAAAATCATAAGTAATTATTAAGATGAGAAAATATTTCCGCCTTTATGATTTTCTAGTAGTGAAGAGGACACCTCATTTATTAATTATGGCTAAGATTCCAAAGTCCTGTACTAGTAGGAGAGGAGCTCCTCCTTCCATCCAAAGTTGAGATTCCCTATATTCAATATTATTATTCATGGATATTAATAACACCATATCTCCATCTTTGGCAATGTCATTATGAGCACAATGGGGAATATGTTCAATACTTATGGACAATTCCGTTTATATACCTACACGTCTCTTCACGATCATTATATTTCAAGCTAAAAGAGAAAAAATTGATATCATGATCAAGTTTGAGGGATTTTGTTTTAGAGTCCATTCAAACTAAACAAGCATCTCTTTCTTGAATTTTTACATTATAAATTTCCATGGCTACAATGGATATCTACTTGTCTATGTAGAAATTTTGAATTATTTAACACATATTCATAGAGATTATCCTGATTATACACTTATAAGCGGAACATGTATAATACATAATCTCCTCTACGTTGATCATCAATTTACAAAAGCAGAAACATTCACAGGCACACATAGAAGCATCAATCAAACTCATAAACACAGTATGTATCCCGAGGAAAGCATCTCGCTAGAAACCCCACACTATCTGTATATTATATTGATTGAATCATGTAACGATACACAGCATAATACTTCTCACAAGTATCTCCACCTGTTACACACAATACAGCTCAGATCTGATCTCCAAATCTATTCCACTGCTTGCCTGCCTCCACAGCTCAATACCTGCTCAAGAACTGATGAGAATGACTTCCCAAACTCGTATTTCACCTCAAAATAATCACTCACGCTTTGTTGGACGTGAGCAAAGGCTACAATACTGGGCAAATACGTGAGCAAACTCATTGGCATACTCAATCCCTTGATTGTGCAAGATCTGGTGCACAACTATAGTCACAACTAATAGCAATCTGATTCTCTACCACCTGTCCCTGTTGAACTGAACATGCACTGACATGCAACTGAGTTAACTGATGTATTCTATAGTTGCATTATGAGTTAATAACTTGTGAATTAATTAATAACTAATTCACCCAACTCATCTCTAGTCTATTGATCAGTTAGACTAAATACAACTAGTTTAATAAGGCTAAACTGAACACAACTCCATCAACTGTACCTCCAGTCCACTAAATTCAACTCACTTGAGTTCTAACTGAAGTCCTGCATGCAAATATTAGTCATCCCATAGGTAACCATGTATTTCCCTCTGGGATCTGCATGTACCACATCCGTAGCTCATCCTGAAGTGCTCCAAGAGAATAAGATCAAGTTTATAGTCTAAATATTATTATGAGACAATAATATTTGACTTTTTTTATTTTTGACAACCAGTCTAAAAATAGACTTTGATCACTCACACTGTGATCACTCACACTGTGGTCACCCACACTGTGATCATCCACACTATGATCATCCACACTGTGATCAAAAATAGAACTTGCGCCATAATTTGCCTGCGGGCCCACTTAGTGAAGGCAACTCTTTTCACTAAGCTCCATCATCTTGTTGCATTCTCAACAAGCATTTCTTGTTGCACACTTTTCAACAGTCTACATCTAACTCCAACTAAACTATTAAAACTTTAGGAAGGAATATATCAATACTATAGAAGGAAACATATACATATAACCTAGCTTTTAACTATTAGGTGCTTAAAATGCCAATTTCATAAATTCCTTATTTTCTTGAGGGACACATGTTGGGGCATGAAAACATGTTTAGATGAAGTCCAATGGGGCTTTTGAAAATTCCAAGTCTATTGCACATGGTGTGTTGATATACATCCATTGTAAATGTGACAAGATCACAAAAATTTCTTCTTAAACAATATAATATAGAATATCCAACTTACAAGATGTAACAATGCTTTCAAAAATTGAGATGAATCATGATGAATGTGAAAGAATTGAGAGATGTTTTCATGCAAATTACATGCATGAGAATGTGAACATCCAAGAATCATCCCTAACTTGATCACACTCACGATTTTTCCATGCACATGATTGCATGGATTTAACAAACCTCCTTTCACCATTTTCTACCTACCTACTCTCTTTAGAACCTTGTTCTCTTTTTCTTTTTTTCTCTTGAGTCTTGCTCATCAATGTCATTCTATATCATTGATTTTTCAACTAGGGGATGTGAAATATCTTTAAATCTATGAAGCCGAGTGTGCAATAATGTCCAATGGAAGCAAGGAAACATAAGGAGGTGAATGAACGGAAGTAGCATAAAGGAAATCAAATCTCACATTGCATAATAAGGGGAAGTAGTGTTTTACAAGATTTTCTCATTTGCGGATGGTTGGGATTACCCTTTAATGGTGGTTCGCCTTATTGAAGCTTTCACTCATGAGCCCTCAATTCCCATCTAGTTAATTTTATCTACTATGCTCATTAGTTTTCCTAGCATTTCTTATTATGATACATTGATTATTACTAGCAAGATTGGTTATGCAATTTATCTCCTCCTTCTCCCACCACCATCAAACTTTGGATTTCTTCAATAACTAGGGTGAAATAATGACGACGAGACTTACTTGTGTATGTATTATATTGGTGATATATATGATATATTTCATTACTTGGTATCTATAGTTTTATTCTCATCATGGACTAGTAAGAGAGCTTTGTTTTCATTTTGATCTCTATTTCTTTATAGAGAAATTCATTATGACATTGATTCCACAAGTGATTGAGGTGGATTGTTGGATGTATACTAGATAATGACATGTTTTCACCTATGACTAGCATACATGTAGTTGATGATTAATCAAGATGTGACATTGTCCAACACCAATGCCGACAATGGTGAGTTGGTGTCTACAAATGATGTAATTATAGTGTAGGATGCCATTACCAAGAAAGGGAGACAAATTAATGAATACATGTTATGTACAAAACCTCTATTATGTTGATGTCAATAAAAATTACTAAAATTAAATTGTAGATACTATGGTTGTAGAAAGAGTTGTGAGTGAACTAATTAGCTATATACTTTGAATTCATGGTTGAATTCCTACCTGTATCTTTTTGTTGTTTTGGCCAAATCAAAACCTAGAACATTGAGCTTGTAATTTGGGATTATGAGTGAGGAACATATATGCTAGAAGGTTGAAGTCAAGCTAGCTTGACTACATATATTTTTAGATTTAGACTGCATTACTTACCTCTCCACTAGCTACCTCGCTTGTTCACCCTTTGAATCATTTCAAATAACTGTAAAGTAGAAAAGTGTTCAAGTAGAAACTAGGAAAAGTGGATACAGAGTTCTCGAATGGCATCATGCAAAGTTAATAGTAGAAAAATATGAATTAATGAAAAATTGTATTCTTTAGTAGATTTATATTGTAGTGTTGGATTGAGATCCAGATTTAAGTGTAGTGGATGATGAATGGTGGAAATTCACTGAGTGATAAGACAATGGAGATGGTGGAAAATGCCATGTCCCCTTTCTAGATGAATCTTTTGAAGTTCTTTCCCATAATGTGAACACATTTTAGTGTAATTAGTTGTTTTATTTAAATATAATTTTGATCTTTTATGATAATATCAATTGTCTTACCCAGAGCATTCAATCATAACATTTACTTGAAATTTGCTTAAGAAATTTGAGTTGTTTAATAGTTTTGGGTGGGGAAACTTAATGGATGTTTTCCCATAATCATGGATTACTTTCTTCAAAATCTATCAGCATACATATTGCATATCACCTAAGGTGATCTAAACTAGATGATTATGGATATAAAACTAACTAAATACTCAACAAAATTGATGAAAATCAATTTAAATTTAAAGTCTTAACTTATATATATATATATATATATATATATATATATATATAGAGAGAGAGAGAGAGAGAGAGAGAGAGAGAGAGAGAGAGAGAGAGAGAGAGAGAGAGAGAGAGAGAGAGAATTGGGCCAATATGTACTCGTGTGACATGGTGTTGATTCTAACCACTATCACTATAACCTCTAGGTGAATTGCATCACCCAAAGTATGCAATCATGGGTAAGTATCCAAAGGATTTGAACATGAGACCCTATACTCACATTTATGTTACATTTTTACAGTCTTACTAAATGAGCTCCCCAAGGAACTATAAGCTATGCAAGGTTCTCTATCTCTTTCTACCTCATATACTTAACTTATTTATATTATATTATATATAAATATAAAAATTAAACATATATAATATTCTATATTAATAAATTAATTATAAACTTAAAAAAAATACTTTAAACCAATGCTTAAACCTTGCACTTTCTGATAATCTGATTCGCTTATTATACTCAAACATATATATGCTGAAAATTTATTTTAATTTAAAAAATTAAAATTTAATTTTAAATTGATGGAATGTTATTGTTAATGTGAAAATGATTTAGTATATTTAATTAATATATTTATTATTAGTAATGTTATTAATGTTATTATTAATATTTGCTATTCCATCAATTTAAAATATTTTTTCCAACTTTTACATTTAAAATATTATTAGTATAAGTATATATATATATATATATATATATATATATATATATATATATATATATATGTCTCTTTCTATTACTTATATATATATATATATAAAAAGAGTAATCGAAGCAGACACATATCTATATGTGTATCATTTTGTTATTTCATTTTCACCAATTGATATGAAAAATAATATAAAGTCTTAGTGGAGGCTTATTAAGTAGGAAATTGAGGGCTTCCTCTAATACGATTGTCCATGGTTTTGCTATTGTCAAGGACTTCCTTTTCATGTTATGCATAACAAAAATAATAGTCTAGAAGTTATTACAAGAATAGACTTGGCTAAAAGTAAACTATATAACTGCAACATTAAATACTAGTGGTTAGATATCATTCCTCGAGGGAAATTTCTAGTGTTACCTCCTCCTTAACTCAAACATGAGGCTATTGCTTGATTTTTGTTGCTAGTTGGGGTGCCACTAGGTGAAGGTCCTTTGGGATGACTACACGGTTATCATGGGTCCCCTAGAAATGTGTGGACATTCTCCCTACTGCACCTTACATTCTTCCCCAATGACTTACTTGATATATATACCTAACCGAAATATCACCTTTGACAAAAGCTTGAAATTTCCCTTTGAATATATTGATATGATGTTTAAGGTCTGATACCTCCTAGCACTTCGGAGAAATCACTTGAGCCAATGTTACCTTCATAACCCAATAGATTTCTTATAGTCAAAATAACATAGTCTCCCCGGCCTATGAATTTTTGGGATCTCGGACTCATCATTCCACTTTCAATTTGTCTATGGCCTTTTTGGGTATTGTAGGGTGGCCATAAAGGAATTGAATCTAGGTTCTTAACATGTTGTGCACCATTCACATTTGTCTAGGATGAGCTTTCCTCCTTGAACTGATATTGTGTAGTTGTGTCATTGATCATGAAGCTCTGAACCTAGTCACTCTACTACTTTCAAACAATGTTATTGAGGATGCCACCACTCACAAATTCTTGATCATGCGTTATTCCATAAAAAAAACCCAATTATGCTTAATAAAAGTATGAGAGGGAGGGTATATAATGTAGTTTGATTGGCCAGCTTAACCCTTCTTATCAAAACTCATATAGGGTTACATTATGTCGAGAACTCAATAGTTCCTTGCCAATGAACATATCTCGATTTCCCCTTCTTATCACTTTATCACAATAGTTAAACCATACAATTTAACCTTCAACTAAAAAAACTATTAAAAATTAACATCCTCTACTTACCTATATGTTATTACGTTGCCTCAGACAATCTTGATTATGAGTACACTATCCAACGATCCCTATTTTTAATAAGATATGGTAAAAGTAGTGCCTCATTATATATTTTCCCTTGTACTCTGTATAGTGTCACCCACTTATGTAGATAATAACTACCTACCATCATGGAAATTAATGTGGGGTGTGTAAAAATGTAGCACTCTTTTTACTCCTTGAATTGTATTGATCTTGTAGAGTCTTGAACCTTCTATACTTGCCTAGGCCACAATTGTTGTAGTCCACTCCAAATATTAAGCACCATGTAGCAAGTCAATGATTGATTTACTTCATTTTCATCTAGTCAATTAAATATCATTTTATTCTAGTCCAATGAATAAGATATAAAAACAATAAGTCAATCATTAACTTAATATATAATTCTTACTAATTAAACTACGCAATTATCATGACATTAAAAATCCCAAGCTAACATTACCACATTAAAAATCATATAATCAAATTTTAATTATAATTGAAAAACAAAAACTTGAAAAAGAAGAGGTGAAAATTTGACTTCATACACGTGCTATCGTAAGCAAGTGCATCATCTTTAAAAACTTATAATTCAAACCACTCAATGAAGATAAACTGTCCACCTTTCAGACAAAACGAAGATAAAATGTCAACCTCTTGGCGAAAGATTAACAGTCACCGCCTAACAAACGTATGCAATACTTCCCACCACAGTCTATGGATCCCCAACTCTGGTTTTGTTTTGTGGTGTGAAATTAAAAGTTCGAAGTTATGTGGTCCCGAAAACAATAATAATGCCGATTTGGACGTTTGAACGCTCTGGAAAATATACATACAGAAATTATAAAGCCCCGACCTCCATGGCCAGTCATGACAGCATAAGCGGGAGTGGGAGTTCTATTTTGTTTTATATTTAGATAGCGCTTTCCTCCCTTAACGGCTTTCTGGTACAGGAAGGTGTTTGCTGAAAATATACGAAGAAGAGATAATGCAGCGATATTTGTGAGATATCTCTTTTTAACAGAGAAAAGAGAGAAAGATTTAGCAAACATACCCCAAGATTGTAATTAGACTGTAACTGGTATTTTATAGAATGTTTGCAGCCATCTGGGAACTTCTCTCCTCGCTGGAGCTGCGTCTTCCCTCGTGCAGGAACATACCCTTAATGCTCACGTACCTCTCTGCTCTAGCTCGCGGCCTCTGCTCGATTTTTCGAAGAACTACTTCACATGTGCGGGCAACATCTTACCATTATCGTACTGCTCGTGGTGTAAATAGTTACCGAGGTATACAATTTGTATCAGCTTATGGTCCTGGGATTGTAGTATAGCGGATATCTTTATGGTGATTGCAGATATTTTATGTCGATTTTTATGTCTACTGTAGATTTAGGGAATTTGGTGAAGAGAGGTTTATGGTTTATAGGGAATCCATTGGAAATTAATTGTCGATTTAGAGAATTTGGTGAAGAGAGAGGTCAATGGTTTAGGCTTCTTCTTTATGTCAATTAAGGATAGCTTTATGCTGATTGTAGATTTAAAAAATCTATTACAAATATAGGGAATTTGATGGTGAAGAGAAAAGTCAATAGTTCAGACCCCTCTCCTCACCATCAGATTTTAAGACATTACTAATATCTGTAATCAACCTAAATTCAAAATAATATAACTATTATTTCTGTGATTATTAGTTGTGTTGTTTCTTCATTGCAGTGTATTAAGGGTCTGGAATTCATCTGTTTTCATTTGTTAAATATATTTTTATATGTCTAATATAATATAGATGTTTGTTGAGTTGATGTTAAATAGTAAATATGATTGTTGAATTGAGGCCTTTGTGATCTATATCAAGTTTATGAGAGATTTTTTGGCGTAATTCACAAGAAATTTTATTTGTCGACGGGTTTCGAACCAACCAGTGTGGTGCATCGTCAGGGCAAGTTGAAGAATCAGTTCTAGCTTAACATCTTAAATAGTTAGATTAGAACATCCAACCGCTATAATTCTTGACTAGATAACGGCTATATTGTCTAACAGCTAAATTTGACCAAAAGATGGTTAGAAAGAACGAATTAGGGACAAAAACCTATATTTAAATAAATAAATTAATTAAAATAAAACTAAAAGGACCATTTAAACTAAATTAATTATAAAATAAATTAATATAAATTAATATTTAATTATAAAAGTTATTAGAGTAATTAATTGTTAGTTATAAAAGTTGTTAATAAGGCTTAGCATGTTTTTTTATAAGATATTTAAATCTAAAGATAGAATTTACATATTTCTATCCATTATAAATTTTCATTAATAATTAAATTATTAAATAAAAATATTTTTTTTTTTTTTAAATAAACAAAATATAAATATTTACTCTTCAACTATATCTCTGCTCTTTGGAACTGTATCTCTGCTCTTTGTATCCAGTTCCAATTGCAAGAGTGGAAGCCGTGTATTCTCTTGATTGTTAACGGTGATAAGTATCTGCACAGAAATTAATTACAGGCACCTCTGCCATGCCTATCCTAATTTCCCCCAACCCTGCGAGTCTCTCCACTAGGGATGCTCCATTAATGGCCATGAATGATGGATTCATGGTGGCCATTGCAATATAGCAATCAATACCATGTCTGATAATATAGCCAATTTATATGGACTTGGGGAATATGAAGACTCATTAATGGACAAAAAAAAGCCACTATTGATCTGTATTGAAAGTCCAGGGATGGTGGTTGTGATATATAATGGCGTGCAGGAAACCAGGAAAATTCTAGGAGTATTCATTAAGCGGCAATCCATGATCCAAGTCGAGGTCAGTTGTCCTCAGGATTTGTTTCCACGTGGTTGGATTATAAAACGGAGAGCTAGAACCTCATCCAACGGCACCATATATATATATAAGGACATTATTTGTGGAGTAATATAAAATTAATATTAATAATAATATTTTATGTTAAAAAAGTAATAGGGAATTTAGAAATATAATTGGTGTATAATAATTCTTTGTTTACGGAATAAGTTATTTGTGTGTTTTTAGTGATTTGATTGTTAAAATTTATAGATGAGATTATTTTTATTGAAGCAATTGTTATGATGTGAGTCATAAGATATTTAAAAGAATTGAGCCAATGGAAGCAGATGGCCTAAGGTTTTAATGATAGATTGTGTGAAAGAAAAAATACTTGGACGCAGCAAAATAACAAATGGTTTAGTAAATGAGGTATTTGCTTAAACGGGTGTCACATAAACACCAAAGAGATAAAAACTTTTGTTATGGAAAAGTTCCACAAGCGTACTTGGATAAGGCGCTAGGAAGAAAGAAAAAGTACTATATTGAAGTGTTTAATCCTACACATAGTCATCAGCCAAAAGCATACATAGAGGCCAACATCTTTTGGAGAGCCAAAATTTTTATTGCTCAGTTAAGGACTAATTTTCATCAACTCCGTTGTGAAACAGAGCGTTGGAAAAGACCAAAAGAAGTGTGGGAGGAAAGAGTATGCATTTTTTTGTTCCTCCCGACAAGTGGAAACAGAAAAACATTTCATTTTAGAATGTGAGGCTTTCAAAGACAACATAGAAAATTATGCAAATATGTTGGCAGCTAGCTCTTGAGATGATCTATTTAGCCAGGGGTTTGTCTAGAAGATGGAAAGATTTATTTTGAAGCTTCATAGAAAAATGAAAAATGACCGAATAAATCAAGCAGATGAAAAAGCAATTTGTCCCATAGGCTATCTTTAGCCTAGTGGACGTTAAAATAATTTATTTCTTTCTTTATTTCTATATTATACTCCTAAATATCAATGTTTATTACATAAGATAGGGGGTGATAGTGTAAAATGCTTCCAATAGTAATTTTGTAGTGAAAATAAATGAACAAAGTTAAATGAAAATTTTAAGGTATGGTAAAGAAATTTGGCCATGTAAAAGATATTATTTGTATTAATTTTAGTGTACAAATAATTATGTTGATAGACGTGTTTGTTTAGCAATAGGAATTCCAAAATTTTAATTTAATTATCACTAATTATTATGTGAATGGTGGAGATTTAATCTTCATGGATTATGCTCTAATATGCAAAGTAGTATATATAGATTAAGGGTTAAGATTTATCTCCAAATTAGTTGTGTTTTTTAATTAATTTATCTCAAATTAATTAATTAATTAAAGAAAATGTTATATCAACACCTATCATGTTATATGGTATTGATAAGCCATGGTATTGGCCCATAGTATTCTAACAACAATTATTTACATATTAAGATTTTTGATGGTAAAGTGGAGTGAATATCCATGGTTATAAATATTGTTTAACTCATACATTAATTTTTTTTATAATTATTAACAATAATAATCATTTAAAATAAAGTTATAGTTTAGTTTTTTTTAATGATTTTTCCTAAGCTGACAATGTGAGATGTATTTTGGTGTAAATGTTTTGATGCTTATCATGGTTGGGTGCCTATAAGTATTTATCAACCATTTAATTGATATGGTTGCTCTAGTATTTGGAGTAATCAAGTAATCATGATGAGCTTGGACATTCCTTGGAATAATTTTATTACCTCAAGAGTGGCTTCCATCTTCAACCCTTCCCATGAGTTTTTTGAACTTGGTGGGAACTAAAGCCTACTCAAACTAGCTTGTGTACACCTCATAGTTAATCAAGTAATTGTACTGATTTTAATAATAATATACAATGTAAAATAATAAAGTGCAAGGATTTTAACCATGATATAATAAAAAATGATTTAGTATAATCAAGACTTTAAGTGGGAAACTTAAAAACAATTTTACTAAATTAATTGAAAGAATGAATTATAAATGGAAAGAATGAAATAAATTCAACTATGTAGGAGTCATGGATTGATGGAGTAATTTTATTGATTCCAAAAATGATATAATTCAAAAAAAATAAGGTGTATTGACTTTAGTGATAATAAGTTAAAAATGATTTAGAACAATGAATTAGCCACATTGATTTCAATAATGACATAATGCAAAACAACATGGTGCATTTATTTATGTGAAGATCAACGAAAATATGATTTAAAATATTCAATTAGTTGCATTCATTTAGCAAAGATATAATGCAAAATAATAGAATGCATAATTCTAATGATAATATGATGAAAAATGGTTAAGTCAAATTGAAAAAACAATACCAAGAAAAATTGTGACATTGTTTGTGTTGTGAAGTATTATGTAAAGTATGTGATCCAAGGTTCAAATCCCCTCAATTTAGCTTGTGAGTGATGGTCAGGGTCGGTAAAAAAAAACTCCTAGAGGTTATAGTGGTCACGGTCAGGGTACTCCTAGAGGTTATAGTGGTCACGGTTAGGGTACTCCTAGAGGTTATAGTGGTCACGATCAGGGTCCGTGGGTACTCCTAGAGGTTATAGTGGTCACGGTCAGGGTACTCCTAAAGTTTATAGTGGTCACAGTCAGGGTCGATAAAAAAAACACCTAGAGGGATCAGGGTTGATGGCAGTTGGAATCAACACCATGCTAAACAAGTATGATCCTATCTCCATTTGTAAAAAAAACTCCTAGAGGTTATAGTGGTCACACCTAGAGGTCAGGGTGGCTGTAAAAAAAAACATCTAGAGGTTTTTGTTAAAAAAAAAAACTCCTAGAGGTTATAATGGTCAAAACTCCTAGAGGTTATAGTGGTCATGGTCAGGGTTGATGGCTGTAAGAAAAAACCCCTAGAGGTTATAGTGGTCACACCTAGAGGTTAGGGTGGCTATAAAAAAAACACTCGAGGTTTATGTAAAAAAAAAAACTCCTAGAGGTTATAGTGGTCACAGTCAGGGTCGATGGCTGTAGACAAAAACACCTTATAGTGGTCACACCTAGAGGTCAGGGTAGCTGTGAAAAAAAAACACCTAGAGGTTATAGTGGTCACACCTAGAGGTTATAGTTCTCACGGTCCGGGTCCATGACTCAACACCATGTCAAGAAAGTATGATCCTATATTATTTTAGAATTCCTTTACTAAAAATAAATAAAAAGAAAACAAACAAACACTAAGATAATAAAGGTTATAGTGGTCACGATGGCGGTTGGACTCAACACCATGTCAAGAAATTATGATCCTATCTTAGTTTAGAATTCCATTAGTAAAAAAAAATGAAAAGAAAACAAACAAACCCTAAAATAGTAGTTATTAGGTGAAAAAATTTCGATGATATGCAGAATTGTTGAGCCTAGAGGCTCATTCAACGATGGACTCATTTTACAATCCAATGTGAAAGCACCATGTCAATAAAGTATGATCCTATTTTAGTTTAGAATTCCATTAGCAAAAAAAAATAAAAATAAAACAAACAAACCCTAAGATAGTAGTTATTAGGTGAACAATTTTCGATGATATGCAGAATTGTTGAGCCTAGAGGCTCATTGAACGATGGGCTCATTCTACAATCTAGTGTGAAAGCACCATGTCAAGAAAGTGTGATCCTATCTTAGTTTAGAATTCCATTAGTAAAAAAAATAAAAATAAAACAAGCAAAACCTAAGATAGTAGTTATTAGGTGAAAGAATTTTGATGAAATGCAGAATTGTTGAGCCTAGAGGCTCATTCAACGATGGGCTCATCCTACATTCCAGTGTGAAAACGATGTGTAAGTATATCTGTGTTCGATTTGGAGTTCACACATGTCCCTTTTAAAATAAAAATAAAATATTCTCTAAATAGAAAAGACATGTCACCTATAATGAAAAAGAAAAAGAATATGTTATTCATGTTTAGTTAGTTGTTCATATAACCTAATATAATTTCATGTAAAGTAATTAGAGGTAAAAGAAATATACGAATAAGATGTCTAAACCTTATATTTTTCAAAAATATATTAACACATTATTTAAATGAATTATTTAAAGATCTATGTTAACTAGCTTATGTGAATATCTACTTCATATATAGAAAAAAATGTTAAAAGAAAATATTTTATTGTATATAATAAAATATCCATGATTATGAATAAAATATTTTAATATGAATTAATGTTTACTTATACTTCAAAAAATGTAGCTTTCAAGAATAAAATTTAAACAATGAAATATTACATATTGATTTTTTACACTCTATAATAAGTTTTCACTTGAAGAAATTTGATCCCTCTAAACTCATGTTAGATACGTGCTTAAAATGAATCTATGTTGATTAATATTATAAAGAAAAAAAAAACATAATATGACATTTTGGAAATATTCTTTAAATTATAGATGATACTTAGTAAATTTTAGTGAATCAAATTTGTATAAAACATATGCATATATAATGATAATCATTCAAAATTTTAGTGTGATATCTTGTCATTAAAATCAACATAAATACCTATCAATTCTAAAATTATTAAATATGTAATGTCTCCGTCCTAAAAAAAAAAATTATTCCCCAACGAATTACATGATGAGTCTATATTTTTACCCAGCTGGCCTATCGTACACCAACTATGGGGTTACCGCAACTCTAGGGATCCCAATCACTACAGTTGTAAAGTCATTTATTAATGCATTTAATACTCAGGGTGCTGGATTTTGGTTATGAGCCACACTGCTAAATTTCATATTAAGTTTGATATGAGGTTGCTTACCTGATTATTTGCCACCTGTGCTGTCGTATACATGGCCTGGTGGACCGTCTGGCCACACCAGCCCCGCTCGGGATCCTCACCCAGATCGACGGTGCTGTATACTCCTTCAAGATCCAACGGTGGCCACTATTCCAGGTCTTGCCACAACTCTCGCTGTGAAGAGTTTACTTTCATTTGTTCTGGCAATTTCTCTAACGAGGTTTACTTTGGTGCGATCTTTGTTCTCCACAGTGTTGTTTGGTAACTTAGCATGGGTCCCCTTGTCATGGCCTGTCAGTGTGTCGAAAACATTTACAGGTGAGCTATATTATTTTCTTCCAACTGGTTTTATACTCTTTCTTTTTCCTTGATATAATGTGTCTGGAGGCGTTCCAAACTCTGCCAGGTGACCTAATCAGTTTTTCTTTATTTGGGTGAATGAATTGCTACGTAGGATGAGGGCTTATGGAGTTGGCTCGACCTGCCTGGGAAAGGTGTCTACAAACCCACAACAGAGGGGTTTCTCCCATTTCAGGTAAGAGCTGAACCTTAGTCAATGGGAACCCTTAAGGCGTGGCCTGTTCTTTTTACTTTCTACAGTCGAGATCCATCATTCCAGAAAAGGATTGACTCCTTTACTGTTAATGGTTTCTTTTTTTTTTTTCCAAATATGGGCAACTATGAGTACGATGTAATTACCTACTGTAGATTAAGCCAGAGCTTACTTCTGCTCGTAAATTATGTAAATTTATTTCCTCTCCGCACCTTGGTGACAATGAGGGTTTTATGAATTGTATAGTTTATTTAATCTGCCCTTTTGGTATGGCCCTATGGTGAGTGATTTTAAGTAATATGTGCTTAGAGTTGTTTCCAGAATTTTGGGCTAATTTATATGTATATGTCGTGCTTAGAATTATTCCCAGAATTTTTCTAATTTATATGTATATGCCTAGTTTCGGATTTAGCGTCCTCTGTTACGTAATCAAGAACTGGTGCAATGAATTACCTGGTTTCTATGCTTGTTCTAATGTACACAACATATTCTATTTGTTTATACTTTTCAATGGATTGTTTGTATTATGAAGGGTTTCAAATTCTCGTGTCGGTTATGAGGCCTCAGCCCACTCGAACTCTTGTTCACTGCTGGCAGTCTATAAGCCTGTTGCGTATCTTTACCCTACAACATGCTAGTTTTCTTTCTTACTGTTCCCTTTATATTCGCGGGTTTGCTACCTAGTATTGAGTAATCTGGAAACCCGCGGTTTCTATGCCTCTCTAAGAGCTTGTACCACAACCACAGCTACAGGTTCCACCGCCAGGAGGATTAATCTCCTTGGATGGTTGGTTTTCTTTTTGGCTGCAGGGTTCGACTACTGAGTCCTCCACCCTTAGGGACTACTGGCTTCAAGGGAGTTCGAACCCTTACCCTGAGCCTGCACTACCCTCTGTATTGTTATTTACTTTCACACAAATCATTTCTTCCGCTTGTGAACTGTATTCATGCATTCCACAAAATTCTTATACAGGTATAAAATAATGGTCCCACAGAGCCACTGCACATGTCTATACTATTTCCAGAAGAATTTCCCGGTGACGCTAGCCCTGAGAGTGCAGTTACCTCTCGATAGCCTGTCTGTCTTCCGAGGCATGCTGAGACTATAGCAACCCGTCATCCCTTTCCTCCAAGATCCATAATACCAACTACATGGGACCTTTACAAATTTGCGTTAGTTCACTAATTTCTCTAAATCCAAGTCTATCTACACTTAGCTCAGTTCTTGATTGTTTAAAATTCTTTGTGAATTCTCTGGCGGCTATCCGCCCTTTGTAATCCTACCAAGGTTTTTCCTATTTCTTGGTTTTAACTGCCTTTAGGTTCTACTCTTTGAAATTATATTCTTTAAATTATAATCTTTCCAATAGTAAAACATTTGACTACTTCCCCCGATTACAGTTAAACTGGAAGGCTGCCCGACCTTCCTACGGACGACCCCTTTCTTATTAATTGAAGGAGCTATAAAATTACAGACAATAAGTAAATCTTTTCCATAGTTTTGAGTTTAAGTCACGTACCTGAGTAGCCGTTTGTAGATCTCTCCTTCTCTCTGTTTCTTGTTCTGATCATCACTGCTTTCTGCAGCTAGTCTTCCACCCATCCTTGAAACCGTCCTACAAGACCAATTTCCCCCCTAGCTGGCTCAAAGACTACCATCTTTGCTAGTTGCATGCGCTCTGCGCCCTTACCATCTGATCCTCACCAGACTTGGTAAGACTCTGACCCTTTTCCTACTGTTTGTCCTCTACAGCATAGCCCCCGTCTTTTCCTTTTTCCTCCCTTTTTCCCAAACCATTCCACGGTTGGGGGAAAGAAAAGAAACGGTTAGGGTTGCAACTGTTTTTTTTTTGTTAATCCAAGTCTTAACCAACTCTGCCACTATGTGACATGATATCCTTGTCATTTAAATTTCCATTTACTAAAAAAAAATATAAGTTTATACACAGATAATGTTCTTGTTTTTTGACTACGATAAAAAGAATATTTACAATAATCTGGGGATATGACATCTCCCCCTCCTGAAGTTAGACATCGTCCCGATGTCTTCTGGTTATAAACAGCCCTGGGTAAGCTTGCTTCATGAGTTCCTCATCTTCCCAAGTGGCCTCATCAGGCCCAAAGTGCTGCCACTGCACTTTAACTTGGGTAATATCCCGCTTCCGCAGTGTGACTTCTCTCCGATCTAGAATGCTCAGCGGTTCGACTCGGATTTCTCCTTCCAGTTCTACCTGCAATATGCAACACCCTGAGTCAATTTTCCTTTAAGAGAAAACATTTTTTATTGATTTACCAGAGAAATTCTTACCTGAATATCCTGCCAATTAATCACATGTTTAGGGTCATAAACATATTTCTTTAGCACAGAAACATGGAAGACATTGTGGACTCGTATATGGCTAGGCAGAGCAAGTTGGTAAGCCACCGGCCCAACCCTTGCTAAAATCTGGAAGGGTCCACAATATTGAGGTGCCAACTTAGCGCACACTAAATGCGAGGCAAGCCTGGTGGGTGGATTTCTTAAGTGCCTTTGATTTTGAGATCAAGCATCTGAAGGGGAAGGAGAACCGGGTGGCAGATGCTTTGAGTCGAAAATGTCACCACATTTTCAGGGCGTGAATCATAGCTGCCAACTCTAGATCGTAAGCAGAATATTTCTGCTCATGTTCTTTTAACTTCCTTGATTCGTAGGCTATCACTTTGCCTTCTTGCATTAGCACACCTCCCAATCCTTCTTTGCTAGCGTCAGTACACACTACGTACTCTTTACTGGGATCGGCTATGCTTAGAATAGGTGCGGTGGTGAGTAAATATTTGAGTTGTTCAAAACTTCTTTGGCATTCAGGAGTCCACCGGAAAGTTCTTCCCTTCTTTTGCAAGGATGTGATTGGGTAAGCCACTTTTGAGAATCCCTCTACAAATCACCTATAGTAGCCTGCCAAGCCCATAAATGATCGGATGTCTGCCACATCCTTGGGTACTAGCCATTCCATAATGGTTCTTATCTTTTCCGGATCCACAGCGATTCCATCCTTAGTGATGATATGGCCCAAGTACTGTATCTGCTCCTTGAAAAATTCGCATTTACTAAACTTAGCGTACAACTGGTGCTCTCGGAGAGTTTGCAATACTATCCTGAGATGCTCCTGATGCTCTTCCATAGTCCGAGAGTAAATCAATATATCGTCAATAAAGATCAGCACAAATTTATCCAAGTATCGGTGAAACACACTGTTCATCATGCACATAAAGGTGGCAAGAGCGTTGGTCAACCCGAAGGGTAACACCATAAACTCATAGTGGCCATATCGCATTCTGAAAGCTGTCTTAGCTATGTCTTCCTCTCTAATCCGGATTTGGTGATACCCTGACCGTAAATCAATTTTCGAGAAAACTGTTGCTCCTCTTACTTGGTCGAACAGTTCATCAATGCGAGGTAGGGGGTACTTGTTTTTAATTGTCAATTTGTTTAATTGGTGGTAGTCCATACACATTCGGAGGATCCCGTCATTTTTCTTAACGAACAGCACTGGGGCTCCCCAAGGAGACACACTGGGGCGTATGTACTTTTTATCTAGCAGTTCCTGTAACTGCATTCTCAACTCTGTCAATTCTGGCACACTCATTCTGTAGGGTGCTCGTGAGACTGGGGCTGCTCCTGGTACCAACTCAATGGTAAAATCTATATCTCTTTTAGGTGGCAGCCCAGGAATCTCTTCCGGAAACACATCGGCAAATTCTTGTATCACTGGAATATTCTCCAATGTGGTTGTTTTATTCTTTGAATTGGCATACCCCACTTGAATGGCGTAAATCTGACATCCTTTTCTGATGCATTTGGCTAGCTGTGAGGCAGTTATGGGCCGAATCTGTACTGGCCGCTTAATCCCCTGCATCTCTTGTTTTATTCCAAGCTCATCTTTATAGCTGATAGTCTTGGTTTTACAATTAATTATGGACCAGTGTGTTTCTAACCAGTCCATACCAATCAATATGTCGTACGAGCCAAGGGGAAGCACATTTAAATCAGCTGTTACTGATTGTCCTGCTATTTTTAATGGGCAGTTTTTGACCTTAGCCATTACCCATCTTTTTGCCCCTGTTGCCAACTGAACTAGCCAGGGGTCCCTAAACTTAACAGGCTGCAACTTATAGAGCTCCACAATTCTAGGACTAATATAACTTAAGGTTGCACCAGGGTCAATTAAAATAGTTACAGCAAGGTCTAAGAGTTTACCTTCAAATTCCACCATGGTCGGCTGGTACTCCGCCTAGCGATCCTCCAGAGTGGCATTAATCTTTGGCAGACTCCGTCCTACATCACCAACGGTAGAGGCTTCATAAACCTGGGAGACCTATTCAGCCCCTTTTCGCTGAGGGCAGTTTTTTACATAATGGGGGCCACCACAGCCCCAACATTGCACCGGGGGCCTTGCTGTCCCTTCATTGTCTGTTTTCCCGAGTTGGTCATTAACTCTGGACTCGTTGAGAGGCTTTGATCGGAGTGGATTTTTTTGAGAGTTTCTGCTGATCTGCCCTTTAGTGAATCCTTTGTTACCTCCACCACGGTTTCCTTTAGTACCACCAGCCAGCTTGCTGCTTCTCTTATCAACCCATTTCTTACCCAGGGGCTCTCCCTTCTGCTTGCCCTACTGATAACAGATTCGGGCTTTTCGTATTGCTTCATCCATCGTCTTTGGATTGTCAAATTCAATCCTTTCTCTCATACTTGCGGGTAGGCTACTGACAAACCTTTGCACTTTAGCCTTCTCTTCCCGAATATAGGGCACATAGCGGAGTAAGGAAGTAAAACGAGTAATAAACTCGTCCATCGTTTGCTGCCCCAACCGCAGGTCATGAAATTCCCTTGCCTTCTCATCATAGAAGCACTCAGTCAGGTACCTTTCCTTAAAGTATCGCTGGAATTTCTCCCAAGTGACAATCTGTTCGCTTACCCCTTTCACCATCTTAACTTCCTCCCACCACAAGGTGGCCTTCCCCTGTAGTTGGAAAATGGCCAGCCGTGCTTTGAGGTTGTGATCGTATTCATACAGCTGGAAGTATTTGTTCATATTAATTAACCAGGCTTCAGCTGCTTCCTCTTGTTCACCATCAAAGTGTGGTGGTTTGATCTTACGAAACTCCCCTTGCAACTCGATCCACTGCCTTTTGGACGTCTGCTGTTCTGAGGCATTATCTGAGCGTTCCTCCTCCCGCCCTTCTGATTCCTCAGGTCCTGTGGGGTGATTCTGTTCTCCTGACATCCTTTGTTGCTCAGAGCTGGGATTCAATGGCTGCTGGTTCTGTCTGTCAGACAGGCTTTTGATAATCCTCTCCTGCTCCATAGTTAACCTTGCATTATCTTCCCGTAATCAAGCCATTTCATTCTTCAGCTCTTGTACCATTTCCAGAATTGCCTGATTGGTATTGCGTGCTTCCTCGCCCAGCTGTACCCATAATTTGGGATTGTTCCCAGGACCCATTGTAGGTCCCTGACCTGCCACAAACCTGTGTGACGCACTGTCTGTTCTCCTCATACTGCCAATCTTCTGTTGCCCTATGCTTACCACAAACAAGCAACAGCAGACGATTACCACATTAGCTGTTCCTTTTTACTCATTAGAGATAAAAATAAATTGCAATATACAGTCTATTGACTGTTTTATTTTTTTCCAATGCCCAGAGGCCATAGTTTTTCAACTTAGCTCTGATACCATTTGTGATGTCTTCGTCCTAAAAAAAAAAAATATTCCCCAATGAATTACATGATGAGTCTATATTTTTACCCAGTTGGCCTATCATACACCAACTATGGGGTTTATTGCAACTCTAAGATCCCAATCACTATAGTTGTAAAGTCATTTATTAATGCATTTAATACTCAGGGCGCTGGTTTTCGATTACGAGCCACACTACTAAATTTCATATTAAGTTTGATATGAGGTTGATTATCTGATTATTTGCCACCTGTGCTACCATATACATGGTTTGGTGGACCGTCCGGCCACCCCAACCCTGCTCGGGATTCTCACCTAGATCGACGGTGTTGTATACTCCTTCAAGATCCAACAGTGGCCACTATTCTAGGTCTTGCCACAACTCCCGCTGCGAAGAGTTTACTTTCATTTGTTTTGGCAATTTCTCTAGCGAGGTTTACTCTGGTGCAATCTTTGTTCTCCACAGTGTTGTTTGGTAACTCAACATAGGTCCCCTTGTCATGGCCTGGTAGTGCGCCGAAAAAATTTACAGGTGAGCTATATTATTTTCTTCCAACTAGTTTTATACTCTTTCTTTTTCCTTGATATAATGTGTCTGGAGGCGTTCCAAACTCTGCTGGGTGACCTAATCAGTTTTTCTTTATTTGGGTGAATGAATTTCTACGCAGGATGAGGGCTTCTGGAGTTGGCTCGACCTGCCTGGGAAAGGTGTCTACAAACCCACAACAGAGGGGTTTCTCCTATTTTGGGTAAGAGCTTCCTCAGTCGATGGGAACCCTTAAGGCATGGCCTGTTCTTTTTACTTTCTGCAGTCGAGATCCATCATTCCAGAAAAGGATTGACTCCTTTATTGTTAATGGTTTCTTTTTTTTTTCCAAATATGGGAAACTATGAGTACGATGTAATTACCTACTGTAGATTAAGCTAGAGCTTACTTCTGCTCGTAAATTATGTAAATTTATTTCCTCTCCGCACCTCGGTGACAATGAGAGTTTTATGAATTGTACAGTTTATTTATTCTGCCCTTTTGGTATGGCCCTATGGTTAGTGATTTTAAGTAATATGTGCTTAGACTTGTTTCTAGAATTTTTGGCTAATTTATATGTATATGCCGTGCTTAGAATTATTCCCATAATTTTGCTAATTTATATGTATATGCCCAGTTTCGGATTTAGCGTCCTCTATTACGCAATCAGGAACTGGTGTGATGAATTACCTAGTTTCTATGCTTGTTCTAACGTACACAGCATATTCTAATTGTTTATACTTTTCAATGGATTGTTTATATTATGAAGGGTTTCAAATTCTCGTGTTGGTTATGAGGTCTCGGCCCACTCGAACTCTTGTTTACTGTTGGCAGTCTGTATGCCTGTTGCGTATCTTTACCCTACAACATGCTACTTTTCTTTCTTACTGTTCCCTTTATATTCGCAGGTCTACTACCTAGTATTGAGTAATCTGGCAACCCGCGGTTTCTATGCCTCTTTGAGAGCTTGTGCCACAACCACGGCTACAGGTTCCACCGCTAGGAGGGTTAATCTCCTTGGATGGTTGGTTTTCTTTTTGGCTGCAGGGTTTGACTGCTGAGTCCTCCACCCTCGGGAACTACTGGCTTCAAGGGAGTTCAAACCCTTACCTTGAGCCTGCACTATCCTCTGTATTGTTATTTACTTCCACACGAATCATTTCTTCTACTTGTGAACTGTATTCATGCATTCCAATGAATTCTTATACAGGTATAAAATAATGGTCCCACAGAGCCACTGCACTTGTCTATATTGTTTCCAGAAGAATTTCCCGGTTACGCTAGCCCTGAGAGTGCAGTTACCTTTTAATAGCCTGTCTGTCTTCCCAGGCATGCCGAGACTATAGCAATCCATCATCCCTTTCCTCCAAGATCCATAATACCAACTACACGGGACCTTTACAAATTTGCGTTAGTTCACTGATTTCTCTAAATCCAAGTCTGTCTACACTTAGCTCAGTTCTTGATTGTTTAAAATTCTTTGTGCATTCTCTGGCGGCTATCCGCCCTTCGTAATCCTACCAAGGTTTTTCCTATTTCTTGGTTTTTACTGCCTTTAGGTTCTACTCTTTGAAATTATATTCTTTAAATTATAATCTTTACAATAGTAAAACATTTGACTACTTCCCCCCAATTACAGTTAAAGTGGAAGGCTGCCCGACCTTCCTACCGACGACCCCTTTCTTATTAATTGAAGGAGCTATAAAATTACAGACAATAAGTAAATCTTTTCCATAGTTTTGAGTTTAAGTCGCGTACCTGAGTAGCCATTTGTAGAGCTCTCCTTCTCTCTGTTTCTGGTTCTGATCACCACTGCTTTCTGCAGCTAGTCTTCCACCCGTCCTTGAAACCGTCCTACAAGACCAGTTTCCCCCCTAGCTAGCTCTATAAAAAGAGCTAAGCTCTAAGTAGTTTTAGAGTCAAAGATAAGAGTCAGATAGTAATAGCTCTGAAGTAGTAAGTCTAAGTTTTAGGTCGTAGAGTAGGTAGGGGGTCTGTAGCTGAGTGCGCAGAGGCCTAGGGTGGAAGTCCACATCTGAGTGTGGGGACCCCTACAGATGTGTGCATAGGGCGAATAGAGTCTGTAATTACTTGAAAATATCAATAAGGAGAATTATTCTACAATTTTGTGTCTTTGTTTTCGGTTGCTACATCTTGACATGTTATGTGTGAATTTCAATTATAATACTTATATGATGGGCGAATATATGTAATTACATTGGTTAAGTGAGTGCAAGTAAGAACATCTATTTACGCAGTTCTAACTATGATTTTCTAATAAGATAAGCAAGATACTTAAACTAGATTAGGAATTTGCATGGTACACTGCCATAGCAGCGCAAAAGCACCTGAGCCGCAAGTCAGAGCTGCACGAAGGTCAATCGTACCCTTTCGCAGAGGTACTGAAGGGCGGAATAAAGGGCTAGTATGGGGAGCCCTAGAGGCAATTGAACTGCGTGAAGGCAGGAATAGAAGGAATAAGCTGACATCGCAACCATCTTAGGGTGCAGAAACTTGGTTCCAGCATCCTCCCATACTACTTCGGGTGAGACTTCGGTCCACGCTCCATAGGCTGATGCCAAAAGAGCCAATAGTGTAGGGATTTGTTTGGCTAACTAACGTTGAACTTGGGTCAAGCCCCCATAAGCCAAAAAATGGTTCTGTTACCGGGATAGGAATCTGCAATAATAGATGTGTGATGTCGTATCACTGGAATCCAACTAAGAAAGAGATCGAAGACTAGTTGGATAAGAAGATCCACGAATTTGCGATGCAGAAGAACAAAAACCTGTGACTGACAAAGGAATAGTGGCTAGACAGGTACCTATATACAGAGATCCATGAGATCTTCTTCTGCTCCTTTCCGGTTAAGCTATACGAGTGGTTCACGAAGCTAGTAGATAGCCAAGGAAGCTGGAAACTTGATGGTCCTATTGTCTAGACCCTGGAGCTAATATAGAAATTGGAGACATCTAAGGACAAGATCACCTATGCTGTCGATCATTGGCTGAATTGCGTCATAGGAGGATTTGTAACTAAATTCGCAGTCGATACCTCAGTCAGCTACAGCGAAGTGGAGCAATGCTTTTTCAAAGGACTATGAGGTAAGTACATAAAATCTTTGAATACATGGATTAAAATGTTATTGTGTGAAAAGCAAGTTATGCAGCTACCTTGATGTTCAGGGCTAGGCGAAGCAGAAAAACTTACAGGAACGAAGGGAAAAGGGTCTTGAATATAGTCCAATGATTTCACCTCCGCGAGGTGATGAAGAAGGAGTGGTGCAGGCTTCTCCATGAATTGCTATTCAGTTAATAAGACAAGGATTCCCACGACTACCACCTCCACCCACGCCATCTCCAACTTCACCACCATCACCTACGGCTTCATCCGTACCACCTCTGCCTCCATAGCGGTTCAGTATGGAAAACTCAGTAAAGTTGCATTTTTTCAAAGGCTTGGGAAATGAGGACCCAGACCAATTCTAGTTCATTGTGAAAGCTGTATGGGAAGCTCAGGGCGTTACAGATGATGACATGAATAAGCCGACATTGGTTAGTGCTCTGCAGGATCGCGCACTAACCTGGTATATCAAGTACTCTAATGATAACCCGAATGCTGCAGTGGTAGACATCCAGACCACGCTGAACAAAGAATTCAGTAGGCCTAAATCTGAGGCATAGTCTATTGTGGGGTTCAAGGAAATCGCGATGAAACCAGGAAAGACACCTTTGGAATTAGATTAGAGATTGAAGTACAAAATCTATAAAGCTAACATGAAATTGACAAACTGGCAACATCACGAGTGGTTTGTGGCTTCACTATTGCCACACCTAAGGGTTGCGTTGTCGCAGAAGAAGATAACAACTCAAGAAGAGGCCTTAGAGATTGCCATGAGACTACATGAAACGCTGATGCAAGATCCAAATCTGGGGGTTCAATAGATCCATATGCAGTTAAAAAACCTTTTCCTAGAGATACAAAGTTTGAAGCAAGATAGAACAGTTTGACCAGAGGCATGCAAAGAGGTATGGTGCCTGAAAATCAAGGATCAGGGCCATGACAAAGACCATTTCCCAATCTTTGTGAACTATATTGCAGGAGGAGGACTGATACCTTTGAGGCCAAAAGTTCAAGCATGACCAAGCACGGGGCCTGCATTATGGTGTGCTATATGTCAGGTAGCAGGAAAACATGCCACAGATAACTATCATTTGCTACAGAAGTTTGTACAAACACCACAACAATTGTTCTACAACTTCTGTAGGTCGGTAGGACATGATGAGCATAATTGCAGAAGTTATGAATTGATGATAGATAGAACTCCCACCTATAGGGTTCAGGAAGAAACACGGCCACCTGATGAGAGTGTGGTGATGGTGCGGATAGGCTTTCAGGGGCATGGATGAGGTCGAGGTGGAGGAGGACCTAGCAGAGGTCGGGGACAGTTGATATACTACAATTGGGGAGGAGCAGGACATTATGCCAGTGATTTCACTAACCCAGCACATCCGTTGTACAAGTATTGCACTCTGTTTGATCATGAAACAAAATACTCTCCTACGCTGATAGCAAGGATATGTGGCAAAGGGGCACTACCACCTTCGCCGACTCAAAACCTACAGATGATGAGGTCTAAGCCATGTGAAGAGAGTCCAAACGTGAATATAGTGCTCCAAAGTGGAATTGCAATAGGAGATGACAAGGGGAAACAACCCAAAGAAAGTACATGGGTTTGCAAAGCTCCAATGAAGGAGGTTGAGTTCGATTTAGAGTGTGCATGTGAAACCTTCATGGAAGCGAAGAAGAGCTTTGCTGAGGCCTCCACCTTAGGGAGCAAGGATAAGCTTGATCACGAGATGGACCCTTATATGCTTACAACCTTCCTGGAGACCTGTATGAAGTTACTACGTGATAGCAAGGCTGTGAAGGTGCTACAGGAGCTTATAAACAGATGCACCGGAAACACTCTGGGTGAGCCGCATGTCGTACGAAAGATTGGTCAGCATAAAACAAGGACGCAACGGGAGATGAGACTGACCACGGAGATAGGAGAATATAAGATGGATAAGATTATTTTGGACCTGCGGTTAGATGCAAACATCCTACCGAAGCAGATTTGGGAATGGATGGGGAGACCCATGCTACAGTGTTCTCTGATTGAGCTAAGGATGACGAACCAGTAGAAGATCATCCCCATGGGGTGGCTACAAGGGGTGACTGTAGATATTGAAGGTGTGAGCGCTTTGGCTAACTTCGAAGTAATAGAAATTATGGATGATAGCAACCCCTATCCTACGCTCCTGGGTATTGATTGAGCTACTGATATGAACGGGGTAATCAACTTAAAGAAGTGAAAGATGATATTTGAGAAGAAATCGCTACGCGTAATAGTACCCATAGATCTTGTTGAAGGATCGCACTATACTGAATGAGTCCACGATTATGAGAGCAACGACGATCTGGACTATATCTATAAGATAATAGCGCGAGACCAAGATTGGGTGAATCCCATTGCGGATGGACAAATTACATGGGATCATGAGAGTTCCTGCCCTCAAACTCTGATGAAGAATTAGAGCATTGGCAGAATAGGTTACATGAAGTAACCACATTAAGCTGTAACATGATGACCCGGTCGATATGCTATGTGTCATCGGAGGTAAGAAATCTACCTACTAATGATGTCCTAAACAATGTAGATGTATTTTTGGATGCATTTGAGAGGGAGGTACCAAAAAAGCAGCGCTTCCAAGAATTGGACTGGGCACTACATGCTATGCCCACAAGGTGGTGGGGTATGCATAAGGGAAGCTTTGATGGTTGGAGAGAATGTAGGAGGATGATGAGAACACACTTTGGGAAGCCAAAGGTATGAATGATAGACAAGTATGATGGGCAGGATGACCCATGTGCGCACTTGGCCAAATGGGCTTAGGCTTATGGAGAGAAGCCCCAACGTTAATGGGTGCACTTGTTCTGTCACACCCTGGACATCATCCTGATGAATTAGTACTTAGAAATAGAGCTTTGCCATGGTATAGGTGAATGGGATATTCTACACGAAGGATTCATAATGACATTTAGTTTTGAAGACAGGTTTGACTATATTGATGAGGTGCTACAAGAGGTGAAAGCAAGAATCTTTAGGATACCGTAGGATCCTTTAGATGTGATTCAACCTGAGTGGGCTACTCAGCTAAGTCATGCACTGGAATGCTATAACATAACTGCTAAAGAAGAGGATGACGATCCATGAAATATTAACATCCCTGAAACGGAAGGCCACCGTGAGGTTAAAGGACCGTGGATTGAGAATCTTGATATAACCGCACTGCTAAAAATGAAGCAAGTAAACATTGGTATGGAGGTAAAGCCCAAATTTTTGAAGATTGGAGACTACTGGGATGACATGAAGATGGATAAGATCCTTGAATTTCTCCACGAATGCCAGGATTTATTCCCTACCATGCTTATGGATCTAAAAGGGATAATCAGAGACTTAGGTGTTATGAAGATCACATTGAAACTCAAGGTGAAGCCGGTTAAGAAAAGACCTTACCATCTCAATCCAAAGTATAAAGAGAAGGTATACTTAGAGCTATACAATATGCTCACAGTAGACATCATTGAGCTTGTGGAAGAATCTAACTGGGTAAGCCCAATGGTGGTACATGAGAAGAAGCATAAGGATGAAATAAGGATATGTGTGGATCTCAGAAAGCTGAATGATGCTTGCGTACATGATCCTTTCCCAACGCCATTCACGGATGAAGTGTTGGACAATGTAGGTGGTCAAGAATCATATTCCTTCATTGATGGGTTCTCACAGTACCACCATATCAAAATCACACCGGAGGATAGGAGAAAGACGACCTTCATGACTGAGTGGGGGTGTTTACAGTACACTGTAATGCTCTGTGGATTGAAGAATGAACCTGTGATCTTCTCGCGCTTAGCTGTTGCGACTTTCAAGGAATTTATTGATAAGTTCTTAGAAGTATATTTTGATCACTGAACTGTGTTTGGTCTGGTGAAATGCCATGTCGCCAGTTTATGTCTAATGTTGGATACTTGTCGAACATACCAAATCATGCTCAATTTGAAGAAGTGTCTGTTTTGTGTTCCTTTTGGGACCCTGTCGGGTCATGTGGTTTGCAGACAAGGACTGATTGTAGATCCTGCTAAGATCATGGTGATACTGAACTTGGAAGTGTCGAGGAGTGTGAAACAGCTATGCACTACACTAGAACACATAGGATATTACAGAAAGTTCATCAAAGGCTATGCCCAGATCACCATGCCTATGGAGAATTTGTTGAAAAAGGATGTCATGTTCTGCTGGAATGAGGATTGTAAGAAGAGATTGGATGTATTGAAAGAAAATATGGTCACCACACCAATTCTAGTCTTCCCCGATTAGAAGAAGGAGTTTCATGTACATGTCGATGTGTCATGTATCGCGGTGGGAGCATTACTGGCACAGGCTGGTGAGGGAGACTTGGACCATCCTATCACGTTTGCAAGAAGAAGGTTATTCAAGGTAGAGGAGAACTATTCCACCATCGAGCGTGAAGAGTTAGCCATGGTATATGTGCTCCAGAAGTTTAGGCACTACTTGTTGGGTGGCCATTTTAAGATGTATACCGATCACTCTGTGCTAAAATACCTGGTCAATAAGCCTGTGTTGGGGGGGAGAATCTGCAGGTGGCTGTTACTGTTCAAGGAATATGATTTTAAAGTTATTGTGACGCTTGGATGACTGAACACAGGACCATACCATCTGTCATGCATTGAAATAGGGGAAGAGCCCACTAATTTGGATGAGGTATTACCTAATACGCAGCTATTTGCAGTTTGTGCCGTGGATGGTTATTTTGAGGATATAATACACTTCCTAATGGCAAGAACTACTCTGAAAGGATACACCATCTAGCAGAAGAAGGAATTAGTGGTGCACGTGACAAATTTCTCTATCATTGCTAGGGATCTGTACAAAATGGGGTATGATGAGATACTGTGACGTATGTACCCGAGTTTGAAAGAAGCAACATCCTCGTGGACACTCATGGGGGTGCCGCAGGAGGACGTTATGTAGAGAGAGTAACCATGCAAAAGATTCTATGTGTAGGGTTGTGGTGGCCAACCCGCCTTCAGGACTCAAAAGCGTATTGGAAGGCATGTGATGGGTTTCAAAGAACTGACAGGCCATTGCGGAGGGATGAGATGGTTTTAAATCCATAGATGACATTACAACCCTTTGATAAATGGGCGATATATTTTGTGGGATACATTTAGCTCCAAGAAAAGATGGGGGCGAGGTACATTATCATTGTGACAGAGTATTTTACTCGTTAGACAGAGGCACAACCTGTGGAGGATTGCACAAGCACGACAACTGCAAATTTCCTCTTTGAGTATGTACTGACGTGATTTGGCTATCCAAAGATCTTGATGAGTGATCACGATACACACTTTCTGAATGAGACAATTAGTGCACTAAAGGAGGAATTTTAGGTATATCACTTAAAGAGAACGCCCTATCACTCGCAGGCTAACGAGACGATGGAAGCATTAAATAAAGTGCTGGAGAACATGATGACCAAGGTTTGCAACAATCAACGAAGTGATTGGGACCTATGCATACCTGTAGTACTATGGTCTTATCGAACAACATGCAAGAAGTTGACTGGACAAACCCCCCTTAGGCTTCTCTATGGTGTTGAAGCAGTAATGCCTATGGAAAATATTGTGCCTAGTTTGCACATAGCGGCGCTCACAAGTATGATGGATCGCAGAGCCATAGAGGAAAGGCTCACAAAGTTGGATGAGCTTGAGGAAGAGATATTTCTAGCTGGATTTCACCAACAGGTCCAAAAGCAGTGTGAGAGAGCATGGCATGATCGACACATTAAGATGCACACCTTTAAGGTAAATGACTTGGTTTTGTTATATGACAGAAAGTTTGATAAATTTCTAGGGAAATTCAGAATGCATTGGTTAGGGCCCTATGTCATTAAGGAAATTACTGATGGAGGAGTGGTACAACTCATAAAATTTAATGGAGAACCCTTCTCAGGAAATGTGAATGGCAGTTGATTAAAGTCATACACCATTGGTCCGCCCATGTGACTAGATGTAGGCAACATAGTCTTATCACTCCAGGAAGCTGAAAGGAGGTGTGGAATATAAACTAACCTACCCAAGTTGGGGAGTTACACGATTGGAGGATAGCGTGAAGCAAGGAAGTGTCACAAGATTCGCAATAACACGAAGGGAGCTGCGCTACCCCAGGAAAAAACATGCAGGTTGGCTAGAAAGTAACCATTAAGGTCACTTTTCATGATTTAACAGTAGAAGTGCGACCAAATGGAGTAGGCAGCTGACATTTAAGACGAAATTTATGGCTCACATCCTTGAAAATCGAGCGCCAATCTGACATTAATGAACCAAATTTGAGGGGAATGGTCGGATTCGAATTCAAAATTCCATATAAATTGCAAGTGGTTGTCCAGCAAAAAACACTTGGCATTTTGAGAATTGATTTGTTGAGCTCTCAGGCTCCCACGAATCGAGAATTCTTTGAGGCTTTGAAAGAGACTCTAGCATTTGCAAACTTGCTAGAGACATCGCGAGCACTATTAGAAAGCACTATGGCACCACCCACAGAAGCTAGAGATACTGAAGTACAAGAGTTGGTGCCGAAAGTTGAGATGGAGGCAGAAGTAGCTACTCCAGAGGTCGCCGAAGTTCTAGCCAAAGTCCCCAAATCACCGAGGATGCTGAGACCCAAGCCGAACCTAACCAAAGATACCACCAAAGATAAAAAGGGCAAGCAGTCTGCCATACCAGTGTGTGCATCGCCAAGGAGAAACCCTCCAAAACCCACTGCATAGGAGAAAAGAAAGGCCATAAATCTGGAGCCGAAGGAGGAAGACATTGAAGACATGTCGATGGATGATGAGGATGTGGGAGTTGAAGTGGAGGAGGTTGAAACCTATGGTGTGAACCCTATTACTCAGTTCTCTGAGTATGTCCCTCTACGCAAGCACAAGACCAAGGTGCCAAAGGACATCGATGAGAGAAAGACCCCCTAGAAAACCCCTTTCCTGCCGGATGAGATTGTTTTTGACAAACTGTGCTTGGAACAAGTGCCACTACTAAAATTTAAGGATTGGGACTTGGATGATCAAGAAAAATTCCCACACCTAGCGACCAAGCAGTTGATGCACTGCATCACTGATATGGACATCAGAATGACCACATTGGACCCACGGAGGTGGCTCAGAGGAGTAGACAAGGCAGGGTTCCTCAACTTGCTTTGGGTGCCACACTACAACCGCACTCTAGTAATAGTATTGGTCATCAAGCAGCTGCTGTGCTTGGTGTATGATTGGTTTCTATGGCTAGAGGAGCCAATACTGATCACAGATAGATTGATTCACAGGATAATGCGATTGTCATATATAGGAGAGAATCAGGCCATGATATTTGGTGGAAAAGGTGGTGAGTAGGCCCTCGCGGAGTCTATGAAGGAAAAGTTTAAACTGGTGAAGAAGCCTCGTGGATATGCTATATCTAGCATCTGCAACCCTACTGTGAAGGTAGCCACGTAAATCCTAGCAGGGAAGGTGATGAGGAAGTGTCACGCTGATGAGGTGCTAGCACCTGTTGTCGCACTAGTAGCCCACTGCACTGAAGGAGTCCAGTTCAACTAGTCAGACTACCTTCGCGTAGAGTTCCTAGGGAACTTCCACAAAGCACAAGAGCTCAGCAAGACATTCCACTATGCGTGGCTCTTACTGTCAATTGTGCTGGTAGCATGGGAGCTACCAGAGGATAGCCAGTTCCCTTTAGTCATGCCAGACCTCCCAGAAGTAGCGAAGTATGCTTTGTTGTGGGCAACCAAGGATGCGCAATGAGTCAGGGACAACAAGATCTTCTGGATCTTGATGGAGATGAACATTTGCATGGCCATCAATTGCAAACTGTGATTGTTGGCTACAATGTATGCCACCTTTTAGGGCTACACAGAACTTAAAGCAGAATTCCATCATGTATCCATCAGGGTGTGGAAGGACCCTGTGCAGAAATGGTAAGACTTGCCTTGGAAAAATATGGCCTTGGAAAGACTTGCCTTATCTGGCAGCGGATGATGCCATTGATGCGGTACTTAATCAATGGCTGGCAGAGTGGCATGCTACAACAGACTTGGCAGTTGGAGGGAGCAAGTCTTCCACATAGAAAAAGAAAGAGGAGGCCAAGCTTAAGATGACACATCTGGTCGAAAAGAGGAAAAAGGAGGCCGCTAATAAGGGCCAAGCAGAGCGCGAGGCCATGTAGTAGACAATGAAGTAGACAGGTGGGACAGAGTGGGGCTTTCACAAAGGTGCACGGTCACCTTCACCTAAAATAGAGGAGGACACAAAACAGCATGTCACAAACCCTCAGGAGACATCTGCCTGCATCAAACGCCCAAGGGAGCAGGAGAAAGGAGGGTCTAGGAAGAAATCAAAGGTGACCAAGATAACACTAGACCCCATCACACTAACAGAGGGTGACTTGCATGATATCGGTGACATAGTGAGGGATGTCACTATAGAGGCCCTGCAACAATTTGAGCAGCAAGTGCAAATCATCTTTGGGGCTATCCAGACAGGGTTGCAGGAGCTACAGACCCTCATGTCATAGGTGGGCACGGTGTCTACCAGCCTAGCTATCGACACTTCAGAGGCTGTCGAGATGGTGCATGCAAAGGCCTCCAGTGCAATAGCACTACCTGATGGAGCTCTAACCACAGAAAATGAGGCTGAATTTCAGCGTCCTAAAGGGATTAGGGTTGAACTTGGTAGTGCTCCAGCGAGAAGTGCTCAACATGTTATAGGATGGAGTGATTGTAGAGCTAAGGGACTGTGAGCACCACGCCCTCGAGGTGATCAATGAAGATCTGATCAACAACGAATAGATGGCACTATAGTGAGATGTTGCCATCGTCGTTGAGACTGAGGTGACCAATTAGAGCAAGCACATTATGTAGGTCGTCGAGGAGGCATGTTGAATGGTCCCAAAGTTGGCCATTCCTGAGGAGGATCCAGTCGAGGTGCGCATTCGCAAGCTAGTCAAAGGGGTGCACGATACTCGTACTGAGATGTCACGGGTTCAGTTGGAGTTGAACCTACAAGTCATGGAGTTATAGTTGAAGGCCCAGCCTTAAACTCTGCCAGAATTGAAGGAGCATCAGGTGACCACTGTCACAGAAGCAGTAGCAGCGGTGGATAGTGCAGTAGCAGACAACACACAACCTTTTGAGTAGTCGTTTGAGGTCCTGACAAGCTTGCAGGAGGACCCTAATGTATAGCGACTAGAGACAAAAGTGTGCAAGCTACAACAGCACTATGATGAGGTTAAGGGCACAACACAAACCATCGCGGTGACACAAAGACTAGCGAAGCTGGAGGAGGCCAAGAAGCTGAAGGAACAGGTGGATGTGGTGCTACACAAGGAAGCAGTGCTGAAGGCAATACTAAAGCCCTGGCTGGATGAGGCTTACATAGTGACAGGGTTTATTGAAGCAAAGCTTGCGACTCTGCAAGCCACACAGCAAAAGCTCCAGGCCAATAGTTCAGGAATAGTGGCCGAGCAAATGGTTGAAGACATGAAGCAAGCGACCATACAATGCACAACTAAGGTTGCGGTCATCTAAGTTGAACTAGAAGGTCTTCGTGTAAAGTTCTCTGCACCTTCCGAGTGACTCGAGGGCGAGTCATGATGTTTGTGTTGGGGGCCTATTGGGAACGAGATCCCCCAAGGACAATTTTGGGGCTAAAATCCCATGTTTTGGTCAAATTTTGTAATAAACTCTTAAAGACTCCACATTTTGTGGTTTCGGAGCGCAAAGGTGTCATGGGTCATAAAGGGTTGTCGGCCCTTAGTTTTGTAAAGTAAAGCCGACTGTAAAAGATCTACCCATGGTCCGCAGACCATGGGATTATATAAAAAGAGCAAAGCTCTAAGTAGTTTTAGAGTTAGAGATAAGAGTCAGATAGTAATAGCTTTGAAGTAGCAAGTCTAAGTTTTAGGTCGTAGAGTAGTTATAGGCTCTGCAGCTGAGGGTGCGCAAACGCCTAGGGTGGAAGTCCACAGTTGAGTGCGCAGACCCCTACAGCTGTGTGCGCAGGGTAGGTAGAGTGTAATTAGTTGAAAATAGCCATAACGAGAAGTATTCTACAATTCTGTGTCTTTGTTTCCAGTTACTGCATCTTGACATGTTATGTATGAATTTCAATTATAATACTTATATCATGCGCGAATATATGTAATTATGTTGGTTAAGTGAACGCAAGTAATAACATCTATTTATGTGGTGCTAACTATGATTTTCTAATAAGATAAGTAAGACACTTAAACTAGATTGGGAATCTGCATGGTACGCTACCATATAAGCGCGAAAGAACCTGAGTTGCAAGTTAGGGTTGCACGAAGGTCAATCGTACCCTTTTGCGGAGGTACTGAAGGGTGGAACAAAGGGCTATTCTGGCGAGCCCTAGAGCTAAGTGACCTGCGTGAAGGCAGGAACAGAAGGAATAAACCGACATCACAACCATCTCAGGGTGTGAAAACTTGGTTCTAACATCCCCCATACTACTTTGGGTGAGACTTTGGTCCGCGCTCTACGGGATGATGCCAAAAGGGCCAGTGGTGTAGGGATTTGTTTGGCTAACTAACGCTGAACCTGGATCAGGCCCCCACAAGCCAACAACCCCCCAACAATTATTTTACAGTTTCTGTAAATTTGTAGGTCACGATGAGTGACATTGTCGAAGTTATGAATTAATGATGGATAGGACCCCTACCTAAAGAATGAAGGAAAACAATTGGCCTCAAGATCAGGGTGCAGGTGCAACACATGGAGGATTCCAAGGCCATGGAAGAGGAAGAGGAGGAGGGGCTCGCAGAGGTCGCAGAGAAGTTATTTTCTATAACTATGGCAAAGATGGACATTTTGCACATGACTGTTAGAACCCAACACATCCATATTGACAATATCAAAGATCGTTAAATCATGTGATAGAATATTTCCTGATACTTATAGAAAAGGTGCAAGAAAACAAGATGCAGACCCAAAAACCTACACAAAATATCTAGATGGTGAGGGTGGAGCCTCACAAAGAGGATCATAACATCAATATTGTAACGTGCAGTGGTATGGCCACAAGAGAAGATAAGGGAAAGCATCTAGAAACCAAAGGATGGGTGTGCAAGGCTAGGGAAAAGGAAGTCGCGTTTGACCTCTACTAAGCCAATGAAACTTTTATGGAAGCTAATAAAAACTTTGCTAAGCCTTCTATGTTGGGCACGGGATCCCCCAAAGGCAGTTTTGGCACTAAAAGCCCATATTTTGGTCAAATTTTCTAATCCAAATGAAAAGACTCCACATTTTGTTGTCGCAGAGCGTGTAGTTGTTAAAGAGTCATAGGGTTGTCTTCCCTTATTTTGAAAATGTAATATTGGCTGTAGAAGATCTACCCATGGTCTGTGGAACATGTGATTGTATAAATAGAGCTAAGCTCTAAGTAGTTAGAGACATTAAGAAATAAAAAGAAGATCGAACATGAATGAGAGATAGCTCTGAAGTAGAAGTCTAAGTATTGGGTCGTAGCATAGGTAGAGGCTCTGCAGCTGAGTGTGCAGAGACCTAAACGTCCGCAACTGAGTGCGCAGGGCGGGTCAAGTATGTAATTGTACAAAAGTATCAATAAAGAGAAGTACTCTACAATTTATGCATCCTTATTTCCTATTATGCATTTGGTTATGTTTGGGTATGAAGTTCACTTATAATGCTTATATGATGTGCGAATATATGTAATTGTGTTGGTTAAGTGAATGCAAGTAAGAACACTTGTTTACGCAAAGATAACTAAGATCTTTAATAAGACAAGTAAGATAATTAGCGTAGTTTGGGAAATACCACAGTTCGTTTCCCTAGCAGTGCGAAAGCATATCAACCCCGGGTTAGAGCTGTATGAAAGCCTATTGTGTTGTATTCTTTATATGACTAGCCTGGAGGATTAGAGTGGGGGTAGATCCCCCCCTTCATTGCACTGATTATGTAGCGGGGGGGGTCACAGGGGGTTTGAGTGGGGCGAGTAGCCCCCCTATATGGGGTCGAGGGCAATGCCCTAAGGAAATTTTTTTTGGACCCTATATTAGGTTGGGCAGACCTACCTATGGTTTTGTGCATGGGTTTCGCACATGGTTTTGGACGTGATGGTTTTTGGTCCATTGTTTTGGACACGATGGTTTTCGGTCCATGGTATTCGATGCTTCGGCATGTATAAATATGTATTGTAACATTGAAAGGAAAATAATGAAAACTCAATCTGGTAGTCCCAGTTTTGGGATCCAGGGGAAAATCTTTGTTTATATGTGTTTTATGTGTTGTTATCTCGCATTGTTTATTTTCTGTTCTTAGAATTCATAAGCAGGTAATTTCTGTATGGAATTGAAACCTACGAATTGTATCTTGTCATGAAGGTACTAAAGGGTCGAACAGAGGGCTAAGAAACTTGCATGCAGGAAGGTATAGGCAGGATAAACCAACATCATAACCATCTCAAGGGTGTGGAAACTTGGTTCCAACATCCCCCCATACTGCTTTGGGTGAGACTTCAGTCTGCGCTCTGTAGGCTGATGCCGAAAGGGTCAGTAGTGTAGGGATTTGTTTGGCTAACTAACGTTGAACCTGGGTCAGGCCCCCACAAGCCAAAAATGGTTCTATTGCCAGGACTAGAATCTACATAAGAGATGTGCGATGTCATATCACTGGAATCCAACTAAGAAAGAAATCTAAGGCTGGTTGGACAGAAGGATCCACGAGTTTGCAGCACAAGAAAACAAAAACCCGCGACTGTCAAAAGAACAGTGGTTGGACTGATACTTGTATACCTAGATCCATAAAATATTTTTCGCCTCCTTTCCTACTGAGCTATACGAGTAAATCGCGAAGCTAGTAGATAGTCAAAGAAGGTGGAAACTTGATGGTCCTATTGTGTGGACCACAGAGCTAGTGCGAAGGTTGGAAGCATCAGAGGATAAGATCATGCACGCTGTTGATCATTGGCTCAATCACATCATAGGAGGGTTTGTTAATGAGTTCATGGTCAACACCTCAGTCAGCTATAGTGAAGCAAAGCGACGCTTTTTTCAAAGGACCGTGAGGTAAGTATGTAAAATATTTGAATACTTGGATTGAAATGTTGTAGTGCGAAAAACAAGTTATGCAACTACCTTGATGTTTGGGACTACGTGAAGCAGAAAAAGTTATAGAAATGAAGGAAATAAGGGTCTAGAGTATAGCCCCTTGATTTCACCTCTGTGAGGGGATGAAGAAGGGATAGCAAAGGTCTCAAAGTGCTATTCAGTTGATAAGACAAGGGTTTCCACGAATACCACCTCTGCCCACACCACCTCTGTCTTCACCACCGTCACCTCCAACTTCACCCATACCACCTCCACCACTGCCGCAATTTAGTATGGCGAATATAGTGAAGTTTCCTTTGTTCAAAGGCTTGGGAAATGATGACCCATACCAATTCTGGTTCATGGTAAAGGCTATATGGGAAGCACAAGGTGTTACAGATGACCATATAAAGAAGGTGACACTGGTTAGTGCTCTGCAAGATCGTGCGCTAACCTGGTATATTAAGCACTCCAGCGATAACCTAAATTCTAGAATAGTGGACATCCAAGTAGCACTGAACAAGGAATTTAGCATGCTTAAATATGAAGTGCAGTCGATAGTGGGATTCAAAGAGATCACGATGCTACCAGGTGAGATGCCTTGGGAACTAGATCAAAGGCTGAAATGTATGATCCGTGAAACCAACATGAATTTGACAGATGGACAACATCGTGAGTGGTTTGTAGCCTTGGAGATTGCCATGAGACTACATGAGACCCTGATGCAAGATCCTAATCTAAGAGTTCAGTAGATCCACACGTAGCTGAAGAATCTATGCCTTGAGATGCAAAGCTTGAAGTAGGATAGGACGGTTCGGCCAGAGGTACGAGAAGAGGTATGGTGCATGAAATGCAAGAGTACAAAGACCACTTCTTGGTATTTATAGATTACCTTGCAGGAGGAGGACCGATGCCTTTAAGGCAAAAAGCACAAGCATGACCTAGCGCGGTGCCTGCTTTGTGGCGTGCTATCTATCAAGCAGCCGGAAAACATGACATGGATAACTACCACTTGTTATTGAAGTATGTGAAAACACCGCAACACTTGTTCTACAACTTTCGCAAATCAGTCAAACATGATGAGCGGACTTGCAGGAGCTATGAATTGATGATGGATAGAACTTCTACCTACAGGGTTCAAGCCAAAATGCAGCCCCTTGACCAGAATGCAGGGATGTCGTGGACAAGATTTTAGTGGCACGGAAGAGGCCGAGGTGGAGGAGGACCTGATAGAGGTCATGGACAGTTGATTTGCTACAATTGCAGAGGGCCAAGACACTATGCCCACGATTTCACTAATCCAACGCGCCCATCATGCAAGTATTGCACGCTGTTTGATCATGAAAAAGAAGATTGTCATATGCTGATAGCTAGGATACGTGACAAAGGAGCGCTACTGCCTCCCTCGACTCATAACCTATAGATGATGAGGTCTGAGCTACGCGAGGAAGATCCGAAGATAAATATAGTGCTCCGAAGTGGAATCGCAATAGGAGATGACAAGGGGGAGCAACCGAAAGACAATACATGGGTTCACAAAGCCTCAATGAAAGAGGTCGAGTTTGATTTGGAGCGTGCTCGTGAAGCATTCATGGAAACTAAGAAGAGCTTCGATGAGGCCTCCACTTTGGAAATCAAGGATAAACCAGAGCCAGAGATGGACCCCTCTATGCTCACAACTTTCCTAGAGACTTGTATGAAATTACTATGCGACAGTAAGGCCATGAAAGGGTTACAAGAACTTATCAATAGATGTGTTGGGATTGTGCCAGGTGAACCGCGCATAGTCTGCAAGATCGAAAAGCGTAAGACAAGGATGGGGTGTGAAATGGGACTCATCGCATAGATCAGAGAATACGAAATGGATCAAGTCATTCTGGATTTGGGATTAGATGCGAATGTTCTATCGAAATGGAAATGGGAGTGAATAGGGAGACCTGCGCTGCAATGGTCTCTGATTCAGTTGAGGATGGCGAGCCAATAGAAAATCATACCCATGAGGCGGTTGCAGGGAGTGACCGTGGATATCGAGGGAGCAAGCGCGTTGGTGGATTTTGAGGTAATAGAGATTGTTGATGACATCAATCCCTACCCTGGTCTCCTGGGAATTGACTAGGCTACTGATATGAATGGGCTAATTAATCTGAAGAAGTGAAAGATGATCTTTGAGAAGAAATCAATGTGCGTAACAATACCCCTGGATCCTGCTGAAGGATCATGATATACGAAACCAATCCATGATTATGAGAGTGATGATGATCTGGATTGCATATATAAGATAACAGCGTGAGACCAAGACTGGGTGAATCCCACCATGGATGGGTAGATTGCATGGGAGTGTGAGAGTTCCTGCACTTCAAATTCTGATGAAGAAATAGAACACTGGCAGAATCAGTTACACGAAGTAACTACGCTGAATTGCAACATGATGATCCGGTTACTGCATTATGTGTCATAAGAAGAAAGAAATCTACCTACTTATGATGGACTAAATGAGGTAGATATCTTTTTGGACTCATTTGAAAGGGAGGTGCTAGAAAAACAATGCTTCCAAGCCTTGGACTGGGCACTGCGCGCTATGTGCACAAGATGGTGGGGTACACACAAGAGAAGTTTTGATGATTGGTGTGAATGTAGTAGGATGATGAGAGCACAATTTGGGAAGCCTAAGATGTGGTTGACAGATGAGTATGATGGGAAAAATGTTCCGCACATGCATCTGGCCAAATGGATGTAGGCCTATGGAGAAAAGCCCCAACTTGAGCAGGTGCACCTATACTCCGCGCTTAAGTACCTGGTCAATAAGCCTATGTTGGGGGGGGAGGGGGGATTTGCAGATGGCTTTTATTGTTCCAAGAATATTATTTTGAAGTTGTTGTGAAGCCTGGATGATTAAACGCAGGACCAAACCATCTATCACGCATTGAAACAAGGGAGGAACCTACTAAATTGGAGGAAGGATTACCTAACGTGTAGATCTTTGTTGTGTGCATTATGGATGGACATTTTGAGGATATAATACACTTCCTAACAACTAGAACTACACTGGAAGGCTACTCTTTCTAGCAAAAGAAGGAATTAGTGGTGCATGCAGCGAATTTCTCTATCATTGTTGGGCATCTATAAAAGATGGGGATTGATGAGATACTTTGAAGGTATGTACCTGAGTTTGAACGAAGCAGCATCCTCACGGACGCTCAAGGGGGCGCCGCAGGAGGACATTATGCAGGGAAAGTAACCGCGTAGAAGATTTTACGTTCAGGGTTGTGGTGGCCAACCCTTCATTAGGATTCAAACGAACATTGCAAGGTCTGTGATGTATGTCAAAGAACAGGTATGCCATCGTGGAGGGATCAAATGCCTTTCAATACACAAATGGTGTTGCAACCTTTCGAAAAATGGGCAATAGATTTTGTAGGACCTATTCAGCCCCAAGGAAAGACAGGCACGAGGTACATTATCACTACAACAGAGTACTTTACTCGTTGGGAAGAAGCGCAACCAGTGAAGGATTGCACGGGAACGACTGCCACAAAGTTTCTATTTGAACATGTACTGACGCGATTTGGATGTCCAAAGATCTTGATGAGCGATTGAGGTATGCACTTCTTGAATGAGATGATCAGTGCACTCATGGAAGAATTTCAAGTGTATCACCAGAAGAACACACCTTATCACCCACAAGCTAACAAGACAGTGGAGGCATTCAACAAAATGCTCGAAATCACACTGACCAAGGTGTGCAATGCTCAGTGAAGTGATTGGGACCTACGCATACCTACAATATTGTGGGCTTATCGGATGATATGCAAGAAGTTAACGGGACAGACACTCTTTAGGTTGGTCTATGGTGTGGAAGCCATAATGCCTATGGAATACATCGTGCCTATTCTGTGCATAGAAGAACTCACAGGTATGACAGATCATGGAGCCTTAGAAGAGAGGCTCGCACAGTCAGAAGAGCTGGAAGAAGAAAGATTTTTGGTTGGATTTCCCCAACAGGTCCAAAAATAGTGTGAAAAAGCATGGCATGATCGACATATTAAGTTGCACACCTTTAAGGTGAATGACTTGGTGCTATTGTATGAGAGTAAGTTTGATAAATTTCCAGGGAAATCCAGAATGCATTGGTTTGGGCCCTATGTTATTAAGGAGAATACCAATGGTGGCACAGTCTAGTTGGTTAAGTTGAATGGAGATACCTTCCGAGGAAAGGTGAATTGTAGTCATTTGAAGCCATACACAGGTGCCCTAGCCATCTAACTAGCCGATAGAAGCATAGTCTTAACACTCCAGGTAGATGAAAGGAGGCGTGGGACTATAAAATACACTACCTAGGTTGGAGAGTTGCATGATGTTAAGACTACACGAAGCAGCGAAGTGTCACAGGGTCTGCGATAGCATGAAGATAGCTGTGCTAGCATGCAGATCCACCGGAAAGTGACCGTTAAAGTCGCTATTCAGGTTTTGATGGTTGGCTTGAGGCCAAATGGAGAGGGTGGCATGCATTTAAGGCGATATTTATGGGTTAGATTCTTGAAAATCTGTCGCCAATCTAGCATTAATGGGTCAAATGTGGGGGGAATGGTCAAATTTGAATTCAAAAGGCCCTATAAATTAAAAGTGGTTATCCAGCGAAAAACACTTGGCATTTTGAAAATTTAGTTGTTGCGCTATCAGGTGTATATGGACCTTTTGAACTTTGAGGCTTTGAGAGCAAGTTCATTGTTTGAAACATTGCTGAAGGAGACACAGGACCTCCTGACTAGAATGATGTCGACACCCGAGGAAGCCGCATAGGAAATTGTGGTAGTAGAAGCCCCAGAGAGTGCCAGAATAATAGTTGATGTCCCTAAATCACCCAGAACACCGAGACCTAAGAAGGATAAGCAGGTTATGATACCAGTGCGCATCTCACCAAGAAACCCATAGAGGACCAAGCTCACCTTGCAAGAAAAGGGGAAGGCCATTAATTTAGAGGTTGACAATGAGGAATCTGAAGAAATCCTGGTGGATGAGGAGGGCGAGGAAATGGAAGTTGAAACCCATGGTGCGGACCCTATTACCCGATTACCAGAATATGTTCCTCCACACAAGGGTAAAGCCAAGGTTCTGAAGGACATAGATGAGAGCAAGAGCTCCCTACAAACCTCATTGCTCCCAGATGATATTGTTTTTGAGGGGCTACACTTAGGATAAGTTCCTGTACTGAAGTTTGAAGATTGGGACCTTGTGGATCATGAGAAATTCCCAAATTTAGCGACTGAGCAGCTAATGCACCGGGGGATTGATGCGATGGTTGGAATGATTGAATTGGATCCGCACAAATGGCTCAAGTGTGTAGAGAAAGCTGGGTTGCTAAACCTACTCTGGGTGCCGCATTACCACCATGCCCTAGTGACCATCTTCACCATCAAGAAATTTCTCTACTTGGTGCACAATGGGTGTTTGTGGTTGAAGCAACCCATTCCCATCATATACCACTTGATTCATCGAATGACATGGCTGCCTTACTCAGGGGAGGATCCAGCCAATATATCTGAAGAAAAAGGTGGCAAGTTGGCCTTGCAGAAGCGATGAATAAGAAGTTCAAGTTGGAGAAGAAGAAGTGAGGATAGGCCATCTCCATCATTAACAACCCCACAGTCAAGGTCACGACACAAATACTAGCAGGAAAAGTGATGTGGAAGTGTCGCACGGATGAGGTGTCTGTGCCTGTGATCGCACTAGCGACCCAATGCGTGAAAGGAGTCCATTTCAACTAGGTGAACTATATATGTGGTGAGTTCCTTGCGAACTGTCACGAGGCATAGGAGTAGGGCAAAACATTTCACTATGTGTGGCTCCTATTCTTGATCATACTAGTGGCATGGGAGCTGTGCGAAGATAGCCATTTCCCCTTGGTCGCGTTAGACCTTCTAGAGGTAGTGAAGTACGCTTCACTATGGGCGACCAAGGACATGCAATGAATAAAAGAAAACAAGATCTTTTGGGTCTTAATGGAGATGAATATCTAATGGGGATCAATCACAAGCCGTAGTTATCACCCATAATATACACCATATTACATAGCTTTGCAGAATTCAAAGCATATTTCCACCATGTTTTTATCAGGGCATGGAAGGACCCTACAAAGACATGGCATAACCTACCATACCTGGCGAATGTTGATGTAATTTTTGCAGTCCTTGAGTCTTGGCTTCTGGAATGGCATGCTCCAGCAGGCTTCACACTGGAAACAGATAAGTCCACTGTGCACCGCAAGAAGGAAGAGACAAAGCTCCAAATGGCGCAGCTGGCGGAGAGGCATAGAAAGGAGGAAGCATAGGCTAAGGTCGAGGCAACGTGTGACGCTGTGAAAATGGTCAAACAATAGAGGACAGGAGGGGAAGAGCGCAAAGGTTATAAGTCAACTTCACCCAATACTGAGGCAGAAACAGAGACAGAACAAGGTGGTGTGGACCCACGGACGATGTCCAGCCAACTCAAGCATCTGTGACCATGTGAGCAGGCAGTGCCAAGAAAGAAAACAAAGGCATCAAAGACATCCTTCGACCCAATCACTCTCACAGAGGGGGCTTTGTGTGATATCAAAGAAATGGTGAGGGATGTCACCACTGAGGCCCTCCAACAATTCGAAGAGTAGTAGAAATTGGTATTGGGGGCTCTCCGGACAAAGCTGCAGGAGTTGCAGGTTCACACTCCGCAGGTTGGCACAGTGTCCACCAGCCTCACGATTGGCACTTCAGCTGCTGAGTAGATGTCGCGCAAAAGTGTGAAAAACATGGTAGTGCTACCAGATGAGGCACTTACTACAAAGAATGAGGCTGATAGGCCCATGGTCAGCAACTTGAAAGAGGTAGGATTGAATATGGTCGCGCTCCCTCGGGAGACACTCTACCTCTTAGAGGATGGAGTCACCACGAAACTCAGGGCCTAGGAGAATTGCGCTCTACAGGTGATGAACGAGCAGTGCATCAATATCAAGTAGTTGGTCCTGTAGCACAATGAGGCAGTGAAGTAGAAGAAGTAGATTATGTAGGTAGTAGAGGAAGCCTGTCGAATGGTCCCGGAGTTGGACATTCAGGAAGAAGAACCGATGGAGGCCCGCATCCACAAGCTAGCCACAGGGGTGCACGACGCTTGAGTAGAGATGGCTAGGGTTTAGCTAGAGCTGAACCTGCAGATCACAGAATTGCAGTTCAAGGCGCAACCTTCAACTCCGCCGAAATTCAGGGAACAACGTACCACTGATGTTACAACAGTAACAGTGGCAGTTGACAGTGAAGTGGCAGGATGCATGCAGCTGTTTCAACAGTCATTCGATGTCCTAACCACCCTACAGGAGGACCTGAATGTAGAGAGCTTGGAGAGAGGCGCGTGATCTACAACAAAGGTACGACGAGGTCAAAGGCACCACGCAGACAATTTCCCTTACGCAGAGGCTCGCACAGATGTAGGAGGCAAAGGCGCTCAAGGAACAGGTGGATGTCGCTCGACATAAAGAAGTAGTATTAAAAGTGCGCCTACAACCATGGATAGATGAGGCTTACGTGATCACAACCTCCATTGAAGGAAAGCTGGTGAAACTGCAAGCAGCTTAGCAAAATATTTAGAGCAATAGTTCAACAGCAATCACCAAATAGTGAGTGGAAGAAGTCCAGCAAGTGGCTGCTCAGTGCGCTGCCAATGTTGCAGTGATCCTAACAAAGTTGGGAGGTCTTTGCGCTAAGATCTCCGCACTTACAAAGTGACTCAAGGCCAAGTCATGATGTTTGTGTTGGGGGCCTGTTGGGCGTGGGATCCCCCAAGGGTAGTTTTGGGGCTAAAAGCCCATATTTTGGTCAAATTTTGTAATCCAAATGAAAAGACTCTGCATTTTGTGGTCACGGAGCACGTAGTTGTTAAAGAGTCATAGGGTTTTCTTACCTTATTTTTAAAATGTAATGTTGACTGTAGAAGATCACGGACCATGGGATTGTATAAATAGAGCTAAGATCTAAGTAGTTAAAGATATTAAGAAATAAAAAGAAGATCGAACATGAATGAGAGATAGCTCTGAAGTAGAAGTCTAAGTTTTGGGTCATACCATAGGTAGAGCCTCTACAACCAAGTGCACAGAGGACTAGAAGCCCGTAGCTGAGTGTGCAGACCCCTACAGCTGAGTGCATAGGGAAGGTCGAGCCTATAATTCTTCGAAAGTATCAATAAAGAAAAGTACTCTACAATTTCTACGTCTTTATTTCCTGTTATGTATCTGATTATGTTTGGATATGAATTTCACTTATAATGCTTATATGATGCGCGAATATATGTAATTGTTTTGGTTAAGTGAACGCAAGTAAGAACACCTATTTACGCAAAGCTAACTAGGATTTGTAATAAGACAAGTAAGATAATTAGCGTAGTTTGGTCAATACTACAGTTGATTTCCCTACCAACACAAAAGTATATGAGCCCCAGGTTAGGGCTGCACAAAATCTGATTGTATCCTATCATGAAGGTACTAAAGGATGGAATAGAGGGCTAAGAAACCTGCATGTAGGAAGGTATAGTCAGGATAAACCAACATCACAACCATCTCAAGGGTGCGGAAACTTGGTTCCAGCATCCCCCCATACTGCTTTGAGTGAGACTTCAGTCCATGCTCTGTGGGTTGATGCCAAAAGGGCCAATAGTATAAGGATTTGTTTTGCTACCTAACGCTGAACCTGGGTCAAGCCACAACAAGCCAACATTCTACTTCAAGGAGTCAAGAGAAATCAATTGGAAAGAGTGGAGCACAAGATGTGGATCCTTTGTTGTTGGCCACTTTTCTCAAAACTTGTATGAAGATGTTTAGGGATTAGAAGGGGTATAAGGGCTTTAGGAGCTAATCAATAATTTCACAGGAAAAATTAAGATTCCTACAGAATAGCATGTTGTGAGGAAACTAGGTAAACACAAGAAGCGAACAGGGCATAAGATGAGGCTGATTGCACCGATAGGAGAATATGAAATAGACCAAGTCATCCTAGATTTGGGTTCTGATGCAAACATGCTACCTAAGCAGACATGGGAAAGAATGGGGAGACCTGCATTGCAATGGTCTCCTATACAGCTATGCATGGCCAATCAACAAAGGATCATTCCTATGGGGCACCTATATGGGGTAACAGTGGATATTGAAGGAGCAAGAGCGTTGTAGACTTTGAGGTAATTGAAATAGTGGATGAAAATAATCCTTACCCTATGCTACTAGGAATTGATTGGGCCTTCGATATGGATGTGGTGATTAATTTGAAGAAGCAAAAGATGACATTTGAAAAGAAGGCACTCAGGGTTATTATGCCACCGGACGCTGTTGAAGGAGCGCGCTACACTGAACTGGTCCATGACCATGAGGAACATGATGATTTGGATCAAATTTAAAAGATTACTACACACGACAAAGATTGGATAAATCCCACTGCAGATGGGCGCATCACATGGGATAGAGACAACTCATGTACCTCACACTTAGATGAAGAGCTCGAACACTGGAATAATAGGTTGCATGAGGTCTCTATGCTACATTGCAATATGTTGACAAAATTGTTGTGGTGTGTATCTTGAGAGGTAAGGAAACTTCCGAATTACAATGGCTTAAATGATGTTACTCTCTTTTTTGATGAGTTTGAAAGGGAGGTTCCCAAGGAACACCGATTCTAGGCACTTGAATTGGCACTGCCCGGTACGCCTGCCCGATTGTGGGGTATGAATAAGGAAAGCGTCGCTCACTAGAAGGAATACAAGTGAATGATGAAGTTGAGGTTTGGATACACTAATACTCAGATAACTGAGAAATATAGAGGAAGGGATGATCCGCATGAGCACTTGGCGTGGTGGACTAAATATTGGGGAGAAGATCCAAAACCAGAATGGGTACACATCTTCTATCACACCTTAGATATTATTACCATTAATTGGTACTTGGAAATAGAGCTACACCACAAAACATATGAATGGGATACCTTGAGGGGAAGCTTCTTATTAATTTTTAGCTTTGAGGATGGATTTGAATGCATTGATGAATTGCTACAAGAGATTAAGGCCGCTATCTTTAGAACGCCTAAAGAACTAGTAGGATGTGTATAACCAGACTGGAATACAAAACTACGCCATGTGCTAGAATGTTACAATGTGATGGCCAATGACGAAGAGGAGGACCCACGGAATATTAATATTCCAGAAAATGAAGGTCAGCACAAGGTTGAAGGACCTAAGACAAAGAATCTTGATGTAACAGAGTCGCTGAAAACCCAGCAAGTAAATATTGGATCCAGGTGGTCGAACATCTCCGTGAATACAAGGATCTATTCCCAATAAAATTTTTGGATCTGAAGGGTATTGTAGGATATTTGGGTGTAATGAAATTACTTTGAAACCTAATGCGAAGCTCGTAAATCAGAGACCTTATCAGCTCAATATGAAGTATAAAGAAAAGGTGCGCAAAGAACTGGACAAAATGCTGGAGGCCGGAATTATTGAGCCAATAGAAGAATTCGATTGGGTGAGCCCAATGGTTGTCTAGGAAAAGAAATAGCAAGGTGAAATTAGGATATGTGTAGATCTCAGAAAGCTTAATGATACATGCATTCATGATCTGTTTCCAACACCATTTATAAATCAAGTCTTGGACAATGATGGAGGCCAGGAGGTATATTCGTTCATTGATGGATTCTTAGGATACCATCAAATAAATATAGTGATGGAGGATCACAACAAGACAACCTTCGCGATAGAGTGGGGTTGCTTTCAGTATATAGTAATGCCATTCAGGCTGAAGAATTCACCCGCGATCTTCTCCAAGGTAGTAATCGCAGCGTTTAAGAATTTTATTCATAAATTCTTAGAGGTATATTTTGATGACTGGACTATGTTGGGATTTGTGAAGTGCCATGTTGCAAGTATGCCCCTCATGTTGGATACATGTCGCAAATACCAAATCACGCTGAACTTGACAAAATGTATATTCTATGTGCCTCTAGGCCATGTAGTATGTAAGAAGGGATTAATGGTGGACCCTGTGAAGATAACAATGATTGTGAATTTAGAGTCTCCCAAGAATGTTAAGCAGTTGTGCGCAATGCTAGACCACACAGGCTACTATAGGAAGTTTATCAAGTCTTATGCCCAGATAACCATGCCGATGGAGAAACTATTAAAGAAGGATGCAAATTTTTGTTGGGATGAGGAGTGTCAATAGAGTCTTGATGTGTTAAAGGACAAGATGGTGACTATGCCCATCTTAGTATTTCTGGATTGGAAGAAAGAGTTCCATGTGCATGTAGATGCCTCATGTATTACGCTGGGTGTGGTATTGACCCAGCCTGGCGAAGGTGATATTGATCATCCAATAACCTTTGCAAGTAAGAAACTATCGAAGGTTGAAAAGAACTATTCCACTACAAAGCATGAAGGGCTGGTGATGGTCTATGCACTGCAAACATTTTGACATTATTTATTGGGTGCACATTTCAAAATGTAAATAGATCACTCCACTCTCAAGTACCTAGTAAACAAGCCCGTGTTGGGGGGGAAGATATGTAGGTGGTTGTTGTTGTTCTAGGAGTATGACTTTGAAGTAATAGTGAAGCCTAGATGGTTTAACATAGGATCGGATCACCTAAGATAAATCGAGACAGGTGAAGAACCAACCAATTTGGAAGAAGGATTTCTAGATGTGCAGCTCTTTGCTATGCGCGTTGTGGATGACCACTTTGTTGATATCATTCGGTTTTTGACCACGAGTACAACCCCAGAAGGATATTCTACTTAACATAAAAATGAATTAGTGGTTCGTGCAACTGATTTTTCTGTTATAGAGAGACATTTGTATAAGATGGGAAAAGATGAAGTATTGTGCCGATATGTTTTGGAGTTTGAGTGTGCTAGTATCCTCGTTGGAGCACATGGAGGAGTGGTAGGAGGACACTATGGAGGTAGAGCCACCGCACAGAAGATTTTACATGGAGGGTTATGGTGGCCAACAGTACATAAAGATTTGAAGGAATTTTGTAAAGCATGTGATGCGTCAAAGGATGGGAAAGCCTTCGCAAAGAGATGAATTTCCCTTAAACCCACAATTTTCGTTACAAGTATTTGAAAAATGGGCAATTCACTTTATAGGTCTGATGCAACCATCAGGAAGGAAGACAGGTGCATGATACATCATTACTATGACAGAGTACTTAACCAAAGGAGCGAGAGCACAACCAGTGAAGGATTGTGTTGTTTCTACAACTGTGAAGTTCTTGTTTGAATACATCTTAATGTGGTTTGGGTGCCTTAAGATATTGATGAGTGATAGGGGTACACATTTCCTGAATGAAACAATCAATGTGATGCTCAAAGAATTCCAAGTTTACCATCAAAATAGTATGCCCTATCATCCCCAAACCAATGGAATAGTGGAAGCATTCAATAAGATTCCGGAGAAAAAGGTTTGTAATGTGAAGAGAAATGATTGGGATGTACGCATCCCAACGGTCCTATGGGCATATAGGATGACGTGGAAGAATTTGAATGGCCAAACTCTGTTTAGGTTTGTCTATGGGATCGAAGTGGTGATGCCCATGGAATATATTTTTCCAAGCTTGCGCATTGTGGCTCTGACAGATATGGCAGATCGTGAGACCTTGGAGGAATGGCTTGCACAGTTGATGGAGTTGGAAAAAGACCAGTTTCTTGCAGGATTTCACCAGCAAGTGCAGAAGTCCTGGCATGATAGGCATATTAAGCTGCACACTTTCAAGGTGAACAATTTGGTTTTTCTCTATGATAGTAAGTTCACAAAGTTTCCTAACAAGTTCCAAATGCACTAGTTGGGCCCATGTATTATCAAGGAAATTATAGATGCTGGCACAGTTCATCTCGCGAAGCTGAATGGTGAATTGTTCCCTAAAATTGTGAATGAAATTCAATTGAAGTTGTATATAGGGGATCCTTCCCTTGCGTAATGACTACATGGTAGTAGGACAGTCTTAGCGCTCTAGGTAGTTGCAAGGGAGAATGGGACTATAAACTACACTGCTCAAAGAAAAGGAAAGGACAGTAAGGGGGCTGCAAGATGGAAGCAAGGAGTAAAACTGAAGAATCTATTACAGAAGAATTTGTGACATAAGAAGCTGCAATGGACGAGATGCACCATGGAGGTTGGCACCATGCAATCAAGTCCAAAATTAGTCGTTGAAGACATTGTTCATGATTGGATAGAGAAAATCCCGTTAGGAGGAGTAGGCAGGCAACATTTATGGTGAAAATATCTGGAGATTTGCCACCAAAGATGCATTTATGATCAGAAAATGGAGGGAACAATCATATTTGAATTTGAAATTGCCTATGAATCTAGCATGTTGGTCTTTCGTAGAACACTTTGCCTTCCGAAAAACACATATGAGCCTTCTTGTTTTCACTCTATGAATCGATATATTTGGGAGGATTTGTTTTCAAGCCCAGTGTTTGTGAGACTGCCTAAGTGGAACCAGAAGATTATCCTTGAAAATATGTCTCCCGAACCTATAAGCTCTGAAGCTGTTGTGTCTGAAGTGGAAGCCTCGAAAGTTGCGTCAATGGAAGTTAAACCATATGTTCCTATGGTGCCAAGGTCACCTAGGTTGAAGCCATCTGCTACTAAGGAAAAGCAAAAGAAAACCCAAGCTATACTAGTGAGGCGGTTACCGAGGAATATTCCAACAGAGGTTAGGTAGAAATCAAAAATGGATAAATCTAAGAATCCCCATGAACCCTTAGATTTGGACAAAGAAGAACTTCGTGAAGGAGTTGAAGAGATGGATGTTGATGAGGGAGAACCTCTCACTAGGCTCCCGACATATATCCCTCCATGAAAAGGGAAAGCAAAGGTTCTAAGGATCCCAATAGCAAGAAATTAAAGATCTCTATGCCACTATTACTGGAAGAAGTGGTATTTGAAGATGCGCTCTTAGTGCGTATCCCTATGTTAAAAATGGAGGATTGGGATCTAGCCAATCACGAGAAATTTCTGCATTTGGCCACCAATAAGTACATGACCAAGATTTACTATGAAGAGACTAGGGTCACAAAGTTGGAACCAATGAAATGGGTAAAAGGGGTCGAGCAGGCCGGATTGCTACATATGTTGTGTGTGCCACACTTTAGCAGGTCGATTATCAATAATGTATGTGTGCGCCAATTTCTCATGCTAGTGCATAATGGGTATTTTTGGTTAGGTGAACCCATCCCCATAACAGAAATGTTGATAAATAGAATTATGAAATTCCCATATAAAGGGGAAGATCTAGCCAAGGAGTTTGGAGGAAAAAGAAAGGAGAAGGAGCTTGCAGATAAAATGAAAAATGAGTTTGGATTGGTCAAGAAGTCGCTCAAACAATCTATCTGCTCTATTACAGACCAAGCAGTGAAGTTTTCCACTTCGATTTTGGTTGGGAATTTCATGCGAAAATGTCACGCGGAAGAGGTTTTGGCTCTAGTAATTTCATTGGATGCACAGTGCACAAAGGGGGTGCAGTACAAATGGGCGCAGTACCTCTGTAAGGAGTTCTTAGCAAATTTTCATGAAGTGCAGGATCATGGTAAGGTATTTCACTATGCCTTGCTCCTACTGTTGATTGTACTTGTTGAATGACAACTTCTGGAGGATAGTCAATTCCATCTACAGGATGAGGATTTACCAAAGGCAGTAAAGTTCACTTTGTTGTGGGTGATGAAGGACTCAGAGAGGGTCAGGGAAACAAAAGTATTCTGGATACTGGTCGAGATGGACCTCGACATAGTGATTAGTCAAAGGCCAAGCTTTTCTCGAACCTTGTTTGAGAAATTGCGATCCTACACAGAATTTAAGGCTAATTTTCATAATGTATACATTTTCATGAAGCGAGATCCTAAGAATATATGCCACAAGTTTCCATACCTATTTACGGAGGCCAATGTATAGGAGATTGTGGGGACATGGCCAGGGGAGTGGCGGCAACCACAGAACATGGCGTAGGTACCAGAAAAGGTGAAGAAAGCTCCTCTGCACAAACGACAACTGTAAAAAAACAGAAAGAAGCAGCATAAGCAGTAGCACGGGAATTGACTGATCAGAAGAAGAAAGAAACTACTACTAAAGTAGCTGCCACTAAGGCATATGCCGAAAAGGAGAACACTACAAAAAATGCCAAAATAGAAGTCAAGGAGTTGCCTTCCCAGCCTACTAAAGAGCAGGAATAGTCTGATTAGGAAGGAGATAGGGATGACTCATAGAGAACTCCCTTTAGGGTGTCAAAGTGCCAAAAGGAGACAACTACCAGACCAAGGAAAAAGAACAAATCGGACAAGCAAGCGCACCTTGACCGAATGTTCCTCACAGAGGGGGGCCTTAATGAAATTTGGGATAAGGTTAGAGATACAACAACGGAACTATGGAAATAGTATGAGAAGCAGTTCCAGCAATCACTTTTAAGCATTCAGAAATATCTGCACGAGCTGCAAATACAGAGAGGTCAGCTGCATGCGAGCGTGGGCCAAGTGAGTGGGGTTCAAGTGAGCCTGCAACAAGCGACCGAGAGCGTAATGGAAACAAAATGGACTCTAGACCTCAGATTCATTCCCTTAAAAGAAGGAACATTACGCGTAGAGTCAGAGGAAAATAATGCCCAGCTTGGAAAGCTCAAATGTGTGGTTGTGAATTTAGCTATGTTGCCACTTCAGACCCTTCACGCGCTTCATCAGGGGGCCTCATATGAGCTCCGGTTCAGAGAGAAATGTGCATTATTAGTAATTAGCGAAGTCAAAATGAACAGTGAGAATATCTTCACCGAAAAGTCTTAGGCTCTTAAGGAAAAAGAATAGCTAGCAGCGCAAAATGAGAGCCTCAAAGTAGCAATTACACAAGCCTGTAATTCAGTAATAGAACTACACATTCTAGAGTATGCGACAGCTTCAACAAATATTTTGAAATTGGCTATTGCAGTGCGACAGTCTAAGGATGATGTAGACCAAGTTACTTTTGACTTTCAGATGAAGATCTCATAACTATAATTGAAACTACTGCCGACTACTCTGCTAGAGGTTAGGGAGCATCACTATGTAGCCATTAGAGAACACATGTCTACTTTTGATAATGCAGTATCAGGGTGCAATGGTATTTTTGAAAATACAATGAAGCTATGGACCACTTTGCATGAGGACTCAAACCTGTAGCGACTAGGTATAGAGATTAGAGAGGCACCGCAGAAAGTTGATGAGATTAGGGCGACTGCGCACACTTTAGCGCCAGCCTAGCACTTTGTGCACTTACAAGAAGGTAAGCTACTATAGGCATAGGTTAAGGAGCTGCAACACAAAGAAGAAATTTTGAAGGTTCAGATTCAACCATGGATAGAGGAATCTATCCAGATTACTCTAGCTATCCAAGACAAGTTGAAGATTTTCTAGCAGACACAAAGGACCATGTGCCTCACAACGGAGGGGCCAACTATAAAGAAGCTGGTTGAAGGAGTGAAGTAGGCTATAGTACAGAGCACAACAGACCTTGAAGTATTGAATTTGGAGTTCAATTATCTCTGCAATAAAGTGGAGAAGCCAATTGAGTGACCCAAGGGCAAGTCACCAAATTTGTGTTGGGGACTTGTTGGGATGGGGTCCCTAGGGTCAATTTTTGTAATAGTTTTTGTTAAAGAATGTAAAGTCTCTGCAAAATGTGGAAGTGAAGCGTGAATCTATGTAAGATTCAATGGGGCATTAGTCACTTGTATGACTCAACTATAAGTAGTTGAGTCATAGTGAGTCTTAGAAGATAACTTTTTGTGAAGAATCATTGGAAGGGAAAGGTGCTAAGGTAGGAAAATTTTGTTTCCTATACTTAGGTGAAAGAAGAAGGCTCATGCAACTAAGGGCGTGGACCCCTACAGTTGAGTGCCCAGGGAGGAGGTCTAAAATTGAATGCTTATTCATAATAAATACTGTTTGGGAAGCAATTATGATGCATTTGTGCCTTGTTATTTACTTCTGTTTAAGTTTATGTATCTTTGCTCTGGGATTTGTTTTATGTGAGTTAATGCTTATTTACTACGCAAAATGGGTAGATCTATAATATCTATTCATAATAAGTATAATTAATGACCTTCACAAAGATTATGAAGCCGTTAGATAAATATGTTGTAGTTAGCCATTTGGAAAGGTTGGATTTGCACGACGACAAATCTAGGCCATAAGGGCATCAGAATACACATTTAATGGGCAGAACTAGTAGATTTGAAATCTTTCTGCATGATAAGTACAATTAAGTACCTTCACAAAGATCTAAAGGTCATTTTGATAGAGTTGCAGTAGTTGACAGTTGGAAGGAACAGATCTGCACGAAGGTAGATATAAACCCTAAGAACCTTAGGAAACCAACACATAAGCCCCTAGATGCAGAAACCTGGTTCTAGCATCCCCTAATACTGCTTCGGCTAGGACTGTAGCCTGTGGTACCTAGGTTGTTGCTGAAAAGGCCAACAGTTAGGGTATTTTTGGTTGGCATAGTTAAAGCTGAACCTGGGTCAGGATCACTCAAGCCAAGAAAAACACACAATTCATCAAACACATAAAGGTAGTTGGATCATTAGTCAAACCGAATGGAACTACAACAAACTCATAAAGCACATCCCTGGTCTGGAAAGATATCTTGTATATTTCCTCCTATTTAATGTGTACGTCACGATATATGGTTCTCATATCAATCTTCGAGAACATTGCTACTCACTTTAGTTGATCAAACAAGTTATCAATCCTCATCAATGGATACTTGTTCTTGATGGTCACTTTGTTCAACTTCCTACAGTAAATGCATAGCCTCAAAGTACCATCCTTCTTCCTCACAAACAATACCGGTGTGCCCCAAGGTAATACACTTGGCCTAATGTATCCCTTGTCAAGCATGTATTTTAACTACAACTTTAACTCTCCCAACTCAGGTGTGTGTATCATGTAAGGTGCTTTTGATGTTGGAGCTACTCTTGACACCAACTCAATATAAAAGTCTACTTCCCGATGAGGCGGAAACTCTAAAATATCTGTAGGAAATACATCTTGAAACTATTGTAGAACTAGGTACCTTCTCAAAACATCTGGACCCTCAACTTCCTTACCTTTTTCACTAGAGATATGTACTGCAAAGAAAACACACCCTTTCCTATGACTATGCTTGGCCTACATAGATGTCACCATCCTAATTGATGTGTCTTTCTTCTTTCCCTATAAGACTCTTAGTTCCCCATTTTCATCCAAGAACTCAATGGCTTTGTAATAATAATCCACCTTGGTCCTATGAAGGTATAGATAGTCCATACCCAATAGCATACTATATTATCCCAATGATAATATATTCAAGTGCATTGATGTAGACATGTTGTTCAACTCAAATGCACAAGCTCTTACCTAATGACGAACTCTTTTGTATGTACCTATAGCCAACTGCACTAATCAAGATTCTGCATGAAATTATTTACTAAAACCACACTTATCCACCAAGTCAGGATTAAAATAACTATAATTAGATCTAGGATCAATCAAAATAGAAACAACTTGATCACAAATCTTATCATCCATCTCAATGATAGATTCCTGATTGTCTGCTTGTCTGTTGTCTAGCACTGTATAGATACAAGGAATCCTATGTCCAACATCCCCAACAGTCTACGCCTCCTGAGCACTATAGATTTGAGGTCTACCACCCTAATTTTTTGGACAATATCCCTTAAGGTTTTCCTTACCGCATGTCCCACACTCCAACTGGCTAGTACCATCACCTATATGTTGTTGTTGTTATCCATGTCCCTATATCGCTGCATTGAACTTTTTTTTTTGGTGACACATTTTCTTTCTCTTATGCATTCTAAGGCCTTGTTATTTTCATATACCATTTACCCTTACCTTTATCCTTATCCTTCCCTTTCCATCCTTGCTAAGATTCATTCTCACTCTTTGATTGTTCATATCAATGCTTCAATTTCCCAATAAATTCCTCAAGTGACCATGGCTCATCATACACTATCCAATCTCTAAATTCTAATACAAAATGACTGAAAAATCATTGAAATTTAGCCTTCTCATCTTTAATATATAATACATACCTCAATAGCTCCAAGAACTTAGTCATGTACTCTTCATCTATCATTGATCCCATCTTTAGCTCATAGAATTCTTTGGCCTTATCATCGTAGTACCTTTTTGACAAGTACTTCTTCCTGAAAAGCCTCTTGATCTCATGCCAACTCAAGCCCTCTATCCTGATGTCTTTGATCAGCTTCACATATTCCCATCAGATATCTGCTTTAATTCTTAGGACAAAAATAACTACTTTGGCCTTCATATTATATGTGTAATTATGCAAATCAAATAACTTTTTCATCCCAAGTATCCAAGCCTCTGCATCATCCAACTTCTTCAAATATCCATCAAAAGTAGGTGGCTTTGGTTTCTTAAATTCATCTATAAATTATCCCCTATCACTCCTCATGTAAGGATGATAACGATGATGATCATAATTCCTATCAGAACCAGAACTAATGTATTACCTATGTCCATCACCTCTCCTATCCAGAGTATCCAACAACCTATCATCTCTCACTATGTCATCTCTATCCAACATGTGAACACCATGAGACCTAATTCCATATGCCCCATTAGTTTTGTCCTCTTTCCCATGGCTGATCCGAAGTGGCACCTGTCGTTGCAATTTTGAAAAATTCTAAAGGAGCTTTGCATTAACCTCTACTTGTTTCTCTTGTGCCTGCATGATTTTCTCATTGTCTACCTTAAAACTCCTTATTTCTTCCTTCAAGCTTCTCAAGGTGTTTGCTAAATCAGAAGAGTGAGCAACACCACATTTCTTATCTGATTCATAGGGAGAATCTTTGTAGTCTACCATCTTTCTAGTCATTTTTATCTCTTTCCTGTGAGGCATACTATGTTAGCTAAACCAATCCACAATATACCAACATAACTTAGCAAAATTCGAGGAGGATATCTCGTTTGCATGATCAACCAGTCAACATAGTACATGTATAACATAATCATAACATCATATATACATATAATACATAATCATATAACCATATAACCATAATTCTAGCTAGAGTCCAGTCATCAATTCATGACCATATTAACTACACATACCATGACCTCACGCATGACAAAAACAGCCATACCAATGTACATTGACACTATGCAAGCATAAACAACATGTAACCAATCATACACTCATGATGACACACTTCACAACAACAACATCATCTTTCACATGGCGACATCACTTCAACCATGACCGATACCATGGATATGCAACAAGCATATAGACTACAAGGATGATTAACACACATGAAATCGACATGAATGCATGACCAAAACACACCGCCCATCTAGTCCAATGGGTGAACCATTCTTTGATAACACTCTATAGCACCCTCATCCCATATGTACTCAAGTAACTGGCCAACTAGGGTAAATATGTGATGAGAGGCCATTATAATGGGATTCAACCTCCTAGGTGACCTTAAGGAAGTGGAATCAATGGAAACACACCACACAGAACTTCCACATCAACAAAAAAAGTCCCAGGAGCCATCCCAACCACTTAGATAACCAACCCCTAAGACCAACTAAATTTTTAGTGCATCAAACTCCTCGATGCTCCCTTAATATGGACAAGGGCGCGTCTGAGAGGCTCTAGATGCTCACACAACAAGGCATGTGTGCATCTAGGGACTTTTCTCCTCAGACCTATGCCTGCAACTCTAAGATTTGTGCCACTTTTTCAAGCCCAGAGCCAAGGTCACTATTGAGAACTCAATGACAGGATCACAAATGAATTTACACAACTAAAAAATGATACATTTGCAAAAAACATTGACAAGGTCTAGATTGGACCCCTACTAGCCATGACATGAATTTCGTCAAACATGTCATAAATATAAAATCTTCAGGTTTAAACAACAGATCTAAGCATAGGTTTTTCATACTTATCTGATAATCGCTAAGAAGCATTGTCCCCTTATATCATTAGCTTCATTATCATCTATTAGGTTATATATACATTGTTCATTCATTTACAAATCAAAACATGAGGAGATCCATACATCATCACTATCATAATACATTCTTATAACCAACATAATAACAACAAAATTATCAAGGATACATCGTCCATAGAACCCACATATAAACCACTACATTTACACATAAGATGTTAAGGAAAGAACCTCTTATTAATAATTACAAAATCCAACCCAAGATGGGATTACCACGTTCCACCTGACCATAGATTGGCTGAGCCAAATATCTCTTCAGCTAATTACCCCCGTGCCATATTCCAAGCATGAATGTGGGACTCAAACCAAAAGAACCAACCAAGGCATCCCAAGGCTAAAACACCTCACGCTCATAAATAGAAACCATGCTTTACTGCAATCCACATCAGATCACTAGGCCAACAAAATAAACATGTAATAATAGACTTTACCATGATCTACACCAGATCACTGAGCCAAAAAAAGCATGGATGCCATCGAATTTATCCACCTACAACATGAGGAATTTTCTAGTCTCCTAGTCTCTCAGGCTTTACTACAATCCACACCCGATCACTAGGCCCTAAACCGAGACTCCACTCTCTAAGATTTACCATATATCCCATCTTGGGATTACTAGGCTTGATGGAGAGAATCCACCTCTAGGATTTACCGTATATCCTGCCATTCACGAGTCTAGGATTCCTAGGCCCAACAAGACAACACAAAATATGGATTTACCATAACTCACAGTCTGGTCCAGGGGCTACTAGGCCATGTGTTCTTTTATTCAAAGATCCACCTTACTCAACTTCGAATCCATCTGAAAATCCATCTCAACTAAAACATGAGAACCCCATCACACCATGGCTATCCAGAAATGGCACAGGTAGGATGAAAACATTATCACGCTTGGAAAACCCCATGCCATGATAGTAGATAACCACATGTGATACCATGCTTGCCAAATCGAGGAAGGAAATCACACATGAAAATTGATAAATGAAAAGAATCTTGTTGTAGTTGATTGATCGTGCTCTTACTTTCTTGCTGCTTCCTTCCTCTTTCCTTCTTTTCCTTTCTTGATCCAATGCCAAAGTGCTCGAAGAAAACTCTAAGTGTCCAAGAGTGAGAAATAGAGAGAGAATAATGAGAGAGCTCCAAAACTGAACTGAAAAAAGGGTACCAACTGATCCTTGAAATCCTTTTTATCATTTAGGCATCTATTTTCTTCATTTTCCATTATTTTCCTTCAGTTTTCCTCCTCACATGCAACCTGTGACCTTTCACCTTTCTTTTCTACTAATTTCCATCATTTTCATAAATAAAATGCCAATTAATGGCTCTTTTCCTTTCCAAATTCCTTATCCATTTCCCTTGCCAATTTCCTTTTCCATAATAAACCAATTAAAACCCACACTAGGATTCAATAAACCTAGTGTACTCAGATCTACCCAAGTATTCAATAAACCTAATAGGAGGTGTTATGATCTTCGCGTAATCACTTAACATTAATTGCATTTAGTTAATAAGATGAATTTGGTAAAGTCGTGCATCAATACATCATTATTTCATAAAGACATTATTCATTACAGCGTATATCGCAATCACAAACAATAGAGATAAACAGATAAAACATGTGATTTTTCCAAACAGTTTTCTTTATTAGTATTTAGTATAAGGTTACAAACTCAAACTTCCCTGCGCACTCAGCTACAGGGGCCCACGCACTCAACTGTGGACACTACTCTAGGCCTCTGCGCACTCAACTGCAGAGTCTTCCCCCTCTAAGACTTAATTTCTTGCGCTAACTCTCTAGACTCCTTCTTTCATACCCATAGATAAAGACATAGATCTCCACATTAGGGGACTTTTGAGGTCTAAAATGGGCATCCTAAGAAAAATGTACAACCAAAATAAACTTTATAAAAACCAATAGGATTAAATATGATGATGTCAACCATGGGGGATGATTCACCATTTTTGGAGTAAAAAAGTAAAAAGATTAAAAAATAATAAAATAATAAAACTACTCTTTCAAATCGTATTTTCAACTTATCTCCCTAAGGTTTTACTCAAATTTCGAGCAAGAGTACTCATTGGATGAAAAATTTAATTCCTCATCCAAAGGGTACCCATGTTGCATACTTTTGATGGACTCTACTACATGAAAAATGAGAAATACATGAAAAAACGTTATTGCAATCACGTTTTTCATGTATTTCTCATTTTTCATGTAGCAGGGTCCATCAAAAGTATGCAACATGGGTACTCCTTGGATGAGGACTTAGATTATGCATCCAAGAAGTGTTTCCACTCGAAATTTGAGTAAACCCATAGGGATATAAGTTGAAAATATGAGTTGAAAAATAGTTTTTTTTTTCCCTCTAAAATTTGATGATGTCATCTAAGCTTATTTTATTATTTCCACTATTATTTTATAATTTCCTTACGAGGCCCATTTTAGACCTCAAAAATCCCCTAATTCTTAGACTCTCTAAGACACACCTATTTATACAATCCCATGGTCTGCGAATCATGGGTAGATCTTCCAAAACCGACTCAAGTTTACATAAACGAGGGGAAAAACCCTTTTTGACTCTTAACTAACTACGCAAATCACATCCACAATTTGCGGGGACTTTACATCTTTTTACATCAAAAGTTGGGATTTTGCCCCAAAATTGACCCAAGGGACGTCATCCCAACAGGCCCCCAACACAAAGGTCATGACTCGTCCTCGAGTCACTCGGCTGGCACGGTGATCTTGCTGCGAAGATCCCCCAGCTCCACTTGCACAATTGCTACTTCAGTCATGCTCTGCATGGTTGCCTGCTTAACTTGTTTGAACAATTGCTCTGTAGCTGGTCCTTCACCGGCTCACTTGATCTTCTGTTGTGTGAGATGCAAGTTTGTCAACTTTTCCTGAATAGTGGTGGAGACTTGGTAGGCTTCTTCCAACCAAGGATCCAACTTGGCCTTAAGCACTGCCTCTTTTTTCTACGCTGCTTCCACTTGAGCGAGGAGTTGCTTCCCTTCCTGCAACTTGGCAAGGAGTTATGCTATAACATGTTAGAAAATTATATATTACAAGGCAATGGAAAACATAATATATATTACAAAAATATAAACACCGAAAACACATAAAACAAGAGAGACACAGATATACGTGGTTCACCCAATTTGGGCTACGTCCATGAAGAAACAATGAGTCCTTCCTTTTATATTATCCAGCAAACTAAAGAGATACAACCTACAAAAGATCCATTGTAATTCCCTCTTCTCTCTCGCTCAATCTCCTCTCTCTTTCTCACTCAGAATATAGATCTACATAGGCGCAATAAAATTCCCTCATATATATCGAGGGGTTTCCTTCTAGGGAAAAAAACCCTAAATTAAACATAACTTCTATCATCATATCTCTGCCTAATGAATGACCCAGATTGACTATGAAATTACAATAATTTACAAGGCAATTTTACATCTATTTTTAGCTTCGGGGGTGCTGCCCCCGATCCCCCCCTGGACCCCCCTGTTGTGCAAATATTATGGGAGGTGTTGCCACCACATTACGAACTAGGGTCCAATACGGTGATACCTTTGAATAAAGAAGATAATCAGGCTCCACACTCAACATAAAAATGGTGCACGTCATCGCCCTAACCTCGTCTTACTGATTTTGAAGCTCGCGGACCTATGTACTCAATATCTGCAGGTTGGGATCTTCCTGTAGGCTTGTCACCACTTCCATGGCATGTTCGAACAAAGTTGTGTAATCAACAACCGTGACATCCACAATATATATCCCTTCCTTGACGGCAGCTCCGCACTATTCCCTAATTTTAGGCAGAGTCAAAGGCTATGACTTGAATTCTAGCTCCGTGATTTTCATATTGAGTTCAAATTGAAATATTGCCACCTCTGCAACTGTGGTCGCCAATTGGGAACTCTGTACCTGGATCGTATCTCTTTCTTTCAGGGCTTGTGTCTTCTTGGTGAACATTTTCTCATTGTTCACCCGATACTTTCTTATTAAACTGAGAGTGCGTTTCTCTCGTGCTCTCAATTCCACTATCACTCATATCTACAGCGCATGAAGAAAATTATTAGGGATCACTGCAACATTGAGGTCGATGTTCTTCAATTTGCTAATGATGATCTTGTCATCAGCCGATTCCATGCTCAGGGATCCTTTTGGTAGTGCAACTATCTTGAGGTCCACTATCCTGACCAGCTCAGTAGCCTAACTTGTCCCCGGTGTCAGGCTTGTCTATGCGGCACTCACCTAACCTGCACCCACCTATATTCTACTAGTCTGGATTTGTAGTTCACGTAGATCCTTCTAAACACTACCCAATGACTGAATTTACTGTTGCTCGAATTGTTGCAACAGTTTGGCTGTAATGTCGCACAATCTGTCCCCGATTTCATCAAGATTGACCTCCTTCAATGTAATGGCATCCACCGGTGGTTTAGTTGCCTTTGTCTTCCTTTGGGACCCCTCCTGCTATTGTTCTGTGCGCTTCCTTACCTGAAATGGGGTGGTTTGCCCTTCATCGCCTCCACCACCCTACACCAACTGATCTTCCTCCTCAGTTTTGGGTGAAGGGGATATACCGCTTTGTTCAGTGTCATGTTGTTCATGTTCATCCTACTCCTTTGTAGCACGCTCCTTTTCCATTCGGGCCTTCTCTTTGGCTTTATTCTTTCACTGCGTGGCCAAATTTTGTGCCGCTTGCTTGACTGCATCCTTTCGCTTCTTCTCCACTGAGTTCCTCATGCCTTTTCTGGTACTTGCGATGAAGTCACACAGAGTATTCCAATTGGCTAGTTAGCACTTGATTACCTCCTATATGGCATCATTAGTAACTAGGTACGCCAGATCGAACCAATTCTGTTGCGGGTCCTTCTGCACCCTAATGTAAACACGGTGGAAGTCTGCCTTGAACTCAACATATTCAGACATTTTTTCATACACGGTTGGGGACAACCATGGGCGCTGGTTGATGGCCATGCGGAAGATTGACTCCATCAATACCCAAAAAACTTCATTTCTATGGCCTACGTAGTGTCCTTCGTGGCCCAAAGGGAGGCAAACTATTGTGTGTCCAGAAATCCTGCCTACAAGGGAGAAAACTGGTTGTCCTCTGGGAGACTCCAATTAACTAGCACAATGGAGAGTAGCAACCACATGTAGTGGAAGGCCTTGATCTCATCTTGGGCCTTGCGACAATTCACAAGGAACTCACTACATAAATAGTGTGACTAGTTAAATTACATGCCCTCTACGCATTTTGCAGCTGACGAGATCACAGGTGTCAGAACCTCGTCCGCGTGACAATTCCTCATAACTTTGCCAGCTAGTATCTTGGTAGAAATCTTCATGCGGGATCATTGATGGATGTTATGGAATAGCCATGCGGTTTCTTAAGAAGCTCGAATTTCTTTTTCACCCTTTCCACAAAGTCTCTCTCACTTGTTTTTCTACCAAACTCCTTGGATGGATTCAAGACTTCATATTGTAGGTGCGTGATCTTGTGGCTGAGCATATTTGTGATGTGGATAGGCACACCAAGCCATAAGAACCCATCATGCACCAGAGTAAGAAACTATCGTATACATGTGGTATTAATGTTACAACAGTGGTAGTGGGGCACCCATAGCAGGTTCAACAACCCAGATTGCTCTACTCCATGAATCCATTCAACTGACTCTAGTTTAGTGACACTTGAGTCTTTGTAATATACTCGTCTCATATAGTTCTTTGTTGGAAGGTGGGGGAACCTCTCATGATAGCCATCTCAGAATATTCCATCTTTAAAAGGGGAACCCGCGCCAAGTGCTGACCTTTGAAGGTTATCTTCTCTAGCAACAGGGGTGTGTGAATGACAAATTTCTCTGAGTCTGGGTCCTTAGTGGCCTTCACCTTCCCCTTACATGGAGGGATATATTTGGGTAGCTTGGTGATGGGATTCACTCCCTCATCATCTATATCTTTAGCGCCCTCTTCAACCTCCAAATCTACAACCTTCTCAGGTTTCTTATCCTTCTTTTATGTCTGGGCAGTAGAGTGCTTCCTAAGCGAGTCGTGCACTGGCACCAGCCTCTTCTACTTATCTTTCTTTGGCTTTTGGGTCTCTCTCAGATGTGTAGGCTTCAGCCTAGGCAACGTTGGCAGCATAGGAACAGGAGCCAAAGCCTCCATGCTCACAACCTCTGGAGAAGCTCCGTCTGAGGCAACAGTTCCACCAATGCTTGTAGTCTCAATGGGGCCTAGTCTTGACATGGTGTCGCGAATGAATTTCTGGGTTAACTCGGGAATATTATTGAATGCAGGGCTTGCAACCAAATCTTCAAAGAACTTACAATTCATAAGCGATGGAAAACACAGCTCAAAAACTCTAAGGGTGAAAAGTGTTCTCCGCTAGACTGGCATGCATAATTTATAGGAGAATTCAAATTCAAATCTGATGGTTCCCCCAAAATCCATCCATTAATGTCGATTTGGTAGTTGATCTCCAAATATTTCAGCCTTAAATTCCGCCCACCCACTCCTCTTAACCGTATCTGGGCTGTCAAATCATGAATAGTGACTCTAATGATCAGTTTCTGGCTGTGCTACATGGTATCTCCATCCATAGCGCAGCTCCCTTCGTGCAGCTTCTGGTACTATGACATCAACCTTTTTCATGGAGTCCCCCTCTCGCGTAGTCCCCAAAACTAGGTAGTGTAGTCTATAGTCCCATGCTCCCTTGCAGCTGCCTAGAGCACTAAGACTTTTCTGCTGTCATATAGTCATTGAGCTGGATATCTTATATATGGCTTCAATTGGCTTCCATTTACCCTTCCCAGAAAAGGTTCTCCATTTAGCTTCATGAGTGGAACTATGCCTCCATCTGTAATTTATTTGATGACATATGGCCCAAGCTAGTGCATCTAAAACTTTCCCAGAAACTTATTGAGCTTACTATCATATAATAAAAGCAAGTCATTTCCCTTAAACGTGCATAGCTTGATGTGTCGATCATGCCATGATTTTTCATGTTCCTTCTGCACTTGCTAATGAAATCCAACCAAGAATCTATCCTCTTCGAGCTCCATCAACTACGGGAGCTGCTCTTCCATAGGCATGATGACTTCTACGCCATAGACCAATCAGAATGGTGTCTGGCCTATTATCTTTTTTCCAGTAGTCCTGTAAGCCCATAATACTTCTAGTACGCACACGTCCCAATCATTCTACTGTGCATTGCAAATCTTCGTCAGTGCATTCTCCAAGATCTTATTTAATGCCTCAACTATTCCATTAGCCTAAGGATGATATGGTGTGATTTTCTAATGATACACCTGGAACTCTTCTATTAGCGCGTTGATCATTTCATTGAGGAAGTATGTACCGCAATCACTCATCGATACTTTTGGGCAGCCAAACCTGGTTAACACGTACTTAAACAAGAATTTAGTTGTTGTGGCTCCTGTACAATCCTTCACAGGTTGTGCCTTCGCCCATCTGGTCAGGTATTCTATCGCAATGATGATATAATGTGCCCCTATCTTCTTACCTGGTGTTGTGGGGAAAAATTCCTATGCAGGACGATCCTATCCACCTAAGGTGTGACAGCGCCTTAGCAACAAACGAATACAGCTATTATGATTTCTTCCTTTATGAAATGTGAAAGAGGGGAGATCGGCAGACTTAACGTTGTCTTTCGGTTGTCCCTCGATCTGGATCCTCTTCTCTTTGTGTGTCTACAGCTACTTGTCTCCCCGCTTGCTCAAGAGAACAACCACGAGATCACAAGAGAACAACTACCTGTGACAAGAGAGCAGCTACTTGCGACAAGAGAAGAACACAATACAAAGGCAAATATACATATTCATAAATGATTCAGGATTAGAAGTAAATCAAATATACTAATGCAATCATACAAAATACACCAGCATATAGGAAAGAATCAAGATAGCTTTATTGATAAGTAACAAGGTTCAGGAAGAGATACAACCCATAGGGCTCCAATCCAGCATCTCCTTCCCAGCAGAATGAAATTCCCTCTTCAGCTCCCTTCAAAGCATTAAGCACCCAATGTTTCTAGCCACAAACCAACAACAATTCTTTGCAATCACAAAATTCCAGCCTTTAGATCCCATGGAGGTGAGATCCATATATAGATATTTGGAGAGAGGATGAGTCAGCTTGAGATCTGACTAGTGCCCTCTCCCTCTCTCAGTTCTTGAGTCCACTTGGAGGTTCTTGCTTCCACTTGGAGATTTGGAACCTCTTACTCATCACCAGTTGAATTCCTTGATGCAAGTGTCATTTTGGAAGCTTCCTGGGCATTGACACCTTGAGGAATGAATCTACCACATGTCCAAACTCGCTCAGCGCAGGTAGCTAGTGTTGGAGTTGACATTCAACGCAGGTAGCCAGTGTAGCAGTTGACATTCAGCGCAGATGCTCAGTGGAGCAGTTGACATGATCCAGAATTGGCTTGTTTTTGAGTGTTTTCAGGTGGAGAACTTCTGTGAATTGCTGTGGTTACTTGGCCTTGTTCCTCTAGGGGTAGGAACAACATGTTTAGGGACTTTGGATCCCTTAGATTATGGACATTTCATGCTCGAGGATGTAAGGCACAAAAATGTCTATAACAGTTGCCCCCTAAAGTATGAGGCCATTTATCGGGTGAAATGCTTTATCCAGGAGGGTCCGAAGTTCATCCATCTGCTGGGAGGAGACCTGTAATAAAATACAATACAATATATTATGATTCATTCTACTTTCATGATCTAGCTGAGGCGGGCATTCCCATGCTCAGCTTTATAAATTCATTTTTTGTACATAGAACAGACGATCGTCTGATGGTAGACTGATAATTTTGGCGAAATTATCATCCTTTGAGTAGGATGATCATCTGCTGCAATGATGTACATGTCAAATGTCTTTATCTTTCCTGAATATATATCGCAGCCCAGATGGATGAAACTAGATCCGGGGTCTTCAAACTCGTTCGATCTTCACTCTAAGTACAAGTCGATCCATGTGAGAATTGCGCTGAAGTCGAACATGGAAAGACATCGCTTGATTACCGGTCAATGATGTAAACCGTTAACAAGCGCGAGAGGAATCACCAATAATGATGATGACCCTCAAGGTACTGCAGTACAATTCACGTGGTGTGAATAAAGGACTTGGCGTCGAACACCACGCAAAATCTTCTGGTCGAAGGTCATTGATGTATACCTGTCGCCGGAAGTGAGAAACTTGCCATTGAGGCATGCAAGCTTCAAAGCACTGAAGGGGGTGTTCCTAGATCAACTTCTTGGATAATGAGCTGATGTCGACAAGAAGCGATCCGTCACAGGAGGGCCCTAATGAATCCCACATCAGTGACACGGAACGGAGCTAATGATTTTAATGGAGGTGAAAACGATCTGTGACATATGATTCAGGGTGGCGGTCATGAATGGATGAAGGATAATGTATGGTAGTGGATGGGACCCGGTTGACTCTTTCTGAACGACTTCTCTTGAACATATGGCGACACTGATGCGATGGATTGGTAGCATTACCCCAAATATGGATGGTATGGCGAGACCATGGTGATGTGACCTGTGAATGAAACAACCCAACCCGAATGTGGTACGGAGGAAAAGTGTCATGTTCAAGAGCGACCTGCTACCATCAAAGTTTTCTTGATTTTCCCAATTTTTCCCCAGTCATTGCTGACCAGTACCTCTTTATTTTTGTCAAGCTTGAGGAAGATAACATATGCTTGTTCTATAACCTGCCCTTCGGGCAAGCCCATCGCTATGTTTTAATGAGCTTAGTGATAGTGAAACTCGTTCTCATCTAAAGACAAGTTTGTCGCTATTTAATAACTTTAACGAGTCTAACGACAAGGATAACTCGGTCCTTTTCATTTTTAGAGAGTCTGAAAAGGTACATAAAGTTAACTCCAAAATTCCTTTTTCGTCATCTAATCCCTTAAGCCAGAAAAAGTATAAAACAATACAGAAGGGATGAGTTTTTGATAATTTTAACGAGCCGAATAAAACAAGCGCTCGACCTTTTTGTGCAATAATCCCTCAGGTCCAAAAAGATTAAAATCTAGAGGAGGGATAGCTCTTCCTGTCCTTTAACGAGCTGGAAGGCCAAAACTCGGCAATATTTTCATATTTTACGAGTCAATTGAAAAGAGCTTAAAGAAGACTCGTCTTTTGAGGAACAAGTGATAAACAGGGATAGCAACTGATTCCAGGTACAGGTTGGAATTTTCCAATCACGGCAGTGTCACAAGGATGGCTAGGTGAAATCACTCTTCGCAGCTGTTCCTCAAAATGGGTAAACAATCATATGGAGGTGAACGATCGGCCAAATGAAAAGTGGAGGTGGCAGGTGCAAACACGACCAAGGCTTTAACGGCTGATAAATTACATTCACAGTGGTCATTTACCGAGATAGGTTCATTTTTTAGTTAAAAATGAGCTTAAACACTGGAGGAAACTCTGCTCACTGCTTATATTTATTTTTTAACAAGCATGAAGACCGCGTTAAAACTGCTCGGATCTTGCGTTTATTTTTTAACGAGCATGAACTTTATGCTAAAACTGCTCGATTAACCAGTCATAAGATAAGAGTGTCTCATGAAAGATCCCATTTTTTATAGAGCTTGCACCTTACCAAAGCTATGCTCCCTCTCCTTTCTTTATGCAAGTTCGGAAACGACTAATCCTACGAGTTTAAAGGGTTAGACCTATAGGTTTAAAGGGAGGACCTAAAAATTTAAAAAATAAATAGTCGCCCCTTGCTTGCACTCTAAAAGGTTTGCATGCCCCCAGGTATAAAACAGAGTTTCAAGGTTACCTCTACTTACCCTCCGCCAAAACATTTGTTTTAATCGAGAGAGGCTTACCTCTTTCAGGTTACCCAAAGATTGTCTCATTACTCTTTCAAACAAAACACTTCCTCGGCAATGTCTACTAAAATAGACAAGGGTGAATGACTGGTGCCAAACACGTAACTTTGAAAAAAGAATCTTATTCTAGAACAACCCCTCTTCCATCCACGGATGGGGTACGGACTAGTCATATTCTCCCGCGGAAACCTACTCTATACCCAAAGTTTCCCTGCCGAAGCAGGCCAGGATGCATGCCCCCTGGGTTCCGGTCATATCCTCCCGGATTACTCGCGCTCATCAGGAGGACGGACCGTGGGTTGAGACACTTCTTGCGTGAATAGACCATTTAGGGATGGTACATGACTATTTGCGATGTGTGATCCAGGAAACGAAAGTTGGTCCACGAGCTTGACCATTCTTCCTTCATGCGGAAAACACATTACTCTAAAGAGTGAGGAGACTACAGCTCCCATGCAATATATATAGTCTCGTCCAAGGAGTAGGTTATAATCCAAGGGTCCTTGAACGACCATCACGTTCATTTGAACGGTCTTCCCTTTCAATGTTATAGGCACATTGGGGAGGATCCCTAAAGGTCGACTGGTTCCTTTATCAAAACCTGACAGATTTCTCATCTCAGGTAAGAGTGCTGGCGAACCAAGCGCTCTCCAAGCAATAGAGGAAAGGATACTCACAGATGCCCCCTCATCAATGATAGTGCCAGCCATTACCATTCTGTATATTTGACAAATAATTCTGAATGGTATACTGGCTGGCAACCGGGGTCTGCCTAGTTGGTTCCAATCAAAGGACACAACCAGGTTGCTTGGTGGTGGGACCGAATATATGGCCGGATAGCGCTCTGATGAACTTCCTTCCTGCGATAAAGGAATGGTGGCATTGCCCCCTTGATCATCAGAGTCAGTGCTGATGAAGAGAATCTGGACGGTGTCGTCTTTATTCTCCTCTATGATGGTGTCATTCGAAGATGGAGCCTCTGAAGGCAAAACCGGGTCAACTGCCGTATCAACCTTTTGACTTTCATCAGGCATGGATCCAGATGGTTCATCTTCAATGACAGGTGCTTCGGCTGACCACCTAGGTGGCTCAGCCGGATTCTCAACTAGCGAGGGACTTGGCAGGAGTCTTTGATATCCAGGAGGGAGATGCGCTCGTAAAATCGGGCGATCTTCCAGAACTCTTTTTGCCTCGTCTAAGAAGGGACAACGGTGGATGGTGTGATCGCCTTCACACAGTCTGCAGGGAAATTTAGCTCTCCCGCTCTGTCCTGGAGCTTCACTCCCACTAGTTGACGGTGAGCAGTCGACATGGCTATCGGAGGTCGACGCTACCGAATTGTGCAAACGGGGGGACCAGTCTCTTAGTATCCGCGGGATACAGGGAAAATCTCTATGGAAGTGGTCTCCCCTGCATATGACGCATGGCGATTTAGGCCTTACGAGTGCAGTGTGTGAATTTTTGTTAGATGACACTTGTTTGCCCCCAGTCACCTTAGGCTCCTTCTTCTTCTTCTCTTTCTTCTTCTTCTCCTTCTTCTCCTTAGGAACCTGGTTTTTAATTCGACCAGTTCCGTCAAGCGAAGAGGAAGGAGGGGAGGACGATGAAGTAGAAGGCTGGGAGGCAACTCTTGTCTGATCTAACTTTTGACTCGACTATTCAGGAATGGTGGTATTCTGAACGACATTGGTTGAAAAGAGCCAAACTGGTAGGGCAATTGTCAGTCCTGGAAGCGACAATGTGGCCATGTGGGGTGCACCAACATCTCCCCAAGAGGAGAAGGGACTAGGATTTCCACCCAAGGGAATTCCTTGGTTGGTGTGCTCCATCTTTTCAACCTAAAGATCAACGCAGGATTAAAGGGTGATTGTTTCGTTTAAAATAAATTGTTAACGACGCTTTAGACACAACCTGCTTTTTCAGTTTTAAAGAGTTGAGAAAAAGCTAAAGATGACTCTAGTCTCCTTCGATGTTTTAACGAGCCCGAAGTGACAAATGCTCGGATGGACTTTTTCTGTTATAGAGTCTGAAAAAGGCCAAAAGAAACTGCTCTGGAGATCTAGGCAGAGGGTGTGCCAAACTTTTCGCAAAACCACAGAATACTTTTTACGGTACAGGTGGTCGATCTTCATGAATGCTGTGTTCACTGCATTGTGATTAGTAGGGCGGCCGACACGGCTTCCTAAGGATAAAAGACATATGCCTATAGGGGTCTCCCAATATATACGCGACAGTACGTGGGAGCACAAATCCGTACTAGCGCTACCGTCTCTCAGGAGGAATCACCCACCTTCTTCGAGATCGACAGTCACTAGGCTTAACGACGCCGGAACACGTCTCTAGCCTAGACCTCTATGTTGTGCATTATGTTACAAAGCGTTGTTAGGTTCATTCAGTTTATTTTAGGTTGATCTTTTTAAAGTTTGCCTTTCAAGGTTCACCACGAGATGTATGATACAAATTCCTAAATGCAGTCTAAGATGATAAGCAAGATTTACAATCTTTCAACTTTGAAAATCCTAGCTACTAAGGGAAAAGAATAACACTATCTTTTCTCAAAGAGCAATCAGCACACTCTAATGCACTTTCCCTAAATCCAACATGCAAACTATCAAATGCAAAATGCACAATGCAGGTGTTTGTTTTCCACTTTCTTAGTATAAATTCCTACAAAGAAAGCTTTTTGCACAATTTTGAATTTGCTTTTAAGATGATCAATACAAACAAGTTCACTTTCTTCGAAATCAACAAGGGTAGAAGAGATTACAATCACCTTGCGATTTTCGAAATAAAGACTTGTTTTGACACTTTGAAAGAGACAAATTCAAACCAATAAGCAAAAGTAAATCTATAATCAATCTGCAAACAGCCAATGAACTCTCTTCTAAGATTACAATCAAATCTGAATCAAAGGCTACAGGATGACTATTTTACTCATGCAAAGGAAGACTGTAAATGACGCCACAAACACATAAAAACATTCACAATCTTTTTGTACAAAAATGAGACGGAATCTAAGCAAAGAAAAAGGTTTATCAGACTCGTACCTATGCTGGTTAAGGGCTGCAAAAAACAGAGATCAAAACAGGGCAACAGAGGACAAAGAACCCCAGCTACACAAGGCCACACTGGTTCAGCGCAGGTCTAACACTATCAGTTTGACATTCAGCGCAGGTAGCCCCTTCGGGACCTGCGTTGAAATGCAGACTGCCTTCACAGTGTCTGCGCTGAAAGAGAAAACTCTCGTTTCCCTTGGTTTCTGGGTCACAAAATGCTCAAAAATCAACTGTTTCAGGCCAAATCAGAAACACAAGTAAGGTATAAACATAGGGATACTTTGATAGGGTACTAAAGACTATCACAAGGATCATCAAATCATCTGTGGATCTAGTTTAGATCATAGACAAGTCCAACAACTGGATCAAAGCAGCAACTTTTACTTTGCATCCGGGAAAGATGCAGTTCAATAGTTGCTGTCAAGTCTATGAAGTAAACAAATGACGGAAACACAAATGAAATGAATAAACAAGTTCTCCCCAGTGGAGTCGCCAATTTGTTGTGGGGAAAAATGCCTATGCAGGACGATCCTATCCACCTAAGGTGTGACAGCGCCTTAGCAACAAACGAATACAGCTATTATGATTTCTTCCTTTATGAAATGTGAAAGAGGGGAGATCGGCAGACTTACCGTTGTCTTCCGGTTGTCCCTCGATCTGGATCCTCTTCTCTTTGTGTGTCTACAGCTACTTGTCTCCCCGCTTGCTCAAGAGAACAGCCACGAGATCACAAGAGAACAGCTACCTGTGACAAGAGAGCAGCTACTTGCAACAAGAGAAGAACACAATACAAAGGCAAATATACATATTCATAAATGATTTAGGATTAGAAGTAAATCAAATATACTAATGCAATCATACAAAATACACCAGCATATAGGAAAGAATCAAGATAGCTTTATTGATAAGTAACAGGGTTCAGGAAGAGATACAACCCATAGGGCTCCAATCTAGCATCTCCTTCCCAGCAGAATGGAATTCCCTCTTCAGCTCCCTTCAAAGCATTAAGCACCCAATGTTTCTAGCCACAAACCAATAGCAATTCTTTTCAATCACAAAATTCCAGCCTTTTTAGATCCCATGGAGGTGAGATCCATATATAGATATTTGGAGAGAGGATGAGTCAGCTTGAGATCTGACTAGTGTCCTCTCCCTCTCTCAGTTCTTGAGTCCACTTGGAGGTTCTTGCTTCCACTTGGAGATTTGGAACCTCTTACTCATCACCAGTCGAATTCCTTGATGCAAGTGTCATTTTGGAAGCTTCCTGGGCATTGACACCTTGAGGAATGACTCTGCCACATGTCCAAACTCGCTCAGCACAGGTAGCTAGTGTTGGAGTTGACATTCAACGTAGGTAGCCAGTGTAGCAGTTGACATTCAGCGCAGATGCTCAGTGGAGCAGTTGACATGATCCAGAATTGGCTTGTTTTTTAGTGTTTTCAGGTGGAGAACTTCTGTGAATTGTTGTGGTTACTTGGCCTTGTTCCTCTAGGGGTAGGAACAACATGTTTAGGGACTTTGGATCCCTTAGATTATGGACATTTCATGCTTGAGGCTGTAAGGCACCAAAATGTCTATAACACCTGGTGGCTGAATTGGTCCTACAAAGTCAATAACCCATTTCTCAAATGGATGTAACAACACCTAAGGATTCAAAGGAAGCTCATCCCTTCGTGATGGCCTGCCCATTCTTTGACATGCATCACACACCCTACAATATGCTTTGGTATCCTTATGTAATGTAGGCTACCACAAACCCGCACAAACATTCTACACTATTTCTTTTCCTACATAATGTCCTCCCGCAGCTCCTTCATGAGATTCACCAAGGATGGTATTTCATTTAAAGTCAGGCACACTTGTAGAGTATCTCGTCCAATCCCATCTTATACAAATGTCCTACAATGACAGAGAAATATGCTATGCACACTACTAACACTTTCTTTTGCTGACTGGTGTATCCTTTTGGAGCCGTTCTGGTGGTCCAAAAGTGGATAATATATGTAAAACGGTTATCTGCTATGCACATCGTGAAGAGCTATGCATCGGGAAGTGCTTCCTCCAAATTAGTAGGCTCCTCCCCAATTTCAATCCACGACAGATGAGAAAGTCTTGCATTCAACCTTCTTGGCTTCACAATTACCTCAAAGTCATGTTATTGAAATAACAACAGCCATTTGCATATTCTCCCACCCAACACAACCTTATTGTCTAGGTACTCCAAGGTGGAGTGATTTCTGTACATCTTGAAATGTCCCCCCAATAGATAGTGACTGAGCTTTTGGAGGGCGTACACCATAGCCAATCCCTCATGCTCTGTCATTGAGTAGTTCTTCTCGACCTTTGAAAACTCAACTCACAAATTCTATACGATGATCCATCTCTCCTTCACCAACATGTGTTAGCACTACCCCCAACGTAATGCAGGAGGCATCAACGTGCACATGGAATTCCTTCTTCCAATCCAGTAAGACAAAGATCAACATGGTGACCATATTTTATTTTAATACATCCAGATTGTGCTAACACTCTTCATCCCAATAGAATGTAGCTTCCTTCTTTTATAGCTTATCCATAGCCATGGTAATCTGAGCATAAGCCTTGATGAACTTCCAATAATATCCAGTATGGAACATCATTACACGCAGCTGTTTGACACTTGTTGGGGGCTCCAAATTTACTATCACCATGATCTTGGCAGGGTCCACCATTAGTCCTTGCTTACATACCATATGACCTAAATGAATCCCAAAAGGGGCACAAAACAAGCACTTCTTTAGGTTTAACGCGATCTGAAATCTTCAGTACGTATATAACATTAGGCGTAGACTGGATACATGGCACTTTACTAACCCAAACACTGTCCAGTCATCAAAATAGACCTTCAATAATTTGTGAATAAACTCCTTGAAATCCATGATGGCTACGTGAGAGAATATCTCCGGCGCATTCTTGAGTCAAAATGTCATCACAATATACTGGAAACAACCCCATTCAGTGACGAAGGTTGTTTTTCTCCTATCCTCTGGTGCGATCTTAATCTACTAGTATCCAGAGAACACATCAGTGAATGAGTAGGCTGGTGGGCTCCAGTATTGTAGCAATAATGCTACAACTCCTGGAGCTTCCTTCTTTAATTTTATCAACCCGGTAGTTCGTAACAAACTTGGAAGCGACGGTGCTGTATGCACAAGTACTAGCTCTTGCCGCAGCTGTCACTTGGTCAGCTGGCACAAGTCCACTAGGAGCTTAAGCCAACTTCTATGAGCTCTTAGAAGAAGCTTTTTAATTGATGGATGAAAGCTAACTCGAAGGAAGCTAATCTAATTGCAAAAAGAAACTGAAAGCCAAAACGAAACGCAAACCCTAGCAAACCCTAATTCTACTAGCTAGTCCTACTGACGTAAAGGAGAGCATGCAAACTATTGAAAGAGATGCCATTACTTCTATGAAGGTAAAATGCAAATGTCTAAGCTATCACTATCTGAAGAAAACATCTTTTTGTATTTTTGATTAAGTTGTTGGAATTATCATGCATGTGCTTCTAACTATTTTTGACTGTGCAGAGGTGGATCAAGGAGGAGAAATGCTTGGGAAAGGTTGGGAAGGTTCAGAGAGGGTCTAAGGGGTCCCTAACACCCTTCCAGAGAGTCTCACAAAGTTTGGCTGCCAAGAAACCGTGTTTATGAGCTTCTACAGGAAGTCTGCAGGGGTTCTACAGGATGTTCAGGATTTCTACAGGATGTTCTGTAATTCTTCTACACGATGTTTCGAAATGGGATTTTGGAGCATGGCTGGAGGGAAAAAGATGGAGGAATGAGTATGGAGGTGAAATAGGGGTGTGAAGAGGCCTAGGGCTTGGTGGATGAGGCTAAGGAGCGATTGGATTTGTTCAAGGATGGAGGAAGCGATGATGCACAAGAATGTAGGAATTAGGGCAAGGTGGGGAAAGTATGGCAAATGAAGGGTACGAATCATGGACTAAGGGTTGGAGCAGATTATCAGATGGATCATGGGCAGATAGAGAAGGATGAAAGGTACTCTGCAAGTGGTTTTTCAAAATGAACAAACAAAGACATGCAAGAAAACAAAGATCTAGTTATGCTACCCTAATATGATCTAGCTAACAGTAACAAGAATGGACAACAGCTTTATTTGCAAGGAAACCATGTATATTAACTGTGCAATGAAGCATTCAAAGATCTGAACATGTAACCAACTTCTGCAAATGAAAACCAAACACTAATGATTGCATGGCAAAGCAAAGTCAGTGCTTTTGTGGGCAACAAAGTCATCCTAGTCACAGCTCCTGATCCCACTAAGGGAGAGGTGAAACCACAGATGTTTGTTGGCCCTTTTCTTGAAGCTTTTTCTGTTAACAACCTATCAACTAAATCTGAGCATGAAAAGCTATTTTACACATAAAAAAACAAACTAAATAACAACACAAGAGTTAGATCTAAATAGCAGATTTTATTCTAAGAACGCAGCAAACACACATAAAGATAAACAGGGGAGGTACTGGGCGCTTGAGATGGGCCCAACCCCAAGAGCTACAGCCTCCCAAGAGAGATTTTGAGCTGGTGCAAAGCTGGATTCATCTTTATTGATCAAGAAATGAAAAGTTACATCAAAACTGTCCACAAGAAGAACTTGCAAATGAGCTGAAAGCAAAGCTAATCTATTTCATCCAAATCGAACTATAAACTAGCTAACTATTGGCTACAAAATGACTAACCACTAGCTAACTATCTACTGGCTAACTAGCTAACATCCACTGGCTACACTGGCTAACTGGCTAACCCAAAATGAGGCCCTAAGCCTTCTTATTTATACAATTTGAGGACCCAACAGTCCTCCTAAAATTTAGGGACTTGGCTGCCCAAGACTTGTAGTTAACAGCAGTCCTACTTGACTTGCTTGGCTGCCCTTGTGCTCATTGATTTGGTGGCCTTTGAACTCCGAGCTGATGGTGGAGAATTCGAGGTAAGGGCCCATAAATGAGGGGGACACCTTCCTACAAATCCTCTAGCTTGTTCTCCCACGAATTTGGCTGCCAAGTGCTCATTAAGACCTTCAATTTTGTCTCCAAGTGGACCAAAAAGGCTACACAAAGCACCCATTAGACTTGTTGGCATAATGACTAACCAAATTCACTCTATTAACATAAAAATAATCAAAAACATGCAATAAAATAATGAGAATGGTGGATTAAGTCAAATTAGGAGGTTGAATGAGCCCAAATAATTGTCCATTTTTGGGGCTCATCATAGGCCTCCCGTCCTCCAACATTATCCAGGACCTCATCAGTAAATAGCGTTGGGAAAGGATCATGGACACATGCATCGTTAAGATTTCTTAGATCTACACAAATCCTTATCTCTCCCTTCTACTTCTTTTCCTAAACTACCATTGGGCTCACCCAATCAAATTCCTCCACTGGTTCAATAATTCCCGCATCAAGCATCTTCTCCAATTCTAAGTGGACATTTTCCTTGTATTTGGGGTTGAAGCAATATGATCTCTTCTTAATGGGTTTCGTGTCTGGTTTGAGGGTAATATTCATCATGCCCAAGTCGCCTATGATTCCATTCCGGTCCAAAACTTTTGTAGGAAACAAATCCTGATATTCACGAAGCAACTCAATAATCTTATCCAATATGGCATCATCACAATAATCTGCAATATTTGCAAATTTAGGCTCCGCTTCAATACCGATGTTTACTTTCCTAGTCTTCAACGGCACGGGTGATGTCTAGATTCTCTATCTGTGGACCTTCAACCATGCGATGGCCTTCTTCCTCTCGAATATTTATATTCCTCGGGTCATCATCCTCCCCATCAGTAGTCACATTATAGCATTCCAGCGCATGGTGCAACTGGGTGCTCTAATCTGGTTGAACCAATTCCAGAGGATCCTGTGAAATTATGAAGATCGCCGCCTTAACCTCCTATAGAACCTCATCAGTGCTTTAGAACCCATCTTCAAAACTGAAGGTCATAAAAAAAGCCTTCCCTTAAGATATCCCACTTTGTCGTGCCATGGAGGAGCTCCGTTTCTAGGTTCCAATTCCTAGGGATTATATCTAGAGTGTGACATAATAAGTGCACCCAGTCTGGTTGTGGCTACTTTCCATAAACTTTAGTCCATTTTGGTAAATGATCACGCGGATCATTCCTCCCATCGTATTTCTCAGTTAGCTGAACTTTTGGGCGACCAAATCACAACCTCATCATTCTCCTATAATCACGACAATCATTTAAGATGTCTTTGTGCGTACCCCACAACTATGTGGGCATAGAGTGCGGTGCCAAATCTAGCGCTTGAAAGCGATGGTCCTCCGAGAATTCTCTTTCAAAAGCATCCAAAATCTTATCTACATCAGTCAAACCATCATAATAAGGTAAATTTCTTACCTCCAATGACACACAGTGTAGTGATTTAGTCATCATGTTGCAACACAGTGTAGATACTTAATGCAGCCTGTTCTTCCAGTGCTCCAATTCTTCATCTAAATCCAATGTATAGGAGCTTTTGCAATCCCATGCAATCCTTCCATCATCCATTGGATTAACCCAGTCTTGGTCCTGCACTGTTATTTTGTAAATATGATCCAAAACATCATCACTTTCTTCATAGTCACGGACCGTTTTAGTATAGTGCGATCCTTCTGCAGGGTCCAATGGTACTACAATGCAGAGTGATTTCCTTTCAAACGAAATTGTCCACTTCTTCAAATTGATTATTGCATTCATATCAATAGCCCAACCAATTCCAAGGAGAGTTGGGTATGGATTTCTTTCATCAACAATTTTTGTTACTTCAAAATCAGCCAGTGTGCTTGCACCTTCTATATCTATGGTAACTCCATGCAGATGCCCCATAGGGATAATCTTCTACTGGTTCACCATCCTTAACTGAATTGGAGACCACTGAAATGTACGCCTCCCCATTCTCTCCCATGTCTATTTAGGCAAAACGTTCGCATCAGATCAGAGATCCAAAATAACGTAATCCATATCATAGTCTCTTATTTGCATGATGAGCCTCATCTCGCGCCCTTCTTTTGTCTTATGTTTTCCAAGCTTTCTGACTATGGGATGTCCTTCAAGAGAATTTTCCTTACCAACACACTTGTTTATCAACTCCTATAGCCCTTTCACAGTCTTTCTATTGTACAATAGTTTCATACAAGTCTCCAAGAAGGTCGTAAGCATAGAGGGGTCAACCTCTATAGGCACACTGATTTCTAGTAGTTTGTCCTGACTTCTTGAGGTAGAGGCCTCAACGAAGCTTTTCCTCACCTCCATAAATGTTTCTTTCACATGTTCCAGATCAAACCTAATCTCCTTTTCTAGGGCCTTGTGAACCCACCCACTTTCTTCAGGTTGTTTTCCTTTATCATCACCAGTCGTTATTCCTCTTCTTAGCACAATATTCACATTCGGATCTTCCTCACAAGGTTTAGCCCTCATCATCTGCAAGTTCTGGGTAGGCTATTGAGGCTGCAACTTCTTCTCCTACATATTAGCTATCAACACAAGGCATTCTTCAATTGTGTGGTCAAAATGAGTGCAATATTGACATGATGGGCATGTTTGACTTGTACACTCCCGTGTGTAGTGCCCCGATGTTCCACAATTATAACAAATGACCTTTCCATGACCTCTACCAGGTCCTCCTCTTCCTTAGCCTCATCCATGCCCCTGATATTCTCTGCGCACCCCTCCTACACCCTGATCTGGAGGCCGTGTTTCTACTTGCATTCAATACATAGGCGTCCTTTCCATCATCAATTCATAGCTACGGCGATGGTGCTCATCATGGCCCACCAATTTGCAGAAATCACAGAACAATTATTGTGGTGTCTGCATAAACTTTTGCAGCAAATGACAATTATCTATTACATGTTTTCCGGCCAGCTGACAAATGGAACACGATAGCACGAGTCTCGTACTTGGTCCTACTGGAGCTTCTTGCCTCAGGGGTATTGGTCCCCCCATGTGATATAATTCACAAAGATAGGGAAATGATCCTTATCATGCCCCTGGCTCTTACACTTGAGGCACCAGACTTCTTCGCGCACCTCTATCCTAGCCTCCTTTTCTTTTTTCAAGCTCTGCAATTCCAAACAGAGGTTCTGCAACTACGAGTGAATTTTTTGGACTCCCAAAGATGCATCCTAAATAGGTGTTTCATGTAATCTCATTGTGATTTTCATAGCTTCTGCCTGAGTTCCTATCTTTTGCTACAATAGAGCAATCCTTAGGTGGGGCAGGAGCAAGGCTATAAACCACTCATGATGTTGACTATCTGTGAGGTGCATATTAGCTTCACGGATCACACACTTCAATCTTTGATCTAACTCCTAGGTTGTTTCACTGGACCTCATCATGATTTCCTTAAATCTAATTACTGATTGTGAGTTAGACTTAGGCTTACCGAATTCTTTGTTCAAAGCATCCTGAGTGTCTACTAATTATGCCAATGGATTATCGGTCCAGTACTTAATGTACCATGTCAGCGCGCAATCCTACAGAGAGGTAACCAACTGAACCTTCTTTATATTATCATCCGTAATCTATTATGTTGTCCACACAACAAAACAACAAAACAAAACTGATCCAGATCCTCACCTCCTAAGCCCTTGAAAACTGGTAGCTTCATTGTATTTGGAATGTTGAACGGCGGTGGTGGTGGTGGCGGTGTGGGCGAAGGTGTATGTTGTGGAGGTGAGGCGGAGGTGGTGTGAATGGATGATGTATTCATGGAAAACCCTGCCTTATCAAATGGACAACACTCCACGGTAAGGCTTGTACCACTCCCTTGTCCTCACTTGAAGGAGGTCCAATCAACGGGCTATATTCAGGACTTGCTTTTTCTTAGTTTCTAAAGCTCTGTCCACTTCACGTAGATCCAAACATCAAGGCAGCGGCATAACCCATTTTTAACACAAGAGCATCTTAATCTAGGTATTCAAAGATCTCAAATACTTACCTCATAGTCCCTTGAAGAATCATCAATCTGCTTCGCTGTAACTGATTGAGGTGTTAGCCGCGAAATCTGTAACAAATCCTCCTATAACCCGATCGAGCCAATGGTCCATAGCACATGCGATCTTATCTTCAGAGGCTTCCAACCTCCGCACTAGTTCCGTAGTCCACACTATTTGACTATCAAGCCTCCACATTCCTTGGTCATCCACCAATTTAGCTATCCACTCATATAGTTCAATCGGGAAGGTGTAGAAGAAAATTTCGTGTATTTCTGTGTGCAAATATCTGTCTAGCCACTACTCTTTTGTTAGGTGTGGATTTATGTTCTCTTGCGCCACTAATTCATGGATCTTCCTGTGCAGCGACTTCTTGATTTCCTTTTTGGTTAGATTCCTGTGACGCGACATCACACATCTCTTTATGCAAAATCCTAGTCCTTGCAACGGAACCATTTTTTGGCTTAAGGGGTCATGACCCAGGTTCAAAGTTAGTTGCGCCAAAGAAAACCCTACATTACTAGCCCTTTCGGCATCAATCCGCATAGCATCAAATGAAGTCTCACCCAAAGTAGTATGGGGGGATGTTGGAACCAAGTTTCCGCATCTAGAGATCAGTGTGATGTCTTTTTATGCCCTAGATCTTCCTCTGCGTATATCTATGAGCCCTTAGGGCTTGGCACTATAATTCCCTTCGAACTGCCTTTAGATATTTGCGAACATATACAACTGGCTTTTGCGGACCGTGAATTGATGAATTAGCTACTTATGCACACCTTATATTACTCTTAGATCAGTATGTACTCAGATCTACCCAAGTATTCAATAAACCTAATAGAAAGTGATATGATCTTCACGTAATCACTTAACATTAATTGTGTTTAGTTAATAAGGCAGATCTAGTAAATTCACACATCAATACATCATTATTTTGTAAAGACATTATTCATTACAACATATATCGCAATCATAAACAACAAAGAGAAACAGATAAAACATGTGAATTTTCCCAACATCTTCTTTATTGATATTCAGTATAATGTTATAAAATCAAACTTCTCTCTACACTCAGCTGCAGGGGTCTGCGCACTCAACTACAAACACTACTCTAGGCCTCTATGCACTCATCTATAGAGTCTTCCCCCCCTAAGACTTACTTTCCTATGCTAACTCTCTAGACTCCTTCCGTTGTACCCATAGACAAAGACATAGATCTCCCTTAGACTATCTAAGACACACCTATTTATAAAATCCCATGGTCAATAGACCATGGTTAGATCTTCCAAAACTAACTCAAGTTTACATAAACGAGGGTAAAAATCCTTTTTTATTCTTAACTAAATACGCACTCTGTCTCCACAATTTGTAGAGACTTTACATCTTTTTACATCAAAACTTGGGCTTTTTCCCCAAAATTGACCCAGGGGACCCCATCCCAACATGGTTTGACAAAAAACTAATTGATAGTCTTAAGGTCAAATCTCTATAATTGTTCAATAGATTCCACAATGACTTTTCTATGCCTTTGCACATCACGAATGAAAGTTTATGCTCCAGTTGTTTCATCTAAAAATGGCACATCAAACATGTTCATATCTCTTACAACACAAATGTTGTGTTGATCAATGAAGTGTAGGTTTCTTCTGCCTCCTTGGACCTTTACTAATTTATTGGGTTTCTTTAAATTTTATTTCTAGCTCCTCATAGTAATTTCTACTTAATTTTTTTCATAAAAAATTTGAGGAACATTGTGTGGGACTGCCTTAGACTTGGATTTCCAAAATGTTATATTGATGAAATTATTCCGATGCTAGTCTAACTCAATCTCTCTGTCAATGATGCTATCGAAAGTGTTGTTAACTAAACATAATTAATTTTAAACTATTTTCAAATCTCAACAAAATTGTTCTTGAACTTGTTGGAGTTGTTCATTATCCTTGACTACTTATATGAACTTGTTGGTTCCAGGATACCATTTTTTAATTCCTATATTTGAATTTGTGATTGGTATATCTATGCATATTTTAGTTCATCAAAGCAAATAGAGAGTTTTTGAGCTTTGGTGATTTTTTTTGTCAACTTTTGTTCAAGAGTTTTCTTCTGCTCTGAGTGTCATTGTTGCATTTCTAAGACCCTTAGCTTGTTTTTTTCTTCAAATTTTGTGTGATGTTTATTCAATTTCTCCTCTAATGGAGTTATTGTATCATTTATTTGTTTGATTATTTTCTTCAAGTCGTTAACTAACTATTTATTAGCTAAATAAAATTCTCACATATAATATGGCATCTCTCCTACTAATTCATTATCATTGTATTTAGAAGCATCCAATACTATTGTTTGTTGCACTAGAGGGTCATGTTTTTTCCGAAGCTTTCTCATTTTAGTTGTTCCCTTTATGATGGATCTATTTTCACATTCAAAAATAATAGGTTGGAGGAATTTCCACCTATTCAATATGTGATAAATAATCTACATGAATAATACCTATGGTTGAAACCCCATGAATAATTGATACTAGAGTCTTTGATATGAATCTAGATGCTACCATATTGGTTAGTTCTTACTTTGTTGCATATTTACTACCTATTTTGGTTCCACTTGAGCAACACTAAAGGGGGTTTGTGCCTTTCTCTATACTTATTATTTTCTTCTTTTCCTTGCTTAGACCTTTTCAAATAAGGAAAATTCATGCTACATTTTATTTTCTTAAATTACTTTTCTTTGCTACTATGTGAGCTTCTCTTTCAGTAACTCATCTGAATAGATATCAATTATCAAAAATGGATAAATAGGTGTTTGTGATATTTGAGCTCCTCTTTGAGCTACAAGAGATGTCTCTCCTTGCTTCTGAGGAGGCTTTCCTAGATAAGGTTTCCCTTGTATTTTTTCCTCTTTCTAAGATATTGTTGCTTTGGTACCAAAGGTCAAAGACAAACTTTGAGGCTTTTCTTAAACCTATTATTCACTTACATTTTGTATCATTTGAAGGAGTATCCTCCTCTTTGTATTTATAATGTTAAAAAATCATGGTCATGTATCATTGAGGAGAAATTATATTTATAGAAAAATTCATGATAGGATTTGGCTCAAATAAAAACATCATGAAGAGGTGTTTTCTCATGGATATGTTTCTTTATACATGTGAATGCAATGCTCAAATATGAGCTTTTAGGGATCATACATTTTGAATTAATTGTATGAAAAATTGAATTTCTCTAATGTTGCAACTCCAATATTTACATGGACATTTGATAAGGTTTAATGTGAATAGGGAAAGAGGGAAAAACTTTATTTGTTGAAGTCTTCAGGTCTATAGCTAGGCCTAAGGCTACTATTTGGTAGGCAATTTCCTTGAGTACTAGCCTATCTTGGGAAAATATGGTTAATTCACAAGGAGGGGAAAGAAAACCATAACTTTTGATATAAGAAAAAGTTTCTTATAAATACAAATCCCTTATTTGGTATAAGACTTTCATGGCTTCATCTCTAAACCTAGGTGGAAGGGAACCAAAAATTATCTCACGGAGAGGAATTGTCACATAAATACGTATTTCATAGAAATTTTCCTTGGCATTTTCTTTGCAAAATTTAGAATGATAGATATGTGCAGGTCCAAAAATATGAGTCCAATGCCAATTCATTAGGGGGGAGGAGTGTGAATAAAAATGAAATTTACTATATAGGTTGACATATAAAAATAGGGAGTTCCACCTCATTTCATCTTTAGGAAAGACTCATTGTGGCTATAGAGGTGTCAGATAGGATATTTTCCCAATAGAAAAAAAAAACCCATGCAATGATTTCTACATAATGGGAATCCAATCTAGCTGGAAAGGAGAAGGGTTCTTCTCACCATATAATCAATTCATCAAGGTGGTGACATACAAATGTCCTCATTTGAAGGAGGTAGTAGAATAACTTTGGAAACTCTCTACATTGTTTCTATTTTCATTATACTAGCAATCTCATATTAGTAGAGGCATTTCTAAATCAAATTACACACATTCATCATTATGGAACTACTAGATAAAAGAATTGTTATAAGTGAGTTTAGGTTAAGGTAGTTGATAGATTACATGTATGTTGTATGGCTTAAATGATCCAATGATGACTCTCTAATTCATACATATTTTCTACATCAGAAGGTCCACATGGGCGAGTGGCCAGCAAATGATGTTTGTGTAAGGAACCAATGTGGGTCTTGTTTATATCTTGTGTAGACTAGACTTCACAATGTCTCAAAAAGTGGAATGATATTCAAACTCTAAGTTTGAAAAGTTTACTTCCTCTAGGAACCTATAGATTTCAAACCATGATTTTCTATTTGGATGTGATTTGTTAGTAGTTTATGAGAAGAAGGTTGTGTTATCACCCCAAGAAACTCTCCTAGGTTGTAGCTTAGAGATGCTCGGGACATCACAAACTCAACTTAATGTTGGAAATGGATGAATGGAAGGAATGATGCATATTCAAGCTAGATAACCACTCCTACTTTGCTTGACTCCAGACATGCGTGAACACCCCCAGACTACAAGGCTTTAGACCACCAATTACTCACAGCCTAAGGGTTGAGTGAATATGGAGAATACTGACCACACCAGCAGATGCACAGGACCTTGTGATGGCCGGCTGCAACCAGTAAAAAGGTCTGCAAATCTAATTCCCTAGTGCATAGACAGGATGACAGCTCTCTGTCACTAAGTGAAAAGAAACCTGATCAATAGATTCACTAATACATACAAGATTATAACACAGAGGTAGGATGAAAACTCCTCTAATGCTACACATCAAGAGTTCAGGAAAATGCATATCAAGCACAACCTATAACAAAAAAGAGATGGAAAGTGAGCAATTAACAACAAAAGAAGCTTGTATTAGCTGAAAATGAAGACGAGACACTGCAAGTATCAAAGTAATTACAGTCTCCAGAAGTTGAACCGTACATCAAAACAACAACCATCCACACTCATTACATCTGTCTTTTGGGTATATATAGATTTTCATTACAAAAAATGTTCTGTTGTCCTATGTGTGGAGGGGTCATAATGGACCACCAACCGCTTTAACTGCCTGACAGAACTTTTGAGTGCAATTTCTTGTTGTGGTGAAAAAAATTGATCTTCTTGGATGCTTCTGTTGTACTTATTGAGCAGGTGAAATGTCGTGTGGATGAAGTTCCATAACTGTTGAATGTATTTTAACTACTCGAGGCATGTCCTTTTCTTCTTCTCCATGCTGCTTGTTGAAGACGGTGGTTGAGGAGTAACTGTGCAGAGTACTGGATGTTGGCCGCCTTCATCCTTTCAGGAGTAGGGAATGGCTATGGACATGGACAGTCGGGATGGATGGAGGAAGAATATCGGCTGTTAGATCACACAAATGGACGACAGAGAGTGCTTTACAGAGGGCATCGGGAGTTATGAGAGCGGGATGAACGCAGTCTGTTGGATCTCAGGTGAATAGATCCAACAGTCGTCGGGCGTCGGAGGTGCACGGAGTTTATCGGGCGGGAAAACAGGCTTGAGTTGTAAGCGGCATCGCTCATGCCTCTATTGAGGGTTGGGCGGTAATCGTGCAGGGGCGAGCGATTCCATTCAGATGGTGACGCGTAGCGGCGGGGTAATACGGAAACCACTTTTTATTGCAGATTAACGTGCGGCTATGTTATGGCAGCGGGTGAAGCGGGTGTCGTCGGATCACGGCGGATGCGATCAGACAGTGGATAAACAAAGGGGCAGTTTGTTCATTTGAAAGTGGCTGGGACCGTTAGATTAGGGTGTGGCGATCAACGGCTACGACTACAGGTGAAAGGGCAATGAAGGCGCGCGGTCACGTGAAGACGGTTATATGAGGGTTTAGGCTTTGCGCTCAGGCTCAAGGGAAAAGGCCTTCTATATATGATTTTTTAACAATTAAGCCCAAGAAATGGAGATGAGAGGAGGGTGATTGGAGTGAAAGGGGAGGCAGAATGATCAGTTATAGGCCTCCTTTGAGCAAGAAACGAGGACTGAGCTTCCTTCTGAGATTCCGAATATCAGCAACGTGTAGCAGAGCTAACACTGGCTCCTTCTTGGGATAAGATCCTCCGTGTGAGGTCTCAAGAACTTGCAGATCAATGCCTTTCCTATAAAAATCAATTAGAAAAATTTCCTAGTGTTCCATTGGGCATGGAGTCTAACTAAGCTTATACTAAAAATTGATAAAATAACATATTTACAACCTTAAGGCCAAAAGACCTTAACTGACATAATTTTTCAGGAAACGCCCATTCACTGGGCCATCAAAAACTGTCTCCCCTCCCATACTTTGCAGTATGAAAGTATTGTTCCCCTGGGTCTAAGAAATGATAAAAGGCCCTATCCAGAAAGCACCAAACTTCCCATGGTTGCCTTTCTTCTCTTTCAGTGTATCCCACTTCAGAACCAAGTCTCCAACCTAAAAATTATTTGATTTTTCCCTTCTGCCAAAGGCTTTCTTGATCTTCTTTTGATGTGCTGCAGACCTTTCAACCAGATGTTCCCTGATCTGATGTACTTCTGCTAAATTAGTGATCCTTTTTTCCATGTCTTCTTCCTCATTCTGTTCTTCTTGTACGAATTTTTCCAGAGGGAGAGTTAACTGAATCGAGAATACGGCTTCAGTACCATATACCAGCCTAAATGGAGAATTCCCTGTGGATTTCTTAACGGTCACTCTGTCAGCCCACAGTGCATATTTGAGCTTAGAATCCTAGTTCTTTCTATTGTCTTCCAGCAGGTTTTTAATTATCCTTATCAGGCATTTGTTGGAAGATTATGCTAGACCATTGCCTTGAGGGTAATATGAGGTGGAATGAACCAGCTTAATTCCCATTGAGTCACACATATCTACCAACTCTTTTGCCCTCAAGGCTGCTGCATTGTCTGTGACTAATTTATGTGGACAGCCAAATCTAGTGAAGATATGTTCTGTCAAAAACTTCATGACCACATTATGATCAGCCTTCCTTGTAGGGATTGCTTCAGTCCACTTAGTGAAGTAATCAGTGGCAACTAATATCCATCTGTGTTGGCCACTGGAATGTGGATTGATTTCTCCAATGAAATCCAAGCCCCACTGCTGAAAAGGTCCATTAGCATGTATTGGTTTTAGGGGCAGGGACTTCAGTTGTCATTTTCCTTGAAATATTTGGCACCTGTCACATGATTTAACAAATGAAAAGACATTAGAAAACAAGGTGGGCCAATAGTACCCAGCTCTGAGGATCTTGTGGGTTGTAGTTTTCCAATAATGATGCCCCCCACATATGCTTGAATTAAATTGTTGCGTGACTTCAATGGATTGTTCTTTTTCCAGACACCTTAAAAGCATTCCAGATGGGTCCCTCCAATAGAGAAAATTTTCATGAATGCAATATTTTGCTACCCTGAGCTTGATAGTTCTGGCTTGGCTTGTGCTTAAGCCTGGAGGGACTTCTAACTTCAGCAAGAATTTAGCTATTACAGAGTACCAATCACAAGAAGCTAGATTTGCTGCTAATGACTATTCTTTCCCTGGTTCAGCTGCTTCCTCTTCTTCTATTTGACCATTTCCTGCAATTGTGCCCATGAAATTTATGTCCAATGATCTACAATTTTCTTCAGCCAATAGTCTGGCAAGACCCTGACCTCTGACCAGCTTGGTGGGCTTCAATTCTATATTAAATTCAATTAACTTTGCAATCCACTTAGCTCGTCTTCCACCAGCATCAGGCTGTGTTAAGACATATTTTATTGAAGCAGAGGGTACATATGCAATTATCTTGGAATGCAGGATATAAACTCTAAAGGTTTTCAAAGACTTGATAAGAACATATGCCTGTTTTTCAATGATATCATACTTCAACTCAGCATCCCTCAATGTTTTGCTGAAAAAAGCCACTAGATGCTCTGAGCCTTCTTCATCTGCTTGCAATAAAACTGCTACAAGGGTGTCATTTGAGGCAAATGAAAATATGTGGAATTCCTTGTTGTAATCTGGACTTCTTAAAGTGGGAGCTTCCATAATAGCTTTCTTAATGGACTCAAAGGGTCTTCTTTCTGTATCAGTCCATTTGACTTCGGACCCCTTTCTCAACATGGAGGTAATGTGCTTTACAAGTTCTGCAAAATTTTGGATAAACGTCCTCACAAAATTTATTTTGCCCAGAAAGGATTGGATGTCCTTCTTTGATCTTGGGACAGACAAGGTCTATATTTCTCTTACTCTTTCTAGGTCAATTCGGACACCTGCGGTAGAAACAATATGTCCTAACAGCTTGCCCTCTTCCAAAGCAAACTGTGACTTTTTAGGATTGACTAAAATCCCAAACCTTCTACACTTCAGGAACACTCTCTGTAAATGGTCTTGATGACTGCTGGAGTACACTGTTATGTCATCTAGGTAGATAAGGACGAACTTGTCCTTCTCCCACCACAAATGCTATATCCATAGCTATCTGAAAGGTGGCTCTAGCATTCATCAACCCAAAAGGAATCTTGGAATACATAAACGTGCCCCAAGGAGTGGTGAATGCAGTCTTCTCTTGGTCATCTGGATGTACAGCAACCTAATTATACTGTGAAAATCCGTCCAGGAAAGACATCACTTTGGCTCCTGAGACCTTCTACAGCAAATGCTCCATCTTGGGCAGAGGATAGTTGTCTTTTTTAGAGCATTTGTTCAAGTTTCTGAAATCAACACAGAGCCTGATTTCTCCACTTTTCTTTCTCACTACCACTAAGTTGGCTACCCATTTGGAATATCTGAGAGAGACTATGATTTTGGAAGCTAGTAACTTCTTTATTTCTTTTTCAATCAGAGGAAGAAGCAAAGGATTTATCGGTTTCAGCTTCTGCTTAAAAGGGATGGTGTCTTTCTCTAAAGGAATTTTATGCTGAATGATCTTTTTGTCATATGTTTTCAGGTCACTATACTCCCAGGCAAAGACATCAGCAAATTGGTTCATTAAATTGTAGTATTCAGCACTATGGGTAGTAGACAGATGAGTGGACAGATTTATGTATCTTGGCTAATCTTGACTCCCTATATTATGCTTACAAACTGTAGATTGGTCTTCTTTTTGGGCAGCCTTATAAGGCACATCATTTTGGTCAAACAACTTTTCTAAAGGAACTAGACCCTTAGGTATATGATTGCTGGGCAGTTGGACAATGCTATCTTTGCCAATTTTGTTTCTAAGCTGGGATTGGGGACTTTCTTCCAAGGCTTCATTTTCTTGGTCAATTTGCATTTCAGAAATTCATCAATGACTTGCAGAAACCTATTCACTTCATCATCATCTTCAAAAACTTTCCAATGCTGGACATTGTCAGGCAAGGATGTTCTATATTTCATTTGAACTTCATATATCAGTCTGGGAGGCATGGGAGGGATAAACATGCTAGTAGACACAGCAAGGGAATCAACAAGCTAATTTATGGCTCTAGGGATATATGAGATACAAAAATTATCAAAGGAATCTTTAAGTCTCCATACCTCATCTCTGTATGCTTTCAGCCTTGGGTGCTTTGCTTGAAATGTTTCATTCACTTGCTGAATGATAAGATTAGCATCTCCAAAAACCTTTATATTCCCGATTCCTCTGTCTTTAGCTGCATTGAGACCCAATATCAGAGCCTCATACTATGTTATATTGTTGGTGACATGGAAAGCCAGCTTAAAAGACAGATGTGCGTTTTCTTTTTTTGGAGATATCAGCACCACCCCTACTCCTGCAGTCTCCCTGGAACATGCTCCATCAAAGAACATCTCCCAAACCTAACTTCCTTACTCTCCCTTGGGCTGATTGACTAGTTTCTTGATCTGCATTGAGGCCTTCTGGGATTCTTCAATTTGGAGGATACAAGCTCCAAAATCAGTGTCCACAACATATATGGGATGATTAGAAGGATTCTTCTCATCACTAATGATGTATGCCAGTTGTGCTCTGTACAATCTCCTGCTTTCCCCTTCAAAAACTGGGACAGTGGCATAAGATAAATCATTATGTAGTGTCCCACCTAGTCTCTTAATCCATCCTCTGGACAACAGCATGCCAAACTTAGGAGGGGCATCTGCTACCACAATATCCATCATCATGCTCTTCATGGGCAGCTGAGTTAGGGTAATGGCTAGATCTTTAATCAACCCCAGACATTTCACCTTTCTTGAATCAAATGAGAATAAATCATGATATGGTCTAGTGATGTCAAGGCCTAACTCTTCCATGACAGCTTTAGGCATCAAATTGTGGCTGGCCCCTATGTCTAGCAGGCAATTGTGGAGGATTTTGTCATGAATGGTCAAGGAGACATAAAATAATGGAGAATTATTATCAGCAGGTTCGATCATGGGGCTGAGCACAACTGCAGGCTTATCATCTTGCAAATTGATGTAGTCGGTGGGGGTTTGTGTGGCTTTCAGCTCAAGAGCATCAAGGATAGGCTTTCTAAACACTTCACTCCTTACAACTTCTAACAGAGGTACAGATATTTTTAACTTCTGGACTTCTGATTCAAAGCTGAAAGGGGAAGGGGACTTATCAGGACCTCTTACCTCTTGATCTGGTGCTTTGAGGATGACTGGATCAGCTACTGGCTTCTTCTGTCTAATATTCTGTGACTCTGTTTGGACAACAGCTCTTTAGGCAGGAATATCCTTGACATTGTTTGCTTTCGACCTCATATTATACCTTTGCTGTTCACAAGTCTGTAGAAAAGCCTCTCTCTCCCACCCTTGATTGGTTTGGTCCTGCAGTAATGATTCTTCATATGCAGCCAATGTCAAAAAGGTAGCACCACCTTTATCTTCCATTCAACAGATTTCATCCTCTTCTTCAAACTGCTCCTCCTCCATGACTACATTTTGAAAAGGAGCCTTAACTTTCTATTCTTCACTTGCTTCTTTACCCCTTTGAATGATTTGTAATTGTTCATTTTCTTTTCTGAATGGATTTGGATTTCTTGGAGCAAATGTGTTTTGAAACCTTGTTTTCCCAGAACTCTGCTCAACTTTCAGCTTAGATATCTCAGCAACTAATGACTCTATCATTTTAGTCATTTTATCTAATTTGGGATCTGAAGATGAAGCAGAGGAAGAAGAAGCCTCACTTCTCTGCCTTCTTCTATCAGCATTACTTTTAAGCTTTTCTGTGGCCATAATATTCGATTCTACCTCCAATGCTACATCTTGCATATCAGCTAGAGTGGCACATCTTCTTTCTCTCAACAACAGGCAGAAATCCGATTCAAAAGCATTGGCATAAGTGAGTTTGGCAGAGGTGGGGGCAGACTTTACTTCAGCTGGTAACTTACTATACATACGGTTAAATCTTTTATTAAAATCAGGCAAAGATTCCCCATTCTCCCTCTTTAGGTTTCCAAACTCTGTATGGTAGTAGAACAGGTCTTTTCTATCTCCCCATTATTTCAAGAATGCATCATCCAATGCCTCAATGTCTATCATAGACCTATGGGGAAATTCTCTAAACCACTTTCTATCTTCTCCATCAAGGATCTGAACAAACACTCTCATCCACACATCATCTTCACTGATATCAAGGTTATTAGCATAACTATAGAAGGACTCAAGGTGTTCTTCAGCTATCACTCCCTCTGTACCAGTGAATTTGGGCATATATTTCTGATATTCCCCTGTAGGCATAGCATTCAAAGGAACAGTCAAGACCAAAGGTCCATACCTAGTAGCTATAATTCTTTCCATCTTCATGGGAGCTTGTTGTCCTGCCATGACTGGGATAGGTGGAAGGATACTGGTAGATTGAGTAGGAAGTAATGAAATAGATGACAGACACAAAGGAAAATGATGGACTGTATGAGAGGCTTTCTTTGGACTGAGATCCACAGGGGAATTGACTGAACAAGGAGCTGTATGAATCTCTGAAGGAATTTCTTTACTAACAGTGCTGGGCTCTAAATCTTCAAACTATATATCCTCAGCTATAACCTTCTTCTTCAAAGATACATAAGGTTTCTTGGGCTTACTTGATATTGATGCTCCTTTCTGTGATGTTTTCTTCTGCTTAGCAATCTTCTCAGGGTCAGGCACTGGGTCAGCTGGTTATTTTTGAGTATTTCTCTAGGTATGCCTCACAAACTAAGCCAGAACTAAAATGTGGAGTCGCCAGATAGATGATTACAACCAAAAATGTGTCCAGACTTTGTCTATCATCAAAGCATGGAACTGTGTCATTTTCCCAGGGAAACTGAGCTTCAATCTCCTCTCCCTGCCAACGACGCCAATCGATGTTATCACCCCAAGAAACTATCCTAGGTTGTAGCTCGGAGATGCTCGAGACATCACAAACTCAACGTAATGTTGGAAATGGATGAATGGAAGGAATGATGCATATTGAAGCCAGATAACCACTCCTACTTTGCTTGACTCCAGACATGCGTGAACATCCCCAGACTACAAGGCTTTAGACCACCAATTACTCACAGCCTAAGGGTTGAGTGAATATGGAGAATATTGACCACACCAGAAGATGCACAGGACCCTGTGATGGCCGGCTGCAACCAGTAAAAAGGTCTGCAAATCTAATTCCCTAGTGCACAGAAAGGATGATAGCTCTCTGTCACTAAGTGAAAAGAAACCTGATCAATACATTCACTGATACATACAAGATTATAACACAGAGGTAGGATGACAGCTCCTCTAATGCTACACATCAAGAGTTCAGGAAAATGCATATCAAGCATAGCCTAGAACAGAAAAGAGATGGAAATTGAGCAATTAACAACAAAAGAAGCTTGTATTAGCTAAAAATGAAGACGAGACGCTGCAAGTATCAAAGCAGTTGCAGTCTCCAGAAGTTGAACCTTACATCAAAACAACAACCATCCACACTCATTACATCTGTCTTTTGGGTATATATAGAGTTTCATTACAAAAAATGTTCTGCTATTCTATGTGTGGAGGGGTCATAATGGACCACCAACCACTTTAACTACCTGGTGGAACTTCTAAGTGCAATTGCTTGTTGTGGTGAACAAAATTGATCTTCTTGGATGCTTCTGTTGTACTTATTGAGCAGGTGAAATGTCGTGTGGATGAGGTTCCATAACTGCTTAATGTATTTTAATTGCTCGAGGCATGTCCTTTTCTTCTTGTCCATGCTACTTATTGAAGACGGTGGTTGAGGAGTAACTACGCAGTGTACTGGATGTTGGCCACCTTCATCCTTTCGGAAGTAGGGAATGGCTATGGACGTGGAAAGTCAGGATGGATGGAGGAAGAATATCAGTCGTTAGATCACGCAGATGGATGGAAGAGAGTGCTTTACAGAGGGCATCGGGAGTTATGAGAGCGGGATGAACGCAGGTCGTTGGATCTCGGGTGGATAGATCCAACGGTCATCGGGTGTCGGAGGTGCACGAAGTTTATCGGGTGGGAAAATGAGCTTGAGCGGTAAGCGGTATCGCTCGCACCACTATTGAGGGTCGGGCGGTAATCATACAGGGGCGAACGATTCCATTCAGATGGTGACACATGGTGGCGGGGTAATATGGAAACCACTTTTTATCGTTGATTAACGTTCGGCTACGTTATGGCAGTGAGGGAAGCAGGTGCCATCGAATCGCGACAGATGCGATCGGACAGTGGATAAACAAAGGAGCAGTTTGTTCATTTGAAAGTGGCGGGGACCGTTAGATTAGGGTGCGGTGATCAATGGCTACGATTACAGGCGAAAGGGCAATGAAGGCGTGCGGTCATGTGAAGACGGTTATATGAGGGTTTAGGCTTTGCGCTCGAGCTCAAGGGCGAAGGCCTTCTATATATGATTTTTTAACAATTAAGCCCGAGAAATGGAGATGAGAGGAGGGTGATTGGAGTGAAAGGGGAGGCAGAATGATCAGTTATAGGCCTACTTTGAGCAGGAAATGAGGACTGAGCTTCCTTTTGAGATTCTAAATATTAGCAACGTGTAGCAGAGCTAACAGGTCGAATTTTGGTTCTTTGCATATGGGTCCTTCATATGTTGGTCTTGCTTTTGCTTCTTTCCTTTCTTAGGAGCCATGATGATCTTTATTTCAATTCATTGAAAAGAAATTCTATTAATTTCCATAGGAAGAAACAAGAATTAACAAATAATATGAATGATAATTACACACTTAGAAAATAGGCAAGAAATTACTTGTTTGAGAAGTCTTGTATGCATTTCAAGTGATAGGTTACTGCTAATTGTAAGTAATGCGAGCTATTTGAACACAATTATGAGGCAGTTCATGGCAAGATCAATGAACAAAATATTGAAGTTGCAGAGTGATTTCTAGATGCTATGATAGATCTATTTGAGATGTTCAAGGCTTAAACCTTATTAAGCATTTATTTAACACTTCCTAAACAATTATTAAAATAACAAAAACATAATTTAATTTAATCATCAAATATTTGGCATCACATGTTGCATTTGTTATGTGAAAGTGTTGATGTTTGAGATGGCATGGTAGTAGTAATGACATGGTAGCTCGACGTAGATGCCTTGCGGCACTAAAAAATGGCCTTATTATAGGTATAATTAGCCGAAAAATGAGTTACATTTGTTTTGTGATGTGGCTAGGTTACCACATATCATAATAACATGTTGGCTTATGTTAGTGTCAATTAGTTCAACCTATCACCAGTGATCAAATATGCTCTTACAAGGTGTTGTTAGGGTGTCAAGTCAAATTTTTGTCATTTCAGCAAGTCTTCAAATAACAATTTGGTCACTAGTTGTTGTGTCTAGGTCACTACTAATCCCTTCACTTACTCATGGTCTTCATCACTCATCATGGTCATTGTCTTCTTCGAGGTATCATATCTTCATTTAAATGTCTTGGGTCATGAAATGGTTAAATTCCTCATTTTAGGTCATGGTCCAGGGTTTCACTCCATGTGTCGTCATGGTACCATATGTCAAACAAAAAACGTGTCCATCATGTGAGTCAATGGATAAATGGAGTTAGCAGCTTAGGGAAAGAAAAATAAATGTACACTACCTCATCTCGTCATTTCTCAAAGGGACATATGATGTCATGCCAATACCAAAGAAAAAATAAAATTTCAAGGTACAAAGAACCGAAGCATCAAAAGGGTTTCATTTTATCATTCACAAGTTTAAACATCTTCTTCGCAAGTAAATAAACATCTGACACCTCTTATGCATCCTTCATTTTGAAGAACTCAGTGAAAATCCCTCTCCTAGGGTTTCATTTTGTTGGTCTCCAAATGCTTTTGCTTCATTGAGGTGAGAAAAAAACTAGTTTTTATGTTCCATAACCCCCAAAAATACCCTATATACCCCTCCCAACCATTTCCCATACCCATTCCCTTCATTTCCCCTCATTTTCCCTAAACCCTAGCTGAATGTTGCATTTTGCAAATTTCTAGGTTATGACTATGTTTTGCACTTTTCGGCACCTTTCCCTCATTCTTTTCAATAAATTCCACCTCCTTAAACTCCCTAACATCTATCCCTACCACCCAAAATTTTCCCAAGAATTTAGAAATCCCCTAACCCCTTCATTCCCCACCATCTACAACACTGTCTCAAAATCCCTTGTTTTCCTAAAACTAAACCCTAATTCTTCCTCCTCGCGAGCTAGGGTTTAACCATGGAAGTAGAGGCCACACACACTGACAAGAAGAAATAAAATAATGGAGGACATGTCTAAAGAGTTGAGCCATCTAACATCAAAGAGATCAGTGCCTCACAAACTCATCAAGAGGTATTTTGCGGCACACACGGACAATTTTTCTTCAAAGTGTGTTTTTGACCAAATGGAGACGAAATTGAAAAAAGTGGAAGAGGTTTTTGCCAATAATATACCAAGGAAAAAAATGTCCATCATTTTTTACACAGGTATCATATATTGTGAGATATGAAACTTTATTGGAGACCTATGTCAAAAAATCAAAAATTTTGAAGTTAATTTCCTATTTTAGTCATGATTTTGTGGCAGGGATTACGAGCACATGAAAATTATTGTCCAGAAATGAAGAGATTTTTCTTATTAAAAATGTCTTTATCTACAGAAACCTCTCTCAGTTTTCTAAAATTTCATATGGTTAGAAAGATATTACTCCATCTTGGAGCCATATGTTTGCAAAAAAACCCAAAATTTTGACCCTGCCAGAAGCGTAGCCTCCATTTTAGGAAAGGTATACATTTTTGGAAATCTATTTCCATCCTCTAAAAACCCATTTTTGTAGAAATTTTGAATAATATGACACTTATTCACAGAGATTATCCCGATTATACACTATTTGCGGAATGCATGCATAATACATAACCTCCTCTACATTGATCATCAATTTGCTGAATCAAAACATTCGCATGCACACATTGAAACACATCAATAACACATATCAACACATTATGTAACCGGGCAAAGAATATAGCTGAAAACCCCCAACTATCTGTATATTATATTGATTGAGAACATGTAAAAATACATAGTACAATACTCCTCACAAGTACTCAGTACTATCTCCACCTGTTACACACAAACTAGCTCAGATCTGAATCAACCACAGGTTCAAATCTCCTCCGCTGCTTGCCTGCCTCCATTGCGCAATCCTGCATGAGAATAGATGAGAATGGCTGATCCAAACTCGTATTTCCCTTGCCTTAACCACGCAATCCTCATTGGCAATACTCAATCCATTGATTGTGAAAATCTCATGCACAACTATAGTCACAACTGACAGCTATCTTGCCCTTTCACTCACCTCTAACACTTGTCTCCACTGAACTTTCCATGCACTGAGTTAACTGATGTATTCTTTAGTTGATTTATGAGTTAATAATTAGTGAATTAATTAATAATTAATTCACATCACTCATCACTAGTGTATTCTTCAATTAGACTAAATACAACTAGTTCAACCAAGTCAAACTGAACACAACTCCATCAACTCCTCAATCAACTCCACCAAACTCAATCACTTGAGTTCTAACTGAAGTCCATCGTGCAATAGCTCAACTGACCCATAATAAAAGCGTATTTCCTTCTGGCAGTTACATGTGCCACATCCGTAGCTCGAACTGAAGTGCTCCAAGAGGATAAGATAATGTTTATAGTCCAAATATTATTAAGAGCTAATAATATTCGACTGTTCTATTTTTAGCCTGGCAGTCTAAAAATAGACTCCGCCCATATGTCTAAAAATAGAAGTCCATATATTTTTACCAACATGACCAATCATCCACAAATAGCATCCTGCAACTCATAGACCATGATCCATATGTCTAAAAATAGACATAGTCTAAAAATAGACTTTGCGCCAAAAATAGCCTGCGGGCCCACTTAGTGAAGGCAACTTCTTTTCACTAAGCTCCATCATCTTGTTGCATTTTCAACACTCCCTCTCAACAAGATATGGATTATTTGCAACCCCTATCCTGCAACTCTGGAATGTTCTGTATGCAACACATTTGCCCGGTCCACTTGCTCCAACAACACTTGAAACAAAAACACTCCCAACTGACCACTCTGTTGGGATAGGAACATACTCTCATGCTGAAGCTCTACCTGCTGCTGACAAATGCTCCCTCTCTGACATCTGCGCTACTGCAACATCTCCATGCATCTCGCACCATTGCACACCTCTCTGTGCCACCTAGCACTGTGCAAAACACTTGTGCCTCTCGCATTGCTGCAACCTGCTAGCTATGCGCTGTCCTGGGATTCCCTACACTATCGCTCTCTCTGCCGCTCCATCCATATTTGTCTCTACCCAATCAGTCAAATCCTGCTACTCCACATCAGGGCTCCCGTAGCAAGGTCTCATCCAAGAGGTTGGGTACCTCAAGGATCTTGCCCCTCCTCGTTGGGACGATCACTCTATATCGCCCCACCTCCTACCTCGAGGTATGGCTGCATGTGATCCCTCAGCCCACCTGGCTCGAGGTTTCCCCCTACTTGAGGTCTCTGCATGAGTAGATGTCTCTACTCGATCTCCTCTCAGCTTCCCTTGTTGTGGCTGCTCCACAACCTCCTGAAGTTGCTGCACCAATCGTGGCTCCTCCACAATCGTCTGAGACTTCTTCTGGCTCTGCATGTTGAGAGGTAATATACGCTCCCTCTCAACCACCAAGTCTCCATCAGTTGCCTCGCTGCTCAAGGCTTTGCATGCATCTTGAACCTCAAGAGCATATAGGTTCTTAACTCGTGAACCAATCTGCTTCAACTGTCTAGTGATGATGTATCCAAGGAAAACCTTTCCCTTACTGAAGACTACATCATAGCCTCTATCTTCCAGCATCGCAATTGACACCAAGTTTCTCTCCAGTCCTGGTACATACTCGACATCGGTCAAGGTAAGGCGAGATCCATGCTCCCTCTGAAAAATAACCGTGCCTACACCTGAGACACTATACTTCTCATCATTAGCCATCGCTATGAGTATCTGGAGATCTTTCTCCTCCAAAGTATTGAACAAACTCTTGTCACCGGTCATGTGGAAAGAAGCTCCACTCTCAAGAAACCAACCACTTCCCACCATGGATGAAACCATGCATGCGAAGAGTGTGAAATCCAAATCAAACTATGAAGCAAGTGCCTCACCTTCAGATCCTTCCCCGGATCCCTTCTTGGATTTCCTCCGTGGACAATTTGCAGCATAATGGCCCACCTCATGAAAACGAAATCATCGTACTTTCGATTTGTCAACCTTCTTCCCATCATTGGAAGAACTGGATTCGGAAAGAGAACCCTTCTCCTTCCCCTTCTTTGCTTTGCCAGCCAAAGTGCAATTTTCTTCATCAAATGCCTTTGATGAAGATCCATCCCTGGTATTCCACCTGATCTCCTCTTGCACAAGATCTGACCAAAGTCTCTGCCATCCTGGCAATTTCTCCCGACCATTGACAGAGTCTTGATAGGAATGCCAACTCTTTGGAAGACCAAGGAGAGCCAAGCTCACCAATTCCTCATCATCGACAGTCACCCCCACACTTCCCAGCTCATCCTAACATTGGGTGAACTTCGTGAGATACTTGGGCATACTGTCTCCATTCTCACACTTAATGTTTCTGAGTTTATCCTTGAGTGCAAACTTCCTCTGATCACTCTTGCTTTGGAATAAATCTGTCAACACTTTCCACATCAAGTATGGAGAAGCCTTTCCATGCAAGCTGGACACAATGTGATCCTTCACGCCCTCCAACAGAATCCTTTGACACTTTGTTGTCTTCTTTTGCCAAGCATCAACGTGAGCAGCATCAGTAGGCTTTGGGACCTCAACCTCTATGAAACCCTTCAACCCATTATCATCTAACACCACCTCCATCTTGTCTTTCCATGCAATATAGTTCGAGCTACCTTCAAGAGCATACTCCAATCGCAATTCGTTGAAAGACATTTCAACTTTGACACCAAGAAAACACTGCTGCAAATTCGAATTCCACCAACTCAAAACTCAACCGCTTCTGATCTAAAATTCGTGAGAACAAAGTATTTCTCGTACAGAGATTGACTGTATGGGCATTCACCGGATATCTCACCTTCCAAAAGAAGGATGAATCCAGAGGCTACTTGGCCTGATTACAAACTCTGCCTGAAGAAATAAAATGTAAACACTTTCTGAATAATAGATCTGATGATCAACTCTGCTCTGATACCATGTAGAAATTTTGAATAATATGACACTTATTCACAGATATTATCCCAATTATACACTATTTTCAGAATGCATGCATAATACATAACCTCCTCTACGTTGATCATCAATTTGCAGAATCAAAACATTCCCATGCACACATTGAAACACATCAATAACACATATCAACACAATATGTAACCGGGGAAAGAATACAGCTGAAAACCCCCAACTATCTGTATATTGTATTGATTGAGAACATCTAACAATACATAGTACAATACTCCTCACAAGGACTCAGTACTATCTCCACCTGTTACACACAAACTAGCTCAGATTTGAGTCAATCACAGGTTCAAATCTCCTCTGCTACTTGCCTGCCTCCACTGTGCAATCCTGCATGAGAATATATGAGAATGGCTGATCCAAACTCGTATTTCCCTTTGCTGAACCATGCAATCCTCAATGGCAATACTCAATCCATTGATTGTGCAAATCTCATGCACAACTATAGTCACAACTGACAGTTGTCTTGCCCTTTCACTCACCTCTAACACTTGTCTCCACTGAACTGTCCATGCACTGAGTTAACTGATGTATTCTTTAGTTGATTTATGAGTTAATAATTAGTGAACTAATTAATAATTAATTCACATCACTCATCACTAGTGTATTCTGCAGTTAGACTAAATACTAGTTCAACCAAGTCAAACTGAAGACAACTCCATCAACTCCTCAATCAACTCCACCAAACTCAATCACTTGAGTTCTAACTAAAGTCCATCATGCAATAGCTCAACTGACCCATAAGAAAAGCATATTTCCTTCTAGCAGTTGCATGTGCCACATCCGTAGCTCGAACTGAAGTGCTCCAAGAGGATAAGATAATGTTTATAGTCCAAATATTATTAAGAGCTAATAATATTCGACTGTTCTATTTTTAGCCTGACAGTCTAAAAATAGACTCCGCCCATATGTCTAAAAATAGAAGTCCATCTATTTTTACCAACATGACCAATCATCCACAAATAGCATCCTGCAACTCATAGACCATGATCCATATGTCTAAAAATAGACATAGCCTAAAAATAGACTTTGCGCCAAAAATAGCCTACAGGCCCACTTAGTGAAGGCGACTTCTTTTCACTAAGCTCCGTCATCTTATTGCATTTTCAACAATTTTCTTAGATTTTGCAGAGGTGGCTCAGTTTTGGAGAAAAATGCCAAAAAGTGGCAAAAAACTAGCATTTTGTACCCTTTTTTGACACGCGATGCGCTCCTCGAGCGACCTTGGGAGAATGGATTTTGGAAGGCCTTCCTATGGTCCAAATTCCAAAATTCAAACTGTTCCGAAAACTAGACTTGAAGGGCTAGTTGATTGTTCTCTTAATTGTGCAGTTTAACCCTTGGAAGGCACCTGAAAATTAACCCAAATTGGACACTGTGCTTCTGCACTTTTCTGTGTTTTAACTTGTAAATTTCACTGTGTAAAATTTTTAATTTCCAGTTTGACTTAGTCAAAGTCAAGATTCTCTATGTAATGGCACTAGTTTCAAGGCTAGGTGATGTAGGCATGAATAAATGTACATCATAGGTTGTTTTTTATGTTTATTAGGCCTCATAAAGGAAGCAAAATCCTAAACAAACTCTTTCAAGAAGTGTTTGAGTTTCATCTTCTCACTCTCACTTGTTAGTTGAGAGAATCTTGGCGTCAGTTGCTCCACCAAGGAATTCGACTCCTGAAGGTGGGCAAGCAGTCTAAGAGAGTCTATATGTATCATTTCTCTTCAGGAGAAGAGGGTTTAACTTTTTGTGGAGGAGGCTTACATGTAATCATCTTTTCAGCGAATACAGAGACAAGTTGGAGCTATTTTCAAGGAACTCTAGCCCAGTGAGTTCATGGTGTTTGTTCTTCATTCTCTTTTTTTTTCTAATGGTTAAAACATCTTTATCTACATGATATATCTTCTTTCTATGGATGCCTTACAGTGAAATATACAAAATTCTTGTTCTCAAGCTCTCTTATCTAGTTTTCATAGTTATGTTTATGTCTTCCTAAGCTAATGAAATCATGTTTACTTATGCTCATTAGTTTCTTATACACTTTATCTTCTATACTACACTGACAATATCCTAAATACACCATGACTTATGATATCTAGCTCCTTCTCATATTTTCTCCTGCACTCCTACAACCTAGACATATTTGTGATTCCAAACCCTAAGTTTAGCAAACCCCAAAAGACAAATTTTCACAAACAAACAAACAAATACATATATCTAGCCTAAAACTCATTTTCTTTAAAGTCATATCACTGATAAGAGACTTAGAGATATCCCTTTCATTCTTAGTAGGGCTAGCTACTGAGCTGAAGTGGTTTGAGGTTACCCTTCTCGGTTTCCTTTCCAACCTAGGAGATATTAAGGGCTAACATTTTTGGTGCCGTTGCCGGGGAAACGAGTGCTATATCTTCCCTGAGAAAGAATGACAAAGATCAGATCTGATTGCTGATGGTGAACAAAAATTAGACACATATGAAGGCTGAACCATTCACCTAGCGACTCCCACTTGATCTGAATACTCCACTGGTAGCAGGATCCAAAAATTGAAATGAGTTCTCAATCTAGAAGGTATGCTCCTATGCATCGAGATCATGTTCCAGGCTTTCCAAATCGTATGCCTTAAGTAGATTGGTAAACACACTTGCCAAAATTCAGAGATGGAAAAGGTGATTATGCTACACTTCATTTAATAAGATTTCATATGCATGTGCGTAAGCTAAGGATTGATTTTCATGAAGATTGTGTAATGAAGATGTTCATGGTCTCATTGGAAGAAAGAACATGGTCTTGGTATGAAGGCTTGCCTCCCTATTCTCTCAAGGATTTTCACTCAGTATTTATTGAGAATTATAGAGAGGCCTATCCTTCTTTAGTTTTGATTGAAGATTGTTGTGATAATTTTGAAAATTTTATTCAAGAGCTGGAAAATGCTTATGACGATGAAGAGTTTATGGATGATGAAATCTTGGATGCTTTCAGTGAAAACCCTTTTCACCACCATGTTAAAGTCATGGATTCTACCTTGGATGATAGCGAAATTGAGCCTATGATTGTAGAATCATTTGTTGATTTGCAAAAATCTTATGATCCACGAGAACATCTCCAAGAGACAACAATTTTTGCAGCTGAAAATGAAACTAATCAGATCGTCAAGGATCAAGAAAAGAGTAGTGAAAGAGAAGAGTTTGTTCTAAATCATATTGCAGAAGAAAATTGTATTCAGGAAAACTTCCAACAAACAATGTCTTCTTTGACTGAAGAAAATATTGATCAACAATCAATTGATGAAGATCACATTCATTCCCTTGAATTATATGAAGAATATTTTTAGGACCAAGAGCACACTCTTACCAAAATTCATCATGAAGAGAGACTAGTTGCAATAGAAGGACGTTTCTTGATTCCGCCACATCAGCAAGAGCCAATTTTTCATGATTTTCAAGATCCCATGGAAAATTCGTTACATCCAATAATGAAGGTCAATGTTGTAGCATTCATTGATGAAGGTGATTAGTTTCAGCGCATAGACAAATCAACAGTTTGGAACGAAGTTTGTTTTCCTATTTTAACTCATCCAGAAAAGTATATGTTACATGCTTTCCATGATCTTCTAGTGAGTTTATTGCAATCATCAGTAGAGGAAGAATTTTCCAAGTTTGTCAATACAAGTGTTGAATCCATATGGAATTTGGAGTTACTTAGCTTTTGTTTTGTCTTCTTGCTCAAGGCAAGTGTGAGTAGGATTCAAGTAAGTAGTCGTTTGCTGGATTGGTTACACTGGAGGGATCATTACACATGATTGTATATACATCTTCAACAGGAGGGTGTTTATCATCAGGATTTGAAGCTCAAGGTGAAGGACCTAAGATCCTGATGGTCCACTGCCATAAGTAAGTTCAGCCAGTATGTTTTTTATAGTCAGGTCAATCAGTTAGTCAGTCAGTTTTCAGTTTCATTTTAGTTTTTTTGCATTCTGACTCCATGCCCAATGGATAAGGCTACTTGGTCTACGAAGTTCTTGACACCTCCAAGGAGCTACCATCCCCAGTTGGAGCCAATGTTAGTGTGAGTCAGTTCAACCTATCACCAGTGAACAAATATGCTCTTACAAGGTGTTGTTAGGGTGTCAAGTCAATTTTTTGTCATTTCAGTGAGTCTTCAAATAAAAATTTGGTCACTAGTTATTGTATCTATGTCACTACTACTCCCTTCACTTACTCATGGTCTTCATCACTAATCATGGTCATTTTATTCTTCGAGGTATCATATCTTCATTTAAATGTCTTAGGTCATGAAATGGATAAATTCCTCATTTTAGGTCATGGTCTACGGTTTCACTCCATGTGTCGTCATAATTCCATATGTCAAAATGGAAACATGTCCATCATGTGAGTCAGTGGATAAAGGGAGTTAGCAGCTTTGGGAAAGCAAAATAAAGGTAAAGGTAATGTTTTATTTCAAATAATACAATTTTTTAGTACACTACCTCGTCTCATCATTTCTCAAAGGGACATATGATGTCATGCCACTACCAAAGCAAAAATCAACTTTCAATCTACAAAGGACCAAAGCATAAAAAGGGTTTCATTTCATCATTCACAAGTTTAAGCATCTCCTTGGCAAGTAAATAAACATCTGGCACCTCTTATGCATCCTTCATTTTGATGAACTCAGTGAAAATCCCTCTCTTAGGGTTTTGTTGTGCTTTTGGTCTCCAAATTCTTTTGCTTCATTGTGGTGAGAAAATTCCTAGTTTTTATTTTCCATAGCACCCCAAAATAACTTATAAACCCCTCCTAACAATTTCCCATACCCATTCCCTTCATTTCTCCTCATTTCCCCTCATTTTCGCTAAACCCTAGCTCAATGTTGTGTTTTTGCAAATTTCTAGGTTATGACTATGTTTTGGACTTTTCCACAGCTTTCCCTCACTCTTTTCAATAAATTCCACCTCCTTACACTCCCTAAAATCTATCCCTACCACGCAAAGTCTTCCCAAGAATTTAGAAATCCCCTAACCCCTTCATTCCCCTCCATCTACAAGATTGTCTCAAAATCCCCTGTTTTCCTAAAACTAAACCCTAATTCTTCCTCCTAGTGAGCCAGGGTTTCACCTTGGAAGAAGAGGCCACACACACTAACAAGAAGAAGTACAATAATGGATATCATTACCTCACAAACTCATCACGAGGTCATTTTCGGCACACAGGGATGGTTTTTCTTCAAAGTGTGGTTCTGACCAAATGGAGATGAAATTGACAAGAGTGGAAGAGGTTTTTGTCTATAATATACGAAGGGAAAAAAACCTTATTCATGTTTTACATAGGTATCATATATTTGGAGATATGAAACTTTCTTGGAGACTTGTGTCAAAAAATAAAAAAAATTCAAGTTAATTTCCTATTTTAGTCATGATTTGGTGGCACGGATTACAAGCAAATGAAAATGAATTTCTCGAAATGGAGAGAGATTTTTATTCCAAACATCCTTATCTACAAAAACCTCTCACAAGTTTCCAAAATGCCTTATGGTTAGAGAGATATCACTCCATCTTGGAGCCATATGTTTGCAAAAAAACCCAAAATTTTGACCCTGCCAGAAGTGAAGCGCCTTAGCGCTGCGCTTTTTCCTTATGCCTCCATTTGAGGAAAGGTCTACATTTTTGGAAAGCTCTTACCATCCTCTAAAAACTAATTTTCTCATATTTTGTAGAGGTGGCTCAGTTTTGGAGAAAAATGCAAAAAAGTAGCAAAAAACTAGCATTCTGGACTGCTTTTTTGACAGGCACTGTGCTCCTAGAGCGACCTTGGGAAAATGGATTTTTGAAGGCCTTCCCTTGGTACAAATTCCAAAATTCAAACTGTTTCGAAAACTAGACTTGGATTTTTTAAGGTCTTCCCATGGTACAAATTCCAAAAGTCAAACTGTTCCGAAAACTAGACTTGAAGGGATAGTTGACCGTTCTCTCTGTTGTGCATTTTGACCCCTGGAAGGTACCTGAAAATCATCTCAAAGTCAGCACTGTGCTTCTGCACTTTTCTATGTTTTAACTTGTAAATTTCACTATGTAAAATTTTTAATTTCCAATTTGACATAGTCAAAGCCAATATTCTTTATGTAATGGCACTAGTTTCGAGGCTAGGTGATGTATGCATGAACAAATGTACATCATAGGTTGTTTTTGATGTTTATTAGGCCTCATAAAGGAAAAAAACTCTCCAAGAAGTGTTTGAGTTTCACCTTCTCACTCTCACTTGTTGGTTGAGAGAATCTTGGAGTCAATTCATCCACCAAGGAATTCGACTTCTGAAGGTGGGAAAGTGGTCTAAGAGAGTCTATATGTATCATTTCTCTTCAGGAGAAGAGGGTTTAACTTTTTGTGGAGGAGGCTTACATGTAATCATCTTTTCAGCTAATACAGAGACAATTTGCAACTATTTTCAAGGAACTCTAGCCCAGTGAGTTCATGGTGTTTGTTCTTCATTCTATTTGTTTTCTAATGGTTAAAAAAAAATTATATACATGATATATCTTCTTTATATGGACGCATTACAGTGAAATATACAGAATTCTTGTTTCTCAAGCTCTGTTATATGGTTTTTATAGTTATGTTTATGTCTTCCTAAGCTAATGAAATCATGTTTACTTATGCTCATTAGTTTGTTCTACACTTTCTCTTCTATACTACACTAATAATATCCTAAATACACCATGACTTCTAATACATAGCTCCTTCTCATATTTGCTCCTGCACTCCTACAGCCTAGACCTATTTGTGGCTCCAAACCCTAAGTTCAACGAACCCTAAAACACAAATTTTCACAAACAAACAAACAAATACATATATATTGCCTAAAAGTCATTTGCTTTATAGTAATATCACTGGTAAGAGACTTAGAGAGATCCCTCTCATGCTCAGTAGGGCTAGCTACTAAGATGAAGTGGTTTGAGGTTACCCTTCTCGATTTCCTTTTTAGCCTAGGAGATTGTAAGGAATAATAGCTTAGAATTCCAATGTGGAATGGGGAAGAGTTTTATATCGATATCAGATCATTGGGAGATCAAAAGGTGATAAAGTGCATGGTTCACCAAAATGTTGATGTCTAAGATCAAGGATATTTTTTGTTATTTGACAAAGGGAAGTGAGTGAATTAATTGATTGTATAATAGTTTGGCCTTGAGGATTTTAGGACTGCGAGATTTTAAATACATGCATATGAACAAGACTCTAATGACTACTATCCCAATGATAGAGATATTCCCATTAGTTCGAAGATTTTGATTTGATTTCGTGATCCATCAGGATCAAAGGCATAGGAACGTGTGGGATTGGGTGTATCCTTCACTATCTATTCTAAGCATGTGTCTAATGTGCTGATGTTTTTCCTTGGGACATGAAATATTTAATAATAAAAGGAATATAAAGTGTATTTACAATGGGGAATTTACGCTTTAAAGTTTAAGTGTAAATGAACAATGTTTGTATTTTTGTGCAAAGGGAAAATTATAAAGTTTAGAAACTTAAGGGTCCACATTATTTATTTTAATGTTAAAAAAAATAATCAAGGTTTTTGTCACATCAAAATAGGATGTCATTATAATGTTACCAAAATATGAATGTAAATATCCCATTTCTATGGTTTGTTAATAGACTCACAAAATATGCACATTATTTGGAATTCAAAGTATAGACATAGAAATCCTAGTGAAAGAAGTGTTCATGAAGGAAATTTGTAAACTTCATGGTCTTCCTAAGGTAATAGTAAGTGACGGAGATCCAAAACTCATAGGTATCTTTTGTAAAAAATTATGGAAGTTGAATTGAACAACATGAGTAATAAGCTCAACAAGTTTTCCACATACAAATGATTAAATAGAGATTGTATGTATAAATTGTGAATAATATGACACTTATTCACAGAGATTATCCTGATTATACACTATTACAGAATACATGCATAATACATAACCTCCTCTACGTTGATCATCAATTTAGCAGCATTAAAATCAATGAAACATCAATCGCATGCGCACATTAACACAGTATGTAACCTGGGGAAAGCATACAGCTGAAAACCCCACACTATCTGTATATTATAATGATTGAGAACATGTAACAATACATAGTACAATACTCCTCGCAAGTACTCAGTACTATCTCCACCTGTTACACACAAACTAGCTCAGATCTGAATCAATCACAAGTTCAAATCTCCTCCACTATCTGCCTGCCTCCACTGCGCAATCCTACATGAGAATCAATCACTCTGTGAAATCGAATTCCTTTGGTTATACTACGCAAGCCTCATGGGCAATCTCCATCCATGCATGTGCAAATCTCATGCACAACTATAGTCACAATTGATAGCAATCTCAACCTCTAACACCTGTCTCCACTGAACTGTACATGCACTGAGTTAACTGATGTATTCTTCAGTTGCTTTATGAGTTAATAATTAGTGAATTAATTAATAATTAGTTCACAGAACTCATCACTAGTGTATTCTTTAGTTAGACTAAAATACAACTAGTTTAACCAAGTCAAACTGAACACAACTCCATCAACTCCACAATCAACTCCACCGAAACTCAACCACATGAGTTCTAACTGAAGTCCTGCATGCAATAGCTCAACTAACCCACAAGAAAAGCGTATTTCCTTCCGACAGCTACATGTGCCACATCTGTATCTCAAACTGAAGTGCTCCATGAGGATAAGATAATGTTTATAGTCCAAATATTATTATGAGCTAATAATATTTGACTTTTCTATTTTTAGCCTGGCAGTCTAAAAATAGAAACCGCCCATATGTATAAAAATAGAAGTCCATCTATTTTTACCAACATGACCAATCATCCACAAATAGCATCCTGCAACTCATAGACCATGATCCATATGTCTAAAAATAGACATAGTCTAAAAATAGACTTTGTGCCAAAAATAGCCTGTTGGCCCACTTAGTGAAGGCGACTCATTTCCACTAAGCTCCATCATCTTGTTGCATTTTCAACACTCCCTCTCAACAAGATATGGATTATCTTCAACCCCTATCCTGCAACTCTGGAATGTTCTGCATGCAACACATTTGCCCAGTCCACTTGCTCCAACAACACTTGGAACAAAAACACTCCCAACTAACCACTCTATTGGGCTAGGAACATACTCTGATGCTAAAGCTCTACCTGCTGCTGACAAGTGCTCCCTCTCTGACATCCGTGCTACTGCAACATCTCCTTGCATCTCGCACCATTGCACACCTCTTTGTGCCACCTAGTACTGTGCAAAACACTTGTGCCTCTCGCATTGTTGCAACCTGCTAGCTATGCGGTGTCCTAGGATTCCCTACACTGTCACTCCATCCGCATCTGTCTCTACCCAATCAGTCAGTTCCTGCTACTCCACATCGGGGCTCCCGTAGCAAGGTCTCATCCAAGAGGTTGGGTACCTCAAGGATCCTATCCTTCCTCCTTGGGACGATCACTCTATATCGCCCCACCTCCTACCTGGAGGTATGGTGGCATGTGATCCCTCAGCCCACTTGGCTCGAAATTTCCCCCTACTGGAGGTCTCTACATGAGTAGATGTCTCTACTCAATCTCCTCTCAGCTTCCCTTGTTGTGGCTGCTCCACAACCTCCTAAAGCTGTTGCACCAATCGTGGCTCCTCCACAATCGTCTAAGACTTCTTCTGGCTCTGCATGTTGAGAGGTAATATACGCTCCCTCTCAACCACCAAGTCTCCATTAGTTGCCTCACTGCTCAAGGCTTTGCATGCATCTTGAACCTCAAGAGCATACAGGTTCTTGACCCATGAACCAATCTGCTTCACCTGTCTAGTGATGATGTGTCTAAGGAAAAACTTTCCCTTACTGAAGACTACATCACAGCCTCTGTCTTCCAGCATCACGATCGACACCAACTTTCTCTCCAGTCCTGGTACATACTTGACATCGGTCAAGGTAAGGTGAGCTCCATTCTTCCTCTGAAAAATAACCATGCCTACACCTGAGACACTATACTTCTCATCATTACCCATCGCTATGAGTATCTAGAGATCTTTCTCCTCCAAAGTACTGAACAATTGTCACCGGTCCTGTGGAAGGAAGCTCCACTATCAAGAAACCAACCACTTCCCACCATGGATGAAACCATGCATGCAAAGAGTGTGAAATCCAACTCAAACTGTGAAGCGAGTGCCTCACCTTCACATCCTTCCTCGGATCCCTTCTTGGATTTCTTCTTTGGGCAATTAGTAGCATAATGGCCCAACTCATGACAATGAAAGCATCTCACCTTCGACTTGTCAGCCTTCTTCCCATCATTGGAAGAACTAGATTCGGAAAGAGAAACCTTCTCCTTCCCCTTCTTCACCTTACTCTCTAAGGCACAGTTCTCCTCATCATGCATGCATGAAGAACTGTCTTTGGTGCTTCGTCTGATCTCCTCTTGCACAAGATCTGACCAAAGTCTCTCCCATCCTGGCAATTTCTCCCGACCATTGACAGAGTCCTGATAGGAGTGCCAACTCTTCAGAAGACCAAGGAGAGCCAAGCTCACTAAGTCTTCATCATCGACAGTCACCCCCACACTTCCTAGCTCATCCCGGCATTAGGTGAACTTCGTGAGATACTTGGGCATTCTGTCTCCATTCTCACACTTAATGTTTCTAAGTTTATCCTTGAGCGCCAACTTCCTCTGGTCACTCTTGCTTTGGAATAGATCTGTCAACGCTTTCCACATCAAGTATGGAGAAGAATCCTTTGACACTTTGTTGTCTTCTTTTGCCAAACCACAGCTTCAACAGCATCAGTAGGTGTTGGGAACTCAGCCTCTATGAAATCCTTCAACCCATTATCATCTAACACCGCCTCCATACTGTCTTTCCATGCAATATAATTAGAGCTGTCCTCAAGAGCATACTCCAATCGCAATCCGTTGAAAGACATTTCAACTTTGACACCAAGAAAACACTGCTGCAAATTCGAATTCCACCAGCTCAAAACTCAACCGCTTCTGATCTAAAATTCGTGAGAACAAAGTATTTCTTGTACAAAGATTGATTGTATGTGCTTTTACCGGATATCTCACCTTCCAAAGGAAGGATGAATCCAGAGGCTACCTGGCGCGATTACAGACTCTACCTGAAGAAATAAAATGTAATCACTTTCTGAATAATAGATCTGATGATCAACACCTCTGATACCATGTAGAAATTTTGAATAATATGACACTTATTCATAGAGATTATCCCGATTATACACTATTTTGGAATACATGCATAATACATAACCTCCTCTACATTGATCATCAATTTAGCAGCATTAAAATCACTGAAACATCAATTGCATGCGCACATTAACACAGTATGTAACCCGGGAAAAGCATACAGCTGAAAACCCTACACTATCTGTATATTATAATGATTGAGAACATGTAACAATACATAGTACAATACTCCTCGCAAGTACTCAGTACTATCTCTACCTATTACACACAAACTAGCTCAGATCTGAATCAATCACAGGCTCAAATCTCCTACACTGTCTGCCTGCCTCCACTGCGCAATCCTGCATGAGAATCAATCACTCTGTGAAATCAAATTCCTTTGGTTATACTATGCAAGCCTCATGGGCAATCTCCATCCGTGCATGTGCAAATCTCATGCACAACTATAGTCACAACTGATAGCAATCTCAACCTCTAACACCTGTCTCCACTGAACTGTACATGCACTGAGTTAACTGATGTATTCTTCATTTGCTTTATGAGTTAATAATTAGTGAATTAATTAATAATTAATTCACACAACTCATCACTAGTGTATTCTTTAGTTAGACTAAAATACAACTAGTTTAACCAAGTCAAACTGAACACAACTCCATCAACTCCACCGAAACTCAACCACATGAGTTCTAACTGAAGTCCTACATGCAATAGCTCAACTGACCCACAAGAAAAGCATATTTCCTTCCGACAGCTGCATGTGCCACATCTGTAGCTCAAACTGAAGTGCTCCAAGAGGATAAGATAATGTTTATAGTCCAAATATTATTATGAGCTAATAATATTTGACTTTTCTATTTTTAGCTTGGCAGTCTAAAAATAGAAACCACCCATATGTCTAAAAATAGACTTTGCACCAAAAATAGCCTGCGGGCCCACTTAGTGAAGGCGACTCCTTTCCACTAAGCTCCATCATCTTGTTGCATTTTCAACATTGTAAACAAATATTTATAGGGTTATATACAATGCCATTATTTAGATAAGTAATTTTAATCGATAATGTAGCTTCCTCTGGAATAATGGTGGTATAATACTACCTATCATATATCTACTAGAATGACCCCATTTGACGTTGTTTATGGATACCTGACTCCTAGTATCTCCTATATTTTACAAGATAAGTTTAAAGTACAAGAAATACAGTCACATATGGATAAGTCTAAAGAAACTTTGACCATTATTAATGAAAACCTTCAAGTGGTACAAAATCATATGAAGAAATAAGTAAATCAATATTGAAGTGAATGAAAATTTTGGGAGGATGATTGGGTACTTCCGAGACTACAATGTTATAAGTAATATACACTCAAGAAAAACAATAATTAAAAGTTAGCTCAAAAATTTTATGGGTCGTACAAGATTATTCACAAGATTGGATGGTTGGAATATGAGATATATCTTCCTTATTTTCATATTCATAAGGTTTTCAATGTACATTGCTTAAAGAAAATTGTGGGACATACTATACGAGTACAAGCAAAACATCCAAAGTTAGATGGAGAAGGAAAGTCTATTGTTGAACTAGAAAATTTAGGGATCAATATTCTCTATCTATTTAAAAAAAACCATTATGGAGTACCTAATCAAGAGGAAGAGCATGACTCTAGATGAATTTACTTGGGAAAATGAGTATCTCATGAAGAAAAAACCTCAACTACTAGCTTTGAGGGAAAATCTTGTTTAAAATAAGGAGTTGCATTATGGCCATTGGACCCTATATTAATTCCATAATAATCATCCATTAATAGTTTAATTTTTATATTAGGATGTTGGCTAGATCCTTTCATCATCCCATTTTATTATAATTGTACCCCTTTTCTCCCATATATACACTAAGGATACCTAGTCTTAGGGTCATCAAATTATGTTCTTGTGCATTATATTCATTGTAAAGGTGTTTTTCCCCTTGAAGTGGACTATAATTATTGGTTCCTTATCAAATTTTATGCACAAGGTTCATACCATGTGGCCTTTCTAATGGTGTCATCCAAAGTTTGTGGTTCATTAAAGTCAATTATATCTTTATAATACTCAAGTAATCCATTTAAAACATGTTGGATCTTTACCTTCTCACCCCTTAACTATGTAACATACCTCAATAGTCCAAGAATTTATTTGTATATTCATCCATGTTCATTTCCCCAATATTGTCTCACATAATTATTTTATTTTACCATCATAATACCTATCAAAAGTATACTTCTATTGAAAGTGATTCTTGAGCTACAACCAAACAATTTTTCTTTCACAAATTTTCTTACTATATTGAGATGGTCCCAACAAAATGAAGTTGTTCCTTTTAGATTAATTTTTTCCACTCTCAACTTCAGGCTTCTAGAATAACCTTGGACCTAGAAATATTTCCTCATCCCAAGGATAAAGGGCTTAAATTCTCATCCAAATTTAATTTCATAATTTAAGGTGGGTGGGTTGTCTTTAGAAAAAATTCCATGTAAATCTTTTCTAAATGGATTTGACCTCCTATATTTGGAGGAAGAAGATATTGAATTTCTTAAGGACTATTTATGTTGGAATCACGATTTTTGTTACATAAAAACCTACAGGTGTTAGTAAATGAATGCATTTCTAGAGTTAATGGATTCACGAGAGGCGGTTAAGCATATGTCATGAAACACATGAGGATGCACTAGTTTATACAATGCCCAACAATCTCCCCATAGTGCGGGTTGGGTGTGATTTTAACTCGAGACCTTTGGCTCTGATACCACTTGTTGGAATTACAGTTGTCGTTACACAAAAACCCATAGGTGTTACTAAATAGATGTATCGATAAAGCTAATGGGTCCACGAGAGGTGGTTAAGAACATGTTGTGAAACACATGGGGAGCTATAGTTTATCCAATTTCCAACAATTTATTTAAGAAACTGTCTTACTAGCATTTGATTCTAATGGTGTATATGTACCATCCTTGGAGTTTCTTTTTTTGTGATATGGTACTTATTTTGAGATTGAATTCTTAAATTGCTTGGACTTGTACTAACATTATCTGATCTCCACTAATGATATTTTATCTTATATATATATATATATATATATATATATATATATATATATATATATATATATATATAATATATATATATATATATATATATATATATATATATATATATATATATATATCTCTATATATATATATATATATATATATATATATATATATATATATATATATCTCTATATATATATATATTATATATATATATATATATATATATATATATATATATATATATATATATGGATCATGGAAACATTTAAATACTTATTCTCCTCCTAAGATTTAGCTATCCTTTTCCAATGGGGCATTAAAAAGTTGGTGAATGGGTGCAATATTAAGACACTCTTTATATAATGGTCATAGATTCACCTTCCCAACCCTTACATTAGAGAAATTTTGAGGTCTAAAATGGGCATTATAAGGAATATTATAAAATAATAGACGAAATAGTAAAATAAGATTAGATTACATCATCAAATGTTAGAGGGAAAAAATTAAAAACTATTTTTTCAACTTGTATTTTCAACTTATCTCCTTATGGTTTTATTCAAGTTTCGATCAGGAGCACTTGTTGGATGCATAATTTAATTCCTCATCCAAGGAGTACCCACGTTGCATATTTTTTATGAACCCAACTACACGAAAAATGAGAAATACATAAAAAACAGGAATGTAATAATGTTTTTCATGTATTTCTCATTTTTCATGTTGCAGGGTCCATCTAAAGTATGAAACATGGGTACTACTTGGATGAGGAATTAAATTATATATCCAACGAGTGTTCCTTCTCGAAATTTGAATAAAAACATAGGGAGATAAGTTGAAAAAACAGTTTTTTTATTTCTTTTATTTTTCTAATGTTTTTACTTTTTACTCCAAAAATGGTGAATCATCCCCCATGGTTGACATCATCATCTTGAATCCTATTAGATCTTATAAAGTTTATTTTGGTTGTATATTTTTCTATTGAGGCCCATTTTAGACCTCAAAATTTCTCTAATGACTAAAGGTTATAATGGTATAAATGGGAATCGACCCTATGTGATGCGAGTATGAAACCCACCTAGTTATTGGTTTTAGAGCCACCTAAAAAATCCCTTTGGGGACAGCTTAATTGGAAATCATTGTGATATGAAGTATTATTTAAACTATAATATTCAAGGTTTGAATCCACATGATTAGCCCATGCCTCTAGGAGGGGCTTGTGTAGGCACCTACATGTATAGTGGTAGCTATTAGAATTGATGCCATGTCATATGGGTAAGAAACTAGCCTAGTTTCCAATTTATCTAGCTTATAAAAAGAAAAAAATATTTAACTATCCTTTCATTGCTTATTATGTGACTTTGTAATACGACTCTCAGAATTCATAGTCTCTATAATATTTGGAGGAGTCACTTGATTTCTAATTCTATTAGACTACATATTTTCATTTCCATTTTTTATATTTTCACCCATAGAATTTAATTCAAATTCATAAGGGTCTTATGCATCCTCTATTGGGAAAAATACTAAGAGGGGGGACTGAATCAATATTTTAAAAGATCATTAAACTTTTCAATTTTATATCCAAATTTATGTACGTGAATTTACTGAAGGGAACCTGCATATGTACATGACTATTATGTAGACAACTAGTGTATATCTAGTAAACTTACTTTTCATTATTTGTTTACCTTGATCCAGTGTATCAGTATCTAATTAAATAGTAACCATGTGTAGTAAGAATAAATTAAACCATCACACATAAGAAACACATCAACACTAGGATTTTTAGGTGGAAACCCAATGTGGAAAAAAGCCACCACTACTGTCGTCTCTGTCTTTTTTTATTATTATAAATAAAACCTTCATGTAATCTTGTATTGGCGTAGACACATACCAACATCCAAGCACCCACTTACAGAAGGCTACAACTTTCTCTCATTCTCCAACACCCACTGGAAGGGAGCTCCAACCCCCTGATTATGTTTATCGGCACCCATCAGAAGAGAGCTTCAACCCCCTAATCAAATTTACCAGCTACCACTGGAAGGAACCTTCAACTCCCTCAACACCTCCATGGACCATGTTCCATAAATTTTCATACCAGATCCACCTGCTACAAAACATCACAACTTGTAGGCCATGTTTCGTCAAAGTTTCTAACTGGACCCACTACCAAAATTTAAGCCCAATACCAATTATCAAAACTGAAAAATGATCAGTGAAACTCAATCATTGAACCAACCAATCACTGAACCAATTGAATCAGCCAATCTCTAAATCAAATGAATCAACGAGTCAATGAATCAAATGAAACCCAAATCAATGAAATTATTCTCAAACAACCAATGCAGTTAGATCATTGTAACCAAAGTACTAATATTTAACCCAAACACGACATCGACTTACTGAATCAATTGAATACCCTCATCAATAAACTATCAGAATATACATGCCACTTTTCTGTATCAAACCCACATGTATACTCAGCTTCCTTGAAGCATACTTGTGTACATATCTCAAAACATTGAACCTTGAAACTAAACCATTGTCACTGTGAAATAAACATTGGATCACACATAGATCCACTGCAACATTATGAAATAATCACAAAACCATCATTGATCTTCAATCACAAAAAACTAGTATCTTCATCATTCTTTAATCAATCAATCATGAATCAAAATATCACTATTGAGCCCAGATCATTAAGTAATACATCACTAGCAGACAATAGAAACACATCAAGGCTGATTAAAATGATCAAACATATTTTTTAGCAAAACCATAGTTTATATACACGCTTTTCTCAAAAAAAATCTGCTTGTATACACACTTTTCAGGAATCAAACCTACGTATATATCTGAATAGATACACAACTTACCAATATTAAACCTGCATGTGTACGCTTCCTTCAAGTTATCAAACCCGTTTACAGATCTACAATTATTGACATGAACTTTCGTTGCACAACAAAATTTTAGACATACCCAAATCTCGACATACACAAAATAATCACACGTTAAGACATTATAATCACTAGTCAAATCAACCCATATTCAATATTGTCTTCTCATATCTATTGAATTTGATCCATCATCAAATTCCCAGGTGCATACTTAGTTTTAGGTCAAACAAATCAATAATAGCCCATGCACACTAGCTTTTGATCTATCTTATTCATGAAATATTCATCACTTGCACACCCAAGTACTTTGATCTTCATCTCCTTATATAGCTTAGCCCTTATCGAATACCACAAGTCAAAATCATACTAATGCCGATGGTATTATTAGACGGGATCAAATATCTATTGCTAGAAATAATACCATGGGTCAATACCATGGTAAAGACCCTTGGTATTTAGAATAACATGGTCCAGAAACTGTATATCCCTTTTCTTCTTCATACCCATGTATGTACATGGATTTTCTTCATAGAACATGCATATACACATCTTTGGTTCACCAAACTTGAGTATGTACATGACTTTTCTTCACCAAACTAGAGTATGTACACGAATTTGCTTCATAGAACTTGTGTATATTGTTTCAAACTTCATCTTTATCATTCCTTTGTCTATGAATTTCTATTCCTTTCACCAAAGTCTCTGTCACATGTAGACACATCCTGTTGACATCTTCATTAAGTAGGTTTCCATCAAGAACACCACATTAGTCATAATGCCAACAATCTCCCCCTTTGGACTTGATGGTAACCACTTTGGTTTTTTTTCACCACAACCTGTAAATACCTATAAAATTCATTAAGATTTTAAAACACCAAGTTACTCTCCCCCTTTGACATCAAGGGAAAAGGGATGACCAATGTTGAATGAAGGTTTCTCTCTTAAGCATTGTAGATATGAATTGTTGAGTATGAACATTGAATATTGACCATGCTCCCCCTGAGCACATGCTGAAATTTCTGAAGGATGTACAATGAAGTACATGACTCTATGACTCAAATGAATATGAATTTTCCTATCACCAAGGACTCAAGCTTACATCAATCATCCAATCACAGTGGGTTTACATATTTGACCTCATTATTACATCGACCTCCCAATGAAAGTGGGGTTACAGATTACATCACATGTCCAAAAAGGCTTAACCACAATGGTCCATACATGACTAAATTTGACAATGACTACATCATAGGTATTTACATGACCTTTACATCAAATGACATATATGACATGTATAACCAAGACCAAAGATAGTCTTCAGCAACCATCATATACTATGTAGTATCTACACCATAAGCATCTATTAGCATCAACTTTCACGTTTTCATCATCAATTTGCAAGATAAGATAATGTAGCTTCAATACCATCAACCTATGACCAAGTATGTCATGTCTCCTGTAGTAACCTTTAGGAGATGTCTTCATGAAATCCTGTAGTAACACCATTTTCCTCATGCAAGAAAAATTATCACACTAACACCACTTCATCAAGAGTTATTTCACCATTATGAAACTCAAGTAGACATCATAATCAACTACTCATCTCATAGGCTTTATCCATGATAGCAACATTATCAACAATATCTACATGTTATTTCCACAACTGATAAGCATCAACCATAGTTAGAAACTCGTGCATCATCATTGAAGAACTTTAGCAACATAAGCAACATCACCATTGATAAGCATCATTATGTACCAAGGAATTATAAACAAAACATAATATCAACAATTCATTATTAGAAGCATAGCAAATGTTCCCCCTGAACCTGTACTAATTGTTCAATGTCTTATCTGATCATATCATCTCATATATTAATAAGAAAACCAGAGTATATTCATCAATCATTTATCCATCAAGGCATCAACAACTTATAAAAGCTAAAACCACTTCTGAATAACATCAACATACTGTATCGGAACATGAAATCCAAATAATAATTGACTAAATCATATTAGAGTCTTTTCCCAAGTATGTCTCATTGTTTCTACATCATAGCAAAACATACACGACTGTTCAAATTAGAACTCGCGTATATATGTGACTTGTCTTAATAAGATCCAGGTATAGAAAGTGAAATATTGAAACTTCATAATTTCATCTCCCCCCTGATCCTATACTGTATGTACCTATTCACTGTTACTACACTAGATGCACTGTCAATAGTATAAGAAACATGAATATCAAAACAATCATAGGAATCATCATCAAGACAAAACATGTATTTCTCCCCCTGAGATTACTAATCATGTGGACTTGATAATAATATTATGTTCTTATGACATCAAGTACCTCATATCACTTCTATAGTCACTGTTAGAAGTATTCTTTTAATAATAATGGATTGCAATGGGAACCATCTTCTTTTACTTTGATTCTAAATCCTCCTCATATATGCGAGAATTATGTTCTTCAAGCACATATAATTTGTCTAGGTTTCTATATCCTCTTGCTATGACTTTTCCAGTTTCTTCATCCATAACCTTGCACTTGGTTGAGGTAAACACAATTATATTTCCTTTATCTTCCATTTTACCTACACTTAGAATATTCTACATTAGACCTTGAACTAATAAAGCATCAAATGCTCCTCCATGTTTACTAATTTTGGCTTTACGCTTTCCGAGAGATTTTGTTGGAACATTAGTTCCAAGAATAACATTACCATATTGGTTTTTCTTAAGAGACTCCATCTTATTGTTATCTCCAATCATGTGATGAGAGCATCCGCTATCTATGTACCATTCATCTTCTTCTTCAAATGAGCATAGAGAAATACCACACCTTATATGTTCTTCTTCTTTTTTTCTTACTATGAGAAATGTCCATGGATCCATCTTTTTTAGGTCTTCTGACAACAAAATTCTTATCATGATATCTACGGTGATCCATAGACTTATTCCTGCATTCTTCTACTACATGCCCAAAATGTGTTACAAGCATAACATCTTATATGAGTGGTGGAATCATAATATTTTCGTTTCATATTCCTTCTATTGCAATCAATGGCTTTGTGACCAAATATATTGCAAGAAAAACAATATCCCTTAAAGTACTTGGAAGATGATGATCTCTCTATGAGGCAGTTTGTTCTAAAACCAGCTCACAAAAAGATAGAAAAGATAGATGAATGCCTTAGAAATAAGCCTCTTCGATGGGGAAACCTCTTTTACATTACACAAATGAACAATTATTTGATGATACAAATGACAAGACCTCCTTTCTATATAAAGGAGTCTAAGGGGTCGTAATATAATTAGAGCCGACATAACAATAATAATTTAAGGGCACAATAATAAAAATAGTGGGTTTCTATGGGGCACAATAATAACAATATGGGGACTACATGGGTAAAACAATATAATAAGGGGCTTGTACTAATAATAATAAGGGGTTACACTAGTAGTATAGGGGCATAACATGTCCCTCTCCTTCAAAAAGTGTTGTCCTCAACGCTTGAGTAGTTCTTGATGCTTCTGTATAAAATTCTTGTCCTCCCATGTGGAATCTTCGGTGGGTAAGTTTTTCCACTTGATGAGATACTCTGAAATTGATCAATTTCATAGCTGTCAGGTTCTTGTTTCTGTGACTGATCCAGGTTCCAATATGATTTTTCCTTCATCTTCAAGTTCTGTAAATATTGTTTGAATTGGGATCTTCTACAACTTTTGAATGAGTGGCCACACTTCTTCATCCTTCTTGCATTCATCCCTTGCTTCGTTTATCCAATCTCATTAGATAATAGAAATAGCACAAAACAATGCTTCCACGTCGTCATCCTTTCTTGAGAGTGTATCTGCGACAAAATTTTGCTTCCCTTTTCTATAGATGATGTCAAAGTCATAACCCAACATATTTATGACCCATTTTTTCTATTCTAAAGATAATATTTGTTCTAAAAAGTATTTAAGACTATCATGATCCATTTTTACCTTGAAGTGTCTTCCCATTGGGTAAGGTCACCATTTCTTAAGTGCATGTAGTATTGCCAACATTTCCTTCTCTTAAATAGCTTGCTTGAGATGTAGTCGTAAAAATACCCAATCACCTACACCAAAACTTTTTTCACTGCGGTGTTGATCTACCTATTGTTTCATTCGAGTCTGCACCAAAGTGGCATTATCCTTTAAAAGTTGGAGAACTTGTTGTTGATGCTCGATGTGATCTCTCACTGCTTGAACCTTTTTCTTCTTGATATGTCCTTCTATCTTGAGGGTTTGAGGAGTGGTAATTTATTCCAATGCTTTACAAGATATGGTCGGATTCTTTTCTTGATGCTCGATGTGATCTTTCACTTCTTGAACATTTTTCTTCTTGATATTTCATTTTATCTTGATAGTTTGTGGAGTGGTAATTCCGGCCAATGCATTACGAGATATGGTTGGATTCATTTTTCTTTCTCGATGTGATCTTTCATTTCTTAAACTTTTTTCTTCTTGATATTTCTGTCTATCTTGAGAGTTTGAGGAATGGTAATTCTTGTCAATGCTTTCAAATATATGGTTGGATTCATTTCTTCTTTCTTTGGGGTTGGTTCCTAGTGTATATCCTCTTCTTTTGATGTTTCTTGATTGTTTTCTTCCTCCTCTTCATAATCTATGTAAAATAATTTCTTCTCATCACACTTATAACCTTTAGTGCATTTTATATCACAATTGTAACAAAGCCCTTTCTCTCTTTTTTCTTCCAATTGTTGTGGTGTAAACCTTGTAGGTTATGGAAGGCTAGGAGAAAGAACACTTCCATAATTATAGTCGTGAGTGGTGGGATTCCTTGTTTCCATAATTTCGCTTTCAATTTTTCTTGCCCCCCTGAATGCCTTCTCCAATGAATTAGGTTCCCAAAGATGAACCTCATGTTGAATGTTATCCTTTAAAGTACCTATGAAGACATCAATCCTTTGCTTCTCTTGAATATCATTTACCCTTATATTCAATTTTTGAAAGTCCTCAATGTGCTCTGCCATTTAACACTTTTGTTTGAGATTTATCAATTGGTTAAAGAAGGTGTTTCTCTTTGTATCCTCATAATGTGCTATCATTTCCTCCGTGAAAATTGACCATGTAACAAGTGGTTTACGAGAACATAGCCCTTTATAACATAAAAATTGATCCAGTTATAAATATGAAAGACGCAATGCGTACCTTTTGTAATAGTTGCACCTCATGTAAATCAAAATATTGCTCCATCTGTAGTAACCAATTTACCGGATCGTTGCCATCAAACTTCCTCATATTGCCTTTTCTTGATTTTAGGAGCTCGATATTGAAATGACTATAACTCTGTAATTCAGATCTTCTAGTTCTGAAATTGCGATCTGCAATAGCCCTCTGCATCCTCCTTTCAATTCCACCAGTCTGATCGAAATTGGATTCTCCAAGAAAGAGTTATGCACAATCTCTCAAGATGACCTGATTATATACCTTTTTAGAAGAGCGAACTTGTATGAAGTACCACGTGTCACTATTTTGACCTTCGGATCTAAAAAATATACATAGGCAACTAAAGTCCATCCTTTTTCTGTAACTTCTTACGAAATTTTAATCTGATTCTCAGAGCGAAAGTTATGATGATTTTCCCAAGGTGACCTATTTGGAATGTAAGTCGAGGTTCTGCAAAAATCCTAACTTCCTCAGATTATATCTCCAACAATATAGCGAGATAGGATCTAAAATTTGGACCAGAGGTTCAGCATGATTTCATCTCAAATGGGCTTTGCTTTTAGCTTCTGAAACATTGCAGAAAAAAGTTGTAGCGAAAATGCCATGATGACCTGTTTGGAGCAGCAAACCCTAGAATCCAAAGCTCTGATACCAAATGTTATGAAACTAGCTCACAAAGAGATAGAAAAGATAGATGAATGCCTTAGAAATAAGCCTCTTCGAGGGGGAAACCTCCTTTACATTACACAAATGAACAATTCTTTGATGATACAAATTACAAGGCCTCCTTTCTATATATAGGAGTCTAAGGGGTCATAATATAATGAGAGCCGACATAACAATAATAATGTAAGGGCACAATAATAACAATAGTGGTTTTCTATGGGGCACAATAATAACAATATGGGGACTACATGGGTACAAAAATATAATAAGGGGGTTGTACTAAAAACAATAAGGGGTACACTAGTAGTATAGGGGCCTAACACAGTTATTTGTTTGAGACAGTCTACTACTACAGTTGGTTACAACGTGTCCATAATCATGAAATGTAGAACATTCAACATTAATTATCAAAGGAGAGAATTGATTAACATTTCTATAATTAGGAATAAATTATTTTCTTTGAAGATTCACTTCCTTTGGTTATTGATCAGGTTGACTTCTTATCTCTTTGTTGAGCATTTTAGGTTTTGCATTGTTACTCTTTAAATTCCTTGCCTCGGCTTGTGAACTAGATTCTCCTTCAATAGTTTCATGAAAACCAAGACTAGATTTGATGGTAGGAGACCTTTGACTACTAAGTATATTATCTAAAATCTTAGTATTTTCTTGAAATTTCAAATGTTTATCTTTTTCTTATTATTTACCTTTTAGGATGTCTACCTCAACCTCCATTCTTTGATATTTCTTTTTGTTTTCTAGACACTTCTTATTCATACCTTCTTCAACCTTTCTTCCTTCCTCCACTTGCTACTTTAATTTGAGAATCTCTTCTTTTAACCCATTTACTTATTCTTCAGATGCTTGAAGTAGCTCTTCATTCCGCTTATCTGATTTTTCAAGATATGCTCTTAGAGGGACCATCTCAGCTTCAACACCTTCACAACATTGTTTAGATTCCACAACAACATTTACTGATTTAATATGATCAAATTTTTTCTAAGATCAAAAATCTCTTCTAACATGTCTTCTTATGAATCAACAACTTCATTTGACATAAAAAACGTTGACACATTGTTAAGGATAAGATTACCTAGTAGTTCCCTTGATGAGGAATCTTCCTTTGGGATTTCTTCATGGATTGCTTGTAGCTTACCCCACACTTTGTTTTCAGTTGTACAATGCATAACCTTATTTAATGTTGAATCAGGTATGCTACAAAAGATGTCAGTCAAAGCCTTACTGTTCTTTCGCACTTCCTCATCTAATGGAGGAATCTTGGTGCCACCATTGCATACTAGATACCAAACGTCAAGGTTCATTAGATTAGACTTCATCTTTTATTTACATTGTTGATAATTATCTTTGCTTAGCATAGGCACATATGTATTGTCCATTATTTCTAACTTGCCTTGATCTTCTGCTTCTAGAGGCATCATTTTTGAATCTGCTTTTTCTTTAGAGTGCTTACTTTCACTTTAACCCATGAGTGCAAGTTTAGTTATTTCACTGTCATCATCACTATCATTATTGCATAAATAAGGAAATGGACTGCAGTTAGAACAATAACACATGTCTAATAATTCTTTGTTACCATCTTCTTCATTCTTGATTAATAGAAAGCGGGGTGTTCCCAAAATTGAATATTTGCTAACATTTGTAGTTGTCAATGAAAATGTTATATCACTGTCAAAGTTTTCAATAAAAATAATTTTTTTTTTCTAGTGCCTCAAATTGATTACTAATTATATCTTCAAATGCCATAATTAATTGACATTCTTTGTAACACCCTCCTCCCACATCTACCGAAGCAACTAACCATTTGAGGTAAACATGCGATGAGAGGCCACTATGACATGATTCGGCCTCCTAAGTCACATTAAGGAAGTGGAACCAAGGGAAACACACCATATAGACATTCAACATCAGCATTAGGACCCTTAAGAACCAATCCAACGTTTTCTCCAACCAGCCCCTTTGTCCCACTAAGCTTTTGGATCACTTGACCTCTGTATGACCTCATGTTGCGGGCATGCCAGCGTCCAAGGACATATGGACGCTCTCACAGGCCTACAAGCCAACGTCCAAGGACTATTTTTCACAGTGTTGTGTCATCATCCTCGATATTTGAGCCACTTTTTTAGGCCCAAAGCCCATGTCACTGCCCAGAATTGAATGACATATTTAGAATAGTAACATAACAAGGAAATGACAGTAAAAATGAAATCACTTGAATAATACCTCGACTGGACCCCTACTAGCTATGATAGGAATTTTGTTAAACATATCATGAATATGTAATCTACAGGTGTAAATAACATATATGAGAAAAGGGTCTCATACTTAGCTAAGAATCTCTAAGGAGCATTGATGCCTCAACCCATCAATGGAAATTTCATCCATTAGGTCATAGATAAAATGTTCAATCATTTAACAGTAAAAACATGATGAGAGCCATACATAGCTTTTGTCATAAAACATATATATATAACCAATATAATAGCAACAAAAATACCAATGCAATCACAGCCATATCATCCACATATAAACTAGTATAATACTCATAGAAACACAAGGAGAAATAACCTCATATTAATTATGTAAAATCAAAACCTAAGATGGGACTTCCACTATCCACCTTACCATAGCATGGCTAAGCCAAATCTCTCTTCAGTCATTCACCCCTGTGCCATATTCCAAGCATGAATGTGGAATCTCATAAATGCATCAACTGAAACCATCTAGGGTTTCCAGAGGCCAACCACCTCAACCCATCAAAGAGTGATTCCACCTCACAGCCAGACATCATAAAACCATCATCAAATTGGTCTCTATCCAAGCCTTCTAGAGCTTCCAGAGAATTTGTTCCAACCAAGGCTTCTGGGAGTAGTAACTCAACCCACAATTGTCATCAGGATTCTAGAGAGTTTTTCCATCCAAGGCTTCCAAGACTAGTAATTCAACCCACCAAGGCCTTCTAGAGTGTTTGTCCAACCAAGGCTTCCAGGACTAGTAACTCAACCCAAGTTGTTACAGGGCTTCCAAAGCATTTGTCCAAATAGGGCTTGTAGGAACTAATAACTCAACCCAATCTAAGGAAACATGAGAACTAACCAAAACGAAACAAGGAAATAAACCCATGATCTCCATGGCTATTGAGGAAATGGATAGGCTAGGAAATCCACTCTCAATCTAGGAAATCCTCCATTCCAGTGATGGATCATGACCAAAGAACCACATTCATATTCAATGCATGCCAAAAGTAATAAGGAAAACATACATGCAACTCGATACCTACAAACAAAACTGTTGTAGTTGTTAATCCTAATGTCCTCTTATGCTTTCCTTCTCTTCCTTTTCCTTCTTTCTCCAAAACTCCAAGTATGCCAAACCCTCCAAGAGTGCTCCAAGAAAACCCTAAGTATCCAAGAGTATGAGAGAGAGAATAATGAGAGAGCTCCAAAACTAAATTGACAAAATGTTACCAACTGATCCTTAGAAGCCTTTTTATGAATTAGGCCTCTATGTTCTACATTTTCCATTAGTTTCATTCAATTTCCTCCTCACATGCAACCTGTGACCTTTCACCTTCCTTTTCTCCTAATTTCCATTATTTTCATAAATAAATGTGCCAAAAATGCTACTTTGCCTCTCCAAAACCTTAGCCATTTCCTTTTCCAATTTCCTTAGCCATTAATCAATCATAAGTGATCCCCATCACTAGGATTTTTCCCAACGTTCATCTTGGATTAAGTGTCCCATCATCCATGGTTATTATTTTTCCTTTATCAACTTTTATTACATGGAATTTTCACTAGGGTTGTTACAGAACCTTGCCCCTTGGGGGAATACCATCCTAGGTGTTCAACAACACCTATAACCATAAGAATATTGTAAAAAATATATACTTCCGATGGAGCTTTATAAACTAGCTCGATGTAGTATTTATAATGATCAACCTATTGAGGAGAAAACCAACATGAAAAAATAACAAACATAACATCATAATGACATGACACCCATACTGCTTATTTGAGCTTTATAACATATCTCATGGTGGTGTTTACATCCATACAAACATGTACATATATCAAACATCACCAAAACAAGTACCAAAACATCATACCAAAACTGTTTTGCCTCAACTGGCAAACAATGAAGGATATATAGCCCACATCTGATCTGCCATCTCCCATGTAGTTTCATCGAGGCCAAAGTGCTTCCAATGAACTTTCAATTGCTTGATTTCTCGGTTTCAGAGAATGAACACATTTTTCTACAATATATAGTAAGGCTTCAGTTGGAATTCTCCATCTGGTTCCACCTGAAATACAAACCAGTCAATCACATGATCAACATATTTAACATACTTCTTAAGCAATGACACATGGAAAACATCATGGAATTTCACTGTCAGAGGCAATGCAAGTCGATATTCTACTGGCCTAATCCTCTAAATAATACTAAAGGGTCCATAAAACCATGGTGCCAACTTGGCACATGATACAATCCATAAGGAGCTCTTCTTCGGTTTGATGCACAAGTACACATGTTCCCCAAACTAGAACTCCTTGAATAACCTATTTTGATCTGCATATCTCTTCTTCCTATCCCGTGCTAACTATAGATTTTTCTTTATAACATGCATTCCCTCTTCCATGTATGCCAACATGTCTGGTCCAATCAACACCCTATTTACTGGATCCCTCCAACTGATGGGAGTATTGAAACTCCACCCATACAATGACTCAAACTGACTCATCCTCAAAGATTCTTGATACCCATTATTGTAAGCGAACTCTACCAGTGGAAGGTACTATTCCCACTTTCACTGTTGATGCATCCCATACATCCTCAACATGTCATCCAATGTCCTATTGACCCTTTCTATCTGTTCATCTATCTGCAGATGATAAGTTGTACTAAAGGCCAACATTGTGCCTAAACATGCAAATAATACCTTCCAAAAATTGGAAGTGAACTTTGCATCCATGTTTGACACAATATTCTTCAAAACACCATGCAATCTGACCACATCTCTTATGAATACATGTGCTACGTCACTAGCTGAGAATGTAGAGTTCACTGGAATGAAGTTTGTAACCTTTGTCAACCTATCCACAATAATCATGATGGAATCATGTTGTCTCATTGTCCTCAGAAAACCTGTGATGAAGTCCATGGAAATGACCACCCATTTCCATTCTGGAATCAAAATCAACTATAGAAATCCACCTGGATGCTTTCATTCTAGCTTGACACGCTGACAATTAAAACACCTAGCCACAAACTCTACTACATCCCTCGTTAGGTTCGACCAATAATAAAATCTCTTCACTGTGGTCAATGTCTTCTAATAACCTAGGTGACCTGAATATGGTTTCACATGAAACTCCCTCAAGATCACCTTTTTGATCTCACTATTGTATGGCACATATATCATGTCTTTGAACCTAACCAATCCATCTACTGTAAGGCAATAGTCCACATCTTGCACACCTGCACCTGCACCTGCACCTATACCTATACTTTCAATTGTACATGTACATGTATGTAACACCCTCCTCACACATCTACCAAATTAACTAGCCAACTGGGGTAAACATGTGATGAGAGGCTACTATGATTGGATTCAACTTGCTATGTGACCTTAAGGAGGTAGAATCAATGGAACACATCAACCAACATATCCACATCAACAACAGAACCCTTAGGAGAAATGTCAGCAACTAAAATATCCTATCCCTGGGTTCCACTGATGTTATGGAAATCTTAAGCCTCGATCGCTCTCATGCTATAGGCATGACAACATTCAAAAACCAAAAGTCACTCTCACAGGCTTTCCTACCAGCGTCTAGAGACCCAATTTGCCAATGTTATGTCATTGACCCCGAAATTTGAGCCACATTTTTATGCCCCAAGCCTAGGTCAATGCCTAGAGTGGAATGATAGCTTAATATTAATCAAACAATAGAGAAACAATGATGCAAAAGAAATAAGTTAAACAAGTCTTTAATCAGGTCCCTACTAGCCATGACAGACATTTCGTCAAGCATATCATTAGCATGTAACCTACATGTGTAAACAAAAGAATTAAGTGTAGGGATCTCATACTTATCTGTTAGCATTATGACATAGGCTTGGCACTATGGCATAGGTATTGACCTTGATGGCAACCCACTCGACAAATCACTCAGATGACAGTTCAGGATCACAGGCTCTCAGAATAAAGGAAAAGGAGGTGTACGCAGGTTCCCGTTGATCAAGCCACGTATACACACACTTTCATGCATAGAAAAGAGCGTACAGTTTAGAAAACTTGGTTTTTGGTCCTTGGTATTCAGACCTATGGTTTTGGACCATGGTATCTAATCTGAAGTGTTGAACCCAGGTATTTGGACCAAGGTATTGATTCTAAGTGGTTTTGGACCATGGTATTGAGTAAGGCTTAAGACTATAAAAGGGGAAGGAGATCATTAGGCAAAGGCACTCAAGGATTGAATATCTTATGAAGAACAAGATCTAAAATACTGGTGATTGGGTTATGGTGCATAGATGGATTTGAATCAAGGAGGAACCTGAGCGCTAGAAGAAGGATAAGTTCTTTTGATGGGTCAAGATCTTAAAGCTTGAAGAGAAGTATCTTTGTGTGATTTTGATCTTTTATATTTGGCGCATGACTTGATATGTAAATCTAATGATCTGGGTAAAACTCATATCTGAATAGTTGAAAAGGGTAAATTATCTTTTATAGATATGTACGCAGGTTCAGCACAGCAAAGACGTGTATACACACTAGTTCGGTAATTCAAAATTGCATATACGCAGGTTGGACTTGATATAGGTGCGTATGCACGCAGGTCCTACATATTGCATAAGCATACATCCCATAAAATATGTTTTAGCTACTTCTATTTCTTGCTACAGTGTTCTCGGTTCAGGATTAGTTTCTGGTTACTGTTATTGTATTCTGGTTATAGCATTCAGAGAAGTGATTGTTTGATTCAGTTTTGGTGGGTACATAGGAGATTGGTTGATGCAAGTATCTTTAATGTTTTATTGGTTTTATTGATGGATCTAATCTGAAAATTTATGAAACGTGGTCCCTAGAAGAAAAGAGAAGGTTTTAGCCTTCTGTAGGCCAGCACCTACGTCCTAGTACATTAGCTAGTACAAGAGCTAAGGGGGTTGTAGCTCCCTTCCAGGAGAAGCTGGAGAATGAGAGAAGGTTGTAGCCTTCTGCAGGTAGTCGCCTACGTATTGGTATAAGACTGCACCAATATAGAAACATTGTAAAAAGAAGTTTCTTATTAAAAGAAGATAGAGACAAATTGCAGTAGGTGGTTTTCACCCACATTGGGTTTCTACCTTATATCTTGTGTTCTTGTGTGTGATTGTCTGCTCTATTTTATTGTACCTGGGTACTGTTTATATGGTTTTTATGCACATATTAATGATCAACATCTGAGGAATAAATTAAATTATAATTCTGTAGGTTATACGCTAGTTTCCTTAACTGCAGTTGTGTATATACGCAGTTTTCACTAACTGAAGTAGCATATACAAGTTTGTTTGTGAAATGAAAAAATAATTGACTTGATAATATTGATTCACCCCCCCTCTCAGTATTATTTCCAACAATTGGTATCAGAGCAAGTCCTTCAAAAGAAGCTTGATCACTTGAAGGAAGGTCTATCATCATGAGCAACCACGAAAAAGAGGCATCCATCCGGCCACCAATTTTTGATGGGAGAAACTTCATTTATTGGAAGGTAAGAATCATAGCCTATATTCAATCTCTTGGAACAGAAGTTTGGGATATTGTAGAAGGAGGATACACATTTCTAGTAGCAACTCCTACAGATACGACAGGTAAAAAGTAGTATGAAACAAATGCAAAGGATGTCAATACGTATTGGGGAGTCTATCACAATCAAAATTCGTCAAGGTTATGCAGCTCAAAACCGCCAAAGAAATATGGTACAAGATCGTTCTAAGCTATGAAGGAGATGATCAGGTAAAACATGCAAAACTACAATCTCTCAGAATTCAATATGGAACTCTCAAAATGCACAACGATGAAAGTGTAGCTAATTATTTCCTACGTATAGATGAGATTGTTAATCGCATGAAAAATCTGGGTGAAGAGATAAAAGAAGTCACTTTAGTTGAAAAGGTTTTAAGATCCTTGTCTTCTAAGTTTGAATCAAAAGTTTCTGCCATAGAAGAAAAGCAGAATCTTCAAAGTATTAATATGTCACAATTGCACGGAATCCTAATTGCTTTCGAAATGAGAAAAGGGGGTCCATCAGATAGGAGAGAAGTCGCATTCAAAGCTTCAGGAAAAGGAGAATACAATGAGTCAGAACATACGTCAAAAGGAGAGGAAGAATCAAATTTTGTCAGGGACCTGTTATCACAAAATCGAACACTGAAGGCTGCCAATCAGCAAGATTCTGTGTAACTATTTCAAACCAGGCTTTGGACTAAGGCTTAGCCTCCTTAGTCTGAGAGGGCTCTCTCACAGATTATGAATATTGACTAATGACAAGGAAAGATGGCTAACTCTTATAAGACACATGAAAAATAAGTTGGCTGGACAACATTGAATTGATTCCCATTGGGCTTATGGAGTCTCTCATATCTCAGCAAACAAAAACACTATCTTTTCATAGAAATCAGGGCACTTTACATCTATATGTTCAAACATAACTTTGAAACCACAGTTTGCCAAGTTATACAGGAAGTCAGAGCATGATTCATGAGTTCTGAGTGATTATGCATTAACAAAACTATAAAAGAACCTTAAAGAAAGAATACCATCACACATTTGAACAAGAAGATCCATTGTGAATCCTGAGAAGAAAACACAGTCATTTGCATTACTGAAACTTGTTTATACATAAACCAAAAACAGTCTTCTCCAAAACATCCAACCCTCATTACATCAAAGTCTGATCTATATATAGAGATACAACCTTAACCACTATGAGCTTCCTCCTCCAGCATGAGGGGAGCTCGAAGACTGTTACTAATTACCCCTATCTATCAATTAACTAATTCATTAAATACATCAAGTGCTGACTGTAATTACAAAGAGTGCTAATTAAACTACATATCTAATTCTATCTTCCTCGTATCATGATCCTTCTTTGCTCTTGGACACCTGTCTCCTTTCAGTTTGGCCGAGATAACTGAAAAGTGGATGAAATGAACAAGGTTAGCATTGGATACTGAATGCGCTGATGGTTCATTGATCATAAGAACAAACCCCTGTTTTTCCGGTCTTTGTCTCCCACCATCCTTCGAAAGTTAAGCAACATGTTCCCAGCTCTTTAATACCCCAAAATTTATGAGCATCACCATATTTCAGATGTGTTGGAGGCTCCGTTGATGGGCATGTGTATAAACCAAAACAATACTCCTCGTATGCCATTTCTGCCAAACCCTAACTGGTCATAAAGTACCTTTATAAAAGTTTTAACTTGAGACAAAATATTTCACCTTTACAAAAAGGCACACTTGTCATTATCTGAATGGCTAGGATAGCCTCATGTGGTCTCCCTTATGTTCCTTAGGCATTTCCTTCAAAAATTTGCTGATCTTACCATTAAACTGTTTGTTTTCATCCAAAAACAGTACCTACAGCAGTTTCGTAGCGCGCCACGAAACCGCTGTTTTTGCTAAAACAGAGTGTATTTGCAGTAAGGAATTTTTTGCTTGAACTTCTAATTTTTTAAATCTTCTTTACAGGTGGCAGAGACCTATATGTCTTCAAAACAATGGAGCTTTAACAAAATTTGCCAAAATTTAGAAAATGACCTCTCTCACCATCAATGAGCAGCTAGTTAACCTAGCTGTGCTTTTAAACTTGCAATCTCCCTCCTCAGGGCTTTGTTTTCTGCTCTTAGAGCCATGTTCATTTTACTGATGAATTTAGCTTGTTTAATAGCTGACACTATCCATGTATACACATCAGCCACTGAATCCACTTGACTCACTAGATTTTTACTACCCTTTAACACAGCTCTTCAATAGTTGGCATACCTAACTGCACGCTCTCTAATGACGTTCTTTGCTTTGGCAATTTCATCTTTTGCAATCCCCGCTTGATTCTTTATGGCTATAACATTTCCTCCTTGGGTAATGATAACTTTTCTGTTCTTGTCTTTATGCTTGACTGCCTCCACTGTTTTGGAAAATACTTCAATTACCTCTTTTCTGGGCATCTTTACAACTTTCTCTCCTTTATGCACTTTCTCAGCTTCTCTAACTTGTTTCCTTGTAACCGGCCTTCGTGGTTTGAAAATAAACTCCTCACTAGGTTCATCAAACCTTAGTCTCTTCGAAGCTTTGGATTTCTTAGTGCTCTCCGGTGATGATTGAGTCAAATCAATATGCATGGGTTCAACATGCACTGGTTCCTCCTGTTCAAACTCAATTGCCTCAAGCAAATCACTCAAACTGGCCTTAGATATTGGACTTTCCTCAATAGCTACTGATTTGCCCTTCTCCTTGCTTAATTGACTCCTTGTTTTAACTCTTGATACTCTTTCAGACCCACTTGATCCAGGTACATCTTTCTTGTGCTTAACCTTTTCCTTTGATGATGGCTGAGGTGGCTCTTTAAGAACCAAGGGCTTTACTGGTTTGTTCAACTGAGACTTGGTTTTCTTTTTATCCCTAGCCTCCTTTCTAAGCTCAGCTATTGTAGGTTCCTCCACTGATTCTTCTCTTTCTCTAACCGGTTGTGGGGTGAGGCCTGTCTTACTCTGGAAACCAGCCATATAGATGAAAGAATTCCAATCCCTACCAATTCTCTGAAGACCATCCAGCACTAACAGTTTCACTAAACCATGGTGAAATAATGATGTCTCACAGTCATCCTTCCTTAATTGAACTTTATCACACATCTTGCTGAGACTACGAAACAAGTAAAATGGAATATCTATAGAGGCTTTACCAGTAAAATGCAACAGCAACTTAAAGTGATAGGAGTAAACCTTGTTATATCTACCCTCACAGGTTAAATACTTTTGAATACATGTAAGAAGCAGAGCATAGTGCTCCTTAACATAGCTCCTAGGCACAGCCTTTGTTAAATCCTCATTCACATATGCCTCTTTAAGAAATTCTTTTCAGGGGTTCAAATCAAATTTAAAGTTCTTAAACCACTCCTGCCCTCCTCTTGGAATTTCAGTTACATTCGCAATTGCCACTGGAGATACTTGAAATTCTAACATAGATACTTTAGAACTTAAACCTGTAAAGTTCAAGGCAAACTCTTTTGTTACCTCAGCATGGCCACCCTGCAGCTTCTCACAGAAATTCCAACAGCCAGCATCCTTGAAAGCTTTCCTGACCCCTTCGTCTCTCAATGCAAGATCCAATCCTTTAGGCTATGTTCTTTGACATCTTCCAGACCGATGCTCCTTCCTCTCCATTCCGCTTTTGAAATTTTTGCACAGAGAATCACCTCCAGCTTCAACTCAAATGGCAAATTCAAATTTTTTAAAACGCAGGCTCGCTTGAAAAAGAAAACTCGGGCTCATTTGAACTTGGGCTCATTTGCAATTCGAACATCTTATCACACAAGCTGGCCACTTTATGCATCATTTACAAACATCATAAAACATTCATGCATGATAAAACCGTTAGAATGATTTTTATGTGCATGCCTATGGATCTATTGGTGGAGTGATGGCTCATAAGTGTTTGGGAGGTACACCAACTGACAATAACCGGACGGAGACAATGACTCATCCCCAGACATGACCCTTTAGGAATCTGTGCTGCAAAATGCCCGAAACTGTGATTTCATAGCGCAGATAGTTATAAATTAGCAAAATGTGCTGCAAAATGGCTGGATGCTGACGTGCTGCGAAAAGGCTAAAACATAATTGCGCTGCAAAATCAAACAATAAGATTGCGCTGCGAAAATACGAAAAGGACCAGTGACATGTACAAGATAAGACATGGCTTATGCAATCATGATGGAGGATGACCAATAGTATTAGATAATGATTCACATCAAGACCCTTTAGAAACATGACCCCTAAGTAAGAAACATAGGACAAAACCCATTTGACACCAATTTTTGACAGTGAACTTTGGACAAAAATTATATACATGTGACTGTAGTTCTAGGTGATAACAGTGGCTCCACTTGGGATAGTGTGCTCCTGTAGTACACTAAGAACTCGTAGAACCAGTGCTTTGTCCATTTTATAAAACAAACACACAGCTGACAAGCATTCCTTTCTAGCTTTGTGGGCCTTCTCCTCGGGCTAAAGCTTTTCTGTTCAGCTTGTCATTTATTTTCAACAGGAAAAATTCATAAAACGGTTATATACAATGCTCATGAGATACTTGGCAGACTTTCACTGATTGTAATGCTTTAAGAACCTGCCATTAACAGGTCCTCCAGCATATGGTGTGCCATCAACTTCTTGCAGAATGTAGGTATTGTTTCCATGGAAAGCAGAAATCTGATATGGCCCCTTCCATAAATTTTCAAACTTGCCATGTTTACCTTTTTCTTCAATTCTGGCTTCCCATTTTAGGACTTTATCATTAATCTGAAATATGACCTCTTTGATCTTCTTGTCAAAAGCTCTCTTGACTCTATTCTGGTTTTGTTGATGGTCTTCAAACACCTCATTCCTTTTCTCCTGCAAAGCTATCAACTGATTAATCCTTCGCTGTATGGCATTTGGTTCCTCTTCTAATCCCTGAATTAGTTTCATAACTGGTACCCCAAGAGATGTTGGGAAAATTGCCTCTGCTCCATACACAAGTTCATATGGTGATGTTCCAATGGACCTCTTTGTGAAAATTCGATCAGCCCACAAGGCATACTTCAACTTTAAGTGCCAAGCCTTTTTATTTTCCTGCAGCAGCTTCTTGATAATCCTCACAAGACTCTTGTTTGAACTTTCAGCTAAGCCATTTCCCTGTGGATAATAAGCTGTGGAATGACCAAGGGAAATGTGGTATTGATGACAAAAATTTATCATTCTTTTAGACTTAAAAGCCTGAGCATTGTCTGTGATAATCTTGATTGGACAACCAAACCTTGATAAAATGTTATTTTCTAAAAAGGAAATTATCACTGAATCATTGGCTTGCCTGGTAGGTATTGCCTCTATCCACTTTGTAAAATAATCAGTGGCTGTGAGAATCCAGCGATGCTGTCCTGAGGAAGGAGGATGTATTTCCCCTATAAAATCTAATCCCCACTGCTGGAAGGGTGCCTCAACATAGATAGGAACCAATGGCAATGGCATGAGCTTTCTCCTTCCTTCAAATACTTGACATTCATGGCATGCTGCTATCTTTTTATAAATGTCTCTGAACATAGTTGGCCAAAAATATCCAGCTCTCAAAACTTTATTTGCAGTGGCTTTCCAATAGTGATGGCCTCCACAATCTCCCTTATGAAATTCATCAATGACCTTATCAGCTTCTTCTTCAATGAGACAATTTAGCAAAATTCCTCCTGCATCCTTCCAAAATAAATTTTGCTCATATACAAAATATCTAAGGGACTTCAACTTGGTGAACCGAGCTTTAGATTTGGAAAGGCTATCAGGGGCTCTATTGTACTGCAAGACAAATGCCACATCCTTATACCAGTCTGATGTCAAAAACTTTTCATTGATTTGGATTAATTCTTCTTCATTCTCAGAAATTTCCGATATTTCTGTGCTAAAATTGATACCAATACAGTCCAGATTTGACTGAGTCAGCAATTTTTCTAAGCCCTGACCCTTTACCAACTTGGTGGGCCTGATCTCAATATCATATACCAACAGCTTGGCTATCCATTTTCCTCTTTTTCCATCCGGGTCTGCTTGTGTAAGAATATCTTTTATAACAGCACTTGGCACATATGCAACAATATGAGAGTGCAACACATAAATTCTGAAATCCTTAATTGCTTTCACCAATGCATATGCCTGCTTCTCTAAGATATTATATTTCAATTCAGCATTAGCCAATGTCTTGCTAAAGAAAGAAATGGGCTGTTCAGTACCTTGACTTCCTTTCTGCAGTAAAACTCCAGCAATTGTGTCTTCAGAAGCAAATGTGAAGATCAGGAACTCCTTGGTAAAATCCGGGCTGATGAGGACTGGTGCTTGAGTAAGTGCTTTCTTGATCTCTTCAAATGACTTCTTTGCTTCAGCTGTCCACTTAAAATCTGCTCCTTTCCTTAGCATCTTTGTTATATGTTTGACTACTTCAGCAAAGTTAGGAATGAATCTTCTAACAAAATTAACCTTACCAAGAAAGGATTGAACCTCTTTCTTACTCCTTGGCAAATCTAGCCTTTGAATAGCACTGACCCTATTAGGATCAATCCTAATTCCTTCTTCAGAAATAATATGTCCAAGCAATTTGCCACAAGTTAAAGCAAAGATACTTTTGGTTGGGTTTAAAGAAATACCAAACCTCCTACACTTTAGCAAGATCCTTTCAAGGTGTTTTAAGTGGTCTTCTTCCCTTTTTGATTTGACTGTGATATCATCAAGATATACCACCACTGATTTATCTTTTTCTTCAGCAAAAGCAATGTCCATAGCCCTTTGGAAGGTCGCCCCTGCATTCATGAGACCAAAAGGCATCTTTGCATACATAAATGTGCCCCATGGTGTAGTGAAAGCTGTCTTCTCCTGATCATCTGGATGAACAAGGATCTGATTATACCCTGAGAAACCATCCAGCATAGACATTCTCTGGGAACCAACAATATTTTGCAAAATAAGATCCATTTTAGGAAGAGGGTAATTATCTTTCAGTGAAGCCTTGTTTAAGTTCCTGAAATCTATGCAGATTCTAATCTCCCCATTCTTTTTCCTAACTGGTACCAAATTAGCAAGCCAGTTTGAGAATCTGATTGGAACAATAATTTTTGCATCAAAAAGCTTTTTCACCTCCTTTTCAATCAGTGGCATCAGAAGGGGATTAATCCTTCTTAATTTCTGCTTAAAAGGCTTCTCATTTTGCTTAATTGGGATGGTGTGTTGTATAATTGAAGAATCATACTGCTTCAAATCAGCATAGCTCCATGCAAAAACATCAATAAATTTCTTCATCATTTCAACATATTTGACCTTCATATCTGCTGATAAAAACTTTGAAATCTTGACTAACTTGGGCACAACTGAATCACCTAAATTACAGCTTTCTATTTCTTCTTCATTAGCTTGCAATCTTGGTGCTTTAAACACATCATTCTGATCAAATAACTTTTCCAGTGGAATGAGGCCTTTAGGGATTAGGTTGTTTTGCAGCTGCAACACTTCAGATTTGTCCCTTGTCTCTGCTAACATATTTTGCTGATCTATTTGATTATGCTCAAACTCCTCTTTCAACTCAAGAAAATTTCTTACCTGCTGATCATCTTCAAATACTTGCCAATTTATGATATTATCTGGGATGACTGGTCTATGGCGAACCTTCACTTCATAGCTATCAGAAGAATGCTTGGGAATAATAAAAAGACTGGCTGCAACAGCAAGAGAATCTACAACAGAATTTTGATCTCTGGTTTTTATACTGAAGGTATAGGATTGAAATTTTTCCAACAATTCCAACACTAAATTTCTGTAGGCTCTCATCCTTGCATCCTTTGTTTGATATGCACCTTGAACTTGCTTTATAATTAATTCAGAATCTCCACAAACAACAATGTTCTTTGCCTTCAACTCTATCAAGGTTTCTAAGCCTAATACCAGAGATTCATACTCAGCCATGTTATTGGTACAATCAAAGTTAAGTTTGTATGACAGAAACTTACTTTCTTCAGTTGGACTAGTGATCCAAATCCCAGCTCCTGCGCCTTCTTTTCCTGCTGCTCCATCAAAGTATAGGGACCAGCAACCAGTGATGTCTCTTTCATTTCTTTGCTGTACCTCCTGACACTGATTTTCTGCATGTTCATCTTGTGATTCTTTTCCAACTGATTCATTGAAAAGAATAGCTGATCCAAGGCCTGTATCACAAGAGTAAATAGGAAAATTCTGAGGCTTGTCCTTGCTGCTTACCATATATGCCATCCTTGTTTCACGATACAACCTCCTTTGTTCACCAAACACTGGAATGGTAGCATATGTCAGATCCATTTGCATGGTACCCTTGATTTTTGCAGCCCATGACCTTGAAAGAAGCATCCCAAACTTAGGTGGAATGTCTGCAACAACAATGTCCATGACAGTTGTTTTTGCTGGTATTTGTGTGAGTGCTACAACAACATCTTTTATCAACCCAATGCAATGAACTCTCTTCGAATCAAAAGAAAATAAATCTTTATATGGTCTAGTTACTTCTAATCCCATTCTTTCCATGATTACCTTAGGCATGAGGTTATGTGATGCCCCTGAATCCAGCATAGCATTATGTAGAGTCATATCATGGATATTAATGCTTATATAAAAAGGAGGAAACTCATCACTTTGTTCATCTTCAAGTCTTGGTCCTAAACAGATAATAGGATTATCCTCTTGCACACTTAGAATATCAGCCCCTCCTGGTGGAGAATTAAGCATTTCCACAATCTTGCTTCTATATTTGTCTACTTTCAGAATTTCATTAAATGGGACTGATATTTTGATTTTTGCAATCTCATTTTCTATATTAAAAACAGAACTAGACCTTTCAATTTCCTTAGGAAGTGCAGGGTTTTGAATATCCTTTTTATCAATAGAAGAATCACCTTTACCATCAATCTGCTTTGACTTTTCCTTTTTGTCTTCAACTGCTTTTGAAACATTTTTCTTGGGCTGCGCTTTATTTGCTGTAATAGGGACATCTCGGTTTCTGAGATTATACTGCTTCTGAATTTCAAATATAGCATGCTGATAACCTTTTAAGAAATCAGAAGGTTCCTCTTCTGCCTTTACCAAACTAGACTCATCATGTTCCTCTTTTGTTAAGAAAATTTCTGAGTCTTCTTCACCAAAGCAATGAATAGACTCCTCAGGTACCTCAGGATCTTCCTCTTCATCCACCATGTTTTGTTGGAAAGGAGGTCTCACTGGAGGATCTGCTTGCTGATTTCTATTTTCCCTTGGCCTTTGCTGATTTTGAGGCCTTCTAAATTGAGGGTTCCTGAACCGAGGTTCTTGTTGTGCTTGAGGAGCAGCAGTATTCCCAAGTGCTAATTGATCCATCAATTTCTCCATGGTTTTCATCATGGTTTCAAACTTGTCTTCTTGAGCAGAGGTAGAAGGTTTCTCCTCTTCTTTTATCTTAGTCTTTGCCATCTTTGACTTCTTAGCAGCTAGCATATTCCCCTCTACCTTAACTGCATCATTCTGCATGTCAGCAAGAGTAGCAGACTCTCTTTCTCTGAGTAAAAGAGAGAAATCTGAATCAAATGACTCAGCATATCTTAACTGTGCCAAGGCTCCAGGAGGCTTCAAATGTGCTGGAATGGAATTATATACCTTATTAAACCTCTTAGAAAAATTTTGAACAGTTTCATCTGGAGCTCTTCTTAAACTATTATATTCGTTAAGGGCTTGAACAGGATTGGTCCTATTTCCCCATTTTCTCAGAAAACTATCTTCAAATTCAAGCCAACTATGAATGCTACCAGCTCCAAGGGCTTTAAACCATTTTCGGACTTCCCCAATAAAGGTTTGAGCAAACAGTCTTAACTTCACATCTTCATCATCTACTTCTTCCCTATCAACAAAGTCATTGAATCTATCCACATGTTCCTCAGCTGAAATTTCATCATCTCCTCCCCATGTTGGAATCCTAGCAGCATATTTACTAGGAAGATCATGCAAAACAACAGGGAGAGCTAGAGGAGCATACCTAGCAGGTACAACCATAATGAAAGGAGGAGCAGGGATAACAAGTACTGTGTGACTAGGGGGACCAGAACTAATATGAGATGTTGTCTGAGGACTTTCTGGACTAGCAGAGGCAGAGGTTAAAGTATGAGTACGGAAAGGGCTATTGGGACTTTGTAAGCCACTGACAAAAGAACTCCAATTTGGGAGAGGTAAACCAGTTTTGGATTTAAGCAAGACTTCAAAAGGGTCAAGCTCTTTAAGCTGTTTCAAATCCTCTTTCTCTAATAACAATTCAGAAGTAACAATTTCCCAAAACTCTTCTTTATCTCTTTGTGACACTAAAGATGAAGTATCAATACCTTTCTTTTGTAGATCCAAAATAATACCAATAAGCTCCTCTTCGTTTTCAGACCTCAACAACACTTCTTGGATTTTATCATCAACAATTTTATCTTCAGGACTTCTAGAAAACTCAGGAAACAAAGACTTTGAAATATTTGAAGTACCTGGTATATCAAAAAATCTTTGTTTACTCCTTGAGATGATATTAGGATTTTCCACAGGACTAGGTGGGTTTGGGTCAGGATTACTCCTTGTATACCTTCCTCTCGAAGCCAACTTTCAAACTTTAAAATTCATGGAGTCAGCAAGGTAGAATGCAGCCTCGAAAACTTTTTTGAACTCCTGCTACCTTCAGAAATTCAATCTTATAACTATGGGAAGGAGTAATCTTCAGGCTCCCGGCAGACGCACCAAAATGTTATCACAAAATCGAACACTGAAGGCTACCAATCAGCAAGATTCTGTGTAACTATTTCAAACCAGGCTTTGGACTAAGGCTTAGCCTCCTTAGTCTGAGAGGGCTCTCTCACAGATTATGAATATTGACTAATGACAAGGAAAGATGGCTAACTCTTATAAGACACATGAAAAATAAGCTTTCTGGACAACATTGAATTGATTCCCATTGGGCTTATGGAGTCTCTCATATCTCAGTAAACAAAAACACTATCTTTTCATAGAAATCAGGGCACTTTACATCTATATGTTCAAACATAACTTTGAAACCACAGTTTGCCAAGGCATACAGGAAGTCAGAGCATGATTCATGAGTTCTGAGTGATTATGCATTAACAAAACTGTAAAAGAACCTTAAAGAAAGAATACCATCACACATTTGAACAAGAAGATCCATTGTGAATCCTGAGAAGAAAACACAGTCATTTGCATTACTGAAACTTGTTTATACATAAACCAAAAGCAGTCTTCTCCAAAACATCCAACCCTCATTACATCAAAGTCTGATCTATATATAGAGATACAACCTTAACCACTATGAGCTTCCTCCTCCAGCATGAGGGGAGCTCGAAGACTGTTACTAATTACCCCTATCTATCAATTAACTAATTCATTAAATACATCAAGTGCTGACTGTAATTACAAAGAGTGCTAATTAAACTACATATCTAATTCTATCTTCCTCGTATCATGATCCTTCTTTGCTCTTGGACACCTGTCTCCTTTCAGTTTGGCCGAGATAACTGAGAAGTGGATGCAATGAACAAGGTTAGCATTGGATACTGAATGCGCTGATGGTTCATTGATCATAAGAACAAACCCTTGTTTTTCCGGTCTTTGTCTCCCACCATCCTTCGAAAGTTAAGCAACATGTTCCCAGCTCTTTAATACCCCAAAATTTATGAGCATCACCATATTTCAGATGTGTTGGAGGCTCCGTTGATGGACATGTGTATAAACCAAAACAATACTCCTCGTATGCCATTTCTGCCAAACCCTAACTGGTCATAAAGTACCTTTATAAAAGTTTTAACTTGAGACAAAATATTTCACCTTTACAAAAAGGCACACTTGTCATTATCTGAATGGCTAGGATAGCCTCATGTGGTCTCCCTTATGTTCCTTAGGCGTTTCCTTCAAAAATTTGCTGATCTTACCATTAAACTGTTTGTCTTCATCCAAAAACAGCACCTACAGCAGTTTCGTAGCGCGCTACGAAACTGCTGTTTTTGCTAAAACAGAGTGTATTTGCAGTAAGGAATTTTTTGCTTGAACTTCTAATTTTTTAAATCTTCTTTACAGGTGGCAGAGACCTATATGTCTTCAAAACAATGGAGCTTTAACAAAATTTGCCAAAATTTAGAAAATGACCTCTCTCACCATCAATGAGCAGCTAGTTAACCTAGCTGTGCTTTTAAACTTGCAATCTCCCTCCTCAGGGCTTTGTTTTCTGCTCTTAGAGTCATGTTCATTTTACTGATGAATTTAGCTTGTTTAATAGCTAGAACTGTCCATGTATACACATCAGCCACTGAATCCACTTGACTCACTAGATTTTTACTACCCTTTAACACAGCTCTTCGATAGTTGGCATACCTGACTGCACGCTCTCTAATGACGTTCTTTGCTTTGGCAATTTCATCTTTTGCTGTCCCCGCTTGATTCTTTATGGCTATAACATTTCCTCCTTGGGTAATGATAACTTTTCTGTTCTTGTCTTTATGCTTGACTGCCTCCACTGTTTTGGACAATACTTCAATTACCTCTGTTCTGGGCATCTTTACAACTTTCTCTCCTTTATGCACTTTCTCAGTTTCTCTAACTTGTTTCCTTGTAACCGGCCTTCGTGGTTTGAAAATAAACTCCTCACTAGGTTCATCAAACCTTAGTCTCTTCGAAGCTTTGGATTTCTTAGTGCTCTCCGGTGATGATTGAGTCAAATAAATATGCATGGGTTCAACATGCACTGGTTCCTCCTGTTCAAACTCAATTGCCTCAAGCAAATCACTCAAACTGGCCTTAGATATTGGACTTTCCTCAACAGCTACTGATTTGCCCTTCTCCTTGCTTAATTGACTCCTTGTTTTAACTCTTGATACTCTTTCAGACCCACTTGATCCAGGTACATATTTCTTGTGCTTAACCTTTTCCTTTGATGATGGCTGAGGTGGCTCTTTAAGAACCAAGGGCTTTACTGGTTTGTTCAACTGAGACTTGGTTTTCTTTTTATCCCTAGCCTCCTTTCTAAGCTCAGCTATTGTAGGTTCCTCCACTGATTCTTCTCTTTCTCTAACCAGCTGTGGGGTGAGGCCTGTCTTACTCTGGAAACCAGCCATATAGATGAAAGAATTCCAATCCCTACCAATTCTCTGAAGACCATCCAGCACTAACATTTTCACTAAACCATGGTGAAATAATGATGTCTCACAGTCATCCTTCCTTAATTGAACTTTATCACACATCTTGCTGAGACTACGAAACAAGTAAAATGGAATATCTATAGAGGCTTTACCAGTAAAATGCAACAGCAACTTAAAGTGATAGGAGTAAACCTTGTTATATCTACCCTCACAGGTTAAATACTTTTGAATACATGTAAGAAGCAGAGCATAGTGCTCCTTAACATAGCTCCTAGGCACAGCCTTTGTTAAATCCTCATTCACATATGCCTCTTTAAGAAATTCTTTGCAGGGGTTCAAATCAAATTTAAAGTTCTTAAACAACTCCTGCCCTCCTCTTGGAATTTCAGTTACATTAGCAATTGCCACTGGAGATACTTGAAATTCTAACATAGATACTTTAGAACTTAAACCTGTAAAGTTCAAGGCAAACTCTTTTGTTACCTCAGCATGGCCACCCTGCAGCTTCTCACAGAAATTCCAACAACCAGCATCCTTGAAAGCTTTCCTGACCCCTTCGTCTCTCAATGCAAGATCCAATCCTTCAGGCTCTATTCTTTGACATCTTCCAGACCGATGCTCCTTCCTCTCCATTCCGCTTTCGAAATTTTTGCACAGAGAATCACCGCCAGCTTCAACTCAAATGGCAAATTCAAATTTTTTAAAACGCAGGCTCGCTTGAAAAAGAAAACTCGGGCTCATTTGAACTCAGGCTCATTTGCAATTCGAACATCTTATCACACAAGCTGGCCACTTTATGCATCATTTACAAACATCATAAAACATTCATGCATGATAAAACCGTTAGAATGATTTTTATGTGCATGCCTATGGATCTATTGGTGGAGTGATGGCTCATAAGTGTTTGGGAGGTACGCCAACTGACAATAACCGGACGGAGACAATGACTCATCCCCAGACATGACCCTTTAGGAATATGCGCTGCAAAATGCCCGAAACTGCGATTTCGTAGCGCAGATAGTTATAAATTAGCAAAATGCGCTGCAAAATGGCTGGATGCTGACGCGCTGCGAAAAGGCTAAAACATGATTGCGCTGCAAAATCAAACAATAAGACTGTGCTGCGAAAATACGGAAAGGACCAGTGACATGTACAAGATAAGACATGGCTTATGCAATCATGATGGAGGATGACCAATAGTATTAGATAATGATTCACATCAAGACCCTTTAGAAACATGACCCCTAAGTAAGAAACATAGGACAAAACCCATTTGACACCAATTTTTGACACTGAACTTTGGACAAAAATTATATACATGTGACTGTAGTTCTAGGTGATGACAGGACCTTCAATGGGGCTCTGGAAGATTTAGAGGTAAGTTACCTTTCAAATGCTTTGCTTGTGGAAGAGTCGGTCACTATGCAGCCAAATGTCCTCATAATAATAAGCTTGATAAAGGTAAGGAACCAGTTAAATGGAATAGAAAATAGAGCATAAGTAAGAAGAGCTATTATACACATGAAGACAACGATGGACTTTCAAATAGTGATGAAGATGAACATGGTAATGATTATAGACTTTTGATGGCTTTTGAAGATGATGATTTCTTAGATGTTATAGATGAAGATGATCTCTATGAAGAAATTTCTAAACTTAAAATTTGTTTAGAAGAAAAGAGTATGAGTATAGATACTCTGACATTCCAACTTGCTAAAAGGGAAAAAACAATGAAAATTTAGAATGTGAAATTGTGGGACTTAGAAAAGATATTGAGAAAACAAAAGCTCTTAATCTTAGATTTGCTAAAGGATCTAAAACTTTAGATGAGATTATCAAAGTGCAGCATTCTCCTCTAATAAAGATAGGTCTTGGATACATTGAAGAAGCATCTCAAGCACAGAAGCCATCCACCTCCAAAAGTTATCTTGATGCAGCAAGAAGAAGTGAACAGGTTGACAATCAGCAGCAAAGGCATAAAGTGGATCACCAGGTAAATCAGGGTCAATCTACTTCAAGGATGAACATAAGCTACAACCAACCGTAGGTAAATCATTCCCAATTTGCTTCAAGAATGAATGTCAATGGAAACTACAATCACATGGTTAGTAGATTTGATAATCGCATGAATTTCTTTAATGGCCAATGTTTCTCATGTCATAACTTTGGACACAAAGCTGCTCAATGTGTTGCCTACAAGACCATCATGACTAGAGAAACACAAAATCAAAGGAGTGTGACTAGGATCATGAAAAGGACCTACAATAATTTTTCTGCTCTTAAAAATGAAATAGAATGCTCTATTTATAACAACTTCCTTAATGAAGATTCTGAATGCAGGAGTAAGTTTCGGCAAACATCTCAGAAGGAGCAAGCTTCATTGGGTCCCAAAACATGGAGAAGGAAAGAACCGCAAACAAAAATATGTGGCATAGCCTTATATGCGAAAGGACAGGAAAATCAGTGGTACATCTACACTGGATGCTCGAAACATATGATAGGTGATAAAGAAAAACTTCAGCCATATGGTGCCTTAGAAAAGGAAAGGAAGGTCTCATTTGGAAATGACACCCCTGCACTCATAAAAGGTAAAGTCTCCGTTCTTTTAAAAGAAAAGGTCAAAGCTCGAAATGTTATGTATGTTGATGGCTTAAAGCATAATCTATTGAGTGTTAGTCAAATGTGTGATCAAGGAAATGAGGTAGTATTTCGATCAAATGGATGTATTGTTCGTGAGCTTGATATAGGAGAAATAGTGATCAAAGGCATAAGAAATCCAAATAATTTATACATACTCGAGGGAGGATAACAACAATGTTGTCTAAGCAAAAATGATGAACACTAGCTATGGCATAGAAGATCGGGGCATCTAAGCTTCCCTCAGATAAGGAAAGCATGCAAATATCAGGTTGTTCGCAATCTTCCTGACATCAAAATTCTAGACAATACAGTATGAAAATCATGTCAGTTTGATAAGCAAACCAGAACACATTTCCCTGAGAAGGAAGGATCAGCTAGTAAGCCACTTGAACTTGTCCATATTGATTTATGTGGTACATCAAGGAAAAGGTCACCTCGAGGAGAAGAATACTTTATATTGTTCATTGACGACTTTTCCAGTATGTGTTGGATAGGAGTTCTAAAGCATAAGATGAAGCTTTCAAAAAGTTCAAAGATTTCAAAGCCTTGGTTGAAAATGAATCAGATCGCAAAATCAAATGTCTCAGGTCTGATCGAGGAGGGGAATTTACCTCAGATGAATTTTTTGACTTCTGTGAAGAATATGCAATAAGAAGGGACTTCTCTACTACAAGGACTCCTCAGCAAAATGGTGTGGTAGAAAGGATGAACAGAACAGTTCAACAAATGGCTCATGCTATGCTTGATGAGTCTGGAACTTGCACAACCTTTTGGGGTGAAGTTGCATTTGCTGCCGTTACTATTCTCAACAAAACAAATCTCTGGGTAAACAACACTCAAACTCCTCATGAACTTTGGTATGGTAAGACTCCCACTGTAGAATACTTCAAAGTTTTTGGAATCAAATGTTACATCAAAAGGACTGATGAAAAGCTTGGCAAGTTTGAACCTAGAGCAGACGAAGGCATTCTCCTTGGTTAATCTTCCTGAAGTAAAGGATATAAGTGTTACAATAAAAGATTTGGTAAAATTTTTGAAAGTATTGATGTGGTGATTGATGAAGCAAGCAACAATCCAAAACAGATAAAAATTGAAGATTTTGAAGATGATGAGGACTATCCTTTGACATCAAATCAGACTAATGTTGAAGAAGAAACTTATGAGGCACCAGAAGAACAGATAAGGGTAGAAGAAAAGACTCCATCTAGGTATGTCCAGAAGAACCATCCAGAGACTCAAATTTTGGGGCAGAAAGAGGCAGGTGTACAAACAAGAAGAACTATTACAGAAGCTTCAAGCTATCTAGCATTGCTCTCCTCCATTGAACCATGAAATATAAGTGAAGCATGCAAAGATGAATGCTGGGTCAAAGCCATGAATGAAGAACTTGAGCAGATTGAAAAGAATAACACTTGGGAATTGGTTCCTAGACCTAATGATAAGAATGTCATAGGGACCAAATGGATATTCAAAAACAAGCTGAATGAAAATGGAGATGTTATTAGAAATAAGGCCAGACTTGTTTGTAAAGGGTATGCTCAACAAGAAGGTATAGACTTTGAAGAAACTTTTGCACCGGTTGCCAGACTTGAAGCAATAAGAATGTTCCTTGCTCTTTCTAGCTTTTAGAAGTTCAAAGTATATCAAATGGATGTGAAATATGCCTTTCTAAATGGAGACTTAGAAGAAGAAGTGTATATTGAGAAAATATATGGATTTATCCTTGGAAATAATCCAAAATTTGTATGCAAACTCAGAAAGGCTCTCTATGGTCTTAAACGGGCTCCAAGGGCTTGGTATTATCGTATGGACAAATACCTCCATCAACAAGGTTTTTCAAAAGGATCAGCAGATAGAAATCTATATATAAAAATAGACAATGATAAATTGCTAATACTTGTTGTGTATGTTGATGATATCATCTTTGGTAGCAATGAAGAAGCCATGAGTCAAAACTTTGCGTTGGTGATGTAGAAAGAATTTGAAATGTCCTTGCTTGGTGAGCTCACATACTTTCTTGGTTTACAAGTCCAACAAAACAAAGACGGTATCTTTCTATCACAAACCAAGTACCTTAAGCAGATCTTGAAGAAATATGGCATGGAAGAGTCGAAACCAGTATGTACCCCTATGGTAATAGGATCCAGCCAAAGCGCAAATGATGAATCAGCAATAGTACATCAACCAACCTACAAATCCATGATTGGTATTCTGCTCTATCTAACAGGTACCCGACCAGACATCATGCATGCAGTGGGAATAGTTGGAAGATTTCAGGCAAATCCAAAGGAAGCTCATCTTCAAGCAGTTAAAAGAATTTTCAAATATCTTTAAGGAACTCAAAACTATGGCTTATGGTATCATAGAGATACAGATCTCACACTTCATGCATATACAGGTGCAGATTGGGCAGGAAGCGTGGATGACAGAAAAAGCACTAGTGGTGGTGCAATCTTTATGGGATCCAGATTAGTATCTTGGTTCAGCAAGAAACAAAGTTCAATTGCTTTATCTACAGCTGAAGCAGAATATGTGGCTACTGCATCTTGCTACACACAACTCCTTTGGATGATGCAAACATTGTAAGACATTCAAATCACTTGTACTCCACCCTCTCCATTCTATGTGATAATACAAGTGTAATCAGCATTTCAAAGAATCTTGTCATGCATTCCAAGACCAAGCACATACCTATCAAATATCATTTTCTTCAGGAACAAGTGCTTGAACAAAAGGTCATGTTACACAATATTTTGTCACTGTCCTCATCTTAGTCCCTCTGTTGTGTCATGTGTCAAATAAACATGTTCATATTGTCCCACTCATGTAAGAAGATTAATCAAATGCTCTCTGATGCTAAAGATTGATGCTTTTTGACTAAGTTCCTGCATCATCACTAGTAAACCCTTAAAATCTGTGACGGTTCTCTGTCATGCACTATATCATTGCGACATCGTTGCTAGTCCCCAGTTCATGACCCACGATGATCTAGATTTGGCGAATTAGTTCAAACAGTCAGCCTTCTGGATGTTTCTGGAGCTGGTTGTTGGGTCAGTTTGGGTTGCCTTTCCACCTCTGGGATGGTGGTTCCACTTCTTGTGCAACCTCCCTTGAGGATAAGCTCCCTCTCCCTCGTTTCATGGGGGCTCCTCCTCCTATAAAATCACTCACCATTGCTATGATCTGCTGGTTCCTTAGTGGCTCGTTCTTTTGGTTGTACAATGCTACTGCTGCTTTTGAGTTTGATAGATAGTTGGTGTGAGTGTGATAAGTGTGGGATTGCTTTATAGTTTGCAAGAAGGTGTGGAGTGCCCTTAACCTTGTGTAAAGCTTGTGAATGAGAGAGAGAGGTATATTACTATTTGGGAGAGCCATCTTTGAGAGTGAATTCTTGAAGAAACACACTAGTTGGACCCTCTAAGGAGGCTTGCAACATTAAGACTTGGTTGTGAGCTTTTCTCTTGATTTATTATTAATACAATCAATGATGATTTCCTATGTCTTTTATGTAATTTACTTGATAGCTCATGACTTCTTCACTTTATGAGCAAATAGATCATTGTTGTTTCTTGGTTACGTGCTCTGTTGTTTCTTTGTGGTGTTTCAGGTCGATCACTTGTTAAGGAGAAGGAAACGGAAGCTGGAGCAATGCAACGAAACTTCATCGATCGTCGACTTGAGGTAGGCCTCCAATGATGACGATTTAAGGGAATTAATTGTTGTTTTGTCTTTGCTGTGACTAGACCCACACTAGGGCTAGAGGGGTTGCCTTTGTCTGCAGAGGGAACACTTTCCTGCATCACAAGTTGGTGACTGCGCTGGGGAAGTCCTTTGCATGTTTCTTCTCTTGTTTGCTCTTGTTTTGATTTTGATTTGGTGTCTTTTGAATTTTGGGGATAAACTATCAGTCTTTTCGATTACCTGGGTCAATCTGGGAAATCCCTTTATTATCTATAGGATTGGCTAGTTTTTGTTTGGGAGTTTCTTGTTCATCTGTCATTGTTTTTAAGATCGTCGTTGAAGATAGCCTAATAGTCGCGATGACGTCGCTGATGTTATAGCTTTGTACCCGCGACTATTTGGCTTTCATCTCGGGTTGCTAGTTTAATTCCCGCGATGACTCTTGAAATCAGACCGTCGCTGAAAATAGGTGTACTTTAGCGACGGTCTCTAGTTGTCAGTGTAACACTAGCGACTAGTCTCTAGTTGTCAGTGTAACACTTGCGACGGTCTCTAGTTGTCAGTGTAACACTGGCAACTAGTCTCTAGTTGTCAGTGTAACACCTGCGACAATTCCTGTAAAGTTGTTTTTACAACTTTACCTCCTGAATTCATCAATCTTGTTTATCCCCTGTTGTTTCTTGTCTCTCATTAGCTTGTTTTAATTGCTTTTGGTTAGGGTACTATCTCTTTGATTTCATTGAGTGAGTCTTGTGTTTTTAGACCATGTGACCTAGCCCTTTAGAAGTTTCATTGAGAAATCATTTTCTTGGGTTACTTGTCTGTTCAAGGTTCACACACAACTGTCTTGTGATTTTCTTGAGGCTTTTTCGCTGCTTGTTTTCTTGCTGGTTGATTTTTAGTGTCGATTATTGTACCAATTTTTTATGCTGATTCGATTTCTTTGCTACCAAGCATAGATCAAAATTTTTTGGATCGATCAGTTCACACTTGCTTGTTTGTATCTTTAAATTCAAAAAAGAAAAGAAAATCAAAAATTTGCATTCATTTAGCATACGAAAGTGAAAGTACATTTGCATTACGAATTTTCATGTTTGAGAAATTGGAAAGCGAATTTTAAATCTTTCATTAGTAGTATCGATGCATCGTGAGATTAGTGTATTGATGCATTGTGTTTCTTAGTGTTTGCATTCACTTGTCTTGGTTTTCTTGGTTTGGGAATGATCTCTCTACCCTCCTGTAGGTAGGTGTTCATTGAAGTGAAAGATGTTTTACTCATTCTAGCTGCATCCTAGGTTTTTGATATACATATGGTAAGGCTTGGAAACTGAAACATAATTCATGATCAAATCTAAAATGAACTAAATGAACTTAACAACGCATTGGAACATAACACACACTATTTAGAGGTCTAGGCTAGAGATGTGCTCCGGTGTCATTAAACCTAGTCACTATTGTTTTCACTCAAGGTTGGGTGATTCCTCCTTCTGTGACTCAATAGCGGTCTAGTATAGAATTGCGCTCCTAGTACTGTCGAGTATATGTTGGGAGACCCCACTAGGTTATCATCCTATATCCTTAAGAATCCATGTCTGCCGCCTTGCAAAACGTAACGCACTGAACACAACATTTGGAAAGATTGACTACCATATGGAAAGTTCTTGGTTTTCATATGATCACCAAGGTGTATATGCAGCTTTACGGGTTGTTTGGTAAACCTTTTGCCTAGTTCTCCAGAGTAATCACTTTTGTTCCTGTTTGAACTCCTTAAAAGAAAAGTTCCATCTAAGCACTTTTCCTTTCAGGCTCATTAAACCTCGAAAGAGATAGAGTCACCTTTTCATCCTTTTCTCGACTCTTGAAACATGAAAAGGTCAAGTTTTGTTCCTGTGTCATAAAAATTTACTACCCACGAAATATTCTTGGTAACAGTTCAAGTTCTTAGTTGTGATAAGAGTGTTTCTTAGGCTCGTTCTCGATGGCAACAGTCCCCGAGTCCACCGGTCAAGGTCTTCCCCTAGATGGAAATCCTGGTCTGTTTCCTCCTTTCGAAAATACCGATGCTCCATATATGGCAACACTGTCCTTGCCTGGGTTAACCATCAGTTTACCCGTTTGGTTGTTTTCAACCTCAGTGATCCTAAGTGTCATGACTCCTATTCCACCATCTCCTTCATCCAAACCATGACACGATGATTCCAAGGTTGAGCCTACACCTTCTTCCGCTGTTTTTTCCTCCTCCTCTCCTCCTTCGCTTGGTGAAAGTTTCACATCTAGTAACTAGGAGACTAAGAAGAAGAAGATGAAGAAGAAGAAGAAGAAGAAGTTTGATAAACATGAGGCCACCTGTGCAGCTATTGCTCCGAGTACATCTCAGGTCGGACCACCTTCTGCTCCTCCGCGGAAGGTTAAGTTTCCTTGTAAATTGTGCAAGGGTGACCATCTTCTTCGTGATTGTCCTGGCATTCCTATGATCTTAGAAGTATGGTTTCGCAATCTGGATCGTCCCCTAAAGCTCATGACGATGCTACCCTATCAACTGCCAATGGTACGAAGAAAGGGAAGATTCGATTCCCTTGTAGACTATGCGAGGGCAACCATCCCCTTTACCTTTGTTTGCTCATGGATAAAGCTTCCTTTGTCTTGGAAAGTCTTACAGCTTCTTCACCCCAATTTCCCGTTGGTTATCATAGGCTCCCTTCATACCCTCCCCTCATTGACAAAGAGATTGACTTAAATTCTTCTCTTTTCCGTCCTCCTCTTTCTGAGCCTGGCTGTGCTAAGCCTGTTCTAGACCAACCATTGGTTGGGGAGAGTGTCAACTTGGGTTCACCACCTATTGATCACTCTGTTTCAGAAGAGCATCATGTTCATGTTCTTCTCGTCTCATCAGATTCTCCTGAGTCTGAGAACAACCCTCCTATCCCTGCTGATCATGAGATTCCTTCTTCAGTTCCTGTAGAGCATGGGGGCAATCATATGATACCCCCACCAAGTACTTCGGTCGTTTCCTTCAACTGGAGTCACTTGATTTCTTTCCGCCTTCCATCCTATGTGCCTTTCTAGATTACAGTACATGCCTATGATAAGGTAGTACCTGGAACTATCTTGGATGAGGGTGTATTAGTTAGCCTCATGCCTTCCACTACTTGGCAAGCTTTGGGCTCCCCACAGCTTGTGCAAGTCACACAGAATCTATAGGCGTTTGATGGAGGAACCAGTCAACCTTCAGGGATCCTCCCGAAGCTTCCTATTACTTTGGGGGGAAAAAGTGTCTATATAGATGTCATGGTTGTCCAGGATGCTTTAGATTTCAGTCTTCTCCTTGGCCGTGACTATGTTTATGCCATGGGAGCTCTTGTTTCTTCACTTTTCCGTGTGGTTTGTTTTTCGCATGATGGCAGAATGGTGACTATTGATCAATTGTCGTTCTTTAGTCCCCCGGTGCCTCTAGCACAGCTATCATCCCCTCTCAGTTCTTGCTCACAAGCAGTACCTTCCTTTCCATAGGTCAATTATCTGGCTACCTGTTCCGTCTCTGCCTCGGCTGATGATTATGCAGATGGTCTCGTACATCATGTACTAGGGGCATTGGAACCCGATCTATCATTAGTGTCCAATGACATGTGTTCCTCCCAGAGCATGGTTCTTCCATCCCGTGAAGACCTCTTGGGAGCCATGTTCTTGTATGGCCCATGAACAAGGGTTACAAGGATAGTTATTTTCTTGTGTCGACCTCATTAAAAAATGAAACAAGGTGTCACGAGCATAGTTCCCGATCTTCTGTCAAGCTTGTTACAAAATGAAATAAGGAGGCTCGAGGATAGTTTTATCTTCTGTCAACCTCGTTAAAAAATGAAACAAGGATCGTGGAGCATAGTTCCTTGTCTTGTGTCAAGATCATTAAAAAATGAAACAAAGATCACCGAGGAGAGTTCTTGATCTTGTGTCAACCTCGTTAAAAAATGAAACAAGGGTTATGAGGATAGTTCTTTTACTATGTCAACCACATTAAAAAATGGAACAACTCCCTTTTCCAAATCGAGTCTTTGATTAAGATCTCATAAAATCTGAGTCGAGCCTTTCCAAGATCTCAAAAGTGAACCTTCATTCCATGCACCTCGTTGAATGCAATGAAGCTTGGGGGGCATGTACCTCAATTTGCATCGTTATGCTGGGGGCATGCGAACTCATAACAAGCATAGTTTTTCGTTTGAAGCTTGTGTAAACATGAAACCGAATCCAAGCAGAGTTCTCCATGGTTCAAGCTTGTGTAAAAATGAACCCATACCTGATTTACACCTCGTGACCTTCAAGCTTGTCTAAATTTTGCTAGATGAGCCTTGGTTGTTTCATTCCATCGCCACCATCTCTTTGGCCGATCATATGATTTCACTTGGTTGTTTTTCCTTTCCTAAGGAACCGCAGAAATGAGTGGTTTCATTAGCCAACCTCTTGACCATTACATGTTTTCAGCAGTTCCACCATTGTTGGAACCAGTTGCTACCCTTTATACCACTCGTTCCTCTAGGACGAGTCTCCTTTAAGCTCTTTTATGACTCGTAAAAGATGAAAAGATTGCCAAGTATTTTTTCCTTTTTTTTTGACTCGTTAAAGAGAATAAAAATGGTGGTATGATTTCAGCTCTTTTCCAACCATTTAAAGATGAAAAGATTGCCGAGTTTTCCCTTTTAACTCGTTAAATGCAACAAAAGGCAATCCACTTTCAGCTCTTTTCTGACCGTATAAACATGAAAATATCACCGGACTTTTTTCATTTCGAGTTTGATATTGGTTACAAAACGACGTGTCTTCAATCGCTTTTCTACTTTTTTGGATCGACATCACTAGTGACGAAAAGTACTCCTTGATTGTAATGGTCAAGCGGTTCTCTCGAGTATTATTTTATACTTTTTCGGGCTCAAGAGACACAAATCTACGAAAAAGGACCCCCCTAGAGTTTTATTTTCTGTGTCTTTTTCAAACTCTCTAAACATGAAAAAGACTTCGAGTTTTACCCATGTCGGACTCGTTAAATCCTGACGACATCAAACTCGTCACCGTGATGAGACTCGAGCTTCTCCTCCCTAGGGCTCGTTAAACTATTACTAGGTTGGATTCAACCAAAGGTCGAACTTATATTACAAGCATATGCTATCCCCTTCAAGCTTGTTTTCAAAAATAATTGGGGTACTCGCCAGCAATGGTGGGGGAAAATTTGGAAGTTTTCATTGGTTACCTGCGGCAGCTAGTCACTCTTGAACATCGACACTTTTGCTTCTTGTTGAGTTGGGATATCCATAAATCGTCATTTTGCCTTCTGGGGTTTTGGGTTGCCATTTAGCCTCATTCCATCTAATCCATGCTATCTCCATCAAGCCTCTGATCCCTCGGTACCTAAATGTTGCCACCCTCTGGAGTCGTGTCGCCAACATGTTCAAGAGTATAATCCTTCTGTAGTTCACATCCTTACGTCCTCCTCTGATACTCTGTTTCACCATCTACCACTTGTTCCTTATCTTGTATCGTTGATGGGGGAAACATTATGGCCCTCCTATAATGGCTCGTCTCTTGTTGACGTCAGCTCATTATCTAGGAGACTGATCTAGAGATCCCCTTTGGTACCTTGGAGCTTGCATGCCTCAATGGCAAGTTCTTCATGCCTGACGATCGACTTTCATCATTGGTCGTCGATTGGGTGATTCCACGAGTGTTCGAATTCAGCTCATTCTTCACACTTCATGGATTGTACTAGACAGTACCTTGAGAGCCATTGGCATTATTGGTGGTTTCTCTCGTGCTTGTTAACGGTTTTCATCATTGACTGGTAATCAAGCGACTTTCTATCATGCTCGACTTCAACACATCTATTCGCATGGTAGAATTTGTACTATGATCGGTTGGGTTTCAAGACCCTAAACTAAGATTACACATGTTCAGGCTACATGGATTGGTTCATGATTACATGGCTCTTTGATGGATGGCTGCGACCATACCTTTATTATTATCATGGTCTTACTAGCTGGGTGGTTGCATCCATACCACAAACCTAGTTTTATATGTCTTTTGGATGGCTGTGCCCATGCCTAGACTACATGTATTTCACTATTAGAGATATCAGTTGTACTTGCGCCTGCAGGTTCTTCCAGGTGGTGTTCTAGTTCAGACAGTTTCGTAAAGCATTTCACCCCTCCCACTCTCTCGGGCTTCATGCTTTAGGGGGCATCTATTACACAGTAATTTGTCCCTATCCTCATCTCAGTCCATCTGTTGTGTGATGTGTCAAATAAACATGTTCATATCTTCCCACTCATGTAAGAAGATTAAGCAAATGCTCTCTGATGCTGAATATTGACCCTTTTTTACTAAGTTCCTACATCGTCGCTAGTAAACCCTTAAAATCCGTGACAGTTCTCTGTCATGCACTGTATGATTGTGACGTCATCGCTAGTCCCTAGTTCATGACCTAGAACAATCCAGATTTGGTGAATTAGTTCAAAATTTTGGCCTTCTGGATCTTTCTAGAACTGGTTGTTGGGTCAGTTTGGGTCGCCTTTCCACCTCTAGGATGGTGGTTCCACTTCTTGTGCAACCTCCCTTGAGGATAAGCTCCCTCTCCCTCATTTCATGGAGGCTCCCCCTCATATAAAATCACTCACCATTGCTATGATCTACTGGTTCCTTAGTGGCTAGTTCTTTTGGTTGTACAGTGTTGCTGCTGCTTTTGAGTTTGATAGATAGTTGGAGTGAGTGTGATAAGTGTGGGATTTCTTTATAGTTTGCAGGAAGGTGCGGAGTGCCCTTAACCTTGTGTAAAGCTTGTGACTGAGAAAGAGAGGTATATTGCTATTTGGGAGACCCATCTTTGAGAGTGAATGCTTGAAGAAACACACTGGTTGGACCCTCTGAGAAGGCTTGCGATGTTAAGACTTGGTTGTAAGATTTGCTCTTGATTTATTATTAATACAATCAATGATGATTTCCTATGTCTTGTATGTAATTTACTTGATAGCTCATGACTTCTTCACTTTATGAGCAAATAGATCATTGTTGTTTCTCGGTTACGTACTCTGTTGTTTCTTTGTGGTGTTTCAGGTCGATCGCTTGTTAAGGAGAAGGAAACAAAAGCTGGAGCACCGCAATGGAACTTCATCAACCGCCGGTTTGAGGTAGGCCTCCAATGATGACTATTTAAGGGAATTAATTGTTGTTTTGTCCTTGTTGTGACTAGACCCACTCTAGAGCTAGAGGGGTTGCCTCTGTCCACAGAGGGAACACTTTCCTGCATCACAAGTCAAATTGGAATATGTTCCCTCCAAGGAACAGGTTGCTGATATATTCACCAAACCACTACCCACGGAGACATTTGAATACCTCAGATAGAAGCTGGGAGTAGTTGATGCATCATCTTGCTGTTGAAACTTATCTGTTTCAGAGAAAAGTGGGTGTACGCAAGTTTCATGAAGCGTATTGGCGTGCATACACTGGTTTCTGTAGATGCAATCATGTATATGTGGGTTTGAAGAATATCAGTGGGTCAGACTCAGGATGAAAAGAGTCTGATGTGTGTCTGATCATCTGGCACAGGTTCAGGGGGAGCATATACTTCTAATAGTGCATTTTTGGCATTACCTTAGAAGATATGGGTACAATTTCACAGTTTTTTTTTATTCAGGTGGAACAGGTGTAGAGGGAGATCATGGTTGTTGGTCTGGATGGTGATTGACAGATGTTGTTGATGATAGTTGTTGATGACTATCATAGTCTTGTCTTAGATACTTAGTCTCTATGTCATGTATTTCTTTTATTATCAAGGTCATATAACGACATATCTTGTTTCCCCACTATGCCTGGGATGGATGATGTAATGTTCTTGTTTTATCATGTATAAGCTTTTGGTGTATCCCCACTTGGTTGGGAGATGGATGTATGTATAAGTCTTTGGTGATAGAAAGGTCATCTATGATGTATAGAGTCATGTTCTTTCTTGTAGAACATCTTTTTGCAAACCTTGCCTACAGTGAGGGGGAGCATGGATAACACAGCAGAGCAGAGATTTCAGCATGAACTCAGGGGGAGCATAACCCTTTTCCCTTGATGACAAAGGGGGAGAGTGACTTGGAGTTGCCATCAAGTCCAAAGGGGGAGATTGTTGGCATTATGACAGAGGCTTGGCACTATGGCGCATGTATTGTCTTTGATGGCAACCCACTCGGCAAATCACTCAGATGACAATTTAGGATCACAGGCTCTTAGAATAAAGAAAAAGGAGGTATACGCAGGTTCCCATTGATCAAGCCGTGTATACACGCGAATTCATAGACCAAAAGTCGTGTATGCGTTACACGCACTTTCATGCACAGAAAAGCGTGTACGGTTTGGAAAACTTGGTTTTTGGTCCTTGGTATTCGGACCTATGGTTTTGGACCATGGTATCTCATCTGAAGTGTTGAACCCAGGTGTTTGGACCCAGGTATTGGTTCTAAGTGGTTTTGGACCATGGTATTGAGTAAGGCTTAAGACTGTAAAAGGGGAAGGAGATCATTAGGCAAAGGCACTCAAGGATTGAATATCTTATGAAGGGTCATACGTGAATGACTTACTTAACGCAGTTGAATCCCAAAATGATATCTAATATAATGCACTGCATAAACCCCCATACTTAAATTCAAAAAGAGTCAAGGGATCTCTACTTGAATGGTTCATGAGGCACAATACTTGCTAAGGTTTTGCAAATGGGGTAGCAAGCTAAGTGGGCTTGATTGTGGGGAAAACTCCACAATTAAGCGCGCTTGAGCCAGAGGAGTTCTGGGATGGGTGACCTCCTGGGAAGTCCTGGTTACCGGGTGCAAGCCCCGGAAGTGATGATTGATGCTATGTGATTCATTTCACTAGTTTCAATCCCACTTCTTCACCCCTGTGAGCATCACCCGATGCAATGAGTGCTAAGTGAACTATTCAAAAATCATGAGAAATTAGTCAGTTACGACTACCTCTCATGGAAATGGTCATACGTGAATGACTTACTTAACGCAGTTGAATCCCAAAATGATATCTAATATAATGCACTACGTAAACCCCCATACTTAAGATCTAGAATACTGGTGATTGGGTTATGGTGCATAGTTGGATCTGAATCAAGGAGGAACCTGAGCACTAGAAGAAGGATAAGTTCTTTTGATGGGTCAAGATCTTAAAGCTTGAAGAGAAGTATCTTTGTGTGATTTTGATCTTTTATATTTGGCGCATGACTTGATTTGTAAATCTGATGATTTGGGTAAAACTGATATCTGAATAGTTGAAAAGGGTAAATTATCTTTTATAGATCTGTATGCAGGTTTAGCACAGCAAAGACGCATATACACGTTGGTTCAGTAATTCAAAATTACATATACGCAGGTTAGCCTTGATATAAGTGCGTATGCATGCAGGTTCTACATATTGAAGAAGTGTATGTCCCATAAAATATGTTTTAGCTACTTTTGTTTATTGTCATAGTGTTATGGGTTCAAGTTTGGTTTCTGGTCACTGTTATTGTATTCTGGTTATAGCATTCAGAGAAGTGATTGTTTGATTCGGTTTTGGTGGGTACATAGGAGATTGGTTGATGCAGGTATCTTTAATGTTTGACTGATGTTTTTGATGGATCCAGTCTAAAAATTTATGAAACGTGGTCCCTGGAGGAAAAGAGAAGGTTGTAGCCCTCTGTAGGCCAGCACCTATGTACTAGTACATCAGCTAGTACAAGAACTAAGGGGGTTGTAGCTTCCTTCCAGGAGAAGTTGGAGAACGAGAGAAAGTTGTAGCCTTCTGCAAGTAGACGCTTGCATACTAGTATAAGACTGCACCAGTACAGAAACATTGTAAAAAGAAGTTTCTTATTAAAAGAAGATAGAGACGAATTGCAACAGGTGGTTTTCACCCACATTAGGTTTCCACCTTATATCTTGTGTTCTTGTGTGTGACTGTCTTCTCTGTTTTACTGTACCTGGTTACTGTTTATATGGTTCTGATGCACAGATTAATGATCAACATCTGAAGAATAAATTAAATTATAAGTCTGCAGGTTATACGCTAGTTTCCTTAACTGCAATTGTGTATATATGCAGTTTTCACTAACTGAAGTAGCATATACAAATCTGATTGTGAAATGAAAAAATAATTGACTTGATAATACTGATTCACCCCCCCTCTCAGTATAATTTCCAACATTATCTAAGAATTTCTATGAACCATTGTTCCCTCATGTCGTTTTCTGCATTAACATCTCTTAGGGCATAGATACATTATCCATTCATTTATAGGCAAACACATGCTGAGAGCCATACATAGTTGTCATAAAACACACATATAACGAGCATAATAACAACAAAAATACTCATGAAATTACAACCATATAGACCACATATAATCCATCAAAATGCTCACATAAATATAACGAGAAATAAACTTTCATTAATGATGAAAAACCAAACTCGGAATGGGACTTCCACATTCCACTCGACGATAGAATGGTTGAGAAAAATATCTCTTTAGCCATTCACCCTCGTGCCATATTCCAAGCATGAATGTCAGACTCAAACCAAACGAACCAACCAGGGCATAATGAGGCTAAATCACCTCACCCTCATCAATAGAAACAAACATTTACCGTAATCCATCCTAGATCACTAGGCCAACACAATGAACATGTCATAAAAAGCTTTACCATGATCTCCACCTGATCACTAGGCCAAACACGCATGGATGCCACCAGATTTCTCCACCTACACCGTGAGGAATTTTCCTGTCTCTTAGTCTCTTATGATTTACAGCAATCCAAACCCAGATCATTAGGCCTTAAACCGAGACCCACTCTCTAGGATTTACCACATATCCCAAACTCAAGATTACTACACCCAACGGAGAGTAAACCACCTCTTGGCTTTACCATATATCATCCCATTCACTGGCAAAAATTCCTAGGCCCACCGAGGCAACATAATCCTTGCTTTACCACAACCCACAGTCTACTTCATGGGTCACTAGGCTAGTGGCTTTACCATGATCCATAGTCAAATTTATGCAGCACTAGGCCATGTGCTCTATCATTTTGATATCCACCCCACTCAACCTCAAATCCATCTGGCAATCTAGCTCAACCAAAACATGAGAACTCCATCACACCATTGCTATCTGGAAATGGCAAGACTAGGATGAAAACATTGTTACACCTGGAGAAACTCATGCCACAACAAAAAAAGAACCATATGAAATACCATGCATGCCAAATCTAGAAAGGAAAATACATATGCAAATGGATACTTCCAATGAATCCTATTATATCTGCTTGATCCTGCCTTTCCCTACTTGATCTTTGCTTCCTCTTTCCTTGTTTTCCTTTCTTGATCCAATGCCAAAATGCTCCAAGAAAACTCTAAGTGTCTAGCAATGAGAGAGAAAGGGAGAATAATGAGAGAGCTCCAAAACTCAACTCACAAAAGTTTACCAATTGATCCTCTGAATCTTGTTCATGAATGAGGCCTCTATTTTCTTCATTTTCCATTATTTTCCTTCAATTTCCTCCTCACATGCAACGTGTGGCCTTTCACCTCCCTTTTCTCCTAATTTCCATTTTCTCATAACTAAATGTGCCAAAAAGTTTATTTTTCCTTTCCAAAGCCTTAGCCATAAACAAAGAAATGAACACCCTCTAGGATGCCTTGCCCAACATTCAGCTTGGAATAAGTGTCTAATTACTATGGTTATTAGTTTTTCCTGTATTAACTTTTATTTCATGGAATTTTCACTAGGCCTATTATAGAACCCTCACCCTTGGGGAACATCATCCTCAGTGTTAGACCACACCAGGACCTCAGAGAAATCGTTGAAAAGAAAACATACTACCCATGGAGCTTTGTAACATAGCTCGATGCAATATTTACAATGATCACCCTACTAAAAGAAAACCAACATCATAAAAACATAATAACATGACATTGTAATGACATGACACACATACCACTTATTGGAGCTTTATAACTTAGATCATGGTGATATTTACATCCATATCCATATGTACATATAGAAAAATCATCAAAAAATATACCAAAGCATATACCAAAATCACACCAAAACACGAAGCCAAAACTACTTTTCCTCGACTAGCAAACAAGGAAGGATACATAGCCCGCATATGATTTACCATCACCTATGTAGCTTCATCGAACCCAAAGTGCTTCCACTACACTTTAAATTTCTCAATTTATCGGTTCCGGAGCGTGAGCACCTTTTGCTACACTATACACTAAGGCTTCAGATGGAATTCTCCATCTGGCTCCACCTACAATATAGGCCAGTCAATCACATTATCAACATCTTTAACATACTTCTTAAGCAATGATACATGGAAACCATCATCAAATTTCTCGAAGGTAGTGCAAGTTGATAGGCTACTATCCCAATCCTCTCAATGATATGGAAGGGTCCACAAAACTATGGTGCCATCTTGGCACATGATCCAATCCGCAAGGAGCTCTTCTTCGGTTTTATTCGCATGTACACATGTTCCCGAACCTAGACTCCTTGAACAACCTATTCTGATATGTATAGCTTTTCTGCTTATCTCGTGCTGCCTTTAGATTTTTCTTTATAACTTGGATTTCTTGTTCCATGTCTGCCCACATCTCTAGTCCAATCAACACCCTATTAATTGGATCACTCCAACTAATGGGAGTATTACAACTCCCCCTGTACAATGCCTCAAAAGGACTCATACCCAATGAATCGTGATAACCGTTGTTGTAAGAAAACTCTACCAAGAGGAGATAATCTTCCCACTTCTGCTGTCGATGCACCACATACATCCTCAACATGTCCTCTAATATCCTGTTGACCCTTTCTATCTATCAATCTGTCTATAGATGATAAGTTGTGTTAAAGGCCAACTATGTACCGAAACTTGCAAATAATTCCTTCTAAAACTTGGAAGTGAACTTCACATCCCTATTTGACACAATCTTATTTGGAACACCATGCAGTCTAACCACATCTCTGATGAATACATATTCCACATCACTAGCTGAGAATCTAGACTTCACTGGAATGAAGTGTGCAATCTTTGTCAACTTGTCCACAAAAACCATGATGGAATCATGTTGTCTCACTATCTTTGAAAACCCTCTAATGAAATCCATGGAAATGACCTCCCATTTCCACTATGGAACCGCAATTGGCTGTAGCAGTCCACCTAGATGTTTACACTCTGTCTTCACTCACTGATAATCAAAAAACCCAGCCACAACTCTGCTACATCCTTTTTCAGATTAGGCCAATAATATAATTTCTTCATTGCAATCAATGCCTTCTAATAACATGGGTGACATGAATAAGTTTTCACATGAAACTCTTTTGAGATCACCTTCTTGAGATCGCTTCTATCTGGAAAATATATCTTATCTCTGGATCTAACCAATCCATATGCAGTAAGACAATAATCCATACCCTGTGCACCTGCACCTGTACTTTTGCCTATACCTATACTACCATCTATAACTATACTACTACTTGTACATGTACACGCGCCTGTACCTTTACCACTACTTATACCTATTAGAAAATTATATATTACAGAGCAATGGAACACATAAAATATTACAGAAATATAAACACAGAAAACGCATAAAACAAGAGAGACACAGATATACATGGTTCACCCATTTTGGGCTACATCCACCCTGAACAGCCAGTCCTTCCTTTCTATTATCCAGCAAAATGAAGAGACACAACCTACAACAAATCCGTAGTAATATCCTCTATTTTCTCTCACAGTCTCACCTCTCTGTTTCTCGCTTAGAGAATACACATCTATATCACAGCCTCAAATACAATTCCCTCATGCAAAGAGAGGGGTTGCCTTCTAGGGCAAAAAACCCTAAACTAAACATAAGTTCTACTGTCAGATGAACCGCCTAATGAACGGCCCAGATTGACTAGAAATTACTATACTTTTACAAGTCAATTTTACATATATTTTTGGCTTCGGGGGCGCTACCCCCGAACCCCCGACGGGGGACCACTGGCCCGCGCCCCCCCACGTGGAGGGGTGTACAAACTTCCTGGGGTATACATCTGGCTGAAACAAAAGACCTCTGAACAATCATGCTCCACACACAACAATCTCCCACTTGGAGAATGATTGTAGCAACTCCACCGCTGCTTCATTTGTTGGACAATGACTCCTCTTTGGACCTGGCTGTTTCTCATCTTCATCGTCATCCTTGAAGACCAATTGAAACTGAGCATGTTCTCAGTTTCTCCCTGGTTACAACTTTTGTTAGCATGTCTGCAGGATTCTGGCTAGTGTGTATCTTTTCCAGCTTCAACTCTCCATCTTCCAACATTGATCGTATGAAATGGTACTTGAGCTGTATGTGTTTAGTCCTAGAATGAAATGTTGAGTTCTTTGCAATATGAATGGTACTTTGGCTATCACTATATAACGTGGTCATATCATGCTCCTTACCCAATTCACCCATAAACCTCTGTAACCAAATCATTTCTTTACTAGCCTCTGTAGCAGCAACATACTCTGCTTCTATTGTTGAAAGCGAAACAACACTTTGGATTTTTGAAACCCAACTGACAGTTGTTCCACCAACAGTAAATACATATCCTGTAGTGCTCCTCCTGTTATCTTTGTCACCTGCCATATCTGCATCAACATATCCCTGTAGAGAAATGTTTGAACCACCAAAGCATAATTCTTGATTTGTGGTACCTTTCAAATATCTGAGAATCCATTTCACTGCCATCCAATGTTCCTTTCCTGGATTGTTCATGTACCTGCTTACAACTCCCACTGCATGTGCAATATCAGGCCTTGTGCAGACCATTGCATACATTAAGCTTCCAATTGCTAATGCATATGGAACTTTAGACATATAATCCATGTCTTCTTGGGTCTTTGGGCACATTTCCTTACTAAGTTTGAAATGGCTAGCAAAAGGTGTACTAACTGGTTTTGCATTGTGCATATTAAATCTTTTCAACACCTTTTGTATGTACTCATTCTAAGACAATGTTAATTTGCGATTTTTCCTATCTCTAGTGATTCTCATACCAAGGATTTGTTTTGCAGCTCCCAAATCCTTCATTGCAAATGAATTTGCCAATTTTCTTTTGAGCACATTTATTTCCTGCATGTTAGACCCTTGTTCAAACATAAACTTGTCAAATTTTAGATACCACTGCCTTGGAGCCTGTTTTAAGCCATACAAGCTCTTCTTCAACCTGCACACTAGTTTCTCCTTCCCTTTCACCTCATATCCTTGTGGTTGCTGCATATATATCTCTTCCTCCTAATCCCCATGGAGAAAGGTTGTCTTTACATCTAACTGCTCAAGATGCAAATCTTCAGCTGCTACTAGACTTAAAATAGTTCTGATTGAAGTCATTTTAACAATAGGAGAAAATATTTCATCAAAATCAATATCTTTCTTCTATGCAAACCCCTTCACCACAAGTCTAGCTTTGTACCTATATTTTCCTCCATCTTCTTCCTTCAGCCTGTAAACCTATTTATTCTTCAATGTAGTTTTTCCTGCAGGCAACCTGACTAAGTCCCAAGTCTGGTTATGCATTAAGGAGTCCATCTCTTCTTCCATGGTTGCCTCCCACTTCTTCCTACCTTCAACTTGCATTGCTTCTTCATAACATTCGGGTTCACCAGAATCAGTCAACAATAAATAATATAATGAAGGAGAGTATCATTCAGGGGGTCTACTTATCCTGGTAGATCTTCTAACACCACTTTCAGGTGTTTGGGGTGCCTATTGTTGTTTTTGTGGTTGTTGTTCTTGTAGTTGTTGATTATTATTATTTTCAGGCACCTTTACTTTTTCAGTGATTTCATCAAGAACTGCATATGCCTTGTTTTCTTTTTCTTGCTTCTTTTCTTACAACCGATTCTTATACAAGACCTTTTCATTGAATATTACATCTCTACTCCTAATGATTTTGTGATTTTTGTAATCATATAAGCGATAACCAAAATAATTAATACCATATCCAATAAAGGTACGTTTCTTTAACTTTGCCTCAAGCTTTGTTCTATTTTCTTTATCAATATGGACAAAATCCTCACAACCAAAATGCTTTAAGAAGGAGTAGTTTACCTTTTTACCTGTCCATGCTTCCTCTGGAACACCACCATCCAAGGAACTTGAAGGCCCTCTGTTTATTAGATAAACAACAGTATCTATAGCATCTGCGCAAAACTCTAAAGGCAATCCTGCATGCAATCTCATGCACCTTGCACGCTCCATGATTGTTCTGTTCATCCTTTCTGACACACCATTTTCTTGTGGTGTTCTTGGAATTGTCTTCTCTCTGCGAATTCCATGCTCTAAACACTACCTATCAAACTCTTTGCTGCAATATTCACCTCCATTGTCTGATCTAAGACATTTCAATTTCTTTCCTGTCTCAATCTCAACCAAAGCTTTCCATTTCTTGAAAGTATCAAATACATCAGATTTATTCTTAATACAATAAATCCAAGTTTTTCTAATTGCATCATCAATAAAGGTAACATAATAATGAGAGCCACCGAGAGATGATACCTGAGCAAGTCCCCATACATATGTATGCACAAGCTCTAATTTTTCACTCTTATTTTCTTTCCCAACTCTAAGAAATCTGACTCTCTTCTGTTTTCCATAAATGCAATTTTCACAAAAGTCCAAATCAACATTCTTTAAACCCAACAACAAATTCCTTGAGTGAATAATCTACATCCCCTTTTCACTCATGTGTCTAAGCCTATGATGCCATAATGCTACATCTGATCCTTTGGAAGTTAAAGCATTAACAGAGTTAGAAATACCATTGCATAAATACAATGTACCAACCTTTTTGCCTTTTGCTATTACCAGGGCTCCTTTGGTGACCTTCCAAGCTTTATCTGTGAAAGTTATCACACAACCTTCACTGCCTAACTGCCCTGTTGAAATCAGATTTTTCTTTAGATCTGGAACATGCCTTACCTCCTTTAGTAGCCATTGGTTTCCATTATGCTGTTTTACAAGAACCTTACCCATTCCAACAATTTTACAAGGTTTATCATCACCCAAACGAACTTGTCCAAAATCTCCTTGAACATAGTCATGAAAGTATTTCTTATCAGGTGTGGCATGGAATGAGGCCCCTGAATCTACCACCCAGGAATCAGTAATATTTTCGAAAGAAAGAATCAAAGCATCTTGTAACACCTCACCTGTCACATTTTCTTCATGGTTGTTTTCTTGTTGTGCATCTCCTTCTTTTCCCTTCCAAGATCTACAGTCTTTCTTTAAGTGTCCTTTCTTTCTGCATTTCCAGCACAGTATCCCCGATCTGGACTTGGATCTGCCTTTCCTTGATTTATTGCGATATCCTGAGCTCTTTCCTCTTTCCATTTTTCTTCCCCTAGATTCTGCACTCAAAGCATTACCTGATGTCTCACCGAAGCTTTTTCGTCACATTTCCTCGCTAAGGATAGCACCGACAACATCATCAAACTTTAAAGTACTAGATCCAGAGACAAAGTTACTAATGGTCATTACTAAACCATTCCAACTTTCTAGCAATGAGCACAAGAATAACAGAGCTCTAACTTCATCTTCAAAGTTTATCCCTACAGAACTTAATTGACTTTTAACTGTATTAAAATCATTTAAACGATCTGCAACAGATCCACCTTCCGACATCTTCATATTAAATAATCGTTTCATAAGAAATACCTTGTTTGAGGCCGAGGGTTTTTCATATAGTTTCGACAACGCCTGAATCAAACCCTCTGTCGTTGTTTCCTTTGAAATGTTGAAGGCGACTGATGCAGCAAGGCACAACCGTATTGTTCTAAGTGCCTTTCTATCAAGAAGGTTCCATTCTTCATCTGTCATAGCCATCGGCTTCTTCATTTTTCCGCTCAATGGTAGGTACAGATCTTTCTGATACAGATAATCTTCCATCTGCATCTTCCATAGTGAGAAGTTTTGGCCATTAAATTTCTCGACCCTAAACTTACCATCTTCCGCCATTGCTCCCACTCGAACGAGGAACCCTTCTTTCCTGCGAGTTTATCAACCAAATAGACCTTCGGCTCTGATACCAATTGTTAGAAAATTCTATATTATGGAGCAATGGAACACATAAAATATTACGGAAATATAAACACAGAAAACACATAAAACAAGAGAGACACAGATATACATGGTTCATCCAGTTTGGGCTACGTCCACCCCGAACAGCCAGTCCTTCCTTTCTATTATCTAGCAAAATGAAGAGACACAACCTACAGCAAATCCGCTATAATATCCTTTGTTTTCTCTCACAGTCTCACCTCTCTGTTTCTCGCTCAGAGAATACACATCTATATCACAGCCTCAAATACAATGCCCTCATACAAAGAGAGGGGTTGCCTTCTAGGGCAAAAAACCATAAACTAAACATAAGTTCTACCATCAGATGATCCACCTATTGAACGGCCTAGATTGACTAGAAATTACTATACTTTTACAAGGCAATTTTACATCTATTTTTGGCTTCAGGGGCACTACCCCCAAACCCCCGTCGGGGGACTACTGGCCCCCGCACCCCCCAGCCGGGGGGGATCAGCCCCCCCGGACCCCCGCGGGGGGGACAAGTCCCCCCTGCGTCCCCCCCCCCCCCCCCCCCCCCACGTGGAGGGGTGTACAAACTTCCTGGGGTATACATCCGGCTGAAACAAAAGACCTCTGAACAATCATGCTCCACACACAACAATACCTCCACCTGTACTACCAGACGTATCTATACCACTACCCTGCTTCAACCTGTGCATAATCTCCATATATCTAATGTCCTACTGACCTACCTACAAGATCCTATCCTATAGATCTTCCCATAGGAGCTCATAGTTGCAAAGTGATTTACCTTTACTCGCCTGTTGAGAGCATCTGCCACCCTGTTCTCTTTCCCTTTGATGTACCTGATCTTGAAATCAAAGTGACTGATCATGGCCAACCATCTAGCCTTCATGGAATACAAATTCTAATGGTCAAACAAATATCTCAACCCAATATGATAACTCATAAGTACAAACCTCCTGCCAAGAAGATAGTGTCTCCACATATTCAATGCATGTATGATCACTGCTAACTCAATATCATGTGTCAGGTCATCTTGCTTGTGCTCGTTTAGTTTCTGTGACTCATACCATACCACCTATCCAGCTTGCATAAGGACTCTTCCAAGTCCTCTCTTGCAAGCATTTGTGCATACTACAAACTCGTTGTCCGTATCCGCAATCTGTAGCACTAGTGCATGTGTCAACAACTTCTTAATCTTATCAAAGCTAGCCTCACACTCCTTTTTATGTTTTAACTTCTTACCTTTCCTCTGCAATTATGTAATATGATAAGAAATCTATGAGAAGTTCCTAATGAACCTCCAATAATAGCCTGCCAGACCCATGAAATATATCACCTCATCTAAACTCTTAGGAGCTACCCACTCCATGATGGCTCTTATCTTCTTTGTATTTACTACAATTCCCTCCTTTGAGACAACATGCCCCAAGTAATGTCCCTCAGTCTGAAAGAAACTACACTTCTTGAGTTTAGCATACAACTGATGCTCTCTCAGCGATGTCAACATTCTTGCTAAATGATTGACATGCTCTTCCTCATTTTTCGAATATACCAGTATATCATCAATGAACACAATAACAAATGTATCCAAATATGGATGTAGCACACTATTAATCAAGCATGTAAATGTAGGTGGAGCATTAGTTAAGCCGAATGAAACTACAACAAACGCATAATATCCACACCTAGTCCAGAAAGTTGTCTTGTAAATTCCCTTCTCTTTGATATGTACCTAATGGTATCTGAATCTTAGATCAATCTTTGAGAACATTGTTGCTCCCTTCAGTTGATCGAACAAGTCATCAATCCTCGATAAAGGGTACATGTTCTTGATGGTCACTTTTTTCAACTCCCTATTGTCAATGCATAATCTCAGAGTTCCATCTTTCTTCTTCACAAACAAGACCGATGCACCCCAAGGTGATACACTTCACCTAATGTATCCCTTGTCCAACATTTCCTTCAACTGCAACTTCAACTCAACCAACTTAGATGTGCTCATCCAATAAGGTGCTTTTGATACAGGAGATACCCATGTCACTATCTCAATAGAAAAGTATACATCCCTGTGAGGTCGAAACTTTGTAATGTCCTCAGGAAATACATCATGAAACTGCTGCAAAAATGGGTACCTTCTCAAAACATCTTCATCCTCAACCTTCTTACCCTTATCACTATAAATGTGCACTATGAATAGCATACACCCTTTCCTATGACTATGATTTGCTTGCATAGTTGTCACCATCCTAACTAATGTGGCTTTCTTCTTACCCTGCAAGACTCTTGGTTCTCCATTATCATCAACACACTCAATGGATTTGTCATATAAGTCTACCTTGGTTGTATGAAGATACAACCAATCCATGCCCAACAACATACTTGATGATCCCAATGGTAATACATTCAAATGTGTTGTAGTAGGCATACCATTTAAATCAAATTCACAAGCTCTTACCCAATGATGGACTCGCTTCTTCATACCTCTACCTTGGTTCTATGAAGATACAACCAATCCAATCCCAACAAAATACTTGATGATCCCAATGGTAATACATTCAAATGTGTTGTGGTAGGCATACCATTTAAATCAAATGCACAAGGTCCTACCTAAAGATGAACTCACTTCTTCATACCTATTGTTAGCACTCAGGATTGTACCTCAAGGCTGAGTAAAGGCAATCCCAAGGTAACCACATACCAAGCTTTCGATCTGGCATCTAGCCCTACCAGACTAGAGAGGGATCTCTCTTTGCCAACGAAGGGTGGCTACAATAAATGCATCTTAGGCTAGCTATAAAGTGCGGGGATTTGTTTGAATGTTTTGGGTCAAAAACAGTAAGAGAAAGGACCATTCAGCTATGGAGTCGATGCCGGTTTCTGCCGAAAAACTTGGGGCAAAGTAGGCACAATTATCAACCAGATAAAAGATGTAAATGAGAGAAGAAAAGAGGAGAAAGCCTGCTACCCTGCAGGCATCAATCAGGGGATGGATCTACAGTGGCAGCATTAGAAGAAAGAGAAACACAGGGTTACTCAACAGAGCATCTAACAGAGGATGGATTCTGCAAAGATAACCACTACATTTAACAACAAAATCATTGTGAAAGGAGCATCATGCATGGATGGATACCTAACACTTCCCTTAGATAATGTTATAACAAGAATTAGTAGAAAAAGCAAAGTATGTAAGTGAATTTACAAGAAAAACATGCTGGACATTAAACACCATGATGGATCCCAAATCTAAAGGGAAGAAACTGCTCCATTAAAAATAATATTCAGAAAAATCTTTACACAGTCCAAAGCAGCGTCACTCTACTGTAAAATCGAACCCCCATTCTTTCAAACTAATCCTATTTATATAATATTACAAAATCATTTTAATTTCCTCAACATAGGAAATAAAAAATAAAAGTAAAATTAATAATGAAATCCTATCATAAAACAATATTTAAAAACTCTCGTGAACTATGGAAAATAGAGTTGTTTTTAAAACCAAAATCAGTGAATTTTGGTCAAGTTTTGCTTCCTTTAAGGGTGGAATTCCACAAAATCTTCCTTTCTACTACTATTTCACCCTTTGACTACTGAAACTGAGCCCTAAGATCTAAGATTTTCCTCAACTACTCCTGGATTTGTGCCTGGAAACTCTAACACTTCAGTTTTGACCAGTAATTTTCCTCTTTCAAATGTTGATCTCCATTTCCTCGAATCTGGGACCTGATTATTCAATGATTTTAATCCTAAAATATCTCACTTGTTTCCAAATCTTCCACATTATCTAAGTTCAATGATGTTGGCTTATATGGGCCTGACCCAGGTTCAGAGGTGATTTAGCCAAGAAAATCCCAATACTACTTGCCCTTTCAACAACAGTCTGCGGAGCGCAGACTGAGGTCTCACCCGAAGAAGTATGGGAGGGTGCTAGAACTAGGTTTCCACACCCTGGGGATGTCTAATGAGTTTCTGGTCGTTCGCTGTTTGATCCTGCGTGCATGTCGCTACGCGCACCTATTAGACCCTCGAAACCTATGAGGTTGCCTTCGCACAGCCCTACTAGGGGCGCGATCCTTATTATACCCAAGTTCCTTGCTTATTTAACCTGTTATTACCTGATTACTTAACTTATCTATGTAAGACTAGTGATAATTAACAATATATCCAGCAATCATATAAGTGTGCGAGATAAACAAAACAGTATAAATGTATAGAAGGCAATACACAAATAGATGAACAGAAATTGGATTCAACTTCTCTTTATTATTCTTCATTCAATATTACAGACTTGACACTGCCCTGTGCACTTAGCTTCAGCGGTCTGTGCACTCAGCTGTGGACTCTACTAGGCCTCTGCACACTCATCTGCAAAGCCTCTTCCTACTATTACAACCCAATACACTTAGACTCTTACTCTATGCTCGAACCATTCGTATTCATCTATCTCTCCAATTTGCTCCCTTTACACTTAGAGCCTTGCTCTATTTATACAATCCCAGGCCAAAATGACTTTACGTTACATTACAATACTTAGGGCGGACAACCCTATGACTCAACCTATACTTCGTGCTCTGCGCCCGCAATTCACGGAGTCTTACAATTCATTTTACCAAAACTTGGGCTTTGAGCCCCAAAACATGTTGTGGGGGTTTCCATGCCCAACAGGCCCCCAACGAAAACATCGTGACTCACCCTCGAGTCACTCTGTTGGTGCGGCGATCTTGGCGCGAAGTCCCTCCAACTGGTCCCTTATTGCTCGGAGGTCCGCAACACACTATTCTGCGATTTTTTGGACCTGCTGCATGTGCTCCTCCAATGCTTCTTTGTGAGGATCGAATCCCTGCCTTAGCGCGTAGAGCCCTTGCATCTGTGCAAGCTTGCCCTCAATATTTGCCGTAATGGTGAAGGCCTCATCAATCCATGGCTGGACATGCACTTTGAGAAGTCCCTCTTTTGTCTTGCAGCATCCACCTGCTCTTTCAGTGCCCTTGCTTACTGCATCTTTGTGAGCCACTAAGTGAGAATGATTGTCTATGAAGTTCCCCTTACATTGTCGTACTGGTCGTGAAGGTTAAGCACCTCTGTTTCTAGGCACTGTATGTTGGGGTCCTCCTGCAAGGATGTGAGGACTCCAAAGGCTTGGTCCAACATACCGATACAGTCCTATACTGGCCGTCCAATTTCTTCCAACCCTGTTTGGATAGCGCTAATGTGTTTCTATCTAACTTCCGGGGAAGTGGAAGGCTACGCCTTCAACCACAGCTTGACAATCTGGATACTCAGCTCCAGCTACACACGTGTTGTTTCCTCACACGTGTTTTAGACTCCACTTGCTAGACAGTGGATCTGCATTTCTGTTGGTAGGTTTGCAGCGATGGACAACTCTAGGACTCGCCAACACACTTCATCAACTATCTGCACTATCTGCTGGTTTTGTGACACTAGTTCATCATGCTACAGGCTGAGTTGTTCGATGTTGATCTTTTGCTCACTTATCACCTGAATTGTACAGCCCTCCCTGGAATGGAGCTCTACTGTTATGCCATCCTGTAGTTGGTACAGTGTGTCTCGTGGAAGGGCAGCCAAATTAAGGCCAAGTCCCTTGATCCTAACAACTGCAGCTTTGTCGGTCTCATTCTCTATTGCTAGCACCCCTTTCGGTAGCACTATGGTATTGGCCATCCTTGTGCGTAGCATTTGCTCTGCTGCTGATGTGATTGCCGCGTCGTATGTCGCTACTGTTCCTTCTTGTGGGGTCCGCATCTATAGTTCCTGTAGCTGTGCCCTTAGGGCCCCCAACACAATCTACTGCTCCGACATGGCTTCCTAGAGCACTTTCTTGGTGACCTCACAAATCGTGTCGCCAATGTCATAGAGGTCTCATTCTATTAACGTGATCGGGTCAATGGCCAATTTGGAGGCCTTGACCTTTTTCCGTGGACCCGATCTCTCTGTGATGTGCGGCCTTTTGAGTTGGGTGGAAGTTGTGACCGGGTCCACACCTTCTTCTGCAAGGTCTATGTCCTCTGCCTCCTGTCCTGTAGACAATTCTTAGCTCTCCTCTTCCTGCATTGTTGTGGCCCCTATTGTCTGCGCTATTGCTATTACTTCGGTGGCCTTTGCCTACTTTGCGGCTGCCTTTGCTGCCTCGCGAACTGCCCTTACCTCTGCTTCCACTTTTTCATTGCACCTCTGTTCGGCCAACTGCGTGACACACAACTTGGCCTCATCCTTTCTTCTTTGTACTATTGTCCTATCTAGCTCTACCAAATCCAGGGCACGCCACTTGGGAGGCCATGATTCTAACACTGTAAAAATTGCATCATCAATGGTGATGAAGGGGAGCTTGGTCCACTACAATGACGGATCCTTTTGTGCCTTGATGTAAATATTGTGCATATCCACCTTGAAGTCTACAAAGCTCTGCAGACAATTGTGCACTGTGGGGGACAGGTGCGGTCGCCTATTAATCCACATCTAGATGCTCGCCTCCACGAGCACCCATAATATCTTTGTTTCATGAATCCACTTCGCGTCCTTCGTGGCCTAGAGCGACACATACTTTGCGACCTCTGGCAAGTCCTGTTCAATGCTCGGGAACTGACTATCCTCCAGCAGTTCTCCTGCTACCAGCAAAATGGATCAAACAACCACACGTAGTGGAAGGTCTTACCCTACTCCTGGGTTTCCTTGCATTTGGTAAAGAATTCCTCACAGAGGAACTCAGCCTAGTTTAATTGGACCCCCTCTACACATTGTTCGGCCAATGCAACTACCGATGTTGGTACCTCATCACCACAACATTTTCTCATTACCTTCTTGGCTAGGAGTTCGGTGGCTACACACATCCCTTTATCTTTGATGTTGTTGATTGTGTAACCCCTCTTATTCTTCTCAAGCTTGTATTTTTTCTTCATAACCTCCATGAGAGCCAAATATCTGCTTTTTTCTGCTATCACCATAGGGTCCTTTCCCTTACAGCGAAGCCGAGAAATTTTGTGGATGAGATCTGTCGTGATGGGAATAGGCTCCTCCAACCATAAGTACCCATTGTGCACCAGGGAAAGTAGCTGCCTAATGATGAAAATAGTGATGGGCATGCGGTGAAAGTGTGGAATCCACAACAGATGAAGAAATTTGGCCTTCTCCACACTGTGCAGCCATTTTCGTAGCTCTAATGTTGTGACTGGCACCTCCATGCTCTGCTTCATGAGGCTCTCTGTCTCTAAGTGTGGAAACTTCTCGTTGTCTGCAAGGTCCCAATCTTCAAACTTCATTGTGGGCATGCGGCCCAGGTGTGAGCCCTCAAACAAAATTCCATCAGGGAGGAGCAGGGTTTGGAGTGTACTCTTGGTGGCATCCAGATCCTTTGGTATATTAGTTTTCCCTTTTCATGGAGGGACATACTCATGCAATTTCATTGCAGAGAGTACCGGCTGGATGTCCCCTTCCATGTCCTCTGCTTCCTCTACCTCAGCGATGAGAGTTCGTAGGTCCTTCTCCTCGTCATCTGTCTCAATGGTGACAGCCTTACTCTTTTCTTACATTGAGAACTTACTGAACCGCGGATTTCACGAGGACATGAGGACTAGTCCCACTGCCTGCTTATCTTTTTTCGGCCTCGGTGTCTGAGGTGATTTTGGGATTTCTAGCGCGACCGCAGTATCTTCAGGAACATCGTGTACCATGGGGTTCTGCATGGCCTCGTTAGTTCCTTCTACAAATCCCAAACCACTTCTGGTAGCCGCCATCTTGTTTGAACTGTCTGTGGTCATCCATGAACTTTGAGGCTCGAATATCACTCGGCGCTCAACACTCTGTGCTTTAATCAACTGCTCAAATCTTAAGTGAACAAGTGTTTTCTTGTGGCTAGCCCCTGGAGTTTTATAGCGCCTTTACAATTCAAATTCGACCGTTCCCCCCAATTCTGGGCCATCAATGTTTTCTTGGTGGCATATTGTCCCAAATATTGCCCTTAATTCACATCTTAAATGCTCGCCGCCCACTCCTTTTTGCCTTAAATCATACATCCTGTCATGAACAGTGACACCAACGGTCACTTCCTAGCCTACCCACGTGGCAGAGCATCCCCCCGTGCATAGGCGCAAACCTTGTGACATGTTGATTTTGCATGCATCTACCTTATCGCGCAGCTCCCAAACAAACTCTTTTATAGTCCCGCGTTCTCTTTCAATTGCTGGAGCGTTGAGACTATGCTCCCTATGGCTAGTTAGGTGGTTGCACCACCTATGTGAGACTTCAACTCTCCTTCCAGTATAGTCCATGGAAACTCCTCAATTTCCCTCGGGATAATCGGTGCCACGTGTTCTACCGTATGTATTGTGCCCCCCTAGTTACTGTGTTTGGTGATGTGCGGTCGTAGCCATGCAAGCAGAGTCATAAATTCTCAGAGAAAATCTTCTAATCCAGTGGTATGATCATCTACACCTTGTCTTGTCATCATTGGTTTATCGACAAGACATGCTTACTTGATCTCGTTTTCCAGCATCTTGATCTCAGCATCCATCAAAATGCTTTTCTTCCTCAGTTGTACCTGGTCTTTTTCGAGTTCGTGAAGTATAAGGTTCCCTCGCCGAATGGTTTCCTGAATCCTTATGTGTTCAACCTCGCATAACTGTGTGATTTCTTCGTCCTAGTCTTCGCGCACTGTCACAACTGTTGGAGCTATTACATGTGGATTCCTCTTTGCGTTCTCTTCAAAAAGTACGATCTCTACTATGTTCCACACCTTTGGAATCGTTTGCATGGTCAGGGTTTTGCACATGGTCCTATAGGCCCATCGAACTGCTGGTGCGCGTAGGTCCTAGTCAATGCATCTAGCCTGGTGAACCCTGTTGAGTACTTCGCACACCCTATTGAATGCATGTCCATGGATAATTGGTAGTGTGCATCACCTTCCTGCTACTGCGGTTTGTTCCGATTCTCTATTCTGGGAGTGGTGTGCGCTTGTGCGAGCTGTACAACATATGTTCGTACCCATTAGAAAAGGTGGGTGTGCATGTTGTTCTGCCCCTGCTGACTGGCTCTCGTTTTCAGCTGGGGTTTTCCAAAGCATAGGTGCATCATCCTTCTGCATCTGCGCCAGTCTTCAAAACTTCCCTGATGTGTACCCCACCATCGTGGGGGCGTTGCGCACAGTGCCCACTTCAGAGCATCGAATCGCTACTGTTCTGGTACTGCACTTTCAAATTTGTTCAGGAATTCATCCACCACTGTCAGCCCATCATATGTAGGCAAATCCCTTGCCTATGTTGTCACGCAGCGCAGTGATCTAACCACCATGTTGAAATTAAGCGTTTTTACTTAGTGTAGCCAATTCTGCCATCACTCTATCTCTTCGTCTGAATCTGAAGTGCAAGAGCTTTCGCGCTACCACAAAATCCTTCCATCTGCAGTCGAATTCACCTAATCCTCTTCTCATGTGGTTATTTTGTAAATACAATGGAGATCGTCATCAATATCATCATCGCACACTGGTTTAGTGTATCGCACTCCTTCGGCCGGATCTAGTGGTACTACTACGCGTAATGACTTTTTCTCAAATATAATTTTGTGCTTCTTCAGATTTATGACTCCATTCATATTGGTGGCCCAGTCTATTCCTAGTAGTGTGGGATAGGGATTACTATCATCGACAATATCTATCACTTCAAAATCCGCCTGTGTGCTCGCACCTTCAATATCTATTGTTACCCCTTGCAATCTTCCCATGGGCAATATCTTTTGTTGGTTCGCCATTCATAGCTAAATAGGAGACCACTGTAGCGTAGGTCTGCCCATGCATTCCCATGTTTGTTTTGGCAGTACATTCACATCCGATCTAAGATCCAGGATTACCTTATCCATTTCATATTTGCCGACTTGCGCAGTCTACCTCATTTCCCTTCCTGTGTGTAATTCATGCTTTCCAAGTTTCCGGACCACGCACGGTTCTCCTGACCCCATGCACCTAGTGATAAGTTCCTGTAGTCCTTTTACTACCTTGTTGTTGCCTAGCAGTTTCATGCATGTCTCCAGAAGGTAGTGAGCATTAAAGGATCCATCCCTGGTTCTAGTTAATCCTTACTACCTAAAGTGGAGGCCTCCATGAAGCTCTTCTTAGCTTCCATGAATGTCTCTTTCGCACGTTCTAAATCAAATTCGGGTTCCTTTGTAGGAGCCTTGCGAGCCCACGCACTTTCTTCTAACTACTTACCTTTATAATTTCCAGTGGTCATACTACTCCTGAGCATCATGTTTACATTCAGGTCTTCTTCGCGTGGCTTAGACCTCATCATTTGTAGATTTTGAGTCGGAGGGGGCTGAAGTACCCCTTTTTCGCGTAGTCTCGCTATCAATGTAGGGTAGTCTTCTACCTCATGATCAAACTGAGTACAATACAAACATGATGTCCTTGTCAGGTTTGTACAATTGTGGGCATAGTGCCCTGGCCCTCCGCAATTATAACAAATTAACTATCTGCGACCCCTTCCTGGTCCCATTCCACCTCGACCTCGACTGCACCCCTGAAATCCAGTGCGCTCCATTCCTACATTCGGGTCAAGGGCTCACGTTTTAGTCTGCACCCTGTAGGTAGGAGTCTGATCCATCATTAATTTGTAGCTTCTACAGGTGCGCTCATCATGGCCTACCGACCTGCAAAAGTTACAAAACAATTGCTGGGACACCTCCATATACTTTTGCAATAGATGACAATTATTCGTAGTGTGTTTTCCTCCTATCTAATAGATCGCGCACCATAATTCAGGTGCCACGCTTGATCCTGCCTATGCCTCAGGTCTTAACGGCATTAGCCCTCCTCCTTCCAAGTAATTCGTGAACACTAGATAGTGGTCCTTGTCATGCCCCTAGCCTTTGCATTTTATGCACCATACCTCCTCGCGCGCCTCTAGCTGAGGTGTCCTATCCTGTTTCAAACTCTGCATTTCCAGACATAGATTTTGTACTTGCACGTGGATTTGTTGGACTCCTAGACCAACATCTTGTATAGGGGTCTCATGTAATCTCATCGCCATCTCCAAAGCTTCAGCCTAGGTGAAAAGTTTTTGCTGTGATAGCACCGTCCTTAAGTGCGGTGTTAATGATGCTACAAACCATGTGTCATGTTGTCCATCTGTCAATGTCATGTTGGCTTCACGAATCATGCCCTTTAGTCTTTGGTCCAGATCATAGGGGGTCTCACCCAGGAGCATCGCGATCTCCTTAAACCTGACGATTGATTGTGTTTCTAACTTTGGCCTGCTAAATTCCCTGTTTAGTGCAGCCTAGATTTCTACAAATCCTGCATTTGGATGGTCATTAGAATGCTTGATGTACCATGTTAATGCATAATCCTGCAATGCACTCACCAACATAGCCTTCTTGATAGTGTCATCCATGAATCCTTGTTCTTCCCATACTGCTCTTACCACAAACCAGAATTGGTCCAAGTCTTCATTCCCTACTCCTCTGAATACCAATAGTTTGATCGCACTTTCCATACTGAACTGTGGTGGTGGCAGAGGTGGGGTGGGTTGAGATGGAGGTGAGGAGGTTGAGACGGGTGGCAGTGTGGGTGGAGGTGGTAAACACGGAATGTGCTGTCTTATCAGACTGACCGTGCTTCTCGGAGAAACTTTCGCAAGCTCCTCCTCACTTTCCTACGAGGGGGAAATTAAGGGACTGATTTCCAATCCTTCACTACTTCTACTTCTGTCTTCCCACTTCACGTAGTCCCAAACATTAATTTATTCGAATAACCCGCTTTTCACACAATAGCATCTTAATCCAAGTGTTCAAAGATTTAATATACTTAACTCGTGGTCCTTTGAGGAAACGTCGCTCCGCCTCATTGTAGCTGATGGTTGTATCTGCCATGAACTTAGTGATAAATCCTCCTATAATTTGGTCGAACCAATGATCCACAGCTCGCATGATCTTATCTCATGACGCTTCTAGCCTGCACACTAATTCCGGAGTCCACATGATTGGTTTGTCGAGCCTACACCTTCCCTGACTGTCTGCTAGCTTCGTGATCCACTCACAAAACTCATAAGGAAAGGATGAAAAGAAAATTTCATGGATTTCCATATACAAGTAGCGCTCCAACCACTGTTCCTTAGATACTCGCAGATTTCTGTTTTCCTGCACCGCGAACTCGTGAATCTTCTTGTCCAACCACTCTTCAATTTCTTTCTTTGTGGGATTCCAGTGGCACGACATCAGACATCCCTTATTCATATCCTGGTCTCGGTAATGGAACCATTTGTTGGCTTGCATGGGGTTGACCTAGGTTTAGAGGTGATTTAGCCAAGCAAATCCCAGTACTACTAGCCCTTTCGGCAACAGTCCACAGAGCACTGATTGAGGTCTTACCTGAAGTAGTATGGGAGGGTGCTGGAACCAGATTTCCACACCCAGGGGATGTCTGATGAGCTTCTGGCAGTCTGCGGTTTGACCCTGCGTGTACATCGCTACACACACCTATTAGTCGCTCGCAACCTGTGAGCCTATCTTTGTGCTACCCAACTCGGGGTGCAATCTGTATTATACCCAAGTTCCTTGCTTATTTAACATGTTATTACCCAATTACTTAACTTATTTGTGTAAGACTAGTGATAATTAACAATATATCCAGTAATCATATAAGTGTGCATGATAAACAACACAGCATAAATGTACAGAAGGCAATACACAAGCAGATGCACAGAAATTGGATTCAACTTCTCTTTATTATTCTTCATTCAAGATTACAGACTCGACACCGCCTTGTGCACTCAGCTGCAGGGATCCATGCACTCAGTTGCGGACTCTACTAGTTCTCTGCACACTCAGCTGCAGAGCCTCTTCCTACTACTACGACCAAATACACTTAGACTCTTACTTTCTGCTCGAACCATTCATATTCATCTATCTCTCCAATTTTCTCCCTTTACACTTAGAGCCTCGCTCTATTTATACAATCCCATGGTCTGCGGACCATGGGTAGGCCGACATGACTTTACATTAAATTACAATACTTAGGGCAGACAACCCTATGACTCAACCTATATTTCACACTCCGCACCCACAATTCGCAGAGTCTTACAATTCATTTGAGCAAAACTTAAGCTTCGAGCCCCAAAACATGTTGTGGGGGGATTCCATGCCCAACAAATGACAATGATTTTGTGAACTTTTTTAGAAGAAGCATTATGTCTGCAAACATTCCCCATCTATCATGTCTGCTTGCTTGGTTGTGCTATTTACTACATGCCTTCTTGCTTGGCTAAGCTCTTTACTATTGTATCCACTAGCATATGAAACAGAAGTGTCAGTGGTCTTATATCCATCAGATGAGACACCACTTTCATACTTGTCATAAAAAATACTCTGCTTCCTTTCACAGGACCTATTCCCATGCCTACTTTCATATTTATCATATGAACTCCTAGAATGCCTCCCTTCATGTTGATGGTTACTACTGTCTAGTTTCCTACGCTGTGATCTACCATCATGTCCCATTTCATGTCTATCAACAAATATTTCCTCAGAATTGGAGCTGCAATAATAACAGACATTATTATCATTATAAAATTTCACACTATGACATCTATCATTGCTTTCATCCTCAAAATTATGATTCCTTTTTATATGCTCATGCTTTCCTGATCCATTGTCATTGTTAAGGAAGCTTCGTGAGCAATTGCTTCACCACCTTGTGTTTTCCAACCAACACAATTGCAGAAAGTTGTGCAAGCTCATTCAATTTCATGAATAATGCCTAGAAAGACAAAGAGGGCATTGTATCTGCATCCCAAAATAAATCCTCATTCTTCCCATTTAGGTATGTAGTTCCAGTCAATTGCACAGTGCCTTCTCTAGAATATATGAGGCCAAGGACATATTGCCGACAAAAATGATCTCTCAATATGTCTCCTACACGTTGAAGATGGCGTCTCCACTCCTTGAGTTCTACAGGGAGTGATGCAAGCTGCTCTGTTGCTGTTGTTTTGCATGTGCATTCTTGGTTTTCAGTTTGCTGTCCCAAAAATTTTGAGATAGAAAGTGGTATCAGTTCATCAACAAGGGCTGACGCATTTCCCAAAAGGGCAAGCTATTGAGTCTATGTTTTCGCACAAATCAAATTAGAGTTATCTATGAACTCTATGCTATTTTCCTCTTCTGAGGTATAGGGTATAGCTCCCATATAAGTGTTCATATAGCTTTCAAAAAGGCAAGCAAGCCATTTCAGAATACTCCCTCCAAAGTACACAATTGTGAATGGGGTCAAGCATTCTACAGTGCCCTGTACCACTGAAATAAATTTGAAAGCACTATTAAACAGCTTAACTTGACAAAGGAAACTAGCAGCATTTTGCATCCGTGATGTGTGGTTCACAAGAATATGATTAGCTGGTAAAGTGAGGACCCAAAAATCACATTCTGTAACAACACAGATATCTTCCTCAACCTACTTTAAGTTTGCCTGTAAAGCCCGTTCCCAATACAGCTAAGTCCGCTCTAAGAGATATGGAGATAATATCAAGCCTTCCTTATCTAACAATCAACAAAGCGAGAAAGAACACTACAAACACATAATGGTAGCATGAAAACCTACTTCTGGATTTGAGAAGGATGTGTATTTCTTCACCAGCCTCACAAAATGTTTGATTTCTTTTTTATATTCAATGAGAGTTCCATCCTCTTCATCTAATGACAAAAGAAAGGATCTCATCCAGGAGTTGAATGCTGCATTAATGTGCCTGTTGGACACCTAATCCTCGAAAGGTTGGTGTGGAAGTTGAACAACCAAAAGGAGTCTAAGATACCACTTGGAATATGAATCCAAGGGTCACACCGTGTACTATAAATGTATATCATTTGTTAATAATAAGTGTACTCTCCCATTTATCATTCATATTCCGTTGCTTCCATGTGTGTGTTTAACATGGTATCAGAGCGAGCGATCTCCTCCCCTTCTCAAGTATGAGCCACTTATTTATGTGAGCTTTTTCTATGGCCTTTATGTGCATGTCAGTCCTGCACCTTTACCCATAATCTTGAAATAGTAAAAAATTGGCGTCTTGGGTCTACAAATTCAAATGTTTTATATTAGCCTGTGTTACCAGTATTCTCCTATTTCATTGTTGCGTAGAGAAACGCTCCTTCACTCAGCTTTATTTGTGGCCATTTCTATCCTACCATCCTGAATCTGCTCAGTCGTTTCACTCAGTTGTTTCTCTGTAATAATTATGGTCAGCTTGTCAGCGCTCATTGGGTCAACTTGTCAGCGTTATTTGCTCGGACACCACAAGAACTAACTGTAGGTAAGTTTTCACGCTGAGCATTTACCAAAGAAAATGTATTGTGAAGAAGGGGATTTCCATGGCTTTGGTTCAATGGATTACAACTCAAAATCAATGACCCAGAACTAGAGCTTCTATTAGGTGAACTAATAAAATGACCGATTTCATTCTGCTGCAATCTTTGAGAGGTAACAAAATTCATATCAGGGACGACAAGATTGTGAGGCAAGGAAATGCCTTGTGCTGCTTGTCGAAGTTGAGTATTTTGTAACGTCATGCAATGATTAAACCTTCAAGCTAAACCCAGAGACCGGGCATCACTTTGTGTGTTGCTATGTATCCACTAGCTTCTGAGACCAGACTATAGTGCGGCTACAGCATTTTCCAGGCTTCTAGAAACTACGCTTGCATTCCCAAAGCCATTATAAGAAGAGGAAATTTTTTTGAACGCTTTTGTCAAGGCTAGCATTTCCAGTCCCAGGAAAACGTTTGTTGAAATACCAAAGAATACAACATAGGATGCATTTTAATACAGAACAAATGACTTGCTCGAGTTGGTGTTATGTTCTTCTGAGAAATGCATGGATTTTACCCATGAATTTAAGCTCAGTAAACCATTTGAAGAGGTCAGCTTTTCAATCAAGCCTGTCAGCTCATCTCATTCTTTAACAACTTCCTCGAGGGCCTCAGTGATGCTTCCAAGCATCAATAACTAGAATAGATTGAACGGTTAAGTCTTTAGCAGAATGAATTTTGGTTTCTACACTAAGGGCAATAGATAATGTTGAACCAATAGATGATCTCCAAGAAAACTGATTCAAATTAGGTTTGGATGATGCTTTCACATCTTTACTTGAACCTTTTTCTCCATTACTTGATGTAAAAGTAGAAGTCAAGGTAGCCAGTGCAGAATATTTTCAAGTTAAGCCACCTTTTCGAAGACCATTCAAACTCTCAGGTGTCTGTTTTGTATTTTCACTGGATGCAGCATTAATGTTGTGTTCTCAACCTTTTAATTTCTCAACAGCTAGAATAGGCTTTCCTTAGAGAATCACAAGTTTCTTTTCAAATGAATTCCCCTGGACCACGACCTTGGAAGAATCCCATGCAAAATATCTTGTAAAGAAAGACGGTTCATTTCCCTCAGTAACTATGTAAAGCGGAGTATCTAGAGACAACCCTTCAAACATTGCTACATGCTCTATGTATTTCTGTCCAATATCAAAAATTTGTTGCTTCAATTTAGAATTTTCATGCTGACCAATCCAAATGAAAACTTCGCTGTGAGTATCCAGTAACATGATATCCTCTGTCAACAGGTCATCTTGAGTAAAGTTAAAGATTTCTGTAGGCTTCAATATTCTTTTTTCAAATGCACAAGCATACAAAATTACCATGCCAAATGAGAAGTGATGTCCCAGTTTGCAACAAGAAGCAATAGGTAGAATTCAAATATGATGCAACTAGATCAACTTGAATTGCTTTACAGTAATTGGTGCTTGTTGGTTGCACACTAGTCAATTGGTGCACATTTATAGAGGATATTGTTGTGTATTTGTACTGTGAGTGGGTGTTACTTTTCCACATTGGGTCATAGTTGTGATCAGTTTTTAAAAGGTGTAATTTTGACAATGGAGAATATGGTTCAAATTACTAAAGTATTAGAATTCTTGAAAACTTTGATGCATTCTACTGATCATGATACAGTGAAAAACAACAAGAACACTCTCTGTGATATTAAAACCTATCTACAATATACATAAGAAAAGGTAGAATTTTTGGAGCTTGAATCTCAGCTTCAGCAAGAAGAATTAAAACATAGGAGTCATCATTCTAAACCAGTTTCTGTTTAGAACATTGAAACAGACTCCCATAAGTAGCAAGTTGATTTAGATCTAGTGCCCCATGAAGTAGCAGAATTGCATGTAGACGTAGAAATTCAACCAACACTTCCCAAGCCGGTTATCAAACCTTGGGAAGAGCTTGTTCACAATAAGCACAGAACTAGTCTTGGATATGACAAGGATGCGTCCTTTCATATTCTAGACTACTCCAAACCAATCCAATTTCAAAGTGTTGAATATCTTCACAATGGCTCATCTTCACCTACTCCTCATGACAGTTCACCTTCAACTGTTTCAAATTCTGGTTCTCTTCCACAACAGAAACAACAACAGATTATGAAATGCCAACACTGTGACCGAGTTGGCCATTTGAAAGATCATTGTTTTTATCTTAATCCATGTAAGCATTGTCATAAAACTAGTCATTCTTCAAATAGATGCTTTAGAAACAAACCTCCTGCAAGATCAAAGATTCATCTTGGATGGATCGCTTCTTGGCAATGGGCATCAACAGCCAAGAAGATATTCCAGTCACATGTTATAACTTGTTCTAGAGTATTGAACAGTCTTACATTTGATTTTTCTCCATCATCTCACCTTGTATTTGACAGGGGGGGAAATGATGGTCATCTACAAGCTTCAAAGCCACATCAAGCGAGGCTGAGACACAACCTGCCATACCAGATTCAGAGTTGTAGCCAAAGACAAAGATGCCCCTAAGCATGCCTTTAGTTTGTGACACCTCTTCAAAGAATTGGGGACACTTCCTTTGGCAGAAGACTTCAGTCTCTTTCCAGTTTTGGAAGAGTTCCAAGAATTTCATTAAGCATTCCCGAGTTGTTGGTCATCCTTAAACCATCACAGGTTGAGACTTCTCTTTTCAGGTTGAATTTCTCCCTTTTATGAGGGGTGAGACCTCCCTTTCATGGTTGAAGCTTTACCTCTTCAAAACATCAGGAGCACTTCCTCTAGTAGAAGACCTGAGCTTCATGCCAGACTTGGAAGAGTTCTGGGAACTGCACTAAGCATTCCAGTGTTGGTGGTCATCCTTAAACCACCGCCCTTTATACCAACATGTTAGAGAGCACATTCAGCCTACTGCTGCCATGCATTTTTGCACATTTTGTATTACAGCTCTCTTCTTGGACTTGTACATAACCCTTCGGATTAAGGGGGGCAATGTTGGACACCTAATCCTCTAAGGGTTGGTGTGGAAGCTGGACATCCAAAAGGAGTCTAAGACACCACTTGGAATATGAATCCAAGGGTCACACCATGCACTATAAATGTATATCATTTGTTAATAATAAGTGTACTCTCATGTTTATCATTCATATTCTGTTGTTTCCATGTGTGTGTTTAATAGTGCCTCTCCAACTCAACTTGTGATAATTGTGTTGGAGCCTCAAGCATCTCAAAAACTACTATGAGGCTTCCATAAGATTCACCTTCATTAAGAATGATAGTTGCCTTTTTCCTTAAGAAAAATGGAGTGCCCCCAAATAAGAAGACAAGGCCCCAACAAATAACTTCATATCACCAGAATAATATACTAGATCAATCACTTTCTTGAGTGAGGATAGTTGGCCCCAAAAGCAATGTAATTAAATAAAACATCCATCAGCACCTCAATACCATGCTTGTGTGCTTCTCTAACAAGCATTTTAAATTCATGAATTGCATCTCATCCACAATTCCTAACACCTGCAGTAGCATATCGAATCATTGGAGAAAAGAAGTTGATGGTTGAGTAGCCCCAAAAATTCATCTTGTGATCACCCATAACAGGATTATCTGAGTAATATTCCAATTCATTAAACTTCACGTAATTGAGTTTAGTTCTATCTATCCTTCATACCAAGATTGAGATGAAGAAATAATGGCCCATTGATTATTAGGTTCCATCATAGGAAGCTAAACCATCTTTCAATAAACCATCCTGAAAACATATCATCCAAAGTGATACATCTCTTGCCTATTTCAGTGGACTGCATGTCTAGAAATCTTGTAGCCTTCGTATCATTTGAATTTGGCATTAATATTGGTGAGAGAAAAGGATTGATACAACAAATAAGTTGCTGGTCATAAGATGTTCGTGTCAATCACTGATGTTGTTCTTCATTTTCCAATATCCCCTTGAGAAAAGTTTGTTGTATCTTGATATTTTCAACTCTCTTTACCTTTTCAATCTCCTCACCAATAGTGAACTTTACCTTTAGTTATACTTTTCTTGCAAACCCACTTCCCAGGAACCAGAGTAAGTGGAGGTTTTGTGCTTCTATGGTTTGATGGCCCCAACAGTCTCTTGAAATCTTGCTGCATATGGATAGCTAGTGCTATAGCATGGTCAAGAACAACTGAACCATTTGGTGGACACTTCAACGGACTATGTAGAGCTTGATGATATGTCTGCATAGCCATTGATGGTCTAGCTACCTTCGCAAACTGAAGATCTTTGTCATTCAAAATAATATCACTATCAGCAATGTACAGTGCCCTATGCCATGAATTGGAAGTAGGTTCTCAATTACCAAGAACGACATCTCCTTTTCCTCGGGATCATTAAATACATGAACTGCTGCACTGGGAGATCTTTGAGTTAATCATTCATTCGATTATATATTCTGATCCAGAAACCGGTTTTGGGAGTGTGATATACCATTGGAAATCTCTTTCTAAGCCACTTCTGATGAACACACTTATGAAATGTTTTGCGCTGAAGCTCATGTGAAAAAAAATCTGAAAACTAGACATAGTAAAAGCCCATTTTGATCACTGGTGATAGGCTGCAAAGAATGGAACTAACATTGGCCTTATTGGGGATGGAAGCTCCTTGGAGGTGTCAAGAACACTATAGACCAAGTGCCTAGCTGATTGGGACAATACGGTCACCAACAGCTGCAAACCTAAACAACTTATACCAACCCAAAACACACATACTGCAACCTGTTTATTAGGAAATTGAAACGAATGTCGAAAACTCAAATGCTACCTTGGGTAGCTTATTTATGTACAAACCTACCCTACTTTGCTGCAAAATTACTAGATCAAGTGATGTTATAGTTCCAAATCAACCAATCAAGTAGTTGTGGCAACGATGATGCTAGGGAGTGCTTTGTCAGGCCAGGAGTAACTCCAGTTTGGCATAAAACTCAAAAAAACTGATTCGATTTATTACATTAGGTAGCTATTGTTATATACAAGAATGTGACTACTCAGTTCATCTTCTGATGACTGTTCACATTCCAGGTTCACCCAACCACAGAGGATTAGGTGTCAACATTCCCCCCCTTAATCTGAAGGGATGTTGGTGAGTCCAAGCATCATTCTGAATCTTTCAAGCTTTTCTCTTCCAAGCGCTTTGGTGAAGATGTCTGCAATTTGCTCATTTGTGGAACAATGACGGAGATGAATTGTTTTGGCCTCAACATGATGTCGGATCAAATGATATTTAGTATTGATGTGCTTTGTACGATCATGGAACTTTGGATTCTTGGCCAGCTTTATTGCAAAGGTCTTGTCAATCATGAGTGGAGTTGATTGTACTTGTTTTACCTGCAAATCTTCAAGAATTTTCCTAAGCCACACAATTTCTTTCGTTGCTTCAGCTGCTGCCACATATTCTGCTTCTGTTGTGGAATCTGCTGGAACTGATTGTCTGCGTGATCTCCAAGAGACAGCTCCTGATCCAAGACTCATAGCATATCCTGAAGTAGATACCCCAGTTTCTTTGTCTCCATCGAAGTCTGAATCAGAGTATCCAATCAAGTTGAAGTCGTCCACCTGTGTATACTTGATTCCAAGGTCTTGAGTTCCCTTCAAGTACCTTAGAACTCTTTTTGTAGCAGACCAATGTCCCTCACAAGGCTTTTGCATAAACCTGGAGAGGATTCCAACAGTAAATGAAATGTCTGGTCTGGTAGTAGTGAGGTAGATGAGACTTCCTATGAGCTGTCTATACTTTGTTGCATCCTCAAATTCCTTTCCTTCAATAGATGTGAGCTTTAAGTTTTGTTCCATTGGAGTAGAAAGAGGATTGCACTCTGTCATGCCAAATCTGTTTAACAAATCTCCAATGTATTTCTTTTGAGAAAGAAATATGGATTTTGGATGTTGGGTTACTTCAATGCCAAGATAGTAATGAACATAGCCCAAATCAGTCATTTCAAAACTTTTCCCCAATTCCTTCTTTATGGATGCAATGTAGCTTTCATTGTTCCCTGTCATTAAAAGATCATCTACATATACCACAAGATATACAACTGTTTTTCCAACTTTCTTGACAAATAAAGTTGCATCATCAAGATCAAAATGATTGAAGTTGAGTTTCAGAAGATGCTCAGTTAGTTTTTCATACCAGGCTCGCAGTGCTTGTTTGAGGCCATACAAGGACTTCACAAGTTTGCATACTTTTTGTTCATGTCCTTTCACAGCAAATCCTTCAGGCTGGGACATAAAAACATTCTCTTTTAGATCTCCATTCAAGAACGCAGTTTTTACATCCATTTGATGGACTTTCCAACCGTTCTGAGCTGCTAGTGCAAAGAGTGTCCGGATGGTGGCCCATTTTTCTGTGGGGGCAAAAGTTTCCTCATCATTGACCCCTTCCTTTTGTGCAAAACCTTTTTCCACAAGCCTAGCTTTGTGCTTGTCAAGTGAGCCATCAGCTTTGTATTTGTTCTTGTAGACCCACTTGCAGCCAATTGGTTTGGTTCCAAATGGAGGATCAACCAGCTTCCAAGTGCCATTCTTTATGAGGGCATCATACTCCTTTTTCGTCGCTTCTTTCCATTCATCATGAGAAGCAGCTTCTTTGAAGGAAGTTGGTTCAAAATCTGTAGACAAGTTCAACTCACAATCATAAGTAATATCCATATCAACAGGTGAATTAGAGTCATCTACATCACCTCCATCTTGTCGGTTTGAATTTCTGGTTCCTCTTTTTCCAATTTCATCAGGATGAACACTTTCAAGTGTCTTTATCAGCCACTTTGGGGGACCTTTCTGAGATGGTCCAGGCTGCTCTGTTGATTGAGTTGGGACTGAATCAAGATTGAGTCTCCCAATTCTATCAATTACATCACTTAAAGCATCATCCGTTGTTGGAGTTTCATGCAGAGGAGATTGTTCTTCAGAAGAAGAAGATTCCACATGTTGTTCTAGTATAGGAATCCCCCCTTCAAGATGTGGAATATGATTATCAAATTCTTGAAATGATTTCATTTTTGCGAATCTATCCAAGCGATCAAGTTGCTGCTCAACAACATTGTCAGATTTGGATGATTCAAGAAAAATGACATCTCTAGATACAACAAACTTTTTATTTACTTCATCATAGAGGTGGTATGCTTTAGAGGTGTTTGAATACCCCAGGAAGATACACTTACGACTTCTAGCACCAAGTTTGTTTCTATGTACCTTTGGTATCAAAGCATAACAAGTGGAACCAAAGATCCTGAGATGTTTTACCGAAGGAACATGTCCATACCACAATTCATAAGGAGTCTTGTTTCTTATAGCATTAGATGTACATCTATTCTTTATATATGCAGCACATAGAACAGCATTAGCCCAAAACATTATCTTCACATTTTTGAAGAAAAGCATGGATCGTACCATATTCAAGATTGTTCTATTCATTCTTTCAGCTACACGATTCTGTTGGGGATTATAAGGCACAGTGGTTTGATGTTTGATCCCATGTTGGAGAAGATAGTTTTCAAATTCATTTGATGTATATTCTTTTCCATTATCAGTGTGAATATACCAATATGAGATTGTGCATCATTTTCAATCCATTTATGAAAATTCTTAAATGTTTGAAAAGCATCAGATTTGTTCTTCAATAAATAAACCCAACACATTCTGGTGTAATCATCAATAAATGTCATGATATATTTATTTCCATTTGCAGAAGGAATAGGCATTGGACCACATAAATCTGAATCAATGAGTTCAAGCTTCCTATGTGCTCTTGAATGTGAATGATGAAAAGATTGTTTGCTATGCTTTCCTAGAATGCAAGCATCACATTGCTTATGTTTCCTAGGAATTGTAGGCAAACCAGCAACACCATTTTTCTTCAATAAGCGGAGACTGTCATAGTTTAAATGTCCAAATCTAGCATGCCATAATAAACTTGATGGAAGTGTACCTTCCTCATGATGAGAAATATATGAGAAATGTTGTGCATGAGCAGAGGTTCCTTGCAGTTTGAGAAGCCTTTCTTCTTCTATTCCCCTCATGACAAGTGAGTGGTCAGATGCTTTTCTTACCTCAAGCTTGCCATCAAACATATTAATGGAGTGACCTTGCTGGTGGATGTGGACCAACGACAGCAAGTTTCTCTTGAGTTGTGGGAGATATAGAACATGATCCAGAAGAAAGTCTGGAAGACTAGGCAATTTAAGCCTGATTGTGCCAAGCCCTCATGGCTTGATTTTTGACTGATATGCAAAGTATACTGCTCCATCAACATTGTCAGTGAAATCTTCAAAAAAATCTTTTCTATGAGTCATATGACAGGTTGCTCCTGAATCAAGCAACCAATCACTTTTCGAACAAGCAAGTGAAGCATTAAACAAATCTTCATTTACTCCAATGTTACATTGTGCCTCAATATAGTGAGCGGATTCAGGTGCTTTACCTTTTTCTGTATCATCAGTTTTACCTTTCTGCTGGTTTCTTTTCTACTCAATTTTGTCCCATGGTAGCTTGCATGTAGAAGCATCATGTGATCCATTTCGTTTGCAGCGAATGCAAGTCTGCCTTTTCTCCTTGAGAATGTTTGCCCCCCCTGCCTCTGAAGTATCTTCCTCTTCCTCTTCGTCCACCTCTTCCTCTTGTAGAATCTTGAGCAAGATGCTTTTCTTTATGAGCAAGGCACATAGTCTCTTCAAAAGATTCAGGAGTTGTCTTCTTTCCAAAGGCTTTCTCTCTTTCAGCAAACTTTTTCACAAGAGAGTCAAAGGTTATATCTTTAAGATTTCCATTTGCTTGTAAAGACTCAAGGTAATTGGAGTAGGTAGGATAGAGTGCCTTGAGAAAAGCAATAAGAGGGATATCCAGCTCAACCTTAGTGGATTTATATCATGCATTATAGACTTTACTTCAGATGCAAGAGCAAGAGGATCATTATTTTTCAGTTCAAGCGTGAAGAGTTTAATCATGAGCTAAACAACTTCAAGTGCAGAATGTGAGTCATAGAGTTCTTTCAGCTTTTGTAAAGCTTCAAAGGCAGTTGAATATGATGAAATATGGTGACTCACTTCTTCATTTACAGATGCTGCGATTAATCCATAGGCTTTGCAGTTCTTGTTTTCCCAAATGACGAGCTCTTTGTCTGATGTAGGCTGCACTGGGTCATTGTCTCCTTCTCCGACACACACTCTTTTCCACAACTCATTGAAGATGAGGGTGTGTTTTATCATCCGGGACCATTCAGGATAGTTCTCCTTGCCAGTGAGAACTATTCCTACCATAGAGATGATTGAATGCATTCTGTAAAAAAATACTTCTGCTAATAAAAAAAACTTTTGCTGATAAAAAGAACTTCTGCTGATAAAAAACTTTCATTGATAAAAAAATACTTCTGCTGATAAAAAAAAACCTTTCTGCTGATATACAATGAAGTTGTACTCAAAAGGGCAACTCAAAGGATTTCAAATCCACAATGTGACCCCTATAAATCCATTATTGTATAAATTCACCTTACATAAACCTCATATAAGTTTCATATAAGTCCATCATATAACCCTCATAAAACTTCACCTTATAAATCTTATATAAATCTCATAAAACTTCACCTATAAATATCATGGTCATGCACATTCTTTGAACTGTAATTTACAGCGGTCAACTTCGGCAAAGCATTAAACCAAGTTATGGAGGCCAGCGCACAAAACTTATTTTAAATTCGAACTTATTTGAATCAGGCAGCAAGCGTATTTATTTGAAAACTTCAAAATATATGTCAGCAGCATTTATTTGAAACAGGCATTCGATACCATTCCAAATTGAAACATGCAATGGCATATGTATATAAAAAGTTGTGCGCTTTTTTTTAGTGGACAAAAATCTTGCATAAAACACCGGAGAGTGAGCGGTGAGAATTTAATGAGAGTTGGATGCGAAGGTTCGATTCACAGTGCCTTCAACCAAATAAAGCCTTCTACAGGGCATCCCGTCGGCGTCCCTCTTCATGTATCGCGGCACATTCCGCACCATTCCAACCAATCTTTAGCCGCATTCAACATGCCTTGAGGCACTTGAATGCCAGACGAGCTGACGAGAAATACATTATACGATCTCTGGCATAGCTTTTCAAACAAGTAACCATTCCAAAGAGCACTTCTTGATGCAAGCGATTAATCAAGGATGCTATTTTTCATTTTTCAAAAAAACTGGGTTGTTTCCAACCATCTCTCGTAACATATATGGGCTTCCATGGACGTTCACCAAACGTGAAGCAAAATAAAAATATATTGATATGCTTTGATACCATTACCAATAGAGATATAGCGCAGGCAGCCCGAAATTTCTCAACATTCTGTGCTACAGCTTGACAGCGTACCCATTGAAGAAGGTACCGACAGGGGACGTGTTCGAGGCTTGATGTGGAGCGCCTCAGGTATCTGCTGGAATTGTGCGGCAACGTCAATGTGAGGGACAGCGTTCAATACCACCATACACAGTCAATTCAACAGCGTTCCAATTGAACAGTGTTTCAATGGAATGGTGCGAATGGGTGCCATAATGGAGATTCGAACCTTGACTGTTCAATTTCAGATGCGGTCAGGCCTATGCAGGTCAGAGACAAGCGTTATGGACAGAGCGTAGTGGCAGAGGCAGATTATTTCATAACAGAAGGGAATAAAGCAGAGGCAGAGGCAGAGGTCAGGACAGAGGAGTTACAAGGAGCATAATAGCTAAAACAAGGAGCTGGCTCTGATACCATGTCAGGCCAGGAGTAACTCCAGTTTGGCATAAAACTCAGAAAAACTGATTCGATTTATTACATTAGGTAGCTATTGTTATGTACAAGAATATGACTGCTCAGTTCATCTTCTGATGACTATTCACATTCCAGGTTCACCCAACCGTAGAGGATTAGGTGTCAACATGCTTGAACCAGGACATAATTGGAAATGCTGATAGCCATACAGGCACACAATGCTTCTACCTATGTAAAAGACAATTTAGTTTGTCATTCAAACTGAAAAAATATTCCATATATGCAACAACATGATCATAGAAACCAGACCATGTCTGCTGCCCTAACTCCTCAACATATGCTTCCAGCTGCAAACTGTCAATGCAAACATCCAAGGGTGGCCTTACCTTTCCTTCCTTCTGCTGAAAAAGGTCCCCAAAGAATGGGACTTGACAGTCCAGATCCTGGGACTGTATTTGGATCTCCAACATGGAAAGATCTCTTCAATTTTAATGGCAAACTCTTGCAAAATATCCATCTTATCTTCATGGCTACATTGACAGGATTTCAAATAAGAAGAAAGAGATGAAGCAAAGTTCTCATCTACCTCATCATTTGTGCACATATCTTCCCATTCTCTAAAGCCTTGAATAGAGGTCACCTCTATTTTGAATTCTTCCTCCTTCTCCATCCATGTTTCAAGAAAGGTATGCCAAAAATATGCAAATGACTTAATAGATCTGATAGGAAAACCTTTAATCCATCTTCTATATTTTCCTTAACACGAATCAAAGAATAATCTGATGAAGACATCTTCTTTTTTTACTCTAAGAATTTCCACAAATGTTTTAAAATTTGCTATATGTTCAAAAGTCAAAGTCAAATCTTCCCCATTGAATTTATGGCCATTGCTCAAAATATATGCATCCTTCGGTAATTGATTAGGAAAACCAGGAAGATTAGAAAAATCGATACATGAATACCTTGAATAATTAGAAACAACATCTTAGTCCTTCATTTAGCTAGTGGAGCCACCATCAATACTTTGAAACTCGGGATTTCGAACAGTGGATTCGCCAGGCAGATGTTTTAGCCTTCATATGTGTCTGATTGTTGTCCACCATCAACAATCAGATCTACAACTTGAACAGTCTTTCCCGGAGAAGATCTTTCACCTCATTCCCTGGCAACGACGTCAATATATTAGCACTCAGGATTGTACCTCAAGGCTGAGAAAAGGCAATCCCAAGGTAACCACAGACCAAGATTTTGATCTGGAATCTAGCCCTTCCAGACCAGAGAGGGATCTCTCTTTTCCAATGAAGGGTGGCTGCAATAAATTCATCTTAGGCTAGCTATAAAGTCACGGGATTTGTTTGAAAGTTTTGGGTCAAAAACAACAAGATAAAGGACCATTGGGCTATGGAGTCAATGTCAATTTCTGTCGTCAAACTTGGGGCAAAGTAGGCACAATTCTCAACCAGATAAAAGATGTAAATGAGAGAATAAAAGAGGGTAAAGTTGGCTGCCTAGCAGGCATCAATCAGGGGATGGATCTACAATGGCAGCATTGGAAGAAAGAGAAACATAGGGTTACTCAATAGAGCATCTAACAAAGGATGGATTCTGCAAATATAACCACTACATTTAACAAAAAATCATTGCAAAAGGAGCATCGTGTGTGGATGGATTCATAATACTTCCCTTAGATAATGCTGTAACAAGAATTAGCAAAAGAAACAAAGTATGTAAGTGAATTTACAAGAAAACATGTTGGACATTAAACATCGTGATGGATCCCAAATCTAAAGGGGAGAAACTGCTCCATTAAAAATAATATTCAGAAAAAGCTTTACACAATCCAAAGCAACCTCACTATGCTACAAAATCGAACCCCCATTCTTTCAAACTAATCCTATTTATATAATATTACAAAGTCATTTTAATTTCCTCAACATAGGAAATAAAAAATAAAATTAAAATTAATAATGAAATCCTATCATAAAACAATATTATAAACTAAACAATATTTAGAAACTCTCATGAACTATGGAAAATAACGTTGTTTTGAAAACCAATCAGTGATTTTTGGTCAAGATCTACTTCCTTTAAGGGTGGAATTCCACAAAATCTGCCTTTCCACTGCCATTTCACCCTTTGACTGCTGATATTGAGCCCTAAGATCTAATATTTTCCTCAACTACTGCTGGATTTGTGTCTAGAAACTCTGACACTTCAGTTTTTACCACTAATTTTCTTCTTTCAAAAGTTGATCTCCATATGCTCGAATCCGAGACTTGATTATTCACTGATTTTAATCCTAAAATATCTCACTTGTTTCCAAATCTTCCACATTATCTAAGTTCAATGATAATGATTTTGTGAACTTTTTTAGAAGAAGCATTATGTCTGCATACATTCCCCATCTATCATGGCTTCTTGCTTGGTTGTGCTCTTTACTACATGCCTGCTTGCTTGGTTGTGCTCTTTACTACTGTGTCCACTGACATATGAAACATAAGTTTCAGCGGGCTTATATCCATTAGATGAGACACCACTTTCATACTTGTCATCAAAACTACTCTGCTTCCTATCACAGGACCTATTTCTGTTCCTACTTTCATATTTATCATATGAACTCCTTGAATGTATCCCTTCATGTCGATGGCTACTACTGTCTAGTTTCCTATGCTATGATCTAATGTCATGTCTCATTTCATGTCTATCAGCAAATATTTCCTCAGAAGTGGGGCTGCAATAATAACATACATTATTATCATTATAAAATTTCACACGATGACATCTATCATTTCTTTCATCCTTAAAATGATCATTCCTCTTTCTACGCTCATTCTTGTCTGATCCATTGTCATTGTCAAGGAAGCTTTGTGAGCAATTGCTTCACCACCTTGTGTTTTCCAACCAACACAATTGCAACAACCTGTGAAAGCTCATTCAATTTCATGAATAATGCCTAGAAAGACAAAGAGGGCATTGTATCTGCATCCCAAATAAATCCTCATTCTTCCCATTTAGGTATGTAGTTCTAGTCAATTGCATAGTGCCTTCTCTAGAATATATGAGGCCAAGGACATATGGCTAACAAAACGGATCTCTCAATATGTCTCCTACACGTTGAAGATGGCATCTCCACTCCTTGAGTTCTACAGGGAGTGATGCAAGCTGCTCTGTTGCTACTATTTTGAATGTGCATTCTTGGTTTTCAGTTTGTTGTCCCAAAAATTTTGAGATAGAAAGTGGTATCAGTTCATCAGCAAGGGTTGACGCATTTCCCAAAAGGGCAAGCTGTTGAGTCTCTATTTCCGCACAAATCAAATTAGAGTTATCTATGAACTCTGTGTTATTTTCCTCTTCCGAGGTATAGGGTATAGCTCCCATACAAGTGTTCATATAGCTTTCAAAAAGTCAAGCAATCCATTTCAGAATACTCCCTCCAAAGTGCACAATTACGAATGGGGTTAAGCGTTCTACAGTGCCCTGTACCACTGAAATAAATTTGAATGCACTATTAGACAACTTAACTTAACAAATGAAACTAGCAGCATTTTGTATCTGTGATGTGTGGTTCAAAAGAATATCATTAACTGGTAAAGTGAGGACCAAATCATCACTTTCTGTAATAGCACAGATATCTTCGTCAACCTGCTTTAAGTTTTCCTGTAAAGCCCGTTCCCAATACAGTTGAGCCCGCTCTAAGAGATATGGAGATAATATCAAGCCTTCCTTCTCCAACAATGAACAAAGCGAGAAAGAAGCCTGCACACACATCATGGCAGCACGAAAACCTACTTCTGGATTTAAGAAGGATGTGTATTTCTTCACCAGCTTCACAAAATGTTTGATTTCTTTCTGATATTCAATGAGAGCTCCATCCTCTTCATCTGATGACAAAAGCGAGGATCCCATTCAGGAGTTGAATTCTACATTAATGTGCCTCTCCAACTCAACTTGTGATAATTGTGTTGGAGCCTCAAGCATCTCAAAACCTACTGTGAGGCTGCCATAAGGTTCACCTTCATCAAGAATGACAGTTGCCTTGTGCCTTAAGAAAAATGGAGTGCCTCCAAATAAGAAGACAAGGCCCCAACACATAACTTCATAGCACCAGAATAATATACTAGATCAATCACTTTCTTGAGTGAGGATAGTTGGCCCCAGAAGCAATGTAATTAAATACAACGTCCATCAGCACCTCAATACCATGCTTGTGTGCTTCTCTAACAAGCATTTTAAATTCATGAATTGCATCTCATCCACAATTCCTAACACCTGCAACAACATATTGAATCATTGGAGGAAAGAAGTTGATGGTTGAGTAGCCCAAAAAATTCATATCGTGATCACCCATGACAGGATTATCTGAGTAATATTCCAATTCATTAAACTTCACATAATTGAGTTTTGTTCTATTTATCCTTCATACCAAAATTGAGATGAAGAAATAATGGCCCATTGATTATTAGGTTCCATCATAGGAAGCTAAACCATCTTTCAATAAACCATCCTGAAAACATATCATCCAAAGTGATACATCTCTTGCCTATTTCAGTGGACTGCATGTCTAGAAATCCTGTAGCCTTCGTATCATTTGAATTTGGCATTGATATTGGTGAGAGAAAAAGACTGATACAACAACTAAGTTGTTGGTTGTAAGATGTCTGTGTCAATCACTGATGTTGTTCTTCATTTTCCAATCTCCCCTTGAGAAATTAGGTTTAGTAGAGGCATGAATTATCTAAATATCTAATTTGCACATCATAGCATAGGTGCATCTTGATATTTTCAACTCTCTTGACTTAAATGAGTAATTAACTAATGGTCTCTGTCACGTATAATACTATTAATACATCATTAAATAAACTCTACAACATACATTAGTATACTTGATAAAGAAACATTTCTGCTTGCATGAAAAGATTCTTTCCAAGCCTTGGGCAGTAGAAATTTACAGGAAACAAGAAAAGTTGCAATCTCCTCACCAACAATGAACTTTACCTTTAGTTCTACTTTTCTTGCAAACCCACTTCCCAGTAACTATAGTAAGTGGAGGGTTTGTGCTTCTATGGTTTGATGGCCCCAACAGTCTCTTGAAATCCTGCTGCATATGGATAGCTAGTGCTATAGCATGGTCAAGAACAATTGAACCATTTGGTGGACACTTCAACAGACTATGTAGAGCTTGATGATACGTCTGCATAGCCATTGATGGTCTAGCCACCTTAGCAAACTGAAGATATTTTTCATTCAAAATAATATCACTGTCAACAATGTACAGTGCCCTATGCCACGAATTGGAAGCAGGTTCTCAATTACCAAGAACTACATCTCCTTTTCCTTAGGATCATTAAATACATGAACTGCTGCACTGGGAGATCTTTGAGTCAATCATTCATTCGGTCATATCTTCTGATCCAAAAGCTGGTTTCAGGAGTGTGATATACCATTGGAAAGATCTTTCCGAGCCACTTCTGATGAACACACTTATGAAATGTTTTGCACTAAAGCTCATGTGAAAAACATCTCTGAAAACCAGACATAGTAAAAGCACATTTTGATCACTGGTGACAGGCTGTGAAGACTAGAACTAACACTTATAGCCAACTGCACTAACCAATACTTTGCATGTAATTCCTTCCTCAAACCACACGTATCCACCAACTTAGGACTAACATAGCTATAATTAGATCTAGGGTAAATCAAAATAGAAATAAATTGATCACAAAGTGTACCATCCATCTCAATTATAGATGCCTCGTGTTCTACCTGTCTATTGTCCACTGCTACATAGGTACGAGGAATGCTCTGCCCAACATCCCCAACAATTTGTGCCTCTTGTGCACTATATATCTATGGCCTATCACCCTGATTCTATGAACAGTCTCTCTTAAGGTGTTCCTTGCCACATGTTGAACACTCCAACTGACTAATACCAACACCTCTATGATGTTGTTCTGACTCATGTCCCTATCTAGCTGCATTAAATCTCTTATGCGGTTCCACATTCTCTTTCTCATCTGCATGATGAGGCCTTGTGAACTTAGGCTGTCATTTACCTTTACCTTTGTCTTTTCCTTTCCATCCTTGTTGAGATTCATTCTTACACTTTTATTGTTCATAGAAATGCTTCAATTTCCTAATAACTTCCTCAAGTGACCGAGGCTCATCATACTCAATCCAGTCTCTAATGCTAACGAAAAACCACTGAAAAATCACTGAACTTTACCCTTCTCATCAGTAAGATACGATACATACCTCAATAACTCTAGAAACTTGGTCATGTATTATTCATTTGTCATTGATCCCATATTTATCTCATAGAATTCCTTGGCATTACTGTCGTAGTACCTCTATGACAAGTACTTCTTCCTAAAAATCCCCTTGAATTCTCACCAACTCAAATCATCTGTCATGTTTTCTATGACCTGTTTAAAATATTCCCACCAAATGTCTACTTTAGCCTTCAACCTGAAGATCGCTAATCTTTCCTTCATGTTATCTGTCTAATCAATCGACCCAAAGAATTTGTCCATCCCAAGTATCAAAGCCTCTACATCTTCTAGCTTCTTCACATCTCCATCAAAAGCAGGTGGCTTCACTTTCTTAAACTCATCTTGCAATTATCCCCTATCATTCCTCATGTATGGATGATAATGATGACGATCATGATGTTTATCATAAATAGAACTAGAATAATACCTATTCTCATCACCCCTCCTATCCGAAGTGTCCAACAACCTTCCATCTCTCACCGTGTCATATCTATCCAACCTATGCCTACCAGGATACCTATTTCCATATGCCCCATTAGCTCATGTCCATGGCTGATTCAAAGTGGCCCTTGTCATTGCATGTCTGACAAACTATGAATGAGTATATCATTAACCTATACTTATTTCTCTTGTGTCTATATGATCTGATCATTATCTTCCTTAGAAATCCTTATCTCTTCCTTTAAGCTTCTTAATGTGTCTACCAAATACAAAGAGTGCCCCATGCCACACTTCCCATATGATTCATAGGGAGATTCTATGTAGTCTACCAACTTGCTAGCCATTTGGTCTCTTTCCTGCAATGCATAATATGTCAGATAAACCAAATCACAATAAATCAATGTACCTTTATATAATTTTAGGAGGATACCTCGTCTTCAAGATCATAAAATCAACATGATACATGTATAACATAATCATAACAACATAGATACACACGCAAATAAATGCATTAACACATAAATATCTTTCTAGATAGGGTCCATTCATCAATGCAATGCCATATCAACAATGCATGCTATGACCTCATGCATGAAAACAAACATTACTCCATTGTACACATTGCCACATGCAACCATCAACATGCATAAGCAATGTCAAATCAACTACACATACACATAGATGCATGTAGTTGAGCATAAGTGATCAATCCTTGTAACCAACCTACAATACTGATACATGTAATCAAACCTACAATAATGTAGCCTGACATATAAGGATGTAAGTAGGCAACATAAAATAAAAATGTAAGTGACATGTAACAATATGTAACCAATCATATACTCATGATGATGCATTCCATAAGATCAACATCAAATTCTCTATAACAACCTTACTTCAACCATAATCAATCATCAAGAAAATGTAACAAGCACATGGAATGAAAGTGTAAGAGGCACACATGCAAATTACATGCATGCATGACCAACACAAACCACACATCCAATATGAGGGGTGAACCATGCTCTGATACCACTCTCTAACACCCTCCTCACACATATACCCAAGTAACCAACCAACCAGGGTAAACATGCGATGAGAGGCTACTATGATTGGATTCAACCTCCTATGTGACCTTAAGGAAGTGGAATCTATAGAACACATCAACCAACCTATCCACATCAAAAATAGAACCCTTAGGAGACATGCCAGCCACTCAAACATCTTGTCCCTGGGTCCCACTGATGTTTTGGACATCATAAGCCTCAATCACTCTCATGTTATAAGCATCACAAAATCCAAAACCCCAAATTCGCTCTCACAAGCTTGCCTGCCAGTGTCCAAAGAACCAATTTGCTAGTGTTATGCCAATGACCCCAAGATTTGAGCCACTTTTTCAAGCCTAGAGCCCATGTCACTACCTAGAATCGAATGATAGCTTAAGATCAGTCAAAGAACATCGAAACAGTGATGCAAAAACAAATAAGTTAAACAAGACCTTAATTAGATCCCTACTAGCCATGACAGGCATTTCACCAAAGATATCATCAACATGTAACCTACAGGTGTAAAGAACAGAATTAAGTGTAGTGATCTCATACTTATTTGAGAATCACTATGAACCATTTTTCCCTCATGTCATTTCCAAATTACCATCTATTAGGCCATAGATACATTATCCACTCATTTACAAGCAAAAGCATGTTGAGAGCCATACATAGCTGTTGTCATAAAACAGAAAGCAAACATATAACTAGCATAATAATGACACAAATACTCATGAAAGTACAACCATATAAACAACATATAATCCATCAAAATCCCCATAGAAATTCAAGGAGAAATAAGCTTTCATTAAAGTGATGCAAAACCAAACTTGGGATGGGACTTCCATGTTCCACTCGACCATAGAATGGCTAAGCAAAATCTTTGTTAAGCCATTCACCCCCGTGCCATATTCCAAGCATGAATGTGGGACTCAAACCAAAAGAACCAACCAGGGCATACCGAGGCTAAACCACCTCAACCTCATCAATAGAAACCATGCTTTACCATAATCCATCCTGGATCACTAGGCCAACACGATGAACATGTCATAATAGGCTTTATCGTGATCTCCACCCAATTACTAGTGCAAACAAGCATGGATGCCACCAGATTTTTCCACCTACACTATGAGGAATTTTCCTATCTCCTAGTCTCTCAGGCTTTACCACAATCCAAACCCAGATCACTAGGCCCTCAACCGAAACCCACTCTCCAAACTTTACTGCATATTTCAAATCCAAGATTACTAGGCTCAACGGAGAGAAAACCACCTCTTTCCTTTACCATATATCTTGCCATTCACTAACAAGGATTCCTAGGCTCACCAAGGCAACACAATCTTGGTTTTACCACAACTCATAGTCTGGGTCATGGGCCACTAAGCCAGTGGCTTTACCATGATCCACAGTCCAGTTGAGGAACCACTAGGCCATGTTCTCTATCATTCAAAGATCCATCCCACTCAACTTTGAATCCATCTAGCAATACATCTCAACCAAAACATAAGAACCCCATCACACCATGGTTATCTGGAAATGGCAAGGGTAGGCTAAAAACATTGTTACACCTAGAAAAACCCATGCCAAAACAACAAAATAACCACATGCGATACCATGCATCCAAATATAGCAAGGAAAATAGACATGCAAAACAATACCTACAACGAATCCAGTTGTAGATGCTTGATCCTGCCTTTCCCTGCTTGATCTTTGCTTCCTCTTTCCTTCTTTTCCTTTCTTCATCCAATGCCAAAATGCTCCAAGAAAACTCTAAGTGTCCAAGAGTGTGTGACAGAGAAAGAGAATAATGAGAGAGATCTAAAACTAAACTAACAAAAGGTTAGCAACTAATCCTCAAAAGCCTTTTTATGAATGAGGCCTCTATTTTCTTCATTTTCCATTATTTTCCTTCAATTTACTCTTCACATGCAACCTGTGGCCTTTCACCTCCCTTTTCTCCTAATTTCCATTATTTTCATAAATAAATGTACCAAAAGCCTTTCCAAAGCCTTAACCATTGCCTTTGCCAATTTACTTAGCCATAAACAACCAAATGAACACCCCCTAGGATGCCTTCCCAACATTCAGCTTAGAATAAGTGTTCCATCAACCGTGGTTATTATTTTTTCCTTTATTAACTTTTATTACATGGAATTTTCACCAGGGCTGTTACACCGTACCTGTACTATCACCTGCACCTTAACCTATACCTGTACTACCACCTATACATGTACCTGTACTACCACTTGTACTCTGCTACAACATGTGCATAATCTCCATATATCTGACATCTTGTTGACCTGCCTACAAGATCCTATCATATAAATTTTTCCCATAGAAGCTCATAACGGTTAAGTGGTTTACCTATATCTTTCTGCTAAGAGAATTTTTCACTCTGTTATCTTACCTTTGATATATTTAATCTCAAAATTGAACTCACTAATCATGGCCAACCACCGAGCCTACCTACCATTCATATTCAGTTGGTCAAATAGATACTGCAAACTACTATGATCACCCATCAATATAATTCTTTGGCCCAGAAGATAATGTCTCCACATCTTCATTGCATGTATAATCGATGCCAACTCAAGATCATGTGTGGGGTAGTTCTGCTTATGCTCATTTAGTTTTCGCGAACCATAACATAACACCCGTTCATCTTGCATAAGGAATCCATCAAGTCCCTTATTGCAAGCACCTGTGCATACCACAAACTCTTTTTCTGGATCTGCAATCTTTAACACCGGTGCATGTGTCAACAACTGCTTAAGCTGCTCAAAACTAGCCTCACACTCTGTCCACTCAAACGTCTAAGATTTTCTCTATAATGATGTGATAGCATAAGAAACATGTGATAATTTCTGATGAACCTCCTATCCTTTCCAACCCCATGAAAGATATCACCTCATCTATATTCTTAGGAGCTACCCACTCCATGATGGCCCTTAACATTTCTAGATCTATTGTAATGCCCTCCTTGGAAACAACATGTCCCAAGTAGTGTACCTCTGTTGGAAAGAAACTACACTTGCTAAGCTTAGTATACAACTGATGATCTCTCAACAACCTCAACAGTGCTACTAAATCATTGGCATGTTCTTCCTCATTTTTAGAATATACCAATATATCATCAATGAACAAAATAACAAACTTATCCAAATACATACACAACACACTATTCATTAAGCACATAAATGTAGCTGGAGCATTAGTCAAGCCGAATGGAACTAAAACAAACTCATAATGCTCGATCTAGTGTAAATGTCCTCCTCTTTGATGTATACCTAGTGATATCCAGATCTCTAATCAATATTCAAGAACACTACTACTCCCTTCAACTGATTGAACAAGTCATCAATCCTCGGTAAAAGGTACCTATTCTTGATGGTCACTTTGTTCAACTACCTGTAATCAATGCATAATATCAGATTTCCATCTTTCTTATTCACAAATACGATTGGTGCACCCCAAGGTGATACACTTGGCCTAATGTATCCCTTGTCCAACATTTCCTTCAACTATAACTTCAACTCAACCAACTCAGGTGTCTTCATCCTATAAGGTAATTTTGATGATGGAGTTGCGCCTAGCACCAACTCAATGGAAAAGTATACCTTCCTGTGAGGTGGAAAATATGTAATGTCCTCAGGAAATACATCCTTGAACTGTTGTATAACTAGGTACCTACTCAAAAAAAATTCATCCTCAACTTCCTTATCGTTGTCACTAGAAATGTGCACTACAAATAACACACACCCTTTTCTGCGACTACCTTTTTCTTACATAGTTGTTACGATCCTAACTAATGTGGCTTTCTTCTTTCCCTGCAAGGCTCTTGGTTCCCCATTGTCATGCAAGCACTCAATGTCCTTGTCATAGAAATCCACCTTGGTTCTATGAAGGTACTGCCAAACCATGCCCAAAAACATAATGTATGATCCCAATGGTAATACATTCAAGTGTGTTGCAGTAGGCATACCGTTAAAATCAAATGCACAAGCTCGTACCAAATGATTAACTCACTTCTTTGTACTTGTAGCCAACTACACTAACCAATATTCTACATGAAATTTCTTACTCAAACCACACTTATCCACCAAGTCAGGACTAACATAGCTATAATTAGATCGAGCGACAATCAAAATAGAAATAACTTGATCACAAAGCTTACTTTCCATCTCAATTATAGATGCCTGATGGTCTGTTGTTTTGTTATCCAATGTTGCATAATTACGAGTAGCACTCTTACCAACATCCTCAATAATATGTGTGTCCTATGCACTACATATCTGAGGCCTACCTATAACAACCATGATGAAAATTTCATGTAACAAAAGTTAATAAAGGAAAAATAAGACCACGGTTAAGGGACACTTATTCCAAGTTGAATGTTGGGAAAAGATATCCTAGTGGGCATCACTGGATGTTTGTTTTGGCTAAGGAAAATTGGCAAAATCTAAGGCAAAGGCATTAAAAGCAAAAAAGACATTTTTGGCACATTTATTTATGAAAATAAAGGAAATTAGGAGAAAATTAAGGTGAAAGGTCATAGGTTGCATGTGAGGAGGAAAATGAAGTAAAATAATGGAAAATGAAGAAATTAGAGGCCTCATTCATAAAAAGGCTTCTAAGGACTAGTTCATGGCTTTTGTCAGTTTAACCTTTTGTCAATTAAATTTTGGAGCTCTCCCATTATTCTCTCTCTCTCTCTCTCTCTCAAACTTGGTCACATAGAGTTTTCTTATAACACTCTGGGTTTGGATCAAGGAAGGAAAAACAAGAAAGAGGAAAGGAAGGAGAGCAAGGATCAAGGAAGAAGAGCATGATCAAGCAAATTTAGCAAGAATACTTGCAAGTAACCTTTTTCATGTGTGATTTCTTAGCTGATTTGGACATGCATGGATTTGCATGTTGGCGTATGGTTCTCTTGTTGTTGGTGGCATGGTTTTTGTAAATTCTCATGACTATTTTGTTTTTGACACCATTTCCATCTATTTTTCCTCTTTTCATCACTGCTATCAACTCAATTAAAGAGTAAAGTAATAGATTTTAACATGGTAAGGTACTTAGATGTCTTATTTTTCATATTTATTAATGTGCCTTATTATTAAGTTAAAGATTGTAATATCTACGTAATTAACATGAATATGCAACCGTTTTATGATTCCATAGTTATTTCCATGGTTTGTCAAATTCTAGTACGCTAACCAAGGAAAGAAGCACATGGGAATATAGGGATTTATCTCCTCATGGATCTCCTCCTATTCGCCCAAGCCAAATCATCAAAGGAATCGCCTAGTGGTGCAGTTAAGGAAGCAATTCAATGCATATATGAACAGAGTAGCGAGAGTTAAAATCAATCACGACTCTCCAATTTTCTTTCCAAATAGAAAATCATCGAGAAGCATTAAAATTTCCATTATCATATTAGCCTTTAGATTAGGATTGCTTTTAAGATTTTAAGGCATGAAAGTCTCAAAATTGTTGGGCACGAATGCTATATATATATATATATATATATATATATATATATATATATATATATATATATATATATATATATATGTAAATAGAAAACAAGACACGCAGACATATATTTAATTTGTAAGTGATAGTTTGAATTTCTATGACTCTATTCCTTTTTAATTGAAGAAGTATTCTTATGAATATTATGGACAATTAGTTATTGAGATAAGAGTTATAAACCTGATGTTTTGTGGAGGCCCCTTGCAGACAATCGAGGTTCATTCATTTGCTTATTATCTAGTTCAGTTCATTTCATTATTTTTTCGAGAATTGCATTATTGTAGTTTCATTTCTTTGTAATTATTTGTTTATAGTCTTTCATTTGTTTTCTTCCGATTTCAGATCATTTACATGCTTTCTAAAATAGGAATGTGTATATAAATCTCCTTCATTTCATAAGTAATTACGTTTGCTTAGATCACATCCTTTCTTCTTTTATTTTTATTATTTCAAGTAAGATTGTTAATTACAGAGCATAGACCTTAATATAGATTGTTTTATAAATTTTATCCTTAAATAGAAGTAATTCTTTTTAGAATAGAAGTAATTATCTTTCTAGAACATTAGTTTAGGTAGCTCTGTTTTTGTCATTTTACATAGTAACTAACAATAGTCAGTTAACGAAGATCATGATAGCTTGTCTTAATTTCATTTTCAAGAATTGATTGTACTGTAAATATTTAGTTTCATTAGGAACATAGGAACAAAGAAAATCCTTAAAACCATCCACAATAATAATCTTAATAAACTCAAAAAGACTTCTAGCATAAATAGTTCACTTGCACTTCACAAGTTTACCAACTCCGGTCAATAATTTATGTAAGAAATTTAAAAACATTGAATTGACTAAACATTTCGGTGCCATTGCCGGTTAAGTGTAAATAGAAGTCTTGATTTCTTTAAAAAAAAATGATATGCATATGGAAAGAGACTCTAGGCATAGATTTGTAGGTAGATGAAAGATCTTAATTCCAACAACATCACTCACTCTACCATGACCTCGTAGTGCCACACCACCCACAAAAACTTGAATTCCATCCATAGAAGGCCAACATAGGCTTCCAAAGGTATTAATATCTAAAATCCAACCAAAATATTCACCAACTTCATCAACAAAAGTTGTAATCGATGAAGATCACACATCCCCAACAATAGGAATAATTTTCCTATATTTAACTAGAGAGCAACTTCTAGCTCAAGAGTTTGAAGTTCCTATTGAATAACAAGAAGAATAAACCTAATTCAAACCATTCATAGAAGAACTAGAGAAACTAGAGGAGATTGAAAACCCAATCTTAGATCCAGAATCAAAACCCTATATTAGTTCTGAAGAATCTATAATGGCTAGAGAAGGGGAAGGAGAGGTACCTAATTTAAATGGTGAACATCCTAGAATTGGAGGAAAATGACATGGAAGACAAGGAAGAGGAGGTGGAAGATATGGAGGAAGACGAAGAGGAGAGAATATAAATCTAGAACCTTTTGGATTTCCAATCCTCGATGAAGATACAACTGTAACAATGAAAAATATCTCAGCCTCTATCCTTCCAATATTTCATGGATTAAGGAGCGAATACCCTGAGATATTTCTCTTTGAATTTCAAGTCTTATGTAGATCATATGATTATCTACATGATGCTCAAAAGTTTAAATTATTCCCTACAACCCTTAATGATGCAGCATTAAAATGGTTTATGGGTTTAGAAATAAACTCCATAAGAACATGGGAACAAATGAAAACTGCATTCTTAGAGAAATATAAGGATTATTGTATGCCCCATAACAGTAAAAATGAAGTCTTTAAAATTATACAAAAAGAAGATGAAAATCTTGAAGATTTCGTTGAAAGATTCGCTTACAATGTAAAAAGGGAAAAAATGAATAATCTAGATGAGGAAACTTTGAAATATCTCTTATTAAAATCAATTAGAGATGAATTGATTGATCTTCTCAATCTAATGGGTAAGGGATACATTTCTCAGTTATCACTAGGAGAAATTTGTGAGTTGTGCATACACATTTCAAGAGGAAAAGAAAGAACTGGGAAAAATCCAAGAGATCCTCTTCTATCGAGGATTAATAAATTTGCAACTGGGATAGTAAGTAGAGCAGAATTAGGAATTTTTCTTGATAACTTTAAAACAAATATTTTAGGTAGTCTTAGTGAACAAATTGACACCCTTAAAATACAAAACAAGCAAAAAGTTGAAAATGTTGCATTGTCCATTTTCTATCCTAAGTGTAGAAACAAACATGCCTTGAGAGAATATCCTCTTGATTTAAAAAGTATAGAAACTTGTGTTATTTGTGAGGAAAATCATGATACAAAAGAATGTCCCTAAATACCAAGTCTTAAAGTTGTTTATCAAGAAGAATGAGTACCAAATCAAGTAGACCTTCTTTGTTTTATTGCTAAAAGACCTTGGAAAAATCCACAACCAAATACAACTCAAGGTTTTAATCCTCAACCATTTGCACAATCTTCACAAAGAAATTGGAATGCCCCATTGCCTCGTAAATCTTGGCCACAAGGATGGAAAAATATTTATGGAAAATTCCCTCAATATCCTCAATATCCAAAATTTCAACAATCATATCCTACTTTTCCCCCACAATATTATCCTCAAACTGTTCAACAAACTCTACCTCACAATGTGAATCCACAACTTTCATTACCATTTCCTCAAATACCAAATCAATTGCCTTCCCAACCGCTTCCAAATCCAACTAACAATAAAAATTCACAACCATTTTACAGTATGGAAGGACAAAATTTTCAAACCTACATGATAACTCCACTATATCTAAATAATGTTCAACTTAGATCTGGTAGAATATTAGAAAAGAAGTCCCCCTCAATTGTTATTCAGGAAAGTGAAAAAGAAAAGATCCTTGAAGAAGAAAATTTTCTTAATAATAAAAAAGAAGAAACTAAAAAACAAGTTATTCCAACACATCCAAATAACTCAATCCTTATTTGGAACATCCTTCAATATTTGTTTCAAAACCACCCGTCCCTAAAAGATTGAAAATTGATGAAGGAATAGAGAAACAAATTTTATTTCCTACTTATGACATGTTAGATCAACTGAAGAATGTTTTCATTAAGATTCCTTTTCTTGAAGCTATGAAGGAAATACCAATTTTTGCAAAGACAATTAGGGACTTGAGCATAAAAAAGCCTGGAAGAAAGAGTGAGGAAATAAAAAGAATCCAACTTGTTGGAAAAATTGCAGATATCATGATGAGTAAAAGAACAATTCAAAAATATATTGATCCAGGAAGTTCCATTGTGAAAACACACATCAATGATATAGAGATCCCAAATACATTGATTTATCGAGGAGAAACCATAAATATCATGAGAAAACAAACTATGAATCAATTAAAACTTTCTAATCTTCAATATACACCTACACTATTACAATTGGCAGATAGATATGTAATCAAACCTGATGGTGTATTAGAAGACATATATGTATCCTTAGATTCTTGGGAATATCCTATTGATTTTATGATTTTAACACCCAAGAATAATTTAGGAGGGCATCCATTAATTCTAGGAATACGATGGCTAAATACAATTGATGGTTTCATAAGTTGTAGATCTGGTGATATGTTCATTTTTGATGGAAGTACAACAATGATATTCACATTATATCCATCAACAAAAACACTGGTAGAGGTTGAAAATGAAGAATGAATAGATGATGACTTCTATATAAGACCAATATTTTCTACTTCACAATTAGATGAAGAAGATCAAATTTTAAATTTAATGAAAAATAATGAATCTTCATTATATTGTGAATCTATTCAGAGTTTTCAAGAACAACACAATATTGAATATTTATCATCTCATCAACTATCCTTGCACTTTATGGAAAAATTTGGCAATTCTACGAAATATTTCCAAGAAAAACTTTGAATATCAATAATAATGTGGAATAATTTCAAAAGAAAGAATTAATCGAGATGTTACAAAAAAATTCATCTGCTTATGCATTGGAATACACCGACATGAAAGGAATTGATCCTAATACTTGTAAACATCATATCTACATTGAAGAAAATGCCAAACGATTCCGACAACCTCAAAGAAGAATGAATCCAAATTTAAGGGAGATTGTTAAGGAAGAACTACAAAAACTGTTGAATGTCAATTTCATCTATCCATTATTAGACAGTCAATGGGTTTCACCCTTAGTAATTGTCCCTAAAAAGAATGGAAAATGGAGAGTGTGTATTGACTATAGAGAATTGAATAAAGCCACTTTAAAAGACCACTTTCCACTTCCTTTCATAGATCAAGTTTTAGGTACATTGGAATGAAAGAAATATTTTTCATTTTTAGATGGTTTTAGTGGGTATAACCAAATCCAAGTAGCCCCAGAATTCCAAGATAAAACCACCTTTACCTGCCCATGCGGAAATTATTCTTACCGAGTACTTCCCTTCAGATTATGTAATGCTCCTACAACATTCCAAAGAGCAGTATTATGCATTTTCTATTATCTAATTCATGATTGTGTGGAAGTGTACATGGACGATTTTATAGTTTATGGAAATTCTTTAAAGGAAGCTCTTGAAAATTTAGAAAAAGTTCTCACTAGATGTAAAAAGGAAAATCTCTCATTAAGCCATGAAAAATGTTTTATGATGTTTACTGAGGGCATTTTTCTAGGACACCATATATCAGGAAATGGAATTAGAGTAGATACATCTAAAGTAGAATTTATTTATAAATTATCAATTCCAACCCATCAACGAGATGTTAGAATTTTTTTTGGTTTCACTCATTATTACAGAAGATTTACAGAAAACTTTACAAAAATTGCATCTCCACTTTTCAAGCTACTCACGAAAGACTGTGAATTCAATTGGGATTCTAATTGCAAAAAGGACTTTGAGTCATTAAAAGAGAAAACCTCTGAAGCACCCATTCTTAGAGGACCAGATTGGAAATTACCTTTTCATATCTCAACTGATGCTTCAGATACAGCTTTAGGAGCTATACTAGGACAAAAATACTTAACTCCATACTCCATTTATTACACTAGTAAAAATTTGACTCTTGCAGAGTTAAATTATACAGTCATAGAAAAGGAGTTTTTAGCTATTGTTCATGCCATCAATAAATTCAGACATGATATTACTGGCTATGAAACTTTTGTACATACTAAGTATTTTGCAATTAGATACTTAATGAATAAATAAATCACTAATGGCAAAATCACTAGAAGGTAATATTACTATTCTGGATAGACCTGGAAAACAACACACAGTTGCTGACTTTTTATCAAGGATTCAAAATGATAACAATGATATACCTGTAGAAGATAATTTTCCTAATGAATATCTTTATCCAGTATCTACTAAATATCCATGGTTTGTAGATATTTCTAACTATTTGGCTACAGGAAAATTACCATCATACTTGTCTCCTTGAGAGAAAAAGAAGGTAATTCAAATTAGTGCATCTTATTCATGGATAAACGAAGAATTTTATAAAACAAGTCCATATCTGATCATCCGAAGGTGTGTAAGAGAAGATGAAGTACCAGAGATATTGAAAGCTTGTCATAATGAGCCATGTGGAGGACACTTCGCTGACAAAAGAACTTCTTACAAAGTCCTTCTGTTAGGGTCCTATTGGCCTTCCCTTTTTAAGGATGCCAGAGAGTATGTTAAGAGATGTGATAGTTGTGAAAGGATGGGGAAACCTATTCCTTCTGATGAGATGCCTCTACAACCTCAGGTACTTGTTGAGCCTTTTGAAAAATGGGCTATGGATATTGTTGGTCCAATCAATCCACCTTCAAAACAAAAAAGGTACATTCTTGTTTGCACTGATTATGTTACAAAATGGGTAGAATCTAAAGCACTTCTTTCTGCTACTGAAAATGTTGTAGTTTCATTTCTTTTTTAGGATATCTTTACTCATTTTAGTGTTCCAAGAGAAATTGTATTAGATCAAGGTACCCAATTTATATCCAATTTGGTACAGAAGATAATGGTGGAATGAAAAATCAAACATCGAAAGTCTACTCCATATCATCCTCAAGCAAATGGACAAGTGGATTCCACCAATAAAGCCATTGAAGCAATTCTCAGCAAAACTGCTCATAGAAGAGATTGGGCAGAAAAAATTCCAAAAGATTTATGGGCATACCATACCACATGGATAAAATACTACAGGACATACTCCTTATGAGCTTGTCTATGGAAAACAAGTCTTGTTTCCTATTGAGTTTCAAGCCAAAACTTTGAAGATCTAAGTCAAATTTGGCCTTGAACTGTCAAAAGCACAAAAGAAAAGAATGGAGAAACTAAATGAACTTGATGAGATAAGACAATATGCAATCCAAAGAACTAATATAGTTCAACAACATAGATCTAGATGGCATGACAAATATATGAAAGAGAGAAAATTCCAACTAGGAGACTGGGCATTACTGTTTGATTCAAAGTTCAAAGATTTCCAAGGGAAATTTCAAACTCATTGGCTTGGGCCTTATGAGATTTATGAGATTGAAACAATCTTTAACAATGGTGCAGCCGGAATTAGAACTATTGATGAAGAAAGGATCACATTTCTTGTGAATGGTCATCGACTAAGAATCTATCATAAGCCATTGACCAAGGAAGAATTTATAAAAAATTTGCAAGACAGTATTGATTTAAAGTTGGTGAAGAAGGATATTCCTTCTTCTCCAACTTGATCTCCAAAAATATTTTCCTTACTAAATTGTTATATGTATGTGTGTATATATATCTATATATATATATATAAACTTGAAAACCAACAATGGTTGGCACGTTATACAAAAAATCTAAGGTGAAAATAAATTTTTGACACATTAAATTTTCTTTACATCTTTTCTAAACCCATTTTCTTTATGTCCCACTCTTTTCCTTTTCAAAATAAAATAGCTACAAAATTATTGAGTTTCTGTAGCTTTGATAGTTTTTTGCAGCCAATTTGAGAGAGAATTCTAATGGAATAATTAAAGAGCGATTGACTCCCTTCAATGCAAGGCACTCGAAAACAATACAAAGACTAGAAACCAAAGGTTAGAAGAAATGATTCAAAGGTATGCAACTTTTTAATTTGATAATAGGGATCAAAACATTAATCGTATGAATTATATAGACATCATACTACTGAATTCAAATTCATCATTACTAAAAATTGATTGTATTGTGTCAAATTGGATCTAATCCTCCATTCACTCCTCATCATTATACCTACACTCCAACCCACATCCCAATTTTTATTTCTCTAATTGCCCAAATCATGTGTTTAGTCAATTTACTGTCCTAAATTTCTTGCATAAATTATCAACCGAGGTTTGTAAACTGATGAAGTGTGGTGCACTATATGTGCTTAGTCAACCTTTCTCTTACTTCGTTGTTTTGTAGTTATGTTTGTTTTGGGGGCTTCTGTTCTTTGATTTCTAAGAATGTACAACTTGAAGCTATGAGAAAATTTAAGTCGATCTAATGAGTTTTAAAGGAAAGGAAATGTTCCTAAGTTAATCTAATTTCTTAAAAATGGACGAAGAACTGTTGGCTAGTTAGAACCTAATAAGAAGACAAATCATCTATCTTATCTTATCATTAGTCCTAATCCATGGATCTAATTATTAAAACCAAGAGTGATATTGATGCTGAAGGTAACTCAGTAATTGAATTCATTAAACATTCAACCATTCAATTTTGGAATATGATTAAATCAATCTCCTTGAAATGATTTTTTGGAATATCAGTGATGCAACTAAGTAAGGATCTAAAAGCAAAAAGGTAAAAGCATGTAAAACTAACAATGTACTGAGTAAATTCAATCGCTGCATGAATTAGACATTTAACCATTTAGTTTAGGATCATCAACATCTTGAAATGGCTTTTGAAAACATCCATTAACATAGTTAATTGATAGTTCTGTTCTAAGAGAATGAATGACAAAATAGTAAGAAAACTAAGCAACTGTGTATTATTATTACTTTAACCTTCATTCAATTTGAAAACAAAGTCATTTTTCTCCATAAAATATATTAGAAGAACAAGGCTGCATAGTTGTGATTTTATACTTACACTATTGGTTAAAAACTGAAATGAAATATCACTCTAAATTAGAAAATAGATTTGCTGAAAACAGAGTAATAGAAATTAAACTGAAAACAAAAAATGAAAAACCTCCTTTAGTGCAAAGGCCCTCTACAACTGATGTGGCTGGAATGATAGCTAGTTAAGGATGCACTTTAAACTATGATTGACAACACGAAGTTTGTATTATGAGAAAAACAAAGTCTGAATACAGAGTATCAGCAAAAAGCTTGAACTTAACATAATTCCTTCTAACTTCTAACTACCTCTCGGTTCCATGCAACTGATATTTATAGGAAAATAACAAAACTATTTTATGAGATAAACTTGCTACAGGTGGCTAATTCGATTTAAATCTAACATGACTATTTATGAGAAATACTTGCTACCGGTGGCTTAATTCGAATTGTAATAGGATTGTTTAAACTTCTAATCAGCTACAAGTGGCCAATTCGAATTAAATCTTCAACAGAATTGTTAGACTCTTGTTTAGCTATGAAAGAGAAAATCAAGAGTCCTACTGCTTCTAAGTAACAGATTTTGACTCCATCTTTGACCATGACCTTAGGCTTGCTTTTCCGTTGATCTAGACCGAGTGAATAGGATAGAATCCATGTGGAGATGATTCTAGAAATGCCCATGTGGCCCAATTCTTCATTTGACACCTGGAACCTGCCAAACCATGAGAGTAGCTACGGAATCCACAGTTAGCTATAGAATAGGCTGCATTCTGTAGCTAATTTGCAAAAATCTATTCAAATAGCAAGAACATGAAAATATAATATGGTGATCATTTTAATGCTTTCCCTAAGACAAAACCTAGCATTTATCATTGATTGGGTCTGTAGTCTTATGAGAAAGTGAGAGAAAAAGGTGAGAAAAAAATGTCAAGGAGAGGGTAATTTTGAGGTTCAACATACCCCCACTGCAAAATCATTTCAAGTCCTCATGTAATTTTCCAAAAATGTGAGTTCTTACTCCCTAATGCATTTTCTCAGACACCTCTGCTAGTACATCCAATTTCCTTCTTTTGCTCTTCTTTGAAGTGACTGTCATTCTAGGCTTTCTCATAAGAAGTTTGTACTTAAGATTAATGACTGCTCTGTTCAAGATCTTATTCTTTCTTTTCAATTTCCTATTTTTCTTATAGCACATACCTAGATGCAAAATGGTATTATCGCGAATCTCCTTGTCCAATTTATTTTGTTCCTTCAAGGTTTCATTCTCCTATTTGATATGTCTGTTCAATATCTCTAATTCATAAGTTTCCTGTTTGAGAGTATCAATTAGAGGTTCTTGTGGATTGGCAAAAGGTTTTGGGTTCATTGAGGCACTTCTCTTCTCCATTGATTCTATATAATCATATATTTGTTGTTGCACTAGGTCTATGCCTGGAGATCTTCTGCTTGGGCTACCTTCAAAATGATGAACAGGAGAATTTTGAGGACTGTGTGCAGAAAAGATGTTAACAAGAGATGTTTCTGGGGTTTCCTCGTCTAAATTTATAAACTCTGTCCCTTTTGATGATGTTTTCTTTACCAAACCTCAGAGTCTATAACTTCTTCTAAGTTGTGGAGGACTTACATTCTCCTCATTCGTGACCTTTTTCTCCTTTCTTATCTTCCCTCTTGCCTTGATTTGCTTCCTAATTTCTGTCAGTTCTTCAGAGATTAACTTTTCATCATCTTTCTGTAATGAAGACTCGGGTATGTTTTCAATAGTTATACCAGTCTTCTTTCTTCTGCTTCTTCTAACATTATCTTCTTTAGGTGACTCTGGTGCTTCTTGGAAATGGTTTCTAATAAGGAAATCCTCCCAGGTATCTCCTATACTTTTTAAATGAAACTCAATCAATACCTTTATCAACCCATGATGATACATGGTTGTATCTATGAACTCTATTTTCTTTTGCACATTTGAGGCCATCCTTCTTAAACTATTTAGTAGGAATAAAGGAAGATTGATTTCCCCATTTTCTAAGAAATTCATCAGTAAACGGATATGGTAGACATACATGCAACCAAATCTCCCCTCACAGGTGATAAATTTTTGTAATATCAAGAGCATGTTCCTCCACTTACTTTTAAGAGCTAATATGGGAATTCCTTTTCTAAAAACAGAGACATCCATACCTAGGTTTTTGAGTATTACTTTCCATGATTCATTGTGGGACTCCTTGTTCTTGAACCATCTTTCATCATGCCTTGGAAGTTCTATAACCTCGGTTATGAATGACTCAGTTACTGAAAACTTAATATCTCCAATTTCTACCTCTATGCCATCAAAAGATCGAGCAAAGGATTTCGTAATCTCTGTTACACTAAAATTTGTCACCATGACTATTTGCAGTTAGTATGGCTCCATCAACTGTCATACTATCCTCCTTGGCAAGTCTCATACCTCTGCTCTTCATGTCAAACTCCAAAAAAGAGAGAAAGTCTTTAAAAATCTATATATCTCTAGGTACGCAGTTTCTCTTAGCCTTACCTGCGTGTACGTACCTCAAGTTCACAATACCTGCGTACTTGTACGCTCTGTCTGTAAAGGGGTGGGTGCATACTCCTGTAAAGGTCAAAAGGCGCAAGTTTCACTTCAAAAAAGTTACTTGTGGTCATTTCTAGAGCATTCTAGAAGCTTGTTTGACGTGTATTGAGCGCCTCCAGATGGTTCATGTATCCCTATGAAAGAGGAACTTATCCCATCAAGAGGGGAGCTATCCCATTCAAAGAGGGGCTTATCCCATTGATGGTGGACCTGATTAACTTCCTCTAGAGCACTATAAATATAGGCATTGGGCCAAAGGGAGGGGGGGTTGAAAGCTGAACATTCCTAAGGGTAGATGCTGCTGGAATTAGGACTCCCTTATAGAGCTTGAGAGGAGAGATTCCCATCCTTTCTTAGCCTTATTTGGAAGTGGGTGAGCTGATCAAAGTAAAGGAAAACTCTTGCTGGACCCTAGGAGGGACCTGCACAACACCAAGGCTCAGGTTGTAATGGTTTCTTTTGTTTCCACTTAATACAAATAAACTCATTTTTCTCAACAGATTGTTATTCATGATTTGTTTCATATACTCCTTGGTCTGTATGATAAATATGTTTTATTTTATAAGTTATTCAGGTGCTATTTAATCTTTTGGCTTGTTAGTGAATGCAGGTTTCGAAGAGAAGGAGGAGCTCATCCGGATCAGCGAGGCTGGACTACTACAAAGCGTTGGACTAAAGGTATGTTATAAACACCTGATTACTTGTATTCTAAATGCATATTTAGAGAAAGGTAGTGTTTACTTGTCTTGTTTGTCACTAGAAAGCCTTAGCTTCTAGGGAGGTCGGTTTTGTCCGCAAAATTGACTCTTTCCGCATGACAAAGCGCTCTAGCGGTTATGATTAGGGGGCATCAAGCACAGTTTTCTCTCTGTTTCAAGCTTGTGAAAAAATGAAACTAATTTGAAGCATAGTTTTTCTCTGTTTCCAGATTTTGTAAAAAATGAAACCTATCTCGAGTCAATTTCAGTTATTTTCAAGACTCGTTAAACTCATGAAAATCCCGAGATTATTTTGCTATTTTTCATTCTCGTAAAGCAAATGAAAATGCCGAGTTCTTTTCGTCTTTTCCTGCTCGTAAATTAAATTGAAAGTCGGCCATATGAGTACATTTTTATCATTTTTTTTCGAACTCATTAAAACTTACAAAAAAGTGAAAACCATGAGTACATTTTTATCAATTTTTTGAACTCGTTAAAACTTACGAAAAAGTGACACCTCAGAGTCATCTTTTAAGCCCTTTTCTGACTCCTAAAACATGAAAAGATTGCAGAGCGTTTCTTTTACACTCGTTAAAACGGAATTAAAAGACGGTCCCCTTATAGCCCTTTTCTGACCGTAAAAACAGGAAAAGATTGCCGGATTTTTGTCGTTTCAAATTCGATACTGGAAATAAAACGACGTGTCCTTGATCACTTTTTACTTTTCAGGTGAAAGACACTAATCATGAAAGTACTCCTTGGTCGTAAAGATCAAGCGGTTCTCTCAAGTATTATTTTATACTTTTTCGGGCTTGGGAGACACAAATTTACGAAAAAGTTCAACCCTGGAGTCTTCTTAAGTTTTTTCAGACTCTCTAAAATTGAAAAACGCCGAGTTTCTCCTATACTGGACTCGTTAAAATTTCACAGTAAAGGACCTGTTCGATTACAAACAGGAATGGACCACTCCTTCTTAGGGTTCGAATCAAAACTAAGTTGGACTCATCCGAAGGATGAGCTTATAATCAAGCATATGTTATCCTCCTCAAGCTTGTAAAAAATAAAGAGGTACTTGCCAGAAATGGTGGGGGAAAAGAGAGAAAAATGAGCCTATTTGTTATCCTTTGTCTCAGAAGAAGCCTTATCACCACTCTTGAACACGACATTTTTCATTCACCTGGGTATGGAAATCCTTTTCCTAACAGTTGATCAAACCACATTGAAAATATTCAACCGATTCCGGGTATTAACTTTGGGTCAATCGCCACCAAGCCATCTGTCGCGTCGTTATGTGTTCGAGAGGTCACTGCAAATAAACCATTCATCTGCAAAATACCCATCATCCATCTCGACCATCCCTGAGTCAGTCCTTACAGCTACATTTCTTCAACTTGATCTATGATTTCGTGTTGTGGGCTTGCCTGCAACGGGTCGCTTTCTATCGACATCAGCACATTATCTAGAGAGATGACCTAGAAATCGTCAATACCTTGAAATCTGCATGCATCAATGGCAGGTTTCTCGCCTTTGACGACGGTTTACATCATTGACTTTCGATCGAAGGATTCCGTGAAATGTTCGACATCAACTCATTCATTCACATCTCATGGATTGTACTGGGTACTTTGAGAACCATTGACATCACTGGTGGTCTCTCTCACACTTGTTAATAGTTTACATCATCGACTGGTAATCAAGTGGTTTCTACCATGTTCGACATCAACTCATTTATTCGCATGGATAGAATCGTACCATTTCGGGAAATAGAAATGAAGACCCTGGATCTAGTTTCCACCATCCAAGCTGCGAGGAGTTTTGTATTCATTATATAGTAGACTCATCATAAACATATGGCTGCGTCCATACTGTGTCTACAAGAGTCTATGATTATGATGTACTGCGAAATCATTCCTGTATCAGAGCAGTAGTTAGTTTGTTAGTTAAAGTTTTCAATCTGAGTATGGGAATGCCTACCTCAGCGATGATATGATCTTATATATGTATTTTGTGTTGAATACTTGCAGGTTCCAACCGGGCTCTCCACAAGATAATCCTTGAAATGATAAAGTACTTCACCCTTCCTAAATGATATGAAACCCTAATCTACTACAAGCTTCGCACTTTAGGGGGCAATCTGTTATACTAAAATTTGTCACCATGACTATTTGCAGTTAGTATGGCTCCATCAACTGTCATACTATCCTCCTTGGCAAGTCTCATACCTCTGCTCTTCATGTCAAACTCCAAAAAAGAGAGAAAGTCTTTAAAAATCTATATATCTCTGGGTACGCAGTTTCTCCTAGCCTTACCTGCGTGTACGCACCTCAAGTTCACAATACCTGCGTACTTGTACGCTCTGTCTATAAAGGGGTGGGTGCATACTCCTGTAAAGGTCAAAAGGCGCAATTTTCACTTCAAAAAAGTTACTTGTGGTCATTTCTAGAGCATTCTAGAAGCTTGTTTGACGTGTATTGAGCGCCTCCAGATGGTTCATGTATCCCTATGAAAGAGGAACTTATCCCATCAAGAGGGGAGCTATCCCATTCAAAGAGGGGCTTATCCCATTGATGGTGGACCTAATTAACTTCCTCTAGAGCACTATAAATACAGGCATTGGGCCAAAGGGAGGGGGGGTTGAAAGCTGAACATTCCTAAGGGTAGATGCTGCTGGAATTAGGACTCCCTTATAGAGCTTGAGAGGAGAGATTCCCATCCTTTCTTAGCCTTATTTGGAAGTGGGTGAGCTGATCAAAGTAAAGGAAAACTCTTGCTGGACCCTAGGAGGGACCTGCACAACACCAAGGCTCAGGTTGTAATGGTTTCTTTTGTTTCCACTTAATACAAATAAACTCATTTTTCTCAACAGATTGTTATTCATGATTTGTTTCATATACTCCTTGGTCTGTATGATAAATATGTTTTATTTTATAAGTTATTTAGGTGCTATTTAATCTTTTGGCTTGTTAGTGAATGCAGGTTTCGAAGAGAAGGAGGAGCTCATCCGGATCGGCGAGGCTGGACTACTACAAAGCGTTGGACTAAAGGTATGTTATAAACACCTGATTACTTGTATTCTAAATGCATATTTAGAGAAAGGTAGTGTTTACTTGTCTTGTTTGTCACTAGAAAGCCTTAGCTTCTAGGGAGGTCGGTTTTGTCCGCAAAATTGACTCTTTCCGCATGACAATCTCCTTATGAAAACCATCAAATTTCTCGATGTATTTAAGCCATCCATCTTTCTGCAACATTTCTTTGAGCTGTGGGTATCCTTCCATGTACTTTGCTCCTACTGCTTCTGATTTGACAATTAGCCCCATGCCTTCTACTATGCAAAGTTCTCAACCTTCAGAATTACCCTTTCTGGTTTTATGAAATGGATTGACCGCGAATATGGTGAAAGTAACTATGGGTTTGTATGAAATAATTAGACAGTAGGGGTTTTGGAGAAACTAGACAAGTATGTCACGTCATATTCATGACCATTAATAGCAATGAGGGAGTTAATTGTGGACCGTTATGTGACATAATATGGAGGATGTGGCAGATATGTAGTATGATGGAGATTGCAATCAAATCAAATGGTGGATTTTCAAGGAAACATATGAATATCTATATTATATATGATTTATGTTTTACCCTTGCTATTTAAAATAATTTTTTTCACTTTACCTTTTAGAACTTAACCTTTTCATTTGTTGTTTTCTTTGATGTTGATCTGTAGGTACCATTTTAGAATATTGGTCTTCAAAACAAGATTCTTCAATTACCTGCAATCATCATTTGTTTTTGAATTTGTATAATTATGTCAGAGCTCTTAAATGAGATATGGTTGCAGAATCAAATTAGCTACAGAATCAAATTAGCTACAGAATGGAATCAGCTATGGAACATGATAAAAATGAAGTATGGCTATGGAACATGAATGTGAAATGAAATGGAAATGGAATATGACAGTGAAAGGGAATGAAAGTGAAGTGAGAAACTGTAAAATAAAATGAAAATGGGGTGAGATGGAAGGAAATGAAATGAAATTGTAGATTAGGAACTGCAAATGAATGTAGTTTTATGTTGCTATTTATTACAGAAAGAAAATGGAAAATATAAGATGTCAGAAATCTCTAATTTTCACCTTGTATTTCTTGTATAAGTATGCCAATTAATAATTGGTTTTCATACTTATACATTTTATTATTATTTTTTTATGTTTTTTTTTTGTATATATATATATACAAGAAAAATAAAAGCTAAGTTGGTGGAGAAGAAAAATTCTTCTTCACCAACTTCATTTCAGTGTTATCTTGGAAAATATTGACAAAATCCTCTCTTGAAATTGGCTTATGATATGTCTTCAACCGATGACCATTCACAAGAAGGGGTACCTTTCTTTCATCTATTGTCCTTATTCTCACTGCTCCATTATTAAAGACTTCTTCAATCTCATATGGCCCAAGCCAATGAGTCTGAAGCTTCCCTTGAAAATCTTTGAATTTTGAATCGAACAAAAGTGCCCAATCCCCTGCTTGAAATTTCTTCTCCTTGATATACTTATCATGCCATTTAGCCCTTGCTGCTAGACTAAACTGGTTCTTTGAACTGCATCTTTCCTGATTTCATCAAGCTCATTAAGTTGCTCCAATCTATGTTCATGTGTTTCTGATAAATCCAATCCCAATTGGACTGCCATCTTGAAGGTTTTGATTTGAAACTCTATAGGGAATAGGACTTGCTTCCCATAAACAAGCTCATAGGGAGTATGTCTTGTTGTGTTCCTCCATGTAGTTATGTAGGCCCATAAGGATTCAGGAATCCTTTCTGCCCAATCTCTTCGGTGTAGATGTACAATCTTAGTGAGAATTCCTTCAATCACCTTATTGGTAGATTCAACTTGACCATTTGCTTGTGGATGGTAAGGAGTAGACTTTCTATGTTTGATATTGTATTCTTCCACAACCCTCTCCACCATTTTAGATATAAATTGAGATCCTTGATCTGTCACAATTTCTCTTGGAACACCAAAACGAGTGAAGATGTCTTCAAAAAGAAAATTAACTACAGATTTTTCATTAGCAAAAGGTAATGATTTAGCCTCTACCCATTTGGTGACATAATCGGTGCATACCAAAATATACTTCTTTTGTTTAGATGGAGGATTAATTGGTCCAACAAAATCCAAAGCCCATTTTTCAAAAGGTTCAATGAGTACCTGAGTTTGTAGTGGCATTTCATTTGAAGGAGCAGGTTTTCCTACCCTTTGGTAGCTTTCACAACTTTTGACATATTCTATGGCATATCTGAAGATGGAGGGCCAATAATATCCTAAATGAAGGATTTTATAGGTTGTCCTCTTGTCAGCAAATTTTCCACCACAAGGTTCATCATGACATGCCCTAAGAATTTCAGGCATTTGATCTTCTCGAACACATCTTCTGATCATGATATCTGGAACTGTTTTATACAATTCATTAGTAATCCATGAGTAAATTTCACTTGTTTGAATGATTTTTCAATTCTCCTTGGGAAACAAATGTGAAGTTAATTTTCCTGTGACTAAGTAATTGGCAATATCTGCAAACCAAGGGGCTTGAGTAGTTATTGCAAAAAGATATTCATCTAGAAATTTATCTTCAATTGGAGTGTCATCTTTGATATTTTGAATTCTAAACAAGAAATCAGAAACTGTGTTTTGTTCTCCAGGTCTATCTAGAACAGTGATGTTGAATTCTTGCAGGAGTAATAACCATGTTGTAACTTTGCCATTAGTAATAGGTTTATTCATTAAGTACCTAATTGTAGAGTGATCTGTATGAACAAAGGTTTCATAGCCTGTTATGTAATGTCTAAACTTGTTGATAGCATGAACAACAGCTAAGAATTCATTTTCAGTTACAGTGTTATTTAACTCAGTGGGAGTCAAATTCTTGCTTGTGTAATAGATGGCATAGGGGATCAAATCTTTTTTTCCTAATACAGCTCCCAGAGCTATATCTGAAGCATCTGATGAAATGTGAAAAGGTACTTTCCAATTTGGACCTCTTAAGATGGGTGCTTCAGAAATTTTTGCTTTTAAAGTCTCAAATGCCAACTCGCAATCAGTATTCCAATTGAATTCACAATATTTGGTGAGTAATTTGAAGAGAGGGGATGCTAGTTTAGTGAAAATTTCTATAAACCTTCTATAGTATCCTGTGAATCCTAGAAAAATTCTAACATCCTTTTGACAACTTGGAATTAATAATTTAGAGATGACTTCAACTTTAGATTTATCAACCTTAATTCCATATCCTGAAATGTGATGTCCTAAAACAATCCCTTCTGTAAACATCATAAAACATTTTTCATGGCTTAGTGAAAGGTTTGCTTCCTTACATCTTTTAATAATATTTTCCAAATTTTTTAAAGCTTCTTCAAATGTATTCCCACAAACTGTAAAGTCATCCATATACACCTCTACACAATCATGTATTAGATCAGAAAAATTCATAGTACTGCTCTTTGGAATGATGCAGGGGCATTGCACAATCCAAAAGGGAGTACTTGGTAGGCATAAGTTCCCCATGGATAGATGAATGTGGTTTTATTTTGATCTTTAGGTGCTACCTGAATCTGATTGTAACCACTAAAACCATCCAAAAATGAGAAGTACTTCTTACTTGCTAATGTATCTAACACTTGATCTATAAAGGGAAAAGGAAAATGATCTTTTAGGGTAGCTTTATTCAATTCTCGATAATCAATACATACCCTCCATTTACCATTATTTTTAGGCACAATCACTAGAGGAGAAATCCATTGGCTATCTAAAATTGGGTAAATGAAGTTTACATTCAACGATTTTTGCAACTCCTCTTCCACAATTTCCCTAAGATTTGGATTCATCCTTCTTTGAGGTTGTCTGATAGGTTACATATTTCCTCAATGTAGATGTGATGTATATAAATCTTAGGACTAATTCCTTTCATGTCAGTGTATTCCCATGCATATGCAAAAGAATGTTGTTGTAATGTTTTGATTAGCTTTTCCTGTTGTAATTTTTCCAAGTTATTGTTTATGTTCAATGTTTTTCCTGGAAAGATTTCAACTGTAGAGCTACCAAATTCTTCCATAGAATAAAGAGACATCTACCTAGATGAAAAATATTCAATATTAGATTTTTCTTGAAATTGATCATGTTCATATTTTGGATATGATTCAAAATTTTATGATTTAAGATTTGACTATCGTCACTAATGGTTGAAATAGTAAAGAGAGGTTGAATATCATTTTCATCATCAATCCATTCTTTGTCATCTATCTCTGTGATTGTTCTTGCTAGAGGATATAGAGTGAATTTCTTAGTTGAGTTACCATCAGAGATATACATATCACCAGATCTACAGCTAATGAAAGCATCAGCTGTAACCAGCCAAGGTCTTCCTAATATAAGTGGATGTCCTTCTAGATTATTCTTTGGGGTTAAGATCATAAAATCAATAGGGTAGTCCCAAGAGTCTAAGGACACTGAAATATCTTCTAACACACCATTTGGTCTAATTACAGATCTATCTACCAATTTCTGTAATGTAGGTGTATAAAGAAGATTAGGAAGTTTGAGTTGTTCCATGGTTTGTTTGCTCATGATGTTTATTGCTGCTCCTAAATCAATCAATGTATTTGGAATTTTAACTCCATTGATATGTGTTTTTACAATGGGATTTCCTAGATCTACATATTTTTGTATGACAATTTTTCCCATCATTATGTCTGCTATTTTCCCTACCAGTAGAATTCTTTTTACTTGTTTTGTTTTTCTTCTTGGTTTCTTCGTGCTCAATTCCTTTATTATTTTTGCTAGAATTGGAATCTCCTTAATGGCTTGTAACAAAGGGATTTTGATACAGATATTTTTCAATTCATCTAGAAAATCATAATTAGGCAACATAATATGCTTTTCTACCCCTCTATCAACTTGTAATCTTTCAGGAGAAGGAGGTGTAGAAGTGGATACTAGTGGTTTCTCTATGATAGGAGTTGAGATTATTGGTTCTTTCCATTTTTCATTTTCATTATTCTAGTTTTGAAGAGATGTTCCTTTAAAACTTCTATTTGGCTGTAGAGAATCTTCCTCGGAATTATCTTGTTCTTGAATAACTACAAAAGGTTTTTTCTTTTCCAATATCCTACCAGATCTCAGTTGGACATCATTGAGATCTAAAGGAGTGATCATATAATTTGGAAATTGTTGTCCTTCCACCATATAGGTATTCTGGGGAGTTTTATTGTTGGGGTTTGGTAATGGTTGGGCAGGTAACTGATTTGGTCTCTGTGGGAATGGCAGTGAAAGTTAAGGGTTTTGGTTTTGAAGTTGGGCCTGTTGATTTTGTTGAGGAATTTGTTGGGGAGGATAGTTTGGATATGATGGAGGATATTGATAGTATTGAGAGAATCTTCCATAGGGATTTTGCATTCCTTTAGCCCAAGGTTGAGATTGAGATTGAGACTGAGGTTAAGGCCAAGGTTGCTGCCAAGAATTCCAATTTGGTGGGGGATGAATATACATTTGGTTGTTAAAACCCTAATTTTGTTGCCCCTGCCAAGGTCTTCTAGAGACAAAGCAAAGAGATTCGGTTGGATTTGAAATTATTTCCTCTTGAAAAACAGTTTTAAGACCAGGAGTTGAAGGACAAGTTTTGGTCTCATGGTTTTCTGAACAAATCACACAAGTCTCTATTATTTTTGCACCCAAAGGGCATTCTCTTAAAGCATGCTTTTTTTTATACATTTGAGATAGAAAATAGCTAAAGAATCAGTCTCGTCTTTCTACTTTTTTTGTAACTTAAGGGTGTCTATATGTTCACTAAGGCTCCCTAGAATATCTGTTTTAAATTCATCAAGCATGTTTCCAGTTTCTACCCTACTCAATGATCCTGTTGCATATTTATTCACTCTATCAAGAGAAGGATCTCTTGGAACTTTCCCAATTTTGGACTTTCCTCTTGAGAGATGAACACATAATTCTCCAATGTCACTAAATGGGAGTTGAGAGATATCTCCCTTCCCCATCATGTTAAGTATGTCTATCCACTCATCTCTAATGGATTTTAATAGAAGATCTTTTAAAGTATCTTGATCTAAGCTATCCATTTTTTCTCTTTTTAAGTTATAGTTGAATCTTTCAATTAAACCCTCCAAATTTTCATCCTCTCTTTGCATCATTTTAAACACTTCATCTTTTTTATTGATGGGCATGCAATAATCCAAATACCTGTCCAAAAACACTTTCTTCATGTCATTCCATGTTCTAATAGAATGAGTCACCAATCCCATGAACCATTTTAAAGCATCTCCTTTCAATGTTGAAGGAAACAATTTGAGTTTTTGAGATTCTTGTAAATAATCATAAGTTCTGCACAAGACTTCAAATTCAAATAAAAAGGTTTCAGGATCTTCACTTTTTAATCCATGAAAAATTGGGAGGAGAGAAGGTGAGATATTTTTCATTGTGGCATCTGTTTCTTCATCATCTATAGGGAATCCAAAAAAACTATCAACTTCCCTATTTCCTCTACCTCCTCCATTATTTCCTCTACCTTCTCCATTGTTTCCTCTACCTCCTCCTCCTCTAAATAGTGAAAATTATCCATCCTCTCCTTCTTCTTCTCTTCCTGCCATTATAGTTTCTTCAGAGTTAATATAAGATTCATCCTACAAGGTTAATTTCTCTTCCTCCAGTTCCTCTATCAATGGTATGTAGAAGAAAGGTTCTACTTCTCCCTCTCCACTAGGAATTCTTAATTCTTCAACTAAAATATGTTCCCCTGTAGAGGTGAAAAAGGCTACTCCTTCTGTTGGAGATCCAAGATTTTCTTCTTCTAGGACTGCCTCAGTAGATGAAGTAGGAGATCCTCTTGATTGGATTTCTGACCTTAGAACTTCAGGAAGTCTATGGCTAGGAATATGAGTTTGATATGGAGGTGTATCTCTTCTTAGTATTGGTGGAGTAAGTGGTGTTGTAGGAAATAAACTCCTGCCTCAAACTATGAATCTACCCTTAGAGTCTCTTTCTCTACGCATATCATTTTTTTTTAACGTAAGAGATGAAGTTACCTAATTACACTTCCTCGGCAATGACGCCAAAATTTTTAGTCAATTTAGTGTCCTAAATTGCTTGCATAAATTATCCACGACGTTTTTAAACTGATGAAGTGTGGTGCACTATATGTGCTTAGTCAACCTTTCTCTTACTTCGTTGTTTTGTATTTTATGTTTTTTTGGGGGTTTCTATCCTTTGATGTCTAAGAATGTACAACGTGAAACTATGAGAAAATTTAAGTGGATCTAATGAGTTTTAAAGGAAAGGAAATGTTCCTAAGTTAATCTAATTTCCTAAAAATGGACCAAGAATTGTTGGCTAGTTAGAACCTAATAAGAAAACATAGCATCTATCTTCTCTTATCATTAGTCCTAATCCATGGATCTAATTCTTAAAACCAAGAGTGATATTGATGCACAAGGTAACTCAGTAATTGCATTCATGAAAAATTCAACTATTCAATTTTGGAATATGATTAAATCAATCTCCATGAAATGATTTTTTGGAATATCAGTGATGCAACTAAGGATCTAAAAGAAAAAATCTAAAAGCATGTAAAACTAACAATGTACTAAGTAAATTCAATCACTGTCTGAATTAGAAATTTAACTATTTAGTTTAGGATCATCATCATCTTGAAATGGCTTTTGAAAACATCCATTAACACAGTTAATTAACAATTTTGTTCTAAGAGAATGAATGACAAAACAATAAGAAAACTAAGAAACTGTGTATTCTTATTACTTCAACCTTCATTCAGTTTGAAAACAAAGTCATTTTTCTCCATAAAATATCTTAGAATAACAAGGTTGCACAGTTGTGATTTTATCCTTACACTATTGGTTAAAAACTGAAATGAAATGTCATTCTAAATTAGAAAATAGATTTGTTGAAAACAGAGTAATAGAAATTAAACTGAAAACAACAAATGAAAAACCTCCTTCAATGCAGGGGCTGTATGCAACTGATGTGGCTGGAATTCTAGCTAGTTAAGGATGCACTTTAAATGATCATTAACAACACAAAGTTTGTATTATGAACACAACAAAGTCTAAATACAGAGTATCAGCAAAAATCCTAAACTTAAGGTAATTCCTTCTAACTTCTAACTACCTCTCCATTCCATGCGACTGATATTTATAGGAAAATAACAGAATTGTTTTATGAGATAAACTTGCTACAAGTGGCTAATTCGAATTAAATCTAACATGACTGTTTATGAGAAAATCTTGCTACATGTGGCTTAATTTGAATTGTAATAGGACTGTTTAAACTTCTGATTAGCTACAGGTGGCCAATTTGAATTAAATCTTCAATAGAACTGTCAGACTCTTGATTAGCTACGAAAAATCAAATCAAGGGTCGTACTACTTCTAGATAACGTATTTTGACTCCATCTTTGACCATGACCTTCGGCTTTCTTTTCCATCGATATCGACCGAGTGAAAGGATAGAATCCATGTGGAGATGATTCTAGAAATGCCCATGTGGCCCAGTTCTTCAATTGACACCTGGAACATGCCAAACCATGAGAGCAGCTAAGGAATACACGGTTAGCTTCATAATAGGTTGTGTTTTGTAGCTAATTTGCAAAAATCTATTCAAATAGAAAGAACATGAAAATATAATATGGTGATCATTTTAATGCTTTCCCTAAGACAAAACCTAGTATTTATCATTGATTGGGTCTGTAGTCTTATGAGAAAGTGAGGGAAACAGGTGAGAAAAAAAATGTCAAGGAGAGGGTAATTCTGAGGTTCAACATCATGCTCATTCATTCTCTCAACTGTTAGATTATGTCACACTTCTTCATATCCTTACCACTCACACTCTTATCATTCACACCCTCATCCTCATTACTCTAAAACCCTCTGATACCCTCATACCTTGTCAAACGAACAGACTTGATACAAAGCTTCTCAACCATGGGAGTTATAGTTAGAACAGAACCAACAGGAAGAATTTTTTTGGAAGGATATCCACAAACAAGGGAATTGTTGTAGAAAGCGCAGTGGCTGGAATTTGTAGAAAAATTTGACGGATTCCACAAGGAGGTAACCAAGTCTCTCGCCAGAGCCTTTGATGGAGTGGAAGTCAAGATAGGGGACATAGAATTCACAGTGACATAATCCTTTGTTGTTGAAGCTACTGGATTGCCTCAAATTGAAGAAAAATGGCTTAAAAACAGAGGCATTGAGAGTGAAGAATGGAATTTTTTTTCTGAAGAACCCTAGCATGGAAACCACCATTTTCAAGAAAGGCATCCCAAGCACAACATTAAAAAGTAAGTGGAGAAACTTTCTTCTGATGATTTAAAATTTTGTTACTTGCGAATGGAGGTTTGGATGCATGATTTTCTATCATATTCAACCGTTAATGAATTTTATTTAGGATAATGAAATAAATATTCCTTATTTCTTTCTCAATAGTCTAAGAAATATGTCAAGGAATGTCCAAAGGAAAATTCAGTTTATAGAAAACGCCATGTATCACCATGGACTCATTAAAATCCTTGTTGAATTCCATCATAAGAATGTGGGTGATAATTGGGAAAGTTTTGTTGAGGAACCATTTTAAATAAGATAACCAAGAAAACCAAGCAACATTAAGGCTAAGATAGGGAGAAAAAGAAAAATTGAAGAACCAACAGGACAAGGACAACAACAATCACAGGAGCAGTCAAAGGATGGCATTCCTCTTGCAGAAATTTTAGAGAATATGAATAAGAAGGATGTTAGAAGAAAGAAAGCCAACCAAAAGATAAAGAGCACACCCAAAATAGAGAAACCTAAGATAGAAAGAAAGAAGGAAAAAATTCAAAAGCCTCCTATTACAAGCTTAAGAAGAAGTACCAAACTCAATCCAACAACAAAATAACGACCTACAAAAAGTATGGAGCATATCGACCTAGGAGCAAAGGAAGATTCAAGGGTTTCTCCACCAAATTTCATCACACTTCCTCAGAGTCCAAGTCAAAAAACACCAAAAATTGATCCTGTACAACATAAAATCTATGATTATATAGATTCTTTGGAGAAATGAGATGCGGCAAAAACATCAACTTCAAATGAAGAAGAAGTCCAACTTAGTAAACCACAAGAACCTCTAGTAGTAAATGTTTTAAAACAAGAAATTTTTGAGTTGGAGACATTAAACAAGTACATTCAAAATGAGAATCAAACCCTAAAGGCACATAGTGAAATCCAAGTTGATAATCTCCTTTTACACCTAAGTCTGTGGTACAAGAAGAATAAGAAGCTGAAACAAAAAAAAAGAGCTCTACAAAGGCAAGTCATAAACCTGAAGTACACGATTCTCATGAAAAATCCGAGGAGAGCAGTGGGTGGATAGAAAGGGAAAAAAATGAAGTTGGATGTAATTGCAGAAGTTTCAAAAGAAATACAATAATTAAATAAAAGATGTCAGTTTTTTGTTTTGCATGACGACATGAAAAGGTCTAAACATGGGGGAATGTAGAGTCTCATGACTGTTTTGTTTTTGACACCATTTCCATCCATTTTTCCTCTTTTCATCAGTACTATCAAATCAAAGAAACGGTAAAATTATAGATTTTGACATGGTAAGGTACTCAGATGTCTTATTTTTCCTATTTATTAATGTGCCTTATTATTAAGTTAAATATTGCAATAGCTACAGAATTAATACGAATTTGCAGTTGTTTTATGATTCCGCAATTATCTCCATGGTTTGCCAGATTCCGATACGCCATCCAAGAAAAGAAGCACATGGGTAGATAGGGATTGATCTCCTCATGTATCTCCTCCTATTCACCTGAGCCAAATCATCAACGGAATCACTCAGTGGCGCAGTCAAGGAAGCAGGTCAATGCGTGGATGAACAAAGAAGCAAGAGTTCAAATAAATCACAACTCTCTGATTTTTCTTTTCGAATATCAAATCATCGAGAAGCGTTAAAATTTACATTATCATATTAACATTTAGATTAGGATTGATTTTATTTTTTGAAGGCATGAAAGTCTCAAAACTTTTGGTAATGAATGCTATATATATATATATATATATATATATATATATATATATATATATATATAGATATAGATATAGATATATATATATATATATAAACATAAAACAAGACATGCATACATATATGTAATTTGTAATTGACAGTTTGAAGTTCCATGACTATGTTCCTTTTTAATTGAAGAAATATTCATATGAATATCATGCACAGTTAGTTGTTGAGATAAGAGTTATAAACTTGTTGTTTTGTGGAGGGCCCTTGCAGACAGTCGACGTTCATTCATTTCATTATTTTTCTAGACTTTCATTATCGTAATTTCATTTATTTGTAATTATCTGTTTACAATCTTTCATTTGTTTTCTGTCGATTTCAAATCATTTAAATGCTTTCTAAAATAGGACTGTGTATATAAATATCTTTCTTTTCATAAGTAATTATGTTTATTTATATCACATCCTTTTTTATTTTGTTCTTATTATTTCAAGTAAGATTGTTAATTACATAGCATAGATCTTAATATAGAGTGTTTTATAAATTTTATCCTTGAATAGAAGTAATTCTTTTTAGAATAGAAGTAATTATCTTTCTAGAACATTAATTTAGGTAGCTATGTTTTTATCATTTTACATAGTAACTAACAATAGTCAGTTAAAGAAGATCATGATAGATTGTCTTACTTTCCTTTTCAAGAAATGATTGTATTGTAAATCTTTAGTTTTCATTAGGAACATAGGAACAAAGAAAATCCTTAAAACCATCCATAATCATTATCTTAATAAAATCAGAAAGGATTCTAGCATATATAGTGCACTTTCACTTCACAAGTTTACCAACTCCAGTCGATAATTTACGCAAGAAATTTAAGAACATTGAATTGACTAAACAATTTTTCTCGGTTATGACAGTGGTTTTCGCCCTAGCCTTGCCTTTTTCCAGATGCCATGGTGTTGGGATTTTTATTTCGATTTTGATCTTTGCTTTTGTGGATGGATTTCAGAATCGGGGGTGGAGGTAGTCTCAAGGTTCATTCCCAAATGCCTAGGAATCCCTTGACCGGATTTTGCGAGATACATGGTAAAGCCTGAGGGAGAAGTCTCAGTTTAGGGCCTAGTGATCTGGGATTGGATTGGGGTAAAGCCTGAGAGACAAGTAGATGGAAAATTCTGTAAGGATAGTGATGGATTCAGGATGGCATTCCAAGTTTGGTTCATTTATGATCGGAGCACCAGTTTTGGTGTGATCATGGTTTGGTGAGGGCAGAGGTAGTTTAACCTCTGGATTCCCTTGGTTGTTCTTGGATTGGGTTTTCTATGAGATCCCACATTCATGCTTGGAATATGGCACAGGGGTGATCAGTGGAAAGAGAGATTTGTTTCAACCATGTCTATGGTTGGGTGGTACGTGGAAGTCTCAAAACAAGTTAGATTTGCCTATGATTAGTAAAATCTAATTTCTCTTAATTTTGTACTTATTTATATGTGGATTTAATGGCTATCATATCTCTGATATTTATATGGTTTAATGTTGGTTATAAGCATGATGATGTGACTATTTCATGTCATGGTTATTCCATGTATTTACTTGTAATTATTGAATGGATGGATGTAAGACCTAATTGATGATATAATAGTCCAATGGAGAAGGAGGTGATCTTTTTGGTCATGTTTCATAAGTTCTTTCAGTCAATTATGCTATGTCTTGTATCCTAGACCTGTTTGCATTGATGCCAAGTGTTTGAAAGAATGTCAGTCCTAGTTGGGGATGATCGTGCCTAGTCCTAAGGTTGATTTTGATTTATCAACATTGTTATCATGTCTTTGATGGATTCTAAAGGTTGTAGCAAGTTATGGGTAGATGCCAAGATTTTGGGCTAGAAAAGTGGCTCAAATCTCAAGGTCGCTAGCATAGGTCTGCTGAGAGAAGTCCATAGTTGATGTCACAGAGGCCTATGAGAGCGAATTTGAGTTGTTGGTCACTGTCTTGCCTATATCATGAGAGCGACTCTGGGTTAAGAGGCTTAAATAATCAATGGGACAAAGGGACATGTTGTCTAAGTGGCTGACATGTTTCTTGAGGGTGTTTTGCTGATGTGGATGGGTTGATTTGATTTGTTATGTCGATTCCATTTCCTTAAGGTCAGCTAGGAGATTGAATCCCTTAGTAACCTCTCTCATCACATGTTTTTCTGACTAGCTAGTTGCTTGGGTGGACTTGGGAGGAGGGGGTGTTACATATTGGTATCAGAGTGTGGTTGCACTCTCCTTGGGTGAAGGTGCTTGGTCATGCATGCATGTCAGTTGCATGTGTGTCTCTTACACTTGCATTATGTGTTCTTGTTGCATTGCGTCATGTTGATCATGATTGTAGTGAGGTTGTCATGAGGATCTTGATGTGATTTTGTGGGATGAATAATCAGAAGTATATGACTGGTTGCATATGGTTATATGTTTCTTATGTATTTTTTATATGTCATTTGAATACATCCTTGCATGTCAGGTGTATTCTTGATTGTTTTTATTAAATGTATCAGTCTTGTAGGTTGATTACAAGAATTGATCACTTATGCTTGACTACATGTGTTCATACGTATGTGTAGTTGATTAGGCATTTCTTATGCATGTTGATAGTTGCATGTGGCAATGTGTGCAATGGAGTAATAGTTGTTGTCATGCATGAGGTCACAACATGAATTTGTAATGTGGCCTTGCATTGATGACTGGACCCTAGCTAGAATGATGTTTATGGGTTGATACACTTATTGGATATATGTCTATATGTTGTTATGATTATGTTATACATGTATCATGTTGATTTGATGATTTTGCAGACAAGGTATTCTCCCTGAATTATACTAAGGTACGTTGGTTTATTAAGATTTGGTTTAGCTGACATATTATGCCTTGCACAAAAGAGATCAAATGGCTAGCAAGGTGGTAGAATACATAGAATCTCCCTATGCATCAGATGGGAAGCATGGTGTGGGGCACTCTTCCGACCTAATAGACACATTGAGAAGCCCGAAGGAAGAAATAAGGAGTTACAAAGAATACAATGACAAAATCATGTAGGCACAAGAGAAATAAGCAGAGGTGAATGTGATACTACTTCATATTTTGTCAGATTTGCAGCGATAGGGACCACTTTGAATAAGCCATGGACATGAGGATATAACTAATGGTGCATATACTAGTAGGTATCCTAGTAGACACAAGTCAGATAGATATGACACAATTAGATATGGTAGGTTGTTGGACACTCCGAATAGGAGAGTTGACTGACACAAGTACCATTCCATTTATGGTTCTGATAGACATCATGAGCGTCATCATCACCATCCTTACAGGAGGAGTGATCAGGGATTCTTTCCAGATGATTTTAAGAAGGAAAAGCCACCTACCTTTGATGGAGAGATGAATAAATCATAGGATGCAGAAGCATGGTTTCTTGGTATGAAGAAATTCTTCCGATTGCATGATTATTCAGAAAACATGAAAGCAAACATAGCCACTTTCAGTCTCAAAGGTAAAGTAGATATTTGGTAGGAAGACATGAAGAATGTCAAAGGTATTGTTGTAGCGGCTACAACCACCCTCCAAAATTTTTCCTTAGCTTCATTTTGGAGCCCCCTACCGACCATCCTCAATAGCATGTCTTGCACTATCAAGCACATTAGCTTCAATCATTTCATAGAGCCTTATCATCATGTGCATGCAAGTTTGTTCCACCTCCTTCAAGAGCTAATTTATAGACTTAATGTCAGGTGCTAGTTGAGTAGTTCCCTCTGGGAATTACCAAATTCTGGAGGGGAACCAACCTTCCCTCCAGAAATTGCACAAACCTAGCTGGGCTCCAGAATTCCGCAATTATTCCTGACAATCTTCCTCTCAAAAATTGCGCAATTCATCCCAAGACATCTGCTTAGCCTAGAAATTGCACAATTCTAGGTAGCAGTTAGTTGTTGCTCCTAGAAATTACGCAATCCCTCTGGTACAACCATCCCAACAGCTAGTAGAAATTGCAAAAATCTAGCCAGGCAACTTGCTGGGCTCAGAAATTGCGCAATACAGTAAGATAGGCTTCCTTGAGGAATTTGCGAGGTCAAACCAAGGACAGTTGCTCAGCCTAGAAACTATGCAATCCTCAGAGATAGTCACCTGTTCCTCTCAGAAATTGCGTAATCCCTCTAGGACAACCATCTCTGCTTAGTGCATAAACTACACAGATTTTCATCCCAGGCTCGTAAATTGATGCATGTGCCTTCAAGTTGACTAGTCCCCTTCGAGACCGAGAAAAACCGATTTTCATGCATAGACTTATTTTCCCAAGGAAGCACGCAAAGGCGTCCCTTGATTTAGGGATCTCTTTTTAACAGCTAGAGGTTACATGCAAGGATCATTTCAGAAACCTCCCACGAATTGTCGCTTTCCTAGATTTGTGGCATGCGCATCACAACCTCGATTTTATCAAAACTCATCAACCGGACATTGCAGAGCTCATTCCTCACATCGACCTTACAACTTTGACATCCTAGATTGCATCTAAGAGCCGTCAGCACAATCAGCTTAGTTGTTTCAGGGTAAGCCCGATTTTCATGTCTCACGCTGCCTTTCTGTCACTTTTTGTGTTTCACTTCGTGTGAGTGATGTCTGCTTGATTTCAGTGAGCGCTTGTTGTCGTTTTGATGTATTTTAGCCTGTAGAAGCACCATTTTAGTTTTCATTCACATCTCACTGATGTCACATGCATGCCACTTTTTTTCACGAACACTCACCTTCACAGTGACTCACTTCAAACGCATGCATGCTTTCCCATTTCCTAAATCTTGGACTTGTTGTTTACATGTATGATCATTCACTCTTGTTTTCACTCATCTCATCATGCATTCAAACTTCTCATGTTTTCAGTCAACTATCAGACATTCTAGGTTGCCTTGGCCCGGACCGTGCCTTGCCCGTCTAGCACTACACATTTCTGGAAGCAAAGGCTCTGCCTTCCCTCCTGAAACTACACAAGTCTAGCCCAACACTGACCTCCAGGATTGCATTGCACAATTCTTGGAGGGAATGTCTCACTAACCCCAAAAACTACACAATGCAGTTTGCTGGTTGCATGTCACCACTGACTGAAATTGCGTATTGCGTAGTTTCAATCCTTAGTAGACCAGGCTAGACTATGCATTACGTATTTCCAGTAGTCAGTTAGCCTCCTAATAGCTCGGACTATGCCTTTCATATTTTTGGTAGTCAGTCTCCAAACCTCCCAGCGGAAATTGCGCAACCTTCATGATCAATCACATAGGTATGTTGCAATTCAGTCCTCAAGTTTGTTTTGGTTTTCGACTGACAAATTACTTTCCATGAGTGTTGCTATGCCTCCAGGCATCACAGGTGTTCGTCTATCTCTTAGCAGAAAAATTAAAATGGCCTTCAGGAGAGCAGAATCAGAGGACACATTGAGAGCACAACAGGTGTTGCAGCCAAGCAAGTGTCTTTGAGCTTGCCTACCTATGAAGACATCAAGTTGTTCGTAGACAAGGACATCAACATAAGATGGCACCACCATCACAGTGAGCAGCACCATCAACAACATTAGAAGGAAGCACACCTACATGTGGCGAGTACAAGAGGAAAGTTGTTGACAACATAGAGGTGAAGTAAAGCTGCAAGTTCAAAGTAGATCCACTCATGACGAAAGAAGCTTTGGAGATTGAGGCTATGAGGTGACGGCACGACAAGGCAAAGATCGCGTGAAGGCAAAGATTGAATCAGAGAAAGAGTTGCATGTGCTGAAGTGGAAACTCAAGGAAGAACATGAGTTTCACAAACAAGAGAATGAGTTGTAGCGGGAACATGTATAGTAGGGGGCGCAACATGCACAGACGGATGAAACTGTGCCCACACAAGTTATAGATCCATCCCAGTAGCTGGAACAGAGAAGACAAGATGAGAAGTGTTGTTGAACACATGAAAGGGAATTAAGTAGCATGCCTGTCATTGTGCACATGTATGCGATCCCACCCACTTGGCACACTCATCGAGGTGAAGACAAAGAAGCAAGTCCAACTCGAGCTGAACATGTATTCCAACAAGTTGATGGGCATGGCCACCAACACATGCTTGGAGATCAACACAGACACCATGCATTACTATTTTGCCAGTCTAGCCACCCTTAAGATGATGATGCACATGCTATCAAATGAGTTGGACAGAGGGGCCTTATCAGTGTACCCAGATGCAACAAAGGCAAGAGTTCGCTTTCAACAGGATGTCACCATTGAGCACACAGACACCATCACGGATGACCAAGATTGGCATCAATTCTCCACCATCGACCATAACAAGGATGTCAAAGAGTTGGTCTCACCATAAGGGTCCGAGTGTTAGTGATGTCTTGCATGGATTTTTCAAGCCATTTTGTCTCACATCAGTACATGCGAAGATTGTATGTAACATCTTGTCAAGTGGAAGTTCAAATGTCGATAGTTGAATGTAATAGTCATAGAGTAGGTGAAGAGTCATGAGGGTAGATGTACAGTCACAAAGGGGAATGTTAAGGGTCACCCCACCCTTTGCTATAAATAGAACCTCATAACTCATTGTAGAGGCTTTTGGTCAGCCAAGCTTCCAATAGGAGTATCTTAGAGAAAGCTTGGACAGTATTGTAATGATCCTTGGCTTCTCCACTAAGGAGAGCTAGTATATCTCTTTGGAGGAGTAGTAGGTTGTGGTTGTAACATTCCACTATCGGCGCTAGCGGGTGGACATGGATGTATTGTACGATTGGAACTTTCACTTCTTAATATAATAGAGGCAGCACGTTTCATGCATATGTCATATTGTATTCCAGCTATCTTGTTTACTCTAAATGATATATGTATCTATTTTCTTATGCATGCATGTATGGGCTATTCTATATAAGTATGTACGAATCTTACTGAAATGTGTTGATTGGTTTAGCCATCACTTTGGATTTCTCGTTATCTTTCCAGCTAGTGATGCATCTTCACTTGTGTGTTCCCTTCCAAGTTGCGTACTACTATAGATTTCCAAGGGGCGCACTCACCTCACTTTCCGTGTGTTAGAACCATTAATGCACCTTCCTTGACTTGCCGCAACTATCACACCCTTGCTACCAATAGGGACATCTTACTTTCCTCTATGCAAAACTGTGATCAAGGTGAGACCATACGACCCACTGCTAGGACTCCTACACCAAACAGTCTGAGGTCTAATTGGGACTTCTTACCAGGGAGATCCCCTAACATGTTGGCAAGTCCAACACCATCAACAGGTATACAAGAGTAGGATTTGACTTGGCATGCACTTGTAAGGCTCTTTAAGAAGAAGTAGTTGTCAAAGAGGTACTATGATGACAAAGATGTGGATTTTTATGAGTTGCGGATGGATTTTGTGATAGATGATGAGAATACTAGCAGATTTTTAGAGTTGTTGAGATATGTGCCTTACCTCAGGGAGGAGAAGGCCAAGGTTCATAGATTCAACAGTGGATTTCCAGTTGCATACAAAGACCGTATTGATTTCAATGAGCCTATATCATTAGAGGAGTCCATCCGAAAGTTGAAGCACTGTTATGAACAGTCGAAGTGCAAAGTTGAGCCCAAACATGACTTGAAAAGAAATGAGAAAGCTAAAGTAAAATGGACACCAAAGAGAGGAATATCTCAAGATGCAAGTGAGAAAGAAAATTCAGTTCCTTACAAGAGATTTAATACACCTAATGTTGGATATGTTGTAAGGATCATCGTAAGATGGATTTTATGCAGTATTAGTGTGGTGGTAGACCCCAAATCTATAGTTCTCTGGAGGCGCATATAGTTGGTGATGTTGGTCATACATTCCTCAGATCTATGAAACTATGGACAACAGGCAGGCAGATCATCGAGAATCGATCATTGAGATGGATGGTAAGAATTGTGATCAAGTTGCTTCTATTTTGATTGATCTTGGCTCTAACTATAGTTATATTAATCCTGACCTAGTGGATAAGTGTGGTTTGAGAAAAGAAGTGCATGCAAAATCTTGGTTTGTACAGTTGGCTACAGGTACAAAGAAGAAATTTCACCATTGGATAAGAGCTTGTGCATTTGAGTTAAATGGTATGCCTACATCAACACATTTGAATGTATTGCCATTAGGTTCGTATAGTATGATTTTGGGTATGAATTGGCTATACCTTCACAGAACCAATGTGGATTACTTCGACAAGGCCATTGAGTGTCGATGATAGTGGGAAAAAGAGGACTTTGCAAGGGAAGAAGAATCCTACATCAGTGAGGATGGTTACTGCTATGCAAGATAACTGTAATTGCAGAAAAGGTTGTGTGATGTTTGCAGTACACAATTCTACTGACAATGGTAAGGAGGTTGAGGATGCAGATGTGTTAAGAAGATACCCAGTTTTGCATCAGTTTCAGGATGTATTCCCATAGGACATTACAGATTTTCCACCTCACATGGAGGTAGACTTTTCTATTGAGTTGGTTGTAGGGGCAGCCCCAACATCCAAAGCACCTTTTAGGATGAGCACACATGAGTTGGTTGAGTTAAAGTTGTAGCTAAAGGAAATGTTGGACAAGGGGTACATTAGGTTGAGTGTATCACCTTTGGGTGCACTAGTGTTGTTCGTGAAGAAGAAAGATGGTACACTTAGGTTGTGCATTGATTATAGGCAACTGAATAAAGTAATGATCAAGAATAGGTACCCTTTTCCGAGGATTGATAATTTGTTTGATCGATTGAAGGGAGCAGCAGTTTTCTCAAAGATCGACTTGAGATCGGGATACCATTAGGTACACATCAAGGAAGAGGATATCTTCAAGACTTCATTTAGGATGATGTATGGGAATTATGAATTTGTTGTTGTTCCATTCAGTTTGAATAATACTCCAACTACATTTATGTGTTTGATGAATAGTGTGTTGGCCCCTTATCTGGACAAGTTTGTTATTGTATTCATTGATGACATACTGGTATATTCTAAAAATGAGGAAGAACATGTCGAGCATTTAGCAATAGTGTTGATATTGCTAAGATAACATTAGTTGTATGCTAAACTTAGAAAGTGCACCTTCTTTTAGACTGAGGTACATTATTTGGGGCATGTTGTCTCCAAGGATGGCATCATAGTGGATCTAGAAAAGATAAGGGTTATTATGGAGTGGAAAACTCCTAAGAATGTGGATGAGGTGATATCATGTATGGGATTGGCAGGTTACTATAGGAGGTTTTGTTGTGCTCTACAACAACCCCCCCATTTCATACAAATTTTATTTTCAAAACTATAATATGAAATGGGTCGCTTTTCATTTAAATTGGTATCAACTTATCATTATTCAAAAAGGTCCGAAACGAAATAAAACATTATAAAACCTTTTTGATAAACCAATTAATCGGTCTTATAATAAAGAATGAGTAATCTTTTATTATTGCGATAAAGCGATCGTAAGATCGCATATCACAATAACAAAGGATGCATGACTTAAAAGACCCATTGATTTTCCCCGATGCGACAATACACAAAAGTCTATCGGATATCGGGAAGGTAAGAAATCATAGCAAAAGACCCCTTTTCGCTCTGATGTGATATCGCTATCAGCGATCGGGGATGTACCATGCATGCATCTAAGGCCCTCACTCAAAACTCCCGACACGAATTGGCGATATCGCTATCGGCAATCGGGGATTCCAAAAGGAACCAATATAACAACTTAAGATTTCCCCCGATCGCCGATTGTGATAAAGCTAAAGCACAGATTTCAAAAAAGATTGGTAAAGCCGGGATATTTTATGGTTATTTAGTATTAAAGGCTTTTCTCTTCCCGATAGCGATTCACTTGCGCTCAACCACCAAAACATCAAAGCCACGCTTAAATGAATCATTCGGCCAATAAACGATATGATGAGAATTTAAAGGATTGACAGGTTTAAATGGCCATTTAAGGAAACAGTAAGGCTAAAATCTCTTCAGGGATTCTATCCATGGCCACCTTAAGTTAAATCCTCCTTTATTCATTGATTAAAATATCTTGTTCTTCTTTGATTTGCGTTATCAATTCTCCGCGTTACATTCATTTTCACTCCTGTTCAGAGCTCTTCCGAAGCAGCAAATTCAAGCCAAATGGGGAAGAAATCTAAGAAAACTGCAACAGCTTCCGCTTCGGCAGCTACAGGGCAACACACTGCCGATCCAGGAACAAGCAAAAAGGGACTGATATCCGACACTGCATGTCTAGGACTCGGAAAAACTACTTGGCTGAGCACCTACAATCTGATTGAGGCCGAAGAGCCTGAGGTAACAACAGTGCAAGCCACAGCAGACATGACTCAGAAGTCTGATGCTACTCTAAAGGATTTAGCCGACTCTTTCCTTCATCGGATAGCAGCCCGAGAGCAAATTCTCCCATATACAGATGTGGTGAGGTGGGCAATTGAAGAAATCCCAATCACAAACAGGACATTTTGTACCATGGATAGGAGAGTCTTCGGCTCATTTCAACCTGATGATTTGAGGCAAATGTACCATTTGCCTGCACCAGAGAAGAAGTACAACAAGGCATTCTTGGAGAAATTCAGAAATGAGAACGATATTGAATCAGAACCCATTTGGGATTGGAGGCAAAACCCAGCAAAACACAAGCATGAGTCTTCGGGTAAGTACTCTGTCGATTCTTTGTGTTCTCCTTATTGTTATGCCGGGGTAATGATGTGTAGATTGTGGGGGTTACATGATTCCGCAAACTTCACTATAGATATGGTTCCTTTGATGGAGGCAACATGTAATAGTGAAATAACGGATTGGGGAACTATACTGTCTGATAAGCTAGCAACCGCAGTCCTTGAATTTAGAAACAAATCCCACATTATTGAAAGGTTCATTCCCCCATTCTACTATAGTTCCTACATCTTGGACACCCTGTGTTTTAATTCTAAATTTCCTGTGCTTGGGTGGAGATGGATTCCACAAGACCCCATGCCCATTCATATATAACACCAGAAGTTATGGAAAGCCCACTATAAGCACCATTTATATCAAGTTTGCAATGGTTTTATGTTACCCATTCACTATGCCATTTTTGATAAACCTGCTCCTAAGATTTCCTACCAAGCGGAGATTGACTTAACATCCGTAGGGAGATGGTTCAGGGAAGAAAAATTCACCTATGTAAGAGTTTTCAGCAGCCAGGCCAAGCCTCATGTCCTCCCTTTGTATATACCCGATAAACTGTTAGCCCGGGAGGTAGCCTATCAGATTACATCCGAAGGAGTTACACAGACTACAAGGAATAAAAAGAAGCAGGTTTGGCCTCCTTTTCCTCTGAGATGCGGTGTCTATGCTCTGCATGACTTTAAACATGCAGAGAAAGAAGCAGATAAGATTAAGGCACTGAATCTCGCTACTCTTCCTAATAGGCGATTTGATCCAAACAAAGTCGCCTACATTGCACTTGAACAGGCAAAGCTAACTAAATTTGACCATAAAGATGATATGTTTGATGACCTGTTCTCCTCAGCCGAGTCACTATTTCAGGTTAAATCACTAGCCGAATCAAATATCAGGATGGCGGGTTAGTTTAATTTAACAGACTTAGAGAACAGAGGTTGCAAACTCTGCCTCTAGATCTATTAGCAATGACCCCGATGACAAAATCAAGCGAGCCTGAGCAGCTACTCACCAAGGAACCTCCTGCTACATCAAAAATTGCTGGAGAAATCCAAAAAAAAGAGCAGGAAGAAGTGCAGAGAAGACAGCAAGAGGAAGCACAGAGGAAAGAGCAGGAGCAGAGCAGCACGAAGGTGAATGTAGATGCCCAGATTGACCCGAAATTGCTCCAGGAATGGCAGCAATTCGACTCAATCATAAACAATCTTGAGAGCTCCAAGGAAGCTGAAACATTAAAAGCGGTTGACACACAGGAAACAACATCTAAACAGGTTCCAAGTGGAACCAGCGGCCTACCCAGTTCTATAGGAATAGAGATAATTCTTAAGGATCCTTCCGATCAAATTGTTTTGCAAGTGGAGGAGATACCTCCATTGGATGTCTTTTACAGCCCAAAGCACAGGGCTGTAGTAAAACGACAGCGAAAAAGGAGAAGGACTGATCAACCTTCCCTATTCTCGGAACAAATAGTGACAACCAATGTGGTCTAGAAAGAGGAATTTGATCCTTCTGATGACCTTACTAAATTGTCCCAATATGCTGGAGCCTATTTGGCAGCCACCATGGACAAGGCATCAGAAGTGACTAATCTGTTAAGAGAAAAAGACCAATCAATCGCCTCACTACAAGTACAGTTATCAGAGGCACAGTAGAAGGCAAAGCAACTGGAGCAGCAATTGTACACATAGCAACAAATAAACAATCCACTGAATAAACAATTGCAGGAAGAAAAACAAAGAATTGATTCAAGCGCCATTCAAAAGCAGAAATAGTTGTCGGAAGCGTTGGCAAAATTGAAAGCAATGCATGAACAGATGGGGAAATCTAAAGATGAGCAAATTGCTCAATTATCAGCCCAAATAGAGAAGACCAAGAATATTCCACAGCCAGCTGAGTTCAGAGCCGAAGCATTACAGATTAACAAAGCATTAATGACACAAATAAGGCTGTTATGTCAACAAATCGCCCAAGCAGAACCTTTATGTGACTTAACAGCATCAATAAGTGATAAATCAATTGATGCTAGAACAGACTTGGAGCAGGCCGATGAGACCTTGACCAATTTTCTTGAGTGGAAAGACACTAATGAGGGACAGGCAGCTAATTTGCCAAAAATCCTAGAATCACATAAAGAGATCCTACTTATGGAATGGCAGTCCCAGTTAATGAAAGCAGAGAGAGTAGTTTCCAGATGCAAGTTAACCACAAGTAATTTGGTTGAATTGATTAATGATACTCTCTACTTATCTAACATGATCTCTCAATGTACCCCAGGTAAATTGCTATCGGCTAAAACATTGGAGCAGTCATGTTATCAAGAGCTGGAGAAAAATGGGAGATTAATCGCAGGAATTAACAGTTTGACTTGGGACACCTATTGGTTGTTCCTAGTCAAACCATACAGCTAGAGAGCCGCCCTCAAGTGCCTCACAGATGCAATCGGGTGTATCATTCCCGATATACAAGATGCCACCTATGCTGCCCAACTCAATTCTCGTCTCAACCAACCACCAGAAGTGGAACCAATGCTTGCAATATGCCAACTCAGGTCTAAAGGCAAACAGCCTAAGTGATGAATCATGCTGCCGACTGCTAGATTGCCATGAGGAAGATATTCCGAATCAAGTTGTACCAATTAAGTAGGATTTTAATTTCATAGTTAGTTAGTTTTAGTCAAGTATTTATAGACCCTTTCAATGCATTGGAAAGGGTCGTAAGTTTTTGTATATGACTTAAACCTGAAGTTGCACTACTGTACTTCAAGCATATTCTTTTATAGAGACTGGGCCAATTATTCCAACTTTGATAACGAAGCTTTTATGTGAATGTGCACTACTGCCTTTGTTTAAAAGTATTTCTACATCGGAAGAAGGAATTCAAATAGCGATTGATATTGGGAGTGATTTGCAGCTCATATGGTACTACTATCTATGTCTGCTTTCATTCTGTTTATATGAATTGTTGTTTGATCGCTCTTGCTATTATCGGATATATGCGTGTGTTTTTAACAGCATTCTTTACAGTTTCCACTATTGGATGTTTACAGCATGCTTTTCTTTTGCCATACATGTATCGGTAATATAAAAGGATAAGTGTAACAATGTTGTGTTAATCACTTTGTTCAACTACTTGAACAAAGTAATCATTAAGTAAATGAATGTCTATGTTCATTGTGTAGAGTCATCTATATGCCTATCAATGAATAGAGATCATCAAGAGTTGCACTTAAGAGAATAGAAGACTCCCGGGATAGAATAGTCATTTATATTTTGTTGTTAGATTAAGTCATCTATTCATTATCATTTATTAGAAACCAATCACTCATCCATCCCCTTTTATTCATTACTGGGAAACTGGTCCCATTATATCCAGTCGGAGCCACCATCCCAAACGGAAAAGGAGTTGTATTAAGGTCCGGACCGGGTGGTCATCCCCCAATGTTGATACAACGATTTTCGGGGCATCAACAGGTTCATCAGGAAATTCTCACGCATTGCATATCCTATCACATCATTGTAGCATTAAGGTAAGAAATTCGAATGGACAGAAGAATGTGAGGCTAGTTTTGAGTATATTGAGTAGTTGTTGACACATGCACCAATGCTAAAGATTACAGATCTAGACAAGGAGTTTGTATTATGTACATATTCTTGCAAGAGAGGACTTGGCCGAATTATCATGCAAGAAGGGTAGGCAGTGTGCTATGAGTCATGAAAATTGAAGGAGCACAAGCAGAACTATACAACACACGATCTTGAGCTAGCAATGATTATACATGCATTGAATATGTGGAGGCACTATCTTCTTGGCAGGAGGTTGAGATTGATGAGAGATCACAATGTGTTGAGATATGTGTTTGATCAACCAAATCTGAATGCTAGGAAAGCTAGATGGTTGGCTACCCTTAGCAACTTCCACTTCAAGATCATATATATAAAAAGGAAGGAGAACTAAGTTACAAATTCTCTTAGCAGGAAGGTACAAGTAAATCATATAGAAGCTATGAGCTCTTATGGGACAAATTTACAAGATAGGATCTTGCAGGCAAGACAACGGGATGACAAATACATGGAGATTATGCACTAGTTACAATAGAGAATTGGTACAGGTGCAATTACAAGTGCATGTACAAGTATAGGTGAAGGTATAGGTATAGGTGATCAGGATGCAGACTATCATCTCACGATAGATGGTTTGGTGAGGTTTAGAGGCAAGATCTATGTGTTTAATTACAGTGAGCTCAAGAAGCTTATCTTGAGGGAATTTCATGCCAATCCATACTTGGGTTGTCCATGATATCGGAAGACATTGATAGTGGTAAATAAGTCCTACTATTGACTAAATTTGAAGAGAAAAGTGGTAGAGTTCGTGGCTAGATGTCTAGATTGTCAACATGTCAAGGTGGAATGTAATCATCTAGGTGGTTCACTACATCCTATAGCAATTCCATAATGGAAATGGGCGGTCATTTCCATGGATTTCATCATACGTATTTCAAAGATAGTGAAGTAGCATGACTCTATTATGGTCATGGTTGATAGATTGAGCAAGGCATCTCACTTCATTCCCATGAATACTACATATTCAGCCGGTGAGGTAGCACAGGTATTCATCAGAGAGATAGTGAGACTGCATGGTGTTCCAAAGAATATTGGGTCGGACAAGGATGAAAAGTTCACTTCCATTGTTTCGAAGGAGCTATTTGCAATCTTGGGCATAGAGCTGGCCTTCAACATAGCTTATCATCCACAGACAGGTGGAAAGACAAAGAGGGTCAATAGGATCTTGGAGTATATGTTGAGGATGTAAGTGATGCACCAGTAGAAGAAATGTGAGGAGTATATTCCATTGATTGAGTTCACGTACAACAATGGTTAGCAGGATACATTGAGGATGATTCCTTTCGAGGCATTGTATAGGCGGAGTTGTAACACTCCCATCAACTAGAGTGATCTAGTGAACATGGTACTTAATGGACCAAATATGTTGGTATACATGGAGCAGGAAATGTAGGTTATAAAGAAGAATCTGAAGGCAACAAAGGATAGACAGAGTAGTTATTCAAATTAGAACAGGGTGTTCAAGGAGTTTCAAGCTGGGGAGCACGTGTATTTGTGCATCAAGCCCAAGAAAATATCTTTGAGGATTGGTTCATGTGCCAAGTTGTCACCATGGTATTATGGGCCTTTCAAGATCCTTGAGAGGATTGGACCAATGGCATATCGAATTGCACTGCCTCCAACAGTGAAATTCCATGATGTTTTCCATATTTCATTTCCTAAGTATATAACGGATGTTGATCATGTTATTGATTGGTTTATATTGTAGGTGGAGTAAGAAGGAGAGTTCTAGTTAGAGCCTCATCGCATATTGTAGAGGAAATATCTCATGCTCAGGAATAGAGCCATATAGAAAGTTAAAGTGCAATGGAATTACTATAGGCCTGAAGAAGCTACATGTAAGATGGTGGATGGAACTATATCCTTCATTTTTTTCCAGTTGAGGCAAAGAAGTTTTGGTTTGATGTTTGGTATCTATTTGGCATATGTTTTGCTGATGTTTTGGTATATGTATGGATATGTATATGGATGTAAATACCTCTATGGGCTAAGTTATAAAACTCCAATAAGTGGTATGGGTGTCATTATTATGGTTGTTATATTTCTTGTTGCCATGATGTTTTTCTTTTGAGAAGTTATTTCATTGTAAATATTGCAACGAGTTAAGTTATAAAGCTCCATGGGCAGCATGTTTTCCTTTCAGTGGTTTTTCTGATGTCATGGTGTGGTTTAACACCGAGGATGGTGTTCCCCAAGGGGGATGGTTATGTAACATCCCTAGTGAAAATTTGATGTAATAAAAGTTAATAAAGGAAAAATAAGACCACGATTAAGGGACTATTACAGATCCATTTGGCCACATCACTCCCATCATTCAGATTAGTACCATTAGGGCTCATCAAACCCTAATTTAGTTGCTATATTCCCTAGAAAAAGTCACCATTTTGAATGCCTCCTTCCCTGTGATTTTCTTGGCCTGAAACCCTCCAGAATTTCCCCCTTGAGGGACCAGCACAGCCTTGGATAGGGGTAAGTGTGCTTTAGTGCAGGTAGGCCCATGTTAGGGTGCTCTGCAAAGCAACTAGGCCCACTTTGACCTAAACTTGGCGAGATTGAGTGAAATTCACATAGGGTTCTGGGAATATTGTCATCTTTTGGAGTCATCTAGAAGATTCCCACACTTATCATCTCCTATGAGCTCGAAAATGGATGAGGAATGAGTTAAATTACCTCATATCCTCTCATCCCTTACTCCATGGAAAATAACTCTAAGTATGGAAGGCCATTCAATACCCTCATTTATGACAAAACTTCCTCCTTTGGCCCATAAATTGAGCACTCATCTAAGTGATCAGGGGCTGTACTTTGAAAAATTTTAAGGAGATATATTGTTCGTGTGAGAATTGAGAGTATAAGCAAGTAGTGTTATGATGTTGGAGTGTTGTTCTATTGAAGTGATGTTGGCTGGAACCCAAGCTGGAAGAGTGACAGTGGATCAGACTTCGTGGTTGTAATTCTTCCTTCTACCTAATAAAGTCTTTTACACCTTTTTCCATATGCTTATCTTGATATATGATGTTTATATGTGTGAATGTATCTGATTCCATTTACTTGTATTCGATAGATGTCTTGCTTTGATTGGTTCTTTGTCTTTTGTTTATGCTTACACGTACTTTTGGGACGAGTTAAGTTCAAGAAGGAGTGACAGGAGTCAAACAAAGGAGATAAAAGGAAAGCAAAAGAACAAGTAGATCCTTTGATTCCTTTGTCGTTTATAGAAAAAGGATAAGTGCTTGAAATCTGTTGTTCTTGGTATAGCTACCTACCTAGGGAATTAGTATTTATCCGTAGATACCAAATTCCTCATAACAAATTGGCGACCATACTGGGGAACTAGTCAACCATTAGGGATCCTTCCTCATTTGCCCATTACTTTGGGAGGAAAAATTGTTTATCTCAATGTGAAGGTAGTCCCAGGCCCTTTAGATTACAATTTACTTCTTGGGCGCAACTATGTTTATGGCATGGGATTTATTGTTTCAACACTCTTTCGAGTGATGCGTTTCCCACATGAAGGCAGAATTGTCACCGTTGACCAGCTTGCATTTCCCGATCCAAATATGGCTTTCAGTCAACCATCTTCCCTAAATGGTCCTTTTGTCCCAACAGTATCTTCCCCGCCACAGGCCAATTATGTGGCAACCCATTCCATGCCTAAATCAACTGACGATCAATTCCATGATGTTGTACATTATGTACTGGGGGCATTGGAACCAGATCTTAGACTCCTTGTTACGGACCCCTTCCAGAGCATTATTCTCCCATCCGATGAGAACCTCTTGGAAGTCATGACCTCTTATGGATCATGATCAACTAATATGAGGATATTTCCTAGTCTTGTGTCAACCTCATTAAAAAATGAAACAAAAGGTAAGAGCATAGTTCCTTGTCCTCTCTCAAGCTCATTAAAAAATAAAACAAGGAATCTGAGCACAGTTCCTTGTCTTGTGTCAAGCTCATTAAAAAATGAAACAAGGAATATGAGGATAGTTCCTGGCCTTGTGTCAACCTCGTTAAAAAATGAAACAAAGGGCATGAGCATAGTTCCTTGTCTTGTGTCAAGCTCGTTAAAAATGAAACAAGGAATATGAGGATAGTTCATGGTCTTATGTCAAACTCGTTAAAAAATGAAACAAAGGGTATGAGCATAGTTCCTTGTCTCATGTCAAGCTCGTTAAAAAATGAAACAAGGAATGTGAGCAGAGTTCCTTGTCTTGTGTCAAGCTCATTAAACATTGAAACAAGGAATATGAGGATAGTTCTTTTACATTAAAAAATGAAACAAGTCTTAGAATAGATTTCCTTGCCTTGTGTCAAGCTTGTTAAAAAATGAAACAAGGAATCTGAGCAGAGTTCCTTGTCTTGTGTCAAGCTCATTAAAAAATGAAACAAGGTCCCCTAGAGAAAATTTCTAAGTCGAGTCTTTCATTAAATCTTGTAAAATCCCAGTTGAGTCTTTCACTTGATCTCGTACATGAACCTTCATTCCATCCACCTCATAGCCATGAGTAGTCTACTTAGGTGAATGCAATGAAGCTTGGGGGGCATGCACCTAGAATCGAGTCATCATGCTGAGGGCATGTAAACCAATCTCAAGCATAGTTTTTCATTTTAAGCTTGTGTAAACATGAAACTGAATCCAAGCATAGTTTTTTGTTTCAAGCTTTTGTAAACATGAAACTAAATTCAAGCATAGTTTTTTTGTTTCAAGCTTGTATAAACATGAAACTGAATCTAGCCATAGTTCCCTATGGTTCAAGCTTGTCCAAAAATGAACCATCTCCATTTTAACCCTCGTGATTGCCATTCTATTAGCCTCTTCCATCAGATAAGCCTTAGTTTTTCTCCTTCCATCATCACTATCGACTTGGTTGATCATACGCTTTCACTTGGTTGTTTTACCCTTTTTGACAAACAATTTCAATGAGTGGTCGTATTATCCAGCCTCTTCACATAAATCAACATGTTTTGAGAAGTTCCAACATCATCGGAACTAGTTGCTATCCTAGACACCACTCATTCCTCGAAGTGGAGTCCTCTTTAAGTTCTTTTTAGACTCTCAAAATATGAAAAGAGAGCGCTTGTCCTTTTCAGCTCATTAATGGATTGGAAACGACATCTACTCAATATAAGTTTATCCCTTTTCTGGATTGAGATAGATTACATATGAAAAAGGAATACGTTGATTAAACATGGTTAATAGGTTCTCTCTTGTATTGTTTTACGCTTTTTCGGACTTGAGAGACAAATATACAAAAAAGAACTTGTGGAATTTTCTTTTTGTCCCTTTTCAAACTCTCTAAACATGAAAAGGACCGAGTTATCATTGTCGTTAGACTCGTTAAAACATCACATAGCGATGGATTCACCTGAAGGGTGGAATTATAAAACAAGCATATGTTATCCTCCTCAAGCTTGATAAAAATAAAGAGATATTGGTCAACAGTGGCTAGGGAAAATGGGAAAAGGGGTAATCCACTTTATGGCAGTAGGTCGCTCTTCAACATGACACTTTCACTTCATCATTGTGACTATTTGGGTTGGGTTATCTACTTGATGGTCATCATACCTTGGTTTATCATACTGTCCATTACTTTTTTTTGGGTCAATGTTGCCAATCCATTCAGTGTCACCGATATGTTCAAGAGAAGTCACTCAGTTAAAATTCATCCTTTGCAATACCATAAACCTTCATTTTCATGACCGCCATTCCTGAACTTTATGTTGTCATTCAAATTTAGTCTCCAAAATCATTACACTCATTGCATGTCGTTGATGTGGGATACATCAAGGCCCTACTGAGATGAGTTTCTTCTTGTCGACATCAACACATTATCCAAGAAGTTGACTTAGAAACACCCCTTTAGTGCCTTGAGGCTTGCATACATCAATGGCAGGTTTCTCACTTCTGGCAATAGGTTGACATCACTGGCCTACGACTGAAAGACTTTGTATGGTGTTCGACATCAAAAAATCCATTCACACCATGCATAATTTACTATTGTACCTTGAGGATCATTATCATTATCGGTGATTTCTCTCGCGTCTGTTAATGGCTTACATCATTGGCTGGTAATTAGACAGTGTCTTCCCATGTTTTACCTCAAATCACATATTCACATGGTTAGACTTGTACTTGAGTGAAAGATTGAACGAGATAGAAGACTCCGGATCTAGTTTCATCCATCCAAGTTGCAATTTAAGGAAATGTACCAAATCATCCGTACAATGGCTTTACATTGATAGTCATTTCAATCATGGGTCTATATTTGTAGACGACTGTCTATGTACTTGTAATGAAAGTTTATATGCTGAGAATGGGATGCCTTCCCTTATCGATTCATGGGAAAAAATCAAAATATCATGATATTATGTATTGTAATTGATGCAGGTCACCAACCACTTCAGAACCTCCTCATCACATCGTAAAGCATATCACTCGACATCATTATTTTCAACTTCATGCTTTAGTGAGAAGCTGTTATAGATCCATTTGGGCACATCACTCCCATCATTCATATAAGTACCATTAGGGCTCATCAAACCCTAATTCAGTTGCTACATGCCCTAGACAAGTCACCATTTTGAATGCCTCCTTCCCTGAGAGTTTCTTGGCCTGAAACCCTCCAAAATTGCCTCCTTAAGGGACCAGCACAACCTTGGACAAGGGTAAGTATGCTTCAGTGCATGTAGGCCCATGTTAGGGTGCTTTGCAGAGCACCTAGGCCCACTTTGACCTACGTTGGGTGAGACTGAGCAAAATTCACATAGGGTTCTGGGAATATTCTCATCTTTTGGAGCCATCTAGAAGATTCCCACACTTATCATCTCCTATGAGATCGAAAATGGATGAGGAATGAGTTAAGTCACCTCCTATATTCCCATCCCTTCCTCCATGGAAACTAAATCTAAGTATGGAAGGCCATTCAATACCCTCATTTATGACAAAACTTACTCCTTTGGCCTATAAATTGAGCACTCATCTAAGTGACCAAGGGCTGGACTTTGAGAATTTGTAAGGAGATACTACTGGTGTGAGAATTGAGAGTATAAGAAAGTAGTGTTATGATGTCGAAGTGCTTTGCTATTGATGTGATGTTGGTTGGAACCCAAGCTGGAAGAGTGACAATGGATCAGACTTCATAGTTGTAATTCTTCCTTCTACTTAATAAAGCTGTTTACACCTTTTTCCATATGCTTATCTTGATATATGATGTTTATATGTGTGAATGTATCTTATTCCATTTACTTGTATTTGATAGATCTTTTTCTTTGATTGGTTCTCTGTCTTCTATTTATGCTTGCAGGTCCTTTGGAGCAAGTTAAGTTCGAGAAGGAGTGACAGGAGTCAAACAAAGGAGACAAAAGGAAAGCGAAAGAACAAGTAGGTCCTTTGATTCCTTTGTCTTATTTATCATTTATAGAAAAAGGATAAGCACTTTAAATCTATTGTTCTAGGTATAGCCACCTACCAAGGGAATTAGTATTTATCCATAGATACCAAATTCCTCATAACAGGGACACTTATTCCAAGCTGAATGTTGGGAAAAGTTATCCTAGTGGGCATCACTAGATGTGTGTTTTGGCTAAGGAAAATTAGCAAAGGCTAAGGAAAAGGAATTAAAAGAAAAAAAAATAGATTTTTGGCACATTTATTTATGAAAATAATTATAATTAGGAGAAAAGTAAGGTGGAAGGTCACAGGTTGCATGTGAGGAGGAAAATGAAGGAAAATAATGGAAAATGAAGAAATTAGATGCCTCACTCATAAAAGGGCTCCTAAGGACTAGTTCATGGCTTTTGTCAGTTCAAGTTTGGAGCTCTCTCATTATTCTTTCTCTCTCTCTCACTCTTGGTCACATAGAGTTTTCTTAGAGCACTTAGAGCACTCTAGGTTTGGATAAAGGAAGGAAAAGCAAGCAAAAGGAAAGGAAGGAAAACAAGGATCAAGGAAGAAGAGAAAGATCAAGAATCTTTAACAAGAATACTTGTAGGTAACCTTTTTCATGTGTGATTTCCTAGCTGGTTTGGACATGCATGGCTTTGCATGTTGGTGTATGGTTCTCTTGTTATCAGTGGCATGGTTTTGTCAGGTTATGACAGTGGTTTTTAGCATAGACTTTCCTTTTTCAGGATGCCATGGTGTTGAGATGTTTATTTCATTTTTGAGCTTTGGTTTTCTAGGTGGATTTTGAAATCCAGGGTAGAGGTGGTCTCAAGGTTCATTCCCAAAGGCCTAGGAATCCCTTAACTAGTTTTGACAGGATACACTGTAAATCCTGAGGGAGAAGTCTTGGTTTAGGGCCTAGTGATCCGAGTTTGGCTTGTAGTAAAGCATGGGAGTCTAGTCTCGGTTTAGGACCTACTGATCCAAGATTAGATTGCGGTAAAGCCTGAGAGACAAGGAGACAAAAAATTACTCAAGGATAGTGATGGATTCTGGATGGCATTACAAGTTTGGTTCGGTTGTGATCGGAGCACCTGTTTTGGTGTTATCATGGTTTGGTGAGGGTGGAGGTAGTTTATCCTCTAGATTCCCTTAGTTGTTCATGGATTGGTTGTTCTATGAGATACCACACTCATGCTTGGAATATGGCACGAGTGTGACTGGCTGAAAGAGAGATTTGGTTAAGCCATGTCTATGTTCGGGTGGTATGTGGAAGTCCCAAACCTTGTCAGATTTGCCTATGATTAATAAAATCTAAGTTCTCTTAATTTTATACTTGTTTATATGTGGATTTAATGGTCGTCATATCTTTAATATTTATATGGTTTAATGTTGGTTATAAGCATGGTTATGTGACCGGTCCATGTCATGGTTATTTCATGTATTTACTTTTAATTGTTGAATGGATGGATGAAAGACCTAATTGATGATATAAGAGTCGAATGGAGAAGGAGTTGATCCTTCTGGTTATGCTTCACAAGTTCTTTTATTCATTTATTCTCTACCTTGTACCCTAGACCTATAGGTTGCATTGATGCCAAGTGTTCGAAAGAATGTCAGTCCCGGTTAGGGATGCTTAGGCCTAGTCCTGAAATTGGTTTTGATTTATCAACATTGTTATTGTCTTTGATGGATTCTCAAGGTTGTAGCAAGTTCTGGGTAGAGGCCAGGATTCTGGGTTGGAAAAGTGGCTCAAATCTCGGGGTCGCTGGCATGGAGGCCTATGATAGAAACTTTGAGTTGCTAGCCATTGTCTTGCCTATAGAATGAGAGAGAATCTAGGTTAAAAGGCTTAAATAATCAGTGGGACAAAGGGACAGACTATCTGAGTGGTTGACATGTCTCCTAAGGGTGTTTTTCTAATGTGAATGGGTTGGTTTGATTTGTTCCATTGATTCCATTTCATTAAGGTCACCTAGGAGATTGAATCCTTTAGTAACCTCTCTCATCACATGTTTGCCTGACTGGTTGGTTGCTTGGGTGGACATGGGAGGAGGGGGTGTTACACTAGCACCCTGATTTTGTGGACAATCTCTCATGCAATGATCTTTGCCACAAGCCCATCACTCTATAGTCTTCCAACCTGCATCCTTTTTATGTTCTTCATATCGATTTCCCTATCCTCTATCTGATGCATTGAACTTCTTAGATGGCACTACATTCTCTTTATTACCTTTACCCTGAGGTCTTGCCTGCTTTCTGTCCCATTTTCATTTATTCTTTGCATTATCTTTCCATTTTGGCTTAGTCTTAGATCTGCACTTTGATTGTTCATATCAATGCCTTAGATTTTAGATGGTTTCCTCTAATCATTTTGGATCATTGAACTCAATCCTGTCTTTGAATGCAACTAGTAGTCCACTAATGAACCTTTGAATCTTGTCCTTTTCCTCTTTGATGTAAGGAACATACCTCAGTAACTCTGAGAACCTATTAGTGTACTCATCATCTTTCATCAATCCCATCTTTATCTCATACAATTATTTTTCCCTATCATCAAATTACCTCTCCAATAGATACTTCTTCTTGAATAACCACTCAAACTCATTCCAAGTCAAGTCTTCCTCATGAATACATCTGAAATTCTTCACGTCTTCCCACCAAATGTCTACTTTACCTGTGAGACTGAATGTAGCTACCCTAGCTTTCATGTTCTCTAAATAATCATGTAACCTGAAGAACTTCCTCATGCCAAGAAACCATGCCTCTACATCCTCTGGTTTCTTCATATCTCCATCAAAAGTAGGTGGCTTTGCTTTCTTAAACTCATCTAGAAAGTATCCACTATCACTCCTCCTATAAGGATGATAATGATGACGATCATAGTGCCTATCTAAATAAGAACTAGAATAGTACCTGTGTCTATCCCTACTCCTTTCCGGAGTGTCCAATACTCTGCTATCTCTGACTGTGTCATCTCTATTTGACTTGTGACCACCATGAGAGCTACTACCATATGCCCCTTTAGTTCTTTCCTCTTGCTCATATCTAATATAATGTCATCCTTGTCACTACAAATCTGACAAACTCTAAAGTATCATTGCATTTACCTCTACTTGTTTCTCTCATGCTTGCATGTTTCTTTCATTATCTGCCTTACAACTCCTTATTTCTTCCTTTAAGATTCTCAATGTATCTCCCAAATTGGAGGAATTCCCAAAACCTTACTGCTCATTTGGTTCATAGGGAGAATCCTTCTAGTATACCATATTGCTAGCCATTTGATAATTTTTCCTACAAGGTATATCATGTCAGCTAAACCAAATCACAATAAGCCAACATACCTTGGTATAGCTCAGGGAGGATACCTTGTCTGTAAGATCAAAAAATCAGCATAATACATGTATAACATAATCGTGACAGCAAATAGAAACATAACACATAAGCATATAACCATGCAACCATCATTCTAGCTAGGGTCCAGTCATCAATGGATGACCTTATCAATGACACATGCTACGACCTCATGCTTGACAACAATCATTACATCACTGTACACTTGACCACATGCAAACATGAACATGAATAAGGAATGAGTAATCTATCACACACACATAGAAACACATAAAATCAAGCATAAATGAACAATACTTAAAACCAAAACTACAAGAATGATACATGTAACCAAGCATAAAATAATGATACATGTAAGCGACATATAACTGTGAAAATTTCCGAATCTTTACAAACAAAAATCCTACTACAGTTACTGGTTTAGCATCTCCTACTTGTTATTTCATTCGATAAATTATTTAATTTATAAACAGTGATTAAAAACACTACTGCAAACTACACTGACATACAGATCATAAAATGAAACAATATATGAGACAAACACACAAGGGACACCATTATTTTTGGACAAGATGTCCCTGAAAAATCCCAATGTGGGAAACTAGTGCAGCAGATAGAGGGTTTGTATTATTAAGAAAGAAAAATCTGAGTACAATAGGTTGCCTCTCACACTGGCTTACCTTCCAAAGAAGTCTTGGCAACAAGAAATACATATGAGGACTTACCTCATTTCTCAAGTCACTGCTGATCCAATGAGCAATCTAGCTCCTCCCATCAGATACTGCGAAGTCCCTATGCAATCACTGCATGGGTCAACGTATTTCCTTAAGAAGACTGTGTCACCCCTTTTGCTGGATCGATTTGCTGGAGGAAGACTGTTATTCAATCCTCTCAGCTCATAACCTCACTTCTCCAACAAAATCTCAAACTTCTGATGAATACTCTACACTGCCACTGCAAGAGACCCTCTTGGCCTACGTCAGCACTGCAGGAGCCCCTCCTGGGTTGTGTAGGCCTCTGCGCTACCTATTTAATTCTATTGTTGCCTCTATGCCATGTACTCTTTAGCTAGGAACCCCTTTCCAATCAAAATATCTACTTTTGACCCTCTCACTGCAACTCAAATCACTTGTTAGATTTTCTCAGCAAACCACACCCCAGAAAAATCAAATTGACTAATCACTTGGTGTATCTCCAACTGGCGCTCAAGCCTCCTCTTATAATTTTCCTGTTGATGAATCAATGGCCAATATTAAGTCCTTAAGGAATGGATAATATTAAATAAAACTTGAAACTCGCCTCTTAGAAGCTTCTCACCCATATTTTTATTAATACCCATTAATATTTTTATTTTCCTAAGTTTAGACATAGGAACCCATAAAAAATATTAATTATTTTAATAACTCACAATCTAGGTATAATTTCTCCAAACAATTTTTGGGTCTTGAAGATCTTATGTATTGTAGCTAGTCCAAAAAATTTCGGAGCTAGATCACATCCGATGACACCCAAAATCAACACTCCCTCTTAGTGAGGAATGTGCTCTAGCAATACTCCCAACTAGAAGCATCACACTGATCCACGACATCGGTCCTCTATGCTATTGATGCTTGGCCTACTACCCTTCATTCACTACACTATTTCACCTTGTACTATTGCCCATGACACTACCACTTTCGCTACTTCATATGTACGACAACTCCCTATCAAAATGCTGCATCATGCTACCCATAACATTGCCACTGCTAATTGCTACCCTGCAACTCAGTTGTTGAGAAGTAAGAAACTGAAAATACCACCCAAAGGCTGACATACTGGTGAGTTTGGATGCCTATTGATGCTGAAGCTACCTTTGCTACTAATCTGTGCTGACCCTCTGCTGCTACTACATTGTTGCAATCTACTTTGTGCCTCCCATAGTCCTACAACCTCCACTTTTCTTCTCCAGACTCAAGCACTCTAACTCTGCCATTGTTGCTCCATCCTACCTTGCATGAACTAACTCCTGTCAATCTGCTACTATCATTAAGGGCTCCCGTAGTCGTATGTGATCCAAGAATTTGGGCACCTCAAGGATCGTTCCCCAGTGTAGTCCTCCTGACTACAACTCAATGTCGCCCCACCTCTTCTCTAGAGGTGCATGAGCACTCATGGCACAATCATCATCCTCACCTTCTCCATCAGCTTTCACTGAATAAGCCTTCGATTTAGAATTCTCTTCATTGCCCTTCTTCTGAGGGCATTAAGTAGTGAAATGTCCCATTTCCCCACACTTGAATCATCTAACTTTGGTTATATCCCTTTTCTTCCTCTTTTGTTGCCCTTGTTGTCTCAATATGTGAGATCTGCATCCTCCTCCTCCTCCTCCTTATTGGCTCTAACTCCTTTGTCACTACTTCCTGCCTTGGTTAATTGCCTGATCTCTTCTTATCGAAGAGTTGCCCACATCTCCTCCCAACTGGGAAGAGAAGCCCTACCCAAAACTCTCTGGACAAAGGTCTCCCAATCTTCAGTGACTACATTCAGGGTAGTCCTGACTATGAACTCCAGATCTGGTGTAGACCCTATGGAAGTCAATTGGTCTCGAATCCCTTGCAATCTGAGAAGGAAGGGATCGATTTCTTCTCCCATCTGCATTTGATATTTTCTTAGTTGACTCTCCAACAATATCTTCTATTGGATGGAAGTTCCCTCATATAAGGTGCTCAATGCCTCCCACATTTCCCTTTTTTTTCCTTTTAAGTAATATGTGGGACCACATGATCCTTGACCCCATCCAAGATCATGTACTTCGCCTTTGTCTGAGCCTCCTCATATTTCTTGAGAGGATCAGCATCGACCCGGACAACAATTACTTTCAAGGCATAATCCTTGATGTGATTCTTATCTAAGATTGCTAGGATCCTGGCCTTTCAAATGACAAAGTTGGATGCTCCATCCAATCTATCCTGATCCCTCTGTCCACTAACTACCATTTCTACTCAAACAAGTGTAGAACAGGTTCTCTTCTCCCTCTATTGTTTCTTCCCCAGCAAGACTCAGATCTAGATTTATTTGGTGGTAGAAATCCTCTAAGGAAAATGTTATTTATAGACTCCCTTTGAGTCCTGATTTCCTTCATGGAAATCCCCCCATCAGATAATGTCAAATCACCCCTTCTCCAATCCTCCTTTTCTACTTCTCAGTAACCTAGACCTAGATTTATTTGGCAAGAAATACATTAAGGAAATGACTCCCTCTACCTTGGTTCAGTCTCCTCAGACATTGTTCTGCACCAGCAACAACAACATCTCACCAAAACCTCAAATCTGATCCTCACTGCTCCCTCTGCCCCAACAGCTGAAGAATTTGAGCTCCTCAGGCTCTGCATAGTTATTGCGTGAGCTAGATTAGCTCCTCATGGCCACTATGTCACTCCTTCCTGGCCCAGAAGGAAGACATGGCTCTGCATGAGACTAATCTTCCCCTCTCTGCTTCTGAATTGGCCTAGATAGCTTACGCAGTTACTGCGTGGGATCCTCCCAACTACTGCATCACCCTCATTTGTCTCAAAAAGCTAACACAGGCACTATGTGAGCCTCTACATCACCTTTTCTACACTACATCACTCTCCCTCTATGTCTTTGGCTCTAGAACAAGGCTGTCACTCGGGACATCTTCCTCTCTGCAAAAGATTTGCTAGATCTCCCAGCTGATGGCTTTAGTATCCTATGATCTACAATGCTCTAATACCATGTGAAAATTTCTAAATATTTACAAACAAAAATCTTACCGCAGTCTCTGTTTTAGCATCTCCTATTTTTTATTTCATTCAACAAGTTTTTTAATTTTTTCCCCTTAGATATGTCCCCCTCTAGGGTAATTTTTTCCCCTTAGATATGATTTTTATTTATTTGTCTTTAACTAACTTTTAACATGAATTATTTTTAGGTAATAATTGAACATAACTGTTATATATTTTTAATTATTTTTAATATTTTTATCACAATATTAATTTATTTAAAGGACTGGTCCCCCCGGGTAGCATTTTTTAAGGTACCTAGTCAAAAGTAGCTGTTAGTCTTTTTAACCGTTGGGGGCTTTGCTCTGTCTATTTAAACTGCTAAGCTGGATCTGTTTCTTCAACTTGTCCTGACGATGAACCACACTGGTTGGTTCGAAACGCGTCGACAAATGATGTCTCATGTGATCTTCGCCAAAAATTTTTGTAAACTTGATATGGATCATAGAAGCCTAAACTCTACTAAGTTTTTTAATGTATAAACAATGATGAAAAACACTACTGCAGCCTACGTTGACATACAGATCATTAATGGAAACAATAGATGAGACAAAGACACAAGGGACGCCATTATTTTTGGACCACAAGTCCCCAGAAAAACCCAATGCGGGAAAACCGGTGCAGTAGATAGAGGGTTTGTATTATTAAGCAAGTAGAATCTGAGTATAATAGGTTGCCTCTCACACCAGTTAACCTTCCAGAGAAATATTGACAACAAGAAATACATATGACGGTTTACCTCATTTCTCAGGTCACAGCTGATCCAATGAGCGATCTAGATACTCCCGGTAGATATTTCGAAGTCCCTATGAAATCAATGCATGGGCCAGCATCTTGCCTTCAGAAGACTACGTCACCCCTTCTTCTGGATTGATTTACTGGAGGAAGAATTTTGTTCAACCCTCCGAGCTTAGAACCTCACTTCTCCAACAAATCTCGGACTTCTGATGAATACTCTACACTATCATTGCAAGAGACCCTCCTGGCCTGCATCAGCACTGCGTGAGCCCCTCCTCGGTTGTGTAGGCCTCTGTGTTGCCTCTCTGATGCTACTTCTGCCTCTCTACCTCTTTGATTAGAACCACTTTCAAATCAAAATCTCTTCTTCTGCCCCTCTCACTCCAACTCAGATCACTTGTTCGATTTTCTGAGCAAACCATGCCTCAGAAAAATCAAACTCACTCATCACTTGGTGTATCTCCAACTGACCCTCAATGTAGAAATTCTGACTGTAGATTAACCTGATAACACAATATAACTAAAGAAAAATACTTTAATCTACTTCTACAATCAAACTTGTAGAAGCTTAATAGATTTGAGCAAGATCAAGTGGAACACATATAACGAGAAGAAGAATCAATGCACATGAAACACAGAAGAATACTTAAGGGAAAGCCTCAGCTAAAAACCCAACTATTTGTATTATCATACAAGTTTGAAATATCTCAAAATTAGACAAAGCTTTAGCTCTCACAGCTAGCCAGCTCTCAGTACAATCCTCACAGATGCTCACAGGAAAAATAGACTTCTCATAAGTCCTCCACACTGCCCTCCAAGCTCCTATTTCCTAGCACAGTTTTTCTTGGGTGATCCTACTGTTACCATGTGTAACACTGATCACTCACACTAATCTCACACCCTGTACAACTACGCAATCCTCAAGGAATGAATTCCTTCTGCATGCATGATTTTTCCTCATAGGAAAATTTATGCAACTAATAATACAATGTCCATGTCTTTAATCTCAACTAGGTCTTTCTCAGAATAGACATGCATGAGTTAATGATGAGAGAATCTTTAGTTATCTAGAGTACACTAGTTTGATGCATGCATGCATTAACTAACTGAACTCACAATTAGTTCCTCAAACAGTTTAGAACTAATTTAACTAGACTTAACTCAGTAAACTGAGCTAACTAATTACAACTCAACCTTATCTCCTTAATTAAAGGATAATATCCTTAATTTAAGGGATAACTGTTGCATGACTTTAGAAAGACTTCTAACTTGAATTTCTCCAACTAATTAACTCAATATGAATTAATGAATTATTTTTCAAGCAGCTGGTGAGACTAAATTCGAATTTTAATTCTCAAATTTAATTCAAGGACAAATTAAAATTGGAATATTCTTGTTGCCACATTTCAACACTCCCTTTCAACAAGAAAGGGATTATCTACCACCCCGATCCTGTCTCTATGGAACTTGAATTTACACTTTGACAATGCCTTTGTCAAAATGTCTGCATCTTGATCCTCTGTCGAAATACATTATAGCAACATGATCCTCATCGCTACACAGTCTCTGAGATGATGATATCGGATATCGATGTGCTTGGACCTATCATGAAATACTGGATTCTCATAGAGTTTGATACAACTTTGATTATCACAATAGATCACAGTTGGATCCATCCTCTAATCAAAAAAGCCAACTAGAATTTTCCGTATGCAGATGGCCTCACATGTTACCTGACTTGCAGCCACGTATTCAGCCTCTGCTGAGCTAAGTGAAACCGACCTCTCTTTCCTGTTGTACCAAGAAACTGCAGCTGACCCCAGGTTGAAAATCCCTCTTGATGTTCTCTTCCGATCTGATGGACTCCCTGCCCAATCTACATCAGTGAAGGCTTCACTGCCCTGTCCGTCTGTACCATAATCCATACTGAGATGTCCCTCTGAGGTGTCTCAATACATGCTTTTCCACCTTCCAAAACATCTTGGTAGGCTGAAACATTACTTGACTCAGTTGGTTCACTGCATAGCACAAATCTGGTCGTGTGTTCACCAAGTGCATCAGTGAACCCACAAGCTGCCTGTACATAGTAGCCTCTACTACTTCTCCTAAAGTATCATCCTCCTTCCTCCAGTTATCTACTAGAGGAGTCTACATGGGCTTACACTTCTCCATGTGGAATCTCATGAGTATCTCATTGGCATACTTGCCTTGAGACACAAACAACTCCCCATCCTTCTGCCATACTTCCATGCCAAGGAAGTAATGCATGAGACCCATGTCTTTCATCTCGAATTCTCTTACAAGGTCCTCCTTGCAAGACATGATCAACTGATCATCACCTGTCAATATGAGATCATCAACATAAAGTAAAATGATCAACTACTTACCTTTCACCATGATGTGGTACAGGTTCGCATCCGCTTCACTCTTTGTGAAGCCCAACCTGGTGAAGTAGTTGTCGATCTTGGTGTACCAAGCACGAGGTGCTTGCTTCAGCCCGTACAAAGCTCTCTTGAGTCAGCACACATGCGACTCACGATTGAAGGTCTCAAAACCTTCTAAATGCTCTATGTACACCTCTTCTTCAATCTTGCCATTGAGGAATGCAGTCTTCACATCCATCTGATGGATCTTCCAACCCATCTATGATGATAGTGCCAACATCGATTTGATAGATGAGTACCTTGCGACAGGAGCAAAAGTCTCATCATAGTCAATCCCCTCAACCTATGAGAAACCACGGGCAGCAAATCTTGCCTTATGTTTCTCTACACTACCATCAACAACTTACATTAACTTGTAAAGCTAACGGGAACTCACAAATGACTTGTTCTCCAGTCTCGGAACCACATCCCAAACATTGCTATGAACTATGGAGTCATACTCCTCCACCATAGCATCAACCCAAATCGACTGCTGCACTGCTTCCTCAAAGGAATATGGCTCGGTATCAACACATTCCCCAATAAGGGCCATGTATCCAGTGTACCTTTGAGGTGACCTCCTTTGTCTGCGCTGATAAGATGGTTCTCCCACATTCTCTCTCGCATCCAAAAACAATCTGTCAGCCTCCCTTGTGCACTTTCGTCCATCTCTGGAAGACTCTGCTTGAGTGGATGTCTCCACTCTTGGATCCTCTGCATGTGGTTGCTCCACATTAGTCTGAGGATCCTCCTCCTTAGGAACCAACAGTTCCTCCACAACCTATAGTTGGAGCTCCCTCTCAAGGGAAACTCGCATGGCCTTTTTCTCATCAAACTTGAGATCTCTGTGAACCACTGTCCTCTGACTGGTAGGAAAATACACCTGATAGTTATGGGGTGTATCAGTGTACCCCACAAGTATCCCCAACTCTGTTGTCAGCTTAAGCTTCTTCCATGCATCCTTTGTCACATGGCAATATACCGATGAGCCAAAGATCCTGAAGTGACCCACATCTGGTCTCTTACTGGAGAAAGCTTCCTTTGGTGTCTTCATCCCAAATAGGTGATGCATGCTTCTATTCTGCAAATTGGCCGTTGTGTTGCATGCCTCAACCCAAAAATGAAGTGGTAGGCCTTGGTCATGCAGCATCGCCCGTGCTTCCACTACAATCATTCTGTTCTTCCTCTGGGCCACCCCATTCCGCTGTGGGTTATGAGATGCTGTTAGCTCTCGTTTAATTCCTTATATTGCACAGAATTCCTTAAACTCTTGAGAGACATACTCTCCAATGTTGTCGCTTCTCAAGGCCTTGATCTTCTTCACTGACTCTTTCTCGACCAAAGCTTTGAACTCACAAAACTTTGAGAAGGTTTGGTCTTTCTTCTACATGAAATAAATCTAGCATTTACGATAAAAATCATCAATGAAAATTACATAATACCTTTGCTTCGCTGTGGATGCCGTCGAGAATGGTCCACACAAATCAATATGAACTCGCTCTAAGATTGCATCTACCCGACTGTCTCGATCATGAAAGAAAGACTTGCCGTACTTTCCCAAGGTACAACCTTTGCATGTGTCAACTTTCTCAAGTTTACCTTTGGGAAGTCCAGTAGAGATCTATTGCATTATCTTCAAGGCCCCATGATGCAAACGGCCCAACCGCCTGTGCCACAACATTCCAATGTCTTGGCTTTGCAGAAATTCTTCTTTCGAACTCAATGCTGCACAATCATCTACTTCTAGTTAATAGAGATTCTTCAACTGAATCCCAATCCTCTTGGTCTAACCCATGGCTATGTGTCTTAGGAATGCCTTTCCTTTACTGAAGACAACATCATAGCCTTTGTCCTCCAACATCATGACTGATACCAAGTTCTTCCTCAGTCCAGGCACATACTTCACATCTGTCAAGGTGAGAGGAGCTCCATGCTCCCTCTGAAAAGCAACCTTACCTTCTCCTAAAACACAGTACTTCCCATCATCACCCATATCTATGCGCATCTTGAGGTCTTTCTCCTCCAATGTACTGAATAAACTTTTATCGCCGGTCATGTGGAATAAGCCTCCACTGTCAAGATACCAAGCACAACCTGCCATCGATGACACCATGCATGCAATGAGGGTAAAGTCCATTTTGAACTGAGAGGCTAATGCCTCACCTTCCGATCCTTTCAAGGATCCCTTCTTGGACTTCTTCGATGGGCAATTGGTTGCATAATGTCCCATCTCATGACAATTAAGCCTTGCCCTTCCATTTCCTTGCCTTACTTGCTCAGGCTAGATTTTCTTCATCATCATTCTTTGATGAAGAACCATCTCGTGTGCTCCTCCTGACCTCCTCCTGCATCAGATCCGACCACAATCGTTCCCAATCCTGCAGTTTATCCCTTCCATTCACAGAGTCCTGGTAGATATTCCAGCTCTTTGGAAGGCTAAGGAGAGCGAAGCTCACCATATCATCATTGACAGTGGTTATTCCCACACTACCAAGCTCATCTCTGTAGGTGGTGAGCTTGTTCAGATATGTGGAAATAGTATCACCCTTCTCCATCTTGATTTTCTGAAGCTTATCCTTGAACGCTAATTTCCTCTGGTCGCTATTGTTCTAATAGAGGTCCTTCAATGTCTTCCACATTGAAAACAGAGTATCGTTCCCATGGAGACTCGAGACAATATGGTCTCGAACTCCCTCCAGGATGATCCATCTCGCCTTTGCTACACACTTCTTCCACTCAACCAACTCTTGTGCATTAGCTGCAGCTAGCTTTGGGATTTCTTGACCAATGAAATCCTTCAAGCCATTGTCTTCTAATACATCTTCCATTCTATCTTTCCATGTTATGTAATTCGAGCTGCCTTCCAAGGCATACTCGAGTCTCAAGCCATAGAACTCCATTAAACAACCTAAATTATGAGATGAATTCGATTTGTACCTGTAACCCCAAAATTCAAACTTTGAATTCTCTTCTTAGTATACTGGTCACAGCTCCGATAACCTTTGCTCTGATACCATGTAGAAATTTAGACTGTAGATTAACCTGATAATGCAATATAACTAAACCAAAATACTTTAATCTACTTCTACAATCAAACTTGTAGAAGCTTAATAGATTTGAGCAAGATCAAGTGAAAGACATATAACCATAAGAAGAATCAATGCACATGAAACACAGAAGAATACTCAGGGGAAAGCCTCAACTTAAAACCCCATTATCTGTATTATCATACAAGTTGGAAACATCTCAGAATTACACAAAGCTTTAGCTCTCACAGCTAGCTAGCTCTCATTACAATCCTCAGAGATGCTCATAGGAAAAATAGACTTCTCATAAGTCCTCCACACTGCCCTCCAAACTCCTATTTCCTAGCGCAGTTCTTCTTGGGTGATCCTACTGTTACCATGTGTAACAATGATCACTCACACTAATCTCACACCCCATAAATTTGCGCAATCCTCAAGGAATGAATTCCTTCCGCATGCATGAGTTTTGCTTATAGGAAAATTTATGCAACTGATAGTACAATGTCCCTGTCTTTAATCTCAACTAGGTCTTTCTCATAATAGACATGCATGAGTTAATGATGAGAGAATCTTCAGTTATCTGGAGTACACTAGTTTGATGCATGCATGCATTAACTAATTGAACTCAGAATTAGTTCCTCAAAAGTGTGGAACTAATTTAACTAGACTTAACTCAGTAAATTGAGCTAACTAATTACAACTCAAATAAAACTCAACCTTATCTCCTTAATTAAGGGATAATCTCCTTAATTTAAGGGATAATTGTTGCATGACTTTAGAAAGACTTCTAACTTGAATTTCTCCAACTAATTAACTCAGGATGAATTAATTAATTATTTTTCAAGTAGCTCATGTGACTAAATTCTAATTTTAATTCTCAATTTTAATTTAAGGACAAATTGAAATTGGAATATTCTTGTTGCCACATTTCAACACTCAAGCCTCCTCTTATACTTTTCCTGTTGATGAATCAACGACTGAGATTAAGTCCCTAATCAACGGCTAAGATTAAAACAGACTTGATCCTTGCCTCTTAGAAGCTTCTCACCCATATTTTTATTAATACCCATTAATCTTTTTATTTTCCTAATTTTAGACTTAGGGACCGATTAAAAATATTAATTATTATTTTAATAACTAACAAACCAGGCAGAATTTCTCCAAATGATTTCTGGGTCTTGGAGATCTTATGTATTCTAGCTCCTCCAAAAAATTTCGTAGCTAGAGCACATCCTATGCTACCAAAACTCAACAATAACAACATGTAACCCATCATACATGCACGACAATGCAATCCACAATGACAACATCACCTTCCACATTAGAACATGACTACAATCATGACCAAAATCATGCAAATGGAATAAGCATATGGAATGAAAGCGTCAAAGACACACATGAAACCAACATTCATGCATGACCAACACACAGCCCACCCAGTTTGAGGGGTGAACCATGCTTTGATACCACTCTATAACACCCTCTTGCCACATCTACCCAAGCAACCGGCTAGCTGGAGTAAACATGCGATGAGAGGCCCCTATGATATGATTCGACCTCTTGAGTCATGTTGGCTTGTTGGGGCCTGACCCAAGTTCAGAGTTAATTAGCCAAACAAATCCCTGTACTACTGGTCCTTTCGGCAACAATCCATGGAGTGCAGATTGAGGTCTCACCCGAAGTAGTATGGGGGGGTGCCGGAACCAAGTTTTCGCACCCTTGATGGGGTTCCCACACTGCTGGAGCAGTGCGCGGTAATATTACCCGTTAATTATATTCACATAAATGGAGACCTTATGTTATATTTATTTATACAGCACACTCATATAAGTTCACGCAGCAAATAAATAGTACACTTGTAAATTATACCAAATAATACATAAAACAGGAAAATATACACAAAAATATGGTAAAACTTCTCTTTATTAATTCTTCCCACAATTACAAACTCAACCTGCCCTGCACACTCAGCTGCAGGGTTCCGCGCGCTCAACTGCAGACTACTAGGCCTCTGCGCACACATCTGCAAAGCCTTCTCCCACTCTATGACCCAAAGGCACACTTTACCCTTCGACTCAATCCCTTAGACTCATCATCCTTCTATTCTATTGATCTGATTGATTTCTTCTCTTAGAGCCTCGCTCTATTTATACAAACCCATGGTCCGTAGACCATTGGTGGATCTTTCAAGCCGACATAACATTACAAAAATAAGGGCATACAACCCTGTGACTCTATTATGACTTCGTGCTCTGCGCCCATAATTCATGGAGTATTTTACAATAGTCTTGGTCAAAACTTGGGCTTTAAGCCCCAAAAATTGCCTTGGAAGGATTCCATGCCCAACAGGCACCCAAAAAAAACATCGTGACTCGCCCTCGAGTCACTCTATCGATGTGGAGATCTTCATGTGGAGTCCCTCCAACTCTGCTCGAACTGCTACAAGGTCGGCAGTGCACTGAGTGGCTTCCTGTTGAATCTCCTGTACCCATTGTTCCGAGACCGTGGTGTCAAAACTGCTTCCCCGCATCCGTTCGTGTGTCCCCTGCATTTGTGTGAGCTTGCCTTCAATGGTTACAGTAATGGTGAAGGCCTCTTCAATCCAAGGTTGAACACATGCCTTTAGAACTGCTTCTCAGTGTCATACAGTGTCCACTTTCTCTTTCAGTGCTTTGGCCTGTTGCATTCGTGCGAGACTCTGAGTGAGGGCCACCATCTACACGGTCCCTTTGATGTTGTCGTACTGCTACTAGAGTTCACGCGCCTCTGTCTCTAGGTGCTGGATGTTGGGGTCCTCTTGCAAATTCATGAGGACCTCAAATGACTCCTCCAACATTCTGGTGTAGTCCCTTACTGCACTGTCGATCTCTTCCAGCCCTGATGTAATAGCACTGGTGCGCTATTCTCTTACTTCTGGAGGGGTGGACAGTTGTGCCTTCAACTATAGCTTTGTTATCTAAAGGTTCGGCTCCAGCTGAACCTTAGTTATTTCTTCTCGTGCCTCGTGCAACCCTATTACTAGTTTGTTGATGCACGCCTCTGCTAGTGCGTCTGTTGGGATGGCCAGCTCAGGGACCATCTGACAGGCTTCTTCCAGTACCTGTCCCATCTGCCTATTCTACAACACCACTTCATCGCGCTGCAAGCTCAACTGCTCCATGTTAATCTTTTGCTTGCTCAACACTTGTAGTGCGTGGCTCTCCCTAGCCCGCAGTTCTGTAATAAACCCATCGTGTAGGACATATAGCGTTTCTCACGGGAGTGCAGCCATGTTGATCCTGATACCTTTCAGTGCGCTAATTGTAGGCTTGTTGGCCTCATTCATTATCACCAGTGCCCCTTCTGGTAGCACTATTGTAGTTGTTGTCCGAGTGCGCAGCATCTGCTCCGCTGTAGTTGTCCCTACTGCGAGGCTAGTCGAAAGGGTACCAACCTGAGGAGTTCACATTGGAAACTCTTGTAGCTGTGCTTTGAGGGCCCCCAAAACAATCTGATTCTCCTCCGTGAAAGTCTGGAGGGCCCCAGTAGTCACATTATGCATTGTCTCACCAATGTCATGCAGATCACCCTCAGTAAGGGTGATCGGTCGATCAGCAGCTTGGATGCTTTCCTCTTCTTGTGCGGCCCCATCCTCTCACTCAGGCGCTGGCGCTTCAATAGTGTAGATGATGTGTGTGGGTCTGCACCACCCTCCTCTTCCTCTCTTGCCCATGCGAAGGTGACTCCTGACCCTCACGTGCCTTCTCAGCTGCCTCCTATGCTACTGCTAATGCTATGGCATTTTCCTATTCTGATTTTGTCTATGTAGCATCCCGCGCCTCCTGCGATTTTATTGCTGCTACTTCTTGTTGTCTCTTTTCTACCAACTGTGCCATGCGTAGCTTGGCCTCCTCTTTCTTCTTCTGTGCCACAGATTTCTCCAATGCCGCGATGTCTGGGGCATGCCACTCTCGCAGCAATGTCTCAAGTATATAAAAAATTACATCATCTGTGGCCATGAAGGGTAGCTTGCTTCATTTCTTGCTTGGGTCCTTGCGCGCTCTGATATATATGTTATGGAGGTCCGCCTTAAATTCTACAAAGCTTTGCAGGTTATTGTAGACAATGGGTGATAACCACAGCTTGCGGTTAATCCCCATTCTGATGTTCATTTCCATGAACACACGGAATATCTTGTTGTTGCAGATCCGGTTCGTGTCTTTCGTGGCCCACAGTGAAGTGTACTTTGTGGCCTCCAATAGATCCCTGTCAATAATGGGGAACTGGTTGTCCTCCAACAATTCCCATGCCATGAGCACTATGGACAATAGAAGCCATGCATAGTGGAACATTTTGCCTTGTTCCTGGGCCTCGTGGAAATTTTCTAGGAACTCCTTGCATACGAAATTGGACTAGTTAAACTGGACCCCCTCCGTGCACTACTTAGCAGATTCCACCAGCGGCGTGGGTACCTCGTCCGTGTGGCACTTGCGCATAACTTTACTCAACATTATTTGCGTCACCACTTTAACTGATTTTTTGTTGATGTTGGATATGGCATAGCCCCTTTTCTTCTTCTCCAACTTGTACTTCTTCTTCATGGCCTTCGTGATGGCCATGTCACTGCTCTTCCCATCTGAGATGTCTACGGAGTCCTCTCCTTTGCACAAAAGCTGGGTAATGCTATGGATTAAGTGGTCCGTGATGTGGATGGGCTCCTCCAGCCACAAACACCCACCATGCACCAAGCAGAGCAGCTGCCTAATGACAAATATTGTTATTGGGGCACGGTGGAAGTGCGACACCCATAGAAGGTTTAGTAACCCTGCCTTTTCCACTCCGCGTAACCACTTTCGGTGCTCCAATTCGATAACCCCCACCACAGTGTTCTAATGAGCTATGTGGTCTCTAGATGAGGGAACTTCTCGTGGTCAGCGATATCCCAATCTTCAAATTTCCAGCTCAGCACCTACCCCAGGTGCGTGCCCTCAAAGATGATGTTGTCCAGGAGGAACGGAGTTTGGAGAGAGCTCTTGCTCTCGTCAAGATCCTTGGGCACTTTTTCCTTCCCCTTCCACGGGGGGATATAGGCGGGTAGCTTTGTTGGAAGGTGAGCATGCTTAGTTTCTTCCTCCATGCCTTCTTCCTCATCTTCTTCAATTAGAAGGTCCTCCAGGTCTTCCTCCTCCTCATCGGTTAACAAGTCAACGGCTTTCCTTTTCTCCTCCATCGTTAGCCGAGTGTTCAGTGGGTTTCGCAGGGACACATGTATAGGAACTATCAGCTGTTTGTCTTTCTTTGGCCTCGGTGTGTGTAGTAATTTAGGGATTTCCTCCATAATCCTGGCGCCTTCAAGGGCATCCCCCACAGTCAGGGCCTGCGTGGCTTCTTCGGCGGTCATCTCTGCAATTTCCATAACTTCCTCAAATGTTGCCATTGTGCCCATCCAGAAATCTATTACTCACATAATCAGGGGCTCAATCAATGCTTTGTACAAGGCTCTACTCAGAATATGTGGGGTATACAACAACTCAATTCGCAAATGACCAAGTCTTGTTTGTTGGGCAGCCCTTTGTAATTTATAACGCCTTTTGAATTTGAACTCGACCATTCCCCCCAAATCCAATTCATTAATGCTCCCTTGGCAACAGATTTTCCCAAATCTTTCCCATAAATCACGTCTTAAATTCCTACTACCCACTCCATTTGGTCTCAAGTTGAGCATCACATCTTGAATAGTGACTCCAATGGTCACTTTCCAGCCAACCTGCATGGCAACGCAACCCCCCTTGCGCGGTCGCAGACCTTGTGACACTTTGTTTCTACGCACAGCTTCAACATCGCGCAACTCCTGGGTAGAGTAGTTTATAGTCCCACGCATCCTTTCAACTACTTGGAGAGCTAAGAATGTAATTCCCACGGCTAGTCAAGTGGCCGCACCACCTATATAGGGTTTGATCCAATCATCCATCACTTTTCCTAGAAAATACCCACCTTTTCTTGTTACTGGCTACGTCGCGCACTTTATCATCTGCAATGCACCACCATGGTTGATCCATTTAGTAATATGCGGTCCATTCCAAGGCATTAGGCTAATCAATTCTCAGTGATAGTCCCCAAATTCGTCAATGTGATCATGCAAACCTTGTTTTATCACCTTGAGTTCTTTATTAATAAAATTCTTCTTGATCCCGTCCTCAAGCTTCTTGACTTCTGCTACTACCAGAGTGCTTTTCTCCCTTAATCGCACCCTTTCTTTCATAAGTTCTTAGAGCCTAAGGTCACCCTGTTGGATTTCTTCGTTAGGCCTCATGTGTTCTGCTTCATTCCGCTGCACGACCCCCTCTTCCAAGGTTCCACGAACTGTCGTATCAACTGGTGCTACTATGCGCGGACTAGGCATTTGATACTCTATGGGGATTATAGCATTTGCTCCATACTCTAGCCTTGGAGGCACCTGTGCCATCAGTTTCTTGCATGTGGTCCTATAAGCTCATAGAACCACTGGTACGCATAGGTCCCAATCAATCTGTTGCACCTTGTGTACCTTGTTCAGTGCTTCACATACTTCACTAAAGGCTTCTGCATGGATAACCTTCTATGCACTTGGTCTTTCCATACTCCATGGTTCCAACCGGAGGGGTCATTCGTGCCATTGCCTTGCCCACACCTGCTTACTGACCATGTCTCCTAACGCGAAGGCTATGTGCATCTGCACAGGTTTCGTACCATATGCTTGTACCCATCTGGACAGGTGGGCATGTGCACTGTTTCGTCCAACAATATTGTATGTTAATTGCATCTAAGACTTCCCAAACCGCATGTGCATCATCCTCCTACATTTGTGCCAGTCCTCAAAGCTTCCTTGGTGTGTACCCCACCACCTCACGGGTGTAGTGCATAGTACCCATTTCAAAGCTTCGACACATTGCTATTCCGACACCTCCCTTTCGAATCTATTCAAGAATTCATCTACCTTGCTTAACCCATCATACGTAGGCAAATCCCTTACTTCCATTGATATGCAGTGCAGCGATCTCATCATCATGTTACAGTTCACCGTAGTTACCTCGTGTAACCAGTTCTACTGTCGTTCTATCTCCTCATCCGAATCTAATATGCAGGAGCTTTCACACTCCCATGAGACTCGTCCATCTATGGTTGGATTTACCCAGTCTTACTCTCATGTGGTTATCTTGTAGATGCAATCCAAGTCATCGTCGCTTTCATAGTCACGCATTGGCTCTATGTAGTGTGATCCTTCTGCAGGGTCCAAAGGTACAACTACACGCAGAGACTTTTTCTCAAAAATCATCTTGTGCTTCTTCAGATTTATCACCCCATTCATGTCAGTGGCCCAATCTATTCCTAGTAGCGTGGGGTAGGGATTGTTGTCATCAACAATCTCTGTCACTTTGAAATCTGCTAGCGCGCTTACTCCTTCGATATCCACTGTGATTCCCTACAATCTTCCCATAGGTAGGATCTTCTTCTGGTTCGCCATTCGTAGTTGGATAGGAGACCATTGCAGCGTAGGCCTTCCCATGCATTCCCATGTTTGTTTCGACAAAATGTTTGCATCTAATCCTAGGTCTAGAATCACTTGGTCCATCTTGTATTCCCCAATCTGCGTGGTCAATCTCATCTCTCTTCCCATCCTCGTCATGTGCTTTTCAATCTTTCAGACTACGCTCAGTTCTCCTGGCACGGTCCCATCGCATCTATTTATGAGTTCCTACAGCCCCTTTACAGCCTTGCTATCGTGCAGTAGCTTCATGCACATTTCCAGGAACATCGTGTGCATTGATAGATCCATTTCCAGCTCCGGTCTGTCCTTGCTTCCTGAAGTGGAGGCATAAGTGAAGCTCTCCCTCGCTTCCATGAAGGTTTCCTTAGCACACTCTAAATCAAACTCTGGTTCTTTTGTCAGAGCCTTGCAAACCCAAGTACTCTCTTTAGGCTTCTTGCCTTTTTCATCCCTTATCGTAATTCCACTTCGAAACACAATATTTACATTAGGTTCTTCCTCGCGTGGCTCAGACCTCTTCATTTGTAGGTTCTGAGTCGGGGGAGGTTGGAGCGCTCCCTTGTCACGTAGCCTTGTTATCAGTGTAGGACAATCCTCTATCTCATGATCAAACAATGCACAATCGCGGGCATAATGTCCTGGCCCTCCACAATTGTAACATATCAATTGTCCGCGACCTCTTCCAGGTCCTCCTCCACTGCAGCCTCGTCCACACCCCTGAAATTCGGTTCGTGCCTTCCCTACATTTTGGTCAAGGGGACATGTTTCGGCCTGAAATCTATAGGTGGGAGTCCTATCTATCATCATTTCGTAGCTTCTATAGGTGTGCTCATCATGTCCCACTGACCTACAGAAATTACAGAACAACTGCTGTGAATTCTGCGTGTACTTCTGCAACAAATGGAAGTTATCTGTAGCATGCTTCCCTCCTATTTGACAAATCGCGCACCACAGCGCAGGTGCTACACTCAGTCCTGCTTGTGCCTTCACTCTTAATGGCATTGGTCCTCCTCCCGCGAGGTAATTCATGAACACCAGACAGTGGTCCTTGTCATGACCCTGACCCTTACATTTAACACACCATACTTTGTCGCATATTTTTGGGCGAGTTGTCCTATCCTGTTTCAGAATCTGCATCTCAAGGCATAATTTTTTCAATTGCGCATGAATCTGTTGAACTCCCAGGCTGGGATCCTATATCAGGGTCTCATGTAGTCTCATCGCGATATCCAAGGCCTCAGCTTGAGTTTTTAGCCTCTATTGTGATAGCGTGCTTCTTAGATGCATAGTTAACAATGCTACAAACCATTCACGATGTTGTCCATCCGTCAATGTCATGTTAGCTTTATGAATTGTGTACTTCAGCCTCTGATCCAACTCCCAAAGGGTCCCTGGTAGCATTTTGATCTCCTTGAACCCAATGATTGACTGCGCCTTTGACTTCAACCTGCTAAATTCCTTATTCAACGCAGTTTGGATGTCTACGATCCCTACATTCGGATTGTCATTAGAATGCTTAATGTACCAGGTTAGCGTGCAATCCTGTAGAGCACTAACCAATGTTTCCTTCTTTATATTGTCATCCATGACTCCCTGTGCTTCCCATACAGCCCTTATCACAAACCAAAACTAGTCTGGATCTTCATTTCTTACTCCCTTAAACACTGGCAACTTTATGGCACTTGCCATATTGACTCGCGGTGGTGGAGGAGGTGGTATGGGCAAAGATGGGGTTGAAGATGGTGAAACTAGCAGTGGCGTGGGTGGGGCTGGTATGCACGGGATCCTTTGCCTTATCAATTGATCACACTTCTTGGTGAGACCTTTGTGATCTCTTCTACGTCCCCTCGTGGAGGTGAAATCAAGGGGCTCGTTTCTAGTTCTGTACTACCTTCGCTTCTGTAGATTCTCCCACTTTGTATAGCCCCAAAAATCAATTTATTCGCATAACTCGCTTTTCACATAGTAGCATTTTAATCCAAGTGTTCAAATACTTAATGTACTTACCTCGCGGTCCTTTGATGAAGCGTTGCTCTACTTTGTTGTAGCTGCCTGAAGTATCTACCGCGAACTCAAAGATGAATCCTCCTATAATTCGATCGACCCAGTGATGAATAGTGCGCATGATCTTATCCTCTGATGCTCCCAATCTATGCACCAACTCTGGAGTCCACACAATAGTTATGTCGAGCTTGCACCTTCCTTGGCTATCTGCTAGCTTCATGATCCACTCGTACAACTCAGTAGGGAAATATGCGAAGAAAATTTCATGGGTCTCTGTGTACAGGTAGCAGTGTAACCACTCTTATTTTGATAGTTGCGGATTCCTATTCTCCTACACCGCGAACTCGTGAATCTTCCTATCCAACCAATCTTCAATTCCTTTGTTTGTTGGATTCCAGTGATACTACATCAGACATCCCTATGCAGATCCCTGTTCCAGCAATGAAAACATTTTTTGGCTTGTTGGGGCCTGAACCAGGTTCGGAGTTAATTAGCCAAACAAATCCCTATACTATTGGCCCTTTTGGCAACAATCCGTGGAGCACAGATTGAGGTCTCACCCGAAGTAGTATGGGGAGCTGTTGGAACCAGGTTTTTGCACCCTTGAGATGTCTGAGGGGTTGATTCAGTCCAACTATGAGTCCCTGCGCACAGGTCACTTTGTGCACTTCCATGTCCTTTTTGCCCTGATGTAGTTGCCTTCGCTCAACCCTAACCAAGGGCTATGGGGCTCCCGCACTGCTAGAGCAGTGCTCTATACCATTACTGGTTAATTATCTTCGCGTAAATGGAGGCCTTATGTTATATTTATTTATACAACACATTCATATAAGTTCACACAGTAAATAAACAGTACACTTGCAAATTATACCAAATAATACATAAAATAGGAAATAAAATAGGAAAACATACGCAAAAATATGGTAAAACTTCTCTTTATTAATTCTTCCCATAGTTACAGACTCGACCTACCCTGTGCACTCAGCTGCAAGGGTCTGCACACTCAGCTCCGGACTACTAGGCCTCTGCGCGCACAGTTGCAGAGCCTTCTCCTACTCTATGACCCAAAGACACACTTTACCCTTTGACTCAATCCCTTAGACTCATCAACGTTCTATTCTATTGATCTGATTGATTTCTTCTCTTAGAGCCTCGCTCTATTTATACAATCCCATGGTCTGCGAATCATGGGTGGATCTTTCAAGCCGACATTACATTACAAAAACAAGGGCAGACAACCCTGTGACTCTATTATGACTTCGCGCTCCGCGCCCATAATTCGTGGAGTCCTTTACAATAATCTTGGTCAAAACCTGGGCTTTAAGCCCCAAAACCTGCCTTGGGGGGATTCCATGCCCAACAAGTCACGTTAAGGAAGTGGAACCAACGTAAACACACCATAGAGACATTCAACATTAGCATTAGGACTCCTGGAACTAATCCAACCGTTTTTCCAACCATCCCCTCGACCCCACTGAGCTTTTGGACCCTTTGACCTCTGGACGCTCTCATCCTATGGGCATGCTAGCATCCAAGGACCTCTCGACACTCTCATAGGCCTACAAGCCAACATCTAGGGAATCTTTTTCATAGTGTTGTGCTAGTATTCCCAAGATTTGAGCCACTTTTTAAGGCCCAGAGCCCAGGTCACTTCCTAGAATTGAATGACATCTTCAAAATAGTAAAATAAAAAGGAAATGATAGTACAAATGCAATCACCTAAATAAGAACTTGACTAGACCCCTACTAGCCATGACAACCCTTTTGTCAAACATATCACGGATATGTAATCTACATCTAAATAATAAATCTGAGCATAGGGGTATCATACGTAGATGAGAATCACTAAGGAGCATTGATGCCTCAACACATCAACTTCCATTTCATCCATTAGGTCATAGATACATTATTCATTCATTTACTAGTAAAAACATGATGAGAGACATACATAGCTGTTATCATAAAACATATATATAACTAACATAATAGCAACAAAAATACCAATGAGATCATATCCATATGATCCACATATAAAACAGTATAATACTCATAGAAATACAACGAGAAATAATCTCATATTTATTATGCAAAATCCAAACCGGGGATGGGACTTCCATGTTCCACACGACTGTAGAATAGCTAAGCCAAATCTCTCTTCAACCATTCACCACCATGCCATATTCCAAGCATGAATTTGGGATCTCATAAACACATCAACCAAAACCATCCAGGACCTCCACAGGCCAACCACCTCAACCCATTAAAGAATGATTCCTCCTCAAGGTCAGACATCACAAAACGATCACCAAATTGGTCTCTTTTTAAGCCTTCCAAGGCTTCTAGAGCATTTTTTCCAACCAAGGTTTCTAGGACCAGTAACTCAACCCGCAGCTACTGCTAAGGTTCCAGAGCATTTATCCAACCAAGGAGTCCAGGACTAGTAACTCAACCCACCAAAGGCTTCCAGATCATTTGTCCAACCAAGGCTTTCAGGACTAGTAACTCAACCGAAGCTGTTATAGGGCTTCCAGAGCATTTTTCCAACCAGGGCTTCTAGTAACTAATAACTCAACCCAAGCTAAGGAGGCATGAGAACCAACCAAAACAAAACAAGGAAATAAACCCAAAATCTCCATGGTTATCCAAGAAATGGCAAGGCTAGGTAATCTACTATCAATCCATGCAATCCTCCATGCTAGTGATAGATCATGACCAAAGAACCACATGCACATGCCATGCAAGCCAAAACTAATGAGGAAAACATACATGCAACTTGGTACCTTCAAGCAAAACTATTGTAGTTGCTGATCCTAATGTCCTCTTGCACTTTCCTGTTCTTCCTTTTCCTTCTTTCTATAAAACTCCAAGTATGTCACACCCTCCAAGAGTGCTCCAAGAAAACTCTAATTATCCAAGAGTATGAGATAGAGAGAATAATGAGAGAGCTCCAAAACTAAACTGACAAAAAGGTTATGAACTGATCCTTAAAAGCCTTTTTATGAATGAGGCCTCCATTTTCTTCATTTTCCATTATTTTTGTTCAATTTCCTCTTCACATGCAACCTGTGAACTTTCACCTTCCTTTTCTCCTAATTTCCATTATTTTCATAAATAAATGTGCCAAAAATTCCACTTTTCCATTCGAAAGCCTTAGCCATTTCCTTTGCCAATTTCCTTAGCCATTAATCAATCTCAAGTGATAGCCATCACTAGGATTTTTCCCAACATTCAACTTGGAATAAGTGTCCCATCAACTGTGGTTATTATTTTTCCTTTATTAACTTTTATTACATGACATTTTCATCGAGGTTGTTACATTCTTGATCAAGGTCACCTTCTTCACCATTTGAAAGACCATCACTCTCTTCATGTGTATAAAAAATTATCTTGTTTTCAAACCTTATCCTATTTATTTTTTTAGCTTCTTGCCCTCTCTCATGATTTTCTCTATAGGGTCATTTAGCAACGTAATGACCAACTCTACCACAAGCAAAACATTTGAAGGGAAGCTTACCTCTGAATCTTCTAGTACCCACATGGAGTTTCTTTACGAAGTTTTCCTCTTCTTCTTCTGATACATAACCTGATTCTTCCTTTTATTTTCCTTTTGCAGTAGCTTTGAAGGTTGATTCTCTCATGTCTGAATGACCACCTTTCCTCATCTCAAATGTTGTTAATATTCCATGGACTTGATCAAGTGTAAGACTTTTAAGATCCTACATTTCTTCAATAGCAAATATTTTGGAATCAAACATTGGAGTTAGTGAAATCAAAATATTTTCAACAATAGTAGCATCTTTTATTCCTTCACCAATATTTCTCATGGAATTAACAATTTCATCTACTCTAAGAAAAAATGTTGCAATGCTTTCATCATCATGCATTTTTAGTGTCTCATACTATATTATGAATGTTTGGAGTTTAGCTATTTTTACCTTGGTGTTGCCTTCATAACTTTGGATAATATTATCCCACATTCCCTTGGCTGTGTTCAACTGAATTACCTTCACAAACTTGGACTCAATCAGACTTCCCAAGATGGAATTTACAACATTTGCATTGATTTCATATTGTTTCTTTCCTACAGTATCTGTGGGAATGGAGGTTGGATATTGATATCCACTTTCAATGATTTCCCATACATCAACTCCCAGTGCCTACAAGTATGCTCTCATCCTAACTTTCGAAAAGACAAAGTTAGTTCCATTAAATAAAGGTGGCCTGATAGAAAATACTCATTCTTGACTACTCATCTTGATGAATTTTCCTCCAAGAGATCAAGCTTCTTCTGAAGGAATTGCTTTGATACCAATTGTTGGGAAAAATAATGAGAGACCGGGGGGGTGAATCAGTATTTTAAAAAATCATTAAAATTTCCAATTTCATATCCAGATTTTTGTACGTGACTGTATTAACAGGAACCCACGTATGTACACGAATATTATTTGGACAACTAGCATATATCTAGTAAACTTACTTTTCATCACTTGTTTACCTTGAGCCAATGTATCAGTACCTCATTAAGCATTAAATAAATAGTAACCATGTGAAGTAAGAACAAAATAAACCATCACACATAAGAAACACATCAACACCAGGACTTTTAGGTGGAAACCCAATGTGGGAAAAAAACCACCATTGTTGTCATCTTTATTTTCTTTTTATTATAAAGAAAAACTTCTTGCATTCTTGTACTGGCACAAAATCATACCAGCATGCAGGCACCCACCTACAGAAGGCTACAACCTTCTCTTGTTCTCCAATACCCACTAGAAGGGAGCTCCAACCCCCTGATCTAGTTTACTTGCACCCACCGGAAGGGAGATTCAACCCCTCTGATCAAATTTAACAGCTACCACTAGAAGGAAGATTCAACTCCCTTAAAACCTTTGTGGACAACATTTCATAAATTTTCATACCGGATCCACCTGCTACAAAAAATCACAACTTGTAGGCCATGTTTCATCAAAATTTTGGACTAGACCCACAACCAACATTTAAGCCCAATAGCAAATATCAAAACTAAAAACTGATCACTACAACTCAATCATTGAACCAACTAATCACTGAAGGAATTGAATCAACCAATCACTAAATTAAATGAAACCAAAATAAATCAACTTATTCTCAAATAACCAAAGTAGTTAGATCACTGTAACCAAAATACTAATGCTAAACCCAAACACTGCATCAACTTATTGAATCAACTGAAAACGTTGATCAATAAACTATCATAATATATACACTAATTTACTGTATCAAACCCACGTGTATACGTGACTTACTTGAAGCATACTCGCATATATATCTCAAAACATTGAACCCTAAAGTTGAACCATTGTCACTCTGAAATAAACATTGAATCATACACAGATCCATGACATCATTATGAAATAATGACATAACCATCATTGATCTTCAATAAAAAAATATTTAGTAGGTTCATCATTCTTCAATAAATCTATCACCAATCAAAACATCAATATTGAGCCCAAATCATCAACTAAGATTTCATGGACGGAAAAGATAAACACAACAAGACTAATTAAACTAATCATACCTCTTTTTCAAAAAACTCCTAGATTATATACACACTTTGCTCAAAACATTTCACATTTATACGTGCTTTTCAAGAATCGACCCCGCGTATAGATCTAAGTAGATATGTGACTTACCAGTATTAAATACATGTGTGTATGCTCCTTTAAGATTATCAAACCTACTTACATATCTGCAATTATTGACACAAACATTGGCTGCACAATAGAACTTCAGAAATACCCAGATCTCAACATACATAGAATAATCACACGTCAAGGCATTATCATTGCTGATCAAATCAACCCATAATCAATATTGACATATCATATCTATTGGATCTAATCCATCATCAAATTCCCAGGTGCATACTTAGTTTTAGATCAAACGAATCAATAATAGCCCATGCACACTAGCTTCAGATCTAACTTATTCACGAAATATTCATCACTTGCTCACCCAAGTACTTTGATCTTCATATCCTTATATAGCTTAGCAATTATCCCATACCACTAGTCAAAACCATACTAACGCTGATGGTATTCTTAGGCGGATCCAATATTCATTGTTGGACTCAATACCGTGGGTCAATACCATGGTAAAGACCCTTGGTATTTAGAATACCATGGTGCGGAAACTGTACGCACCTTTTCTTCTTCATACCTACATGTATATGCAACTTTTCTTCACGGAACCATGTATACATGACTTTGCTTCACCAAACTTGAGTATTTTCACGACTTTGCTTCATAGAACATGTGTATACACGATTCTGATTCGCCAAACCTAAGTATGTACACGACTTTGCTTCATATAACCTGCATATACTTATTCAAACTTCATATTTATCATTCCTCTATCCCTAAACTACTATGCTTTCGACCAAACTCTCTGTCACATGTAGACACATCTTGTTGAAATATTCATGAAGGTGGTTTCCATCAAAAGGAAACACATCAAGTAGGTTTCCGTCAAGGACAACACATTAGTAATAATGCCAACATCCTCTATCATTATAGTTCTTTATACCAACCAAGACAATGGATATTGTTAATTTAATTATCTTGAATTCTAGCCTTTAATTATATTTGATATAACACTATATATAAAAGTATTGATAAGGTTAAAATTTTTAGATATACTTTTATCTTGAAAATTATAAAAAAAAAAATACCATGCATTTTAGAAACTGCCCATATTAACATTATTTTGTCAAAGAAAGGGTGCATGCTCTTTTCTTTCTAAATTCTAGTAAAATAAAATTATTTATATAGGGTATAAAATTTCATTCTTGCTCGCATACACATTAGCTTTCCAGTAAGTACACCAATTCTCAATTTTCAATCTTGACAAAAAATTTATGACTCCTAGAAGTTAGTGTTTTTTTCCAAATTCCCACATGTTTTTGAAGTCTAGTACACCCAAGTTTAGAGACCGAATTCTCCCAACTATATAAGAGAATCCAAGAAGAATTGTAGGAACTTTTGTATTGGATTATGATAGTAATTATGATTGGGATAAATTTTCAACGTTTAGCCTAGTCATTTGATTCGCCAATCATTTCCTACATAAATATGGAATTGTTAAATATGTACCTTTTGCACATTTTCTAGACAAATTTTGGTGAAAAGCATCTTCCTGCAATTTATTTATTTTTCTAAGGAAAATTCATCTTGATTATTGGGTATATCAAAATTATTGACATGGATTTTTTTTATTTTTTTTTATATTCATTACCTTGGGTCACTTCTCCTCCATTTATAGTTTAAAAAGTTACCAGAAGGTCTCCTAGAATAGTGAATTTGGCGATATTTCTCTAGTTGCACTTTAAACCCTCTAAAATCTAACTTAAAAGTATTTTGTTTATTTTCATGATTTCTATTTTTCCTTACTATCCAAATTTCAATAGTAATGAATCTATTGAAAAACGATACCATATTTCTCTTTCAATGCTATAATTTTACAATTTTGGAGATACCATAGCCAAATGTACATATTTACCACGTAAGACAATTTTATGCACACTATCACTATGGACTTCTAGTGGAAATTTAAGCTCAAATAAAGTTTTTATACTAATAATATGGCCAAAATAAAATCTTGGCATCAAAATTATTTTATAAATTATATTTATATTCATATTTAGTTGATTTGGCCTGCCACACATCATGTAATTATGTGGTAGGTGGTATGGAATTCATTTGGAATCTAGGTGTCACCACCTGGAAATACCATTTCACCCTCTAAATTGCTCATGTGTTCTTCTTACTCAAGGGTCAATGGGATAATGGAAGCTTAGTTTTTTGCCACCTCTCACTACACTATTTTACATCAGGGAGGATTGCTACTTGTGAGAGATTCTATATTGTTAATCTCAATGTTTTGAGTGAAATATTGATCATTTGTGACAAATTGAGCCACCAATCACTATGATGGGATATGATATATTAATCATTCACCAAATAAAAATGGGTTTCTTAGAACATCCCCACCTCTCTATTTCATCTAAAATTTCCATCGCCTATGAGATATTCTATAACATTGATCAAAACAAGAGGATCTAAAATTGGTCATTCATCGAAAGACAAGCCTTCATTCTCCTGAAATACTTCTTTCATGCATAATCAACTATTAGTCACCAATCTCAATGAGTATATGCAGTCCCAATTATTCATGGGAAAATAACTCTTCAGTAAGGTGTAAGCATGTAAAATGCCATATATGCTTTCCACCATTGGTTTTTCTTAGCACATACATCAATTTCTTTCTTATGAAAAATATATTATCATCATTTACCTCTCTTCCAACATTGAAATATTCACATGGATGTAGGATAAGAATGGATGTTCTCATATAGGTGTAAAAGTCAATCAAACCCTTTACCCAAATTTGCTCTAAATCTAAACCATGAACCTTTTGAATTCTTACTGAGTCCACTTTGATAACTATGAATGAGAAATTCCATTACCGCAATGTCTTATATGCTTTTGAAATCTATTATCAATTCTTGTTAAGGATTGATTTTAAAAGAGATGGCATCCTCAACTTTCACTCCCAACCTTGGGATGGGTATCCATCTCTTCTAGTTAGTTTTCCTCATAATATGAGTAAAAAAATCCTCCTCATAAAGACTATAATCAAAATAAATGCACATAGTGTACAAATAAAGGAATGCAATGAGGTTACAATATCATGGAATCTTACAATTTCAATAAAAATGAAATTATTACAAATAGAATCATAAATAATCACGAATAATGCTTATTACATAAATTTATATAATAGAGGACAAGTATTTTTGTATATTCATAAACAATGAAAGAAGATTTATCATTTAATAAGCAATTGGTTTGAGAAATTGATTGTATAAGAGAATTTTTCCACCCATTCATAGGCATCAAATGACGATAGCATCCCCAATATAGGATACAAGGCCACAAAACTTAAGGAATAAATCTATAACATTCTCTCTCTCTCTCTCTCTCTCTCTCACACACACACACACACACACACACACACACAAATTAAGGTGGCTCTAGAAATAGAAATGGCCTTGAAAAATTTCAAAAATAAAAGTCATCAAATGGAAGTGAAACTAGTACCAGATAATATTTCTGGTTACCCTGATTCTAACGGTGCAAACGACACAAAAATTCGATTTCATATGCTCAAGATATAGGTGGTAAAAATTATGGTCAAATTAGGCCAAGTGGCAGTCGCTTACAAGGCAACAATTTGGCAAAGTCTCAGGGCACAGAATCTGGCCACCAGAATGGATAAATTTTTCACCTCGTTATTTTCTGAATGACCCTTAAAACTTGGTGTAAAATTTTGGGTTGATATAAATTAAAAATTAAAAAAATAAAAAATAAAAAAAAATAAAAAAAATTGGGGTGGGAGACCACCAACCCTACCACCCCCCAACGCCATGTTATATTATATATAATGTACTGGGTCGAGGCTACGGGTGACTCGGACCTCACCCATGGCCATGTGGCAATGGTTCCACACTTGGAGGGAGCTGGTAGGGGTCGAACCCGCCTAGCCCATTTAGGTCGGCCCACCAATGGGTGACTCCAAATAATAAACCGACCATAAATGGGACCGTAGCGTAACCGTAGAGAACCACCAACGATATGCCACAGTATTTGAACTATGAACAAACCATTTGGGGTTGCAGCAGGTTTTGAATCCGGTCCGCCCCAACCAAAGATATTAACTCGGATACCACCACCAATGGGCCAACATCCCAACATTGGTATTTTTGCTCACCTTTTTTATTTAAAACCTAAGAAATCATTCATTCGACGAGGGTAGAAGAGCGGAGCAAGGTTTAGACGTGTAACCAAGAGTGGGTACAGAAGGTGGAATCCTGAACAAGGTATCTTTGTTGATGCTCAGAAGATTCCTTTGTGGTACAGAAGTTCCTGTGTCAGAACGAGAAAAATTTATAGTCATTTTTAGACATTTTCGCACCCAAATCCAATGGTGATGTTTGTTTTTGCATGTGAGATCTGTATTTTTCATCCATGACTGAGATTGGAGTTACAAGGGTAATTTATGTAAAGTTCGTTATAATTCATTTCTTTGTTGCCATTGAATGAAAGAAGGCCTCCCCACTTTCAGCAAGGCCCAAACATGTAGCCCACATTAGGTGAAATCTGTAATCAGCTAATTTGTGTGCCTTTGATATCATGGTTTCTTTATGATTTCCACTTTTTTTCATGTGTTTAAGTTACTTGGTTACATGCTCTTTTATATGCAACTATGTATGCATCCTTGAAGTTAAAACATATGGATCTAGTTTGGTATCATAGTAGGTTTTCTTGATGTGAGTTTCATGAGTGAATGCTAACGAGGTACAAGCTTTAAAGAGGAGAAGGAAAAAACAAATCCTTTTGGCTTGATGGGGCTTGACCCAGGTTCATATTTAACTATGCTAACCAATAAAACCATAAACTACTGGGCCTTTTGGAAACAACCCACATAGCGCAGTTTGCAGTCTCACATGAAGCAGTATTGGGGGATGCTAGAACCAAGTTTCTACATCCAGAGACCTGTGTGATGGTTTCCTGAAGTTCTTATGGCTTAGATATGCCTTTGCATAGATCTAAACCTTTCGACAGATAACTACTGTAAATATATCTAAACAGATTCTAGATATTTGTGAAGGTACTTAGTTGTACTTATCAAGCATAAATATTACAGATATACCAGTTACATGCAGTAAATAAGCATTAATTCACATTAAACATATTACAGAGTGAAGATACATAAACGTTGTAGAAGTAAATAAAAGGACACAGATGCTCCAATTTCAGCTCAAAATATCCTTTATTAGATATAAACGTTCAGAGTCGGACTTCTTATCCCTGTGCACTCAGCTACAGAGGCACACACACTCAACCTACGAATTTACCAAGGTCTCCACACAATTAGCTGCAGGAGCCTTCCCCTTTTGCCTAAGTACAGGAAACAAAACTTTCCTACCTTAGCACATTTCCCATACTATGATTCTTCAAGTTCATTTTCCTCTAAGAATCACTATGACTCAACTTTATATAGCCTTTTCTTTACAATACCCTGGTCCGCGGACCCTAGACGAATCTCAAAACAACTTTATCACCTACCCAACTAAGGGACTAAAGCCCCTTTGACTCCTACTAACTTCGCACTCCGCTTCCACATTTCATGGAGACTTTGCATTCGCTACAAAATATAATACAAAATTGACTCAAAACTTAACAAAATTGACCCCAAGGACCCCATCCCAACAAGCCCAACACAAATTTGGTGACTCGCCCTTGAGTCACTCGACTGGCACCTCTATCTTGTTGCGGAGGTCTTTGAACTCCATCCTTAACACAACTATGTCCATAGAACCTTGCATCATGGCCTGTTGCACTTCCTCTACCATATATTATGTAGTCGGCTCCTTCATCGCGAGGCGCATCGTACTTTGAGTCTAATAGAGTATCTTCAAATTTTCTAGGATTGATAGAGTAAGATGACTTTCTTCCTCTGTCCAAGGCTATATTTTGGCCTTTAAGACAACCTCTTTGCTTTACAGCTCCTCAATCTATGTTTGAAGTTGTTTTTCTTCTATTAAGCGAGCAAAGGTCAAGACTGGCGTTGAAGTGCGCGCAATTGCCCTGAGTTCATCAAACTATTGTTGCAGCTCCTTGATATTTGTGCCAAGTTTCTCCAAGTTTATGTCCTCCTGCAGATTCATCCATAGTTCCATTACTTGCTCAAAGATTAGTGTGTAGCTTGTGACTGTTGCATCCAAAGTGGCCATACTTTCTCTAATAGTTGCTCCACGTTGTTCCAAGACTTCTGGTGGAGTTGTTTGATGCAATTTCAATTCGAGCTCTGAGATCTTCATTTGGAACTCAAATGTTACTCTACCAACTTCATCCTTCGATTCTATAACTACGGTAGCCAACTTCTGAATCTATGTTGCTGCTACTGCATCTTCTGGAATGTGAAGTTCTAGTAGTGTTTGACATGCTTGTTAATTTCTGCCTCCAGGCTTTGGCTTCATGCGGCCAATTATTCCTTTTCCTTCAGCGCCTCAGCTTTTTTTGCAAAAATCTGCTCATTATTCATCTTGACTTCGTTGATAACTGATCATGCATACTTCTCCCTGATCCTGAGCTCGTCTGATATCCCCAGATGAAGTGCATAGAGGGTCTGAATAGGAAACGTGGCTAAGTTGACTCCCACATCTTTTATATGTCTGATCTAGACGTTTTCTTCATATGCTTCTATGCACACTGAACCATCTGGTAAAGGAGTAACTCTGAGGTCTCGAGTTCTATTTGTGTCTAGCACCAATGTGCTTTCTTGCTGTAGGCTTGCTTGAATCCCGTTGGAATATACCATGCTCGCCTGAATTTGACCTGTTTGAATTAGTAACTCATGTAGATCCTTCTCCACGCTCCCCAACATTTTCCTGTATTGTTGCTCGGACTGTGTCCACAACTCCATTGTTATGTCACGAACCTTGTCTTTGATCTCATCCAAGGCCCCCTCAGTGAGGGCCATTGCATCTGCATGGGCATGCTTGTTTGATTTCTTCTTTTTCCTGGGCCTCAAAGTCGTCTCATTGGTCCACTTCTACAATTTAAAGGGAGTGGTCTACCAGTCGCCACCTCCTGCTTCCTCCTCAGATCGTTCCTTATCCGTAGTATGTAGAGAAGCAGACTCCTCACCTTCCAATGTGTCCTCCTTCACGGCGTGCTCCTTCTTAGTAGCTGACTTAGCAGCAACTTCCTTATTTTCCTGTGATGCTTTTTCTTGGGCTACAACCTGCTCAACCTCTTCTTTCTCTATGCTACTTTCTCTCGAGCAGAAGCCTGCGCATATTCCTTTTTCTTTTTTCATTGATATGGTCTATGCAGAGGAACTTTCCCTTGTCATGCTTGTTCCTACGCCGAGATCTGAAGGTTGCGCCAGTCACTTGGTCGTTTTCCCATGACTTCCTATACATCTGTGTCAGTGACTAGGTATGGAAACCTGTGCCATAATTTCTGAGGATCTCACCTCACACGGATGGATACGTTGTGAAAATCCAGTTTAAACTCCACAAAGGCCTCCAATTTCCCAAACAATTTTGGTGATAGACTTGGCCTCTGGCTGATCATGGTGTAAAGATCCATCTCGACTAGCACCCAGAACACTTTTTTCTCCATGAACCTCTCTTGTTCCTTCGTTTCCCATAGCGAAGTGAACTTCACCGCCTCTGGTAAATCATCATCCTATGGAGGGAACTAACTATCCTCAAGGAGCCTCCATGCGATGAGGGAAATCAATAACAAAAACTAGGCATAATGGAATGCCTTGTCATCATTCTATGCTTCGTGACAATTCAACATGAACTCTTTGCAAAGGTATTGCACCCAGTTGTACTGTACCCCCTTCGCGCATTATGCATCCAAGGAAATGACTGGCACCGGCACCTCATCTATGCGACACTTTCTCATAATCTTATAGGCCAAAATCTAGGCAGAAAACTGCACCACCCTATCGGTGATGGAACGGATAGAGTATCTATGTGACTTCTTCACTAAGCCATACTCGCGCTTTATTTTGTTCGCGATTTGATTCTCTTGACTCTTGCCTCTAAAATGCTTGGCAGGATCCACCCCTTGGTAGGGAAACCTTGTGATATGGTGGATCAGCGTATATGTGATGGGGATGGGCTCTCCCAGCCAGATACACCCATCATGCACTAGCGTAAGAAATTGGCATATGCACACCATGTTGATAGTGGTTCGACTAAAGTGTGGTACCCATAACATATTCAACAACCTAAATTTTTCAACCCCCACGACCCACTTCATAGTCTCTAGTCGCGTGACTCCAATCTCCTCATATTACATCTTCTCCAAATATTTTTTTGTCAATAAGTACAGGAATTCCTCATGATTATCTAGATCCCAATCATCCATTTTGAGGGTGGGAATGCACCCTAACATCGCTTCTTCAAATGGAACTTTCTCCGGTAATAGCAATGTAGAGACCATAAACTTTGCATAATCTAAATCCTTGGGTACCTTTTCTTTGCCCTTTCGTGGAGGGATATATTCTAGGAGCCTAGTAATAAGTTCACCCTCCTCAACATCCAACTCTTCAACCCCGTTGTAAAGGGTTCATATGGCTGTTTCGACTTGTCCATCTTTGCTTTGTGCCGAACCTCCGTAGGGTTCTTCCTCAGTGATTGCCTCACCGATACAGCCTATGGTTTCTTTTGTTTCTCCTTAGTAGTATATGGTTTAGGCCTAAGCGACCTCAACGCTGTAGGCACAAATGGTGTAGCTTCCAGCGCCGACACAATTTTAGGTGCTAAAGCATTAGAGACAGTAGCTTCAAAGATAGTGGCTTCGGAGACAGTGACTTTTGTAGGATCAATAATTTTCTCAAGGAAGATCTTATAGCTCCACTCAGGCAAGTTTGCAAAATTTGGTTGCAATAGAAGTTCCTCAAAATCCTTCTTAGATATACATGGAGGACAACAACCTTTCTGAAATAAAAGTGTTCGATTATATGCTAGCATGCTAGATATATAGGGAATTTCAAATTCAAATCCAACTGTTCCCTCCAATTTCTTCTCATAAATGCATCTTTAGTGGTAGATTGCCAAATATTTGCACCATAAATGCAACCTACCCGATCCTACTAACGATATTTTCACCATCCAATCAACTACAATGCATCCAACGACTATTTTTATACTCATCTGCACGGCACCATCCTCCATGGTGCAGCTTCTCCTCATGCACTTCTGGCTTCCCCTGCGTATCCCCCTTACTTCATTTTCCAAGCCTTTGGGCAGTGTAGTTTATAGTCCCGTACTTCTTTGTAGCTCCCTGAAGTACTAAAATTGTCCTTCTATCATGTAGTCATTGCACAGAGGCAGGATCCCCTTGATATAACTTCAGTCGACTCCCATTGACTCTTCCCAAAAATATTTCCTCATTCAGCTTCGTGATCTTAACTATGCCACCATCATTAATTTCCTTAACTACATAGGGCCCCAACCAGTGAATTTGAAACTTCCAGGGAACTTTGTGAACTTGCTATCGTATAATAGCACAAAATAATTTACCTTGAAGGAATGCAACTTAATATGTTGATCATGCCAGACCTTCTCGCGCTCCTTCTGCACCTGCTGGTGAAATCCTGCTAAAAATCAATCTTCTAATTCCATCAACTACGCGAGTTGCTCCTCCATATTTTCACGGTCTACCATATCAGTTAATGTTGCAATTCATAAGCTCAACACAATATACTCCATAGGTACCACAACCTCAATCACATAGACTAGCCTAAACAGAGTTTGTCTTGTTAATTTCTTGCATGTCGTCCTATATGCCCATAGAACTGTTGGTATATGCACATCCCAGTTGTTTATCTATGTGTTGTCGAAAGTCATCAATGCATTCTATAATATTTTATTGAATGGTTCAACCATACCATTTACCTAAGGATGATAGGGCATACTCTTTTAATGATAAACCTGAAATTCTTTGAGCATCGCGACAATAGTTTCATTCTGAAAGTGCGCACCCCTATCACTCATCAGTATCTTAGGACACCCAAACCTTGTCAAGAGATACTCAAATAGGAACTTCGTGGCTATATCAGCAATACAGTCCTTCACCGGTTGTGCTTCTACCCACCTCTTCAAGTATTCAGTCCTAGTAATAATATACTGCCCGTCAATCTTCTTCCTTGGGGGCTATATCGGACCCACAAAGTCAATAGCCCATTTTTCAAACACCTGTAATGAAATATGAGGATTTAAGGGAAATTTATCCCTTTGAGATGGCTTTCCTGCCCTCTCACATGCATCACACGCCTTGCAATATTCCTTAGAATCCTTATGTAGTGTTTGCCACCATAATCCTGCATGCAGAATCTTCAACACGGTAGTGTCCTCCCACCACTCCTCTATGTGCTTCGGCGAGGATACTAGATCGTTCAAAGTATGGAATGTATCGACACAATATTTCATCAGTACCCATCTTATATAAGTTTCCCGAAATCACAGAAAAGTCGACTTCGTGGACCACTAACTCCTTTTTATGTTGTGTAGAGTATCCTTCTAGGGTTGTTCCAGTAGTTAGAAATTGAATTATATCAGCAAAGTGGTCATCTGCAACCCATACCATAAAGAGATGTGCATCCAGAAACCCTTATTCTAAACTAGTTGGTTCTTTGTCTATCTCAATCCAGGATAAATAATCTGGTCCCGCATTCAATCGCTTCACAATCACGTCAAACCATACTCCTAAAATAGTAATAACCACCTACAGATCTTCCCCCCCAACACAGGCTTGTTGACCAGGTACTTGAGAGCGTAGTGATCTATATACATTTTGAAATGTGTGCCCAAAAAATAATTTCGAAACTTCTATAGCACATAGACCATCGCCAATACTTCATGCTCAGTAGTCTAATAGTTCTTCTCGGCCTTTGAAAATTTCCTTCTCATGAAGGCTATAGGGTGATCTATCTCACCTTCGCTTAGTTGGGTCAATACTGCACCCAACGCAATACAAGAGGCATCCACATGCACATGAAATTCTTTCTTCCACTCAGGAAACACCAAAATAGGCATAGTCACCATCTTTTCCTTTAACACATCCAGACTACACTGACACTCTTCATCCCAGTAGAAGGTCACGTACTTCTTCAGTAATTTCTCCATCAGTGCGGTTATCTGTGCATAAGATTTAATTAAATTTCTATAGTAACGTGTGTGGCCCAACGTTGCATGCAGCTACTTTAGATTCTTCAGAGCTTCTAAATTGAAAATCATAACTATCTTCATAGGATCTACCATTAATCCATGCTTGCAGACCACATGACCTAACAGTATCCCACAAGGCACGCAAAATATACACTTCTTCAAATTTAGAGAAATTTGGTATTTGTGACAAGTATCCAGCATGAGGCACAGACTTGCGACATGAAATTTTACCAACCCAAACATAGTCTAGTCATCAAAATACACTTCTAAGAATTTATGGATGAATTCTTTGAACGCTGCAATTAAAACCCTTGAAAAGATCGTGGGCACATTCTTCAGTCCGAATGGCATCACTGTGTATTGGAAGCATCCCCATTCCATCGTGAAGGTCATCTTGCTGCGATCCTCCGACATGATCTTAATCTGATGGTACCCTGAGAACCCATCAGTGAACGAATAAGCTTCCTGCCCTCCAACATTCTCCAAAACTTCGTCCATAAATGGTGTTGGAAATGGGTCATGAATGCATGCATCATTGAGCTTCCTTAGGTCTATGCATATTCTGATTTCACCCTATTGCTTCTTCTCTTCAACTACCATAGGGCTCACCAAATCAAATTCTTCTATTGGCTCAATAATTCCTTCTTCTAGCATTTTTTCTAGCTATTTTCACACATTTTCCTTATACTTAGGATTCAATCGATAAGGTCTCTATTTCACAGGCTTCACATCAGGATTTAAAGTGATCTTCGTCACTCCCAAATCCCCTACTATTCCCTTCAAGTCTAAGAACTTGGTAGGAAACAAGTCCTGGTATTCACGTAGCAGCTCTGCAACTTTATCAACTGTATCTTCATCCCAATATTCTCCTGTATTTGGAAACTTAGACTGTGCATTGGATCTAATGCTTACTTTCCTAGTCCTCAAAGGTTCTGATATATCAGGGTTCTTTTCTTTAGGTCCTTCAACCTCATGCTATCCTTTAGTCTCTGGAATATTGATTTTTCTCAGATCTTCTTCTTCTTCTTATGCAGTCACATTGTAGTACTCCAGCGAATGGCGTAGCTATGTACTCCAATCTAGTTGAACCCATTATACTGGCTCTTCAGGTATTTTAAAGATATCAGCCTTAATTTCCTGGAGCGCTTGATTAATGCACTTGAATCCATCCTCAAAGTTGAAAGTTAATAAGAATCTTTCCCTCAAGATGTCCCATTCATTCGTCCAATGGCATAGCTCTGTTTCCAAATACCAGTTCATTCGGATAGTGTCGAGTGATCCAAAATGGATCTTGGATAGACTTCTAAGTCTAAAGTGTTCCTCACAGAGGAAAATGAAAGTCCAAGGATGGTCCTATAAATAGTCCCATTGCATAGATCTTTTCATTCTGAATCTACTGCAACTTGAATGGGCTAAAATGGACTTCGGATGATGAAGTTATCGCAAAAAGAAGTTTGCCTTTGTTCCTTTGAAAAGGAGGAAAATTCTTCCAAAAATGGGCTTAAGGCCTTATAAAGAAAAATCGCATCACAAAAGGTTCAAAGGGCGGACTTAAGGCCAGGCGGAAGGGACCCCCGATCAGCGATCTCTGACATATCACAATTGGAGGCAAGCTATATGCGATATCAGAACCCCAAGCAGCGCAACATGTGATTATGTGATTGTCGATTATCGGATTGGCGGATCGGCGTCGGCGTATGCCATGGTATAAGGGAAGAACCCCTGGGCCATAGTGAATGCAATATGCCAATAGAGACGTGCGATCTCAGCGATTAGATCGGGAAAAGGGATCAATGGTAAATATTTAATCGGCGGTTGGGAGATCGGTGATCCCCAATACAAAGTGTTGGGTGTGGAGCCTAATTATCTTCTGTATTCAAAGGTTTCAGCCGGATGTATACCCCAGGAGGACTGTGCACCCCTCCATGCGGGGGGTTCGGGGGGGACTTGTCCCCCCCGTGAGGGTCTGGGGGGGCTAATCCCCCCTGGCTGGGGGGTCCGGGGGCCAGTAGTTCCCTGGTGGGGGTTCAAGGGCAGCGCCCCCGAAGCTAAAAATAGATGTAAAATTGCCTTGTAAAAGTCTAGTAATTTCTAGTCAATATGGGCCGTTCATTAGGCAGATGATTTGAAGGCAGAAGTTATGTTTAATTTAGGGTTTTTTTCCCTAGAAGGCAACCCCTCACTATATATGAGGGAATTGTATTGTGTCTATGATATATCTGTATTCTGAGTGAGGAAGAGAGAGGAGATTGAGAGCGAAGAGGGTGTTACAGCAAATCTGTTGTAGGTTGTATCTCTTCAGTTTGCTGGATAATATAATAAAAGAAGGACTGGCTATTTCTCCGTGGACGTAGCCCAAACTGGGTGAACCACGTATATCTGTGTCTCTCTTATTTTATGCATTTTTTGTGTTTATATTTCTAATATTTTATGTGTTCCATTGCTCCGTAATATATAATTTTCTAACAACTGGTATCAGAGCCGAAGGTCTATTTGGCTGATAAACTCGCAGGAGAGAAGGGTTCCTAGTTTGAGTGGGAGAAATGGCGGAAGATGTAAGGTTTAGGGTTGAAAAATTCAATGGCCAAAACTACCAGCTGTGGAAGATGCAGATGGAAGATTATTAGTATCAGAGAGATATTTACCTACCATTGAGTGGAAAGACAAAGAAACCAACAAGTATGACAGACACAGAATGGGATATTCTGGACAGAAAGGCACTTGGAACAATACGGCTGTGCCTAGCGGCGTCGGTAGCATTTAATATTTAAAAGGAAACGACAACACAGGGTTTAATGTTGGAATTAGCCAAACTATATGAAAACCCTCGGCGTCAAATAAGGTATTTCTTATGAAGCATTTATTTAATATGAAGATGTTAGAAGGTGGATCTGTTGCAGATCATTTAAATGATTTTAATACAGTTACAAGTCAGTTAAGTTCTATAGGGGTAAATTTTGATGATGAAGTTAGGGCTCTGTTATTTCTGTGCTCATTGCTAGAAAGTTAGAATGGTTTAGTTATGGCCGTTAGTAACTCTGTCTCTGGATCTAGTACTTTAAAGTTTGATGATGTTGTCGGTGCAATCCTTAGTGAGGAAATTCAACAGAAAAGCTCTGGTGAGACATCAGGTAATGCTTTGACTGCAGAGACTAGGGGAAGAAAAATGGAAAGAGGAAAGAGCCCAGGATATCGCAGTAAGTCAAGAAAAGGTAGATCCAAGTCCAGATCGGGGATAGAGTGTTGGAAATGTGGGAAGAAAGGCCACCTGAAGAAAGACTGCAAGTCTTGGAAAGGAAAAGAAGGAGATGTGCAGCAAGAAACTAATCATGAAGAAAATGTAACAGGTGATTTGTTGCAAGATGCTTTGATTCTTTCATTAGAAAATATTATTGATGCTTGGGTGGTAGATTCAGGGGCCTCATTCCATGCCACACCTGATAAGAAACATTTTCATGATTATGTTCAAGGAGATTTTGGAAAAGCTCAATTGGGTGATGATAAACCCTGTAAAATCGTTGGAATGGGTACAGTTTTCATAAAACAGCAAAATGGAAATCAATGGCTATTGAAGGAGGTAAGGCATGTTCCAAATCTGAAGAAAAATCTGATTTCAACAGGGCAGTTGGGAGGTGAAGGTTGCGTAACTACTTTCACAGATAAAACCTGGAAGGTCACTAAAGGATCCCTAGTAATAGCGAAAGGAGAAAAGGTTGGTACATTGTATTTATGCAATGGTATTTCTAATTCTGTTAATGCTTTAACCTCTACAGGAGAAGATACGGCATTGTGGCATCATAGGCTCGGGCACATGAGTGAGAAGGGGATGCAAATTCTTCACTCAAGAAATTTTTTGCCAGGTTTGAAGCATGTTGATTTAAAATTCTGTGAGAATTGTGTTTATGGAAAACAGAAGAGAGTCAGATTCCTTAGAGTTGGGAAAGAAAAGAAGAGCGAAAAATTAAAGCTTGTACATACAGATGTATGGGGACCTGCTCAGGTATCATCTCTTGGTGGCTCTCATTATTATGTTACTTTTATTGATGATGCAACCAGAAAAACCTGGATTTATTGTATTCAAAATAAATCTGATGTATTTGATACTTTCAAGAAATGGAAAGCTTTGGTTGAAAATGAGACAGGGAAAAGGTTGAAGTGTCTCATATCAGATAATGGAGGTGAATATTGCAACAAAGAGTTTGATAGGTATTGTTTAGAGAATGGAATTCGCAGAGAAAAGGTAGTTCCAGGAATACCACAAGAAAATGGTGTGTCAGAAAGGATGAACAGGACAATCATGGAGCGTGCAAGGTGCATGAGATTGCATGCAGGATTTCCTTTACAATTTTGGGCAGATGCTGTAGATACTATTGTTTATCTAATAAATAGAGGGCCTTCAAGTTCCTTGGATGGTGGTATTCCAGAGGAGGCATAGACAGGTAAAAAGGTAAACTACTCATTTTTAAAGACTTTTGGTTGTGAAGCCTTTGCCCACATTAACATAGAAAATAGAACAAAGCTTGAGGCAAAATCAAAGAAATGTACCTTTATTGGATATGGTGTTAATTATTTTGGTTATCGCTTATATGATTATGAAAATCACAAAATCATTAGGAGCAGAGATGTAATATTCAATGAAAAAGTCTTGTATAAGAATCAGTTGCAGGAAAAGAAACAAGAAAAAGAAAACAGAGAATACACAGTGCTTGACGATATCACAGGAAAAGTGATGGTGCCTAAAAATCATAATGATCAACAGTCAGAACAACAACCACAACAGCAACAAGCACTTCAAACACCTGAAAGTGGTGTTATAAGATCTACCAGGATAAGTAGACCCCCTGAACGATACTCTCCTTCATTATATTATGTATCGTTGACTAATTCTGGTAAACCAGAATGTTATGAAGAAGCAGTGCAAGTAGAAACCATGAAGAAGTGGGAGCAAGCCATGAAAGAAGAGATGGACTCCTTAGCACATAACCAAAATTGGGACTTAGTCAGGTTTCCTACAGGTAAAACAGCATTACAGAATAAATGGGTTTACAGGTTGAAGGAAGAAGATGGAGGAAAACAAAGGTACAAAGCTAGACTTGTGGTGAAGGGGTTTGCACAGAGGAAAGGTGTTGATTTTGATGAAATATTTTCTCCCGTTGTGAAAATGAATTCAATCAGAACTATTTTAAGTCTAGTAGCAGCTGAAGATTTGCATCTTGAGCAGTTAGATGTAAAGACAGCTTTTCTCCATGGGGATTTGGAGGAAGAAATATATATGCAGCAGCCACAAAGATATGAGGTAAAAGGGAAGGAGAAACTAGTGTGCAGGTTGAAGAAGAGCTTGTATGGCTTAAAATAGGCTCCAAGGCAGTGGTATCTAAAATTTGACAGGTTTATGTCTGAACAAGGTTATACTAGATGTCACTCTGATCATTGTGTTTATCTCAAAAGGAAAAATGATGGCAGCTATATTATATTGTTATTTTATGTAGATGACATGCTTTTTGCAGGTTCTAACATGCAGGAAATAAATGTGCTCAAAAGGAAATTGGCAAACTCATTTGCAATGAAGGATTTGGGTGCTGCAAAACAAATCCTTGGTATGAGAATAACTAGAGATAGGAGGAATCGCAAATTAACATTGTCTCAAAGTGAGTACATAGAAAAGGTGTTGAAAAGGTTTAATATGCAGAATGCAAAACCAGTTAGTATACATTTGGCTAGCCATTTCAAATTAAGTAAGGAGGCATGTCCCAAGACTCAGGAAGAAATGGCTCATATGTCTAAAGTTCCATATGCATCAGCAGTCAGAAGCTTAATGTATGCAATGGTCTACACAGGGCTTGATATTGCACATGCAGTGGGAGTTGTAAGCAGGTACATGAACAATCCAGGAAAAGAACATTGGATGGCAGTGAAGTGGATTCTCAGGTATTTGAGAGGTACCACAAATCAAGCATTATTCTTTGGTGGTTCAAACATTGCTCTACAGGGATATGTTGATGTAAATATGGCAAGTGACAGAGATAACAGGAGGAGAACTACAGGATATGTATTTACTGTAGGTGGAACAACTGCCAGTTGGGTTTCAAAAATCCAAAGTGTTGTTTCACTTTCAACAATAGAAGCAGAGTATGTTGCTGCTATAGAGGCTAGTAAAGAAATGATTTGGTTACAAAGGTTTCTAGATGAATTGGGTAAGAAGCAGGAGTTGGGTAGGTTATACAGTGACAGCCAGAGTGCCATACATCTTGCAAAGAACTCTTCATTTCATTCCAAGACTAAACATATACAGCTCAAGTACCATTTCATACGGTCAGCATTGGAAGATGGATAGTTGAAACTGGAAAAGATACACACTAGCCAAAATCCTGCAGATATATTAACAAAAGTTGTAACCAAGGAGAAACTGAGAATCTGCTCAGTTTCAATTGGTCTTCAAGTATGATGAAGAAGATGAGAAACAGCCAGGTCCAAAGTGGAGTTATTATCTAGCAAATGAAGCAGCGGTGGAGTTGCTATAATCAGTCTCCAAGTGGGAGATTGTTGGGTGTGGAGCCTAATTATCTTCTGTATTCAAAGGTTTCAGTCGGATGTATACCCCAAGAGGACTGTACACCCCTCCACACGAGGGGGTGCGGGGGGGACTTGTCCCCCCCCCCCGCGGGGGTCCAGGGGGCTAATCCCCCCCGGTTAGGGGGTTTGGGGGCCAGTAGTCCCCCGACGGGGGTTCGGGGGTAGCGCCCCCGAAGCTAAAAATAGATGTAAAATTGCCTTGTAAAAGTCTAGTAATTTCTAGTCAATCTAGGACGTTCATTAGGCAGATGATCTGAAGGTAGAAGTTATGTTTAATTTAGGGTTTTTTGCCCTAGAAGGCAACCCCTCACTATATATGAGGGAATTTTATTGTGTCTATGATATATCTGTATTCTGAGTGAGGAAGAGAGAGGAGATTGAGAGCGAAGAGGGTTTTACAGCGGATCTGTTGTAGGTTGTATCTCTTCAGTTTGCTAGATAATATAATAAAAGAAGTACTGGATGTTTCTCTGTGGATGTAGCCCAAACTGGGTGAACCATGTATATCTGTGTCTCTCTTGTTTTATGCATTTTTTGTGTTTATATTTCTAATATTTTATGTGTTCCATTGCTCCGTAATATATAATTTTCTAACACAAAGGGTCGTTGCGACAGCGATATGCTGATAGAGATATGTGATATCAAATGTCCGATCAAGGGTCAAATCAACAATCCAGATTTAATCGGTGATTGGCAATCGTCGATCCCCGATGCCAAGGCCAATGCGATTGCGATAGCGATATTCCAATAAGGGCAGGACTTGATGGGTTTATAGACCCGATTTCATAAATTTTGAAATCCGGGAATTCGGGATTTCTGTGTATTCCCATGTATTGAGGTTTTTACACCTCCTGCCTATGAAATTGTGATATGTCGATGAAAGGCGAACCCGATAGGGTTTATAGGGGAGATTTCATAGAATTTGAAGTCAGGATTTCGCACCCGACAGTGTATTTCTAGTAAAAATCTATGTACTAGAATTTTGTTCCACTTTCGGGTTTTGCCCAATTCCTTTGTAACTGCCCCTGATCATTGTGCCACGCTGCAAGCAGGAATTTTATAGACAATGATGCGTTTGTAATGCAAAGAGAGCCACAGAGCCACAGAGCTAGATGGCCAGTCAAAGAGACAAGGAGCAGAAGAAGCCACAGAGCCGCAGAGGAATGATTACACGCAGGGGAAGCTGCAGAGCTGGAAGGATGCCTCAAGAAAGCAAGAGAGCTCAATTGACGAGGTAGCGGGAAGCGCAGGTAGCTGAGGGATTTTTGGAGCCGCTTGTAGGTCGAACAAAAAACCATAGAGAGCTTAAAGTTTCTGAAAAGGGTCATTGGAAGGTTGTTGAAGAGTCGCTTGGAGGTCAAGTGAATTACAGAGGCATGCAGAGGCTAAGAGAGAGCTCAGAGAAGCCAGAGACGAAGGGCCAAAGCCAGAGAGAGAGCCAAATACAGAGCCAAAGCGAAAGCCATGAGCCAAAGCCAAGAGCCAGAGCCAGAGCCAGAGCTGAGAGCCAGAGCTAGAGCTGGAGCCAGAAAGCCTGAGAGCTTTAGAGCCAAGGATAAGATGGTGTTCTAAGCCCATTGTGTTCTTTTTAAACTAGTGGAGTTGAGCGTGGAGCTTGTACAAGGACTTATGCCATAATCCCAGAGAGCCTAGTCGAGTTGACTAGAGCTCAAGGAGATGTAGCCCAAGAGTTTTGGGTGAACTCCATATTATATTGTTGTCTTATGTGTTTGTTATTTGCTGCATTATTTTACTATTACATGTATTTACATATTAGCATAAACAACAGAACTTACAACACATAAACAATTTTAAAACAAACATAAGCATACACCTATTTTCAAGCACTTTTAATTCCGCAATTGGTTAATCACTAGATCTTGGGAATATTCAAGCTTTGGAAGTGGGAGAGGTTCTTTTAAGCTTGACAAGAAGCCTTTAGTGCCCCATTTTTAGATCATCGAGGGTGTGACAGAATATATCCACCCGTTCCGGTTGTGGCTCTTCTCCCCAAGCTTTAGTACATCACGCCAAATGCTTACGCAGATCATCCTTTCAGCTATATTTCTTATTCATCTGGGTATTAGTGAATCCAAACCTCAGCTTCATTATCTACTTGTATTCCCTCTAGTCAGTGAATCTTTCATTATGTGTACCCCACCAATGGGCAAGAATAACGCAAAATGCCAATTCAAGTGCATGGAATCAATGTTCCTTGGGCACTTCCATTTCAAACTCATCCAAAAAGAGATTAACATCATTCAAACCATCATAATGTGGGAGATTTCTTACCTCCATAGATACGCACTGCAGCGACTTGGTCATCATATTGCAACGTAGCGTAGAGACTTCGTGCAACCGATTTTGCCAGTGTTCGAGATCTTCATCTGAGTTTGAGGTACAAGAGTTGCCTCTATCCCACGTGATCTTCATATTTTTAGTGGGATTGATCCAATCTTCATCGCACATAGTTATCTTGTATATCTGATCTAGATCATCGTCTTCCACATAATCAAGGACCGGTTCAGTGTAGTGTGCCCCTTTAGCAGGGTCCAGTGGCACAATAAACCTAAGTGCCTTCTTCTCAAATGTCATCCTTTGCTTCTTCAGATTAATCACCGCATCCATGTCAAAGGTCCAATCAATTCCTAGTAGTGCAGGGTAAGGATTGTTGTCATCCACTATTTCAATTACCTCAATGTCAATCACTGCACTCGCTCCTTCAATGTCCACTGTTACCCCATATAGGTGCCCCATAGGAATGATATTATGTTGATTGGTCATGCATAGTTGTATACGAGACCATTGTAGCGCAGGTATTCTCGTCCTTTCCCATCTCTTCTTAGGCAATATATTCACATTAGAACCCAAATCCAAGATGACTTGGTCCATTTCATACTCCCTGATCTACGCGGTTAACCTCATTTCATGCCCAGTCCGCTTCTTTTGTTTACCTAGTTTCCTCATAGTGCATTATTCTTAAGGAATCTTAATTTTTCCCATACAATTTTTAATCAGCTCCTAGAGGACTTCTATCGCTTTTTTATCCCTCAACAACTTCATATAAGTTTTGAGAAAAGTAGCTAACAATGAAGGATCCACATCTTGCACTTCACTGTTCCCAGCTGATTTCTATTGACTCCCAGACGTAAAAGCTTCATAAAATTTGTTCTTGGCCTCCATAAAATTTTCTTTAGCTTGATTGAGGCCAAAACTAACTTCCTTCTCAGCTACATTGCACACCCATCCTCTGGTTTGTGGTTTCTTTCCCTTATCTTCTCCTATGACCATACCACTACATGTTATGATACTGATGTTATGATCCTCTTCATGAGGCTCCACCCTCATCATATGGATATTCTACGTAGGATGTTGTATCCTTTTCTCTTGCATTTTGGCAAACAACACTGGGCAGTATTCTATCACATGATCAAACTATCTGCAATATTGACAAGATGGATGCATTGGGTTCTAACAGTCATGCATAAAATGTCCAGCTTCATCATAGTTATAATAAATAACCTTTCGAAAACCTCTTCCAACCCATCCTCCTCTTCCTCTTCCACAGCCTTGGAATCCTCTGCACACTACACCTGGAACCTGATCGACGCTGATTTTCTACTTGCATTCGATAGTTAGAGTTTCTTTCCATCATCAATTCATAACTTCGATAGTTTCGTTCATCATGTCCAACCGATTTACAGAATGTACAAAATAATGGATGCGGTGTATAAACAAAATTTTGCAAGAGGTGACAATCATTTATCACATTTTTTCCAACAATCTGCAGATAGCACACCATAATGGTACTGTCGTGCTTGGTCCCGCGATATTTTCAAGCTTCAAATGCACAGAACCTCCTCCAATCAGGTAATTATAATAAACAAGGAAATGATCCTTATCATGTCCCTTGTCCTTGCATTTTATACACCAGACTTCAGCGCACACCTCTGGATGAGCTTCCTTTCCTATTTTCAAGCTCTATAACTCCATGTGCATACTTTCCATCTGCAGCTGAATCTGTTGTACTCCAATGTTCGTATCTTGTACTAGTGAGGATTCCAACCTCATCGCGATCTCCATAGCCTCTACTTATGTTCCTATCTTCTGCTGCGATAATGGTAATCTTAGGTGAGGAAACAACAAAGCAATGTAATAGTCTTTGTGTTGATCATCTGTGATGTTCATATTAGCCTATCAGATCAGGAATTTTAGCCTCTGATTGAAATCCCATGAGGATTCATTTACCCTTTGTTGTATCTCCTTAAAATCTGTGATAGAATGTGCTTGAGACTTAGGCTTCTTAAACTCATTGTTCAATGCTCGCTGAGTCTCTACCAACACCGCGCTAGGTCTGTCTTGACAAAACTTGATATATCAAGGCAGTGCCCTATCCTGCAACGCTGCGACTAGTTGTGATTTATTTAGATTATTTTCAGTGATATGTTGAACTGTCCACACAAAATTTGCAACAAACCAGAATTACTCGGGGTCTTCACTCCTTACCCCTTTAAAGATTGGCATCTTCATTGTGTTTTCCATGTTGAATGGTTGAGGTAGAGGTGGAGGTGGAGGTGAAGGTGTAGGTGTATGCGGCGGAGGTGGAGGCAGAGGTGGAGTGGATGGATGAGGTATCCTCGAGATACCCTAACTTACCAACCACAACGCACTTCGCAGTGTATTCAAAATAGTTCCTTCGTTGTCGCTTGAATAGGATCCCAATAGCAGACTATATTCAGAGCCCGATTCTCCGTTCCTTCTGAAGGGTTTTCTACTTCACGTAGTCCCAAACATCAAGGTAATGGCATAACCCATTTTTCGAACAATGAAATCTTAATCCAAGTTTTCGGAGCTTCTAAGTACTTGTATCATGGTCCTTTGAAGAGCCTGTGCTCTTCTTCGCTATAACTGATGGTCGTATCAATCGGGAGCTCAGTGACGAATCGTCCTATGATATGATCAATCCAGTGATCAAAAACCCATGCTATGTTATTTTATGAAGCTTCCAAGCACCTCACTAGCTCTAGAGTCCACACAATAGGGCCATCAAGTCTCCACATACCCTAGTTGTTCACTAATCTAGATAGCCACTCATGAAATTTGTAGGGGAAGAAATAAAAAAGGCTTTGGTCTCATCTGTGTACAGGTATCTCTCCAACCATTATTCCTTGGATAACCGTGAGTTTCTGTTCTCCTAAGTTGCAAACACGTGTATCTTTCGATCGAGCCACTTCTCAATTTCTTTCTTAGTAGGGAACCACTTATTCAACATCACACATTCATTAGATAGATCTCATTCCTCACAACGGAACAATTTGTTGTCTTGATGGGGACTAACCCGGGTTGAGCTTCAACTATGCCAACCAACAAAACTCTAAACCGCTGGCCCTTTTGACAACAACCCATGTAGCGCAGGTTGCAGTCTCACTTGAAGTAGTATTGGGGGATGCTAGAACTAGGTTTATGCATCCAAAGGCCTGTGTGATGGTTTCTTAGAGTTCTTACGTCTTAGATCTGCCTTTGTGTAGATCTAATCCTTTCGATACATAACTACTACAAATATATATAAACAGCTTCTAGATCTTCACGAAGGTACTTAGATGTACTTATCAAGCATAAATATTACAGATCTACCAGTTCCATGCAGTAAATAAGAATTAATTCGCATTAAAAAGATTACAAAGCAAAGATACATAAAATTTGTAGAAGTAAATAAAAGGACACAGATGCTTCAATTTCATCTCAAAATAGTCTTTATTAGATATAAACATCCAGATACAAACTTCTTATCCCTACGCACTTAGCTGCAGGATCCTTCCCCTTTCGCCTAAGTATAAGAAACAGACATTTCTTGCCTTAGCACCTTACCCTTACTATGATTCTTCAAGTACAGCTCCCTTTAAGATTCGTTATGACTAAACTTTATATAGCCTTTTTTTACAATACCCTCGTGTGATGTAGGTAATGTTACCTCTACGGATAGAGGCAACCCCTCTAGCCCTAGAGTGGGTCTAGTCACAGCAAGACAAATACAATAGATAATTTCCTTAAATAGTCATCGTTGAAAGAGCCTACCTTATGCCGGTGTTCGATGGAGTTTTTGTTACGCTGCTTCAAATGCCGTTTCCTTCTCCTCAATGAGAGATTCACCTAAAACAACACAAGAGAAAAATAGAACACATAATAGAGCACAACAATGAACTATTCACTTACAGAGTCAAGGAACCATAAGCTATCAAATATATTTCATACAAGACATAGGAAACAACCGTTGATTGTATTAATATGAGAAAAAGCAAAGCTTACAACCATGCCTTGACGTCGCAAGCTTCCTTGAAGGGTCCAGTCAGCATGTCTCCTCAAGCATTCACTCTCAAAAAGGTCTCCCAAAATGCTGATAACTCTCTCTCTCACCCAAAAGCACTAGTATAAGGCTAAGGAAATCCACAACCAATTGCTAGACTATCAACAATTCACACTGCAAACTATCAATCTCACACCAAAACTAGCTAATTTGCTCAATACCCAAAAACTAGCTGATCATAGCAATGGGGAATGCTTTTATAAGAGGAGGAGCCTCCATAAATGAGGGAGAGGGAGATTATCTCCAAGTGAGGTTTCTCAAAAGGCGGAACCACCATCCCAAAGGAGGAAAGGCAAACTTCCTTCACCCAACAACCAGTTCCAGAACCACCTAGAAGCATTATGTTTGAACTAATTCACCATATCTGGGTCGTCACGAGTCAAACAATAGGACTCAAAGATGAAGTCGTGGGGCAACAGTGTATTCAGAGCTATCGTTGCAAGAAGGATATTGAGGACTTGCGACAAGCCCTAAAATCTTACCGTTGCAGAGAACAGATGTACCCCTATGACCATGTCGCGACGTTCCAGTCCACTCTAGGCTATCATCACAAGTAGAATGAGGTTATCTTGCGACGATCTTGGAACATGGGTAAAAAGGGTCAATCTTCAAGATTAAAGAGCATTGTTAATCTTCTTGAATGATTTGGGAGATGTGGACACATTTGTTGATGCATGACACAGAAAAGATGACTGACCTTATATGAGATCAGGGGATACGGGGCCAGTGACAAATTATTGTGTAAAAAATGCCCCCTAAAGCATGAATTCTGAGAGAGTGGGAGGGGTGAAATGCTTTACGAAACCATAACTAAACCGGAACAGCATCGGGAAGAACCTGCAGACACAAGTACAATTGATATCTCTAATAGTGAAAGAAATACATGTAGTCTAGGTATGGGCGCAGCCATCCAAAAGACAGATAAAATTGATCTGTGGTATGGACACAGCCATCCAGTTGATAAGACCATATGAAAATACAGTTATGGTCACAGCCATCCAGAAAGACTCAGGTATGGTCGCAACCATCCGATCAAAAAGTCATGTATGCAACCATGAACCAATCCACGCAACCCAAACTTATGTAATCTCAGTCCAGGGTCTTGAATCCAACCCATCCATTGTACAATTCCTAATATGAAAATAAATGCATTGAAGTAGAGCATACTAGAAAATCACTTGATTACCGGCCAATGATGTGAACCGTTAACAAGTGCGAGAGAGACCATCAGTGATGTCAATGGTCCTCAAGGTACTGCTAGTACAATCCACAAAGTGTGAAGAATGAGTTGAAGTCGAACACTTGTGAAATCACTCGATCGAAGACCAATAATGCAAGTCTGTCATCAAGTGTGAAGAACTTGCCATTGAGGCATGCAAGCTCAAAGGTACCCAAAAGGAGTCTCTAGATCAACTTCCTGGATAATCAATTGAGGTCGACAGGAAGCGATCCGCCACAGGAGGGCCATAATGTTTCCCACATCAACGACACAAGACAAGGAACAAGATGTAGACAAATGAAACAGATAGTCAGAGGGGGTGTAAGGGTGAAAACTAAAGAAGGATTAAGCTCTTGAGAATTTCGGCGACAAGACTCCGAAATGTTGCAGCATTTTGGTACCAAGAGATCGAAGGTCATGCAGAGATAGCAGGGATCGAATGGAATGAGGAAAATGAAGAACCCAAACCCCGGAAGGCCAATGACGAAGTGAGGATGTCTCAAACCTGACGAGAAGCAACAAAGGTGTCGATGTTCAAGAGCGACAAGCTGCTGTAGGTAATCAACAAAATATTTCCAAATTTTCCCCCACCATTGCTGGCGAGTACCCGAATTATTTTTGAAACACAAGCTTGAAGGGGATAGCATATGCTTGCCATATAAGTTTGTCCTTCAGACAAATCCAACCTAGTGAATTTTTAACGATCCCTAGGGAGGAGAAGCTTGGGTCTCATCATGGAGACGAGTCCAATGTCATTAGGTTTTAACGAATCGGACATAGGTAAAACTCGGAGTCTTTTTCATGTTTAGAGAGTTTGAAAAAGACATGGAAAAGAAAAATCTAGAGGTCCCTTTTCGTAAATTTTTCCCTTGAATCTGAAAAGGTAGAAAACAATACCCAAAGGAAGCTATTGTCCATGATAGATCAACGTATACCTTTTTCATAAGTAATCTATCCCAGCTCGAAAAAGGGCTAAACGTGTATTGGGTAGATGATGCTTTGTAGACTTTAACGAGTTCAAAGCGATAAGAGCTTGGAAATCTTTTTGTTTTTAAAGGGTCGAAAAAGAGCTTGGAAGTGGACCCCCTATTTTATTTCCTTTACGAGTCAAAAGGGAAAAATACTCGACAATCTTTTCAACTTTTACGAGTCAGAAAAGAGCTTAAAGGTGACTTGTCCTAGAGGAACGAGTGGTATAAAGGATAGCAACTGGTTCCGGTAATGGTGGAACTGATCAAAACATGTAATGGTCAAGAGGCTGCCTAATAAAACCACTCATTGTTGTGGTCCCTTAGGAAAGGAAAAACAACCAAGTGAAAGAATATGATCGGCCAAAGAGATGGTGGCGATGGAATGAAACAACCAAGGCTCATCTAGCATAATTTAGTGGATAAAAATGGCAATCGCGAGATGTAAATCGGGTATGGGTTCATTTTTACACAAGCTTGAACCATGGAGAACTCTGCTTGGATTCGGTTTCATGTTTACATAAGCTTGAAACGAAAAACTATGCTTGTTATAAGTTCGCATGCCCCCAGCATAATGACGCAAATTGAGGTACATGCCCCCCAAGCTTCATTGCATTCAATGAGGTGGATGGAATGAAGGTTCACTTTCGAGATCTTGGAAAGACTCAACTCAGATTTTATGAGATCTTAATCAAAGACTCAATTTGGAAAAGGGATTTGTTTCATTTTTTAATGAGGTTGACATAGTAAAAAAACTATCCTCATAACCCTTGTTTCATTTTTTAACGAGGTTGACACAAGATCAAGAACTTTCCTCAAGACTCCTTGTTTCATTTTTTAATGAGGTTGACACAAGAAAAGAACTCTCCTCAGGACTCCTTGATTCATTTTTTAACGAGCTTGACACAAGACAAGGAACTATGCTCCATGATCCTTGTTTCATTTTTTAACGAGGTTGACACAAGATCAAACTATCCTTGGGATCCTTGATTCATTTTTTAATGAGGTTGACACAAGAAAAGAACTATCCTCGAAACTCCTTGTTTCATTTTTTAATGAGGTTGACACAAGAAAAGAACTCTCCTCTGAAACTGTTCATGGGCCATACGAGAACATGACTCCCAAGAGGTCTTCACTAGATGGAAGAACCATGCTCCAGGAGGAATACATGTTGTTGGGTACCAATGACAGATCGGGTTCCAATGCCCCCAGCACATGATGTACGAGACCATCTGCATGATCATCAACAGATGTGGAGATAGAATAGGTAGCCACATAATTGACCTGTGGCGAGGGAGGTACTACTGGCAAACAAGAACTGATAGGGGATGATGGTTGTATAGGAGGTACCTGGTGACCAAAGAACAACAATTGATCTATAGTCACAATTCTTCCATCATGTGGAAAACAAACCACACAGAAAAGTGAAGAAACAAGAGCCCCCATGACATAAATATAGTTGCGGCCAAGGAGAAGACTGAAATCCAACACACCTTGGATGATCATCACGTCTATACAGACAGTTTTGCCTCCCAAAGTAACCAGGAACTTTGGAAGGATCCCCAAAGGTTGACTAGTTCCTCCGTCAAAAGCCAACAGATTCTGAGTGACCAACACAAGTTGTGGGGAGCCCAAATCTTGCTAAGTAGTGGAAGGCATGAGGCTAACAGACACACCTTCATCCAAGAGAGTGTCAGGTACTACCTTATTATAGGCATGTACTGCAATATGGAAAGGCACATAAGATGGAAGGCAAATGTAGTCAAGTGACTCCAGTCGAAGGAAACGATAGAACTACTTGGTGGGGGTATCATATGATTGTCCCCATGCTCTACAGGAATCGAAGAAGGACTCTCTCGATCAGCCTGGATAGGAGGGTCGTTCTTTGACTCAGAAGAATTTGACGAGACAAGAAGAACATGAGCAGTATGATCATTATGCTCTGCTGGAACAGAGTGAACAACTGGTGCTAAAACCAAGTTGACACTCTCTTCGACCAATGGTTGGTCGGAAACAAACATAACATGGCCAGGCTTAGGAAGAGCAGGATGGACAAGAGACAAATCCAATTCAATCTCTTTGTCAACCGAGAGAGGATCAAAAGAGAGCCTCTGATAACCAACTAGAAGTTGGGGTGAAGAGGCTATAAGATTTTCCAAAACGGTGGAAGCTTTATCCATGAGCGGACAAAGGTGAAGGAGATGGTCACCTTCACATAACCTACAGGGGAATCTAATCTTCCCTTTCTTCTTACCACTACTAGTTGAGGGTGTAACATTGAAATGAGCTTCAGAGGGTGATGAGGGATGAGCCAGATCATGAGACCATACTTCTAAGATCCTAGGAATACCAGGACAATCACGAAGAAAATGGTGACCCTTGCACAACTTAGAAGGAAATTTAAACTTCCGCAGAGGATCAGAACGTTTTCCGCCCGGAGGCGCACTCAGAGAAATAGTTGCACAGGTGGCCTCTCGATTATCTAACTTCTTCTTTGTATTCCTCTTCTTCTTCTTAGCCTCCTAGTTACTGGATTGGGAACTTTCACCAGGTGAAGTAGGAGAGGAGGGTGGAGGAACAAGGGAAGAAGGTGAAGGCTTAACCCTAGAGTCATCGTGTTGTGATTCAAATGAAGGAGATGACAGAACAGGAGTCATGATGCTCGAGACCACCGAGGTTGAAACAACCAAACAGGCAAACTGATGGTTAATCCAGGCAAGGAGAATGCTGCCATATACGGAGCACCAGCATTCCCAAAAGAAGGAAAAGGACCAGGACTCCCATCCGAGGGGAGACTATGACCAGTAGACTCTGGAAAGGTTTTCATTGGGATCGACCTTGAAAGGAACTCTGACTGTAACTAGGGATATTTTGTGGGCAGTAAATTTTACGACATTGAAACAAAACTACATCTTTTCATATTTTAAGAGTCAAGAAAAGGATGAAAAGCTGACTCTATCGCTTTTGAAGTTTAATCAGCCTGAAAGCACAAGTTCTCAAATGATCCTTTTACTTTTAAAGAGTCGAAAAGGAACGGAAGTGACTGCTCTAGAGTACTAAACAAGAGGTTTATGCTATGGGGTAAAATGCATAGTGTATGGAGAATGAAAACTACCCTCAAAGGCCTTCCCGGGACCTTTGACAAACTGTAGGATTATCTGCAGAAGCTACCAAGTTATACACATGTTCATCTATAAAATATCAATTAACAAAGTATGGAAAGAGTATTACCTCAAGTCTCCTTCTAGATTTGTTTGGAGATCACAATGCAACCAAGAGGAACTCCCTCAAAGCCTGCTCCAAATCAGTTCCTGCACAAAGGAAAGGCAAACACAATCATAGCATACATCCTGAAAACTAATATAATAATGCAGAATGAACATATATTTGTATATAGCTTAACTACTCATATAAACAAGTATCGAAATGAACAACTCAATGAACTATGTTACCAACACTATGGAGTAGGGAACACAACTATAGTTTTGTATTAATAATGGAAGAGTGATTACAACCATCCATTGTATTAGTCTTCCCTTGCCCCTTCTTCTTCTTCTCTCTCTCTCTCTTCTATCTCACTTCTTCAGATTTGATTCAATGCCCAACAACTTAGTAGGCTATCCTTTCAAATGCTCTGACCTGTTTCATAATGGCCCTCTCACTGCTTATGTAGCAATCGAGTTAGGGTTTCCAAGCTCCTCATAGAGTTCATTAGGGCAAAAGAAATGAACCTGCCCTATTTTCTAGCTCTTTCCCATTTGCCTTCTTTTTCAGATTGGAATTTCCCCAAATATTTTGATTTTTGGCAATTTCCTTGCTTTTCTTGAGCAAATTTAGGGATAAATATCTAGATATTTGTGAGCAGATTCATTGGTTTGACCCATTGAACTTCCCTTAGTTTCACTAACGCTGCCCCTGGTCTAACAACTTGAGTTAGCAGGGTCACTAACACACCCTTAGGCTTGGTAACAAGCTTTATAATGCAGATTTACAGTGTGCAACCAGCATTAGTGTGGAGTCAAGGCCTGCAATTGTGGTCTTTGATTCAGTCATGTTGTCTTTCACCTCTGAGTTGATGAAGAGGTCATTTTTTTGTATAACAGATGCCCCCTAAAGTATGAGATAAGAGGCAGAGATGATGACCAAAATACTTTACTAAAACTGTAATTTTCTGTCAAAATTTGTAGAGAGAGAAGCTTCGGGCGGCAAGGAAAACCCGATACAACACATATATATAAAACTGCTAAAATCATGTCCTATCCATCGATAAGCACAAAGCAGATCTAGTGTCATAATATAATCATCCTGAAACAGTTGTCTCCAAAAAAAACTATCTGCGGCTTGGGAGAGGAAACAAGGCTGAATGATGCAAGCCTCTACCCAAGGTCTTGATTTCTGCTTCACTGAATAGCATAGATCGATACATGTGAAAAATATGTGTTGATCTCGAACATGCACAAAATCATTTGATTACCAGTCAATAATGGAGACCGCTAACAGATGCAAGGAAGGCCACCAATAATGGTGATGGTCTCCAAGATGCATAGTACAAACTAGCGAGTGTGAAAGATTTCATTGTCGTCGAACACCCATAGAATCACTTAACCAGGAGCCAATAATGAGAACCCCTAATCAAACACAAGGTAACCTCCCACTAATGTCTGCAAGTACCAAGGAATTGAATGTGTTTCTAGGTTACCTTCCTAGATATAGTGTTGAAGTCAATAGGAAGAAACCTGTCGAAAGGTAGGCAATGATGTGTCCTACATCAATCGACATGAAATGGGACAAGAATGATTTTTTTTTTAGGAATCTTTTGAGCATTTGGGTCTAAACAACGGAGGGCATGATGAAAGGATGTGTTTGATCAGTTGATAGAGGAAACAAATGGGTAACCCTTGAACAATAGAAGGCACGTCAATGGTTTAACTAGACAGCACTAGACTCATGAACACTATAGAGTGTTAGGATACAGAGAAGCAATTACATCAGGGTATATAGGGTAAAACTCATAGAATAGTAGGGTTCATATTGAGAGGCCATCAAAAGGAAGGTTTATCTAAGGGATTGCCATGTTCAAGGGAACGACTGTTGCCAAACCACGCTTTCTAATACGGAATATAGTTGCATTGTCCACTTTCCCCGTCAGATTAATTTAATGAGTCTGGACAGGTAAACTCATCGATCTTTTCATGTTTAAAGAGTCTGAAAAGGATCGCAAAAAAGAACGACTCTTTGCCCTATCTGATTAGTTTAATGAGTCCAGACAGGCAAACTCGTCGCTTTTTTCATGTTTTAAGAGTCTGAAAAGTATCGTAAAAGGAATGACTCTATATCTTGTCTGTGTAATTTAAAGAGTCCAGACTAGACAACTCGATGGTCTTTTCATATTTAGAGAGTCTGAAAAGATCGTAAAGTGAAACTCCATGGTGGTCCCTTTATCATAGTTTTTAACCGGGTGCGACAAAAGGTTAATAGTATACCTGGATCAGTTACTTTTCTGTTAATTAATCTATTGAACCCGGATAAAGAGAAACCTTTTTTCAATAGATGTCAACCTCATTTTGTTACGAGTATGAGGCGACAGACTAAACTCGTTTTTCTTCGTGAATTTTTAAAGAGTCACGCAACGACAAACTCAATACCTTCATCAAAATGTTTAGTGAGTCAGATGAAGAAAACTCAAGGTATCTTTTTCAATTTAGTGAGTGAGAAAAAGAGGGAAAAGAACGGCTCATCCCTTCTTCATAGTTTTACAAGCTCGAAGGAGGGAAAAACTCGAGGATTTTTCGATTTAAGAGTGAGAAATGATCCCAAAAAAGAAAGTACTCTTGCTGCTGCCATATATTTTTAACAAGCCCGGTAACAAAAACTCGTGATTTTTCAGTTTAACGAGCGAGAAAAGTACCTAAAAGAATGCTTGGGTCATCTTCATCAAGTTTAACGAGCAGAAAGACTAAGCTCGGGATTTTTCAATTTAAAGAGCGAGAAAAAAGTGCCTAAAAAGAATGCACCTTTGGCCTTTTTCAGTTTATGAGCTGGAAAAAGATCAAAAAAGAATTGCTCAGAGCATTGTTGTATGGATTTAATGATCACAACGATGAAAACTCGGAAATGTTTCTATTTTTTAAAGAGCAATTAAATATCACAAAAAGTGCTCTAACTATCATCGCAAAGATTTAATGAGCTTAATGATGAAAACTCGAAGATGTTTATATTTTTTAAAGAGCAATAAAATATCTCAAAAAGTGCTCTATTCTTCATTGTAGTAGTTTAACGACCCCAAAGAAGTATACTTGAGGTTTTTCGGATTAACGAGCAAGAAAAATACCATAAAAAGAATACTCGATCTTCTTCGTGATAGTTTAACGAGCCCGAAGAAGGAGACTCAAGGATTTTTTGGATTAACGAGCAAGAAAAATACCATAAAAAGAACGCTCGATCTTCCTTGATCTCATGCTTGACAATAGAAGGGTCTATGCCATGAAATTCCTCATAAGACCAATGGAAAACATCGCGGAAGTCCTTAAAAGGGTAGGTGAAGCTTGCAATTTCCTCAAGATTGCAATCGGCTCCAATCTAAATGTCTTTCACGGTGCTTGTCTTGACAGAAATATCGATGAGCGATGTTTTTGAAACATTGCCCATGTTTCCTTCCACCTCCAAATTCTGGAGGATCGTATAGGGTGAGGAAACGATTTTTGGTATGTCAGGGGACAGGATTTGAAGAGGCATCATGTCTGAATCAAATATTGAAACATGATGGTGTGAATCCTCCCAAGGTCGCTCTTCTAAACTCATGATCTCTCTAATAGCTTCGTCCATAGATAGGACTTGATTGAGCGGATCGAAAGAAGGAGTGGTTATGGGAGGGGCAGTGGTACCATTGGCTGAAACCAAAGTGATCGGAGATTCGGATGTAAATTGAATGGCTTGGTAGGCCAATTCAGCTGGTGACAGTGGAATTTTCTCTCTGTATGTGTCAATGTCTGAAGGAGTCGGTAGGATCCATCGATCGTTCTGTTCATGAGGAATAGATGAAAGCATATTGACCATTTGTGAAACCTTCAGTGGCTAAAGAGGAAAACAACCCATGAGGGAAGAAGCCTTCGGTAGACCGGTACCTAAATTGACATAAGAGTCAGTTCCACCTCCTACTAGGGGTATTGAGCCACTTGGTAATGGTGAATAATTAGGGGTGCAGAAAGACAAATGATCTACTATAACTACCTTTCCATCAAATGGGAATTGGATGATGCGAAAGATAGTAGATATGACAGCCGTCATGGCATATGTCCAACTGCGACCCAACAAGAGATTATAGTCGAGTTTTTTGTCTACGATTTCTACGTCCACCATTATGGTTTTCCCACACAAAGTGATGGGGAAACTAGCTAGGTATCCTTTTGGGATAAAGATGTGGCCATCGAAATATTTCAGGGAGTTCGATGGTGGGGATAGGGTTGGCGAACCCAGGGCGAGAAAATATGAAGCCGACATGACGTAGGTAGAAGCACTTTCGTTGATGATAGTTCTATGTATACCTTTACCTTTCGAAGTTATATGCACCTGGAATGCAAGCTGGTGAGAAAGGGGAGGTTTACACTTGTCCATGTCGAGAATAGCACACATGGAATCCATTGGTTCAATACCTCCAATAGCTGAAAGCAAATATTTCCGTTGCATGGGGCATGTTTGTAATACTTCGAGCGCCGAAATATCCGACAGCACTTGTGCCAAATCCTCTACAATGATGTAATGTTGGGCAGCACGTGCAGATGTATTGTGAATTCTGCGTTGAAGTGCCCCTTTTGGGGGTCGAATTACAAGGTCCTCAACTGGCCTTTCGATATGCAAATCGTTGGGCGGCGGTGCGTTTTGACCTAAGGATGGTTCTGCTGCAGGAGCGATAGGAGCTCCATAAGATTTAGCTCTTGTGGTGAGTTCTACCATTTCAAATGTGAAAATGGTAGAAGATCTTTCACCAGTCGAAGGATGTTGCGAACCATTGTTGCCCCCTTGTGGGGGTTGTGGCTGGTTTGCAATAAGATTTTGTTGCTGTTGAGTGGAAAAAGGATTCCTAAGGACAACAGGGTCCTTACCAGTATCCTTTTTGGCAAGGTATGCATTCTTGAAGCGACGGACAACGCCAAGTCGTGTGGTCTTCAGCACAGAGTTTGCATGGATATCTAGTGGGTTTATCCTTTTCCTCATCAGTAGGCACAATGGCCTTCTGTTTTAGGTTGGGCTACTTTAGTGACTTCTCTTCAGAAGGAGCGGTCTTTTTCTTGTTCTTCTTGTTCTTGCCACCAGATTCTTGATTATATTGCACAGAGTTTATCGCAGTGGTAGGAAGAGCAGTCATATTGGTAGAGGGGTCCACTACCAGCTTGGCAATGGAACCACTGAGTTGTTTTACAGTGACCTCAGAGGTTGCGCCGACAATCCCGTCAGCGTGCACTCCAGGATGCTGAGTGGTGGAAGCATTGGGGTTACCAGGAGCACTGGGGATTATTTCGTAAATAGTACCAAATTGCGAATATATCAGATATAAGTGTTGGGCACGATGTATGGATTGGACTTCTATGACCGCACCACCTAGCGCAACATCTCTAGAGATTTGCGAGAGTAAGGACTTACAGAACCAGTCCGTTAAGAGAAAGTCTAGGATGGGAGCTTTTACTAACCTCTGCCTACGTCTCCATTCATGAATATGATCGAAGATGTGGGTGGCAGTATCCTGACGAAATGTAGTGAGGAGCTCTGTCCCAATCTCATAGCGGATAGGTAACTGGAAGTGCTTTAGGAATTCCATTGCTAAAGTATCAAAGGTGTTTACTGAGGCACGTGGTAACTCAATATACCATTTCACTGCATTGCTAGTGATGGTGCCGGGAAAAAGATGTAATCGAACACTATCATCCACCATAGAGTTTGAAACACACCAGAGATGGCAGGTGGTGATATGGGTGCCCGGATCCTCCCCTTGTTTTCCATCGATCTTTGGGATGTCTGTTGGTATTTTATGCAGGATCGGCAGCCATTGTAAGTTTTGATAGAAGGGGTCGTTTGTCAACTTGTATAAGTCAGATATATCCAACGTTGCCAAAAAAGGCAAAGAGTTAGGTGCCCCCGAATCGGACCATGGTGATGACGGATGACTTGAGGAGCTTTGCGCTCCTCCCATTGTTTGGTTCCCCATAATGTACATGGGTTGCGTGGTGTAGCATTTTCTTTGAGGTATGGTGTTGTAGAGTGGATTTCCATGAGGATTTTGATACTGGGGTATGAAATTGCCCCCAGTATAAGCGGTGCCCGCTTGACTCATTTGAGTATGTGAGTAGGGTGCCCCCATGGACTGGTTGGGAACCCCTTGTGGATTCCTGCCTAACACAGAACTCACCATTTGGCCTAGATTGACAGAGGGAACACTCATGTCAATTAGCGACTGACCATGCATTCTTGAGAACGGAAGGGGAACTGTTATGTTCCCTACCAGCATGTGCATATTGGGAACCCCCCAAGGTATATGAATCTAGGTGTTTGAATTGTACATTGGCTGCTAACCATGTTGTTGGTAAACGGGAACCGCGCCCATAGTGCCGCATTGAGTGTTATATGGAGCACCAGATGTGGCACTTGTTGAAGGTATGTAGTTTGGCACCATAGGGATAGAACCTGGCATCTACTGGGTCCCACTCATACAGGGTGTCATGTGAGTGGTTGTACCTAGGACAAACAAGATAGTGGGATTCCACATTACCGGTGTTGTGATGACTATCGATTGGGGGAGTGGTGAAGGACCAAAAGTGTCCCTAAAGTTCCACAACCCATTAGGTGTCAACTGGATAGATGTAAATGTTCCAATTACCGAAGTAGGAAGTACAGGTACCACGGGAGCCAAGACAGGTTCCAACGGATCCATGAGCAGAGGGTTAAAGGGGGGAAGAAATCCTTCCGTGAAGAAATCCTCTGGCAAACTTCAATCATCGATTGTCCACACAAATCCCGTGTGAGATCTAGGAGACTGATCCCTTGAAGAGGAGGAATCCGGTTCATTGGAACTCGGCGGATCTTCCACAATGAGTGGAGGAAGTCCTAACAATCGTTTGGAGTGACGATGAGAGCTGGATGTAGCCACGGTGACCATTAAGTTTTATCAAATAAATTTAATCGTGATGTTCTTTAAAGTCTCAAAAATGATAGCACTTAGGTACCTAAAAATATAAAAAATACACTAAATATATCGATCAGCAAACAAAGGGAAATTACCTCGTCTGATAAGCACCAATCACTGGAGATGAAACCCAGTATCTCAATGAATAATAGAGAAGGATGGCCAAATGTATGGTTACGATTACTCTAGATCTTCGCCTGAACCTCAGATTGAGGGGCCAAGTACTCTCATAAAGACGAGCACCCTCCCAAAAACTGAAGATAGAGTAGATCTGTCTGTGTTAGGTACCAGGACAGCTCGTCCCAGTCACCTTGTGTAAGTCCCTATAAGTTTGGCCACTAGAGATACTTCAGATCATAGACATCACTATGGGGGACATAGTCATAGACAACACGCTGTGTGGGTAGGATACCTGAGTCCTCGACTCAGTTCCGAAATCCCCGAAGGGACCCCCAGTACATAGAATGCCCAAAGGATTTGTAAGAGAAGGCGGGCTACCTTCAATTACAGTCCAATGTTGTCTCGTATTTCACTCTGTTATTAGTGGAGTGGTCCCCGTAATATGAGTGCAAAAGGAATTTTTTGCTCTTTAACGATACTAGTTTTGGTTTTCAACCTTGGGCAGTTCACTCACATTCTTATCCCAAGATCCTAGCCTAGCTAATGTTGGTTTGCTCAAAAGAGTAACTGATTGATTTTAATGTAAATTTTATGTGTACTTGATTATTTGTCTTCAGTAGGGGTGTTGACGTATGAAATATGGTGAGACTCTTGACTCAATAAATCATGCAAAACAATGCTCTGAATTTTTTTTTCAATTTGATGCAAACAAGCTTTATTCTACATATTCATATTTTTCACATATTCATAGTTTCGTCTGTGCATCTATAGTCTTTCAACACATGCATAACCAAAAGATTCTTTTCCAATATTTCCTAACAACTACTGAAAACCAAAATGAAGCAACTTACAACTATTTCGATAGAAGGATGAATACAAATTGTCAGTCTTTCTTTCAAAAAAAATGTTTTTAAGAGAGAAAAACCAAAACTTTTTCCTAAAAATCAATTTCTAGGACACCAATTTTGCTGACATAATATAGTTACAGATCTTATTTCAGCCCATGAGAATATTTTCCATCCCTTTTGGTCCATAGATACGACTGGAAATCAAGGAAATGGGAGACTAACACTCTGTAACAGTGGCTACAAAGAGTTAGTAGGCCCACTAACTCTCCCTGGACACAGGCACAGTGCTTTATAAAGCTCTGTGTAGCCTTGTAACCTACATTAGTGTGGGAAATCAGTCAAACAGAGGGCTTTCAAGATTAGTTTCCGAGATGAATGTATACTAGTAGGATGCAATAAGATATTTGGTGGATCAGAAAAGGATTGCAGAAGAGTAGGGAGCTCTTAGAAGGAAGAGAGAACCAAGAAGAGTCTGGGTAAACTGGGAACTATATGTATAATCCCCAGCAGAGTCGTCAATTCTGCTAAGGGGTAAAATGCACAATGTATGGAGAATGAAGACTACCCTCAAAGGCCTTCCCAGGACCTTTGACAGACTGTAAGATTATCTGTAGAAGCTACCAAGTTATACACATGTTCATCTATCAAATATCAATTAACAAAGTATGGAAAGAGCATTACCTCAAGTCTCCTTCTAGATTTGTTTGGAGATCGCAATGCAACCAAGAGGAACTCCCTCAAAGCTAGCTCCAAATCAATTCCTGCACAAAGGAAAGGCAAACACAATCACAACATACAATCTTGAAAACTAATATAAGAATGCACAATGAACATATATTTGTATATAGCTTAACTACTCATCTAAACAAGTATCGAAATGAACAATTCAATGAACAATGTTACCTACACTATGGAGTAGGGAACACAACTGCAGTTCTGCATTAATAATGGAAAAGTGATTACAACCATCTATTATATCAATATTCCCTTGCCCCTTTTTCTTCTCTCTCTCTCTTCTAGCTCACTTCTTCAAATTTGAGTCAATGCTCAACAGCTTAGTAGGCTATCCTTTCAAATGCTCTGACCTCTTTCACAATGGTCCTCTCACTACTTATGTAGCAATCAAGTTAGGGTTGCCAAGCTCCTCATAGAGTTCATTAGGGAAAAAGCAATGAAACTGCCCTGTTTTCCAGCTCTTTCCCATTTGCCTTATTTTTTAGATTGGAATTTCCCCAAATAATTTGATTTTTGGGAAATTCCTTGCTTTTCTTGAGCAAATTTAGGGATAAATATCTAGATATTTGTGAGCAGATTCGTTGGTTTGACCCATTGAACTTCCCTTAGTTTCACTAACGCTACCCCTGGTCTAAGAACTTGAGTTAGCAGGGTCACTAACGCACCCTTAGGCTTTGTAACAAGCTTTATAAAGCAGGTTTACAGTGTGGAGTCAAGGCCTGCAATTGTGGTCTTTGCTTCAGTCATGTTGTCTTTCACCTCTGAGTTGATGAGGAAGTCATTTTGTTGTATAACAGTTTACCAAACAAATCGCAAAACTGCATATACACCTTGGTGATCAAATGAAAGGGAAATGACCAAGGATTTTCTATACGGCAATCAATCTTCCCGAATGCTATGTTCGGTACATTACGATTCGTAAGGCGGTAGACCTAGCTTCCTATGGATAATAGGATGATAACCTAGTGGGGTCTCCCAATATATACCCAACAGTACGGGGAGCACAAATATGTACTAGTACCTATTGGATCACAAAAGGAGGAATCACCCAACCTTAGTGAAAACAATAGTAACTAGGTTTAACGACACCAGAACACATCTCTAGCCTAGACCTATAGATAATTGGGTGTTAAGTTCCAATGCATTTTTAAGTTCGTTCAATAGATTTTAATGGTTAATCTCTAATTAAGTCTTGTTTTTAAGGCCCTACCAAATGTATTTCAACAATTCGTAGGATGCAACTACAATGAGTAAAGCACCATTCCTTTCGATGAAAAACTACCTAAATGGGGGTAAGGAGTTCATTTCCAAGTGAACACAAACCATAAAAAGAAAATGCAAGAGAAGCGGCGCATGCAAGCAATCCAATCACTAGGAAACACAATGCATCAATGCACTTATCTTGCAACTACTAATGAAATATTTGAACTTTGCTTTCTAATTTATCAATCATGAAAAATTCACTAATGCAAATTTTCTTTCACTTTCGTATGCTGTATGAATGAAATATTTTTTATTTTTTGGATTTAATAACAAACAATCAAATGCAAGCCTAACTTATCAAACCAAATGTAATCTATGTTCGATAGTGAATGGAAATCAAATCACCACAACAAACTAGTTCGATGACAAATCACTACAGACCAATCAGAAAGTGTTGAGTCTTGAAAATGTCATTCATTTCCATTACACTTTCACTATTATGTCCATTATATCACCTCCATTTCACTACTATGTCACCACATTCATCCCACTTTCATTATCATTGGGCCACATTTATGTTTTTCCAATCTTGATTAATTCTAAGCCTTTTAAATGAATTTGTGGTTAAAAATTAGAAAATAATGTGCATATGCTTATACCTAACAAATGGGTTGAGATTGTTGACATGTGTAGGTTGAAAGGAGGCTTCTAGAAGACCCTTATGTGGCACTCTAAGGCCAAATTTGAATTTGAGTGGAAAGAATCATGGGATCATGAGGATATGTGTCACATCTCCTAATTGTATTGTAACTCTAAGAAGACATGTGTCTTATCAGTTCCTATTTTGATTAGGACTCTAGAGGTAGAGGGAGAGATTCATGGACTCTCATTAATGAGATGGCTTCTCATCTTTTTGTATAAATAGGAGATCTCTCTCCTTCATTTGTTAGCTTAGAGTTTGGAGTTCTTAAGTCTTTTAGCTTGTGAGTTCTTTAGCTTGGAGTTTGTAGTTCTTCCTTGATGGCTTTTGAAAGCTTTGGAGAACTTTGTTGTACTTTGTAATTTTGAAGAATTTGAATAAAGCTTTGATGTTCTCAACATGGAAGGAGATGTGAAGTAGATGTCATGGAGCATATTAGAATGTAAGGTAGAGTAGATTTCATTTTGTAAATTTTGCTTTGATTTCATTATGTCATTTGATTGCTTTCAAGTTTGATAGATTAGATTTTTCATTCATGCAATTTTAATTCATGCAAGTGTGTTCAACCGGTTGATTGTAGATTAGTAATGCACATATCTTTTTAATGACTAATGACATGATGGAATCATCTTGTCCTTCTGCTGATTTATTTTCTAAGTTCTAATTCCAACATTGTTATTTCTTTCAGTTTTGTTTTGCTCATTTACTTTCATGCAATTTATATATCATATTACTCCATTTGTTTATGATTACCTTCTTATAGCCAAGTGACTCAAATAGTGAGGAATCAGAATATTATTTGATGTAGTATGATTTAGTTTACTTTCCTGCAAGTTAGTGATTAGATTACTTATGTCATTTTCAGGGATTGAAGTATGAATGAGTAGTTTAATCTTAGTTTCATTTTATGCAATTTAGATATTAGATTACTCAATTTGTTTATGATTGCCTCCTATAGCCAGAGCGAGTCGAAAGGTGAGGGGTCAGAATATGGGTTGATGTAATATGATTTAGTATACTTTGCTTACAGTTTTTGAATTGCTTTAAGTTCAGTTTTCTTTTTATACAGCAACAAGGATACTGGGTTTCATAGTCACTAGCTCATTGTTTCGTTGTTGCATTCTATTTTGATTGAAGTAGCTGCATATTTACACTTTTGTTTAAGTACTAATTCCATCAATAACATGTTTTAAGATCTTTTGAAGTGCTAAGTTTTGGAAGTTACCATTAGGGACATAGGCCTTGTCTTGAAATCTCTATCCATACTTGTCCTTTAAAAGTATTCTTAAGACCTTAGAATAGGATTTCCATTTGCATTATACACTATAGGAAACCAACAAAAACAAAACCTCAAAACAAAATAAAATCTATAAAACAACGAAGTAAGAAAAAGGTTAACTAAGCACATATGGTGCACCACACTTCATCAGTTTACGATACCCGGATTGATAATTTATGTAGAGAAATTTAAGACATTAAATTGACTAGACAGAAAGGATATATAAGCAATAAGGGAACAGCTTCAAACAAGTCAATAAAATGGTTGTGGACGTAGTTCAGAATCTTGGAAGGACAAGCAACCCAAAACAAGTGACTTCTTGACAAAATCCAAAAAGACTTAAGTCACACAGCCCAAACACCAAAACTCATACAAACAGAACCAAGAAGAATATGCCTTAGCAAATACAGTCAAAACAAGCTTAACAAGGTGAAAGAAACAGCAAAGGACAAGCTACACTGGTCTATTCAGGAGGCAGGGCTATAAAAATTAACCCTATAGAAATCATCGCAGGCTGAACACTGACAACCTGAGGCAGTCGCAAGAGTACACCTGTTTTCCGAGATGTCGTCATAAGAGTACACATATTTTCAGAGACTGTCGCAAGAGTACACCTATTTTCAGAGACTGTCACAAGAATACGCCTGTTTTCAGAGACGATCCAATTTTAGGAATCGTTGTAGCTATATGATGGGATATCCACGATGTACAGCGAGGGTAAAGAGAACAGGAGCAATTCGTCGTAGTTGTTAAGAGCTAAACAGTGACGATCTCAATAGATAAGGAAAACAAGGCAAAAACCACTGAAAGACACCAAGCTTATCACTCAGACAGTGAGGTGGACTACCAGATCAACTCAAGTGATCCAAATCACTAATGGTTCAGTCCCAAAACAAAGAGACATTATGTAATTCAATCAAAAACAACGAGAGCAAAATCAAGAGACAACACACCAATCAGGTCCCCAGCGGAGTCGCCAACTTGTGATGTAGGTAATGTTCCCTCTGCGGATAGAGGCAACCCCTCTAGCCCTAGAGTCGGTCTAGTCACAGCAAGACAAATACAACAGATAATTTCCTTAAATATTCATCATTGAAAGAGCCTAACTTATGCCAGTGTTCGATGGAGCTTTCGTTACGTTGCTTTAGCTATCGTTTCCTTCTCCTCGATGAGTGATTCACTTGAAACAACACAAGAGAAAAACAGAACACATAATAGAGCACAACAATGAACTATTCACTTACAGAGTCAAGGAACCATAAGCTATAAAATATATTTCATACAAGACATAGGAAACAACCATTGATTGTATTAAAATGAGCAAAAGCAAAGCTTACAACCATGCCTTGATGGCGCAAGCTTTCTTGAAGGGTCCAGTCAGCATGTCTCCTCAAGCATTCACTCTCAAAAAGATCTCCCGAAAGGCTGATAACTCTCTCTCTCACCCAAAAGCACTAGTATAAGACTAAGGCAATCCACAACCAATTGTTAGACTATCAGCAATTCACATAGCAAACTATCAATCTCACACCAAAACTAGCTAATTTTCTCAATACCCAAAAACTAGCTGTTCATAGCAATGGGGAATGCTTTTATAAGAGGAGGAGCCTCCATAAATGAGGGAGAGGGAGCTTATCTCCAAGGGAGGTTTCTCAAAAGGCAGAACCACCATCTCAAAGGAGGAAAGGCAAACTTCCTTCACCCAACAACCAGTTCCAGAACCACCCAGAAGCATTATGTTTGAACTAACTCGCCATATCTAGGTCATCGCGAGTCAAACACTAGGAATCAAAGACGACATCGTGGGGAAATAATGTAATTAGAGCTATCATCACAAGAAGGATACTAAGGACTTGTGACAAGCCCTAAAATCCACCCGTTGCAAAGAACAGATGTACCCCTACGACGATGTCGTGACGTTCTAGTCCACTCCAGGCTATCATCGCAGGCAGAATGAGGTTGTCTTGTGACGATCTTGGAACATGGGTAAAAAGGGTCAATCTTCAAGATTAAAGAGCATTGTTAATCTTCTTGAATGATTTGGGAGATGTGGACACATTTGTTGATGCATGACACAGAAAAGATGACTGACCTTATCCAAGATTAGGGGATACGGGGCCAGTGACAAATTACTGTGTAACACCTGGTCTGCGGACCATGGCTAGGTCTCAAAACAACTCTATCACTTACCCAACCAAGGGACTAAAGACCCTTTGAATCCTACTAGCTTTGCACTCTGCTTCCACATTTCACGAAGACTTTACATTCGCTACAAAAGATAATACAAAATTGACTCAAAACTTAACAAAATTGACCCCAGGGAACCCATCCTAACAAATCCTTTGATCCTGAAGTGTGGCATGCGACATGAAGATGAAATGTGGCAGATGAGGAAGCTCGAATGGAGGAAGAGTGAAATTATCGCAAGATCTTCTTCACCATGGGAAAGAAGTTTGACAAGTTGTGTTGCATAATATCAAGAGACAATCAAGCTTGAGAAAAAAGAATCAGATGATCATGCCTCGGTAAATCATGAAGGAAGAGGAGAATAGTATCCTCCATCTTCTTTCTTGATTGAGATTTCTTCTTCTTCCTCTTCTAGATATTCTAATAGGCATCATAGGAATGCATCTAAAATTCTCTTTTTTAAGGTCGATGTCAAGTTTGATTTATCTGTATTTACTGGAGAATCTAATGCAGAAAAGACAGATAACTAGTTAATATAGGTTGAAGTATATTTTCGAATACAACAAATCAAAGAGGATGAAGCCAAGATTCAGCTAGCATCCTTTCAATTTAGTGGAACTGTTCTCATATGGTGGGAAGGAAAACTGCAGAAAGGTGGTAAGAATAGTGGTAAACTTCTTTCATCTTGGTATGCATTTGTGTCTACTATAAGAGGACAGTTTTACCCATTGGGCTACAGACATAAATCCATGATGGAATGTCAACATTTGAAACAAGGTAAAGGTCAAAATGTTCATAATTTTACAGAGGAGTTTAGAAAATAAGAATTAGCATTAAATGTTCCACTAGACACGTTTGAGATGTTGATGAAATATATCAGATCTTTATATAGTTATTTGCATCATTCATGAGAAATATGACTGCCTAAAGAGGGTAGCAGCAAATAAGAGAAGAGAAGCAAGGCCCTCTTGTACTCATTGTCAAAAAGAAGGGAATGATGAGGAGAATTGTTGGAAACTGCATCAAGAATTGAGGCCTAAGAGGAATGATAGAAAAGAGAAACAAAGGACAATTGAAACTATGCAACAAGACCAAGAGTCTAGATAAGAGGATGATGAGAAGATTAGAGTTGTGCGATTTGCAAGTATTGAACCAATTGACTTGGGATTAGACTCAGGTGATGAAATCAATATTGCAGCTCTTAGGATTGTAGAGGATGGACCCATCAACTTGGGTTCTGATTCGGGTGATGAGACAAATATTTCAGTAGATGTTGTGCCAAAAATTAGAAGGGCACCAAATGAATCATGGCTCCAAGAACTTGAAGAAGTCCACGAAAGAATTAAGGTGAAGAATGTTGAACTAAGGAGACTCCTACAAGAAGAAGGGAAGGAGAAACAAAGGTTGCAACATCAATTACAAGCCAAGGAAGATGCCTTGGAAAAGTTGCAGCGTAACAAGACTAAGGTAAAAAGTGATTCTTCAATTCCATGTACTTTTTTATGGTGATGATTTCATTTCTTTTGAGAAACATACTACAGGAACTGGAACAAATTTTTTGAAGAATATGGGGTATCAAGGAAAGGGACTTGACATTAACGGCCAAGGCATTGTGAATCCCATCAAAGTGGAAGAATTTCCTTGTTATGCAAGACTTGGATATGTAAGAAAATAGGTTAGGTAATGATCCAAGACAACCAATGACAAACCAACGACATATGATGAGAGAACTTCATCAAATTTGAGTGATAATGAGGGTTCCATGGGCACTTATCAGAGACGTACCACAAATAAGTGTTCCAAGACAATCTAGAAAGTTTAGAGGAGAAAGAATCATCGTAGTCACTACAATGAGGATGGACACCAGAGAGCCACATGTCAAATGCTCCATACCCAAAAAACACCTATGAAGAAACCAGCGGGAAAGGTTGTTCATCAAGCGAATCAGCTCTAGGATGATGACCCCTTCACTTTGTTGAGTAATATATGGTTTTACTAGATATAGTAGCTTGTCATGGCCATATTTTGTAAATCATTTGTTGCAAATAATTGAAAAAGTGATGATGTGTTTTCCATCGCTTATTAAGAAACGATCATGTTTTGGAATTTTATTGAAAGTTGGGGTATTGGTTTCCATTAGGATGTAAACTTGACCAAAGAGTGTGTTATATAAACCCTTGGCGAGTATGGGGTTGTTTGAGTCATGTTTGGTTTTGTATGAAATTTGCAAAGAATGTACTACAAGTTTGCAAGGAAGGCAGATGCTGAAAGTGTCACTTGACAAGGACACATGCAGATTGCAAGATGTGTTCATGCTTTTGGAGGAACAATATCTCCTCAGTGGGGAGGAATGATCTAGGTGGCTCTAGAAATAGAAGTGGCCTTGAAAAAACTAAAAAATAAAAGTCATCAAATGGAAGTGAAACTAGGACCATAATGAATTTCTCATCGCCCTGATTCCAATTGTGCAAATGACACTCAAATCGGAGTTCATATGCTCAAGATATAGCTCGTCAAAGTTTTGGTCAAACTAGGCCAAGTGGCAATCACTGACAAGACAACAATTTGGAAGAGTCTCGGTGCAAGGAATTTGGCTATTGGAACAACCGAATTTTTTGCCTCATTAATTTTCCCAGTGACCCTTAAAAATCAGCAAAAATTTGGGGCCTATATATCTTCAAAATCAAAAAATTTAAAATTTTGGGGTGGTGGGTCGCCAACCCTACCAGCTACTAACGACGTGTGATATTATATATATAAAAAAAAATGTAGTGGGTCGGGGCCACAGGTGACTCGGACCCCGCCCACAACCATGTTCCGATGGTGCCACACTCGAAGTGAGCCAATGGGGGTCGAACCTGGCCGGCCCATGTGGGCCAGCCTGCCAACAGGCAGCTCCAAATAATCAATCGCCAACCAAAAATAGGACCGCAGCGTAACCACTATGAACCACCAATGATATGCCACCATATTTGATCTATGAATAAACCATTTGGGGGGTGTGACAGGTTTTGAACCTGATCGCCCCAACCAAAATTCTTAACTTAGATACCACCACCAACGGGGCAACGACCCAATGTTGATATTTCCGCCCACCTTTTTTATTTAAACCCAAAAAATTGATTCATTCAACAGGGGTTGAGGAGCGAAGAGGGGTTTGGGCACGCAACCAGGAGTGGGTACAAAATGTGGAACCCTAAACAAGGTATCTTTGTTGATGTTGAGAATATTCCTTTGGGGTCCAGAAGTGTCAGTGTTAGAAAGAGACAAATTTATAGTCATTTTTACATGTTTTCATGCCATGAATACAATGGTGATGTTTGTTTTCGCATCTTAGCTCTGCATTTTTCGTCCATGACTGAGATTGGAGGTATAAGGCACATTTATGTAAAATTGATTGTGATTCATTTATTTGTTACCATTTAATGAAAGAAGGTCTCCCCACTTTGAGCAAGGCTAGGAGATGTAGCCCGCATTGGGTGAACTCCATAATGAAATCATTTGTGTGCCTTTGATCTCATGGTTTCTTTATGATTTTTTCTTCTTTTCATGTGTTTAAGTTACTTGTTTACATGCTCTATTATATGCAATTATGTATGCATTATTGAAGTTAAAATATCTGGATCACACACACATCTCAATGCATATACTATATTGCTCAATTAATAAGCTTACCACGAAGCATTATAGGCATCTAATTCATCCTTGAATAATGAAGGAACTCTTTTCCACAACCCCAAACAACACAAGGGATATATTGTTTTTCCTTTCCTAATAGTCCCTCCTAATGTTCTTTACTATGGACCAAAAAAGCCCAAATTTTTTGCATGCATTTTGATACTTTCCTTCAAAATAAATATTCAATTGTCAATCATCCAAAATGTAGATAATGGATAGTAGGTGATGAATTTATATCTTTCCTAGCCTATATGCTCCACTACAACCAATTATATTCCATCCCAAATTCATAGTTTTCCACTTCATGCTGTTTATTTTGGTTAATTTCCAAATTGGTAAGGTTGTAAATAAAGAAAAATTCATTAGCTATGTAGAGAGTGCATGAATATGAGAATAATCTATACAATGCTAAATTCCTTGGAAATTATGTAATTGTTGGGAAATTATGGTTGACCTTAATTATAACTAGGGGAATATAAGACTCTTATACGTCATATAATAATTTTATTGAACCCATAATCCCATAACTATGTGAAAATAATTTCCCACAAACCTCATGCATGCATTCAATGATTAGTTCATAAGCAAAAAAAATTGGATGGTTGTTTCAAGGTGCATCCTAGAAATAATTGAGTTCCAAGGTTGGAACTTGGAAATAGAGGATTTGTTTACCATAGACCACCTTCTCTCTTCCCTTCTTGCACTCTTGATGGCCATGTTGGACCATTATATATTACATTACAGCATTAATATCTACATAACTTGAGTTTTGTGTAGTAAGCCCACCACATGGTCCATATACATATATTAACAAATGCATGCCTAATAATTCATTAGTTGGGCCTGTGCCTTAATCTCCACACTAGGAATACATATTATCATATTTACAACATTTACTTAATCCAATTTAACATATTCTAGGGTCAAAACTAGGGTAATACATACGTTTTATCATGTATGGTAATTATGTTGTAGCAAGTCCAACATCAATAATACGTGAGCCATCGTCAATTTTGCTTGGACATACTACTAGATTTAAGGTTGGAAATAGAACTTTATGGTTTGTATGGTGTGGATGGATATTATTGTTTTCTGGTACCTACTTCTAGTGAGGGTTACATCTATGGATCAACTCCTCCTTTACTATCTATTATGGACCATAGGGAGTGGTCCAAAATTAATCCTATTGTGAAAAGGTTAGGATACTTCTAAAGTTTGACAATCTTAGTCTAAGAATTTAATGTCTTATGATTGGATGATAATTTGAAAGAACATATTGTTGTTAGAACATGATCAAGGATTTGGCTAATGTGTGAATAGTAGCACTATAGTATCATATTTCTAGGAATACAATAATTTCTTGAAAATCCATGTGCATATTTCTTTAAATACTTGTGGATGGGCACACACTAGATAGCTTACAAGTAGATATCTTCCATATTAATTCCAATGGACCTACACATTTACCATTTTCTTGGGTTGGTCACGTGATGGTATCCATGAGGTAAGGTACTAAAAAAAATACATTGAAGTGCATTTAAAAATATTTGTTGTGCACATGTTGAGTTCATAATGATTCAATCTAGTTGTGCATCTCATTTTCTACATAATTAGTAGCCCATGTGATAACTAGTTTCAATCTAAAGTGTGCCATGCTTAATGATTGTACTTATTGCATGAAGCTATATTGAGAAACATGTATTAAGAGAGGATAAATAAAGAAATCAAGAAACATTTTTGTTGTATATGCTCCCTCTCTACAATAGGTAGATTGATCCATCCATGTTCTATGGTAGCTATAGTATTTACTATCAAGAGAGAAGTAATGGTAATGGTGGCCATATTGACAATGGAATTACTATGATGGTCGTCATGAAGGACCTTATGATGACTAGTTATGTGGAATGGGAGATACCTTTCTCCATTAAATGGGTTGAACACATAGATATAAGAGTCAGCAGAAACTTGTATAAGTGTTGCAGAAAATCCATCTATAATGGGTCTATAATAAGTGTATAATAACATCATTGGATGATTTAGTAATCTATCTACATTATCACATGATTAGCATATGGTCTCATGAGTTTATTTCTTAATGATTAAGAAAACTCTCTTGGTATTTTATATATTTGTTTTTCATGTTATAGTTTGGTGTCATGGTGTTAGAAATCTATCAACCAAGAGGGTTTCCCAAATGAAAATTCCTAATCAAAATTTGCACCATATGGATTCCCTATGTTCTCAGATATTTTCCTTCGCTACAATGGTCATCACAAGAGAGTAATGCACATGTGATTTCAAGTGAACAAGTGGGAATGCCATGTGGAATGTTTCGCTGCAAAAAGTATCAAGGTTATTCTACCGAAAGGGAGAGAAAATTAGCCTTTAAAATAAGAGTAATAGTACTAATATAGTACATAAACATGAGAATATACATATGAATAAATTGTTGATCAACCAGTGAAATAGTTCACATGGAAGCAATGATTGTTAAAACACATACAACACGCCTTCAATAAGATAAGTACGAAATCCAACGAAATGGTTCAATTTCTTAATATAGATGAAAACAACATACATCAAAAAATTTTGAAGAGTAGTGTTACAATATTTATGAGATATGCATGAAAGTGTGTTGGCTCAACGAGCTTTGAAATTAAGAAAAAATTCCAAGGTACATCAATATAGTGAACACCACTAGCTCCAAAATAGGAGCTTTAGGGAAACAACTTGCTCCTCCAAAATAACTCTCTTCATCTATAATGCCTAGTTAGAGGAGCCAAGGTGAAAAGTCCTTTTCATGAGCTTTGAGGGTGTATATATAAAAAGTGAGTGACCATTCACCTCCCTTGTGACTCTTGGACTACCCTCATGACTATTTGACTTCTTTATGACTCTTTGACTCCATGACTTTTCACATTCTATCAATGACTCTTGGAATTCCACTTTACATTACATTTCTCCAATATTGAATTTACATAATCCACAAATGATGTGGAAAATGATGACTCATGACATGACATGACATGACACTCATGACATGGATTTCATGATGACATGGAAATGCCAAGACATTCTTTTCTGCTGCTTTATTTGTATCTTATTTAAGGATAGACCATGATCTTCTTATTCCTCCTCCATAAGGCTTGAAAATAGGGAATCTTCAATTTGATCTTGATTTCCATCTGTTATCACAATATTTCTTGATTTATTAACTTGTATTTGCGGCTAAAAAGTGTCTTCTAGCAAGGTCTCCTTCTTCATCTCCTCCATTATCATCTTGTCATAACATGGTATAATACCTACAAATAAAATCCAATCATGAAAAGAAGACATTAGTATGATAAACCCATTAATGATAACCACTAACTAAGTTGGAACTAGGTGACAAGCTGGGAGACGGGCTCAAGGAGTGCGTAGTTACGCAACTCAGGAGGTTAGGGGCTAGGACTGATCCTTGAGATTGCGCAGTGCCCATTTCAGGCAGGCCACGGCTAGATATCTGCACAGTTTAGGGCCTCAAGAATTTAGGTTGAGGGCTTGAGGCTTGATGTTTCCCAATGCATAGTTATGGAGGAACAAAGGCACAAGGATTGTGCAATTGCGCAGTTCAAGAGCTAAAGTTTGAGTATTGATGCTTGAGTCTGCATAGTGTGCCGAGGAGGCTTACTGAAGGTAGATATTATGCAATTTTGGAGCTCAAGGGTCGGGAATGAGCACTGAGACTATGCAGTGCAGAATTATGGAAGGCATATATTATGCATTGTGGAGTTCTAAGAGGAAAGGTTGAAGCTTGAGGACTGAGACTATGAAGTGCACATTTTAGGAAGGTTGAGTGAAGCTAAGCTACTCGGAAAACAACTTTTATGGATTCGGCTAAGTGTGGTATCCATGAGACCAAAGTGAACAATGATGAAACTTAAGTAAGATAACACACTTATGACAGTTGACGATGCAACATTGATCACTCAGAACACATGAAAAACATAATTTCCTTAATGCGACAACATTATGACACCTTTCCCCTAGTGCGATAACAAAGATACACTTTTCTATGGCACTTGTACGATAGTGCTTGAAAATTTGGGAATGAGTGTTATACATGTCAACATGATAAGAATGAATCACTAACACCAATACTACCCCTTGAAACAAACCAAAATTACATATGTGCGAAGTGTGATGTGCGATATTTGTCATGCAAAAGAACGACACTTGCGATAGTAAGAGGAAAGTGCAAACTACACTTGAAAAATAAGAATGGCATTGAAATTGACACATTCAATAATGAAGATAGCATGAAAACAACACTTATTAAATTGAAAATAAGTGAAAGAGATAGTCGTAAGCATGAAAATGACACTTGTGATAGTGAAGGTACACAAAAGTGACAGTTGGAAAAACTCACCAAAATAGAAGAACAATCACAACCAAAAGTGAGAGCCTATCAATGAAAGCATGCACTAACTATCAACATAGGTTAAATATGGTACAAAAACTATCTTGATGGATTTTTGATATTCCTTTTAAAGCACGCATAAAAAAGTGCACTCATGAACTTACTGCAGACTGAGCATGTGTGAATAGGTGACTTTGAAACTTACAAGCTGAGAAAAAGAATGGAATACTTATGAAAGCATCGATTGACCATAAATTTAATATGGAAAAAATGATTGCAAGATCCATAGTAGGATCCAAAATTCAAGTGTAGAAGAAATTTTAGAGGGTGTTTATTGCAACGACAACACTTGGTGACACACTGTTAGAAAACAAACTTCTCTACCTTGGTCAAATACTTTGTGCTAGCTATAGTTCTTGAGGGAGTATTGATTCATCATTTAGATTACTCAGGATTCCCCACTTACCCTATGTATAAAAATAGTCCCCTTCATCTTTTCTTAGTTGAACACAATCATAAAACCAACTATATCACAATGTTTCAAATTAGGAGAAGGGTGATGTTATTCGCGAGATTTAGATTTTCAGAGTATAGTTTTTTATCTCTAGATCAAAATTTTGTTTCAAGAAATCCCAATCTACATATTCTTTAGGAAATACATAACAAAGGTGAAGGAATCGATTAGAAAAATATGATGATCCTTAGTATTGCAGCAAGAATGTTACATATCCTAGGACTACCAAATTTACTTTATCAACTTGGGGTTTCGTACAAACTTGGAGGTGACAGTGCTATATACACAACAGATGAATCATTCTACTCATGTCACTTCTCAACTAGGGCACTTGACCATTAGGGTTCTAGACCATTCCTCTATTGGGTTGAAAGGAGTCTGACTACTGATAGTGGAATGTAAGACTAGTCCTAGTGCAGGAAAATTAGTAAATGATTGTCATATTGGGAAATGAAAGCTGCTAAATTGTAAATGATATGATATGACGTAAATCATCTAGCTATGAAATGGTACAAATTTCTTGCAAGAAAGAAACTATGCTAACCTTTCACTTGATCATCTAACTACCATAACTGCTTGAAAATGAGAAGTTATTCTATCATTTAAAAATCCAAACATGTATGCATTTAATTATCTCCTTCACACTTGTAGAATAGATAAAAGTCCTAACTACTAAATTCATAAATATAAAAGCTAATGTTATCTCATCTTGCAGGATGGAAAGGAATTAAAACGATGGTCTACGTAGAACTTATGGTCATGGAGTCTAAGATTAGGGGTTAACCTACTCCTACACTAGGATATACTACCATTTCAGGTAAATACAATGTCAAAACATGGAGCTACAGGTTTTCTACAGGAAACTGCTACATGATGTCCTAAACTGCTATAGGACATCCTGTACTACTATAGGAAGTTGGCTAAGAGATCTTGAAGCACAGTAATGGTAATATGAAGTGCTGGAAAGGTGCATGGAAGTTGTGTAAGGGGTAGTAGAGGTGAACATCATCCAAGGCCAAGACCAACACTCCAATAAGGCCAGATCTTACCAAGACAACTTGCTCGCGGTGGCTGGAAAACAAAGGTTCAGAGTATGGGTTGGTATGATTCAACAAAAGGTGGAGAAGACCTAGGTGGAGTTGGTTGGAGGTGTCCCTTCCTGAAGACCAACAATCCCTGCCATAAAACTTGTTTCTCTTTTCATTTACAATTTTTTTCATGTCAACATGGAAAATATGAGTTGAATTTAGAAAGTATGACCTAACTATTTTTACAGACTAGATCTATGGAATGAACTACTTTCTAAGCTATAGCAATGTAGAAAATCCCATAGATTCATAAGCTAATGCAATTTCCTAAAGAAAGACACAAGAATCTACTTCTACTCTTTATAGAGGAAGCCGATAAACATCAAGAAAAAGATAATCAATAGAGGAAGAGAATCAAAGGCACATAACATAATAAATATCTGGGGAAAGCCACAACTCAAAACCCCACTATCTGTTTTGTATTAAGCAAGAAAATAAAGATGAAATTACAATGCTTGTTCCCTCTAGAAAAATCCCAGCACTCAGCAAATTCAATCTCCAACTCATAAGAAAGCTCAAGGACAAAGCTTAGCCAATTCACAAGCTCTCCAAGTCTCTATTCCAATGTGTAATTCCTATGAAGGATAGCTTCTATTTAAAGGGAAATAAAGCCTCTAAAAATAGCGTAATCCCTCAAGGATCAGTTCCTGATTGCAGGCATTGTTAGTGCAACTTAGAAAAATCTAAAACAAATAGTATATTGTCCCTTCACTCTAGTCTCCACTGGGTCTTTCTCAGAATCAACAAGAATGAGTTTTTGATGGTGGAATCCACAATTAACTAGAGTAGCACTAATTAGGTCACTAGTGTCCCAACTGACTCTTTACTCACTATTAGTTCCTTAAAGTGATTAGAACTAATTTAACTGGACTTAACTCAATAAACTGAGTTAACTAATTAAAACTCATTCATAACTCATCCTTAACTCCTATAAGTTAGGGAGAACATATACATGTCTTCTAAAAGACTTCCAATTCGAATTTCCTAAATTAATTAATTATTTTTAAATTTCTATGAGAAAATAATTCTATTTTAATTCACAGTTTAAATCAAGGACAAATTAAACTGGAATTTCTTGTTAACATTTCTCAACACTACCTCTCAACAAGAAATGGATTATCCACTACCCCAATCCTGTCGCTGTGAAACTCGAATTTACATCTTGGAAATTCCTTTATCAAGATGTCAGCATCTTTCTTCTCTGTGGGAATGTAATCTAACAACATGATCCGCCTCAATACACAATCTCTGAGATGATGATACCATATATCTATATGCTTGTACCGATCACGAAAAATTGGATTTTCATAGAGTTTGATACAACTTTGATTATGACAATAAATCACTGTTGGATCCATCTACTGAGAAAAAAACCAACCAGGATCTTCCTCATCCAGATAGCCTCACATGCTGCTTGACTTGCAGCCATCTGCTCTTCCTCTTCCGAACTGAGTGCAACTGATCTTTGTTTCCTGTTGTACCAAGAAATTTCAATTGACCCAATCCTAAATATCCCTCTTGATGTGCTCTTCCTGTCAGATGGACTCCCTGCCAATTCTATGTCAGTGAAGCCTTGAAGCTTCACTCCCTCTATCTGTCTATACCACAACCCAAACTAAGTAGTGCCTCTAAGGTATCTCAATACATGATTTGACGCCTTCCAATATAGCTTGGTAGCCCTAACCATCACTTGACTAAGTTGGTTAACTGCATAACACATATATGGTCGTGTGTTCACCAAATACATGAGTGAACCCATAAGATGCTTGTAAACAGTAGCTTCCACTACTTCTCTTAAAGTAGCATCCTCCTTCCTCCAATTACCAGCTAGAGGAATCTTCATGGGTTTTTTCTCTCCATGCGGAATCTCCTGAGTATCTCATTGGCATACTTGCCTTGAGAAACAAGAAATTCCCCATCTCCCTGCCATACCTCCATGCCAAGAAAGTAATGCATGAGACCCATGTCCTTTATCTCAAAATCTCTTGCAGGGTCCTCCTTGTAATATTTGATGAGCTTCTCATCACCTGTTAGTGTGAGATCATCTTTGTAAAGTATAATGATCAAAATCTTACCTTCCACCACTATGTGATATAGGTTCGCATCTGCTTCACTCTTCATGAAGCCCAACCTAGTGAAGTAGCTATCCATCATGGTGTACCAAATGTAGGGTGCTTGCTTCAACCCATACAACGCTCTTTGAGTCGATGCACATGCGACTCACGGTCCAAGGTTTCAAAACCTTTAGGCTGCTCTATGTAAACCTCTTCCTCAATCATGCCATTGAGGAAGGCAATCTTTACATCCATCTGATGGATCTTCCAACCCATCTATGCTGATAGTGCCAAAATAGATCTGATTGACGAGTACCTTGCAACAGGAGCAAAGGTCTCATCATAGTCAATCCCCTCTACCTGTGAAAATACACGGGCCACAGATATGGACTTACCATAAGTAGCTTGCTTTACCTTGTAAACAGAACAGGAGCTCACAACTAACTTGTCCTCCATCTCGGGACCACATCCCAAACACTGCTTCAAACTATGGAGTCATACTCCTCCACCATCGCATCAACCCAAACTAATTTTTGCACTACTTCTTGAAAGGAAGATGGCTCTGTCACAACACATGCACCCATAAGTGCCATGTATCCATCATACCTCTCTGGTGACCTCCTCTATCTGTGATGAGAAGAGGGTGTTCCCACATTCTCCTATGCATCATCCAACAATCTGTCAGCCTCTTTAGTGCACTTTCTTCCCTCTCTAGAAGACTCTTCCTGAGTGGATGTCTCCACTCCCAGAAACTCTGCATGTGGCTGCTCCACATTAATCTGAGGCCCTCAACCTTAGGAAATAAAAGTTACTTCTCCGCATGTAGCTCAAGCTCCCTCTCAAGGGATACTCGCATGGCCTTCTCCTCATCAAACTTGATATCCTTGCAAACCACTATCATTTGACTAGTTTGCATGTACACCTGATAGTTGTGGGGAGTATCAATGTACCCCATAAAGATCCCCAACTCTTTTGTTGGCTCAATCTCCTTCCGTGCACCTTTGGTCACATGGAAATAAACCAATGACTCAAAAATCCTGAAGTGACCAACATCTGGCCTCTTACCGGAATAAGCTTCCTCTAGTGTTTTACTCTCAAGTATCTGATGTGGGCTAGGGTTCTAAACATAAAACACTGTGTTTCATGCCTCAGCCCACAAGTGTAGTGGTAGTCCCTGATCATGCAACAACACCCTTGCTGCCCCTACTATGCTCGTGTTCTTCCTCTTAGCAACCCCATTCTGTTGAGGGTTATGTTGTGCCATCAAATCTCATTTAATATTTTTCATTGGACATAAGTTCTTAAACTCATTGGAGACATATTCTCCACTGTTATCACTTTGTAGAGCTTTAACCTTCTTGCCTGACTCTTTCTCAACCAATTCTTTGAATTCACAAAACTTTGTGAATGTCTGATCCTTTCTCTGCATGAAAAATATCCAGGATTTACGAGAATAGTCATATACAAATATAACATAATACCTGTGTTTGGTGGTGGATACTATCAAGAATGGTCCACACACATCTGAATGGACTCTCTCCATAATAGACTCTTCTCTACTGTCTATATCTCCAAAGGACGACTTGGTGTATTTTCCCAAACTACAACCCTTGCACGTATCAACTTTCTCAAGTGTACCTTTGGGAAGATTGGTAGACAATTGGTGCAATATCTTCAAAGCCCCATGATGCAAGTGGCCCAAGTGTCTCTGCCACAACTTGCCGACGTCTCGGCTCAACATATTTTCCACTTTTGAACTCAAAGCAGAACAATCCTCTACCTCTATCTTATAGAGATTCTGAACTTGAATCCCTATCTTCTTTACTTGACCCGTGGCTATGTGTCGAAGGAACTCCTTTCCTTTTGAAAAGATCACATCATAGCCTCTATCCCAAAGCATGGGAATTGATACCAAGTCCTTCATCAATCTGGGTACATACATAACATTCTTCTAGGTGAGTGGAGCCACATTCTCCCTCTAAAAGGTAATAGTGCCCACATCAATAACACTATACTTACCGTGTCACCCATCTCGATATGCATCTTAAGATCTTTCTCGTCCAGTTCACTAAATAACTCTTTATTGTCAGTCACGTGGAAAGAAGCTCCACTATCTAAGTACCTGACGCTTCCCATCATTGAAGACATCATGCATGCAATGAGGGAAAGGTACAATTCGAATTAGGAGGCCAAATCCTCACCCACCGCTCCTCCTGAGGACTTCTTATTAGACTTCTTCAATGGACAATTTGCAGCAAAGTGACCCATCTTGTGACAATGAAAGCATTTAACGTTTGTCATGTTCTTACCTCCATGATAAGAATCTGATTTGGAATGGGAAATTTTACCTTTCCCCTTCCTCGCCTTTATCACTAAGGAACATTTATCTTCATCATCAGTCTTTGATGAAGATCCATCCCTAGTGTTCCTCCTGATCTCATCTTGCATCAAATTTGAACATAGTCTTTCCCAATCTGGCAACTTCTCTTGACCATTGACAAAGTCCTGATAACTATCCCAACTCTTTGGGAGTCCAATAAGAGCAAGGCTCATCATATCCTCCTCGAAAACTGTGATTCCAACGTTTCCAATTTCATCCCGACATTGAGTGAACTTGGTCAAGAACTTTGGAATCATCTGGCCTTTCTCCATCTTGATTTTATGAAGTTTATCCTTCAGTGCCAACCTCCTTTGATTACTTCTATTCTGATACAAGTCTATCAATGTTTTCCACATAGCATGTGGAGTTTCCATGCCATGGAGACTCAATAAAATGTGATCTCGAACTCCCTCAAGGATTATCCGCCTTGCCTTCACCACACACTTCTTCCATTTGGCTAAGTTCTATGCATCTGTAGCTGCTGGCTTGGGGACTTCTTGATCTATGAATTCCTTCAAGCCATTATCTTCTAGAACAACTTTCATCCTGTCCCTCCAAGCTATAAAATTTGAGCTTCTTTCCAAGGCATACTGAAGCCTCAACCCATGGAACTCCATCTATTGATCCTGAAGTATGTATGCAAATTCGACTTTCACCTGTAACCTAGAAACTCAAAATTTCGAAATCTCCTCTATAGAGATGATTTTAAATCAGCGATATCGCCCTCATCCGAACTCCAATTCGGCCGATTTTTTTTTTTGAATTTAGGTATATTTTCCCAAGGAATCCAAATATGCAATTTTTTTTTGAAAATTTTTCACCTAAATGCTCAAAAATTCTCTGCAAACTCTCGGCCCAAAAAACAATCTTGCTCCAATACCATGTAGAAAACCCTATAGATTCACAAGCTAATGCAATTTGCTAAAGCAAGAGACAAGAATCTACTTCTACTCTTTATAGAGGAAGCCCATAAACATAGAGCAAAAAATAATAAATAAAGGAAGAGAATCAAAGGCACATAACACAACAAATATCTGGGGAAAGCCACAGATCAAAACCCCACTATCTGTTTTGTATTAATCAGGAAAATCAAGATGAAATTATAATGCTTGTTCTTTCTAGAACAATCCCAGAATTCATCAAATTCAATCTCCAACTCATAAGAAAGCTCAAGGACAAATATTATCCAATTCACAAGCTCTCTAAGTCTCTATTCCAATGTGTAATTCCTATGAAGGATAGCTTGTATTTAAGGGGAAATACAGCCTCTAAAAATAGCCCAATCCCTCAAGGATCAGTTCTTGATTGCATGCACTGTTAGTGAAACTCGGAAAAATCTAAAACAAATAGTACACTATCCCTGCACTTTAGTCTCAACTAGGTCTTTCTCAGAATCACCATCCACAAGTTTATGATGGTGGAATCTTCAGTTAACTAGAGTAGCACTAATTAGGTCAATAGTGTCCCAACTGACTGTTTACTCACTATTAGTTCCTGAAACTCATTGGAACTAGTTTAACTACACTTAACTCAATAAATTGAGTTAACTAATTAGAACTCATTCATATCTCATCCTTAACTCCTATAAGTTAGGTAGAACATATACATGTCTTCTAAAAGACTTCCAATTCGAATTTCCTAGATTAATTAAGTTAATTAAACTTAATTAATTATTTTCAAATTGCTATGAGAAAATAATTCTATTTTAATTCACAGTTTAATTCAAGGACAAATTAAACTGGAATTTCTTGTTACCATTTCTCAGCAAGCAATCTTAACAAGAAAAATAACAACTGCAAATATTTCCAAGGAATCATAAACAATTATTTAACTAAAAATTAAACTTAACCTAAGTAATGAAAAAAGGACAAACTATGTTTTTGGGATGTGAGAGTAGGATCACCTAATCATAATCCCATAAGGGAGACGGTATAGGGGTCACTGTCACAATATTTTCTATTATATTTTCCTTCACTAGACTACAACACTAATCTACTATTTAAGTTAATGAAATCATGTATAAGAAACAAATTTGATCAACTTTCTAAGCTGCAGAGAAAATAGAAATAAACTTCATATGTAAATCAACATTCTAAGCTAAGAATACAGATACAGAGGAGAGGAAATTATACTGCTAGGGTTGGGCCATAACCCAAAAGCTTCAGACCTTTGATTCAATTCAGTGCTAGATCAAAACAAAATTTCTCAATATCATAAAAATGTCAAATACATCATAACAATAACAATCAAATGTGCTTCAACTTAATGGCCTCTTGGCTACAATAAAACTTTCAATCCTAATGAGGCCCTTAACTTTCTTATTTATAAAAAATTGGATCTACCAAAAGATCCCTAGAAAATAGGGATACTAGGCTCCCTAACTCGAGAATAACTTTTCCTCGACTGGCACTGGCTTGGCTACCAATGAACTCGACTTTCTTGGTTGTCAGTGACACCGAGCTGATGAGACAGAGTGGGAGAATATTTGAATGATCTTAGGAGATAAGGAGGGAGAACACTTCCTATAATATCTCTTTCTTGTCTACTCCAAGTTCCTGCACACAAGTCAACTCAAAACTACTCCAATTTCCTACATTTAACACACATTAGGAGATAGGACATAGTAACTCACTTTTACTCTTCTCACCAGGAAAAATATATAAAATCTATAAATAAATTTGAGAAAATATAATTTAATAAGTTGGAGAGTGGCATTGTAGCCCATATATTTTAGCTATTGATGAGCTTCATCATCACCCCCTACTCAAGTTGTTTCTCATCCTCTGAGAAACTTAGTCATCAATATCCATATCCTTCATAGTCGTGGTGGCCTTCCTAACATCCCAAGCTTCTGTGGATAGTGTCCCTTCCTGAGGATAGCACCTTTCATTTTTCTCTCTCTTCTGACTATTTTCGTTCCTCTTCTTCCTTCCTACCTTCCATCAAACCCCACAACAAAGGTGGATTGAGCTTAAGTCCAATCCAATTGATCTTCAATATTTACATGGCCTTTTTATACATGGGTGTTCTCTCTATTGCATTTCTCAATCTCTCACGAGAGTGATACTCGCTAATCCTAAGACTGTGTGGCAGGTTATTCCATCTCGTCTAGCATCCGTGTCCCCAATAGTCTTAGAGTGTCCTCAAAGACTGTGTTGGCTCTCAGTCCCTAATAGTCTTAGAGTGTCCTAAAAATGGGAGATGGCTTGTTCTTGGGTAGCCAGATATCTTGGTACAAGTTGAGCATCATTGAAAATGATGATGTGGTTACTGATTACAATACTTGAATTTATTTTCTCTGCCATGATGTAGATGGGTTCCTTTTCCTCTTTTTATACTATTCCCTTCACCTCCTGAGCTCGAGCTTCCTCATGACTCATCCATGATGCAAGGGCCATCAATTGCAAGTCTCCCAACTTTGCATTGGGGTCCCAAACATTCAGGTCTGTTAAGGCAAGGTTGTGCAGGTAGAATTCAGATACCTTGGCCTTATCCTCAAGGGTACTCTTGTCACACCAATCAATGAACTGCTTGTAATCCTGGAATGACATGGTCCCATGTTGTGCCAATGTCTTAATTTGGAATTTCATCCATTGGTCCTTGAGGTAAAGTGCATATGATTTGGATGGAACTTTGCATTGAAGTGCCTCCATGGAGAGGCTTTCCATGGTGGCCAATTGGGTCTCCTTTTCTTGAAATTTCCTCCTCAACCATGTGTTTTCTTCCTGCAACTATGTTTTCATGGTGTATTATCTATCTCTCAATTCACTCAACTCCTTGCCCATCTCTAGGATTTTGTCTTCCACAAGGCCCACATATTCTACTTTCTTTGATTTATCAACCTTCGTCCATCGATGTGTCCTTCCTCTTTCTTTTTCAAGTTCAAATAAGAGGGATTGCAAATTTCTGTTGGATCACTATTCCTCCTTCAAAGAACTTATAGTAGGAGCTTAAGTTGGGCTATGGACTAGGCTCGTATAGCTATGTAAAATATCCCTCAACTATCTTTGGAGAAGCTTCCCCCTCCTATGCTTGTGGTGTTGCTTCTTTGCCTCCTTTTTTTCCCTTTTCTACTCTTCCTGTAGCACTTTATGCCTTTCCTATAATCCCGCTAGTCTTCCCTCTAGCACTATTTTGGAATCCTGTAGTAGGCCTTTTCCCTTATGTTGGAGTGTTACAGGTGCCTTGGGCTGCTTGTGTGAGGTTGACCTGGTAACAGGCTTCTTGACATAGGTAATGGGAGCCTTTGGGGTTTCTCTTGGTGATGTGACTTCCTCAACCTTCATTCCTATGGATTCTACCTCTTCTTTTTTACTTGGTGATTCTTCAATTACAATAGCAGTTTTGATAGGGGTTTGTGGCTTACTCTACTTAATCCTAATGCTTCTTCTTGCTTTGAAATAGAGGGGAGTTTGTCTCTGCCTTTTCTTTGTAGATTTTATGGGTGTGCTCAAAGCCACTAAGACAACAGCTGCCTCCTTTTCAGTGGGTTTAGGAGACAACCTTCCCTGATCTAGGAATATCTCCTCCTCTTCATGTGCAGTGGTCTTCTCAAGCCTAGTCTCTTTCTGTTGCTCCTCCTCTTCTTCTTTGTTTTTTTCTTCCTTCTCTTCCTCCTTTTTTTTGTCGATCTTTGTCTCTTCTTCTTCTTATTCTTCTTCTTCTCATTATTCTTCTCCTTCATCTTCTCCTTCTTCTTCAATTGAAACTGGGTTCTCACCAAGTGCAAGGACTTCCGTCTCCAGGAATGCTTCTCTGTCCATATCTCTGAATATGGATCAGAGGACAGGGACTCTTTATCTACTCAAAGCATCCTCTACTATTAGCTTGGTGAGACCATGGTGTCCTAACTGTTGTTGCTTTCCCTCTTTCACTTTCTGGTTCATGTCTATGATTGGTTGTAGGAGAAAATAGTGCACACATAATCTTTGGGTTATGGACAACCTGGTTCAAGATCTCAATTCATGGAGCAACCTGAACTGGTAGTCATAGACTACACTTAGTCTCCCTTCATAAGAAATTTATTTAAGGATGTGATAGGCTACCTCATACCAAGGACAGGGAAGACTCTCCCTTCTGACCCCATTTTTGTCTTCAATTGGCCTCTCATCATTGGTGAAGAATTTTTTCTTAGAAAAGGTGCTACTGGCCTTGTCTTCCCTTCTCCAATTAACCCCTAGAAGAATTCTTGTCACTGTGTTGATTAACTCAGGATTGATGGTAATGGACAACCATCATACCAAATTTGTAGCATTTGTTCTTTCTTGAGGGTTTAGTGCCATGGAAAACTCATAATTTATATCATCATCATATCCCTTGAGCAACTAAAATAATCCTAACTAGTGATGCCTCCTGAAGATGTCTACCACAGGGGGATAAAGGTAAATTCTTGATGTATCTATGGGTTGTCTTCTATTACATCCCCCTCCCATTTTCTTCTCTGGTTTCAGCTAAATGCAAGAGGTTTTGTAATATAGCTTTAGTATGAATGTCAGGGTAGCTGAAAGCTAAACTTCTTAGTGGATGACTACAACTACTACATCTTCTGATATCCACAATTTGTTTTATTTTATACCCCCAAACCCTTTTTAATTCCCAAGCTGACTGTAATTTCTAAGATAGTGCAGAGTGTATCAGTTATGAAAACTGTGAACATAGGAGATATAGGCTACTTACTTATCACTATAATGCTTGAGATTATGAAAACTAAGGACCAAGTTGACCCTAGGCAGAACCTTGCAGACTTACTATGCAATTTTACTATTTCGTATAGCTTCCTATAGCCTTATATGATTCCTTTAGTTTTTTCCTGTAGGATGGCTAGAGTACGGATAGACTTTTTCGATGGATTTCCAAGTTGGTCCCTATCTCCTTGATTTCAAAATGAGTGAAAAAATGCATGAAATTTTGGGGTTTTATGCTATTTTATGATAAGGATTCAGAGCATTGTGTTGGCTGGCAGTGGTACGAGATTTTCTAATTTGAACCATTGGTCCACTCTTGGTCTTGATTCACTTACTCCTTGTAATCATCACCGACTCCGTGTTAACTAATTTTGACCACCTTTCTAACTAATTCTCACTGATGTAATATCCTTACGTGGCATGTTGACTGAAATATCACTTTTTGATCAGGAACTGAGGGTGGCCAAGTTAACTGGCCACCTTTGGCTTATAAAAAAAGGCATTTCTTCAACATTTACACATTTTTCATCATATCATACCTAAGGAAGAGTTGAGTAAGTTACCATACTTTAGCCTACTTTTTTCTAATTGGTGCATGCTCCAGTAGTTGACTTTCGTGCTACTGCTTAGGGAAGTGCTTCCTTTCTCTCTTTCTATGTTTTCCTTTTGGCTCCTATATATCCGACTACTTGTCTTGTTCATGTGTGCAGGTGCTTGATATCCTTTTTTTGTTGTTTCCTCTGTGGAGTCTTTCTAGAAAGAAAAAGGAACCCATAGATGATCGTACTCTTCCTTACTCTAGTTGGGTAGACAAACTAAGCTTCAAGTTGTTTGCAATAGTGGCACAAGCTGTTACAGGAGATCCTGTAGCTCCTATAGCAAATTCTGTAGGAGCCCCTTCTTCTTCCTTTTCAAGGTTTTTTCTTCAGAGGGATGGTGTAAAGTGGTGTATGGGTTGGAGGATGATAGAAAATATCTAATGGAGTGGTGAAGGGTTGTGGAAATGGAGTACATGTATCCCCTTTTCTTTTATTATAACGTTTTTGACATTTTCCTGTGTTTTTTTTTTTGAATGAGACAGAACTAGATATGGGTATGGTGATTTGAATGTTAAAATATGGCAACAAGAATATTCCAATTTAATTTTTCCTTGAATTAAATTGTGAATTAAAATCGAATTTAGTCTTAACAGCTACTTGGAAATAATTAATTAATTTGTTTCAAATTAATTAGTTGGAGAAATTCAAGTTAGAAGTCTTTCCGAAGTCATGCAAGAGTTATCCCTTAAATTTAGGAGATAGGATTGACTTATATTTGAGTTGTAATTAGTTAACTTAGTTTACTGAGTTAAGTCCAGTTAAATTAGTTCCAAACTATTTGAGGAACTAATAGTGAGTTAATAGTCACTTGATCCATGCATGCACTCAACTAGTGCTACTCCAGTTAACTGAAGATTCGCTCATCAGAAACTCATGCATGTCTATTATGAGAAACACCCAGTTGATATTAATGTCAAGGATAATGTACTATCAGTTGCATGTGTTTTCTTATAAATAAAACTCATGCATGAAGTCAGGGAAATCATCCTTGAGGATTGCGCAGTTTTGGAGGAGGTCTTCCACTTGGTAAAAGGAAAATCATCCACAAGGAACAACGCAAGGAAATAGGAGCTTGGAGGGTAGAGAGGAAGGCTGGAGAGAAGCCAAGATTTCCTCTGAGCATCTGTGAGGATTGTACTGAGAGTTGGCTAGTTGTGAGAGCTAAGGCTTTGTATAATTCCTATGTATTTCCACCTGTATGATAATACAATAGTGTGGGGTTTTTAGCTGAGGCTTTCCCCAAAGTATTTTCAATTGTATTGTGCAATTGATTCTTCATCTTCTGGCTATATTGTTCGGCTTGATCTTTAAGCTTCCATAAATTGATAGTAGAAGTAGGTTATAGTATTCTGCTTTGATTTATATTGCATTATCGGGTTAACCTACATCACATTTTCTACATGGTATTGGAGCTTGAACAGTATACTGAGAAGAGAATTCGAAGTTTGAAGTTCAGGGTTGTAGGTGAAAATCAAATTTATATCATACTTCAAGGTTAGCCAATGGCATTCTATGGCTTGAGACTCGAGTATGCCTTGGAAGGTAGCTCGAATGACATAGCATGGAAAGATAGAATGGAGGCTGTATTAGAAGAGAATGGCTTGAAGGAATTCATTGATCAAGAAATCCCAAAGCCAGCTTCAACTAATGCACAAGAGTTGGCTAAGTGGAAGAAGTGTGTGGCAAAGGTGAGACAGATCATCCTTGAGGCAGTTCGAGAACATATTGTCTCGAGTTTCCATGGGAAGGATACTCCATTTTCAATGTCGAAGACATTGAAGGACCTCTACCAGAATAGTAGCGACCAGAGGAAATTGGCGCTCAAGGATAAGCTTCGAAGAATCAAGATAGAGAAGGGCGATACTATTTCCACATATCTGAACAAGCTCACCACCTGTAGAGATGAGCTAGGTAGTGTGGGAATAATTATTGTCGATGATGATATGGTGAGCCTCGCTCTCCTTGGCCTTCCAAAGAGTTGGAATAGCTACCAAGACTCTGTGAATGAAAGGGAGAAACAACCAGATTGGGAATGACCGTGGTTGGATCTTATTCAGGAGGAGCATATGAGATGGTTCTTCATCCAAGGATGATGATGAAGAAAATATGGCCTTAGCAAGGCAAGGAAAGGGAAGGGGAAGGCTTCCCATTCCAAATCGAATTCTTCTCATGGAGAGAAGAAGGGTGACAAGTCTAAAGTAAGATGCTTTAATTGTCATGATATGGGACATTATGCGACTAATTTACCATTGAAGAAGTCCAGGAAGGGATCCTCGAAAGGATCGGACGGTGAGGCATTAGCCTGTCAAATCGAAATGGACTTTACCCGCATCGCATGCATGGTGTCATTGATGATGGGTTGTGTCTGGTATCTTGACAGTGGAGCCTCATCCCACATGACTGGTGATAAAAGTTTATTCAGTGCCTTGGAGGAGAAAGACCTCAAGATGTGCATAGAGATGGGTGACGATGGAAGGTATAGTGTTTCAAGAGTGGGCACAGTTGCTTTTCAGAGGGAGCATAGACCTCTCTCACCTTGATAGATGTGAAGTATGTGCCTGGACTAGAGAAGAACTTGGTATCGGTCACAATGTTGGAAGACAAAGGCTACAATGTTGTCTTCAGTAAAGGAAAGGTGTTCCTAAGACATATAGCCATGGGTTAGACCAAGAGGATAGGAATTCGGGTGAAGAATCTCTATAAACTAAAGGTAGATGATTGTGTAGGATTGAGTACGAAAGCGGAATTGGTGCAGAGCCAAGACAATGGTGAGTTGTGGCACAGGTGGTTGGGCCATTTGCATCATGGGGCTTTCAAGATAATGCAATAGATATCTACAGGACTTCCCAAAGGTAAACTTGAGAAAGTTGACACATGCAAAGATTGTACCTTGGGAAAGTACACCAAGTCTTCCTTTCATGATCGAGACAATCAAGTAGAGGCTATCTTAGAGTGATTTCATACTGATGTGTGTGGAACATTCTCGACGGCATCCACAGTGAAGCAAAGGTAATATTTGATTTCCATTGATGATTATTCTCGTAAATGCTGGATTTATTTCATGCAAAAGAAGGACCAAACCTTCACAAAGTTTTGTGAGTTCAAAGCTTTGGTCGGGAAAGAGTCAGGGAAAAAGATCAAGGCCTTGAGAACCGACAATGGTGGAGAATATGTCTCTCAAGAGTTTAAGGACTTTTGTGCAGCAGAAGGAATTAAATGAGAGTTGACATCACCTCATAGCCCACGGTAGAATGGGGCAGCCAAGAGGAAGGACAGAACTATTGTAGGGGCAACACGACAATGCTGCATGACCAAGGCCTACCACTTCACTTGTGGGCTGATGCATGCAACATAGCAGTCTATTTGTAGAATAGAAGCCTGCATCACATACTTGGGATTAAGACACCAGAGGAACCTTTCTCCGGTAAGAGACCAGATGTGGGTCACTTCAGGATATTTAGCTCATCGGTATATTGCCATGTGACAAAGGATGCACGAAAGAAGCTTGAGCTGACAGTAGAGTTGGGGATATTTGTGGGGTACACTGATACACCTCACAACTATCGAATTTACTTGCCTACCAGTCAGAGGACAGTGGTTCGCAGAGATCTCAAGTTTGATGAGCAGAAGGCCATGCGAGTTTCCCTTGAGAGGGAGCTCCAACTACAGGCTGTGGAGGAACTATTGGTTCCTAAGGAGGAGGAGCCTCAGACTGATGCGAAGTAGCCGCATGCAAAGGTTCCAAGAGTGGAGACATCCACTCAAGCAGAGTCTTCCAGAGATGGATGGAAGTGCACAAGAGAAGCTGAAAGATTGTTGGAGGAAGCGAGAGATAATGTGGGAGCACCATCTTCTCAATGCAAACAGAGGAGGTCACCTGAGAGGTACACTGGATACATGGACCTTACTAGGGAATGTGTTGAGATCGAGCCATATTCCTTTCAGAAAGCAGTGTAGCAGCTGATTTGGGTTGATGTTATGGTGGAGGAATATGACTCCATAGTTCGTAATAGTGTTTGGGACGTGGTTCTGAGACTGGAGAACAAGTCAGTTGTGAGTTCCTGTTGGCTTTACAAGGTAAAGCAAGCTGTTGATGGTAGTGTGGAGAAGCATAAGGCAAGATTTCTTGCCCGTGGCTTTTCACAGATCATGTTGATGCAATATATTTTGACAGAGGAGAAAGATGCTGTCATTTTGACAAAGGCATTGTCAAAGTGTAAATTCGAGTTCCATAGAGACAAGATCGAGGTGGTAGATAATCCCTTTCTTGTTGAGACATAGTGTTGAAATATGGCAACAAGAATATTCCAATTTAATTTATCCTTGAATTAAAATTGAATTTAGTCTTAACAATTACCTAGAAATAATTAATTAATTTGTTTCAAATTAATTAGTTCGAGAAATTCAAGTTAGAAGTCTTTCTGAAGTCATGCAAGAGTTATCCCTTAAATTAAGGAGATAAGATTGAGTTATATTTGAGTTGTAATTAGTTAACTCAGTTTACTGAGTTAAGCCCAGTTAAATTAGTTCCAAACTGTTTGAGGAACTAATAGTGAGTTAACAGTCAGTTGATGCATGCATGCACTCAACTAGTGCCACTCTAGTTAACTGAAGATTCCCTCATCAAAAACACATTCATTTCTATTCTAAGAAAGACCCAGTTGATATTAAAGTCAAGGTCAGTGTAATATTAGTTGCATGTGTTTTATTATAAAGAAAACTCATGCATGCAGTCAGGGAAATCATTCTTGAGGATTGCGCAGTTTTGAAGGAGGTCTTCCACTTGGTAAAAGGAAAATCATCCACAAGGAACAACGCAAGGAAATAGGAGCTTGGAGGGTAGAGGGGAAGGATAGAGAGAAGCCAAGATTTCCTATGAGAATCTATGAGGATTGTACTGAGAGCTGGCTAGCTATGAGAGCTAAGGCTTTGTATAATTCCTATGTATTTCCATCTGTATGATAATACAATAGTGTGGGGTTTTTAGCTGAGGCTTTCCCCAAAGTATTTTCATGTGTATTGTGCTATTGATTCTTCTTCTTCTGGTTATATTTTTCTGCTCGATCTTTAAGATTCTGCAAATTGATAGTAGAAGTAGGTTATAGTATTCTACTTTGATTTATATTGCATTATCGAGTTAACCTACATCAGATTTTCTACATTGAATCAGGGGTGTATGGGTGATAGGTAAGTGGTGTGATGAATTGTAGGGTCCCTAATCAACCTAAAATAGGTATGCAAGATGTTTTTCTTATCAGGGTCCCCTTTCTTATAGTAATTCAGGACATCCTATAGTGTTACAAGATCTTCCTGTAGCAACTACCAGAGATCCTGTAGCACACCAGAAAATGCTAAAAAACACTATTTTTTTAGGCTCAATAATGGATAGGAGTGGTAAGTACATGGTTGGCATGGATGAGATGGAGTGGATGGAGAGAGAAATGGAATGAAACTGAGCATGTTCTCTATGTAGCTCTGCAATTAGCACTATCTTCAAAAACCTGCAAAATGACAAAATTTATTAATGGATATGTTAGAGTTCCCTGTCGTGGTATTTTTTTTATTTTTTGTTTTTTTCCTTTTTCTTCTCTTTTTTATTTTTTTTTAGGGACACACAGACTGCCTCGAGAGAGGTTTTCAACCTGCCTGCTTGTCCTAGGCACCTCAACAGAGGTTTACACCCAAGGATCTTTTATTTTTCTTTTTTCTCTTTTTTTTTCACTTCTGGTCTGCCTCAAGGAGGTTTTCAACCCAAGAGGTGGCCTCATATGCCCCATGGAGGTTTCTATCCAGGTCTTTTATTGAATCTTTTGTTTTTTCTCCTTTTTCACAAATGAAAATGGTTTTCAAAAATTTTGTGACTTGGAAGCTAGGACACTTCCAATCAAATTTACCTCCTTTCTAATGGTGATGATGAACTCTTCCCTGGATAGAGGTTTTTTGTAATCCTTCAACCTATACACATTGACAATAAAGGGGATACCTTCATCATCAATGGTCCTCGTTTGAACAACTCCATTATCACGGCACTTCTCTATCAGTTATGGGCCTAACCACCTTTTCATGAATTTGCCTTTGAATTCCTTGAACCTAGATTCATATAGAAGAGCCCAATCCCCTTCTTGAAAGAACTTGTCCTGGATGTTCTTGTCATGCCAAAACTTCCTTTGTACTTGGATAAATTGAGTGTGTAGTAGGGCCTGAATTCCGAATTCATCTAGGCCATTCAGTTGGAGAAGCCTCTCCTATTGTGCCTTTGTAACATCCAAATCCAACTGTGCTTCCATTCTCAAGGTGTTGGACTCAAACTTAATGGAGAGCACAACCTTGTTTCCCTAAACCAATTCATAAGGAGTAAAACTAGTAGTTGTCTTCCAAGTTGTATTGTAGGCCCAAGTGGCCTCCACTGGTCTATTTGACCAATCCTTTCTGTTATTGTTCACACACAACCTTGGCGAGGATGCCTTCTAATGCCCTGTTGGTGACCTTTAATTTTCCATTGACCTAAGGATGATAGGAAGTAGATTTTCTATGCTTTATACCATGTCGTCTTAACATATTTTTGATCAAATGTGATGTGAATTGAACTTCTTGATCAATGACTAGCTCTCAAGGGTACCCAAATTTGTAAAACACATTTTCTCTCAAGAAATAAACCACGTTATCCTCTGTTGCTACATTGACAGCCTTGGTCTCAACCCACTTTTTCAAATAATCAGTGCATATAATTATGTACATTTTCTTCCCTGATGGTGGATAAATTGGCCCAATGACATCCATGACCCACTTTTCAAATGGTTATAAATCCACCTGAGGTTGCAAGGGAATTTAATCCTTGGGAGTAGGTTTTCCCATCCTCTGGCACTAATCACATCAATTGGTGTACCTTCTTTCATCTTGGTGGAGAGTAGGCCAATAGTAGTCAGCTTGCAATACCTTGAAAGTTTTCCTCTTTCTAGCAAATTGACCTCCACAAGGCCCATCATGACAAGCTAAGAGGATTTCAAAGACTTCCTCTTCCCTGACACGTCTCCTTAAGACTTGATTTGGTCTCAATTTCAAGAGATTTCCCCCAATCCAAGTGAATGTTGCGCTCTTTCTTATAATCTTGCTCCTCTCCTAGGTTGACAGATTTGGAGGGAAATTTGCAACAAGTAGGTAGTTTTCTATGTCAACAAAACATTGAGAGAGAACCAAAATAGAAAATAGGTGTTCATCTGACAGTTGGTCATCAACCATCCCTTCTTCACCTCCAGGAAAATCAAGCCTAGACAAAAAATCTATAACTACATTTTCTTTACCTGGCTTATCAATGATGGTTAAATCAAACTGCTACAATAAAAGAAACCATATAATAATTCTAGTGTTCACATCAGGCTTATTCATTAAGTACTTGATAGCAACATAGTGAGCATGAAAAAAAAATTGGTAACCAGTGATGCAGTGTCTGAATTTATTCAAGGAATGGACAACAACTAGGAGTTCCTTCTCAGTTATAGTGTAGTTCAGTTCAGCCTTAGAAATATTTTTTCTAATGAAGTAAATGGCATAGGGCAATTTGTCATCTATCTATCCTAGAGCTTCTCCTACAGCTTTTTCAGATGCATCAACATTGACGTGGAAAGGAAGAGCCCAATTTGGGCCTCTAAGTATGGGCGCAATAATCAACTTATCCTTCAATATTTCTAGGGCAACTTGGAAACTATCTTACTAGCAAAATTCAGAGTCCTTGGCCAGTAGTCCAAACAATGGTGAGGCTGCTTTGCTAAAGTATTTTACAAATCTCCTATAGTATCCATCTAAGCCCAAAAAAATCCTGACATCCCTCTGCTTTTGAGGAATAGGGACCCTTTTTATGATGAAAATTTTATTTGGGTCCACTTGTATTCTTTCTTAGGATATTGAATGACCCAAAATAGTCTTTGCATTCATCAAGAATTCACACTTCTCTGGACTAAGTGATAGGTTCATTTCAATGCACTTATTTAATAATTTCCCCAAGTTAGAGAGATCCTCCAGGAAGTCACACCCATAGGGAGTGAAATCATCCATATATATTTCTACAAATTCATGGACTAGCTCAGCAAAGATGCTTAGAATTTCCCTTTGAAAAGTGGCAGGGGCATCACAGAATCCAAAAGGAAGGACCCTATAAGAAAATGTATTCCAAGGAAAAGAGAAGGTGGTTTTAGCTTGGTCCTCTGGGTTGATTTGGATCTGATTATAACCACTTAATCCATCCAGGAAAGAAAATAACTTCTTCCCTGCAAGACTATCGAAGACTTTATCAATGAAAGATAGAGGACAATGGTCTTTCTTAGTGGCTTTGTTTATCTCTTTGTAATCCACATAGATCCTCCACTTTCCATTCTTTTTTGGGACCAAAACTAGAGGGGACACCCACTCACTATCTGAGATGGGGTACAATTTATTCAACTCTTCCTTCATTATGTCTTTGAGGGCTGGGTTCATTTTCCTTTGAGGTTACCACACTGGTTTTCATCCTTCCTTAATGTAGATGTAGTGAGTACACATCGACGAATGCACTCCCTTCATTTCTTTATAGCTCCAAGAAAAAGCATCCAAGTGCTCTCTCAGCATGTTGCACAACTTCTCTTATTGGTTGGCTGAGAGAGGGGTTGATTTTCAATGTTTTATATGGACCAAATTCTACCATTTTGACATGAGTATGACTAGGGTCAGCTAAGCATAAATCAGTCAAAGTGTTATCTTCATATTCCTTCACCAACTCATCAAGAGGCATGGTGTTGGGGGGTTGGGTTTGGAGGATTTGATCAATGAGGTCATCTTCATCAGGTAGCCTCCCTCCTATAATAGCATCTAGGGTAAAAATTGGATAGGATGTGGTATGATATACTTCATCTTCATCTTCCTCTTCCAACCATAAGGGTAGGTCATGCTGTAGGGGTGGTTGAGTAGGAGGGTACAAACTGTTTGGAAAAATGCCCATTATGAATGGTCATGTTCCCAACTTTTCAAATTATGTAAGCATCAGAAGTGAATAGCTATGGTCTTCCAAGGATGAGAGGATAACCATTGAATTTGGTATTTGGCTGGATAACTAAGAAGTTAGCAGGATACTCCCAGGAATCAATATTGTGGACTTGTCTGCAAGTTGCAATACTGTTATGGTCTTTCTTAAGGATCCTTGGATATTTAATTTGAGCATGGTCTCCTTAGTCATCACATTGATGTCAACCCCAAGATCAATCAAGGTGTGAGGGACAATGATGGCATCAATGTGCACATCTACGAAAAGACTTACACGGTCTATATACTTTGGGAAAATTCCTCTCTTGAGCATTAGGTCAGAAAATTGAACAATGACATTGATGGTATGGGTGTCTTTCTTTCTCCTCCCAAGACGTTTGAAGAATTTCTCCTTGATTAGATTGTTGTAGATGGGGACCACCTTGATGGCTTGGAGGAGTGGGATTTTCAGACATAAATTTTTCAGTTCTCCCAGAAGTTCAGTCTCTTTAGGGGTGTGTTGACTAGGATGGATCAATATTTCAAGAAAAGCAGGTGAATTGGATTTAGGAACACTCTCTTCCTTTTCCTCTTCAAGCTCCTCAGGTGGAGATGGAGATTGGTTACCTGGTATCACTTCTCCAATCCTCAAGTGAATTTCTTGAATCTCCACAACATAGGCAGGGTAATATGTATCCCCACTGTAGACCTGTTGTGCATGCTTGTTGTTTGAGTTCATATTTGGTTTGGAAAGCATCTGGGGTTGCTTGGGTGGAGCATGATGAATTAACTATTGTTGAGATGTAGGTGGAGGCAGTAAAGTAGGATAATGGTTGAACTGAGGCATCCAACCTTGTGATGGGGTATTCCACTGAGGATGTGGAGAAGCATATGGCTGAAATGATATATTGGTAGGTTGGGAAGGATACAGAGGTGCATAAGACCAAGGAGAAGGTGTGGAGCATGAACAGTGAGTAGGAGAACACCAAGAGGGTAGGGATTCATTCTGATTGGGATGGTGATAGGAATAGAATGAACCCTGCATGCCTACTGGTATGGCCTAGGTCCTTGAGGCCTCCTTTGGTTGATATAACAAAGTTGTTCAGTCCCACCTTCAATCCAGGAACAGAAGGGCACTTATATGTGAAATGGTTTTCCTCATAGGCTGAGCAGACCTCTATGAAATTTAGTGGTCATTCATTTATTGGGTGCCTCCTAGTGCATTTAGGGCAAAAGATAGCTAAATATCTATCTGCTTCCTCTTGTTTCCTTTTGATCTCCATAGCATCCATTTGCAGAGAAAATGTGTGCATCATTTCACTTTTAAAGTCCTCCAATATGTCTCCAATTTCACTCTTGATAGATGTGTTGGAGGAAGAGGAACTAGACAAAGCTTGACTAACCCTACCCTTCTTTCTAACAACCCTAGAATGGTTTTTGAACATTGTCTTGATATCATTATGGGGTAAATGATAAATGTCCCCTCCAGAAAACATGTTTAGGGTTTCTAGAATTTCCTCCCTGATTCCTCTAAGAAGGACTAACTTGAGCGATTCGAGATCAAGGGTGCATCTGGTCCTTTTGTAACTGAGCTGGAACCTTTCGTCATAATCCTCCAAGGATTCATCAGGTCATAGGGTCATTCTAAAGATTTCATATTTGGTGTCTTTCGACCTACAACAGTCCCTATACTTGTTGGTAAAGTATTGCTACATTTGAGCCCAAGTAATGATGCTATCCATAGGTAGACCCATGAACCAGTGAAAGGTTGCATCCTTGAGGGTGGATGGGAATAACTTCAACTTTCGATCATCAGAGGTATAATCATAGGTTCTGTAGATGACAACAAACTCAAACAAGAAGGTATCATGGTCCTCTGAGGTTAGGACATGGAAATGAGGAAGGGAAGAGGGGATTATGTTTTTCATCCTAGTATCTACATTTGTCTCTTTGATGGGAAAAGAACCCTCATTCCTATTTTTAGCCTCATTTATGTTTTCAACCATGGTGTAAGTGTGTGGAATGGCCTCTTCTTCTTCTTCCCCAATAGGCTCTTCAAATATTTTAGGTTGTTCTCCTAAGGGGTCTTCTAACTCTCCTGCAATCAGAGAGGGAAGTTGCCAGTCACTGAAGAAGAGGGAAGGTTGACTGTTTGATGGTGTGGGGGTATTTGGCAAGAATTTCCCTAAAGTGTCTCTACTCCTATGAGGCATCAAAGAAATATATATTTTTTCTTCTATTAGTTTTTTCAAAATAAAATGCAAGCTAAAAAGGAAGGCAAGAGTAACATCTGTCTAGCATATGCAAAATAGAAAGAAAAAGTGGAAATTACATCTACCTAGACACCTCCCTGATAACGATGTCAAAAATTGATGAACCTCAGTATTGTACAAGAATGTTGCAACTCCTAGGACTAACAACTTTATTTTATCAACCCCGAGTTTCGTAAAAACTTGGAGGTGACAGTGCTATATACACAACAGATGCATCATTATACTTATGTCACTTCTCAACTAGGGCACTTGACCATTAGGGTTCCAGACCATTCCTCTATTAGACTAAAAGGAGTCTCACTACTGACAATGGAATGTAAAACTAGTTCTAGTGCAGGAAAAGTAAATGCTTGTCAATTCAGGAAATGAACGTTGCTAACATGTAAATTCTTTGATATGACATAAATCATCTAGCTATGAAATGACACATATTGCTTGCAAGAAAGAAACTATGCTAACCTTGCACTTGATCATCTAGTTGCCATAACGAATTGAAAATAGGAAGTTATTCTACCATTTCAAAATCCAAACATGTATGCATTTAATTTTCTCCTTCACAGTTTCAGAATAGATAAAAGTCTTAACTTCTAAATTCATAAATATAAAATCTAATGCTATTTGATCTTGCAGGAGGGAAAGGAATGAAAAGGCTAGTATAAGTAGCACTTCTGGTCATGGAGTCCAAGCTGAGGGGTTAACCTACTCCTACACGAGGCTATAATACCATTTCAGGTCAAGATAGGGTCAAAATAGGAAGCTACAGGTTTGCTACAGGATGTCCTTTACTACTACAGGAAGTTTCTTGAGAGGTTTTCAAGGACAATAATGGTGAGATGAAGTGTTGGAAAGGTGAATGAAAGTTGTGTAAGGTGTAGGGGAGGTGAACATCACCCAAGGACAATCCCATCACTTCAATAAGGTCGAATCTCCCCAAGACAACTTGCTCACAGTGGATGGAAAATAGAGGTTTAGAGTATGGGTTGGTATGCTTCAACAAAAGGTGGAGAAGACCTAGGTGGTGTTTGTTGGAGGTGTCCCTTCCTGTATATCAACAATCCCTACAATAAAACTTGTTTCTCTTTTCATTTATGAATTATTTCATGTCAACTTGGAAAATATGAGTTGAATTTAGAAAATATGACCTAACTATTGTTAGAGACTAGATCTATGGAATGGACTACCTTCTAAGCTACAACAGTATTAATAAGTAAACTAACAATTGCAAATATTTCCAAGGAATCATAAACAGTTATTTAGCTAAAAATGAAACTTAACCTAAGAAATGAACAAAGGACAAACTCTATTTTTGGGTTGTGAGAGTGGGATCCCCTAATCATAATCCCATAAGGGAGACGAGAGAGGGGTCATTGTCACAAGAATTTATGGTATATTTTCCTTCACTAGGATGCAACATTGATCTACTCTTTAAGCTAATGAAAGCATGGATAAGCAACAACTTTGATCAAATTTCTAAGCTACATAGAAAACAGAAATAAAATTCAATAGTAAATCAACATTCTATAAGAATATAGATACAAAGGAGAGGAAATTTTGCTGCTAGGGTTGGGCCCTAACCCAAGAGATTCAACCCTCTGAGTCAACTCAGTGCTGGATCAAAACATAATTTCTCATTATCATAAAAATGTCAAATACATCATAACAATAACAATCAAATGTGCTTCAACTTAATTGCCTCTTGGCTACAATAAAACTTCCTAATATTTATACAAAACTATAGCTACCAACAACTCCCTAGAAAATAGATATACTAGGATCCCTAACTCGAGAATAAATCTTCCTTGACTGGCACTAGCTTGGCTACAAATGAACTTGGCTTGTTTGGCTGCCAGTGACACTGAGCTAATGAGATAGAGTGGGAGGATCTTCGAATGATCTGAGGAGTTAAGGAGGGAAACCACTTGCTATAATCTCTCTTGCTTTTCTACTCTAAGTTCCTTTACTCAAGTCAACTCAAAACTGCTCCAATTTCCTGCATTTAACACACGTTAGGCCATAGGACATAGTAACTCACTTTTTACTCTTCTCACCAAGTCAAATATAATAACATTTGTAAATAAATGCGGGAAAATATAATTTAATAAGCTAGAGAGTGGCATTGTGGCCCATATAGTTTACCTATTGATAAACCTCATAAAAAAAATCAAGTGATTCATTAGATTTCATTTTTAGTTGATTGATTCTTTTAAGAACATCTAGGTAGTCATACCTACCAAATGCTAAATGAATCTCCTTGATGAGGTGTTGAAAACAATGAATGGAAGCGGGTGGTAGAGTATGACACCATCAATTAACTCAAACTTCAAGTGTGGGGTAGAAAAAAATATGAGCCACATGTTCATAGTAAATTTCATAGTGTTGAAAAAACTCCAGAAAAATAGATGCATGCTTGGTAATGGATATATCACCTTCACTAGAAAACTTAAATTGAGACAAGTCATCAAATTGTTAATGGAGATGAAAAGTTGTCCAGGAGATAGGTTAGAGAAAAATTTCAGGATTATGATTTAGGGATGAGCCATTTAAGATGAGATATTCAAAACAGACTCAAAAGGCATAGCTTGTCATCTAGCCCTCCTTCTAGTGCCATTTGTTGATGGTACTGGAAATCCGTCAACTAAGAGGGTATCCCCAATGAAAAGTCCCAATCAGACTTCACATAATTTGGTGTGGGAGCCCTTTCGAAAGTAAGTCCTACCTGCAATATGCTCTCAGAGATTTTCGTTGGCTATAATGTTCTGTAGAAGAGAATAATTAACATGTGCTTTTGGGTGAACAAGTGGGAATGCCTTGTGGAATTTTCAACTGCAGATTGTATCAAGATTCTTCTATCGAAATGGAGAGAAAAGTGAGACTTTAAAAGAAGATTAATAGTAATAATATAGTAAATACACAAAGGCATATAAATATGAATTAATAGTTGATCAACCAATGAGACAGTTCACACATAAGAAACGATTTTTAAAACACATACAACAAACTTTCAATAAGATAAGTACCAAAGCCACAGAAATAGTTCAATTTCCGTAGTATAGATTAAAACAACATACATCACAAACTTTCAAAGAATAGTATTACAATATTTACGACATACGCATGGAAGTGTGTTGGATCAATGAGCTTCGAAATTAACCAAAAGTTCCAAGGTACATCAGTATAGTGAACACCACTAACTCCCATAGTGCAGCGTTAGAGCAACCACTTTCTCCTCCAAAAGAACTATCTTCCTCTCTGATTCTTGGTAGGAGGAGCCAAGGTGAAAATTCCTTTGCATGAGCTATGAGGGTGTATATATAAAAAATAGGGTGACCATTCACCTCCCTTGTGACACTTGGACTACCCTCATGATTATTTGACTTCCTTATGACTCTTTCACTCCTTCATAACTTTTCACAATCTATGAATGACTCTTTGACTTTGACTTTACATTACATTTCTCTAATATTGAGTTTACATAAGCCACAAATGATGTGGAAATTGATGAATCATGACATGACATGGATTTCATGATTACATGGAAATATCAAGCCATTATTTGTCGTTGATTTCTTTGTATTTTCTTGAAAGATGGAACATGCTCTTCTTGTTCCTCTCCATAAGCCTTGAAAATATGGAGTCTTCAATGTGATCTTTATTTCCATTTGTTATCGCAATCTAGTGTCCCTTTGTCTTTCTTGAATGATCAACTTGTCTTTGCAGCTAAACATGTGTCTTTTAGTAAGTTCTCCTTCTTCATATCCTTCATCATCATCCTTTCATAACATGATAGAATACCCGCAACTAAAATCCACTCATGACAAGAAAACATCAGTCTGATAAACCCCTAGTATAGCATGATTCATGATAACCACTTATTGAGCTCAAACCAAGTGAAAAGCTTTGAGACATGCCTAAGGATTGCACATTTGTGTAGCTTAGGAGATCAAGGGCCATGATTGAGCCTTGAGACTACACAGTGTGCAATTCAGGAAGGCTAGGGCTATACATCTATCCAGTTGAGGGGCTCAAGAGGTCAGACAAGGGCTTTAGGCTTGAAATTTCCCATTGAACAGTTTTGGTGGGACAGAGACTAAGGGATTGTGTAGTTATGCAATTCAAGAGTTGAAGCTATAGGCTTGATGCTTGAGACTGCGTAGTGTACAGAGGAGGATGACTGAAGGTAGAGATTGTGCAGTTCTAGAGCTCAAGGAGCATTGAATGTAGTGTGTAGTTTCTAAAGGTAGATATTTCACATTGTGCAGTTCCAAGAGTCAAGGTTGAATCTTGAGGAATGAGACTACGCATTGTGTGCTTCAGGTAGGCTAAGTGAATATAAGTTGCTTGGACAATAACTTTTCTAGATTCGGCTAAGTGAGATCAAAGTGAAAAATGATTAAACTTAATTAAGATCATAGAATTAGCGCATTTTACAATGCAACATTGATCACTCAGAACACATGAACAACATATGTCCCTCAATGTTGTGACTTTGCGATGGATTTCCCAAAGTGTGATAGTAAAGATATAGTTTGCGATGACAGTGATGGAATTTGTGCGACAATGCTTGAAACTTTGGGAATGAGTGTGATACATATCTACATGATAACAATGACTCATTAACACCATGTTTACCCCTTGACACAAACCAAAAATACATATGTGTGATGTGTGATACTTGTCATGCTAATAGATGACACTTGCGACAGTAAGAGGAAAGTGAAAATGACGCATAAAATGAACGACGTTGAAAGTGACACATGAAAAAATGAAGATAGTATTTAAATGAAACTTATTAAAGTGAAAACAAGTGAAAGAAATAGTTGTAAACATGAAAAATACACTTGTTAGAGCTACGTTGTACACAAGCGATAGTTGGAAAACTCATTGAAATAGAAGAACAATCACAACCAAAAGTGAGAGACAGTCAATGAAAGTGCAGAATGATTGTCGATATAGGTTGAACATGGCGTAGAAATTGTCTTGATGGAATTTTGATATGCATGTTCAAACTTTCATAAAATAGTGCACACATGAACTTATTACAGAATGAGCATGTGTGAACAGGTGACTCTGACACTTACAAACTGAGAAAAAGACTGGAATCCTTAACAAAGCATCGATCAATCATATAGTGACTATGGAACAAAAGGTCACAAGATCCATAGTAGGCTCCAAAATTCAAGTGTGGACCAAATTTTGGAGGTTTTTTGTCGCAACAACAACACATGGATAGGTTTGAAGTGAAACTATGGATCAAATGCATAGTTGTGATGCTTTCACGAGAGGTGTTCTTTTGAAAGATTTTGGATTGGCGCTGGTCACCATGATGTTATGTCCCTTTATAAATTCTTGTAGTTTTATTAAATGTAAAAAGGTTAAATACTAGTATAAGGCTTGGAATGACATACATAACAATTGTTTTGGTAATGTGTTAATAGGGAGACATGAGTGAATTCAACTCTAGAATTATTTATTGTAAAAAAACACTAATAGGGAGGTTTCTCAAATATTAATAGAGTGATCGATGTGTTGGCAGTGGAGTCTAGGTGGTCTTGTAAACCTTGAATTTGGTTAAAAATGAATTTATTGTTGAGAAATAATGACACAACACTAAGTAGCATTGAAATAAAAGGCAAACTTTTCTTATGAGACATGAAAACTTCAAAATAGACACTCATTATGAGGGAGTGTTAATGATAATTTTTATTTTGAGGTTAGCGGATCATGAGACTATTGCGAAGGATATACTGTGACAATGTCTCTTTATATACATCACATAAATATAATGTGAATGAGACTCGAAACATGCAATCTCACATCATATGTATGCCCATTCATGGGCCTCCAAATTAGACCAAAATTAAGGCCCATCTAACCTTTCTTAGGCACATGAAGGCTATATTAAAACTCTCCTTCTACACTTAATAATCTTTTTTGGCTTTAATATGTTCATTAGGATTAAGGTTTAGAGATGATTTCATATTTCTGCCTAATATTATTTATTTTTGTAGAATATTGTGAGAATATTGGGCAGAATATGAATATTTGGAGCAGAAGATAATTTAGGGAATTGCTCCCTACTACATGAGTATAATTATTAGATAATAAATCGACAAGATATCATGAAATCATGCACAAATTTTAGAGCTCTAATGATTGAGAAAATCTAGGAATGTGTTCCTTGTCATTTAATGCAGATTCCTGGTGTGGAGAACTAAATCCACTATTTGAGGGATTTTGGAGGGGAAAGATTCCTCCTTTCATGGGGAATGCTTCCTAATCATTTTGTATAAGTAGAAAATCAAATTTTCCTCTAGGGGCTTGTTTTTCTTAGTCCTCTTGTGGAGAAAACTTGTATTTTTATAGCTCCACTTTCGTTTCTTGTAGGGATGTAATTACACTGATGGAAATAAAGAAGTTTGGTACCATTTGCAACTTCTAAATATTGGTATCCTTCATAGGACTCTGAGTTTCCTTGGGCTTGGCCATCCCAGGAGCCTCAAAGCCCTTTTGTATAAATTACTTTTCTTCTTTTCATTTCCTATTCACATGCATATCTTGTTCTTGTTTTTTTCTATTTCTCCACCTAGTATTGATGATTTCTTATTGTAGGATTGGGTTAAATGGTTGAATTAAAGAAGTATAAACAAAATTATTTTATACTTTGAGCAGATTTAGAAGGTCACAGTAATAATTGAGCTACTTGGATTAGTTTTCTTATTCCCAAATCTAAATTTCTGGAAGTCCCTTATGGCAAATAATAGTAATTTTATGAAAATTTTGGAACATGTTAATGAGATTCAATTTTGTTGATTACACTTTAATTAGATCGTAAAAAAAATCAAGTTAATAAAAAATTTTACCCCATTGCATTTGCACTTGATTAGGTTAGGAATTTGATAGATTAACTAGCTCACTAGTTATCGAATTTATAAATTTTAGACTAGTAATTTTCTGCTAATTTTTAGCATTTGTTAACAGGGGTCCTTTTGAATGATTCCACTTGGAATGGAGACCTAAGACATCCTATTAAATAAAAAAAATTGTCCCATCCAATTTGGATTCTATTTTCTTGGACATTTTGTGAATTATATCTTCCTATAGAAAATCTTGTAACTTCCTATAGCAACACATGTAACTTCCTATAGCACTCTTCTAGCACATATATACTTGCCCAAATTCTCTCAAAAATCTTTGCTTTTGTCCCTTAGGGTTGAATCATGACCCCTAGGCTCTAAATCCATGATTTAGGAAGAATAAACTCCAATTAGGACATGTCTTTTTAAAAAGTAGATTAGGGCTATTTATTTGACATCATGCTCTTAGGATTTCAATTAGAAATTGTTGTTCTTTCTTTGGATCAATTTCTTTTTAAAGTAACATTTCCATTTATGAAATTAGCTTAGGATTTGATTTCATTAAATTCAGTCCATTACATCATGACAACAAATGAAGGACACAGTGTATGTTTCACATATAGTGTTGATACCTCTTATTTTTGTACGAACCTTGGGTTGATAATTATAGTTGGTAGCCTTGGGAGTTGCAACATTCTTGTTGGAATATTGAGGCTCAACAATTTTTTGCGTCATTTTCGGGGAGGTGTTAAAGTATGAATTTTTTTCTTCCCTAGTTGATTAATTTCTTTTTACTTTATGAAAAAACAACAAATTGCATTAGGCATCTTCCATTTCAAGAAAAAAATTGCATTGCATTAGCATTCTTATTCAAAAAAAAATTCTCCAACACTAACCCCCCCATTTGATCACATGGTGCAGTAAGAGCCACATAAACATCCACTTTTGTAGGTAGAAGAAAAAGAGGTGGCAGAGAAGGTGGAAGAAATGGATGGAGATGATGACAATGAAGAATGGATGGAGATGATGACAATGAAGAATGTCATCTTGGATTCCCCATTCAAGATACTCATATCAGTGTACATGTGAAGAACATCCCTCCATATTTTCTTCCAAACTTTCATGGTATCAGGTCATATGATCAAGAAACCTTTCTCTTTGAATTTGAAATTGTTTGTAGATATTATGGTTACTTATTAAACACTCAAAAATTGAGATTGTTTTTGGCAACATTGAAGGATAGAGCTCTTAAATGGTTCATGAGTTTAGGGACTAATTACATAAGATCATGGAATGATATGCAAAAGATATTTCTAGAAAAATATAAAGATCATGGTCTTAAAGAAGAAATATTTAGAATGAACCAAAAAGAAGATGAGAGCCTTGAGGATCTAATAGAGAGGTTCATGTATAATGTTAAGAGGACAAAATTAAATCATTTAGGATTTGACACACTAAAAACCCTCTTACTTAGAACAATTATGGATAAGTGGATTGATCTCCTTGATATCTTGAGTAAAGGTGATGTATACCAATTATCATTTGAAGAAATCTATGAAACATGAAAACACATATCAAGAGGAAGGGAAAGAGTAAGTAAATCAGCATCAAGATCGGTAAGTCAAGCTAAACTTGGAAATTTGTTTGATGATTTTAAAACATAAATTCTTACCAATCTAAGAGAACAAGTAGAAATGTTAAGAATGCGAGAAGATGAAAAAGATGATTCTGATATTTGTGTTATCCATGCATATTCACATGTTAAATATTTCCAATCGTTACTAAGGTTGAAGGAATTTTACTAAGAGGAAAATGGAGCAAGTCAATTTCCAAAAAAACTATCTTATGTAGCTCCAAGAGGAGCATGGTAGCCTAGTCAACCTATGATGATGCAAGAACGTAATTCCAAATTTCAAGGTTATGCACATCCATCTTAAAGTAATTGGAACACACCCTTTCCTTGGCAAGATTGGTCATCTCAACCCCAAAGCCAATCTTGGACCCAAGGTTGGCAAGGACCTTATGGGAGCAATCCACAATATCCTCAATATTTTCCTCAATATCCTCCATAACCAACTCCATGTTATCTCTACCATCCACTTCCACCACAACCATAACCCCAACCACATCCATCTCAAGCATCCAATCCCACTCAACTACCTGTACCACCATTTCCAAACCCACACAATGAAGTAGCTCAACCCACTTACAATGATGAGGTACAACCCTTCCAAATATCTCATATTGATATAAATGGTATTCATATTAGATCAAGAAGATTATTTCAACAAAGAGATTCTCTTGATGTCATTGAAGGACAACATGCAGAAAAAGAAGATTCAAATGAGAAGACAAAATAATCATGGGATGCACTTGATGAAGAGCAGACATCAGAATGAGAGATTGAGAAAGTTACATCATGTTCACATTCGATCATATATTTGTTGAAGAAAATAATAAACAAAAAGAATAAGATATGAATTTCATGGAAGAAAAAGACATCCAAGATGGTCCACATCAGCAAGTGGACCAGGGGCATCAAAACTATATTGAAATATAGTTTCAGACAATCATTAATTTGCAGCAGCACACTCCTATTCAAAAATTCCTAATCCCATCTCAGTCAAAGCATTTGGTCTCTTACATTCAAGTACATGTAAAATAGTATATTTCAAGCCTACACATTAGTTTATGTGCCATCTTGATGTGCAAATGGCTCCATTCGAAGTATTCATATGCTTGAAAGAGATTTTGTTTTTCAAGTAGAGTAGGATAGAAAAATAAAAAGGAACCAGGTGAAAACCTCATTTGAGGAACCTGAGATTGGCTCATTGATTGAAAACATCAATGAGGTGGTCAATGGGTTGGGAAAAAGAAAAGAAAAGAAAATATCCCAGGTGAAACCTCCTTTGAGGCACCTAGGAAGACCTGCTAGTTGAAAACCTCATTAACGCAACTAGTAAGCCTAAGAAAAGAGAAAAAATTAAAAAATTAAAATTATTTTTGCCATTTATCTCTCTCTCATGAATGTAGATTCTCTCCAACCTTTGCAAGCAACAAGAACACTTTAGCACCAAAAGCAAAATTTGGTCAAAATTCTAGTCAAAGAAAGTCAAGCTTGGACTTTCTCCTCCTTTACTCAGATGCTCCAGAATAACCAAGGCCATGCCAATCCATCAACCTCATCTATTTCCACCATCCACCCATCATTCCCAATTATTTTCCATTCATTTTCCTCACTTTCCTAAAATGCTACAGGACGGCTCTATTTTGCTACACGAAGCCAAAATACATAGAGCATAATTTTTTTTAGCATATCTTGAAAACCATGCATCCATTTTTCATGTTGGTTCAGGGGGGGATTTATATGGATGATGGTAACATGGTCAAACAATTTCAATAAAAGCCAGTGCATACTTTTCGAGAAATCAACTTCCATCACCTACAACCATTTTTAATTTTTCTCGAGATTTGTGAATCCATATGCCAATATTGTTTAAAGGGAGGTGCAAAGGGATGATAGAAACATGCTTAGAAAATTTTAGGTCAATCTAGTCTATCGATTGGGAGATATGGACAAAACAATTCTTCTATAGGAGGATGTCTTGAATTGCTACAGGAAGATCATGTAGCAGTACAAGATGGCCGAGAGTAAAATACAAGAGGCAATCCGATTAGAGGAAGGGGTAAAAACGTCATGTCTTCTTTAGGGAAGGTTGATATAGGTCCCCCAACAACACTTACATCACTCATCCACTCCATCTAACCAAAATTAATCTTCAAATTCCACTTTGCCTTACATGAAAAAATTCAAAAAAAACTTTGTCATCAATGTTTCCACCACCTACACCACCTTTTGATGATTTTAACCCTATCCTTATACCTCCTATTAATTTCCATTGATCCCACATGCAGTAATGAGGTCTGGAAGAGGAAATAAATGAATGCTACAATAAGAGGATTCCTCCTATAGCGGCCTGCATAGTTTTAACAAAACTCAACATCTCACACTACAAAATATCTATCCACCTTGAGTAGCATGAAGCCATTTCTTAAGATTGAGAAGGGGGAACACCCTCCTTAGGAAAAAAATCCATCCACTCCACCAGAAGACGAATCCCATTCATGAGAGAAACACCTGACACACATAAGAACGTCATCAGTCATGGTGCAATCCAGTTAAGAAGACATGCACAACAACCTTACCTTTGTTTAGAAGTAATATATGATCATCTGCAACACTCACATAAAGGGAACATCAGGAGCAGAGAAACAACAAAATCAAGAAAACATAAAGGATCTCTAGTATATTATCACATGCAACCTCAAGATCATTAGTAGAGGCTTCAGAACCACCAAAGGAAACTTTAACAATCATAACATTAGCTTCAATATCACCTACAAAAACATATCAAGGGTGAGGCTTAGGTACGCAATCCTTTAAACCTTTCCTACAAACTTATTCTAGCTTGAAAAACATTGCAATTATATGAAGGAAAAGTTTTTTATAGCCAAGATTAGTAGCAAAACGACCTCGCCTTATCTGACAATTAACTTCACTTTTCCACCAAGACACCCACACATGGGAAAGAAGACAAGATGAAATTGAAGAGGACTTGAGAAAGTGGGATGTAATCATTTAGCCATGATTGAAGATAATGTGTGCAAAGGGGTAGGTGAGGTCCAACTCAGTTAACTGAAAGAACTTTGAGTTTATTTTGCATGCAATGAAAAAAATAGAGAAATGTTGAAAAAAAGAGAAAAAATAATCGAAAAAAAGAGAGAAAAAAATAAAAAGAAATAAAAGGTGGACCCACCACCTATTAGCATGAAAATATTATTTTTTATAGGATTCAGGTTGTGTGCATCTCATGTACTCACCACTCTCCATCATCCAAGTAGCTCACACATGAAATTTCAGCCTCTCTCTAGATTGCTACATGAAGATTGTAATTTCTACATGAAGATCCTGTAGCACTAGAGGAAGCTACAAGAACCCTAGAAATGCTATAGGAAGGTCGAGAAACTACTACAGGAAGTTAATAAGAGTGTTATAGGAAGGAAAAAATTTCCCTAAATCCTTGCGGAGAAAAGAAATATTCAAAGGAAATGGCAAGGGTGCAAACAAAAGGTAAGGGGGTATGATGATGGCATTTCACTTGAGTCTGTAGTCAATTTACAAGATCTAAGTTCCAAATAAGATGAACCAAAATCAAGGTATTTCCATCAAAAAAAGTACTTATTACAGTTGAAGAATCACCTAAGGGAAAGAACAACCTCAAACTACATTAGGGCTTCCTTGGGAAACTGAGAGAGGAAAAAATGTCGTAGAAAGAAGAGTAGTAGAAAGAGCATCAAATAGACCAACAAAAAAATAATGAAACATATTAGCATACATGAAGAAGAACAGTGCAAGGAGGATGGATAGGTTACTTAAAGGATGAGCAACAATTTCAGTAAGGGGGTATGATGGGCCTCCAAATTAGATAAAAAAATAAGACCCATCTAACCTTTATTAGGCACATGAAGGATATATTAAACCTCTCTTTCTACACTTAATAATGTTTTTTAGCTTTAATATGTTCATTAGGAAGGTTTAGATATGATTTCATATTTGTGCCTACTATTATTTATTTTTGTAGAATATTGCCTGTATATTGGCCAGATTTTGAAGATTTAGAGAAGGAGATAATTTAGGGACTTACTCCCTACTACAGGAGGATCAATATTGGATAATAAATCAACAAGATATCATGAAATCATGCACAAATTCTGGATTTCCAATGATTGAGAAAATCTAGGAATGTGTTCCCTCTCATTTAATGCAAATTCCTAGTGTGGGGAACTAGATCCATTTTTGAGGGATTTTGGAGGCGAAACCTTTGCTACTTTCATGGAGAATTATTCCTAATCATTTTTTATAAGTACCAATTCTAATTTTCCTCTAGGGGGTTTTTATTTCCTAGTCTTCTTGTGGAGAAAACTTGTATTTTTATAGCTCTACTTTCATTTCTTGCAAGGATGTAATTGCATTGATGGAAATAATGAAGTTTAGTACCATTTTAAACTTGTAAATATTGGTCTCCTTCATAGGAATATGAGTTTCCTTGGGCTTGGCCATCCCAGGAGCCTCAAAGCCCTTTTGTATAATTTACTTTTCTTCTTTTCACTTCCTATTCACATGCATCTCTTGTTCTTGTTTTTTTCTATTTCTACATTTAGTATTGATGATTTATTATTGTAAGATTGGGTGAAATGGTTGAAGTAAGTTCTTTCGTAGGATAAAAAGCATGATTTCATCCTTTGAACAAATTTTTAAGGTCACAGTAACCATTGAGCTACTTGGATTAGTTTTCTTATTCCCAAATCTAAATTTCTAGAAGTCCCTTGTGGAAAATAGTAGTAATTTTATGCTATTTTTTAGAACATGCTAATGATATTAAATTGAGTTGATTACACTTGAATTAGATCATAAAAAAAATTCAAGTTAATAAAAAAATTTACCCCATTTCATTTTCACTTGATTAGGTTAGGTATTTTATAGATTAACTAGCTCACTAATTCTCAGATTTCTAGATTTTAGACTAGCAATTTTCTTTTATTTTTTAGCATGTGCTAACAAGGGTATTTTTAAGTGATTCCACTTGGAATGGAGACCTAAGAAATCCTATTAAATAAAAGAATGTGTCTCATCCATTTTGGATTTTATTTTCTTGGTCATTCGGTGAATTATATCTTCCTGTAGAAAATTTTGTACCTTCCTGTAGCAACACCTGTAACTTCCTATAGCACTCTTCTAACACATATATACTTGCCCAGATTTGCTCAAAAATATTTATTTTTGTCCCTTAGGGTTGAATCATGACCACTAGGCTCTAAATTTGGCTCTAAATCCATGATTGAGGAAGAATAAACACCAATTAGGACATGCCTTTTTAAAAATTAGATTGGGCCTATTTATTTGAATTCATGCTCTTAGGATTTCAATTACAAATTGATATTCTATCTTAGGATTAATTTATTTTTAGAGTAACATTTACATTTATGCATTTAGTTTAGGATTTGATTTAATTACATTCAGTCCATTACATCATGACAGCAAATGAAAGACATATTGTATGTTGCACATATAGTGTCAATACCTCTTAATTTTGTACGAACCCTGGGTTGATGATTAAATTTGGTAGCCTTGGGAGTTACAACATTCTTGTTGCAATACTGAGGCTCATCACTTTTTAGCGCCCTTTCCGGGGAGGTTTGAAAGTAAGCATTGTTTTCTTCCTTAGTTGATTTATTTCTTTTTACTTTATGCAAAAACAAAAAATTGCATTAGGCATCTTTCATTTCAAGAACAGAAAATTGCATTGCATTAGCATTCTTATTCAAAAAAGAAAATCTCCAACACCAACCCCCCCATTTGATCACGTGGTGTAGTAAGAGCCACATAAATATCCACTTTTAAAGGTAGAAGAAATGGATGGAGATGATGACAATGAAGAAGATCCTCTTGGATTTCCAATTCAAGATATTGATATCTGTGTGCATATGAAGAACATCCCTCCATATTTTCTTCCAAACTTTCATGGTATGAGGTCAGAGGATCTAGAAACCTTTCTCTTTGAATTTGAAATTGTTTGTAGATATTATGGTTACTTATTAAATACTCAAAAATTAAGAGTTTTCTTCAGCAACATTAAAGGATAGAGATCTTAAATGGTTCATGAGTTTAGGGACTACTTAAATAAGATCATGCAATGATATGCAAAATATATTTCTAGAAAAATATAAAGATCATGATCTTAAAGAATAAATATTTAAAATGAATCAAAAAGAAGATGAGAGTCTTGAAGATCTAATAGAGACGTTCATGTATAATGTTAAGAGGACAAAATTAAATCATTTAGGATATGACACACTAAAAACCCTCTTACTTAAAACAATTAGGGATGAGTGGATTGATATCCTTGATATCATGAGTAAAGGTGATGTAAACCAATTATCATTTGAAGAAAATTTTGAAACACCTAAACACATATCAAGTGGAAGGGCAAGAGTAAGTAAATCAGCATCAAGATCGATAAGTCAAGCTAAAATTGGAAATTTGTTTGATGATTTTAAAGCAGAAATTCTTACCAATCTAACCGAACAAGTAGAAATGTTAGAAATGCAAGATGAGGAAAAAGAAGATGTTGATATTTGTGTTCTCCATGCAAAGTCACATGCTGTTAAATGTTTCCCATCATTGCCAAGGTTGAAGGAATTTTATCAAGAGGACCATGGCAACCTAGTAAATCTAGTATGATGCAACCTAATTCTGAATTTCAAGGTTATGCACATCCATCTCAAAGTACTTGAAACACACCCTTTCCTTCGAAACCTTGGTCATCTCAACCCCAAAACTAATCTTGGTGAGGACCTTATCAGAGCAATCCGCAATATCCTCAATATTTTCCTCAACATCCTCCACACCCAACTCCTTGTTATCCCTTCCATCCACATCCACCACAACCATAACTCCAACCACATCCATCTCAAACATCCACTCCCACTCAACTACCTGTACCACCATTTCCAAACCCATACAAGGAAGTAACTCAACCCACTCACAATATTGAGGTACAAAACTTCCAAATATCTCCTCTTGATCTAAATGGTATTCATATTAGCTTAGGAACAATATTCAAAAAAGAGATTATATTGATGCCATTGAAGGACAACAGGCCGAAAAAGAAGATTCAAATTAGAAGACCAAAGAATCATGGGATGCACTTGATGAAGAGCAAACATCGAAATCAGGGATTAAGAATTTACATCATGTTCACCATTAGATCCTCTATGTGTTGAAGAGAATAATTAGCAAAAAGAAGAAGATCTTAATTTCATGGAAGAAGAAGATATCCAAGATTATCCAAATTTGCAAGTGGGTCAGGGAAATCACAACTATATTGAAAAATGGTTCCAGACAATAATTAATTTGTAGCAACACACCCTTCTTCAACAATTCCTAATCTCATCTCAGTCAAAGCATTTGGCCTCTTACATTCAGGTACATGTTAAAGAATATATTTCAAGCCTACACATCAATGTATGTGTCATCTTGATGTGCACATGACTCCATTTGAAGTATTCTTATACTTGAAAGAGATTTTGTTTTTCAAGTAGAGTAGGATAGAAAAAGAAAAAGAAAATCTAAAGTGAAAACCTAATTTGAGGTGCCTGAGATTGGCTCATTGATTGAAAAACTCCATGAGGTAGTCAATGGGTTGGGAAAAGGAGAAAATAGAGAAAATAGAAAATATCCTAGGTGAAAACCTCCTTTGAGGTGCCTAAGAAGACCTAATAGTTGGAAACTTCATTGAGGCAACTAGTAGGCCTAAGAAAATAGAAAAAATGAACAAATGAAAAAATAGAAATTATTTTCTTCATGTATCTCTCTCTCATCAATGCAGGTTGTCTTCAACCTTTGCAAGCAACGAGAACACTCTAGCACTAAAAAGAAAGTTGGTCAAAATTCTAGTCAAACTTTGACTTTTGCCTCCTTTGCTCAAACACTCCAAAAGGACCAAGGCTATGCCAATCCATCATCGTCATCTATTTCCACCATCCACACATCATTCCCAATATTTTCCCATTCATTTTTCGCGCTGTCCTAAAATGTTATAGGAGGGCTCTGTTTTGCTACAGGAAGCCAAAATACATAGAGAAAAAAAATATTTTTATCATATCTTAAAAATTGTGCATCCATTTTTGAAATTATTTCAGGGGGAGATGCATATCGATGACTGTAACATGCTCGAGAAATTTCAGAAAATGCCAGTGCATACTTTTCAAGAAATCAACCTCCATCACCTACAACCATTTTTTATTTTTCTTAGGATTTTTTCATCCATTGGCCAAGATGTTTTATGGGGAGGTGAATAAAGATTATGTAAAAATGCTCAAAAAATTTCATTTCAATCCAGTCTACCATTTGGGAGATATGGACAAAACAAGTCTGCTACAGGAGGATGTCCTGAATTGCTACAGGAAGATCCTCGAGCACTACAGGATGGCCAAGAAGAAACTACAAGAGGAAATATGATTGGAGAAAGGGGTAAAATGGTAATGTCTTATTTAGGGAAGGTTGATAGAGGTCCCCCAACACCACTTTCATCACTCATCCACTCCATCCAACCAAAATTCATCTTCAAATTCCACTCTGCCATACATGAAAAAAATCATAAAAAACTTTGTCATCAACTTTTCCACCACCTACACTACCTCTTGATAACCTTAACCCTGTCCTTATACCTCCTATGAATTTACTTCAATCCCATGTGAAGTAATGAGATCTTGAAGAGGAATTAAATGACTTCTACATGAAGAGGATTCCTCTTGTAGCAGCGTGCATAGTTACAACAGAACTCAACATCAATTCTTTTCTCACTCACATAGCAGAAGATCTATCCACCTTGAGCAGCATGAAGCCATTTCTGAAGATTGAGAAAGGGGCACACCCTCCTTAGGAAGAATTACATCCACTCCACCAATAGATGCAACCCATTCATGAGAGAAACACTTGCACACACAGGAATGCCATCAGTCAAGGTGCAATCCAGTTCAGAAGACATGCACAACAACCTTACCTCTATTTAGAAATAATATATGATTAGCTACAACACTCATATCAAGAACATGTCAGGAATAGAGCAACAACAATAGCAAGAAAACTTAGAGGACCTCGAGTAGATTATCACATGCAACTTCATGATCATTAGTAGCATCTTCAGGACCACCAAAGGAAACTTCAACAGTCTTAACAATAGCTTCAATATCACCCGCAAAAACACATCAAGGGTAAGGCTCATGTATGAAATCCTTTAACACTTTCCTATGAACTTATTCTAGATTGGAAAACATTGGAAGTGTATGAAGGAAAAAAAATTTATAGCCAAGATTAGTAGACGAGAAACCTCGACCTTATCTAACAATTAACTTCACTTTTACACCAAGACCCCCACACATGGGGGATAGGACAAGACAAAATTGAAGAGGACTTGAGAAAGCGGGATGTAACCATTTAGTCGTGATGGAAGACAAGGAGTGTGAAGGGGTAGCTGAGGGCCAACTCAGTTAACTCAAAGCAATTTGAGTTTATTTTGCATGCAATGAAAAATAAGAGAAAAGTTGAAAAGAAAAGAGAAAAGGAATAAAAGAATAAAAGGTGGACCCATCACCTCTTGGCATACAAATATTAGTTTTTACAGGATTCAGGTTGTGTGCACCTCATGTATTCACCATTCTCCATCATCCCAATAGCTCACAAATCAAATTTCAGCCCCTCTCTGGATTGTTACAGGAAGACTGTAATTTCTACTAGAAGATCTTGTAGCACTACAAGAAGCTACAAGAAGCATGCAAAAGCTACAGGAAGGCTGAGAAACTACTACATCAAGTTAATAAGAGTGTTATAGGAAGAAAATTTTCACCCTAAATCCTTAGGGAGCAAGGAAATATTCAAAGGAAATGGCAAGGGTGCAACCAAAATGTAAGGGGGTATGATGATGGGATTGCACTTGAATTTGCAGTCAATTTACAAGATCCAAGTGGCCAAGAAGATGAAACAAAAGCAAGGTCTTTCCCTCAAAAATAGAACTCATTATAGTTGAAGAATCACCTAAGAGAAAGAAGAAGCCTCAACCTACATTAGGGTTTCCATGGAAAACTGACATAGGAAAAAATGGAGTAGCAAGAAGAGTAGTAGAAGAAGCATCAAATAGACCAACAAAAAAATTTTGAAACATGTCAGCATACATGAAGAACAACAGGGCAAGGCGGATGGATAGGTTGCTTAGAGGATGAGCAAAAATTTTAGTAGGGTGGTATGATGGGCCTCCAAATTAGACAAAAATTAAGATCCATCTAGTCTTTCTTAGGCACATGAAAGTTATATTAAACCTCTCCTTCTACGCTTAATAATGTTTTTTAGATTTAATATGTTCATTAGGAAGGTTTAGAGATGATTTCATATTTCTCCCTAATATTATTTATTTTTATAGAATATTGTGAGAATATTGGGCAGATTATGAAGATTTGGAGGAGGAGATAATTTAGGGACTTGCTCCCTACTACAGGAGGATCAATATTGGATAATAAATCAACAAGATATCATGAAATCATGCTCAAATTCTCGAGCTCCAATGATTGAGAAAATCTAGGAATGTGTTCCATGTCATTTCATGCAGATTCCTAATGTTGGGGACTAGATCCTCTATTTGAGGAATTTTGGGGGGGAAAGCTTCCTCCTTTCATGGAGAATGCTTCCTAATCATTTTTTATTAGTACCAATTTGAATTTCCTCTAGGGGTTTGTTTTTGTTAGTCCTCTTGTGGAGAAAACTTGTATTTTTACAATTTATGTTTCTTCTTTTTAATTCCTATTCACATGCATCGCTTGTTCTTGTTTTTTTAATTTCTGCATTTATTATTGATGATTTCTTCTTGTAGGATTTAGTTAAATGGTTGAAGTAATTTCTTTTGCAGGATCACAAGCATGATTTCATCCCTAGAACAGATTTGGAAGGTCACGGCAATCATTGAACTACTTGGATTAGTTTGCTTATTCCCAAATCTAAATTTCTAGAAGTCCCTTATGGAAAATAGTAGTAATGTTTTCCTATTTTTTAGAAAATTATAATGAATTTAAATTGAGTTTATTCCACTTAAATTATATCAAAAAAAAATAATTTAAAATTAATAACAAAATATACTGCATTTCATTTTCACTTGATTAGGTTAGTCGTTTGATAGATTGACTAGCTCACTAGTTTTCGGATTTCTAGATTTTAGACTAGTAATTTTCTGCTATTTTTTAGCATGTGTTAATAGAGTTATTTTTGAGTGATTCCACTTGGAATGAAGACCTAAGACATCCTATTCAAAAAAAAAAAAAAAAAATCCCATCCAAATTTTATTTTCTTGGTCATTCGGTGAATTATATCTTCATGTAGCAAATCTTGTAACTTCCTGTAGCACTCTTCTAGAATGTATATACGTGCCCATATTTGCTCAAAAAGCTTGTTTTTGTCCCTTAGGTTTGAATCATGACTCCTAGGCTCTAAATCCATGATTGAGGAAGAATAAACGCCAATTAGGACATGCCTTTTTAAAAAGTAGATTAGGCCTATTTATTTGAATTCATCTTCTAAGGATTTCAATTACAAATTTTTGTTCTTGCTTAGGATTAATTTCTTTTTAAGGTAGCATTTCCATTTATGAAATTAGTTTAGGATTTTATTTTTCATTACATTCACTCCATTACATCATGACAATGAATGAAGGACACATTGTATGCTACACATATAGTGTCAATACCTCTCAAGTTTGTATGAACCCTAAGTTGATAATTAAAGTTTGTAGCCTTGGGAGTTGCAACATTATTGTTACAATACTGAGACTCACCACCCATCACATAGTTGATGATATATCAAAATACATTTTATATTTAACAATAGAATTTTGTATTGTTTCAACAATTTTCTCCATTGTATTCTCAATATCCATTATTGTGCTTGTATATATTTTGTGGAAGTATAGTTTGGGATAACTTAGGCAATTATGTTTCTATAATTTCATGTTGTTGTTTATTACATTTATTTAAGATTATGGCCATATAAATTTTGTATCTCTTTTATTGATATTAAGAATTTTTAAATAAGGAATTTAAATCATTTATTTTGTTAATTTGTTTATTTATTTAGGATGCCTTTTAATTAAACAAGATTTAGAAATTATTATAATTTTTGGTAAGATATTTCTTTTTTATTATTTTTAAAATAAATAAATGTTTCTTAGTCCAACTTTAATTTATAATTTTATAAGGTGAAAGTAATTTAAGACGCAATGACCTTTGTGAATATAATTAATACAAATTGGATCATTATGTTTCTTTTCATCTATTTTGATATTTTTAGAGTAGAAAAGTTGGAATAATCATCTTGCATGCTCATTTTTACTCATGTGACCTACTTTGGAGAATTTGGGTTTAAAATATTCTAGAGCCATTTTGAGGCATTAAAGAATGTTTCCTATGGTTAAAATTCTTGCACATAAGCACAAGACCATGAAACAAGGTTCTACACTCAGATACCTTTCCAATTGTGCAATAATCATTTCAATGAGAGTTTAAATGCAAAAGTTATACATGGATGCCTTGTTATTCCCTATTACATATGCATGTGGGGATAGCCATGTGTTGACTATGAAGAATACTCTAAAAGGGTCAGTTAAACTTGATCCCTAGTTGGTTATTGGGTTATGTTAGAATGGGGTGACTAACAGGAGTAGGGGCTCCATTCTATGATCTTGTATTTTGCTCCATATTACAACACATGAATTGAGAGTGGGAGTTAAAGATAATAATAGAGAAGTTAGAATTATAAATCAATCTAACATGCCACATGTCAAGTAGCTCCATAGAGAGTGCCTTGTCCTTCTACATGCATTGTATCCATACCATAGAAAAGAGAGTTGCACAATGTCACCTTCCATTTAGGTTTTTTCCCATAAGGTTTCCTATAGAAATATTTGTGCTCAATTTTGGATGATGTGTGATTATATTAGTGTCTTTATTTTTTCTACAATTTATCTATTTCATCCATAAATAGAAAATTAATAATTAACAAATCAAGCTAAAGGAATTCACTATTCATAGTAAATATTTTTATTTATTTTTATCAAATCTATTGTGATAGACTATCCAAACAAATGTCCACAATGAGTTTACCAAAATTATGGATATCCACTTTCATTGTTATCACCATTATCACAAACTCTTATACATACATAAGTTGACCTTGTATAGTTTTTTGTGGAGACATTTACATCTTTTGTCACATGTATAATATATGGATATATATAATTATAAATGGTTAAGTAAGTTATTAGAATAACAAACTTATAATTAAATAAATAATGTAATTTTAATATTATGTTTTACATAGATATATGTTTTTATTTTTAATAAAATAGTATTTTATTTCATTTAATTATGTCAATAGGCATGCCTATTTCAACCCACGATGGATGTGGGCTTGCAAATTTTTTATTTATTTTTAAATGGATGCAGAAGATTTGATCTCAGTGAAATATTCTTAGTTTGATAAACCCTTCTACAACGATGATTTCACTAACCCATTTCATCTTGTGCACTACATTTTATTTAATATAATTTTTATTTAATTAATTGATCATTTTTCAGTTTTAAAATGCCTTCGCACTTCACCTGTGAGTTACCAAATAATCATCTTCATTTTGAATTTCAGAATCCTCAACATTGCACAATCCATTTAGACCTAGTAGGAAAATGTCCCATGTATAACATGCAAGGGACCAAGGAAGCAGTAAGATACTAGATTAGATTGAGGGTTGTAGGCAGATTTCTTATAGTCATGAGGAAAAATAAGAGTTTCCAATTGAGGGTTTTAAGGAGATCCTCTTGCTGAAGAAAAAGATGATGCTACTCACACTAAGAAAACTCGTTTCTTGTCTAGATCTACACATGAAATGGAAGGTAAAAGGATTTCTGGATTTTCATTTACGTCCAAACTGACATCTAAGTAATAAGGATTGAACTCGATTGTGGCAAACCCCGTGCAAGAGGCTCTGATGGTGTAATGAATTCTTCATTTTATTTCATAGTTGGTTATATAGAATTATACCCAAAAAAATTTCTTGTTTCTCATCTACCATACTGCCAAGGATATTGAAAATACTGATATTTAAAATGCGTCCATAAAAGGATATTGAATACTAAATGGATTTTGTTTTTTAGGGTTTATCATGTGTGTGTTTTTGGTATTTTCATTTTAATGTGTTTGTTTAAAAAAAATTAATAATAAATGCTATTTTAGGGAGGCATAGATATTAATGAACAAAATGAATAAGTGTTTGATGTGGTTTTCTTTTTCTAAGTAATTGGTTGTATTAAGTAATTTTGTTTGATGTTAATAAGTTTAAATAAAATTGATGTTATAGTAAATGACATTTTTATTAAAAAATAATTAGAAAAAATTATTATTTTAAGTGTCTTAGTACCTATCGACATTTGTCAGCCATTTAAATTATATGTTTGTGCTATTGATATGATTATTTAATTTAATATGGAATAATATTATTGATATGATTATTCAATTTAATATGGAATAATATAAGTGTTTTATTTAAAATTAAATATAACAATAACAAATATTAAAAATTTATGTTCACTATACCAACATAGGGTGTCGCGGAAATTTATGTTCACTATGCCGACAGAGTGTCAAAGAGGTGAAGAGTAGTTATAGTAGCACGTTAGTTGAATGGACATGTGGCACATGCATTTATTTTTTGTTAGTGTGGGGAGGAGATAAAAAATCAAGGAGGTGAGGTTTGAAGCCATGTAATGATTTAGTTTCTTTATTCTAACCTTGAAGCTAACCATCCATTAAAGGAAAAGAATAATTTGAATCATTATGAATAATAAGAGGCAATTATGGTGGACATTGGTTAGAAAATGTGAATTCAAAGAGGTGGGTTTTGTCAACTAAGGGATGGATATTTGAATTTAGGTTTTTTATTGATTTATTGGCATTTCTCTTGAGCAATATTATAACAAATATTAGTTTGATAAGTTGGTATCTTATATTGAATTATACTTTGCAAATTCTACGTGTGAAAGGAAGATAAATGAGGAAATGAAGAGTTTCAGAAGGGAAATAAGCTAGGGGTTGTGCAATGGTAGATCACTAAAATGTAGAGATATCTCAAAGCTTAGAATTAGGTTCTTGAAAACTCAATTGAAGAAGCCCTGTCAACTATAAAAACCATATTATGATTGATTCTGTATAGAGGTTAAGCATGGAATGAAACAAATTAAAATCACCATAAGGGAGGAAAGAGAACACACATTCATTGAAAAAATATATGAGGAGGTGACTCGATCAGTTCTTGACATAATATTTTCAAGAAATATGGAAACTAAATATCTGGGGACTATGGATTTGTATAAGCATGTGAAAATTTTAATCGCTCCAACTTTAGAAGTAAGAAGTACTTAATATACTAATATACTCAACAAACTAGATTGGTTAGAACATAACTATGAAAATATGATCAATCCCATTTGGGAGTCTAAGATTACAAGTACAAAGCTAAAAGAGACGAGGAAGATTGCAATGGCAAAGGGAGAGTACTATGGAAGGGCATTTTGGGGAATAAAGAAAATAAAGGAAATTGCTATGGTTAGTTTAGTAGGGGAGAGTCACCAAATATTTATTCATTTTATTTCGTCTTTGAATATAGTTATTATCTTTTATTATCCTATGTTAAACAACTAAGTATATTTTTTCTTTATGTTATTATAATAATGTTAATATAAATTTTAATTTTCACAAGATATATTCTTATATTTTATTGAAATCTTTTATAATAAAAAAAAATGTATAATTTTTTTTTTTTATTCTCAATTAAGTTTTTGTTTTGTTTTTTTTTTTTTTAACTGTAACGGGTATGGAATTTATTTATCTGAAGAGATTATGGGTCTTTGCCAAAGCGACCCCTATTACAATGCAGAATTCTAACTGCTGTTGTTTTTGATCTACTACATTTTCAGGGCATTTGAACAAAACTTTCATTGTTTACAATTAGCAGTCCTTTCATGAGTGAGCTGCCTTTGTTCGCCATCTGATCAGCTTCACTATTTGACTTTCTAAGAATATGATAAAACTTGCACGAGTCAAAGTCTAGAAGAACTCTCTTCAATCTGTCCAAAATTTTGTTGAGGCTGACATTGCTGAACAGTGTCTCCAAGTTTAATTTTTTTATTATTATCTCTGAATCTCCGAAAACTTGAAGGTCTTTGACTCCTTTGTCTCTTGCAATAAGGCATGCTTTGAGAAGCCCAAGGATCTCTGCTTGATTGTTGGATTTCTGGCCTAATCCCCAGCAGAAACAGTCTTTTGAAGACCCGTCCGGAGAGTAGATGACCCCCCCAGCACCGGCGGCACCGGGGTTCCCTTTGGACGCCCCATCAAAGAAAATTGTGGATAAATTTTGAGACCGCCACCAAGATTGAAAAGTGTCATCATCATCTCTTATGCGCCAATCCGGATTGACAATTTGTGGGGAGAGGAGATACTTACGCGGATAAGGCACTAGAGGGCCTAGCCACCTCTTTTCTTCGGGCAGTAACAAAGGATCTTCTTTAAAATACTGTTGTTGGGCCGCTTCCAGGAGGAAGGATTTAGCTTTTGCAGCTACTTGCAACGGGGAGTGCCGCATCTCTTTGAAAATCAGCTGATTGCGTGCCAACATACATATTTGGGAAGCGCTATCCAGATTTTGCACCAAAATGATTTGGGAGGGATTCGTTGGGGATAGAAAAGACTCCATGAGGCAAAGAGATCCGAAACAGAATTCTGGGAAGGGACTGAAATCTGAAAGTCCTGTAAAATGAATCCCCAGACCTCTTTAGCAAAAATGCAATCCAAGAATAGGTGCTGGGCTGTTTCGAAGTTGTTGTTGCATAACACGCATCTATGAGGCCCTACTATGTTCCTTTTCTCCAGATTATCACCTGTTAGAAGTTTATTATGTACCAGGGTCCAGAAGAAGAAGTTCACTTTTGGTAAGGCTAGTGATTCCCAAACGTTTTTCCAGAAGTCAGAGTTTGACTGTTGTTTCTTGAGGCCTGCAAAACTCTATATCCAGCTGTTGTGGTGTATACACCGGTCTGGCCCCAACCCCAACTATCTTTCATGGATCTATTGACAGGGGCAGCGTCCTCCAATAGATCTACGAGCAAGGTTTGTTGAAGAGATAACCGGGCAGGGACTCCATGAAAATCCCAACCTGCCCAATCTCCACGCTGATCCCAATTCGAAAGGTCATATAAGCTGTTAACTCCTGCTCGCTCCAGCCAGTCTCTGAGATCTGTTATGTCCACGTTTTCGGCCAGAGGTTCTTTCCCCATGATGTTGTCGAGCCACAGATGAGTACGTTTGTTGTTGCCAGGTATTCTGTAGACCAGTTTTTTGAAGAAATTGCTGCTTTTGCAGCATAATTTCCACACCTGCGTGCAATTTGTTGTGTTAGCATTATACAGATTGCTGAGAGATTTGTTGGGTCCATACTTTGAACGCAGAGTGACACTAACCGGGTGTGTGGGCTCGTGGATCAACTTCCACAAAATCTTTCCTCCCAGCGCTAAATTGACGAGTGTGGGGTCTCTTATTTGCAGCCCACCCTCTGCCATCGATTTTTTGACCACTTCCCAGTTCACCAAATGCATTTTTTTTTGTTGCCCTTACCTCCTGTTGAAGCCCCGAAAATCGGGTCTACAACAAGGGGGATACCCACACGGTCCGAACCTTGGTTAGTAGCTCCTTTTCCGTTTGGTATAGTGGGTCCGACTGGGGATATGGGACCAGTTTCCCAATTTATGTGTGTATGTGTGAAGAATTGATATTTCCTTTCTAAAAGTTCCTAAGCGAGGTGCTCTAGTTCTAACTCTAATCTAATAACATGCAAATTGTATTCTAATAAGCAGAAATATCTAAGCCTACACTAACCTAGGGTGTAATCCTTCTGTTATGCGATCTAAAATGATTTCAGATAACAATTGGTAATAAAGATCATTCAATTGTTATGAAAAAAGAATTCAATACAGATAAACCACTTCGTATAAAAAGTTAGACGAAACAGTTGTGAAAAACATATCGCATAATAAGCTACTCATACACTAAGCATAAATAAATAGCCATCACCGTACAAAAGTGCCAAATGATAACTCAGACATTCACGCATCAATATATAAACAGTTGAACATGAATATCACTTTTAACACAAAAGCAGAAATAGTTAAGAGATAGAAGTACCATTTATAACTAGTTCTACTCATGAGCTTCAAGTGATAATGATTTATCTCTTCTTAATCCAAAATCCACTAAGAGTACAGAAGTGCAACATCAGTAGCAGATATTAAATGTAGATATCAATAAATCATGTTCCATTCATTCATCAAAACCTCCTCAGAGGGTACAAAAGTGCATGTTTTGGGGATAAGTTTTTGACAAATTTCAGGACCCTTCTCTAAATGCATGAGAAGGGTTTAAATACTACTAACTAGATCTAAAAATAACTTATTACAAAAATGTAGGATACGGTTTAAAGGACCGTCCTCATTTCAAGCAAAAATAAAGCAAAATTAAAACTAATATATTGAATCTAAAACTAAAACTATTAACTATTTTTGTATCTGATCCTTGAAATCGCACGCGTTCAGCATTTGTTTGAGAAGATTCGGCTGACCGACTTCTGATTTTAACTGTGCTGTGAAAACAGAATCGACAAGAGCTGGCGCCATCTTCTCAGCAGAATTGGTGATACACTTGAGAGTCATGCACTGGCTGTTTGGTTTTACCAATTATGCCCAGTAAGAATCCCAATTCAAATTAGTTAATCTTTTGATCGATTCTGCCTTTTCTTGAGCCTTCTATCTCCAGCATGTCTGCAGTTGTTGATCATATATACATATCATTTTGACGATATTTCTGACAAATACCACTGGTTTTAGAATTCGAGTTTTATTTTTTTACCTCTAGCGTTACTTTCTTACAAATTTCTGGGCTTACAGGTGACTGAGCAATTAGAAGCTTTCCTTTTCAAGAATTTTTGCCCAGCGATGCGCGATTAGCGTTAGGCGCGCATCGGAAACTGCCTCTGTTTCTTGATCCGAGCTTCCTTGATGCGTTTTTTGCCTTTTGCGCGTTTTCTTTTAGCGGATATAAAGCTCAAATTTTGTGAAAATAATGATTCCGTAAGCTCTTGACCCTGAGTCTTAAACTGTCTATCTCTAATATCAGTGTTGTCCAGTATCCATTTAATCATGTCCATGTATGGAAGAATTTTGGGCCTCGCCGCTATCCTGTGTAAGAACGAACAAGCTAGCTCTGTAATAGATGCCTCAGAAGACCCGTGTGAGCCTGCAGTAGCTGTAACCTCCATCACTTTAGGATTCTCTTCCTCAAGTAGATTATACATGCCTTCCCAAGTAGCAATACCAGCGTCTCTGTTACAGGCGGTGTCTGTATACAAGGGCGCCATTTCTTTCTCTTCAGAGCTTGGAGCTTTGCCTTTCTTTCCCATAATATCCTGTGTACTGCTTTGTATATTTCTCTGTTCTTCGTTCCTGCAATTTACAAGTGAAGTGAGAATAATGATAAGGAAAGGTGACGGGAAAGTTTTAAATGCCGAAGACATATCAAATACACCACCTTACGTGAAAAGACTTTTCGATAAGCACAAACCATATTCCATTAATGACTGGAAACTAACTTATTAATTAGCATTAAAGCACATAACCAGGTCTCGGTTTATGGAAAATACTTTTTCGAACGACGAGCCCAAAAGATTTGCGATGAAGTTATTATCACAGATCGCAACATCGCAATATCGCTCTATCGCTCTATCGATTTATCGCTTTATCGCAATGTCGCTTTGCCGCTCTATCGCAAAATTGCAATATCGCAATATCGCAAGAGCGTGGCATATGACAATTTTTGTTAATCTGTTTTCTGCGAAATGCAATTTGCGATATGCGCCATCGCATATCAGCAGTTTGAGGTTTTTCAGCGTAAGTGATTTTTGAGGCATGCGATGCGATAAATGTTTTCTTAATGTGTAGTTTCGCATCGCGATCTCGCAATCTTAGAATTTGGCTTGCAAGGAGGTATTCATTATCTTTTTGCGATGCGATATTTCCTAAGGAATAATTCTACTTTATCATAAAACTTAGGCTTTTTTTATTTTTCAAGGGTATTTTCCTAAGTTTATGATGGTAAGTTTTATTAAAAAGGAAATACAAGCACTAATTAATTTTTAAATTTTTTACTAAGGGTCCCCACTTATTTAGTATTAGGAATAACACTAAATAAGAAGGGGGGTTGTTGCTGGCCACAAAAATTGGCGATTCACTTGGAAGAACCAGTTATCTCTGCTTTTCTTTTGAATTTTCTAAACTTCCAAAACAGAAAATTTTCCAGAAAATTAAACTTTATTATAGAAAGACAAAGTACATTATGCTTTTACCTATCAATGATATTTTGCTTCTTACATTTTCAACTTTGATTATTTATTCCCTCAAGCTAGTCCTTGTATCTACATCAGTCATTACTTGGTTTATAAAGATAAAAACAAATCCTTCTCTGTAAATCAGTTTTGAATATGCTCATTTGTCGTAGGTAGAGCCTCTACTGCCAGCAGGCATTCATAGCCTCGACAGGGTTACCTGTTACCCAGCAATGATCATGTATCCTACTTAGAGAAATATACGATTTTCAAAGAGAAATCCACATCCACACTTATTGCTTTCATTTTCTTTTTTACCCTTAAAGAACAATGTCTTGGTTTGGTAGCCAATTTATGACACAGTCATTCACTTGATTTATAGCTTTGCTGAACAAGCTAGCTCGTGATGAGACCCCTTGTCTTTTGATTGCAACAATCTTGAGTCATTGCCCTGTTGTGGTATGCAGTATTGGCAAAGTCAGCAAGCTATAATATCTATGATCATGATAAGTCGGCTCGTGATGAGACCTCTTACTCTTTAAGTTAAAGTGTATCTTTGGATCATTCTCTGAACATTGTAGTTTCCTAGGTGGGGAGGAAGTCATTGTTTCCTTAAGATGGCTCTGGATGACAATAGTAGAGTTTTTGGAAAGAGCCTTTCTACAGAGAATCTTCATTTTTGTTATTGATACCTTTCATTGGACTGATATAAAACAATTTCTTACTAAAGGTTTCTTTTTATCAAAATTTACAAAGTTGAAACTAGTATCATTTCTAGGCCTAGAGTCTTTAATTGTATCTTTCAATAATAATGATCAATTTTCTAAAAGAATTCCATTTATACAAGTGAAAAAACAAAATCTAAAAGAGAATTTGTGTCTTTTTCGTGAATTCCTAATGTAACCATTTACAACTGGTTTTATTATGAAACTAAAACAACTACTCTACAAAATAGAAGAATGATCTCCTATGGAAAATATTTTTTGAGGATCTGTCCGTTAACAGGTAAAGAATCTCTTTTTCCTGTTAAATCCTGTAACATAAAAGTAGACGGACCTATGACTTCTACGATTTGAAAAGGGCCAAGCCACATTCTTTGAAATTTTGTATGTTTCCCTTTTTCCTCATGAGCCTTGTCCCATTTTAGAACTAAATCTCCCATCTGAAAATCTTTTCTGGATATCATGTTTGAATCAAAAGAAGCTTTCACTAATGCTTGGTGATGAGCATGAGTTATTTTAGCCTGTTCTCGTTGTTCTTCTAACTTAATTATTTCCAGTTGCCTTAGTTGTAAGGAGGAAGTTGGTGCTTCATCAATATATTGAACCAAGGCTAAAGAGGGAATTGCCAAATGAGTTGGAAGAACCACTTCTTTCCCATAAACTAAATTGAAGGGGGAAGTGACGATGGAGGCTTTCTGCATTATTCTATCTGCCCATAAATCATATATTAAATATTTGTATTTTATTTATTTATTTATTTTTTTTTTATGAAATTACACGGTTTTCCGGGCCGAGAAGAGAGAATGAACCCTAGCCGACTCTTCGTTGCCTCCGCTGTTCCGGCCGCCGCCTGGCCCCTGATCAGCCTTGTCGCAGCCGATGATGTGAATCCAATACAGGAAACGCAGGTATTGACTCTCAGCCATGTCGCAGCCGATGATGCGATCCCAATAAAGGAAACGCAGGTATTGACTCTCTTTTCTAGCATGCGTGATATCAAATACTTACTGAGAGTTTCCCCCCATCTTCCCTTGGCCGATCTGGTCGCTGGGGCAGAATGTGCGTGGACCTCATATGATGCAACCAGATATACCCTAAAGCTCACGAAGTTGAGCACTACAGCCGTCGCAGACTCAGTGCCTTCGGCCTCCGTTTTGCTGCGGCTCTCTGCCATTCAGGACGCAGTTGCTCAGCTTGGACTCGAATTGGGATTTCGATCTCCACCCACAGCCGCGCAGGTTATCACAGTTATCCTTCTGCCCAGCGTTCAGGACAGCCGCAGCAAGTTCAGCTCAAGCCCCTCTTACCTTCACGGAAGATCTGCAATTGCCATTAGGGTCCTAACCGGTCTAATATCTGGTTGCTTCCGTCATGAGCCAGAGCAGCTGATCTCATCACTCGCTTGGTCTCCATCCGGATCAGGGGCAATCAAATCCTCTCCGAAAGGCAATCGTAGCCTCAGATCTGACAACGAATGGCCAGATCCGGTCATCCAGCAGGCAGAACAAGACATGCCATGGTCAGATCCAGAGTGCAGTAATTATCTAGGCATAGGATCAAGGCCTGTGTCTGACTCCTTTCAGATTTTAATCTCTCAGCCTTCAGGCAGAACCATCATGCAATGGGTTCGCCCTTCAGACCTAGTGCAGGAACTTAAGCGGAAACTAGAGCGCAGATTGGGGATTCCATCAAGCACTCTGCGACTTCTCTCTCAAGGTAAACAACTTGAAGATCCTTTTCAGCTCTCTGCTTATAGCATTTCTAGGAACAGCTTGGTGGTGGCGACCCTTCGTTTAAGAGGAGGGGCAGTGGGGCAATCTTCCTCTAACTGGACTTTCTCATACAAAGATGCAGTCCACTCTGAGAACCCGAAATCTCCGGAAGCCCCTAAATCCAAGGTCTTCTTGGTTGACAAGATCGAAGAAGTTCCCTTTGTTGAACTCATTCATGAAGAAATGGCTTCCCAGCTTCAAGATTTTGCTGAAAGAGCCATCATCTGCAGATTTAATGGATTGTGGTCGCGTTCTCAGGATCTCTACACCTGGATCCATGCAAACTGGACACATCACTGCAAGATCTTTTTCTGTTCGAAAGGCTACTTCATAGTGCTATTTGATAACAGTAAGCACTATGAAAAAGCCTTAGAAGAGGGCCCGTGGTTCATGGGAAATGCAGGGTTATTCTTGACTCCTTGGTTCCCAGATTTTGATCCAGCCACTGCAGTCATTACCAAGACTCCGGTATGGATTCGGCTTCCAAACTTACCTGCCCACCTATGGAGTACTCGGGTCTTCAGAGCCATAGGAGACACCTTGGGCAGCTTCCTCAGTGGAGATTTTTGGCGGGAAACTAAAGGTCTCTACTCATATGCAAGAATATGTGTGGAGTTAGACCTGAGCAAAGGTCTTCCAGAACAGATCAACCTTAAGATAAACGACTTTGTCTGGACACAGACGCTGGATTACGAGAATACTGCTTTTTGGTGTCGCCATTGCCACCAATCTGGGCACTTGCAGAACACATGCCCATCTCGCCTGGCAAAAAAGAACAAGGCCAATGCCTCCAAGCCCAAGTCCAAACATTGGACTCCTTGCTCTCCGCCGCCGGTGGTGGATTCTGGTTCCTCCAGCTCTGAAGATGAAGACAGCGATGAAGATCTGGAACAGGCCCCTCATTCCGTGGCCCCCTCCACCGATGGTCTGGCGCCTCCCTTGGACTCAGCCATAGCTCAGAAACGTGTTCACTTTTCCTCCTCTTCGGATTCAGAAAAGGAGGGCTTCCCCAAGGAGGGATCCCCGGTGGAGGATCCCAATCTTCAAGTTGTTATCGCTCATCCACCTCAAAATGGCTGGGTTGTAGTCAAAAAACGAAAAGGGAAAAAGCCTCGTGTTGAAGCCTCTACCCTCTCTGGGTAGTTTTCCATGTTTCTTTCAGCATCTAGTGACTTGCTGTAGCTCCTTGCTTGTTCAGCTCTTTTTCCGGAACCGAGGTTGATAGGTCTGTCATTTCCGGTTGCCGGTTTCTTGCATCTTTGGGATGTATACTCCTGTACATTATTTTTTACTTAATAGATTTAGTCTTAATTACAAAAAAAAAAATATATTAAATATTTGTGCCAATTTTTATGATTTTGATCAATGGTTCACTTAATGATTCTTATTAAGTTTTTATTTGTAGATTCAGCTAATCCATTCCCCTGTGGATAGTAATTGGTGGAGTATTTAAGCTTGAAACCCCTTTTGAGTGCAAATTCAGTCATCGCATTACCAGAAAAATATGATGCATTATCAAACATTAAAGCAGAAGGCAACCCAAACCTGGTGATTATGAACTGATCTATGAATTCGATGATATGTTCAGCATTAGCCGTCTTGAGTGGAACTGCTTCTACCCATTTAGTAAAGTAATCTGTTGCTGTAAGGATATATCTATGTTGTTTAGAAGAGTGAGGAACGATCTCACCTATTATATCCAATCCCCACTGATCGAAAGGCTGCTCAATGTTAACTAGTTGTAGTGGCAAGGATGGTTTCTTTTGTCTCCCAACAGCGGTTTGACAGACTTGACATTTCCTCATGTAGTTATGTGAGTCTTTGAATAATGTGGGCCAGTAATAGCCTGCGCGTAAGATTTTATGAGCAGTAGTGTCTCCAGCATAGTGTCCGCCTGCTGGCCCATCGTGGAGTTCCTGCAAGACTTTTTCAGCTTCAGATTTCTCAAGACATCTAAGGAGAACAGAATCATAATTTATTCTAAAAAGAACATCGTTCACTAGCTGATATTGTTTGGCTTTCAACCTTAGAGCTCTTTTCTTGGTATGATCGAGGTTTGAAGGAGCGTATCCATTCTTTAGATAATAAATGATATCAGCGTATAATGACTCAACATTGTTTAGGCTTACCTCGTACATTTGTATCTCTGGAGATGGAATTTTGGACATCAGCAATGCTCCGGCCAGCATTTTGCAAAAGCCTTGACCTTTTACAATACTTGCTGGTTTGATTTCTACATCATATTCCTGTAAGGCAGTAACCCAATTGGCTCTTTTCTCACCCACATCCTTCTGTACTAGAAGATTTCTTACCGCTGGAAACGGTACTATGATTTTTGTATGTGTTTTGAGTAAAAAAGGTCTGAAATATTTAATTGCTTTGAAAACAGCATAAGCTTGTTTCTCCACATCTGAATAATTTAACTCAGCCCCTTGTAAATTGGAACTGAAAAAAGCAATTGGGGCTTCTGCCTTTTCTTGATTTGCTTGAGTGAGTATCGCAGCATATGATCTATCAGAGGCAAATGTATATAAAATAAAAGGATCGGAAAAATTTGGAGTTGCTAAAGATGGAGCATTAACAATTGCTTGTTTGATCAGATTGAATGCCTCATGTTCATCTTGGCCCCATTTAAAGTTTGAGTTCTTTTTAATCATTGCTTGTAAAGGAGACACGATTCTTGAAAAATCTAGAACAAATATCTTTACAAAGTTAATCTGGCCAAGAAAAGATTGCATAGTTTTCTTGTTGTGAGGTAGGGGTATTGTGGAAATCTCCTTGATTATGTCAGGATCAATGTGAATTCCAGATTTTGACACTATGAATCCGAGAATTTTTCCTTCACTTAATGCGAAAAAGGATTTTTTCGGGTTAAGTGAAATTCCATACCTTTGACAACGTTGGAAGATTTGTTTTAAATCTCTAAGATGATTGTTTCGTTTCTTGGAATATACAGTTATATCATCCAAATAGATTACCACTGATTTATTAACTAACCCCTTGAATGCGATGTCCATGGCTCTCTGGAATGTGGCACCAGCGTTAATCAAACCAAATGGCATCTTTTGATATGTGTATGTGCCCCATTTAGTTCTGAATGTGGTTTTTAATTGATCATCGGGATGTACCAACACTTGATTGTATCTTGAGAATCCATCCAAGAATGACATTAATTCTGAGCTCGCGACTGCCTGCAGTATTTGTTCCATGGGAGGCAAAGGAAAATTATCCTTTTGGCAGGCTTTGTTAAGATTTCGAAAGTCAATGCAGATTCTAATGTCTCCGTTTTTCTTTCTAACAGGAACCATATTGGAAACCCATTTGGAATGTCGAATGGGAAAAATTATTTTGGCTTTCAATAACTTATTGAGTTCAGATTTGATCTAGTTTTCTAGATTGGGATGGATCTTTCTCAACTTTTGTTGGACAGATTTTTCATCGTCTATCATTGGAATAGTATGTTGGATGATGAGGGTGTCGTACGTTTTGAGTTCATCGTAATTCCAAGCAAAGACAATTTTGTATTGTCTCAAGAGACGAATATACGCTAATTTTTCTTCAGGAGCTAGACCAAGGCCTAAATTGATATTCTGTGGTTTGGTATCAGTTCCTAGATTTACTAATTCATAGTTCAAAATTGAACTCTGGAGTTTTGAATTGGTAGATCTTTTAAACCGATCTTTCAAATCATAAAGGTCTTCTAACTTGACTACTGACTTAGGTATGGCATTGTTAGTGCTATCTTGTTGCAATTGTTGGTCATGTTGGTCTTCGTCAATTATTTGATTGGTGTAGGATCCTTCAGATGTGAGGAAACTCACGATGTCAGGATCGTCGTTGAAAATCCTCCAATTGGTAATGTTATCAGGAATAGATGGTCTAAAAATTAATTCAATTGAAAATCGATCAGGGCTAAAATCTTCTGAAGGAATGAGCTTGGAAGCTACGTTAGCTAAGAGGTCTGCACTAGCATTCTAGAGTCTGGGAATTGATGAAATATTAAATGCTATAAAGTGTTCAGTCAGATCTTGAACTAAAGATTGGTAATGTTTTAAATGACCTAATAAACAATGTATAGTATTACGTACCTATCTAATTACAATTTCAGAATCTTCGAAAACTTGAAGGTATTTAATGTCTAATCTGATTGCTTTGTATAATCCTTGGACTAAAGCCTCGTATTCTGCGGTATTGTTGGTGCAATAAAATTCGAGTCTGCAAGTTAGCATAGTTTTATTTCCCTCTGGACTTATTAACACGAATCCTGCTCCTACTCCTTCGTTAGACTTAGAACCGTCAAAAAATAATTTCCAAAATAAAGATTTATTTACAGGACTATCTATAAAATTAATACATTTAGAACTATCTGTTCAAGAGAAATTTTCTACTTGAGATAAAACAGAATGTTCTAAGTAGGGTGAAGTATGAGCATTAAAATTTCCTAGGAAAGAATCTACTGAGTAGTTGCCAATGATGTTATTGATGTATGCTACTGGCTCATTTTCTCCCTCTAGTTTTGTTACTATGTATTTCTGATGTCTTTCCCGCTCAACTTTTATTTGATTTGGTTTACCATTGTAAGGGAGCCACATGTGCGACCAGTCGGTTGCAAAGTATCCATAAAGTTTTTCTGACCAATCTCTACTAAGAATTAATCCATAAAACTCCGGAATATCAGCAACTAAAATGTCGATAACTTGACATACCTTTGGGTTGGATGATAGCCTTATGGTAACCTGATTTAGTTTGCCAATCACTTCGACTTGTGATCGATCTAATTGAACTATGCGCACAACGGATTTTTGTGGTTGAACGTTCAATTTTTCACATATTGATTTTGGTAGAATATTCGATGAAGCTCTAGAATCCACTAAGCAATTATGCAAACTTTTATTGAAAATTTCATAAGTAAGAAGAAATGGGGGAGTATGGGATCTCGATCTTCCTCCAATTAAGGCGATATCGTTTGGATCCACTTTATTAATCGCATTAGTTGGAGGTTTTCCCATGTCGTGGGAAGCTTGAGAGATTACAGCGATGGGCAAAGGTGCAACTGGTACAGCATGTAATTCTTTCAAAAGTATCTTTTCTGGTGTTTTAACTTGCTCAATTCGTAAAAAGTGATATTGGCCCTAGTCTTTTTCATGTCTTCTATGATATTATACTCCATTTCATCTGAAACGATTAGCGTTTTAGATGGAGTTGATGGGTCTGTTTGGACTAGGCTGGTTTGAGTCGCTTTAAGTGTCGTTTTCTTGGCTACGACTTTATCCTTAGTCATCGAGCTTGCGCTCTTTGGCTTAGGTGTAGGTTGAGGAGGATCAAGTTGATTTCTACTACGAGTACTAACTGGGGATGCCTCTTGATCCTCTTCATCTAGGAGGATGAAGTCCCACATACCTTGTAACTCTACAACTTCTTCTTCATCAGTATGTTCTTCAATAGCGCTTTCCTCTTCTTCTTCTTCGGATTCAACACTTGTAATAGCGTTAGGGGGTTTGGACTCGGTCAAAGGGTTTCTTTTAAAAGGTATGTATGGATTTTTAGAAGAAGTTTCTGCCACTTGTTTCTTAATGTCAACCATCTCGTTAGACATGGTCTTCAAAACTTTTTGCAATCCTTCTAAATCGAATGGATCTTTCGATTGTTTTTTCTTGGGATCTTCCTTGAAAGAAACCTTCTTGGATTTTCATTCTTTTATCGCATTTTTATTTTCTAGGGCCATAATATGTTTCTCTACTGCTATTGCTTCTTTCATATTTTCAACTAAAGTTGTTTTGTTAGCCCTATCAATAAAGATTTCTATGTTTGATGGTAAAGCAGTGATGTACCATTCACTTCGCACTTCTTCGCTAGGCTTGGAAGCAGTAGGAATTTTGTTTAAGAGTTTATTGAAACATGAATTGAAATCTTTGATAGGTTCTTTTGACTCGGCCCTAAGGTTAGACAGGTCGTTGATCAGTGTCGCCGTAGACCTGTCATCACCGAACTTAGTTAGGAATTGTTCTTGGAAAATCTCCCAACTAGTAATAGATCCAGACGGTAATGAAAAATACCATGATCTGGCTGTTCCTTGCAAAGTACAAGGAAAAATTCGAACAACAGCGTCTTCGTTGGTAACTCCATTGAGACTTATGGATAGCATAAAGTTATTTATATGTTCTTCTGCTAGCATGCCTGTCTCAGGATTAAACTTAGGCAGCCATTTTTCAGGATGGGTTGGTAGCTGACTCAAGGGTGTAGGCATTAAGACTGCCCCTGGGTTATTCCATGGAGATTGGGCCATTGCTGATTTATTAACAGAGGAAAGTGCAGAAAATGATCCCTGAGGTTGAGAAGATGAGGATATTACGACTCTAGATGATAGAGAAGGAGATGTGGGAGCACCTGTGGACTGATGGACAATGATCTGAAGTGGAGGAGTGGATGGTTGACTTGATGGTGAAGAGGTTGAGATGGATGATGATGATGAAAGAGTCTCGCTATCGGACCCTTTAGGAGATTTCCTTGCTCTCTTCCTTGTGGGTAGAGGTAATTCGGTTGGCTGAACACCAAACTTTTCACTCTTTAATCTGGTAAGAGGATGAGCAGGGTTATATTGCGAAGTCACGCTGCCTTGAGATTTATCAGATCTTTGAGGAGATATAGAAAATCGCTGAAGTTTGTGAATCAAAGATTCAACTTCAGGAGGTTCAATAGTAGATTGTTTTGAAATGTCAGGGTTTGTAGCAGCGGCTGTTGCTCTCGCGACTTCTGGCTCTGGATTTAAATATTCTAAATGCAATGGAGAAGTCGGGGGAGATGGTGAGGGCGATTTACTCTCACAATGGTATTTAGATTTAGACTTGCTTGCCATTCACAGTTCGAAGCCTCCTTCTAGCGCCAAATATGTTGAAGCCCTGAAAATCGAGTCTACAACAAGGGAGATACCCACCCGGTCCGGACCTTGGTTAGCAGTGCCTTTTCTGTTTGGTATAGTGGGTCCGACTGGGGATATGGGACCATTTTCCCAATTTATGTGTGTGTGTGTGAAGAATTGATATTTCCTTTCTAAAATTTCCTAAGCGAAATGCTCTAGTTCTAACTCTAATCTAATAACATGCAAATTGTATTCTAATAAGCAGAAATATCTAAGCCTACACTAACCCAGGGTGTAATCCTTCTGTTATGCGATCTAAAATGATTTCAGATAACAATTGGTAATAAATATCATTCAACTGTTATGAGAAAAGAATTCAATACAGATAAACCACTTTGTATAAAAAGTTAGACGAAACAGTTGTGAAAAACATATCGCATAATAAGCTACTCATACACTAAGCATAAATAAATAGCTATCACCGTACAAAAGTGCCAAATGATAACTCAAACATTCACACATCAATATATAAACAGCTGAACATGAATATCACTTTTAACACAAAGGCAAAAATAGTTAAGAGATAGAAGTACCATTTATAACTAGTTCTACTCATGAGCTTCAAGCGATAATGATTTATCTCTTCTTAATCCAACATCCACTAAGAGTACAGAAGTGCAACATCAGTAGCAGATATTAAATGCAGATATCAATAAATCATGTTCCATTCATTCATCAAAACCTCCTCAGAGGGTACAAAAGTGCATGTTCTGGGGATAAGTTTTTGACAAATTTCAGGACCCTTCTCTAAATGCATGAGAAGGGTTTAAATACTACTAACTAAATCTAAAAATAACTTATTACAAAAATGTAGGATACGGTTTAAATGACCGTCCTCATTTCAGGCAAAAATAAAGCAAAATTAAAACTAATATATTGAATCTAAAACTAAAACTACTAACTATTTCTGTATCTGATCCTTGAAATCGCACGCGTTCAGCATTTGTTTGAGAAGAGTCGGCTGACCGACTTCCGATTTTAGCTGTGCTATGAAAACAGAATCGGCAAGAGCTGGCACCATCTTCTCGACAGAATTGGTGATACACTTGAGAGTCATGCACTGGTTGTGTGGTTTTACCAAGTATGCCCAGTAAGAATCCCAATTCAACTTAGTTAATCTTTTGATCGATTCTGCCTTTTCTTGAGCTTTCTGTCTCCAGACTGTCTGCAGTTGCTGAGCATATATACATATCATTTTGAAGATATTTCTGACAAATACCACTGGTTTTAGGATTCGAGTTTTATTTTTTTACCTCTAGCGTTAACTTTCTTACAAATTTTTGGGCTTATAGGTGACTGAGCAATTAGAAGCTTTCCTTTTCAAGAAGTTTTGGCCAGTGATGCGCGATTAGCACTAGGCGCGCATCGGAAACTGCCTCTGTTTCTTGATCCGGGCTTCCTTGGTGCGTTTTTCGCCTTTTACGCGTTTTCTTTTAGCGGATATAAAGCTCAAATTTTGTGAAAATAATGATTCCGTAAGCTCTTGACCCTGAGTCTTAAACTGTCTATCTCCGATATCAGCGTTGTCCAGTATCCATTTAATCATGTCCATGTATGGAAGAATTTTGGGCCTCGCCACTATCCTGTGTAAGAACGAACAAGCTAGCTCTATAATAGATGCCACAGAAGACCCGTGTGAGCCTGCAGTAGCTGTAACCTCCATCACTTTAGGATTCTCTTCCTCAAGTAGATTATACATGCCTTCCCAAGTAGCAATACCAGTGTCTCTGTTACAGGCAGTGTCTGTATACAAGGGCGCCATTTCTTTCTCTTCAGAGCTTGGAGCTTTGCCTTTCTTTCCCATAATATCCTGTGTACTACTTTGTATATTTCTCTGTTCTTTGTTCCTACAATTTACAAGTGAAGTGAGAATAATGATAAGGAAAGGTGACGGGAAAGTTTTAAATGTCGAAGACATATCAAATACACCACCTTACGTGAAATGACTTTTCGATAAGCACAAACCATATTCCATTAATGACTGGCAACTAACTTATTAATTAGCATTAAAGCGCATAACCAGGTCTCAGTTTATGGAAAATAATTTTTCGAACGACGAGCCTGAAAGATTTCCGATGAAGTGATTTTGCGATTTGCTTCACAATATCGCAGATCACAACATCGCATAATCGCAATATCGCTCAATCGCTCTATCGCTTTATCGCTTTATCGCAATGTCGCTTTGCCACTCTATCGCAATATCGCAGGAGTGTGGCATATGAAAATTTTTGTTAATCTGTTTTCTGCGAAATGCGATTTGCAATATGCGCCATCGCATATCGGCAGTTTGAGGTTTTTTAGCGTAAGTGATTTTTGAGGCATGCGATGCGATAAATGTTTTCTTAATGTGTAGTTTCACATCGTGATCTCGCAATCTTAGAATTTGGCTTGCAAGGAGGTATTCATTATCTTTTTGCGATGTGATATTTCCTAAGGAATAATTCTACTTTATCATAAAACTTAGGCTTTTTTTATTTTTCAAGGGTATTTTCCTAAGTTTATGATGGTAAGTTTTATTAAAAAGGAAATACAAACACTAATTAATTTTTAAATTTTTTACTAAGGGTCCCCACTTATTTAGTATTAGGAATAACACTAAATAAGAAGGGGGGTTGTTGCTGGCCACAACACCTCCCTACCACAAGAAGTCTCTGAGAAGTTTGGAGATCTGCTCCATCACATTTCTTGGTGCAAGAAGAAAAGCTGCCTGGAAGATTGGAAGCGCAGACAACAAGGATTTGATTAAAATAACTTTGCCTCCCTTAGTCAACCAGTAGCCTCCCCACACAGCAATTTTAGTTTTAATTTTAGAAATTATTTCGCTCCATAGCGATCTTTTGTTGACTCCAGATATGATGGGAAGGCCAAGGTACTTAAACCTGTCCCATATTGCTTGGCCTTTGAACCCGAGGAGAGTAGTAATGCCTGTGAGTTCATGCTGGTCTATATTCCAGCTGAAGACTTCGCTTTTGCTCTCGTTGACTAAAGCTCCTGAAACTCTGCAATAATTTCTGAGGACTGTGTCAAAAGCTTTGGCTATTCTGGTGGATGCTCCACCAAGGAGAAGGGAATCGTCAGCAAAGAGTGCATGGTTCAGGGGTTCTGCTCCATTGGAAGGTTTGAGACCCGGAATGTTACCAACTAATCTTTCAGCAGTGAGCTTTCGACTAAGGGAATCTGCCATTAAGATGTACAGGAAAGGGGAGAGAGGGCATCCCTGCCTGATGCCTCTCTGAGCTTGGAAAAAATTGGTTGGACGACCATTGACTAGAGGGGAAATCCACGGATTGTCAATGCAGGCTTTAATTAGATGAACAAAGTGGGGCGAAAAGCCGAAGGAGAGAAGAACATTGCTAAGGAATGTGTGATTAACTCTGTCGAAAGCATTTTCCATATCTAATTTTATCAACATACCTTTCTCATTCCGCTGCTTGCTTGAATGTATTGTCTCCTGAACTTGGATTACGTTGTCCAGAATGTGCCTACCTTCCACAAAACCACCTTGAGAACTGGAGATCAATCTTTTTAGCAATGGCTTGATCCGATTTGCTAGCAGTTTAGCCAGAATTTTATAAGAAGCGTTACACAGCGAAATGGGCCTGAATCTTGCAAATGATTCAGGGTTGGTGTCTTTGGGGATTAAAGCAAGGTAAGTGGAGTTGGTTCCTCCACCTATCTTGGCTTTTTTCATAAACCCACTTATCATTTTATGGAGATCAACCTTGATAATATGCCAGCAAGATTTATAGAAATGGATTGTGAATCCATCAGGCCCAGGTGCCTTGTCTGCGTCCATGGACCAGATTACGTTAATGGTTTCCTCCTCAGTGATTGGTCTACAGAGGATTGCGTTATCTTCAGGACTGATGAGTGAAGGGATGTTAGAGAGGAAGTCAGCAGCTTCCTCATCGTTGCTTTGAGTTCCTTCTCTGTATAGATTCCTGAAATGGGTTTCAGCGGCAGCTTTGACTTGATTGAACCCTTTGCAGACTTGGCCCTCAGTTGTTTTGATTTCTGCTATATGATTCCTAGACAGTCTCGCTCTATATTGCCGGTGGAAGAAGGAGGTGTTCCGATCCCCAGCCTTCAGCCACAGACTTCTGGATTTGAGTCTCCAGTATTCTTCTTCCTTTCTAAAAGATTGATATGTGGATCGTTGGGCTTTTATTTCTTTTTCCAACAACTCTGCTGTGATATCTTTGCTTTCCATATCTGTTTGCAGGGACTGCAATGACTGCACTGCCTCTTTTCTTTGATCAGTAGGAGTAGGGGCTGGTTTCTTTATCCAGTCCTTCAGAGCTTGTTTTGTGGCTTTCAACTTTTGCTCCCATACATAACTTGAGGATCCCAAGAAGGATTTGGCCCATGCTGCTTTCACTGTCTCTAAAAAACCCTCTCTCTCGATCCAAAGAGGGTTGAATCGAAAAGGAATAGGACCCAGGTCTTCTTCATCTTCCAGGAGAAGCTGAATAGGCTTATGATCTGAGGTAAGTTTAGGCAGAATTTTTGTGATGATGATCTTTTTGTTCATCATTATGGAGCTTTGCACCAGGAATCGATCTAATCGAGCAGAAATGTGGTCCGATCCAACCCTATTATTGGACCAAGTATAAATGCCTCGGACAGGATTGAAATCTAAAAGATCCCAAAACTGAGAGAGCTCCTCCACCTTGGCCAGCATGGGGTCTCTAATGCTGGAACCCCCCCTCTTCTCTTTTTCTTTCATTACGATATTAAGATCCCCAGCTATAATGATATTGCTGGGAGAAGACTGCTCTAAAAAGGCAGAGAGAGAATTCCAGCATTCTCGTTTTTCAGAGTAAGAAACAGGTACATAAAGATTGAAGAGAGAGATGGACAACTTACTTGCATTGTGCTTCAGTTCCGTGAAGATCCAGTGCTGGGTTTCATGATATTTATTCAGCTGGAATAGGTCTTCAGTCCAAAGAGTTGCCAACCCTCCAGAGGTTCCCCTTGAGCTGACTGCTTTGCCTGTTCTTTTATTCCACTTTGAACTGTTGATCTCTAGAAGGGCTTGCCCTTCTATTTTGGTCTCTTGGAGCATGAGAATGTCTGAGGGATCTGCTTTCAAAAGGTCCTTAACTGCTTCTATTTTAGAGGGATTCCCCAGTCCTCTACAGTTCCAAGAGACGAGTTTCATTATTTACTTAAGGGGGGGTTGGGGCCTCCCTTGGAAGGCCTTGGTCTGGTATTTCGCCCAATAGACATTTCTATTGTAGACTGACTTCCTTGTGTTTTGAGCCTTTCTGCCTCCTCCTCCCTCTTTTCTTTGCGGGATTTCCTTCCTGCTTTTTTCGATGGACGCTCATAGGTTTCATCCTCCGAAGAACCAGAGCTTTCCACTGGTTTTTTCCTTGCTATTTCTGCGTATGAAGGATTGGAGGGACTGCCTTGGTTGGCTTCGATCTGTATTGCTTCCCCTCCCTCTTTGTTTGAAGGTGGTGTGTCTGCCTGTTCCACATTCTCCTGGGTTAGATTTACTTGATTGATCTGAGCGCTTTCTGTCCCATTTGGAGTTGCTTCCGTTTCTTGGTTGGTTTTGGAGCTGCTAGGACCTCCAGTCGTATTGCCTTTACCTGTGCCTTTTTTTGAGTTTGCATTTTTCTGGACTAGGGTCCATTGTTCCCCATTTTGTTTGTCTACTTGTTCCTCAGCCTTCTTCTTGCAGTGCTTTGCAAAGTGTCCGTGACCATGGCAATGTTTGCATTTAAAAGGTAGCTGTTCGTAGTCCAACTCCTGGACATGCGTCCACCCAGCAACAATGAGTTTGATTGCTTCCGGTAACCCCTCTTCTAGATCCACTTCTACGCAGATACGAGCGCATGAATACTGATCTTTTCTTGCAGCTTGGTCTATGTATTTTCCCAACGCATTACCTATGATCTGGAGGGATTTTTGATTCCAGCAGTGGAGAGGCAAATGAGGGAGCCTAACCCAAACCGGGACAGCAGAGGGGACGTCCTGGGTGGGATCGAAATCAGGAGACCATTTGTTTAGATAAAGACCCTGGGGTCCCATGAAGTATGGTCCATTTCTAAAAATTAAGCCTCTGTCATCCGGGTTTTCGAAGACAAACACAAAGAAACCCTTACCTACGAAATAACTTTTGACTCCCTCTTTGATCAATGGCATCCAGTTCCTTTGAGTCCATTCATCAACCGACTTGGGAGAAGGCCAGAGGCCCGTGAACTGACCTATGAGACCTCTCTCAGCCAGGTTCAAAGCCGCTTTGCAGGTTTCTTCTTCTGGAAGGGCCACAGATGGGATTGAGTCCATTTTCTTAACGAACTTCTGCTGAGACGCAGAGGGAGGGTGCTTTGGACCAGCGACAACCATGGTTCTGAAAGCAAGAACCTCTGGAGGCGGAATGGGAGGGGGGTCGGGGTCCCCGCAGGCATCCATGATCTGAAAGAACTCGAAGCAGGCCGATCGGGAGGGCGCAGAGGCCTCAGGGGCGCGCTGGAGCAGCCAGCAGCCCTAGCGCTAGCAGAGCGCGAGGAGGCAAAGCTTCCCAAGCCAATTATCTAGTCTATTTTAAAATCTATATTAACTAATTAAGTTTTTTTTTTAATACAAGGAAGGATACAAAGTAACGTGCATTTGATGTAAATAGAGTATAAACTAGAAAAATTATTAAGGTGAATTAGATAAATCATTTAGAATATAAGGAAGAGATAAAATTATATGTATATATATATATATATTAAATTAAATTTTAGGGTAAAGATTTTGTTTATTTAATAAAAATACGATTAAAAAATGTATTTTTAATAAATATTGATACAGGTATATATTAATATTTTTAAATATAAAATATTAAGATAAAGTTTTTATTTATTTTAGTAAAAGTGAAAGTGGAATAAAGACCTTGTAATTTTAAAAGTGAAATAAATATTAAAGAGTGAGAAAAGATGTAATTTTGGTAAGTATTATGCGTATCTAAATATATTGCTTTTTAAAATATTAAGCAAAAAAAATTAACATCAATTTTTTATATTTAATAATATGAAATAAAAAACAAACAAAACAAAACAAAAAAATGGGTAAGCATTGATGTGTACACAAATACATCCATTGCTTCAATCACATAAAGTAGGGTAAAGACTTTTTTTTTCCTAAAACAAAAGTGAAAAAATAATTTCATACCTTTTTCTCCCTTTAAGAATAAGAGGATAAGAAGTATTGGGATGAAGGCTTTGTTTGTTTAGTAAAAGTAAGATAAAACGATTGTCATACATATTGATCCCATTAAGAATAGAAAGAAAAAGTATTGTATGAAAGATGAATGTCCAAAAGATCCTAAATAAAGTTATAAAATTGGCCCCTCTAAGATTAGGACACAACATTGTTAATGTGAATATCACAAGTCTATTCACTAAAAATGTGATAAATGTTTGCTTCCTTGTATGACATGTCTGATTTTCATAAACAAATACTTTGGCTCCAGGAACAAGGATTTTAGTGAAGAGAGATATAATGCCAAAGCTAATAAGAATGTCATGATCATTAACATGAATATCTTTAGTATTAGGAATGAAATTAGATGAATCATTCAATTCTCAATTCCCTAATGATAGGTAGAGTGTCCACTAGAAATGTTGGACAAGATTAAAAAAATCCTTCTTACAGTTTTATCCCCAAAAAATTCTCAATATGAATAACTATGGAAATATATACTCTCTTAGTGAAGACATTGTTTATTTTGTAAAAGGGAAACAAAGAATGTACTTTTGATAAGTATTAAGGTGGATGAGGAGGTAAATATATTGTTTCTATGGAATATAAAGTATAAGAAACATTAAGTGAAGGGTAAGATAAATATATAATTTTAGTAATCATTAATATGTATGTAAATTTATTGGTTTTTTTTAATATAAGGAAAAAGTATTAAAATCAAAATTATTGGTATATAATATATAAGAAATAAAAAATATAGTTTTAATAAGCATTGATCTATATGTAAATACATCCATCAATTTAAATATAAAGCACTCAAAATCACATAAAGTAGGGTAAATACTTTGTTTTTCTTAAAACAAAAGTGAAACAAAAAATTGTCATACCCTTTTGTCACTTTAAGAATAAGAGAACAAGGGCTTTGTTTGTTTAGTAAAAGTGAGATAAAATATTTGCCATACACATTGGTCCCATTAAGAATACAACACAAAAGTGCATTGGTCCCTTTAAGAATACAACACAAAAGTGTATTGGTCCCATTAAGAATACAACACAAAAGTATTAATATGAAAGATAAACGTCTAAAAAATTGTAAATAAAGGTTTGCTATACAATTGACCCCTCAAAGAGTAAGGCACACAAAAGTATTATTCAAAGGTCTATTAAGTGAAAACGAGATAAAGATTTATTTCTTTCTATAAAATGTTTAATTTTCATAATCAAAAAATTTGCCAAAATCTTCAAAGCTTATTGTTCACATATCAACCCTAATTAAGATAAATTGTTTACCTATATGGATAAGGGGCCCCAAATTTGTTTACTTGTGTGGATAAGGGCCCCAAATTTGTTTAGTGGTGATGTTAAAGGTATGTTTCCTTGTATGGCATGCTTAATTTTTATAACAAATGATTTTAGCATAATCTTAAAAGCTTATTATTTACATACCGATAAAATGTTTACCTATATGGGTAAGGGCCCTCACTTTGTTTAGTGGTGATATTAAAAGTGTGTTTCCTTGTATGGTATGCTTAATTTTCATAAACAAAGAGTTTGGCATAATCTTAAAAGCATATTATTCGGATGCCAACACTAGTCAAAATAGAATGTTTGGCTATGTGGGTGGATGAACATCATGTCTAAGTTAGAAGCCATTGGGGGCCATCAATGTTACTTTCCACTTTATTGTGTAAAGGTAACTTCACTTTGTTTCGTGGGGTTAAATTAGAATTTCGAGCGAGTGATGCTCGGATGGGTTTATGGGCCATGATAACGATTGATACGTTTGAACGTTCGGATGGAGATAATGACCTGACCCCATACGTTCGCATACAGATAAAGACCGCAGCTCCACTGAAGGAAGGCGGTGAGCGCTTGATGGAGTGTTTCTCTTTTGTTTGCATTAAGGGACTGTGGGTGGTTGGACAGTTTCCAAACATCCTCATTGTTCGTTTATGGGTTTTTTGCAGAGAGGAATTTCAGTTTTGAAAATAAGTTCGAGAAGCTTTATTGGAAAAACCTGTCAAAACGATAGATAAATAGCAAACATCCTCACACTGCATAGCGCTGCTGACATTTGATAAGATGTTTGCAGCAATTTTGGAGCTGCTGTCGGCGGTGGGGAATTACATTCCCTCCGGCAGGAACATACCCTTAATGCTCATGCGCCTCTCTGCTTTAGCTGGCGGCCTCTGCTCGTTTTTGCGAAGAAAGAGCTAAAGGCCTGTTGTGTCTTGGCTAGAAGAGTAGGCGACCCCAGAGTGGACGTCTCGGCTCTTGTTGAGGCATAAGTTAATTGCTATTGTGTGCGGCTTGCAGGCTGTTGCACCTAGCCTAGGTTTATAGTGGCAGCCAGTTGGATTTGATCCTGGGCCTGTTCAGGATAACTCTCACCAGTTACCGATTATCCTAGATTTAAAAAAAAAATAAAAAAAAAAAAGAGGCAAGGAAGATTGCAATGGCAAAGGGAGAGTACTATGGAAGGGCCTTTTGGGGAGTAAAGAAAACAAAGAAAGTTGCTAGGGTTAGTCTAGTAGAGAGAAGTCCCCAAATATTCATTTAATTTCATCTTTAAATAGAGTTATTATTTTCTATTATCCTATGTTAAACAATTGTGTTTTTTTTCTTATGGTATTATAATAATGTTAATATAAATTTTAAAAATTAAAAATTTTAATTTTCAGAATATATATTTTTCTATTCTATTGAAATTTTTTTTTTATAGAAAACCAAATATATATGGTAATTTTATTACTATATATATCTTTAGTGAAGAAGGATTTTAGTGAAGAGAGATACAATGTCAAAGCTAACAAGAATGTCATTATCAGTAACATAAATATCTTTAGTCTTATGAACGAAATTAGATGAATCATTTAACTCTCAGTTCCCTAATGCTGGATGGAGTGTCCACGAGATATGTTGGCTAGGATTAAAAAATCCTTCTCATAGTTTTATCCAAAAAAAATCTCCATATAAATAACTATGGAAATATATACTTTCTTAGTGAAAACTTTGTTTGTTTAGTAAAAGGGAAATAAATAATGTAATTTTGATAAGTATTAAGGTGGATGTGGATGTAAATATATTGTTTTTTTAATATAAGGTATAAGAAACATTAAGTGAAGGGTGATCTGAAATGGAGCATATTAGTAATGTTGTGCTAATTCCCCATTCATAATATAAAAATGTGCTTGAGGTTTGTACTCAAAAATAGCAAGTAAAAACATGAATTTTATGTGTGTTTACTTAAGTTAGTTTCATGAAGAAAACTTAAAACATAAAACAAAAACACTGAATGGAAACATGCATCCAATAGCAATACACCAGCCATTGTTAAAGGAGTTCGACCCTCCTGGGCTACATCTCTTTGAATCAACTCTAAAGGCATGACCCCTTCTCATTATGCTCAAAATTCTTCAATAATAAAGAATACATAAGTGTGATGACAAAAAGAGTGGCTATTTTCCCCTTCAAGGAAACATTCTTCTGTAAAAAAGTCTCACTCTAAACACATGACAACCTACAGTTAGCCATGAAACAATCAACAAGCTAAGAACTCTCAAATCAAGACCCCATACTCTAACTTCCAAGAGCATAAATAGTACTACAATCCACTTGAAGTAATTAAACAAGTCTCTTTCTCCAAACACATATAGAGAAAAGAAGAAATAAAGCTACAACGCTCATGTAATGGTTGTTGTAGAAAATATATGGACGTTGGAAGACCCCTGCAAGGTCATCCCCATCTTCATACTCCTCCTTAAACTGAATCAACACTCTGGTTGACCATGACACCCATAGGCTTCACTTTTCAAAATTCTTATCTAGAAGTGCTCCTTTAATCTTGAAACCCATTCCAATTAATTCAAAATGTCCAAAAATGGCTATCTAGCCTCTTTTTGCATCCCATTTGGTCGAAAATTGCCTTAGTTATGACTTATGTCAGTCTTTCCACAATTTTCTCCTCCAAATATGGCTTAGTGTCAATTAATTTTATTATCCGCAGTCAAAACTGGAAGTTTCGCCAAAATCGGTGGTCCCGCCATCTTTCCTGCCTATCTCGCGGTTAAGGCCAAGTGTTCACATGCAAAGTGGTGGTCCGATGGAAAAGGATACGGTTTCGCAGCACTGTTGGATATTACGATCGCAATCGGCATTGTTGAGGGTGATTCTTATACACATGACTTAACGCATTGCGACATGCGATCTAGCGATGCGGCAGACTCGACGAGTTATAAATTACAACTCCAAAAATATATCACGTTCGGGACTTATCGCTCATCGCAAGCGGAGGGTTAACCTCAGTAACATATATATATATATATATATATATATATCAGCGAGTTAATGGTGCGATATGCGATTGCGATTATCGCAAATCGCAACCCTGATTGCTCCGGGGGCCGATTACCATAACATTAAGTGATGTGAAATTGCGATCGCATCGCAACCCTATATGCGCCAGAGTCGATTATGTAATACCTCTGATATTTGATATGCGGTATTGAAAATCGCAAATCGGCACTGCTAAGGGCCGATCCTTTAACGATGACCTGCCTTTTGCTCCGATATGCGCTATGTGGGGGACAATGGAAACCTGCCACTTGGCGCTTCCCCATTCACTAGGAGCTTTGCCTTGTCATCCAATCCTACCATGTGTCCAAGTCAAACCTGAACTTTGACTTGCTCTAAATTCTATATACAAGCTCATATTTGAGTGTCGTTCACAACGTTGGATTCAAAATGACGAGCTCTTCGATCTGAAGCTAAGCTTATCAAGATTTTGATAATTTCATTTTTTTGGAAAATTTTGAGCTCCTGATCACTCGTCCCCACTAAAAAACTTTTGTCTCCAAAATTTTTCTTTCAATTGTTTAGCATTTGAAGGTAAAATTGCTTCATTTTTCCAAACTCCATCCAATCAATGTTTGAAGTGACCTGACTTGTACTTATTTTGGCTTTTTCTCAAGCTGAACTTAAAATATAACTTGAACAAAGATTTAGGTTTAATGTTCTTCTCAGCTTGTCCATGTCACTATGGCCATCCACAACAACATCCTTCCCAAGAATAATTCCAAGGTTCTCATCTACAAAATCCTTATCAAGGATAAAATCCTAAAAATATTTTTCCAAATGAACCAAAACAAGCCTCACATAGTGAATACTTGTATAACTTGAGTGCTAAACACATTTGGAACATACATAAATGTGATGCAACTACTCATACAACAATTTTAAACTTGACAGTTTGAGAAAGCTTTTTACAAAATGGAATAAACTCAACTCCCAAAATTTTCATTCAAATTAACTATCAACAAGCCAAACTAGCATGGTAATGCTTAAAAAAAACATTGTTGCATATAAGTGATTTATTTATGAACATCACTTTTATAAGTTACCCAACTATGGGGATATGCAAGTAGTGCAAACAAAAATTTATAGCTTGAGTTGGACAAATAGTCCGCCCATTTCTTACCCAACCAGGTAAAAGAACCCTCTAGTTGAACTTTCTCTTCTTCTGAAGTTGCTTCAGGGATGGTCGCACCTTGTGCCACTTTTTATTTTGTCATTCCCCTTCTGGTGCTTGCATGATTTTATTGCCCTTACCTGGATGAAGTTGTGGAAACAATTTCCAACATTTCTCGACCCAATGCCCATTGATATTTCAGTGAGTACAAAAGTTCTTTTGAGCTCCTCTCGGCTCACTTTCCTTTAACCTTGGATGAGATTTTCTCTTTTCGGTCTCAATTCCAGTAGACATAAACATGTCCTTGATGACTGCTTTCCTTTTATCACACTTATCTACACAATGGTTAGTTGAAAGGAAAAATGTGCATGGAAACATATTCCTCAACACATTATTCAAATCTATGTGTTGTTTTCCATTATGAACAACATTCGAATTATCAGAATGGATATACCTTTGTTTGCTTTCCTTTGGCTTATGTTGCTTGCATGAGGCACTTGTGTGGGAAGAAGAATTTAGCTTCCCTTCATCTTCAACATCTTCATCTCTCTTTGGAGACGATTTGCAATTCAAGTCCTCCTTACAATTGAGGAACCAAGCGGGAACCAATTCTGGATGCAACTCCCAACATCTTGCCTCCTCATGTCCTTTCTTACAGCAAAAGGAACACAATATCCATGTCCTGTCGCTAGAATAACATTATAACCTAAGCCTTTGTATGTAGGCCTCTCCTTGGCCTCAATTGGATTTTTAATGCCTTACTGGTTTACTCCAAGGCCTCCTCCCTTGTAGCCCATCTTGGTCAAGATTTTGGATCCAATTCCTTTACTGTGTTTTTCAAAGGTTGTAAATGAATTTACATCAACACTTTTGCATAAGGAAGAATCATGTAAATTCTTACCATTTTCCACATCTTTTGATTGACATACGAAGATGTTTTCGAACTCCCATTTGATTCTGGATGTGTCATCTTGGACTCTTTGGCTCTCTTCCTTCAGCTCCTCGAATTTAGGTTCTAATAGAACCTCATCTTCCACATCATTTGGACAAAAGGTACAAACTTTTCCATCTATCTTCTCTGAAGGACATTCTACATTATAATCTTGCATAAGAGTTGTAGAAAAACATGTATATTGTGGAGAAGATGGTGGTTTATCACCATTCTTGTTACCTTCTTCCCTTGGAGAACATTCTCCTCTTGGAGGTCTAGACTTTTCACATTGCAATTTGGTATTCCTCTCTTCATAGAGGACTTTCACCATTTCTGCCGTCTCTAAGAAAGCCTTTCTAAAAGCCTTCACATCCTTTGACATTCTTGCAAGCTCTCCTCCTTGGGACATGCTTTGCTTGAAGCTTCTACTACAATTTGAGATAGAACTTGGCAGTAGAGATTGTAACAATCTTGCTCTCCTTTCCAAAACCTTCTCCTCACTTGAGATTCAAAACAAATCCACTTGCAAACAACAGTCAATTCCTCCTTGCACAAAGCAAACCTAAGCTTTGATACCAACTTCATCTGAAATGGAGCCAATTAGTAATGTTGTACTAATTCCCCATTCAAAATATAAAAATGTGCTTCAGGTTTGTACTCCAAAATAACAAGTAAAAACATGAATTTTATGTGTGTTTACTTAAGTTAGTTTCATGAAGAAAACTTAAAACATGAAACAAAAAATCTGAATGGAAACATGCATCCAACAGTAATACACCAACCATTCTTAAAGGAGTTCACCCCTCCTAGGCTACATCTCCTTGGATCAGCTCTAAAGACATGACCCCTTCTCATTATGCTCAAAATTCTTCAGTAACAAAGAGTACATAACTGTGCTGACAAAAAGAGTGGCTAGTTTCTCCTTCAAGGAAACATTCTTTTTCAAAGAAATCTCACTCTAAATACATGACAACCTACAGTTAGTCATGAAACAATTAATAAGCTAAGGACTCTCAAATAAAGACCCCATACTCCAACTTCCAAAAGCATAAATAGTACCACAATCCACTTGAAGTACTTAAACAAGTCTCTTTCTCCAAACACATATAGAGAAAAGAAGAAATAAAGATACAACATTGTTGTAATGGATGTTGTAGAAAACACATGGAGGCTGGAAGACCTGTGCAAGGTCATCTCCATCTTCATACTCCTTAATTTGAATCTACACTCTGATTGACCATGGCACCCATAGGCTTCACTTTTCGAAAATCCTATCCAGAAGTGATCCATGATCCTGAAACCTGTTCCAGTCAGTTCAGAATGTCCAAAAATGGCTATGTAGTCTCTTTTTGCATCCCATTTTGTCGAAAATTGCCTTAATTATGACTTCTATTAGTCTTTCCATAATTTTCTCCTCCAAATCTGGCTTACACCCAGTTAAATTCATTATTTGCAATTAAAACTAGCAGTGCCACCGCAATCGGCGGTCCTGCCATCTTTCCCGCCTATCTCGCAGTTAAGGCCGAGCGTTCACATGCAAAGTGGTGGTCCGATAGAAAAGGCTACGGTTTCGCAGCTCTGTCGGATATCACAATCGCAATCGGCGTTATCAGGGGGTGATTCTTATCCAAAAGACTCAACGCATTATGACATGCAATCTAGCAATGTGATGGACCCAACGAGTTATAAAATACAACTCCGAAAACATAGCGCGTCCAGGACTTATCACTCATCGCAATCGACGGGTTAAACTCGGTAACACACACACACATATATATCGGTAGGTTAACGGTGCGATATGCAATTGTGATTATCGCAAATCGCAACCTGACTATGCGATTGTGATATGCGATATCGCATTTCAATCCTAACTTGTCACGCCCCTACAGTGGCGATACTCTTCCAACCGCACTATAGCGAGGTGCGGCACTACCAATCGTTTTCCTTTCACCAATACTTACGATTGTAGACTACGCCTAACATTCCATACTTAGTTTATTTTTCGTTACCAAGTATTGTTTTTATCCTTTATATAGTGAAAGCCCATAACATTCACATAAACAACATTATACAATAGAAATGCACAACAGTATAAAGGGAGAGGCAACTCCCTGCAATATGAGTCTACCCGAATCAATATATATAATCTTCTTTTATAAGTATAAGTTAAATCTTGGGAAACCCCAAATTTACACTTAGCCAATTTTCCAACTTCGGCAAACTCGATTGCCCAGCTCGTCGGCACCTCCATACGGTCGCCGCACGACTCACCAACCCTTCATTCACCTCGTCACACAATCGTGTTGTTTGCCCAACTTGGGCGCGCCTCGTCATAACCAAGTCGCCACACACGAGTGCCTCCGCACGAGTCACACCTTCGTTCACAACCTCAACACTTCACCATTTCCACCGTTTCGTCATGCACGGTGCGCCCTACCCAAGTCGCCCATCCACACGATTCTTCGTTTCGTCGTGCACAGCGCGCCCTCACCCGGCCGCCCGTCCGCACGTCCACCCGTTCACCCAAACTCGTTCACCCGAACAACTTCACCCGAGTCGCCACACGACTTCACTCGGGTCACCACATGACTTCACCCGAACGACTTCACCAGGGTCGCCCAACGACCTCACCGGGGTCGCCCGAACGACTTCACCCGGGTCGCCCGATGACCTCACCCGGGTCGCCCAAACGACTTCACCCGAATCGCCTGACGACCTCCTCTGAGTTCTACCTGAACGACCTCGCCCGAGTCCTGCCTGAACGACCTCACCTGAGTTCTGCCCGATGACCTTGCCTGAGTTTTCTGCACGAGTTTTTCGCCTGAGTTTTCTGCATGAGTTTCTCACCCGACTTTTTCACCCGACTTTTCTGCACAAGTTTTTCACCCGAATTTTCTGCACGAGTTTTTCACCCGAGTTCCGCCCATCATGTGGGCTCATCCACGCACTGCAGAACTCCTTGATGGAACTCGTGATGATCGAATGATGGTCATTTGCCTCCAAACGCCCCACCAATATATACGGGCGGGTGGTGGGTTATGTCACCTGGCCGACCCATGCCCAACGCCCAAGCCGACTCGTTCAACATGTTGCCTTCGCCCGAGTGGAGGGTTGGCCCACCCAACTCATGGGACCGTCCTCTCAACTCGCCCAACATCGTATAAACTCGCCCTTGGCTCGTTCACTTCACATTTCACACGAGCTCCTCGCTCGTCCTTCGCATGATGAAGGTGATTCAGACCGCAAGTCCATACATAACTGCTCCAGGGGCCAATTACCATAACATTAAGCGATGTGCAATTTGCAACCCTGTCTGCATCAGGGCCGATTCTATAATACCTTGATATGCAATATGCGATATCACAAATCGCAAATCGGCACTGATGAGGGCCGATTCTTTAACGCTGACCTGCCTTTTTCTCTTATATGCGATATGCGAGGCCAATGGCAACCTGCCACTTGGCGCTTCCCCATTCGATGGGACCTTTGCCATGTCATCCAATTCTGCCACGAGTCCAAGTCAAACCTCAACTTTGACTTGTTCTAGCTTCTGTATATAAACTCGGATTTGAGTGTCATTTATACTATTGGATTCAGAATGACGAGCTCTTCGATTTGAAGCTAATATTATCAAGATTCTAACACTTTGATTTTTTGGCAAATTTTGAACTCCTAATCGAAAGGTGAGGTAAAGATATAACTTTGGTAATCATTAATATGTATATAAATTTATTGACTTTTAAATAGAAAAAGAAAATATTAAATTCAAAATTATTTGTTTTTAATCAATACAACCATCAATTTAAACATAAAGCACTTAAAATCACATAAAGTAGGGTAAATACTTTGTTTTTCTTAAAACAAAAGTGAAACAAAGGTTTGCCATACCCTTTTGTCCCTTTAAGAATAAGACGACAAAGAGTACTGGGTGGAAGGGTTTGTTTGTTTAGTAACAGTGAGATAAAAGGTTTGTCATACACACTGGTACCATTAAGAATAGAGCACAAAAGTATTAACATGAAAGATAAACGTCTAAAAGTTTGTAAATAAAGGTTTGATATACAATTGGTCCTTCAAAGTGTAAGACACGCAAAAGTATTATTGTGAATAGCAAATCAAAAGTACTATTGTGAATAGCAAAGGTCTATTCAACGAAAATGAGATAAAGGTTTGTTTCTTTCTAGTGCATGTTTAATTTTAATAATCAAAGAATTTACCATAACCTTCAAAGCTTATTATTCACATACCAACCATAATTAAGATAAAATGTTTACCTATGTGGGTAAGGGGCCCCACTTTGTTTAGTGATGATATTAAAGGTGTGTTTCTTTGTATGTCATGCCTAATTTAAAAAATATAAATGACTTTGGCATAATCTTAAAAGCTTATTATTCACATACCAACCCTAATGAAGATAGAATGTTTGCCTATATTGGTAGAAAGTTAACCTATGTGGGTAACCCCACTTTGTTTAGTAGTGATATTAAGGGTGTGTTTCCTGGCCCCACTTTGTTTAGTGGTGATATTAAAAGTTTGTTTCCTTGTATGGTATGCTTAATTTTCATAAGCAAAGGCTTTCGCATAATCTTAAAAGCTTAAGATTCACATTCCAACCCTCGTTAAGATAGATAGAATGTTTGCCTATGTGGGTAGATGAACATCGTGTGAGTTACAAGCCATTAGAGCCCCATCCATGTTACTTTCCACCTCATTGTATAACAACCCATTAGGGCCCATCCATGTTACTCTCCAGCTTGAGTGGGCCTAATGGTTAAGAGCATGTGTTTCCTCGTAAGAGGTCACAGGTTCAAAACCAAAGGGGGGTAGAGTATGTATGCCTTCGTAGACTTAGCAGTCAAATCGCTGCGCGGAGGTGGGTCCCTTGTCCCACAAACAAGGGGGTCTCATACACCAATTTGGTGTCTGGCTTGGCTGTGACCTTAAAAATGAATATTATTATTATTATTATTATAACAGGTAACTTCACTTTGTCTAATGGGGTTAAATTAAAATTTCGAGCGAGTGATGCTTGGATGGGTTTATGGGCCATGATAACGATTGATACGTTTGAACGTTAGGATGGAGATAATGACCTGACCCCATACGTTCGGATAGAGATAAAAACCCGAGCTCCACTGAAGGAAGGCGGTGAGTATTCGATGGAGTGTTTCTCTTTTGTTTGCATTGAGAGACTGTGGGTGGTTGGACAGTTTCCAATTATCCTCATTGTTCGTTTTTGGGTTTTTCGCAGAGAGGAATTTCAGTCTTTAAAATAAGTTTGAGAAGCTTTATTGGAAAAACCTGTCAAAACGATAGATAAATAGCAAACATCCTCACACCGCATAGCGCTGCTGACATTTGATAAGATGTTTGCAGCAATTTTGGACCTTCTTTCGTCGGTGGGGAATTATCTTCCCTCCGGAAGGAACATACCCTTAATGCTCATGCGCCTCTCTGCTTTAGCTCGCGGCCTCTGCTCGTTTTTGCGAAGAACTGCGGCCACAGCTTACACTTACCGTGCTTCTGGTTTTCCAAGGAATACTCTTGTACCAGCTTATGCTCCTGGACTCGTGATATAGTTGTTATTTTTCCCAATCTGATGATGTAACAAGAACAAGCTGTGTGTGATTCTCCGAAAAGATTTACGTGTATTGTATTTTCAATATATGGTACATTAAGCTTCATTTGTGAAATATATCTTCAATACATGGGGCATTAAGCTTCGTTTGTGAAATATAACATGGAGTATCTTTTCATTTGTGTAATATAAGATGGTAACTCACCTCTGTGAATGATGTTAAGAGTGGGTGAGTTGAGGTTGGATACATTGATATAATGCATATGTCCATACTGTGGAATATCACGGAGATGGAAGGAAAAAATGGCTACGTTGAATAAGGTTCGTTTGTGTGTTAAACATTTGGGAGAATTGATAATTGGCTGCCATTACAACGGTTGTTTTGTTTAGTACTAATAATCAGCAAGTCAATATTTAATGGAAAAAATAGAAGACCTATCTCATAACCATTTACATTAACAAAGTCATAATTTGCTTAAAAAGGTACATGCAAGTGAATACCTACTATGAATTATCTCACTACAACCTTCACGAGTCTTAGATGGGGTGAGCACATTGATAGAAAAGGGGCCTTGGGGGTTGAGCCCACCGAGATTTTCCCCTAAGGGGCATGGCTCAAATTGGCATGCAAGTGCATGCAACCTCGGATGAAGTTCACCTTATGCCTAGTGGTCTAGGTGGGTGTTTGGGGTTGATACGAAGTCAAGGAATCAATCTCCTTGCTACTAGTGTTATTGTTTTGGCTCCTATGGAGAGTGTGCATTTAGAGTTGGAGAATCAGATATGGGATGGGAAACTTCATTGGCCTGAGGTGAATTGGCAACTAGTTATGCAGCTTGGCAATAATAGTCTAGGAAGGATTTCTACTATCAACCTAGGCTAGGCGGCTCCTAGCTCCTAGCTTTGCTATGCCTCTATGATTTTCATTTTGGTTTTGTAAGTCCTATGTGAGTCATTGCCTTAGATATTATGTCATGCTATGATTTGGGGAGAATTTGGGAAAATTTGGCCTTTGTTCTAGATTGTTTTGGCATGAGAAGATAGAGGGGAGTATCGGTTTGAGTGTGTTATATCTCATTTTTGTCTTTCCAAGTATTTTTATGTAGGGTTGCCCTCCTAGTTAAATTTAGTTAGGCTTAAGTGCGGACTGTCTTGTCTTTGGCTTTTCTGTGTTTTTGGCTTTGGTTGAATTCTCAGTTCATTATGGGCTAAAGGGGGGAGGACTGAATTTCCCTTGGGAGATTAGGAGTAGTGGTTCCTCTATTAGTTTATTTTGGAGTCCATTGTTTGGTGATGACACCGTTTATTACTCAATTTGTACTTTGTTAGTGTCTTTTGGTTAATTGTGAGAGGCTTGAACCCCTACTGCTTGCCATGCCCCAAGACAACTCATGCGATGCAAGAGGGGTGGAGGTGGCAATGGTCCATGGAAACAATGTGGGGCTTGACTTTTCTTCTAGGTTTCAACCACAACATATTTAAAGGCAATGCCTCGTGAGACCTAATGGGTGGGTGCAATCCTACTCTAACTCTAAGATTCTAGAGGAGCTTCCTTGTTGGGTTCACAAACCTAGTCACACAAGGAGACGAATAAAGAATACCTCAATTCTATTGCTATTCAGTAGAAGATGAAACCTTTTCTTGGTCTCCTAACGAAAGATGAACAAGTGGAAATGTACAACATGTTTTCTTAGTTGGTGGACAATGAAAGGATGCTAAGAAACCAAGGCTTCTCCCCATGTAGAACATTTTCTTCATTTTGACTCTTATACTACGACCCTTGGATCAAGTGCTAGAGACCGTGCTCCTATTTCTTCTTCTAACTCTTAATAGCTATTAAGTCTACTAATATATTTAAACTTTTGCTATATTTTATAATGTTTATATAGAATGTCTAGTTTTCTTGTAATCGAGGTGCCTTTGAAAATAAAGTTGGAAGATTCTCCTAAGTATTAAGAATCCCACCATAGACCAGATGCAACAACTCTGTATTTTTTAAGATATTAAGGTAATATAAAGCATTTTAATTTATAAAAATAAAAATACAACCTTAACAAAAATATTTGGAAGGTATGATGATTAATCAAAGGGATAGTGTAAAAAGGATAATGATGAGAAGGTCACATGATTATTGTTAAATATGATATGTGGTTGAGAAGAGCACATGATTGCTGATGATATGATAATATTTAAATAAATGAATGATGTTTGATTAAAATCCTAATTAAATGGTTAAATAATGATGATGGGGACAAATAGTACTTGACTATAATAGTTTTTAATTTGATTATACTATATTAGAAATTGTGTTTAAATTTCATAAAATATGTAATTTCGTTTAGCATAATGAATGATATTTTAATATGACAAGGTTTAGTTATTAATATTAATAATGATTTTAACTCTCCGCATTTGAATGTGAGTAATGTTTGGGTTGATAGAATTTGTAATCTTGCTTAGTATAATGGATGTCTTGACATATATATGTAAAGTAATAATATTTGATTATGAATATGTGTGATTTTTTAATAATATTGATGATTGGGAAGCGATGTTGAACCAGTGGTTTCTAGCTGGTTCATATTTGAATACCAAAGATTTCTGGATTAATGAAATATGTAATTTTACTTGCATAATGAGTGGATTGATATTTCAATGATATGATGGAAGATGTGTACCTATTTGGATGATACTTAAATTATTGTGGCTTTATGATGATGCTTTTATGATTTATGATATCTTTCATAAATATAATGAAATGTTGAAATATAAAATGAATAACATGTGGTGGAATGGTTGATAATTTCTTATTGAATTAAGGATAACATAAATAACTTAATGATTATTATTTTGAAATGATATTAATGTGTTGGTTGAAATAAAGCTTTTTGAGAAAGTGACATTTATGAAAAAGGTGTTTTTGAGTTATCTTAAAATTATTAGATAATTAGCCTTAATTTTGAGTGATAATGACTATAAAAAAGAATAAGTAGCTCAATGAAAATGTAGCCTTGGAGTTAATAAATTTTGAATTGAGTCATGAAATTGTTGGTACAAGGCTACAAGGACAGTGACATTTATAATAGTAATGTTTACGAATTAAAAATAGTGGAAACATTGCTTGAAATGTTACATAAAGATGTTGAATAATAATCATTAGATAAAGGCATAAATGGTTTTATGGAAAGATAAATGTCAATAAAAATCTGTTGTAGCCACTACAACAACGTCACCCAAAATTTTGGGCATATTCAAAATTTCAGGTCCCCGCTATACTTGCTTAAAGCCATAAGGGTTCTGATCGCGCTTTGAGTTGGTAAATTCCCCCCCTGCAACCCAATTGTTCTCAAACCCTATATATGCCCCGCTCATGCAATCCATATCACATTGATGAATTAAGGTTTTGGGGGTGGTTGCTATGATAAGGCATTACAAGCTTCATGCACCCTCATTCTTCATCTTTCAATGAGCATTGCAATAAGGCGAATATACCTTATGTTATTAAATGTTGTCCTCTCCATAACTACTTTAGGGTTAGTAAAGCGAGACTTCGCTCACACACTTGTTAAACCCTAAATTCTCATGATGAAAGTCTTAACTATATTCTAATGTACTCCCAATATTTAACATTGTTTCTCTTGAGAATTCTTCTGGTTGTACCTACCACTATATCATGTAGAGAAAGTAATTACATATCACATCACCCATAATCATCAAGTTCGTTTATGTGCTTGACTGACACATTATTAAAGAAAAGACCCTATTGGGGTATGAAAGGTTAATCCTTCAAATTTCACCAAATTCATGAGGTATTGTAGTGTCAAAGTACATTGAACTCGCATGTATATCTTTTGAAGCTTACATGCACTTCCATTATTCTTGTCACACACCTTAGTTTTATTTTTCAAATATAAACATTATTACCTGATATCATTTAACTAACTTATGGCCACTTTGTGGCATGCAGGGACATCAAAGTAACAAACTCAAAGCTCTTATTAAGGCGCAATCAGAAGCTCTATTCCTTGCACATGCAATAGAGACATGTTTTAAAATATAATAGGAGGAAAAATACATTTAAGCACAAAGGATGGGTATACATTTCAAGAATTTTAGAGGTGTGATGTTAGGCCCCTATACTACTAGTGTAACCCCTTATTGTTATTAGTACATCCCACTTATTATATTGATGTACCCATGTAGTGCCCATATTGTTACTATTGTGCCCCATAGAAGCCCACTATTGTTGTTATTGTGCCCTTACATTATTATTGTTATGTCGGCTCTGATTATGTTATGACCCCTTAGGCTCCTATATATAGAAAGGAGGTCTTTTCATTTGTATGATCCAAGAATTGTTCATTAATGTAATGTAAAGGAGGTTGCCCCCTCGAAGAGGCTGAATTCTAAGGTGTTGATCTATCTTTTCTATCTTTTCTTGAGCTAGTTTCATAACATGTGATGAGACCACAAGCCAACCTTTTTGTGAAGAAAATTTCTCTTATATATATATATATATTGTCAGGTCAGGAGGTAAGTCAACGAATTGTATTGTGTTTTTCATTAAGATGAAACATGAATATATACATGGAGAGGGAGACTATTGGGTTTCAACTCCCAATTTCTCTTAGTCTTCCAATTCTCTTTATTTTCCTATTTACATGGATTTACCTAATCCCAAATATTAGGTATCAACATTCACCCCCTTAATCTGAAGGGATGTTGGTGAGTCCAAGCATCATTCTAAATCTTTCAATCTTTTCTCTTCCAAGCACTTTGGTGAAGATCTCTGTGATTTGTTCATTTATGGAACAATGGCACAGGTGTATTGTCTTGGCCTGAACATGATGTCGAATCTGATGGTATTTTGTATTGATGCACTTCGTTCGATCATGGAACTTTGGGTTCTTGGCCAACTTTATTGAAAAAGTGTTATCAATCAAGAGAGGAGTTGAATGCACTTGTTTCTCCTGCAAATATTCCAAATTCTTCTTGAGCCACACAAATTCCTTTGTTGCTTGAGTTCCTGCCACATATTTTGCCTTAGTTATGGAATTTCCGGCAACTGATTGTTTGTGGCCTCCAAGAGACAGCTCCTAATCCAAGACTCATAACATAACCTAAAGTAGATACTCTAGTTTCTTTATCTCAATCAAAGTATGAATCAGAGTATCTAATCAAGCTAAATTCTTCCAGCTATTTATATTAAGTCCAAAGTCTTGAGTTTCCTTCAAGTACTTTAGAAATATTTTTGCATGAGGCCAATGACCCTCACAAGGATTTTTCATAAACCTAGAGGGATTCCAACGATAAATGAAATGTTTTGTCTGGTAGTAGTAAGGTATTTAAGACTTTCTATGAGTTTTCTATAGTTCGTTGCATCCTCAAATTCTTTTCCTTCAGTGGATGTGAGCTTTAAGTTATGTTCCATTGGAGTAGTCAAAGGATTGCCCTCAGCCATGCAAAAACTATTCAACAGATCTCTAATGTAATTCTTTAGAGAAAGGAATATAAACTTCGGATGTTGAGTTACTTCAATACCAAGATAGTAGTGAACATAGCCCAAATCTTTCATTGCAAAACCTTTCCTCAATTCCTTCTTTATGGATTCAATGTAGCTCTCATTTTTCCCTGTCATCCGAGGATCATCTACATACACCACAAGATATACAATTGTTTTGCCAACTTTCTTGGAAAACAAAGTTTCATGATCAAGATCATAATGTTTGAAGTTGAGTTTTAGAAGATGCTCAGTTAACTTCTCATACCAAGCTCATGGTGCCTACTTGAGGCCATACAAGGATTTTACAAGATTCCATACTTTATGTTCCTGACCCTTCAAAACAAATCCTTCTGATTGCAACATAGAAACATTCTCTTTCATATCTCCATTCAAGAAAGCAGTTTTTACATCCATTTTAATGGAATTTCCAACTGTTCAGTGTTGCCAAGGCAAAAAGTGTCTGGATGGTAACCCATTTTGTTGTGGGTTAAAGTGTCTCCTCATAGTCAACCCCTTCCTTATGTGAAAAACCTTTTTCCACAATGGATGATCAACCACCCTCCAGGTGCCATTTTTTTATCAAGGCATAATATTCTTTCTACATCGCTTCTTTCCACCGATCAAGAGAACCAACTTCTTTGAAGTAAGTTGGTTCAAAACATGTAGACAAATTCACTTCACAATCATAAGAAACATCCATATCAGCAGACGAATTAGAATCATCTACATCACCTCCATTTTATCTATTTGAGCTTCTTGTTCTTGTCTTTCCAACCTCATCAGGGCGAACACTTTCAAGTGTTCCTATCAGCCATTTTGGAGGACCTCTCTGAGAATGCCTATGATTCTTAGTTGACTGAGATGGGTTTGAATCAAGATTTAGTCTCCCAATTCTATCAATCACATCACTCAAAGTGTTATCAGTGGCTAGAGCTTCATGTGGGGGAGAGAGTTCTTAAGAAGAAGATTCCATAGATTGATCCAATGTAGGAATCCCCCCTTCAAGACGTGGAATATCATTATCAAACTCTTGAAAAGACTTTGCATCTAAGTCTTGGAATATTCAAGAAAGATACGTCTTTAGATATTATAAACTTCTTATTAAATTCGTCATAGAGACGATATGATTTGGAGGTATTTGAGTACCCTTAGAAAATACACTTGTGACTCCTTGCACCAAGTTTGTTTCTTTGTTCCTTAGGTATCAAGGCATAACAGGTGGAACCAAAGACCGTGAGATGCCTCACCAAAGGAATGTGGCCATACCAAATTTCATAGGGAGTCTTGTTTTTATAGCATTAGATGGACACCTATTCTTTATATACACAGCACATAGAATTGCATCATCCCAAAACATCAGTTTAACATTCTTGAAAAACATCATAGAACATACCATATTTAAGATTGTCCTTTCATTCTTTCAGCTACTTCATTCTATTGGGGATTATAAGGAACAATTGTTTGATGTTTTATTCGATGTTGGCGAAGATAGTTTTCAAATTCTTTTGAAGTGTATTCTTTTCCATTATCAGTTCCAATAGAACCAATATGAGATTGTGCATCATTTTCAGTCCATGCATGAAATTTCTTGAATGTTTTAAAAGCTTCGGATTTTTTCTTCAATAAATAAACCCAACACACTATAGTGTAGTCATCAATAAATGTCATCATATATGTGTTACCATTTGCAGAAGGAACAAGAATTGGACCACATAAATCAGAGTGAATAAGTTCAAGTTTCCTATGTTCTCTATAATGAGAATCATGAAAAAATTGTTTCTTGTGCTTTCCTAAGATACAAGCATCACATTGCTTAAGTTTCCTAGGAATCATAGGAAAACCAGTAACACCATTTTTCTTCAAAAAATAAAGGTTATCATAGTTCAAGTTTCCAATTCTTGCATGTCATAAAAGACTTAATGGAAATGTACCTTCATCATAGTGAGAACTATATGAAAAGTTTACTGCACGAGCAGAGGTTCCTTTCCGCTTTAGAAGTATTTCTTCTTCTATCCCCGTCATGACGAGTGAGTGATCTAATGCTTTTGTGACCTCAAAATTGTCATAGAATATATGAATGGAGTGTCCTTGCTCGAAGATGTGGACCAAAGACAACAAGTTTCTCCTCAACTCCAGGAGGTATAGAACACCATGTAGAAGAAAGTATGGAAGACTAGGCAATTTGAGCCTGATGGTACCAAGCCATGATGGCTTGAGTTTTGACTTGTCTACAAAGTATACGGCTCCATCAAAATTGTTGGTGAATTATTCAAATTAATCTCTCTTGAAATTCATGTGGCAAGTTTCTCCTGAATTAAGCAACCAATCATCTTTCCATGAACCAAGTGAAGCATTGAATAAGCTTCAGTTACTCCAATATTGCAATGTGCCACAACATAATGAGAAAATTCGGGTGCTTTACCCTTCCCTTTATCAATGGTTTTACCTTTCCATTTTTTGGGGATGGGGTTTTACCTTTCCATGTAAAGTCTCCACGAAATGTGGATGCGGAGAGCGCAGATAGATAGGAGTCAAAGGGGTCTTAACCCCTTTTTTTTAGTCGGTTTTGAAGACTCGCCCATGAGCCAGGGGCCATGGTATTATATTAGGAAAGCTATAAATAGTTTAGCCTTAGTGAGTATTAGAGAGAACTTCAGATAGAGAATTGGGCACATAGAAGATATTTTGTTGTCTTGAGCAAGAGCGAAGGCAGGAAGGATCTGCTTACTGTGCTTAGGTGGAGAAGGGAAGGCTCCTACAGTTGAGTGCGAGGAGGCCTAGGTAGAGTCCGCAATGGAGTGCATGGACCCCTACAGCTATGTGCACAGGATAGGAGAGTCTGTAATCGGCGAACTGAAGATCAATAAAGAAGGATTTCTGAAGAATTACTGTGTATTTCCACGATATTTGTTTATATTATATTTCGTTGATTGAATGACATGTTTATGAAATAACTACTAAATACTACACGAATGTACAGGATTTGTCTTATTAATGCATTGTATGAATAATTGTCTAGTTCCACGAAGTTAGAAGCCATTTCCTTTATGTTTTCTGACAAATTAAGTAGATCTATGCGAAATCTGAACTAGGGTGGCTTGCTCATGCACGAACGTAGGTGAATCAACTATTTAGGGTCCACGACGATTGAACGTGGACCTTCACAAAGGTCTCAAGGCATCTTTAACTTAGTTACAGTAGCAAGCCCTAGAAGTCTATTGATCTGCGTGGAAGCAGATGTAAGGCACTTAAAGACATCACAATAGTCTCTGGATGCAGAAACTTGGTTCTTGCATCCCCCAATACTACTTCTGGTGAGACTACAACCTATGCTATGCGGGTTGTTTCCGAAAGGACCAACATTGTAGGGTTTTGTTGGTTGGTGCAACTAACTCTAAACCTGCGTCAAGACTCCCTAAGCTAGAAAATGGTTCCGTTGCTAGGAAAATTTCATGTACCTCTATATACATATACTTATTCAACCAATCGTCCTTCGATAGGTGTGGATTCTTGATTTCTTGAGCTACAAATTCATGAATCTTCCGATCTAACCACTTTTCAATCTCTTTCTTAGTCAGATTCCAATGATGCGACATCACACATCTCTTCAAGCAGATCTCAGTCCCGGAAATATAACCATTTATTAGCTTAGGGGGTCTTGACCCACGTTCAGAGTTAGTTGCACCAACCAACAAAACCCTACGGTGCTGGCCCTTTTGGCAACAACCCCCGTAGCACAGGCTGTAGTCTCACTGGAAGCAGTATTGGGGGATGTAAGAACTAAGTTTCTGCATCCAGAGACTAGTGTGATGTCTTCAAGTGTCTTAGATCTACTTCGCACATATCAGTACACTTCTAGGGATTAGTACTGTAACTAAGTTAAATCTACCTTCAGACCTTCACAAAGGTCCGCGATCAGTCCTTGCGAACCCTAAAAAATTGATTCACCTACTTTCGCGCATCAAAAAGCAACCCTAGATAGGAGATCGTGTAGATCTACTTAATTTGTCAGAAAACATAAGAGAAATATCTTTTGACTTTAGGGAAGTGGATAACCATTCATTTCATATATTATTAAGACAAATTCAATGAATTCGTGTAGCATTCATTCAATATTTCAAAAATAATATATATCATTAATCGATAACATATAACATAAACAGATTCAATGGAAATATTCAGTATTTCTTCAAAAAGTTGTCTTTATTGACCTTCAATTCACCGATTACAGACTCTTCTTACCCTGTGCACATAGCTGTAGGAGTCCACGCACTCAACTATGGACTCTACCCAGGCCTCCTGTGCACTTAGCTGCAGGAGCCTTCCCTTCTCTACTTAAGTACAGGAAGTCGAGCCTTCCTACCTTAGCACTTGCCCAAGACAACAAAACTCTTCAATGTACCCAATTCTTTATCAAAAGTTCTCTCTAAGACTCATTAAGACTCAACTATTTATAGCTTTCCTAATACAATACCATGGCCCCTGGCTCATGGGTGAGTCTTCAAAACCGACCAAAAACAAGGGGCTAAGAGCCCTTTGACTCTCACTTATCTGGGCACTTTGCTTCCAAATTTTTCGGAGACTTTAAATATTTTACAAAATGCTTTACAAAAATGACTAAGTTCACTCAATTCTACACCTGGGAACCCCATCCCAACAAGCCCCCAACACAAAGATCATGACTCGCCCTCGAGTCACTCAATTGGTTGTTCCACTTTCTGGCGGAGATCACTGAATGCCTTGGTCAATGTTTGAAGCTTCGCAGTACTTTGTTCTACTTCTTTTTGTACTTCCTGGACCAGGTTCTCTATGATTGGCCCATCTATTGCATGTTGCGTAGTCCTCTGGGCCTGTTGCATGGCCTTCAGTTTCTCATGAATTTTCTATGAAAGCTGGAGAGATTCCTTTGTCCAGGGTTGAAGTCGGTCTTGTAGTAAGGACTGCTTTTCTAAAACTCTTGGATATGTGTCAACTTTCCCTTGCCTTCTTGCAAGCACATGAAGTGCTAAACTGGTGCCAACATCTGCGTCGTCATACTGATCTCATCATACTACTGTTGCACTTCTTTGATCTCCGTGTTCAACTGTTGCAGCATAGGATCCTCCTACAGTGTATTCCATAAGCCCATTGCCTAAGTGAATAGTTGGTCATAACCATGAATTGCGACATCTAGTTGGATAATGGACTCTTTTATAGCTATACCTCTTTTTTCCCAAACTTCTGGTGTTGTGGTCGATTGCAACTTCAACTGCAACCCAGCTATTTGCATTCAAAAATTGAAAGTCACCTTATCGATCTTCTTCTTTGAAGCACGCACTGCAACAACCAATTTCCTCACTTTGGCTGAGGCCTCTACATCCTATGGAATATTCATCTCAGGCACTGACTTACAGGCCTGCTCAATTTTTGTTACCAGGTTTTGGCATTGTGTCCGCAATTCCTCCTATTCCTTCAATGCCTAAGTTTCTTCAATGAAAATCGTCTCGTTGTTGACTTTAAACTCACTCAAGATAGTGAGCATGCATTGTTCTCTGATCTTCAATTCATCTAAGACCCCTTGATATAGCGTAGAAGGGTCTCTAGCGGCAGCGCAGCAAGGTTTTGTCCCATGCCCTTCACCGTGTTGAGCATAGCGCGATCTTCGTCTGATTCCACACAGGCTGGCCCCTCTAGCAAAGGAAAGAATCTGAGATCTAGAGTTCGTTCAATCTCGGTTACTGCACTACTTCCCCACATCAGGATTTCTTGCATGTCGCTCACCTATTCGCCTGGATCTACAGCTCATGCAGATCCTTCTGGTTGCTACCTAGCGTCTGAATGTATCACTGCTCAAATTGTTGCATCACTTCTATTCTTATGTCTCGTATCTTGTCTCCAATCTCATCAAGATCGCCTTCAGTTGGTGCCATGGGATCAATATGTGCCTGCTTATCAAACTTATGCTTCTTTTGTTGTCCACCCATCTGTTCCTGTCCGCACTTCTTCACGATGAAATGAGTGCTCTGCTCCTCACCACCAGCTCCTTGCTCTGACAAATCTTGCTCAGTATGATGTGAAGTAGACTTCTCACTCTCCTCAGAATCCTTTTGTTCTTTCTCTACCTGCTCTTTAGCAACATGTTGTTCCTCCATATGTGCCTTCTCTACAACTTCCTTAGCAACCTCCTTTTTCTTTTGTTCAGCCAAGTTGTGCAAAATTTTCTCAGTGACATCCTTCCACTTCTCTGTAGCAGAGCTTTCTACACCTTTGTTGGTTCCTACCTCCAGTGTTGTAGGTTCATGCCACTCTAGCAGTGAATACCCTACAACTTCTTTCACATCCATCTCAGACACTAAATAAGGCAACACATGCCAAGTTCCTTCTGGGTCCTTTCGTGCACAGATTGAGATGTTGTGAAAGTCAGCCTTGAACTCCACGTAGGTTGTTAATTTCCCGAACAAGGTTGGGGAAAACCTTGGCCGTTGATTGATCACCATCCTAAGGTCCATCTCCATTACAACCTAGAAAACCTTTGTTTCCTTGATGCATGTCACATCTTTCATAGCCCATAGCGAGCCAAACAACTCTGCCTCAAGCAAATCGTTCTTGTGCGGAGGAAATTGGCTGTCCTCCGACAACATCCACGCAACTAATAAAATGGAAAAGGGAATCCAAGCATAATGAAATGGCTTGATTTCTTCTAGGGCTTCTCGGTAGTTCATGAGGAACTCCTGGAAGAGATACTTGGACCAATTATACTACACGCCCTTCGTGCACTGTGCAATAAGTGACACTACTGGCATCGGAACTTCGACCGCATGGCACTTCCTCATAATCTTGCCTGCGAGGATCTAGGCAGCGAACTGGATTGCCTAGTCTTGAATTGACATGATAGAGTATCCTTGCAACTTTTTCACAAGACCATACTCCTTCATTTTATCAGCTAGCTCCTTTTCCCCTGTTTTCCCTGCAAACTCCTTGGCAGGGTCCGCTCCTTTGTAAGGCAACTTTGTTATCATGTGGATCAACATGTCTATTATTGGAATAGGTTACCCCAGCCACATGATCCCATCGTGCACCAGTGCGAGGAGCTGGCACACACAAATCGTATTTATGGGTGAGCAGTGATAATGCGGTACTAAAAGCATGTTCAGCAGCCCCGACTTCTCAATGCCGCAAACCCACTTCATGGGTTGTAACTATGTAACTCCTATCTCATCATAGTATATTTTTTTCATGTACTTATGGGTTTCCAGATGTGGAAATTTTACATGATCTACGAGGTCCCATTCCTCCATTTTAAACAACGGGATGCGCGCGAGCCTAGTTCCTTCAAATGTGACCTACTCCAGCAGCAAGGGAGTGTCTACCCAAAATTTCCCAGAATCAGGATCCTTGGTCACTTTAGTTTTTCCTTTCCATGGAGGGATGTACTCAGGTAGCCTAGAGATAGGTTTGATTCCCTCAGCATCAACTTCTTCAACCCCTTGGTACTCTTCTTCTTCTAAATCCACTACTTTCTCTAGTTGCTTATATTTTTTCTCCTTCGGTTGTGCCTCTGTATGCTTCCTTGGTGAGATTTGCACCTACACTGGCTTCTTCTATTTTTCTTTCATGGCTGATTGCTTGGTTTTCATGGCTGGTTGCTTCTCTTTTATGACAGTCTATTTCAGCCTAGGCGACCTCGACACCATGGGCACAATAGGAGTAGCCTCCATACTAGATACCTCACGACTTTGTGCGTCAAACACAGTGGCTTCGGAGATGATGACCTCAACAGGGTTGGAAGCAATCATCTTCTCAATGAATCTCTCTCGGGCTGTTACAGAATAGTTCGCAAAGGAACAACACATCACAAATTCTTCCCAGAATGCTCGATTCATACGTGTCAGATAGCAAAAGGCTCCAGCAATTCTTAGAAAGCAAAGTGTTCTCTGTTGGACTAGCGTGCATAATTTATAAGGGGATTTGAATTCAAATCCGACTGTTCCCCCCACATTCAGATGATAAGTGTTACTTTAGCAGAAGATCCTCAAATATTTTCACCTTAATTGCCACCTCCTTGCTCCTCTTAACCATTTTTAGCCATCAAATCATGAATAGTAACTCCAACGGTCATTTTCCTACGGGGCTGCGTGGTACCCTCCTCCATGGCGCAGCGTCCTGAGCGCAGGTGCACCGTCAGCAATTTTCGCGCAACCTAGTCATTGCCTTGTCCACCAAATTAGGCAGTGTAGCTTATAGTCCCACGCTCCCTTGCAAGTTCCTGGAGTACTAAGATTGTCGTGCTACCATATAGTCATTGCACAAGATCCCCCATATATAGCTTCAACCTTCTCCCATTCGCTCTTCTTGGAAAAGCTTCACCATTCAGCTTCGTGAGCTGGACTACGCCACCCTCTGTAATTTCCTTGACAATATAGGGTCCTAACCAATGCATCTAGAATTTACCAATAAATTTAGTGAACTTGCTATCATATAACAACACAATATCATTTACCTTGAATGTGCGAAGCTTGATATGGCTATCATGCCATGCTTTTTCGTGTTCCTTCTGTACTTGTTGGTGGAATCCTGCTAAAAATTAGTCTTCCTCTAATTTCATTAGTTGCACGATCCGTTCCTCTAAAACCTCATGATCCGTTATATCTGTCAAAGCTGCTATGCACAAGCTAGGCACAATGTACTCCATAGGCATCACTGCTTCGACCCCATCAACCAATTTGAATGACGTTTGTCCGATCAACTTCTGACAAGTTGTCCTATAGTCCCATAGCACTATAGTTACGTGCAAATCCTAGTCATTCCATTGCATGTTACATACCTTTGTCAACCCGTTCTCCAAGATTTTGTTAAAAGCTTCAACAGTCCCATTTTCCTATGAGTGATGTGGTGTTCTCTTCTAATGGTAGACCTGGAATTCGTCCATCAACACACTAATTGTTTCATTTAGAAATTGTGTACCCCTATCACTCATAAAAAATTTCGAGCATCCAAGCCTTATTAAGACATTCTCAAAGAAGAATTTTTCTATCGTAGCCCATGTACAATCCTTTACTGGTTGTGCTTCCACCCATCTGGTTAAATACTCTACTGCAGTGATAAAGTAGTGCGCATCCATTTTCTTTCTAGGTGGATGAATTGGTCCAATAAAGTTGATTGCCCATTTATCAAATGTCGGTAAAGATACTTGAGGATGTAGCGGTAGTTCGTCCCTTCACGACGGTCTGCCAATTCGTTGACATGCGTTGCACACCTTACAGTATGCTTTGAACTCTTTACGCAATGTTTGCCACCATAATCCTGCATGCAAAATCTTCTGCGCAGTTGCCTACCCCGCATAATGACCTCCCACCACTCCCCTATGAGCTTCGGCGAGAATACTATCACGCTCAAAATATGGCACATATCTCCGCAATATTTCATCTACCTGCATTTTGTACAAATGTCCCGCAATGACCGAAAAATCAGTTGCGCGAACTACTAGTTCCTTCTTCTACTGGTTTGTATATCCTTGAGGCACCTTCCCTGTAGTTAAGAAGTGAATAGTGTCGAAAAAATTGTCATCAGCTACATGTACTAGAAAGAGTTGTGCATCGGGCAATCCTTCCTCCAAATTACTAGGTTCTTCGCCTATTTCAATTCTTGATAGATGGTTAGGTCTAGCATTCAACCTTCCCAACTTCACAGTTACTTCAAAATCACACTCTTGAAATAATAACAGCCACCTGCAAATAGTTCCCCCCAACACAGGGTTGTTGACCAGGTACTTTAAAGAAGAATGATCTGTATGCATCTTGAAATGTCCTCCTAAGAGATAATGCTTGAATTTTTGTAGCGCGTAGACCATGGCCAACCCCTCACACTCTGTTGTTGAATAATTTTTCTCATCCTTTGACAACTTCCTACTTACAAAGGCTATATGATGGTCCAAATCGCCTTCACCTGCCTGCATTAGTACTACACCCAACACAATGCAGGAAACATCCACATGTACATGAAACTCCTTTTTCTAATCGGGAAATACCAAGATTGGTACAGTCACCATCTTTTCCTTTAACACATCTAAGGTACACTAACATTATTCATCCCAAAAGAATGTTGCATCCTTCTTTAGTATTTTTTCCATGGGCGCAGTAATTTGAGCATAAGCTTTAATGAATTTTCTATAGTATCTCGTATGTCCCAGCGTCGCGCGTAGCTGCTTGACGTTACGAAGGGCTTCAAACTTCACAATCAGAACAATCTTTGCAGGGTCTACCATCAACTCTTTCTTACAAACTGCATGACCCAACAAGATCCCAAAAGGAACATAGAAGATACATTTTTTCAAATTCAACGCAATATGGTGTCTTCGACATGTATCCAACATCAGGCATAGACTTGCTACATGGCATTTGACCAATCCAAACGTAGTCCAGTCATCAAAATATACTTCCAAAAACTTATGAATGAATTCTTTGAACGTTTTTATGACTATGCGATAAAATATTGCAGGCACATTCTTTAAACCAAAAGGCATAATAGTGTACTAAAAGAAACCCCACTCCATCATGAAGGTTGTTTTGCTTCTATCCTCTAGTGCGATCTTGATTTGATGATACCCGAAAAACCCATCAGTAAAGGAATATGCCTTCTTCCCTCTGACATTTTCTAACACTTCATCTGTAGATGGCGTCCGAAATGGATCATGGACAAATGCATCATTAAGATTCCGCATATCTACGCAGATCCTTATTTCACCCTTTTGTTTCTTCTCTTGGACTACCATCGGGCTCACCCAATCAGACTCTTCAACAGGTTCTATAATTCATGCATCTAGCATTTTGTCTAGATCTTGGCAAACCTTTTCCTTATACTTTGGATTAAGGCGATAAGGCCTTTGTTTTATAGGCTTCACGTCTGACTTCAATGCGATCCTCATGACACCCAAATCACCAAGTATGCCCTTTAAATCTGAAAACTTAGTGGGGAAGAGATCCTGGTATTCACAAAGTAATTCAACAACTTTGTCTACTGTAGTTTTGTCCCAATAGTCTCCAATATTCATGAACTTTGGTTCTTCTTCAGTGCCAATGTTTACTTGTCTTGTTTTTAAAGGCGCGGTGATGTCTGGGTTCTTTACTTACGGTCCTTCTACTGCAGGATTCCCTTCTGTCTCCATAATATTGATATTCCTCAGGTCTTCTTCCTCCTCTTCGGCAGTCACATTATAGCATTCCAATGTGTGGCGCGGCTGGGTGCTCCAATCTGATTGGTTCCCTTCCATAGGTTCCTTTCGTATCTTAAACATAACCGCTTTAATTCTTGAAGTGCTTCATCGATGCTTCCAAATCCATCCTCGAAGCTGAAAGTCAATAAGAACCCTCCTTCAATACATCCCACTCTGCAGTGTCGTGGCAAAGCTCTGTTTCGAGGTACTAGTTCATGGGGATTGTATCCAAGGAATGAAAAAATATATGTACCCATTTGAGTTGTGGTTCCGTCCCCCATGCCTTAATCCACTTTGTCGAGTGATCATGTGGATCATCCTTCCCATTATACTTCTCAGTCATTCTGTATTATCATGCCCAAATCATAATTTCATCATTCTCCTGTAATCTCACCATCCAACAAAACTATCCTTATGCATACCCCACCATCGTGCGGGTGTAGCACGTAGCACCAACTCCAATGCTTGAAAATGGTGGTCTTCAGGGACTTCACGATCAAATTCCTCTAAAAACGTATCTATGTCAATCAAACCATCATAATAAGTTAACCTTCTTACCTCCGACGAAACACAACGCAGTGACTTCGTCATCATATTGCATCACAATGTAGATACTTCATGCAAGTGGTTTTTCTAATGCTCTAATTCTTCATGTGAGTCAAAAGTGCAAGAACTCTCTCAGTCCCATGTGATCCATCCATCCGCCATTGGATTGATCCAACCCTGATCTCGCGTTGTTATCTTGTATTTTTTATCCAACTCATTGTCACTTTCTACATAATCGCAAACTAGTTTAGTATAGCACACCCCTTCTGCAAGATCCAGTGGCATTATAACCCTTAGTGACTTTCTTTCAAATGAAATTGTCCTCTTCTTCAAATTAATGACCCCATTCATGTCAATAGCCCAATCAATTCCTAGGAGCACGAGCTAGTGATTACTATCATTGACAATTTCTATAACTTCAAAGTCTGCTAATGCACTTGCACCTTCAATATCAACCGTTACTCCATATAATCATCCCATGGGGATGATTTTCTGCTCATTTTCCATCCTGAGTTGAATCAGATATCAGTGCAGCACAGGTCTCCCAATCCTTTCCCATGCCTATTTCAATAGAAACTTTGCGTCAGACCCCAGATCCAAAATGACTTGGTCCATTTCATAATCACTTATCTGCGCTGTTAGTCGCATCTCACGTCCTGTTTGCACCTTATCCTTACCGATATTTCTAACCGTGCACTGCTATGAAGGAGTCTTTTCCTTATTGGCGCACTTTTCTATTAAGTCCTGCAACCCTTCCACAACTTTTCTATCTCGTCGTAACTTCATAAAGGTCTCCAAAAATGTGGTGAGTACGAAAGGGTCAACCTCTTGTATCATACTGATTTCTGGTGTCTTTTCCTGGCTTCATGAGGTGGAGGCCTCAGCGAAGCTCTTCTTTTTCTCCATGAATGTTTCCTTAGCACGATTAAGGTCAAAGGTGACTTCTTTCTTAGGAGATTTGTGAACCCATCCATCTTCTTCAGGCTGTTTACCCTTATCTGTGCTCGTTGCGATACTGCTATCGAGTACAATATTAATGTTATGATCTTCCTCATAGGGCTCAACCCTCATCATTTGTAAATTCTGTGTAGGCTGCTAAGGCTGCATTTTCTTCTCTTACATTTTAGTTATTAACACCTGACATTATTTTATGGCATGGTCGAATTTTCTACAATATTGACATGAAGGGTGTGTAGGAGCCAGGAAATCACATATGGAGTGGCCTGGATGTTCGCAGTTGTAGAAAATAATCTAACCATGACCTCTACCAGGTCCTCCTCCTCATCCTCTTCCTTGGCCTTGAAAACCCTACACGCTCCTACTATGCCTTTGTCTGCAAGCCGAGTTTATGCTTGCATACGGTAAGAACAGTGGTGCTTATCATGACCCAGAGATTTACAAAAATTATAGAACAAATGTTGGAGTGTCTCAACGAACTTCTGAAGTAAGTGGCAGTTATGCGTCACATGTTGCCCAGTGACTTTATAAATAGCACACCATAGTGCAGATCCTGTGCTTGGTGCAATTGGGGCTTCTGGCTTTAGGGTGACATCCCCCCCAAATATAATTCACATAGACTGGACAATGATCTTTATTATTCCCATGGCCATTGCACTTCAAGCACCAAACCTCTGCGTGGACTTTTGGCTTAGTCCCCCTTTCTTTCTTTAAACTCTGTAATTCTAGGTGCAGATTCACTAACTATGAGTGAATATGTTGTACCCCTAGGTTGGTATCCTGAATAGGTGATGTGTGCAGCCTCATTGCAATCTCCAAGGCCTCGGCCTGTGTTTCTATCTTTCGTTGTGACAGAGCAATTCCTAAATGCGGCAAAAGCGATGTGATAAACCATTCACGATGCTAGGTATCTAAGATTTTCATGTTATCTTTCTAACCTGGCACTTCAACCTTTGATTAAAATCCCAATATGTCTCCTGAACCCTCGTTAAGATCTCCTTAAATTCAATTACCAACTACACCTTAGATTTAGGCTTACTAAACTCTTTGTTCAAAGCTGTCTAAGTTTGTGCTAGCGATGCATGAGGATTGTCAGCACAATACTTAATGTACTAGGTTAGCGCGTGATCCTGCAAAGCAGTAGCCAACTACGCCTTCTTTATATTATCATTGGTGATTTGTTGTGATGTGAATATAGTGTTCACAACAAACCATAACTACTCTGGATCTTCACTTCTTGTGCCCTTGAAGATCGTCATCTTCATGGCGTTTGCCATGTTGAATGTTGGAGGTGGAGGTGGAGGTGGAGGTGGAATGGATGGATGATGTGTTCTAGGAATACCCTAAGTTATTAGCTGAACAATGCTTCATGGCGTAGTCTGCACCGCCCCTTCGTCGTCACTTGAAGGGGGTCTAATCAATGGGCTATACTCTATACCTGATTCTTCACAATTTCTAAATAACCTTCCACTTCACGTAGCTCTGAAGATCAAGGTAGTGGCATTATCCACTTTTCACACAAAAACATCTTAATCCAAGTATTCAATGACTTGTTGTACTTACCTCATAGTCCTTTGAAGAATTTTCGCTCCACTTCGCTATAGTTAACTAATGTGTCTACTGAAAATTCAGTAAAAAATGCTCCTAGAATTCGATCAAGCCAGTGATCGACAGCCAACGTGATCTTTTTATCGAATGTCTCTAATATTCACACCAATTCTGGCATCCACACTACAAGACTATCGAGCTTCCACCTTCCTTGACTGCCTCCCAATTTAGCTAACCACTCGTATAATTCAATTGGAAAAGTACTAAAGAAAATTTTGTGTACCTCTGTGTACAAATACCTATTTAACCAATTGTCCTTCGACAAGTACAGATTCCTATTTTATTGAGATGCAAACTTGCGAATCTTCCAATCCCACTTTTCAATCTCTTTCTTAGTCAGATTCCAATGATGCGACATTACACATCTATTCAAGCAAATCCTAGTCCCAAAAATGGAACCATTTGTTGGCTTAGGGGATCTTGACCTAGGTTTAGAGTTAGTTGCACTAACCAACAAAACCCTATGCGGCTGGCCCTTTCGGAAACAACCCACGTAGCATAGGCTGCAGTCTCACCCAAAGCAGTATTGGGGCATGCAAGAACCAAATTCATGCATCCAGAGACTATTGTGATGTCTTCCAGTGCCTTAGATCTTCTTCCACACATATTGGTATACTTCTATGGATTGCTACTATAACTAAGTTAAAGTTGCCTTCAGGGCTTCGCGAAGGTCCACGATCAATCCTTACGGACCCTAAATAGTGGATTCACCTACTTTCATGCATCAAAAAGAAACCCTAGATAGGAGTTCGTGTAGATCTACTTAATTCGTCAGAAAACATAAGATAAATACCTTCTAAATTTGCAAAAGTGAATAACCATTCATTTCATATATTATTGAGACAAATTTAGTGAATTCGCATAGCATTTGTTCAATATTTCAAAAAACATATCATTATTCGACAACATATAACATAAACAGATTCAATGGAAATACTCAGTAATTCTTAAAAAGTTGTCTTTATTGACCTTCAATTCGCCAATTATAGACTCTTCTTACCCTACGCACATAGTTGCAGAAGTCCACGCACTCAGTTGCGGACTCTACCCCAGCCTCCTGTGCACTCAGCTGCAGGGGCCTTCCCTTCTCTACTTAAGCGTAGGAAGCAGAACCTTCCTGCCTTAGCACTTGCCCAAGAAAACAAAACTCTTCAATGTACCCAATTCTCTATTAAAAGTTCTCTCTAAAACTCAGTATGACTCAACTATTTATAACTTTCCCAATGCAATACCATGGCCCCTAGCTCATGGGTGAGTATTCAAAACCGACCAAAAAAAAGGGGCTAAGACCCCTTTGACTCTTATCTATCTGCACGCTCTGTGTCCACATTTCACGAAGACTTTACATCTTTCACAAAATTCTTTACAAAAATGACTAAGTTAACTCAATTCTACCCCTGAGGACCCCATCCCAACACCTTCATTTCATTCCTGCTCAATTCGGTCCCAGGGTAACTTACATGTGGATGCATCATGTCAATCTCTATTGCATGGTATGTAATGAAGATCATAATTTTCTCCTTGGAACTATCTACTCCCCTACCTCTATAATTTCTCCTTCCTCTTCCTCTTCGGCCAACTCTTCCTCTAGAATATTATTGTGCATAATTCTTATCCTTTTGTGCAAGGCATACAACTTCTTCAGTAGATTGAGGATTGTCTTCTTCCTAAAATCCTTCTTTCTCTCTGCAAACTTCTTCTAAAGGGAGTCAAAGGTAATCTCCTTAAGGTTTCCACTTGCTAGTAATGACTCAAGATAACGTGAATAGATGGGATATAGTGCCTTGACATAAGCTATGAGAGGAATATCTATCTCAACACTAGCGCCTTTTATATCATGCATAATTGATATTACTTCTACTACTAAGGAAAGAGGGTCATCATTTTTCAATTCAAGACTAAAAAATGTAATCATCAATTGAACAACTTCAAGTTCAGAGCGTGAGTCATACAATTCCTTCAAATTGTTTAAGGCTTTAAAGGCATATGAAAATGGAGAAATATGGCGACTCACCTCTTCATTTATTGATGTTGCAATCAAGGCATAGGCCTTATTGTTCTTATTTTCCCAAATGGGAAGCTCCTTATCTGAAGTGAGTTTTCAGGTGAATTATCTCCTTCTCCTTCACAAACCCATTTCCACAACTCATTGAGAATGATGGTGTGTTTAGTATTACGTGGAAATTTAGGATAGTTCTCCTTTCTAGAGAGAACCACTCCAACAATTGATATCAGTGAATGCATCTTCAGAAAAAATCTACCTTCGAAAATGACTTAATTGCGTACTGTGAAAAAAAAATAATACAAGCTATTGCAAATCTCAGTGATAATGGCACAACACAAGAGATAAAAAGGGATATAATTGTTGGAAGGGTGAGCCGATAAATTTAGCGATGAAAAATAGTGAAAGTTATATATGATGGAGGGGTGATATGGGTACACACAGGCAAGTCATGAGGGCACAATAGTTGGTAAGCAGATACCAGTGGAGTGGTCCCACAATGAAGGATAGGAAGGAGAGTGGTTTTGGGGAAATCGGATTAGGGGGGCACCCCAACCACTAACGGCATGGACTTTAAGTTCAGTCCCAAGGGTAATAAAACATGGGTTTTTTTTTAATTCAACGCAAGCACAGTCACTCCAGTATACACACCATTCAATCGACTATAAAAAAAACCTTATGAATTCACCATATATGCCATCGACCATCAAAATTCTTCAATGTATGAGCTTGTTAATGGATTCTGGTTATTAAAAGGACTTACCAAACACCATCAGTATTTGAACATAGTCAATGAAAAATGAACATTGTAGTCTCACCATTCAACACAACACCTATAGTTTTTAACCAAGCTCACAATATTTTAACGTATAGGTGGGTTCCATCTCTCAATACTAAGGATTCAACAACCTCAATGATTATTTGCAGGTTCGCTCCACAAAATTTTAAGAAATGTTCCAGAACTTCAGCACCACGCAAATTCAAAGCTTCTATGAGAGTTATTCAGCTAGAGGTTAACTTAGAAATCCTTGCAATAATAGGAGTTACGATGCAGAAAACTAAAAATAGAGGTTGGCTCTAATACCATGTCAGGCCAGGAGGTAACTCCATGAATTATATTTTATTTTTCATTAAGATGGAACATGAATATATACATGGAGAGGGAGACTATTGGGTTTCATCTCCCAATGTCTCTTCGTATTCCAATTCTCTTTATTTTCCTATTTACAATATTTACATGGATTTACCTAATCCCAAAGATTAGGTGTCAACACACACACACACACACACAGAGATATATATATATATATATATATATATATATATATATATATATATCAATATCCCATACCCAAGATGTAGAAAATGACAACAAAATGCTATGTGGAATGGTTGCACAGAGGTGTTAGGCTAAGTGTGATTCAAGCTTTGTTGGTACGATTAGACTGGAATGTAGAAAGCATAGGTACGAGATTTGGGTGACATGGTGCTAACTACGACACATATTGAAGGTTTTGAAAAATGAAATAATATGGGGGTGGCATGCGAAGGTAAAAAAAGCAACGAGGAATTCACCAAAGGCTTCATACATCAGGACATTTGTTGTCACAACATTGGAGGAAGAGACAGTGCAAACACACGACACATCCTTTGATACCTAGCATGGTTGGTTTTCAACTAATGTGGATTGGTCTATGATGAAAGAATAAGTGGTATGTTTTACATTGATAATTTATATATGCACCTCACAAAGTGATGTAACATACCAATGTAAGAAGGAACCACAACACGTCATAGCCATCCAGTGAAATATCATGACACGTTGGGTCGATGCCAATGCTGATAAGAGGTTTCTCCATTTACACATGACAGTGAGCTATAGATTGTATGCTAAGAGAAAAGGATGATAATGAAAAAGAGATAATACATCCTCATGGTGTCCACTATGCAATCATGATGTAAGCAAAGAAGGAATAGGTGCGAATTGATACAACAAAGGTCGATTACCGAAGAGGATATAAAGCCATGCAACAACCATAGCCACCTACACACACTCCAACATTAAGGAGTTTTTAATCTTGGACTTCTCGGGATGGGTTAGATCAAATTCTGATTGTGCTTTGGCAAGGCATTCAAATAGACAACAAAATATAAGGAATATATGAAATGAAAATTCATGTGCATGTGAAGAATGCATGAAGGATTTTGAGCAATGATGAACAAGTCGCAGTATTGGTTTAGATAGGAGTATTCTCCATAAATGCATGTATCCAATCTATACCCTAGGCACATCCCTAATTGCGACCTCGCTCAAGGTTGAAGAATTGCATTATAAAGCTTTAGGAAGCCTCTAGAATGTGACCTTCACTAGATCGCAACTCTGGTACCTACCAGAGTCACATATAATTCTTTGTAGGCTACCACCTGCCTTAGCACGTGATTTTGCAACCTAAGTAGTGATTGACAACATGCATGGCTCTCACCTTCCTTGATAGTAGAAAGGAGTTTCTATAATTGGAAAGCCTCTAAGAATTGTTAGTGCATAATGTTGATATGATCACGGTGGAGGGAGAAATAATAACACATTCGATCGATATGCAGAGGCATTTACGAAGAACCTTGGAAATAGCACAAAGGAAAGAAATTACTGTTGAGCCTCAAACCTGCACCGTCCTATACACCCTCTCAGCCTTCTTTTTCCACGTACTTCATCCACCCAGCTGTTAAATCATTGCATTATAGTCTAAAAAGAGCTTTTTACATGGTTTTCTGACTATGCTTATGACTGTTGTTTGGTTTAGTTTTTGTTCATGCAGTCCGCAGCCAGCACAGGATTCCGCAGCTATTTTGTTAAAAGCTATGCTATAGGTGTCCTATGAAGAAACGAGCCACATGGGCAAGCTACAGGTGACAGGTACATGGAACGTGTCCCTTCAATTCATCCAAATCATCCATGGAAGGTCACGGTCAACAAGGGTCAAAGGCAAAGCCAACCAAGGAATTCAGCGGTGGCACGTCTCTGTTTTGAGCACGTGAACGTTTACGTGGCACAGTCCTCAGCCCACGAAGACACCGACACACCTGGAGATCATCCCCATAACCTGAATCCAACAGCTACCACTCCAAAGATTTAATAGACATGATGACAGTTACGCTAGATCTCAGCTGAGGAGATCTACGTGTCTTTGGCAACATAGTCAATAGCGTAGGATTCAGTTAGTTAGTTTCAGCACTCTTTCATTATAAATAACGCGTTGATGAACGTTGTGGAAGAGCTTTTTGATATGTAATTTCTGAACTGTTGTTGTTATGACCCCACTGTACTTTGCTTTATATGTGTTGCTACTTTGATACATGAGAAGACTACTTTGCTGAGCTCGTTCTTGTGACTGTTCATTGACTGGCTGAGGTGGCAGAGGGCCCCTGTGCACTAAATCCCTGTATAGTTGTTATTTGATTTCCTTATGTTTCTGTTTTCATAATCATTAGTCTGTACATAACACGCCGTTTTGATGCTTCTTAATTCACTGTTATTTATATTTTCACTTCTGCTTTCTTGTAGCTGTCAGCTGATCAATGTTTTTCTGCAGGTTTTCTTAGGCAGCCCGAGCAAATTTTCATCTTTTTGATAACTATTGGCATATGAGATCATCTTGTCCTTCCTGCTAACTTTCATTTTCTGAAGTTTAATTCCAGCACTGTCCTTTTTCAAGTTGTGATTTGCTTATTTATTTTTCTGTTATTTAGACATCATACTACTCATCAGTTTATGGTTTCTTTCTATAGTCAAGTGACTCTATTAGTAAGAAATCAGAATATTACTTATTGTAGTGTGATTTAGTTATCATATTGCTTAAACTTATTCATGATTGCTTCCCACAAGGTAGATTGAGCTGAAGGGTAAAGGATCAGAAGAGTTAAAGTAGTGTGATTAGTTTCCTTTCTGCAATTTAATTTCTTGCAATTTAGTTATCATATTGCTTAAACTTATTCATGATTGCTTCCCACAAGGTAGATTGAGCTAAAGGGTAAAGGATCAGAAGAGTTGAAGTAGTGTGACTAGTTTCTTTTCTGCAATTTAATTTCTTGCCATTTAGATATCATATTGCTTGACTTGTTCATGATTGCTTCCCACAAGGTAGATTGAGCTGAAGGGTAAAGGATTAGAAGAGTTAAAGTAGTGTGATTAGTTTCCTTTCTGCAATTTAATTTCTTGCAATTTAGTTATCATATTGCTTAAACTTATTCATGATTGCTTCCCACAAGTAGATTGAGCTGAAGGGTAAAGGATCAGAAGAGTTGAAGTAGTGTGACTAGTTTCTTTTCTGAATTTTAATTTCTTGCCATTTAGATATCATATTTCTTGACTTGTTCATGATTGTTTCCCACAAGGTAGATTGAGCTGAAGGGTAAAGGATCAGAAGAGTTAAAGTAGTGTGAATTAGTTGCTTTACTTTGAGTTGCTTTAAGTTCAGTTTTTACTTTCTTTTCATTCAGTAGCAAGGATACTGGGCCATTGTCATTAGTTCACTGTTTTTCTTAAGAATTGATTTCATTACAGTTGTTTTAAAGCTTTCTTTTTGAGCACTTTTAAGTTTTGAAAAATCACTGTAGAAATCACCATCACCATCCATCCATATTTCATACTTAACTTTCATTTTCGCCATCACACATTAGGGAAAGATAAATCCATAAACAACCAAAAAGAACTCAAAAACGAAAAAAGACTAAGGAAATGGTTATCTAGTACATATAGTACACTTCACTTCGTCAGTTTACGAACCCCGGGTTGACATTTTAAATAGCAATTTAGAACACACTAAATTGACCAAACAATTACACCTACGTTAAAGAGCATAAAATTTTATGTGAAGTCATTGTATGCCCAGGTCTAGGATTTTATTGACGTTGATGAAAGGATACACAGATGCTACTTCATGATGCTCAATCATTGTAGGTTCAAAACAATCTTGGAAATTGATCCTACATAGTCACGCCACTAGATTATGGTTTTGAATTGGATCACATGTTCAAATACAGGTCACAAAGTCAGAGTTTTTAGCTCCATCAATAATACCATTGAATTTGAACCAACCTTCAATGTGACTATGCGACCTCTTATCAAGTCGCATATTCCAAGTCGCAAGGTTGCAATTATGAGTCTCATGCTAACCATTGGAGCTACAACCTAAACTAAAATGTGACCATGTGACTTTCACTAGTCATGGTTCCTCTATGTGACCACCACTAGTCACAACCTCCCTCACTAGTCGCATAATCTCATTCCTTTTCCTCATATGTGCATCCAGAAAGTGCAACCCCCATCAAAGTGTGACTTTGTATCCCCTACAAAAATCATGATTTCCATCTGCAACCTCAACAGACACAGTTCTCAAGTGCGGTCTCTATCTCTACTCATCACATTTTATACCACAAATTGCAACCCAAGCATGCAATTTCCTGTAGGGTTTTGGCATTCTCTATACTCTTGAATTATTTTATCACCCACAGGTCTCACATTACATTCAATTGTAGACCAAGGAATTTAATTGCATTTGGTCACAAAGTGGAAGTGTTGATTGTGTCCATAAAAAAACAGTCACATTCAAGTGTTGACCTTCCTTATATATAAAGTCATCTAGGTGGAGAAATGTCCACTAAGAAGTAACTACTATATTCCTTTTTAAAACCTCCCAAAATCATTGGAAATTTCAATTGAGAGGATAAAAAAAGAAGGTTTGTTCAGGCCACACCATCCCCCTCTGTTCTTTATGAGGTCAAATCTCCACTACGACACTACAACCTTGATGATAATCACTGCTTACAGGTGGTATCGAGGAGGTGGTTATCACACTGGCCATTTGAAATTCGAATCATCATCATCAACATGTAGTGTTGGGAACTAAAACAAGTCCATTGATGTTTCTTATTTATATTTAGAGAACAGTATTATGATTGATAGTGACTAAGTTTTTGGAGAAGCATAATTGACCAGTAAGATATTTTGTTGGACATCAAAATTACATTAAGTGCTATTGTGAAGATACAAATTTTATTCATAGGCATGATATCCAGTACCTAAAAATACTACCAATAATGATTATGAGCCTCTTTTAAGCATGGTTGGAAAGTTGTAAGTGATCCTGCATAAACCACACATACTCTTGACAATGTCGTGGTGCATATAAGGACTATACAGGGGTCCAAAACTTATATGTGCTTTCATGTCCATGTTATGTTTTCTGCATTTCTCTCTGATGGCCCATGTATATGACTAATGTGTTTTTGTTGCGGATAGAATAGAGGAAGCTAGAGCTTCTTGTAGAAGTTGCGCAACTAGGGTTTTCAACCAACAAGAAAAATGGCTCCTTGTATCCACCAAAGGCATTCTCTCAACCTTGATAATAGGTGTATCAATAATAAAATGAACAACTTACACAAAAAATGAACTCCACCATGTTCATCAGCTCAGGAAGATCACCATATCATAGAAACCACATTGGAAACAAGTGTTCTAGGGTATCCAAGAACCCTCTACATCTTTCTCTTTTCTTTCACCACAATGCAAATACTTCTCATCATAATGCCAGCACCTATGTTGAACTTAATTTGAGCATGTAATAGTTAATGGACATGAGAGAAGAGTAAGGAAGGTCAAGGGTCATGAGGGTAAATTAAAGGTTACAGGGGAAGGTGAAAAGTCACCCTCCTCATTTCTATAAATATACCCCCCATGCCTCATTTAAAGGGACTCTATCAATTGAGTTCGGGCTAACACTAGATAGATTATTTGTGCTTAAGAGATAGAGAGGCTCAGCTCTTGGTAGCTAGTAGGAGGAGTTGCAATGAGGCTAGGGTTTTATGTTGGGTAATGGTATGATAAGCACATGTTCCACCATTGGGATTTGATGAATTACAACATATGTACTTGTATTTGCAGCAACAATAATAAGATGTTCTTCATTTTTGGAACTGATTCCCATCCTTTTTCATAGTGGTTTTATTGGTTGTATGATATTTTCACTACATTTGTATGTTTGTATTCATACATTCAATATGTTATGGACTATTTCATAGTTGTTGTATGTATGTTTGCTTTCGAATTTGTGCTTACTTATTCCTCACCATGTCGGTGAGATGTAGCGACTACAACCACCCTCCAAAAATTTTCCTTAGCTTCAATGGTTTTCTAGCAGATTGCCAGCCTGTGCATTATAGCTTGTTGCATTCCCCTCATAGGTTGTTTATCCAGAAATGGTCTAGATGCAGGCTAAGAAACTCCCTCAAGAAATTGCGCAAATCTAGGGGGGAACCAGCCTTCCCTCTATAAATTACACAATCCTGACTGACAGCCTGCTAGGTTCAAAAATTACGAAATCCTGCCTGTCAACCTTCCCTAAGAAAACTGCACAATCTGGCCCAATAGGACTACTCAGCCCATAAATTGCATAATTATGGGAAACAGTCAGCTGCTCAGGCCAGAAATTGCACAATCCCTCTGGGCAGCCAGACCAACTCCCTCCCAGAAATGCGAAAATTTCTCCCTCAGGCAAGAAGACTGTTGCATGTGCCATCAGGTTGACCAGTTCCACCCAGGATCGAGAAAGATTGACTTTCATGCATGGGATGCTTTTTCCTGAAATAGAAAAAACAACATGCAAAAAGAATCCCTAGATTTTAGGAAGCTATTTTTAATAGTTGGAGGTTACATGCAAATATCGTTTTATAATCTTTCCTCCAAGTGTCTCTTTTCCCTAGATTTGTGGCATGTGTATCATGAACCTCACACTTATTTATTCAATTCTTCATATCTCACTTCTTCACATCTATCTTGGAGCTTTGACCTCCCACAACACATCCAAGAGTCTTTGACACATCCAGCTCGACTATTTATGGGTAAGTACGCTTAACTTGTCTTTTGCAGCATTTCTGTCTCTTTTTGTGTTTTGGCTTGTGTGAGAGCTATATTCTAATTTATATGAACGCTTGCTGTTGTTTTCATGCATATGAGCTTGTACTACCACCATTTCAGTTTTCGTTAGCATCTCACTGTTGTCGCATGCATGACATTGTTTTGCACAAACGATCCTCGATTCGGCAACTCGCTTCACACACATGCATGTTGTTCCATTTTATGAATCCTTCATTCACTATTTTCATGCATGATTATTCACTCCTACTTACACTTAGTATCTCCATGCATTCACATCCCCATTTTCTTTTAGTTGCCCGTCGGCGGGTCTGGGAAACCTTGGCTCGGACTCTGCCTCACCAAGACAACATTGCGCAATCTTGAGAGAGAAGGCTCTGCCTTCCTCTCAGAAAATGTGCATTTCTTCCCAGTGGGTGTCCTCCAGTCTTGCATTGTGCAATTTTGAAAGGAACTGACTGCTACCCTAGAAAATTGCGCAATGCAGTCACTGGGCCTACAACCCTTGGCAGTTAAAATTGCGCATTACTCAATTCCAAAAACCAGCAGGCCAATCTAGATTACACATTGCACAATTCTAGCAGCCATCCCCCTTCCAAATAGTCTGGATTTCCTTTTGCGTGGTTCCGGAATCCAGTCTCCCTACCTCCTAGGAAAAATTGTACAATACTTCCCAGTTAATCCCTAGGTATGTTACATGCCATTCCTCAAGTTTGCTTTGGTTTTAGCTGACATATTTCTTACCATGCATGTCGCCATGTCTCGAGATCTAGCAGCTATTAACCTGCCTCTCAGAAATTTAGGATCAATGGCCTCCGAGAGAGCAGGATCAAAGGACACTAATGGAAGTGCAACTGGAGCAACATTTGAGCGAGTGCCTACAAGTTTGTCAATCTATGAAGACACCAAGTTGATTGTAGACAAGGACATCAAGTCGAAATGGCAAGAGGTCAATGATACATTTGCAGGTACATTTGGGGAAGACCTCGAAGACTACCAAGTCTATGCGAACATTCACAAGTCCAGCTTGTACCGAATTGCATGCAAGTATCCCGTGTTCCCATGTGCAGACATGATACATTGGATCATTTCACAAAGTGATCCTGAGACGATGACATTGAGATTTCTACCTTCAGGAAAAAGGATTATGATCATATGTACCATATGTCGAATCCAGTGATCACCATGGATACACCCTTCAGCATACCCAATAGCAAGGCCAACTCCATGGATATCTTGAAGAACTAGGTAAAGGAGCCGGCCAAATTCAAGATGACACCCAACCAAGTTTACAAGATGAAGATACTGTGAAATGCGTATCAATACTTGGTCATATTTTCATGTCACTTGTATGGCCAAAAGAGCACGAGAGTAAAGCTTCAATGGATGCACAGGATATGTCATTAGGCGGAGGAAGACCCATGGAGATATTGTTACAGCTTCTCCAGGCCTAATGAACTGGTCGGCATCATTGTGGAATGGTTAGAAAAGAAGTGTGAAGTAGCATCTAGGAGAGCACCAGCAGCAGAGGTAAACATATCGACATGTGACAAAGGCAAGAGGAAGATTCTCGACGGTGCAGAGGCAGAACAAAGCTACAAGTTTCGAGTAGACCCACTTGTGCAGAAAGTAGCTTTTGCAATAGAGGCAAAGAGGCAAGCGTGAGAAGAGGAACGCGCAAAGGCGGAGAGAAAAATAGAGAATGTAGGAACTAGAGAATAAGTTGTATGAGTTGAAGGAGAAACTCCAGAAGGAAGAGGAGTTGCACAGACAGGAGAAGGAATCGTAGCAGGAATAGGTACAATAGGGGTCACAACATGTATAGACAGATGAAACTGCGGCCGTACAGGTAGTCGACTCATCCTAACAGTTGGCACCAAGCATACAGGGTGAGAAATCGCAAGAGCGAGACTTTTATCAAGAGATTGAACAAACACTTGAGCAGATGGATACAAAAATGGAGTAATAGGAGTTAGAGCAAGATATCAACCTCATGCCTCACCAGCGAGAGGTCGACCCACTAGCTTCACCGGATCCAAAAGCGGAGCAAGTCCCAAGTGACCAAGGAGACACAGAAATACTTGGAGACAATCTGGGGGAGAGATGCACAACATCTCATTCGATGAGTCCCAACATAGATTTGTGCAATCTCACAGAGTGTCGACTCTAGATTATCACACATCTCCTAGGCGGTTTGAGGAATGAGTGATCGTTTCTGACATGCACAAGAATCCAACAACATTGGCCGATGCTACCAGAGCATATGCCGAAGCCACTAGCTCAAGTTTTCGCTTCCTAGTAGCAGAGAACGAGTGAATGGCTAAGGAGTTACAGATGACCGAGTAGGGAGGAGAATTGGTTACAAAATCTACCCAAGCAGAGTTGAAGAAGGCAATACTGGATGAAGTATTGTCCTTAGATACAGTCATGCAGGTGTCGTATTCCAAGTTTGGTACTGTGCATAAGGTAGTTGTCCATATCAACAATTGGGAGCAATGATGTGCTAGGAGAGCACGTATCTTATTGAATGTGCATGCTGCTATTGATTACATGCAAACATGGACAAGGAGATACAAGCGAGCCCCATTACGCTTGCCTAAGATGATGAAGCCCAGAGCAGTCGAGCTGAACGCATGTATCTGAATTCAGATCCGAAACTATGAAGATCTCCTGCAGCTCATCACTAGTCTAAAGGCTTCCCATGGATGGGTATTCAAGAGTATGGATGGTTTTGTGCGTGCAAACGTGATTTTATCTATTGGGACACTCACACAGGAAAATACAAAGGTATAGGTCCGACTGGAGCTTGACTTATTCTTTGACAAGTTGATGTGCATAGCCACCAACACATACTTGATGATTAATATAGACACCATGCATCATTATATCGTTGGTTCAACCACACTCAAGACAATGATGCACATGTTATCAGACGAGTTGGATAGAGGAGCTCAAGTAGTGTACCTGGATGCTATGGAGGCAAGAATTCATTTCCAGAAATATGTCACCTTAGAGTACACGGACACCATTGCAGACTACCAAGCATGGCATTAGTTTTCTACTGTCGACCATCGTGAGGATGTCAAAGAGCTAGTCTTCCCACAGTTGTCTGCATCAGAGTGATGACTTGCATGGTTTGCTCAAGCCTATTTTGTCTCACATGGGTACATGTGCAAATTGTATGTAATGTGTTGTCAAATGCAAGTTCAAGTATTGATAGTTGGATGTAATAGTCATAAAGTAGATGAAGAGTCATGAGGGTAGATGAACTGTCACAAAGGGGAATGTCAAGGGCCACCCCACCCTTTTCTATATATATAGTCCCTCATAACTCATTGTAAAGGCTTTTGGTCAGCCAATATTCTGATAGGATTATCTTAGAGAGAGCTTGGACAATATTGTAACGAGCCTTGGCTTCTCCACTGTGTAGAGCTAGTATATCTCTTTGGAGGCGCAGGTGGCAGTGAATGTAACGTTGTGATGTGAAAACTAGTGGCTGGTAATGGTTGTATTGTATGACTGGAACTTACACTTCTTAATATAACAGAGCCAACATGTTTCATGCATATGTCATATTGTATTTCAGTTATCTTGTTTACTCTAAATGATATATGTATCTATTTTCTTACGCATGCATGTGTAGCTATTTTATGTATATGTATGTATGAATCTTACTGAAATGTGTTGTTGGTTTAACCATCACTTTGGATTGCTAGCTTACTTTCCTTCCATGTTGTGATGCATCTTTTCTCGTGTGTTCCCTTCTTAACTCGTGCTTTCACAGGTTTCCAAGGGGCGCACTCACCTCACCCTCCATGTGTTAGAACTGCTCATGCACCTTCCTTGATTTGCTGCATATGTCACACCATTGCTACCAACAAGGAAATCTTACTTTCCTCTATGTGAAACCGCAGTCAAGTCGATACCATATGACCCACTGTTGGGACTCCTACACCAAACGGTCTGAGATCTAGCTGGGACTTCTTACCAAGGAGATCCCCTGACATGTTGGTGGGTCTAGCACCATCAACATTTCTGGCGCTAGAAGGAGGGCCAGATGACAAGTTGTGTGCTCTCATCCTGTTTTGAACCTTTGCACATCTATCATCGATTCTGTCACACTAACCCCTCCACGATGTTTTCACATGCCTAACCTCTCAAAATCACAAGGAGTTTTTTGATCTCTTGTTTGAATTCACGTATGATTGTGAAGGCGAAGTGGCTTGGCCTGTGTTCTTACATGACTTCCTTTCCATTCTTGATGAGGAAGATGGATGTTTTGAAGAACATGCTAGCCTATTTCTTGCATACACACTTCACGAATCCCCACTATGGTGGTGCTGCAACCTACCAGCTGACAGTGTGCACTCACTTGAGCAGTTTTGTGATCCCATTGAAGATACATTCCATCATTTTGATCCAGAACACCTTGACCAAAACTATTACAACAATGAAGGGACCCGCATGAATCGCCTATGGATTTTTGGCAGCGCTTCGGTGTTTTACAGTTTAAAAATCTGAAAAGCTAGATGAAATTTCCTTATCTCTGGGATAGATTCGAGTATTGTCTTAACAAATCAGTCCATCCCAAAAATAAGTTTGAGCCCAAGACTCACTCAGCATACTTCAGTGATGGAGCGACACAATCATAGACAAATATCGTCACTCTCACGAGTGACTGTCCACCGTCCCCTCATCAAACAGCTCCACCACTGCAAAGTGATGCAGGAGAGCATGCACACACATCTGTTCAACTATCACATCCTCCCAACATCACTTCACTTAATTTTTGCGTAGATTTGGTTGTGAGTCCATTGAGTTGTCACATGCATTTTGTTCCTCAACCTTCGTCTTCATACTCAGATGATCCTATCAATGGTATTGTCTTGTGTTCTTCCATTCCAGACTCTACAATTGTTGTGAACAAGGATCAATCCATCAATGAAGTTGGTGTTTCACAACCAACATGTGTTGTCATTCATGAAGAGTATGACTGGAAGCTTGAGCATCAACACTCGGAAAAGGATGACTCCCTTCTGTCCAAGCCTCCTCCATTCTTTCCTGACATCTTTGGTGAACCTTCCATCCATGATTTCACATGTGTATCTCCATCTACGGATGCACCCATTGTTGATCATTCGCAGGACACATCGGATGTTAGTCCATCATCCGACAATTTAGAGGATAGACTATTCACTAAAAATCTGCTTGACTTTTCATCTACCTTTTCCGGAAACACAGAGGGTGAATTTTTTCGCTTCTCATCTACCCCTCTATTTGATTCTTTAGATCATGAGGATGTCGATGAAATCATTGATTTTGCTAATCGTGGTTGTTGTGATCTATTTACTCCCGTATTCGATCACAATGATGATTCTATCACAATTGATTTTTCAAAGCCAGCTATTTATGATGATCTATCTGTCGATGAAGTCAAAACCCCCCAGAATGTTGAGGCACTTCAGCCCAAGCTGATGGTTATGTCAGGCCCTCGTTGTCCTGAGGTTGGTTTCACTTCCAATCAAGAAACTATTGAAACACCCAAAGCTCCTCATCACTCATCTATATGCATTGAAGATCCATCTCACCCATAGATCGTACTTCCTCCACTCGAACTGCACGATCCCATTTCTCATGCATTGGAGGAATCTTACATGCAAGCACACGTGCATGACACAAGTTGTTTTTTTTTTCTTTCATTTGCTTGCATGTCACAATCAAGAGTATGCGTATGCTTAACACCTGCATTTAGTGTCACGCAACACCATGACAAGTCCACAGACTGTATGGAATACACTTGCACTCACTTATGTTCTGTGGACACATTGAAACTTGGAGTGTGTTTGTCTTCATTGTTATATCTTTCATGTTTTCTTGTTCGCATAGTTGTGTTGCTTGCAAACCATGCCTTCACCAACTTGGGTCAACCAATGTGTCAGTCGCTGCATTGGAAGTATCACTTCACGTGATTAGGCCCATGAACCATTATCATAGGAGTAGGACTAGTTTTTGGTTTTGGTTGTTTGCTTGCATGCTTGTTTGATTACTTACCTCACATGTTTTTTTGTTTGCTTACTTGTTTGCTTTCCACTTTTCTTTCACATTTACTTCTACTTTCAGTTTATTTTGTTGTTTATTTGCTTTTTTGTGTTCATAGATTATTTTCACATGAAATAGTGTGTGAGTCTTGAAACAAGCTGGGTAAAGTATAAGAGGACTTGTGCAGGTATCACTACTTGGTTATCTGTCATCCTACCTTTGTATGAAGTGTTATCCCCTACAATTTCCTAGGCGGATGAGGAGATTGAAATAGGTAACCTCGAACCACTTTTAGTTCAGTAGCTAGTGCTACTGAACCAGAGAATGATCTCTCTAATTATTTGTCAATGAATAACTGAAAATAAATAGGTTTTAGACTATATATATAAGTCTTTTTTGAGTATTTGTGAATTTAGGGTTTTTGGTTTGTTGGACTAGGGAGTATAGCAGGTAATTAGGTCAAGGCTTCAAGTATGCAATGACAAGTATAAAGAGGAGCTAGGTATCAATGTGTTATGGTGTGTTGAGAATGAAACAAGATGATGGAGCTTAGTGGAAAGGAGTCGCCTTCACTAAGTGGGCCCGCAGGAAAATTATGGCGCAAAGTCTATTTTTAGACATATGGATCATGGTCTAGGAGTTGCAGGATGTTGTTTATGGATGATTGGTCATGTTGGGAAAAATAGATGGACTTCTATTTTTGGATCACAGCAGGAGTGATTAGAGTCTATTTTTAGACTGCTAGGTTAAAAATAGAAAAGTCAAATATTATTGTCTCATAATAATATTTAGACTATAAACTTTATCTTATCCTCTTAGAGCACTTCAGTTTGAGCTACAGATGTGGAACATGCAGCTGTCAGAAGGAAATATGCTTTTCTTATGAGTCAGTTGAGCTATTGCATGCATGACATTAGTTAGAACTCATGTGGTTGAGTTTGGTGGAGTTGGATGTGGAGTTGACGGAGTTGTGTTCAGTTTGACTTTGTTAAACTAGTTGTAATTAGTCTAACTACAAATAGACTAGTGATGAGTGTTGTGAATTAATTGATTAAATTAATTCACTAATTATTAACTCATAATGCAACTGAAGAATACATCAGTTAACTCAGTGCATGTACAGTTCAGTGGAGACAGGTGTTAGAGGTTGAGATTGCTATCAGTTGTGACTATAGTTGTGCATGAGACTTTACACAAGCAATGTATTGAGTATGCCCATGATGATTGCCCGGTATATGCCTAGTAGAATAGCCTGTGCTCACGTGATTTCCAGTGTGAGTGATTCTCAGCAGGTATTGTGTAATAGAGGCAGGCAAAGTAGTGGAGAAGATTTGAACCTGTGACTTGTTCGGATCTGAGCTAGTTTTGTGTGTAACAGGTGGAGATAGTGTTGGATACTTGTGAGGAGTATTGTACTGTGTAATGTTACATGTTCTCAATCATTAATATATAGATAGTGTGGGGTTTTCAACTGTAATCTTTCCCCAGGATACATACTATGTTAGTGTGTGCATGCTATTGATGTTTCATTGTTTTTTATGCTGCTAAATTGTTGATCAACGTAGAGGAGCTTATGTATTGTGCATGTATTCCGCAATAGTGCATGATCAAGATAATCTTTGTTGAATATGTGTTTATTATTCAAAATTTATACATGGTATCGGAGCTATTGATCATTAGATCTACTATTCAGGAAGCGTTTACATTCTATTTCTTCAGGCAGAGTCTATAATCGGGCCAGGTAGCCTCTAGATTCATCCTTCCTTTGGAAGGTGAGATATCCGGTAAAAGCCCATACATTCAATATTTGTATGAGAAATACTTTGTTCTGACGAATCTTAGATCGGAGGCGGTTGAGTTTGGAGCTGGTGGAATTCGAATTTGTAGCAGTGTTTTCTTGGTATCAACATGGCAATGTCTTTCAACGGATTGTGATTGGAGTATGCTCTTGAGGGCAGCTCGAACTATATTGCATGGAAGGACAGGATGGAGGCAGTGTTAGATGATAATGGGCTGAAGGATTTCATAGAGGCTGATGTCCCAAAGCCTATTGATGTTGCGCAGGTTGATGCTTGGCAAAAGAATACAACAAAGTGTCGAAGGATTCTATTGGAGGGCGTGAAGGATCACATTGTGTCCAGCCTGCATGGAAAGGCTTCTCCATACTTGATGTGGAAAGCATTGATAGATCTATTCCAAAGCAAGAGCGATCAGAGGAAGCTGGCGCTCAAGGATAAACTCAGAAACATCAAATGTGAGAAGGGTGACAGTATGCCTAAGTATCTCATGAAGTTCACTCAGTGTCGAGATGAGCTAGGAAGTGTGGGGGTAACTGTCGATGATGAGGACTTGGTGAGCTTGGCTCTCCTTGGTCTTTCGAAGAGTTGGCATTCCTATCAAGACTCTGTCAATGGTTGAGAAAAATTGCCAGGATGGGAGAGACTTTGGTCAGATCTTGTGCAGGAGGAGATGAGGCGGAATACCGGGGACGAATCTTCATCAAAGGGACCTGATGAAGAAAATTGCGCTTTGGCTGCCAAAGCAAAGAAGGGCAAGAGCGAGAAATCTTCTCAGTCTGGTGCGAAAGGCAAGAAGCGGGACATGTCCAAGGTGAAGTGTTTTCACTATCACCAGCACGGACATTATGCCACTAATTGTCCGCAGAAGAAGAAGAACAAGCAAGCTGCTGGATCTGCAGCAGGAGAGGCTCTAACCTTGCAGTTTGAGCTTGATTTTTCATTGATCGCATGCTTGGTTTCAAGTGTGATTGGATCGGTGTGGTTCTTGGACAGTGGTGCGTTTTTTCACATGACAGGAGATCGAGATTTGTTTTCTGACCTGGAGGACAAAGACCTTGGAGTGCACATTGAGATGGGCGATGATGGTAGATACAGTGCGACTGGTATTGGTACCATTTCATTTGAGAGGGAGTCTAGTAAACCCTTCGTATTGAAGGAAGTGATGCATGTTCCAGGATTGAAGAAGAATCTTATCTCTGTGGTGATGTTAGAAGACAAGGGATATGATGTTGTTTTTAGCGAGGGAAAGGCTTTCCTGCGTAGTAAGACAACTGGAGAAACCCGGAAGATAGGGTTTCGAGTGAGGAACCTTTATCAGTTGCATGTAGATGGATGCGCAGCAATGGCATGCAAGGCAGAAGGATTGGTGAGCAGGGATGATGGCGAGTTGTGGCACAGGAGATTGGGTCACCTTCACCATGGAGCCTTGAAGATACTGCAGCGGATCACTACAGGGCTTCCTAAAGGCACTCTTGCACAGTCGATCAGTGCAAGGGGTGTACTTTGGGAAAGATTGTGAAAGCCACCTTTCACGAGAAGGATAGTCGTGCCACGACAATCCTTGAGAGAATTCACACAGATGTGTGTGGACCTTTCTTAGTTGCTTTGACAGCAAAACACAGCTATTATGTGATTTTTGTTGATGATTTCTCTAGAAAGTGCTGGATCTTCCTCATGCAGAAGAAGAGCGAGACATACTCAAAGTTCTGTGAGTTCAAAGCACTGGTCGAGAAGGAGTCGGGGAAGAAGGTGAAGTCTCTTAGGAGCGTTAATGGTGGTGAATACATCTCTGGTGAGTTCAAGGATTTCTGCAAGGCAGAAGGGATTCGAAGAGAGCTCATAGCTCCCCATAACCCACAGCAGAACGGGGTTGCTGAGCGGAAGAACAGAACGATCGTGGGTGTTGCACAGGCGATGTTGCATGATCAGGGCCTACCCCTTCACTTGTGGGCGGAAGCATGCAATACAACAGTATATGTGTAGAACCATTGTCCTCACAGGATACTTGGCATGAGTACACCCGAGGAGGCTTATTCTGGTAAGAAGCCTAATCTTTCTCATTTGAGGATTTTTGGTGCTAATGTTTACATGCATGTGACGAAGGATGCCATGAAGAAGTTGGAGCCGACTGCAGAGGTTGGTATATTTGTGGGGTACACTGATACGCCCCACAACTATCGTGTGTATTTGCCAGACAGTGGTAAAACAGTTGTGCGACGAGATATAAAATTTCACGAGGAGAAATCCATGAAGTGTTCGCTTGAGAGGGAGCCACACTTGCATGCAGATGAGGAGCTATTAGTTCCTAAAAATGAGCTTCAGGATGTGGATCAGCCACAGGATGAAGTTCATGGAGTGGAAGAGACCACTCGTGCAGCGCCAACCATCAGAGGGCAAAAGTGCTTGACAGAAGCTGAGCGACTGGCTCAAGATGCAGAGAAAGTTGTAGGACCACCTACAGCCCAACGCAGGCAGAGACAGTCACTTGATCAGTACACTGGATACATGGCTCTTATGAGCAAATGGGTTGTGACTGATCCATCCTCTTTCGAGGAAGCTGTGGAGGATCCCGCATGGGTAGACGCCATGGTGGAAGAGTATGATTCGATTGTTAGAAACAGTGCATGGGAGATTGTTCCTAGATCGGAAGGGAAATCAGTGGTGGGTTCGAGATGGATTTACAAAGTTAAGCAGGCAGCTGACGGGAGTGTGGAGAAGTACAAGGCATAATTTGTTGCCCGAGGCTTTTCACAGATAGAGGGGATCGATTATGAGGAGACCTTTGTAGGTATTCTTCCATACGGACGATTCTTGCTCTCTCAGCACAGATGGGATGGCACATTCATCAGATGGATGTGAAGACTGCATTCCTCAATGGAGTCATTAAGGAGGAGGTGTACATTGAGCAGCCTGAAGGTTTTGAGATCTTAAGCAGTGAGTCGCATGTGTGCAGGCTCAAGAGAGTGTTGTATGGGTTGAAACAAGCACCACGTGCTTGGTACACACAGATAGACAGTTATTTCACCGGAATTGGATTCTCCAAGAGTGAGGCGGATCCTAACCTATACCAGATTGTGGTGGAGGGTAAGTTGCTTATCATTGTACTTTATGTAGATGATTTGATTCTAACGGGTGATGAGTTGTTGATACTTTCATGCAAGGATGATCTTGCTAAGGAGTTTGAAATGAAGGACTTGGGCCTCCTTCATTATTTCCTAGGATTGGAAATTTGGCAGCGCAGTGACGGACTATTTGTTTCTCAGGGTAAGTATGCTCGGGAGATACTGGAGAAGTTCAACATGCATGGCTGCAAGCCTGTTGATACTCCTCTTCCTGGAGGTTGGAGGAAGGAGGATGCCACTTCGGCAGAAGAAGTGGATGCCATTGTTTATCGACAGTTGGTCGGGTCGCTTATGTATCTAGTCAATACACGACCCGATAGCAGGAGGATGAGATGAAGCTATGTGGCTTCACGGATGCAGATTGGGCAAGGAGCCCAATGGATAGAAAGATCACATCAGGAGGGGTCTTCAGTATCGGGTCGACAACTATTTCTTGGTACAACAGGAAGCAAAGATCCATGGCACTCAGTTCAGTAGAGGCTGAGTATATGGCAGCAAGTTTGGCTGCATGCGAGGCTATATGGATGAGGAAGATTCTAGTCAGTTTGTTCAATTCTCACTTGGATCCTACTGTGACTTACTGTGATAACCAGAGTTGCATTAAACTCTTGGCTAATCCTGTATTTCATGATAGATCTAAGCATATTGACATCAGGTACCATCATATCAGAGATTGTGTGCAATGGAGAATCATGTTACTTTCATACATTCCAATGGAGGATCAGGATGCTGATATCTTGACGAAAGCGCTCACCAGGAGCAAATTCGAATACCACCGAGGCAAGATAGGGGTTGTTGATAATCCATATCTTGTTGAGAGGGAGTGTTGAGAATGCAACAAGATGATGGAGCTTAGTGGAAAGGAGTCGCCTTCACTAAGTGGGCCCGCAGGAAAATTATGGCGCAAAGTCTATTTTTAGACATATGGATCATGGTCTATGAGTTGCAGGATGTTGTTTATGGATGATTGGTCATGTTGGGAAAAATAGATGGACTTCTATTTTTGGATCACATTAGGAGTGATCAGAGTCTATTTTTGACTGCTAGGTTAAAAATAGAAAAGTCAAATATTATTGTCTCATAATAATATTTAGACTATAAACTTTATCTTATCCTCTTGGAGCACTTCAGTTTGAGCTACAGATGTGGCACATGCAGCTGCCAGAAGGAAATATGCTTTTCTTATTAGTCAGTTGAGCTATTGCATGCATGACATCAGTTAGAACTCATGTGGTTGAGTTTGGTGGAGTTGGATGTGGAGTTGATGGAGTTGTGTTCAGTTTGACTTTGTTAAACTAGTTGTAATTAGTCTAACTGCAAATAGACTAGTGATGAGTGATGTGAATTAATTGATTAAATTAATTCACTAATTATTAACTCATAATGCAACTGAAGAATACATCAGTTAACTCAGTGCATGTACAGTTCAGTGGAGACAGGTGTTAGAGGTTGAGATTGCTATCAGTTGTGACTATAGTTGTGCATGAGACTTTGCACAAGCAATGTATTGAGTATGCCCATAATGATTGCCCAGTATATGCCCAGTAGAATAGCCTGTGCTCACGTGATTTCTAGTGTGAGTGATTCTCAACAGGTATTGTGCAATAGAGGCAAGCAAAGCAATGGAGAATATTTGAACCTGTGACTTGTTCAGATCTGAGCTATTTTTGTGTGTAAAAGGTGGAGATAGTGTTGGATACTTGTGAGGAGTATTGTACTATGTAATGTTACATGTTCTCAATCATTAATATACAGGTAGTGTGGGGTTTTCAGCTGTAAGCTTTCCCCGGGATACATACTGTGTTAGTGTGTGCATGCTGTTGATGTTTCATTGTTTTTGATGCTGCTAAATTGTTGATCAACGTAGAGGAGCTTATGTATTGTGCATGTATTCCGCAATAGTGCATGATCAGGATAACCTATGTTGAATATGTGTTTATTATTCAAAATTTCTACATGGTGCACTTAGAGTGTTTATCAATGTAGTGTATATTTGTGAGTTTAATAGAACCTAATGAGCATGTGAAAGCATGAATTCATTAGCTTTAGAAGAAAGGAAATACAAGTATGAATTCCACACAAACAAAGCTTAAATTTAAGGTCCCTGTCTATATAAATGCAAGGAAACTCATAGGAAGAATATGAAGCATGTAAAGAGAGATTATTTATCCATTATAAACTTATATAAAGAGAAAACAAACACCATAGACTCACTGAACTAGAGTTCCTAAAATATAGCTGCAATTGCTCCTATATTAGCTGAAGAGAACATAAGATACATGCCTTCTCCACAAAAGTACAACCACTATCTCTGAATGAGAAATGATACATATAGACTCAATTTAACCACTTCCCCACCTTCAGGAGTCAAATTCCTAGGTGGTGGAACTGTTTCCAAGATTCTCTCAACCAACAGGTGAGAGTGAGAAGGTCAAATACAAACACTTCTTGTAGACTTTGTTTTGGATTTTGTTTTCTTAATGACGCCTAATAAATCATAAAAAAAACCTATCATTTATATTTATTCATGATTACATCATATAGCCTTGAACCAACTTCCACTACATCAAGATTTTTTACTTTGACCAAGTCAAACTAAAAACTAGGAAATTTACACAGTGAAATTTAAATGAAAAACACAAAAATTTGCAAAAGCATAGCGCCAATTTTGAGCCAACTTTAAGGTGTCTTCCTGAGATCCAAATTGTGATCTGAAAGAATGGTCAACTATATTTTCCAATATAGTTTCCATAACACCTTGAATTTTTAAAAATTACCCATGGGAAGGCCTTCAAAAACACATCCTCCCAAGGTGTCTCCAAAAGCACATCGCCTGTCAAAAAGAGTGGGAGAATGATGATGTTTTACCCATTTTTCTCCTTTTTCTCAAACTTTGAGCCCTCTTTGAGAAATATGATGAAATGGGTTTTGAGAGGAGGTCATTAGATTTCCAAAGATGTAAGGTACTTGTCATTTGGAGCATTAAGGAAAAGGCGCAGCGCCAAGGCGCTATGCTTCTGTGACTAGCCAATTTTCTGAATTTGGCACCAAAATAGCCAAAAAACCAAAAATGCTCATAATTCCTTCAAAATTGGTCATGATCTAAAAAAATATGCATGTCAAGCCTTCATGGATGCTTCAGCCAGAATCTCTAAGTTATCCCTCTCATTTTTTTCCTTTAGGGTTTCCTTGATCCTGTTTTCCAACTGCTTAAGCTTGATATTACATATAATGTTTCTGGTTTGATAGTGATGTGCCATGTGCCTTAGTAGCTGGTTATCTCTGTTGGCTTTTTCAAGAAGCTTTTCCAAGTGATCATTGACCTTATCTAACCAATACTCTTTCTCCTCATTGATCTCTAAGGAAATTCTGTCCTCCATGTCTAGGTCTTCATCTAGCAAACTGTGTCCTTTCTCCTCCTTCAATGCCTTCTTGAGTCCCTTGGTCCTTGGCCTCTTTTTCTTGCCTTGTTTTTCAGTTTCCTTAGGTTCACTAGGCTCCAATACTACTTTTCCTTTGCCTTCTTGCTGCAACAATTTAGCTTGCTCTTTCTCCATGATAAGTTGCCTAGCTTTTAGCTGACTATTTTCTTGTTCTAAGAATGAGATAACAAACCTTGCCCTTGCCATGTTGTCCATGAGTTCTCTGATCTGAGAATATTTCTCTTTGATAGTCTACTGCATGTTTGAAGGCTCATTTTCTATTTCCAAATCCACCAACTCAAATTCATGCTCAATCAAGTCTTTATCCTGTACCTGTGATCCCTGTTTTGCTGATGTAGAAGGCTTGGCCCCTTTCTCAACATGAGAAGTAAACACAAGCCTCTTTCCTCTTTGATACATTCTAGTCACCTCAGGTCTAGGTGCTTTAGGAACCTCCATTGATTGACTTGATGATCCTACCTCCATTTGTTGTGTTGGCATGTTTGGATGTTGAACTGAAACATTAGTCTCATGCCATTTCAAAGTTGTTTCCATGAAAGAATCCCATGTCATGTTTTTCTTTGCAAGCTGGTGGAGAACTACAGTCTTTATCAAGCTATGATGAAAAAGACTAGGATAGTGTTCTTTTTTTTTCACTTGTACCTTCTCGGACATTTTGACAAGACTTCTACACAGATAATTGCACATGTTGAGAGGTTTTTGAGTTGTGAAGTGCATTAGAAGCTAGATGTGATAGGCATACAATCTAGAAAACCTTCCCTCACATGTGAAAAATTTCATGACAACCTTCATTAATGGAGCATACTTCTCCAACAGGTACCTAAATGGGATGATGTGTGTATGGGTCTCCCTGTAGGGTGTTTTCAAGAAGGACCTGTAATGTTCAAGATCCAAGTTCATGCCCTTAAACCAGTATTCTCCATGATCAGGTATCCTTGTAGCAAGTGAAATAACAACCACTGAAAATGTAAACTCAATGCTAGCTATGATAGCCCTTTCCCCTTTCAGATGAGTGGCGATCCAATCTATCAACTATTCATGAAAACCTACTTCACATACCCTTTTGCAAAACTCTAGACAATTTACATCTTCAAAACACTACTTGATGAAGGGTGATGTGTTGATTTCATTGCAGTTGGTAGGCTCATATCTAAGGATTTTTCCTCCTTTATGGTGTTTTTTCCTCTCTGGTGAAGAATCTCCCTCCATGATGGTAGAAACCCTAGAAGCAGGAAAATGGAAAAAACAGTGAGGAATGAGTGAAAAGATGAAATGAGGGGTTTTAGGAGTGGAAATAATGGTAGGGAAATTTCTAGGAGATGAATAGGGATTGCAAGCAACTCATGAAACTTAAATGAGGTGAAATGAGGGAAAGAAATGCTTATGAGAAATGAAAAATAGAACTTCTAGGAAATCTGCTCAAATTACTAAGTATGAGCTAAGGTTTAGTTATAGGTAAGGTAATTTGATGATTTATAGGTTGTTTAGTGAGTCAAAATGTATTTGAAACATGTACAGAGGTGTGAGTTAGAATATTTGCTTGTTTATTATATAAAAACCAAACAAACCATCATTTACCCTAGCTTATAGCATGAAAATTTTACCGAAAACCCTAGATGAAGAGATCTTGCATTTGAATTCATTTTGCTAAAGGAAAAAGGTAAGCAAAGTGTTGTACTTACTTGTAGACAAGCTTAGATTAGCAAAAAACTAGATTGCAAGCTTCAAATTTGAATTTGGGTGAATTTTGGAAGGGTTAGGGCTGCTCTGGCACAAGAACAGCGTAGTGTCTAGAAGCACAGTGCAGTGTCCAAAAGTGTAGTGCCAGCCTCAGAAGCATAGCCAGTCTCTGGAAGTGCAATGCCTGTAATTTTTGACCAATTTTTCCTAGAAACCCGTGTTGTTTTTTCCAATCAAGGGGAGATCTCAATGAAAAAAGGAAAATAGAAGGCAAATGAAATGATTTGGGGACCTTTTGGGTTTTTATAGACAAGTACGATTCCCTTTTGCAAAAAATGGGCCCCACATACCTTTTCAAAAACTGATTTTTCACCTTTAAAACTGAGCCACTTTGGAGAGTTGAAACTTGAGTTGCTTTTTACCTTTTGAACAATAGGAATTCTTCTTCTAGAACCTTTGATATTGAAATCGTGAAGAACTTAAGAAAATTCATCAAACGTATGTCAAAGAGTTTCTTATCATGACTCTTTTAATGTTGGATTTACACATGATGATGATGGACCTTGAAACCCTAATGACTTAATGAAGACATGGGACTGAGTCAAATGGTAATGATGATGAATGATAAAATGAAAACATCCTTTTTATTATGATTCCTTCATTTGAGCGAGGTAGGCGACCAACATGTGTGTTTTTTCCAAAATAATGAAGACATTCCTAGACAAACTAGCGAGTGACCAAATTTTACTCTGTAAACCTAGTGACATGATAAAATTTGACCTTGAGACTCTTGACAGACTTGGTAAAAGCATATTTGATCACTGGTGGCAGGCAGACAAGACTGAAACTAACATGAATAACTTTTTATCTTTATTCCATGATACATCGATGGAAAATATGTACTGTTCGAAGTGAACCTTGGTGAAAACACAGCGCTTGTGCGCTAAGTAGTGTCACCTACTCTAGTCGGTTGTTTATGAGTTAAGCCTTTGCAACTCAGTCAAGTAGAGTAAGGTGAGGGGAAAAACCTTAACAAGCATGTCAAAGGTATAAATAAACTACTTCTCTAAAGGAACAACCTCTTCTACTCTCAATAAGTAGGGATCCCTCTTCCGCCTCTGAAATGAATAAGTGTTATGAACAATTATGAAAATGAAAAAATGAAAACTGAAAAAATTCAAAAATGAAAAATCAATAAGGTGAAAGAAGAGAAAGGCTTCCTGCAAAGAGATTTTAAGCAAGTAACTTCGCCGAGGTACTAACCAGGCTCGTTGGCAGCGGAGTGATGCTTGTGTTCTTGTGTGACTCCGTCGGGGTAGTGTCAAGGCCTACTAGCAGTGAAGCAACACTAAAGATGAAACTAAAACACTAACGACCATACTACTTGTGCACCAATATACCCCTCAACCCCAATCGAGAAAAATATGTTGGCTTGGCTTGGAATTTGTGTCGACCAACCAAGAGCTTGGGAGATGCTACATCTTACAATTAAGCAAGTGTGGAAACCAAGATGAACTGAGAACTGAAAAATACTTTCGGAGGTGTTAGACTTGCTTTTCATGAACAAGGTCCATTTGCAGAGCTGGAGTTCTACCAATGTGTCACCGAGTGTTGTAGCAACTACAAACACCCTCCAAAATTTTTCTTTAGCTTTGATTTGGAGCCTCCCTACCAACCATCCTCAGCAGCATGTCTTTCATTGCCAAGTACATGATCTTTTGTGGTTTTCTAGCAGATTTCCAGCCTGTTCATGATATCTTGTTGCATTCCCCTCATAGGTTGTTTCTCTCGACTTGGTCCAGTTGCAGGCTAAGCAACTCCATTAATAAATTGTGCAATTCTGGAAGGGAACACACCTTCCCTCCAGAAATTGTGCAATCCTGACTGGCAGCCTGCTAGGCTCAAAAATTCCGCAATCCTACCTGTCAACCTTCCCCAAGAAAACTACATTATCTAACCCAGTAGGACTGCTCAGCCTAGAAATTGCGCAATTTTGGGTAGGAGTCAGTTGCTCAGCCCAGCTCCCTCCCAAAAATGCACAAATTTCTCCCTCACGCAAGCAGACTGTTGCATGTTCCATCAGGTTGACCGGTTCCACCTAGGATAGAGAAAACTTGGCTTGCATGTGTGGGATGTTTTTTCTCAAAATAGAAAAAAGAAACATGCAAAAAAGCATCTCTAGATTTTAGGGAGCTATTTTTAGCAGCTGTAGGTTACATGCAAAGATTGTTTTAGAATATTTCCTCCAAGTTTTGCTTTTTCCTAGATGTTTGGCATGCACGTCATGAGCCTCAAACTTATTTATTCGACGCTTCAGAGCTCACTTCTTCACATCGATCTTGGAGATCTGATATCCCATAACACATCCAAGAGTCTTCAACACATCCATATCGGCTATTTACGTGTAAGTCCGCTTAACTTGTCTTTTGTAGCATTTCTATCGCTTTTTGTGTTTTGGCTTGTGTGAGTGTTGTCTGCTTGATTTCTATGAATGGTTGTTGACATTTTCATGCATATTAGCTTGTACTAGCACCGTTTCAATTTTCATTAGCATCTCACTGATGTCGCATGCATGACACTGTATGAACGGTTGCTGATTCGGCAACTTGATTTGCACACATGCATGTTGTTTCGTTTTATGAATCTTGCATTTACTATTTTCATGCATGATCGTTCACTCTTTCTTACACTCAATATCGCCATGCATTCACATCCCCATTTTCTTTCAGTTCCCCATCGGCGGGTCTAGGTAACCTTGGCCTAGACTCCGCCTCACCAAGACAACATTGTATAATCTTGAGAGGGAAGGCTCTGCCTTCCTCTTAGAAAATGTTCATTTCTTCCATTGACTATCCCCCAATCTTGCATTCTACAATTCTGAGAAGCAGTGACTGCTAGCCTAGAAAATTGGGCAATGTAGTCACTGGGCCTGCAACGCTTGCCAGCAAAAGTTACACATTATGCAATTCCAGCAACTAGCAGGCCAATCTAGATTGCGCATTATGCAATTCTAGCAGCCAGCCAGCCTCCAGACAGTCTGGACATCCTTTTGTGCAATTCTGGTAGCCAATCTCCCAGCCTCCCAGGAAAAATTGCACAATCCTTGCCAGTCAATCCCCAGGTATGTTGCATGTCATTCCTCAAGTTTTATTTCATTTTAGTTGACATATTTCTTGCCATGCATGTCACCATGTCTCCAGATATAGAAGGTTTCCATCCACCTCTTAGCAGTTCAGGATCAATGGCCTCCAAGAGAGCAGCATGAAAGGACACCAACGAAAGTGCAACTGGAGCAGCAATTAAGCGAGTGTCTATAGGCTTTCTGATCTATGAAGACACCAAGCTAATTGTAGACAAGGACATGAAGATGAAATGGCAAGAGGTCAATGATGCATTTGCAGGCACATTTTGGGAAGACCTTGAATATCGCCAAGTCTATGCGAACATTTAGAAGTTCGACTTGTACCGTATTTCATGCCGATATCCCGTGTTCCCATGCGCGGACATGATACATTGGATCATCTCGCACACTGAGCCCAAGACGATGACATTGAGCAGTGTCAGTGGGACGAAGATTCTCCCTTCAGGGCATAGGATTATGATCAGATGTACCATATGTTGAAGCCAGTGATCACCATGGGGACACCACTCATCATACCCAACAATAGTTCAAACTCTAAGGATATCTTGAAGAACTAGGTAAAGAAGCTAATGGAGTTAAGGATAACACCCAATCAGGTTTACAAGATGAAGATACTACAGCAAGCGTATTAATACTGTGTCATCTTTGCATGTCACTTGCATGGCTAAGATAGCACGGAAACCTTCCTATAGAGTTGGGTGATTGCGTTGGACCAACTAGCCAGTGAAGGCAAAGCATGCAACTGGTCTAACATGTTGGCTCACAAGTTTAAAGAACAAGTAACAAGAGCTCGACGGCCACCCAAAGGTCAGCAAGCAGATATCTACATGTCCGCTTACATCTTGGATGAAATCTGTGCCCGTTAGGAGTTCCTAGGCTTGAAGTGGGCATGGACATTGGCGGAAACCTCTAGGAACAATTATTGTAAAATGTTGTCTGAATGCAGCCTCAAAGGAGTTATCACATAGCTATTAGATCATTTTGTCACCCCATGTACAAGATGATATTTGAACAGGATCCACCTTGCATGTCGAAGGCAGCAATGGAGGCACTGATCGATATAGCATATTGGTATGCCTCACCGTTTGACACCTTCATACAGATGTACAGTGTGGAGAAGCCTCCGCATGTTTTACCGAAGTTTTCCTTGGACAATCTCTTCATGCAACAGGTATCATACCACATCTCGGCAGGATTGTCAGCATGGGGACTTCACTGGGGGAGAAATACCATACCACGAGGGTTCATATTGGGGGATATATATTGAGGGAAAATTGACACAATATATTGTGCATATAATAGGGGGTAAAGGGTTTTAATATTGGCAGGTATAAAAAACAGAGCTCAAAGTTAATGAAAAAATATAAAGGGGTATAAAAATTGCTAATGAAAAAATGGAAACCTACAATATCTAGTGAATGTAGGGGTTTTTAAAATTGGGAAGTGGTATTGGGTTCGTATTGGTAGGGGGTTAACAATGTAAACTTTGAAACGGGAACTATAAACTCAAAACGGGAACTCTGGCCAAAAAACCCCAAAAAAACATCAAAAACAGTGCTAAAAACGAAAAGTGTGTATACTGGAACGATGTTTTTATTTTTTAGGCGTCAATTTTGAACATGTTTTAAAAATGGCAATGACTACGAAATTTACTATGAAATTTTCGTGCAAAATATAGCTTCAAAATGAAAGTGATGACACTGGAACAATGATTTTTTTTTTAGGGTCAATTTTCAAAATTTTAAAATAATGCTAATAAAACCAAATTTTTATGTGTCAAACAAAATTTTTTATGAGGGAAAAAACACACTAATGTTTTTGGTAGAATATCATTTTTCTTTCCTAAGTATAAATTTAACATGTTTTCAACCATAACATGCTAGATACAAAAAAAATTGAAATTTTTTCAACTATAAAATTAAAAAACCATGACATTATGAACAAATTACATCACTAAATGAATTCAAAAGTCATTATTTGTATATTGAATAAAACATACATTATATCTCTAATTTAATATTGCATTGTAGATATTTTAAACAATAAAATTTATCATAATTAAGACATATAATCCAACAACATAAAAATGCCTCATAACTTCTCATTTAACACCATATGGAAAACATTAATTTTATTTGAAGATACGATGCATACATCAGTTATATAAATTGTCTTAAACAATTATTCAAAATCACTCATATTTTCTTTCACACCATCAGAATTCACATCTTCAGATGAGTGACTGGATGCTGACGAAGATGTTCCATATTCTTCTCTTTCATCAACTAGTGCCCCATCTGAGTCCACATGCATGCCCAACATTTCAGGTTTCAAAATTCTTCTATATCTACAACAGGTTTCAGCTGACTCCCATGTCAACATTGTTCCTTCTGATAACAACCTTTTCAGAATCTATATCGTCTTGAAGCGAAGAGTTCCTTTCTTTTTTAAATTGAAGTCATAAACAAGTATATCAACATCCTCCAATTTTAATATGTCTGTGCAGGGACGATTTACATTTGTACCCTTTCTTTTTCTTTTTCCGCCATTTTTTTTGTCAACTACCATCTCTGGCTTATACACACCATTGAATGGGTGTGTATTTGTGGCATACCAATGTACTTCAACACTTGTAACATCCTCAGTTTCTGTAAAGAGCTTTATAACTTTAGCAACCCAAAATGGATAGCCATTGGGATCTCCATCTGCTAGCACTGCAATCATGCAACCCTCCTTAATACCCTATACTAAACCCCTATAAAGTTCTTCCATGGCTTCACGTTGTGCACGAGATCTTCTGGAACCAATATACATCTCTCTTTTCACTGCCTGTGAAGAATTAATAATACCTTGAGATTGTTGCTGTTCAACAATATTTACTTCCTCATGTTCATTCGACACATTTTGTGGCCAAATAAATGGATTTTGTTGAAAATGACTCCCACCAAAATGAATCAGCAATGTCAAAGTACTCATATGTATATCTAATACATTTTTTAATTTCTTCCAAGCAATCAGAATAATTTATAGCTATGTTCTGTCTGCGTGCATTCTGAACTTCACCAACTGATTGTAATAACAATATTTTTGATGCAAATATTGGATGATCTGGAATGAACTTCAAAAATTGCAAAACCTGATGACGGTGCCCATTCTATAGTAGTTGAATACTTCTTGCCCCATATTAGTATTTTCCCATCAATTTTTTTGATACGAAATTGATGTTGGAAGCTAATGTCATTAAGTTGTTCAATGCATTTCCCCTCACCATATGATCCCAGAATAAACCTTCGCATGTCAACAGTTTCTTCCAACACATCAAAAGTAGGCTCTGGCATGTATGATTTCTTAATACATTCAATTAGTGATGGCAAGCTCCCAACTTCCTTCCTCCTCAATGTGACTGAAAAACGACTGAACATCTGATCAATATGGTCATGAGTGTGCCCAACAAGAAGGAAACCAACCTTTACCTTTTGAAAAATTCTCAATTCAACAAGCATGTTTAGATATCCAAAAAAAACCTGATTTTTGTTTTCACGGCAAGTGTTGTCCAATTGTAGATACAAAACTTTGGGAAGATTACCAGACCAATGAGAAATCACATCATGAATTATGGTTATGGTCAGATTTGCATCATTATGAATATTTGGAGCTGTGAAGTACACGCTTGGCAACATTTTCCCATTGAAGACCATACAACCAACCAAGTGAAATTGAATAAAGTTTTCCTCCTGTAAATTTTTGGGTGTGCGAACAAAATGTGGTAAAAGTGTTTTCTTCTGGTCCATACCATCAATTATCAAACCCAAATATTTATTCGGATTATCATAACACTTCTTTCGATGCTTGTACAACTTCTTCCTTTCGTTTGTTTGTTGTTCACGATGCTCCTGAAGTTCTTTGACAATTAAATCTACACAACATAAAAGAGATTCATTAAGAAATATGTTTTCATAGTTGATGACTATACAATTTTAAAAGTTAAAGTTATGAACGTTTACCTCTTTCTGAGCCTTCACATTTGTCCCTTTTTTATTTAAGAGAAGCACATGTACTGCAAATCCCCATCCTTGTCTTATTAGGAATACAGACATTGTTGAATTCTTTCTTCCATACCTTCACAAAATATTGATATGTAATAAACTGGCCATGTCCCTCAGCACCTTCTACATATTCTTTGTATAAGTTGTAGATTTCTCGTCTTGAAAAATTATCTGGAATATGTATTGTCTCTCTATTTGGCATACACTCTCCATGCTTTGAAAAGAAATCTTTCATCCATGACATTGCAGTATTTGATAATGGACCAAACTGTCTTTTATGACGTACTTCTGAATAAAATGTGGGATCCTTTTCCAAATTTTCTTGAATTCTCGAGAGACGAAAATTCCCAATCGAATGAAACATTTTGAAACCTTTTCTACAGATAAAAAAAGTCCCAATATGATAATCATAACCTGACAATGTAGATTGCATGCACCCAACTAAATATGAATTTTGCATGCTTTTATTCATTGACAAATATCTCTTCCTGCTTTCTAATGCAAATTTGAAATCCATATGTTTCAAGCAATCTTTTTGGCAACATTCACTTGAAATGATACAATATTTGAAATCCATATGTTTGCTCCTACTCCTTGATACAATATTTCTTGGCAACATCTCCATCATTGGATCATCATTTGTATAAGGCTTTTCATCATCACTAAGAGGAATGTTATCCACACTATGATCAGCTCTGCTTTTCAAATATTGACTTGGAGGATATTCTTCATCTTCCGCTTCTTCAGTGCTACTGTCGTAGTCCTTAGAATTTTGACTGAATGGAAAATCTGACTCGATGTTTAATGGATATTCTTCCTCATATGCATTGCCAGTGCTACTCTCATAGTCCATAGAATTAGGACTACGTTGAAAATGTGATTGTTTACATATTGAAGATGCTACATCCCATCCTTTGTCACTACTACCTTTATACTCATTAGAATTAGGACTAAGTGCATCATCCTGTCCTTCATCATTGCTGCTCTCATAGTCCTTAGAATTAGGACTAAGAGGACACAGTGACACTCCATTCTTTTGAAATTCATCATCACGCTCTTCATAACTATTGCTCTCATAGTCTACAGAATTAGGACTAAGTGGACACTGTCGTACTCTAATGTTTTGAAATTCATCATCCCACTCTTCATCACTGCTGCTCTCATAGTCCTTAGAATTAGGACTAACTGGACACCGTGACACTCCATACTTTTGAAAATCAACATCATGCTTTTCATCACTACTGCTCTCATAGTCCTTAGAATTAGGACTAAGTGGACACTTTGACATTCCATACTTTTGAAAATCAACATCATGCTTTTCATCACTGCTACTCTCATAGTCCTTAGAATCACGACTAAGTGGAAGAATTGACTTTCTATTCATAGTGGAAGAATTCCCACTATATTCATCAATATGAATAGAGTTGTTACGTGGTGAAGAAGTTGATGGTGTATAAATCGAAACTTCACTATCAGAACAATCCATCCCTTTCAAATAGAAGATGTTGAATGATACAAATGGAGAGTCTCCTAAAGATATTATATAGCTTAAAGAATGAAATTTTCCCTCCAAAAAATTTTGCAAAAATATTTCCCTCCAAAAAGTTTCGCGAAAATATTTCCCTCCAAAAATTTTGTTAAATTTATTTACCTTCATTATTTTGTTCTACAATTTATTGAAAAATGTAAACTAAATTTTTTTATGAAATAAATCATCAAAATTAAAAGTGTACACTACAACTTCTACATTAATTATTTTAATAGTTAAACTATATAATATTCGCTTGACAATTCTACAATATTCGCTTTATAATATTTTAAAACAAATTATCCCACATTCAACCCGTTGTAAAACAAATCTATAATATTCACTTTATAATATTGTAAAACAAATTATCCCATATTAACCGTACAATAAAACATCTCCGTAATTTCACTTATATATTAAAATTTCGTTATCACTATTACTCACATCACATCCAGGCTTTCTGAAAATCGGTTAAAGACTCGTGAATTTGTGGAGCAACTAAATCGCTATCAACAACATATTCAACAAAGAATTCTCGGAACTGCTCTGCAACTGCTCTCCTCTGAGCTTGCGATGACGGTCTCGGCCTCTGGGCGCCTCGGAGGGCTCTGTCGCCCTCACTCTGCTGTCTGGCTCTCTTTGCTCTGGTGAGCTGTGCGGAGCTTTGTTTTTTGTTTTGGGGCGGCGTGACGTACAGAGTCGGCCCCCTCTGCTGAGCGCAACGCTTTGAAGAGCCCTGGTCTTTTGTGCATTGTTTTGGACATCTGTTTTTTGGATTTGCAGGGGTGCTATCTTGTGGAGTATGGGTTGAGTTATGCTGCGACTCAACTGCTGCCATGGGTGATCCCGGGGGTGAGGAGCCCTCTTCCACTCCTCCGCTCTCGGCTGAAGAATATTTTCGCCGCCTGTTATCACAGAAAGGGAAGAAGCGACCGGCCCCTGAGGTCCCAAAGTTCATTTAAAAACTTGAGGAAATCCCTGAGATCACTCTACAAGAAGATCAACCGATTAAAATAGCCCTTGCCCTTGCTGACAGAGGACTGGTTGGGAAATTTATGGGTCGATGGCCTTCTACCAAAACCACTGATGATTGGATTCAACGCAACTGGAGACCACAACTGAAAGATAATGTGATCTGCTATGTGGTTGGCAGAGGTTTTTTCATTTTCGAATTCACCTCCAAAGAAGACCGAGATCTCGTGTTCAGAAATGGTCTGTATTTCATGGGAAATTAGGGTCTGTATCTTAATAAATGGACCCCTGACTTTGATACTTCAGTTGATGTCCCGAAGGAGGTCCCAGTCTGGGTTCGTCTCCCCAATCTCCCGATCCACTGCTAGAGCTTTCAATATTTACAAATGATTGGGAATGGTCTGGGCATATTCATCGACAAAGCAGATAATAAGGGCCAATACACCTGTGCTAGAATCTGTGTGGAAGTCGACTTAGAAGCTGGGTTACCTGAGGCGGTTAAACTTACAGTGGAAGAATGGCAACACTATCAAAAATTGGACTACGAGCAACTGCCTTTCAAATGCAGAACCTGTCATGAACACGCACACTTCCAACAGAATTGTCCTAGCCCCAGCTGGGACTAAGGAGGACAAAGAAGGGTGGAAAGAAGTCAAAAGAGGAAAGGCTAACCCAAGGTCTACTGAGAAGAAAAATGCTGGGCCAGTGGGGAAACCTCAGACCAAGCCAAAGGCCAATGAAGCCCCAAAGGTTGGTTCCTCCTCAGGTGGGAACGCAGAAACCATCAGGGTTCAAGAAGAATCGGAAGACTTTTCAAAGAATGCAATAGGAAATGATACTGAAACAAACACCCTCCCAACAAATAGAGGCAATGAAAGAACTGCAAATAAAGAAGAGCATATCAGACTGGCCTCCGAAACTGATGAAGAATCAGAAGAAAGAGTCTATGAATCAGATAGCTCGCAAGTTACCCCTACCAAAACGACCAGGGGTCGAAAATCCAAGAAGAAACAGAGAGAGGAGAAAACTTATCTGGATGTTCTCCAAGGCTCCCAGAAAACACTCAAGGGAATGATGAATACAAGATCCGGGCGCAAGCATGGCACGGCTCCAAAAGGAGCCACTTCCCAATCCAATAAATAATGAAATACGTCTCCTGGAATTGCAGAGGATTAGGCAGCAGACTAAAAGAAGATGCCCTGAAAGATATAGTGAGAACGTATTCGCCTGAAATCCTACTCATCAAGGAGACAAAGTTGGAGGAACTTCTTCTCCTCCATGCTAGCAAATCCTTCTGGCGTAAAGGACATGGGAGTGTTGTCAGTGCGAGAGGCGCCTCCGGAGGAATCGGTTCCTTCTGGGATAGCTGTCTCTATGGCCTGATTCAGAAAGATTTCTCTCCTCACTGGCTTTTCACGAAGCTCCTCCATAAAGACTCTGGCCAACAAGTAAGTATATTCAATATATATGCTCCAGTCCTTCCATTTGAGAAAAAATCATGTTGGGATTCGATTTTGTCCTATCTTTCGTTGCACAATCCAGAAAACATTATTATTGCAGGAGATATGAATGTCACTCTAGCTGTAAATGAGAAAAAGGGTGGCTCCCCAGTCAGGGATCCAGCTAGAGAGTGGGTTGAAGACCTTATGTTGGGTTGGGAGCTGGAGGATATCAAGCCCACATCTGGGAAGTTCACCTGGTCCAACAAAAGGGTTGGCCCCAGCCATATTACTGCTCAATTGGACAGATTTCTCGTCCAACCCTCTTTTCTGACCAGCGATCTAATGGCCTCTTCCAAAATTCTGCCAAACAGTACCTCTGATAACAAGCCCATTCTCCTTGATCTTTCCATGGATGTAAACCTTGGCCCTATTCCCTTTAGATTCAACCCATTGTGGCTTCAGCATGATGGCTTCCAAGAGGTGGTTTCAGAGTCCTGGAACAGGCATGTTCATGGTTCCCCTTTCTATGTGTGGGAAGAAAAAATGAGGGGACTAAAAAGAAGGCTCAATGAGTGGGCTAGAAAGTTGAAATCTCCCACCTCCAAGAGAAAGGAGGCTTTGGAAAGTCTTGCTGCCCACCAATTATCTTTGGAAAATACTGTTGTCTCCCACGACCTCCTTCAAACAGAAGTTGATCTGCAAAAAGAACTCCAGAAAGCAAGTAGGGAAGAAGAAGAGTACTGGAGACAGAAATCCAGAACTCTTTGGTTACAGGCTGGGGACAAAAATTCTAGCTTCTTCCACAAGCAAGCTGAAGCACGCAAGCACTTCAAAACTGTAAAAGAAATTCACCATCAAAACGCAGTGATCAAGGATTTTGAAGGCATAAAGAGGGTTGCCCACTCTTTCTTCAAATATCTCTACTCTGCCCACGATGATCCTCCCATTGATCCTCAGGCCTATCTGATGGACTTAATTCCCCAGTGTATCCAAGATTCTGACAATTCTATGCTGACTACTCCAATCAGCAAGAATGAACTTAAATTTTCCTTGGATAGTATGGAACCCGATAAAGCTCTTGGCCCGGATGGGTTCCCTGTCAGATTCTATCTATCCTGTTGGACCACGATAAAAAATGACTTGTTCAGAATGGTCAGGAAATCTCAAACTTGTGCCAAGATTGGAGGCGCATCAATTCAGCATTTCTTGCCTTGATCCCAAAAGAGAAAGGCGCATCCGATTTCAGCAGATTCAGGCCAATCTCCTTGTGTAACTCTAGTTACAAGTTGATCACCAAAATTATAGCCAATCGCCTTAAGAAGATTCTGCCGTCCATTATCCTTGAAAACCAAGGAGGATTCATCAAAGGGAGAAAAATACTGGACAATATTGTGCTGGTGCAAGAAGCAGTCCATTCAAGCTATCACCGAAAGGAGAAAGGTATGGTGATTAAACTGGGAGAAAAATACTGGACAATATTGTGCTGGTGCAAGAAGCAGTCCATTCAAGCTATCACCGAAAGGAGAAAGGTATGGTGATTAAACTGGATCTGGTTAATGCCTTTGATAGGGTGAGACATGATTTCCTGTTTATTGTGATGACGAAAATGGGCTTCTTTTCAGCCATCCTTAATTGGGTTAAAGCCTGCATTGCCTCTCCTTGGATAGCGCCATTGGTCAATGGTCGACCTTCAGAATTTTTCCAAGCCTCTAGGGGCCTTACGCAAGGTTGCCCCTTGTCCCCGCTTCTTTATGCTATTCAAGCCACAGTCCTCAGTTTCCAACTCGAATATGGTCAACAAACTCAAACCCTCCCTGGCCTTCGTATGGCTAGCAATGTCAAAGACATAAACCATGCTCAATTTGCTGATGACACTTTATTGCTTGGTGGGGCAAGCATACACTCTGCCAGATACTTCAAGAAGGAGCTGGATATTTACAGAGAGGTCTCGGGCAGCAAGATCAACTACCTAAAAAGCACAATCTATGGCTGGAACTGCTCGGTCAAGGAATTATCCGAAATTGCAAGGTTTCTTGATATGGAAGGATCCTGGGCTTGGGACTCTTTTAAATATCTGGGGATCCCAATATTCAAGGCCATCCCTAAAGTAGCCCACTGGATGTCCCTGCTGGACAAGATTAAACTCAGAATCCATGCCTGGGGAGCCTCTTGGCTGAACAACGCTGGAAAGGTCATTCTGATGAAAGTTGTCCTGTCAAGTATGCCATTATATCAGCATTCCATCCTCCTTGCCCCTAAAACCTTCATAAGCAAAATGGAAGCACTTCTGAGGCGTTTTCTATGGGAAGGGGGAAAACATAATGAAAGAAGGCTTCAACTAGTTAAATGGGATACTATTAAAAATCCATTTATGGAAGGAGGTTTCCAAATGAGTGATCTAGCTGCCCAGAATCTGGCCTTGGGAGCTAAGTTGCTCTGGAACATTGTCTCTGGAAATTTAAGTTGGAGCAAGAAGGTCCTGTGGAAAAAATATTTTCATGGGCAGCGCCTTAGATGCTTGGACCAGCCACCTAGAACTTCCAAAGGTTCATCTGTTTTTAAACTCTGTCTCAAAGCCTTGGAGCACTTCAGCCATAATCTGTACTGGATCCCAGGTAATGGGCAAAAAATTAGAATCTGGGATGATCCAATTCTTGGTGATCAACCTTTGAATCAGATGGAAGATCTCGCCAATATCAAAGCCTGGCTACAGGCGCGCAATTTAAATACCCTTTGGGACATCTCCACCTGGTCAGAGGATGCTACCTGTCTATGGAACAACTGGTACCTGGGGGAGATTCCTCAGTGGCTGGAAGGTGAAGCCTCGATTTTGCTGGATAGGCTCCAAGGGAAATCCCCTTTAAGAGCTTCTGCTAAGTACAAACGAGGGTGGGGATTGCGTTCTGGTGCATATTGATCTGGATTTAAACAGGAACGCAATAAAATACAGAGATAACCATAAATACAGATATGCAGCGGAAATAATACCTCATTTCATTACTGTAAAATACTGAAATATGCTTACAAACATAAATGGAAATAAACCAGCTACGGCGATGGTAGCTTATCTCTGAGAAGAGATGTGGTGGCTACATGCCTCTGAACTGTTCTGAACTGTGTTACAATGAGGCTCGAAGGCCTATTTATTTTTGAAAAAGAATGGAAAACCCTTCACATCCCGAAACCTAACCCTAGAAGATGAAACGCCAAATTGTGGGCCCCGTTTGGGTAAATTGGTACATCAATTTCCCGGATCGTAACTTTGGCATACGATCTTCGTTTGACGTGTACGATAGCTCGTTAGAAAGATCTATCCGAGTACTACCACTTTGGGAGGCAACATGGGTCCATGGACCCATGTTGCCCCAAATTCCCAAAAAAAACGTCGTTTAGGGCCTCAAAACGGCTCCGGAAGTTCAGGACCCGAAAAACTGCTAAAAATAGTAAACTGTGCTACAATTTAGGAAACTGAAAAAGCTGAAAGAGATAGTTGTGGGGGTCCAAATGGGATAGGTGGGTGGCCACCAACATCCACCTGGATCATTCCTCCCCCCTTAGGAAGCAATGGTCCCCATTGCGTTGAGTTCCTCCCTGAGATGAGGAAGCTTCTGCTGAGCTGGGTCTCTGGTGAGCTGTTCTGCAATCTCTGCTGTGACCAGAAATGGTGGGAAGCATGGTCGGCAATGGTCCACATTGAACACTTGGTGCAAGCGAAGGAATGGAGGAATGTTGTGCTTCAAAGCATTGTTTCCCGTAGCCTTGGTACTAGTGTAAGGACCATGTCGGAGTGGTCGGAGCTTCTGATGGGCTCTTGTAAGGCGTTCTTTCTGCAGATGTAACCAAACTTTGTTGCCCACCTGAAACTTATGTGGTACCCCTGTGGGTGAGGAGAAGTTGTTCCTGTGTTCTGTCATGACCGTATCCCTTTGCTGCTGCTGCGTGGAGGAACCCTTTGCAAGGGTCATGGATGTAGAAACGATCTTCCCCTTACTTTGGGAGTGAACCAGATAGATGAATTTCCTAGTCTGGGAGATGAGCTTGCTGCCTTTCTTAGTAGTGATCAAAGATGTGGCGGTAGGTGGGGCTACCTCCGGTATCCTGTATAATGAATTATTCAAAGAAATAATGACAGCACGAGGCCTAGACTCATACACAGCATGTCGCCTCCACAAGTATGGCTGGCCTAATAATACATCACAAACATCTAGAGGTGTAACATCACACAATACCTCGTCTGTGAAGGGTTTGATGCTCTAGGGAAGGCGGCACTACTGGCGAACTTTCAGATCTCGTCCTTCGTGAAGCCACCCGATACTATACGGCTGCGGGTGCGGTGTAGTCGGTAGGCCCAACCGCTTCACGACCTCTGCTGAAATGAGGTTCTTTTGGCTGCCACTGTTGACAATGCATTGCAGCGGCGACCCCTTCACCCACATCTGTGAGTGGAAAAGATGCTCCCCCTCTTCTGGATCTGTAGGGTCATTCTTCTGGATCTTGGCAGTGGCAACAGTGGCGCTGGGATCCGCATCAATGATCTGCTTCCCTTTGTCATTCCCCTTGTCAAGTTCTGGCTCAGGGTCAGAACATACATTTGATTCAGAAGCCTTCAACTCGGCCACCAACGACTGCTTGGTCCGACACTCACTTGTGTTATGAGTGGGACTCTTGTGGAACTCACACCACTTTCCTGTGTCCTTCTTCGGCTTCGTGGTGTTGTTCTTTTCTTGCGGCTTCAACGGGTTGTCTTGGGTCACCCCACCTTGGCTTTGTCCTTTGGGCTTCGGATTTGCAGATCCAAAGTCTTGCTTCTTCTGTTTAAACTTTTGCTCGATTTTGACAGCGTATCGGTATGCTGTGCCGAGTGAGGAGATGTTCAAGAACCCCATCTCTTCCTAGATGTATCTGTGTAAGCAGCCGCGGTATTTGAGTACCAGATGCAGCTCAGAATCTTTGATACCCAACTGTGTGCGAAGGGTATGAAAAATGTTTGTGAACTCCGACACATCTTAGCCCGCCCGTCCCACCCCTCCGGGCGCCCTCACTCGCCTCCCCCCCTTCACCCGCCCACCCGCCCGGCCCATGCGCCCTCACCCGCCCCCCCGCCCGGCGCCCTCACCCACCCACCCGCCCCACCCCTCCAGGCGCCCTCACCCGCCCGCCCGCCCCACCCCTCCGAGCGCCCTCCCTACCCCGCCCTTCACCCGCCCACCCGCCTGGCCCAGGCGCCCTCACCAGCCCCCCCGCCTGGCGCCCTCACCCACCTGCCCGCCCCACCCCTCCAGGCGCCCTCACCCGCCCACCCGCCCCACCCCTCTGGGCGCCCTCCCTGCCCCCCCCCCCCCCCCCCTTCACCCGCCCGCCCCACCCGAGCCGCTCGTGCCCATGCCCGACAAGCGACAGGGCGATTCCCGGAATCACCCTGCCGCCTACCGGGCGGGGGCGCGGGTGGCGCCTGGAATCGCCCGGGCGGGGGCGCGGGTGGCGCCTGGAATCGCCCGGGCGGGCGGGTGAGGGAGCCGGGCAGGGGGGGCGGGTGAGGGCGCCTGGGCGAGGCGGGAGGGCAGGTGAAGGGGGGGGGTAGGGAGGGCGCCCGAAGGGGTGGGGCGGGCGGGCCGGGGGGCGGGTGAGGGCGCCCGGAGGGATGGGGCGGGTGGGTGGGTGAGGGCGCCCAGAGGGGTGGCTGGTGAGGGCGCCGGGCGGGGGGGCGGGTGAGGGCTCCCGGGCCGAGCGGGCGGGCAGGTGAGGGTGCCTGGAGGGGTGGGGCGGGCGAGCAGGTGAGAGCACCGGGCGGGGGGGGGGCGGGTGAGGGCGCCCAGAGGAGTGGGGCGGGCGGGTGGGTGAGGGCGCCGGGCGGGGGGGTGGGTGAGGGCGCCCGGAGGGATGGGGCGGGCGGGTGGGTGAGGGTACCCGGAGGGGTGGCCGGTGAGGGCGCCGGGCGGGGGGGCGGGTGAGGGCGCCCGGGGGGGTGGGGAGGGCGAGCAAGTGAGGGCGCCCGGCGGGGGGGCGGGTGAGGACGCCTGGAGGGATGGGGCGAGCAGGTGGGTGAGGGCGCCCGGAGGGGTGGCCGATGAGGGCGCCGGGCGAGTGGGTGAAGGGGGGGTAGGGAGGGCGCCCGTGCCGTACGGTGGGGATTGGGTGAAGGCACCCGATCAAAATGTTTTATTCCTAATTTACTTTTTTTACACTAGAATGTTAATGCATGCCCTTTTGGAATGTTAGGGGCGGTGGGTGTGGCGATTGTTGATTAAAATTTATGATATATTTTCATTGTTAATTTAAGTTAATATGTTTTTATTATTTACTAATTTATGTGTTTCTATTTTTCAGGAAAATGGCATCAAAGAGAATTTCAGTGAATCTTTCTGGACCAAAGATTCTTAAAGGTGCATCTAAAAGAAACATTGGTGAACGAACTCCACCTGAGCTCATGACTACAAATCTTTCAAGTGCCTCAAGTGATAAGAAGATGATTTTAGACTGGAAGAATTTGAAAGAGGTGAAATTTCCATCAAGAATATAGTATGTGAAAGAAAGAGAAAGCACAAATGTGAATATATATCTATATATCGATATACCGAATGATAATGGAATTTTTGAGGTGATGGGAATAGTCGTAGATATGTGTTCGGTACCGGACACTGAAGTTGTTTACGTACTTACAAAAGCTCCCAAGTCAAATGAAAGGGTTAAATACCAACTATCATATTCATTGTATGACACGAGAGATGTATCTACAAAGTTGTGTAGTCAAATTGTAAATGAGATAACACAAAACATCGTAAGTATTGTTATTTATATTTGTATTTTGCGTTCTTGAAAGTGTCTCGCTATATTTTTTAACTTTGTTTTTTATTGACATATGATATTTTGTTTGGCAGAATTTCGTTGAAAGTTGTTCAATTAGGTTGGGAGGCATTCATTTCATTGAGCATGATATCATGAAAGTTGTCAGCAGTTTTTACTTAGTGTCAGAAGAAGATATGGAAAATAGGCAAAATGAAGTAATTGATAATGCTACAAAACTACATCCAAAGAATCAGAAAAAAAAGGCCTCTAGTGGATAAATCTAGCAAGGGTAAACAAGTTACTTTTGAGAACGTTGAAGTTGAAATTGACAATGAAACATATGTTGTCATTACTGAAGATGACATTGGAACTGAGAAGATCCTTAAAAAACCAAAAGTAACAATGCCCAAGAATAACTCTGTTGGGAATGTTATGACCAACAAAAGTAAAGTTGATGATTTTGAAGCAGTCATTACCAGCAGCCAAGAACCTAGTGAAGCTTCAAAAGAAAGCAGAGAAATCATTACACCAGGAGTTGATTTAGAAGATGGCATTATCATAACAAAACAAAATGTCATTCGAGAGAATTTGACAAAGAGAAACTTAATTGATGGTAGTCGCACATTTCATCTTAATGTCAGGAAAACCTATAAAGCAAGTGAAGGACAATGTCAATATCAAGTTAGAAAGCCACATCATCTGCATGTTCACAACTTGAAGACATTGATGAGGTACAATCCATATGCTCATGTGGTTAGTTATGTGCTTCTTGTTGATCCACTTCAAGTTCCCAACAAAGAAGCATTTGATAAGTCAAAATGTTTTGAATACAATTATTATGTGCTTGGGGGGAACCATTCTGTAGAAGCTCAAAGACAATTGATGGAGGAATATCCTAATAACCCACGTTTTGAAACAATGAAATGTATCATTTACGCCGGTTTATCTGATACAGAAGCAAAGTTAGTGGCATGGGATCATAATTCAGATAATGAATATAGGATGTCTATGATTTTCATCCAAAAGGTTAGATTTATTCATAGTGAATTTGAAGAAAAATGTGCTGGGGATAGGATAAATGTTACTACAATTTTCCGAAAGGAATGTTGTATGGAAATAGGATATCAAATTGAAGAGAAAACCAATTCAAAAGGTGGAAAAGAAAGCAAACATAGTGATTTATTCAGAGGTGTTGATAACATTTTCCAATTGGCATTTAGAACTGGAGATGTTTGGAGGTTGATTGATGAGATTTTTAGCATGTGGGAAGACATTGCCATTAAAAACCAGAAGGTCAAAAATTCTAAGCCATTGATATGTGGCAACAGTAAATTAGCTCCTGAAATGAAGTACCTTCCAGACGATATGACTATCACACCTTGGAGGGCGATGCAAGGAGTGAAAGATGAAAAAATTGTCAAAACAATATTATCTCGTGTGAGGTCAGGGGAATTATCATTGGAGGAAATGTCTGAAGAATTTCAAAAGTAAGTTTGTTGAAATATTTTTATTTATTTCTAGATTATAATTATATTTTAAATAAAACATGTTGTTCTTGGTAGTATTTGTTATACATATCATTATATTAACTTTTTGTTACTTTATCTATGCAGTCACAAAGTTTATATGAAAATTCAAGAACAAATGGTTATATTGTTGAATGAAGATAGTTGGGATGATGTTGTACGCAACTATCTAGATTCAAGTTCTACATCAACATTAAAAGCTTTTTATCTTGCATTTAAAAAGGTATCTTGATTTATACATTCATTTTTATTCACCTGTGTACTATTTTTAATTTATAACTTACACATATATTTGTTTATTTTATAAAAGATGAGGAAGGATGATAATGGAGTGCCAGATAGTTTCAAAACCTTTATTGAAAAAATAAAGATCGAAAGACTGAGGAAGCAACGTATTAAGAATGTTCAACTTGATCCAACTCTTAATCATTTCATTTGGAATGGGCTAGACACTATTCAATATCAAGTAATACAAGGCGACTGTGAAGACATTGCTAAAATCATACCTAAAAGGGATTATGCCCTAGTCATTGCAGATATTCCCCATGGTTTCAATATTCCAAACATTGACTATGATAGTGACCCTTATACTTATCAAGCTCTTAGTAAAGTGGTTGCGGGATTTGTAGAAGTCACGTCATCACCATTATGGAGATTTGTGACATTTCATTCAGACACACAATTGGCAATGATATTGTCAAGCTTCAAGGGGAAAACAAATTCAAGGATGCAGCTTACATGGTAAGACGTTTAAAATGTATATTTGATTAATGTTGAAAAATTTATTTATGTACAAGTTAATTGAACTTTTACTATTTCATGTTACAGGAAAAAGTCAAATCTTCTTAACAATGAAGATCAACAATTTATAAATGATTGTGAGTTCATTCATATTGATAGTTGGGCAAAAGATGATAGCCATATGTCTATGATTTTTAATCGGGTAGACGGAAAGAGTCATAGCCAAATACTGACTTATGATGCTGTTGTGAGAAAACTAACATATGAAGACAAAGAAGCAAAAGGAGAGATAGTTAACATTTATCAAAAACCACAATTATTGATTAACTATCTTATAGACATTTGTTCAAATGAAGGAGATTGGCTTTTGGATTTATTTTCTGGCTCAGGTAAGTTTTATTATATGGAATTGAATTTCAATATGTTATTTTTTTAATTAATATGTCATTGTACTAATTTAGTTCATTATTTATTTTGTGCTTGATAATTAGCTACAACACTAGCATGTTGCCTTCAAAAAGGAAGAAATTGCATTGCAATTGAAAAAGATCCAGTACAGTGCAATTTCATTCAGCAAAGAATTAATGCTCTTCAATTTCTTCCAGATGCAATGCAAGAAATTGGGTTGAAGAAAGGGGACTTTAGTGAATCACGTGTGGCTAAAAAGGCAAAGGAACCCCAACCACCATTACATGGAATGTTTGGAAAGACATACATTGGGAGATTCGCAGACATCAAAGACCCATTAGAAGAGGAAAATGAGCAAAATGAAACAGAAAATATTGTGGAAGAAGACAATGATGAAACTCTAGAGGACTAAGAGTTTGGATTACGTGACATTGTTGATTAAATTTAAGTTATGCTTGTAAATAAAGCTTTGCAATGTTTTGACTTTGACATTTTATGAGAAGAATAAACACTCAATTAGGGTTGTTATATGTTCAATATTTGTAATATGTGATTTTTGCATTGATGTTTAAGTTAATCATTATTTTTTGAAAAAAAAAGTGATTAGTATTATTTTTTTGACATGAAATTGATAAAAAAAAAGCTATTATTTAACCATTTTTAGTTAAAATTATCGTATAAAAATTGTGATTTTGACATGTCAATTCTAGCAAAAAATTATGAAAACGTGTAGTTTTTTAGTTATATTTATGTTAAAGAAGGTTATTTTTATGTCCATTGTTAAAAAATATTGTTTTTTAGAAACAATTATTTCATGTGGATTGAAAAATTAATTAAGGATGTATAAATATGTAGAATATCGAAAATTCTAAATATCGACCTTCTACTTTAAAAATGCAAAACAATAAAAACCTCACAGAAACAAAAATTAAAATAAAAATAAAAAAAACAAGAAAATGTGAAGAAAACAACCACTTCAAAAATTATCAAATTTACAAAATAATTATTTACATTTTATACATTAAAAAATTTAAAGCCAAAAAATAGGGCTTTTAAAAAAAGGGTGTGATGCAGAATACTCACTTTATTAAATCAACATGAAAATCACTACCATTCTAAAACGTGATGTACATAAAAAAAATTAAAGTGCCAAAAACTATGCTCTAAAAAAACATGTGCGTTCTGCATCACCCCTTTTCAAAATCAGGTCACTTTTTTGCTATCTCTACGAAACGTGTAACAGTATCAGTTCTCGTTTCAAAGTTTACATTGTTGGTTAAATAATGTTATTTTTAGAGGTATTTTCCAATACTTAGTCAAATTAAGGGCATTGTTTAGTATGCCACGAACACACGTGCTATGTTAGAGGTTCATTAAGTGAATCCCCCGTGATTGTCAGCTAGGCTGCACAAGAAGAAGAAGGCACCTTGGCCCGATCTTCTCTTACGGATTGAGTTATATGAGATATAGAATTCGAGGCATGCAAATGTCGAAGCAGAGGATATCAAGAAATATCCATTCGATGCCTGAAGCTACAATCCGTATGACCCGCATTGTTTTGTAAAAGATTACTACACGAGAGTATAGTTTCAGTGGGTCCACGGGGTGTGTCATTGGGCAGAGGAGGACCCATGGAGATATTGTTACAACTTCTCCATGCCCAATGAACCGGTCGGCATCGCTGTGGAATGGTTAGCAAAGTAGAGTGAAGCAACATCTACGAGAGCACCAATAGCAGCAATAGAAAAAGTAAAAATATTGGTGCATGACAAAGGCAAGAGGAAGATTGTCGACAAAACGGAGGCAGGAGAAAGCTGCAAGTTCCGAGTAAACCCACTTGTGTAGAAAGAAGCTTTGGCAATAGAGGAAAAGAGACAACAATTTAACAAGAGGAATGTGCGAAGGCAGAGAGAAAAACAAAGAATGGAGGAAATAGAGAAGGAGTCGCATGAGTTGAAGGAGAAACTCTGGAAGGAAAAGGAGCTACACAGACAGGAGAAGGAAGCGTAGTAGGAACAGATACAACAAGGGTTGTAACATGGACAGACAGATGAAACTGTGCCCGTAAAGGTAGTCGAACTCATCTCAACAGCTAGCACCAAGTAGACATGGTGAGCAATCACAGGAGTAGGAATTTTCTCAAGAGATTGAACAAGCACTTGGGCAAATGGATACGAACATGGAGAAATAGGAGTTAGAGCAAGATATCAACCTCATGCCTCACCACCAAGAGGTTGACCCACCATCTTCATCATATCCAGAAGCGGAGCAAGTCCCAAGCGACCAAGGAGACAGTGAAATCCTTGGAGCCAATCCGAAGGGAGAGATGCACAACATCTCATTCGATGAGTCCCAACATAGGGTTGTGCAATCTTGCAGAGTGTCGACTCCAGATGATCACACATATCCGATGCAGTTTGACAAATGAATGATTGTGTCTGACGTTCACAAGCATCCAACAGCATTGGCTGATGCTACTAGATCATATGTCGAAGCCACTAGCTCGAGTGTTCTCTTCCTGATAGAAGAGAACAAGTGAATGGCTAAGGAGTTATAGACAGCCAAGAAAGGAGGAGAACTCATTACAACATCCGCCCTATTAGGTTCCTATAATAATAAGGATCATAATTTTGAATTGACTATGTTAAGTCTTGTAATATTGTACATACCTTTTCTTTGTTTGCAAATGTTTTCCATATTAAAAAATGAAAAGAGGGTATGTCCTAAAAGAATAATCAAAGGACCAAAAGAAAGAAAGATAAAAAAAGATATAAAATATGAACCCCATAAAAAGAAACAAAAAGAAATTATGAAAGTGTTGCACGTTCAAATGCCACTACTCTTTGTTTACTTTTCCTCGGCAAATAAAATTGTGTGTAGCTTGTCCAAAATGCCACAATTCATGATGATCATACAATTTAATCTTGATTATTCATGCTTTTGAATTTCATGTCATGATAGTTAGTGAATAAAGATTTGACCAAACCATTTAATCTTGGTAGATCATTAGTTAGGTAGAGAATTAAAATGAGCTCATAAGTTTAATCTGAGCCATTGGAAGACATAAGGTTAGAAATAAGTTAGTTTGCTTATCAAAAGAAAATAAAAGGGTCAGCAAGCTCAAATGCACCCAATAAAGGAAAGAAAAATGTTAGGATAAATTGAAGGGTAGGTAGAATACTTTCCAAAAATTATAAGCATCATTATGTTTATCAAAAAATATCATTTTAACCCTTGCCATGTGAAAATTCCCTTCCTTTGTTTAAAATCCCTTTCCTATGTGAGAACTATTTCCCCTTGCTAAAATCCATTCCCCTTTGAAAAAATCCCTTTCCCCTTATCCTAACCCACTCCCCCCTTAAAAAACCATGTCCATCATTAAAAGTCCCCATCCCTTTACTCTCTCCGCGTGATTCAAGTAAAACATGCAAAACCCACTTTTACACGGTTAAAAGAAATATATCGGGCCCCAATACCCTTTTTTACCCCCGCTTAATACATTTCCTCACCATTATAGTGTTAAACCCCCACTGTATCAGTCCCGGCCCCACATCTTTGAAAACCCCCGTACACTACCTGATCGATGATCACATCCAACAGTCCACACCCATTATTGCATCCCCCTATGTCTGATGTTTAAAGATATTGAGGGGTTGCGAAATGGGTGGTTTCACCCATCCCCTCCCCTGCCACACGGAGCCACTAAATTTTATCACATCTCCCAGCCCCAAACCACTATACCACCTTTGATGGTGCGATGATCTGCTAAAACCGCCTCCCAACACTATGAGATAAACCACCACATCACGTCATTAACCACCGTGCTATGTTAAATCCCACCATTTCCCAAAGGACGTAAAATAACAAAAACCCTGAGAACTCGTTATTTCACCATTACTACTAAAATTGAGAGAAAGTACCAAAAGCCATCACCAACCCAAAATAGAGTCCTTGTTGCCACCTGGAACATTCTGCAACTGAAATTCATTGTTTTCTAGGTAATTCTAGTACTCTTCTCTGTCAATTGAGCACAAAAAATGATAAATTGACCAAAATAGTGGCTTCTTAGAGCATTATAAATGTAAACCCTCTTCAACATCTAGTAGCAAAAGTCGAACACCTACCCTTGGCTAATAAAGACTTCAAAATCGTTGACATTGTGACAGATCCCAACCTCTTGGAGCTCCACTGCTAGAGCCATGACAAATTTATTGACCAGGTAGATGATATTCATCTCTGGGATTCTAACCTACCCAAGTATGCCTTTGGACAAACCTACCAATCCCTTGAACTCATCAGACTGAGCCAAATCAATTATTTGCCAAATGAAAGAGCCATAGTCACCCCTGCCCAATAAATCCTATTCATTATCAATGCTCAATCCATTAAACAAATGTTACAGATTCAAAAACAACCAGAGGGAGTGCCTCTTTCCATTGAAACCCTTACTGAGCTTTACCTAAAGCTATTTTCCTAAAAGGTCTCAAATATTTCAGACCTTCCTCCCTAAAACAACTCAAATTCCTAAGAAAAACCCACCATACTCTGCTGCCATGTTCCCAGAACAAACCAAGCAAATTGTAACCATGTTATCCTGTATTTTAGGATATTTTACTGATGATCATGTAGATGAATCCATCATGGGTTTCCTCTCTATCTTTTTCCCAGGCTAGCCTCCAGCTATAACTTTCAACTTTTCCCAATTCCTAGCAGATGCAATCCATGATCAGCTAGTTAAGCTTCCTGAAGAAGGAATGTTCAAATACTCCTCATCCAATCAGAAAGGTTTGCAGTCAGCCTCCAAAAACTGGACACAGAGGGTAATCCCCAATCTGTTGTCTTTTGGACATCCTTGATCAGAAAGGATCCCACAGAATCCAACTATAAAGACTTCATTGATTCATTTGTTTATCCAATTGTCAATATGCTAAGCAGTAGCATTCAACCTAGAATCAGTGAAGAGATAAAGAAGGTGTTACAGTTGTCCGATCAAAGTAGAACATGAGATTGGTATTTATACCAAAATCATATAGAGATGAGAGTGTATGGAAGCTAGCTAGTTCCATACAAGCTTCCCAAATACCTCCCAATGAGGTTATTTTCTTTAGGATACATCGGACAAATCTTGAATTCTGATGAAATCCATTTCCTTTCAGCTAAAAAGAAAACCCAGTTCAAGATTAAAAACCAAATAGGGCCTTTTATATGTAACAATAGAAATGTTGGAAAGGAAGCAGATAGATGTTTACAAGAGTTCAAGTTCAGCAACAGTTTCAAATGGAATTATGATCCTTTAGGTGTCATAAGTAAATTAAGAGTCAAATTCAAATTGACCCCCTTCATCCATGAGTCAAAACCAGAAATTAAAAAGTATTCCAACCAGTCAGAGTGGTTGGAAAACACTCTTCAGGAGGTGGATAAGTAGGTTGATACTAGTTCCATCATGCATAATCTAGACCCATAGGACAGAAATTCAAAAAGGCTTAGAGAAGAAGGATTCTACTCAGCTGAAACCACTTATGATACTAAATTTAAGCTTGTGAGCAGAAAGAAAACCAAGCTAAATCCAATAATAGAGCATGAAAATAAAGTTGAGGCAGAAACAAAGACTATCATCAGGGGTGATGCACCCTCAACATATGTAGAAGAAACACCTCTGCCCTCATCTTCTAGTGCATAGATCATTCAAAATCAGAATAGTGCAAAAGTTTCATAATCTAGAAAAACAATAGAGAAAGAGAAAGACATCATGGAGAGGTACAAAGATATTAAAATAGAAAATTAAGCATTAAAAGTTGGTATATGTACACAATATTGGAAACAAACTCCCAGTGATTAGAGTAGTTTGCTTTCAGCTTTTGACCTCAAAACAAGGAAAATGCAAATGAATTTCCTATATCTAGAGGTAAAGGCCCCAAGAACTTCAGAAGATTATAAGAAAACAACCTTTGAAATTCATGCCAAGGAAGTGCATCCAATTGAATAGATTGAATTTCATAAACATGATGGAGAAATGATATATTCAACCATGACACAAAAATCCTCTAATTGTCCAGAAATTGAAGAATTCTCTTGAAAATGTAGAGTCACAGTTAAAGCTGGAAAGGGCCTCATCACAAGAAAAGGATAATAGGATTAAGTCACTAGAAGATTTGGTAATTGAAATTGGCTATAATCCAACCGACATCAAGGCAGCAGAAGAACTCATTAAAAAGAAAAATGCAGACATAGTTGCACTCAAGAAACAGCTAAAGCTACCAACTACTGAGCATCCACAAACCAAGGAGGTTTTGGAGACACTTAATCAAAAGGATGAGATGATGAACTTAATCATCCAGTTGAAAACTCAACTAAGAGAAATGGGGACAGAAATGGATAAAATGGTATAGGAGAAACATGCTAGCAGAGAAGCAGCTCCCATTATCGTTATTCCCATAGGAGCTATAGCAGCAACAACATCAACAAAACCAATAGCCCATCCCACTAATGAGGCCAGCAAATTGATTCAAGAAATGGAAGATATGTCCATTCAAACAACACATATTAATAAGCTCAAGGAGCAAGTGAAGAGCTTAGAAGATGAAAAGAAATTAGCAGAAGTAATGCATCAAGCTAAGAAACAAAAAGCCAATAGATTGAATGACAGGATCCACCAACTAGAAAAAGAATTGTCACTAAAGGAGCCTTTGGCCCAAGCAAAGCAACATTTGTGGGCCAATATCATTAACTCAGTTAATGATATTTGGCCATCTATACAGGTAATATTTGAACAGAATGATTTAGTGAAGGAAGCCAGTGAGGCAATTCAAAAGGTAAAAGTAGATCTTGGGGAGAAACCAGAGGAAGCCTCTAAAATAATCAAATTTATAAATTCTAAAAACAAGTATGAATTAGAGGAGCTTGGGATAAGTGATAGAACAGAGACTATTCTAGAAGTGAAGAAAGTTATTCCCAGGAGAAATCTGATGATGCAGCTTGAGGAGAAATGTCAAAACATGAAACTTGCAATAAGTAGGTTTTTTGACAAGTTTGAAGTATTGAGACAGAAGGGTCTACCTAATCCTTTGGTAATCAATGATAAACTGATGAAACATGAAGACTATGATAAGAAGATGAGAGAAGTAGCCAAAGAAACTTCCAACATTTCATCCATGAAAGGTGTGCCCAAAGGAAAAGTGCTATGCTAGACTTTAGAAAACTTATTTTACCTCCAGCGTGAGGTAAATCACCTTTTTGTGAACAAGCCTACATTTGCCAAATATACAAAAGCAGATGAGATTTACCAGAGGATGATGAAAATCAATCTCTCATATTAATAACATGGGAAAAATGGTGTGACTTACTATAAAGAGTGAAAGAAGAGAATCAAATGAAAGACAAGCAGGTGAAAGGAGCAGACAGCGTGAAAGAGAATTAGATGAAAGAAGTAGTCTAGTAACAACAAGCAAATAAAAAGGGACATATTTTAGTCAGTTAAATAGGTGTCACTATATTTTTGCATAAAGATATTTATTTTCCTTAAATAAATCCTAGTCAGTTGACAGGATATTTTGTAAAGTTTTGTATAAATACTTCATCATTTGAAGTATCAAGGGTGGATTTTCTGAATATTTCTGTAGTTGACTGATCTATTACCTAAGGGTTATTGTACCAACTTCCAGTTGATAAACATAACAAGCTATAAAGATACTTCTTTACAAGATTCATGTGTTGAGCTATCTCAGTGAAGTATAAATTTCAATTGTTCATGTTTCTTTCTAAGTATTTCATAAACTTTCATGTGTTCTAAATTTAAATGTTATAACAGGAGTTTTACTATAAAATTTGCTTAAACATTACACTCCGGTTTTAATTGTTATACATGTCTATGTTTTCTCCTGATATCTGGTTTATAGGATTCTTAATTTCCCTCTGATCTTGATTGATATTCTTCATCCTTCTTCAGTATATGATTTGAGGAATTCTTAATTGCTCCTTGATCCCGATTAAAAAAATCATTTTACCATTCAGCCTTGAGATCTGATATAGCTCACCTATGTTTCCTTGTAATACTTTCCTTTATAGTTTGTTGATTGTTCTGTTTTCAAATTCATATTGACTCCATAGCCCAATGGAAATGGAAAAGCACCTATTCATCTAGATCATGAATTCCACCAACCAATCAAAACCAATCCAATTAAGCAGACATAACTAGCCTAAAATCCATTAAATAAACAAAGTTAAATCATATAGAGAGAGCCCTCTCTAAGTTTAGGAAGGCTAGATCCTAAGCTCCAAAGTAGGTTTGTAGTTACCTCTGATATTTCCTTTTAATGCATTAGACAACCCTTGGAAATTTTGGAGTGATAACATAGTGGCGACCATACTGGGGAACTCAGTCCCTAGTTAAAATCAATCTTAAAGGAAACAATTTTCCTCATTTTTCACATTAAGGTGTTAAAGGGTTGTTTGAAAACATAATTATAAGTTAGAATTCTGGCTTCTAAAAGAACATATTATACCAGGGCTCATCCTGATCCACGGCCTGCTACAATTGTTTATGATCCTAACAAAATTTTAAGAAATCTTAAAAAGGTGGAAAGTCAAGGAAAGGTTAGTGAGTTAAATAAATCAAATTTACTTCCTAAAGAGTTATCAAGCTTAAAGGATATTCAATTTGACTTATCATTTGAGCATTCTTTGTTTCGTACCAAATCTGAAAATTCAGTCTATGATACTGTAATAGATCCCAATTTTATTCAATTTATTGAATTAGAGAAGGATACTATACATCCTGATTTAGATCAACATGTTCTGGATACCTTTTACAAACTTGATGAGTTAACCTCCACTTTGATAAGGCATATAGACGAAGCCTATTTTCAACAGTCAGTTGAATTAGCTGCCCTAACTACTGCTACCCCTGAACACTCTACAATATCTTCAGAAACTATAAATGCAACCTCATTCAGTACCACCTCGCCTATAATATCCACCATAGTTCATTCCATAAAGCCAGTCATACCTAAACTTCCTCTCCAACCTAACTTCTCATGTTCATCTTTAAGTAACACTACTTTACCTTCCAGTCAAGCTAAAATTTTAGCCATGGCAGATAGATATGCACCTTTTGCCTTACAAGCTCCTTTACATGTTATGCCACAGGATTACCAAAGTAAAATTTTGTAGTTTTATGGTACTGGTCAGTATACTGCTCAACAACATATAAATAAAATGACAGATTATTTTGAGTTACATGAAGTTGATGAGGTTGATGTACAAATGAGATTATTTTCACAAACACTAGCAGGAGATGTTAAAAAGTGGCTTAAATCTTTACCTTCTAACCATATTGTTGATCTAGTTGCTTTTCACCAATTGTTCATAAATAGATGGGAAAGAAAGAAAAACCCTCTCCAAATATTATCTGAATATGAGAACATAAGGAGATCTCCTAGTGAATCTATCCAAGATTATTGTACTAGGTTTAACAAAATTTACAATGCAATTCCAGTGAATATCAGACCCCCACCAGACCTTGCCCTGATTAAATTTCCAGATGGTTTTGATGCTAACATGTCCTATCAATTAAGAGAAAGAAACCTTGGAACTTTAGAACAAATGCAGAGTGATGCAGTTAGTGTAGAAGCTAACTTATTGGCTAAAAGAGCTAGGACGATGAATGAGAGGAGAGTTACCATTAAATAATAACCATCCACTTCAGATGTTAAGATAGATAGTTTAGATAAAAGTGTAGAAAGGCTAATGGATAGGTTAGGGAATATGGAAATAAAGCCTTAGTGGGAAAATCAACAAGGACCCCAAATTAGGAACCCCAACTTTAGAAAAAATCCCAATACTAGAAAATTAAGAGAAGATGTACCTGATCAACAGGTTAGACCACCTTTCCAGGAAAATTATGTTGAAAGTTCACAAAAACATGAAGAAGACCAAGACACCCAGATAAACTTGATGGGAGTAAACAATGAGGATTCCATTTTTCTTACTCAGGAAGAACAAGAATTGTACATGTTACAACAATTACAATTAGATTCTGGAGAGTCCTTTGACTACAAACAAGGCTATGAATCTGCTATCTACGAAGTTCATAAACAATATAGCCTTAGAAGAAAAAAGAACACAGAAGTTCCTCCTAAGAAATCAGTCCAAACCCAAACTAAGAAAATAGTGGAAGCTCCTATGACCAAGATCCTACAAATTCTACCTAGAGGAGCTCAGGAGGCTTCCAGCCCAAAGATTGTGGACATAACATCAACTGCAACTCAAAATTCAACTACAACTCAAACTTCAAATGCAACTCAAACTATTCCAAACAAGAAAATTGAAAACAAAATAGTTGACATACAAACTGAATTACCAAGTGCTGACAGAGAAGACAAGAATACACAAACCACAATTGCTAAGAATGAAATCATTCAATTAGGAAAAACTCAAATACCATTCAATATCAAAATTGAGATAGCCAAATTGAAAATACCAGTTCCTTTAACAGAGCTGGTAAAAAATGAATCATACAAAGCACAAATCGTTGAAACACTAAACATAGGTGAAGGCGAAGATGTTGTAAACCTTAATTATGATCAAGCTGAGTTATTATTTGGTCTAGAAGTAAATGACAAACATCAACAAGGGGGTATCCCTCCATTCTATATTAGATTAAACGTTCATGATAAAATCTTACATAATGTTATGTTGGATTCAGGAGCATCTCATAACCTAATGCCTAAAGCAGTCATGGAAAGATTAAACTTAGACATCACAGACCCTACAAGGACCTATTTTCCTTTGATTCTAGTCAAGTCAAATGTCTTGGCCTGATTAAAGATCTATGTGTAACTCTAGTCTAGTGCCTAGCAAAGAGTATTGTTATGGATATAGTAGTTGTTGATATCCCACCCAAGTATGGTATGTTGTTATCTCGCTCATGGGGAGAAAAATTACAAGGGTCATTGCAATTAGACATGTCATATGCTACCATTTCTGTATTTGGTCAACAAAGAAATATTTACAGAGAGACCTTGATGAAATACATGGTAAGTAGTTCAGAAAGACCACAGAATTACCCTATTTATTCCATGCATTCTGATCTGGACTCATTTATCTTATATAATTCAGACAATGGAAAAGATAAAATCACATATGTAGAAGAAAAACACAAAGAAATTGATAGTGAAAACATAATACATGAATCTCTGTGGCATTTAGATTTTTATGGCTCTGTAAATATATTAGGAGCAGAAGCTAGAGTATGGATCTACAATTTAGAAAATGATCATTCAGAAGGACATGCTTTCAGATTAAATTTTAAATGCACTAACAACATGGCAGAATACGAAGCATTAGTGTTGGGCCTTCAAATTGTAAGAAAATTGGGAGCTAAAAGAGTTTCCATCATGGGAGACTCAGAACTCATTATAAAACAAGTCAAGGGTGAGTACATTACTAATAACCCTAGACTTAGCTATTACAGAGAAACCATCCTAGACTTGATAAATTGTTTCCTTGAAACTGACTTTGCTGTCATTCCAAGAAAGCAAAACATGCAAGCTCATAGCTTAGCCACTTTTGCCAGCACATGCAGATTACCCTTCCAACCAAATCATCAATACACAATTGAGATAAGACATAGACCAACCATACCTGCTAATTTAAAGTATTAGCAAAAATTTTCACATGATAATCAAATTCATGATTTTATGATTTCTGAAGGAGAATTTCGAAATGGTAATATAGACACTGACTGTACATTAGATAATACCATAAACAATGAAATAGATGTAAATAATGTAAATAAGATAGAACCAAAACTAGAAATAGAACAACTAGAGACAATTGAAATTGAGGAATTAATGAGTGATGAATCACAAGTTTTGAACCTCAAAGACAACTTTTTACCTAAGGGGTTAGCCCCACTAGAAGACCTCTTTGGCTCCAATGATGTCACTAGAAAGCCTAAAATGGAGTCTCTAAGGTCAGATATAGAGGAGTGCAACATAGGAACAAAAGAAAATATTAAGCCTATCAAGATATCCAAAACACTACCCCTAGCTAAAAAGCTGAAGTACATTAGCTTGTTTAAATAATTCGAAGATGTCTTTGCCTCGAGTTATGAAGACCTCAAATATTATGATACCAATAAAAGAAAATCAGAAACCCTTTAAACAAAAGCTAAGGAGAATTAACCCTGTTCTTATGCCATTAATAGAGAAAGAAGTTAAAAGGATGTATGATGCTTAGATCATAACACCCATTAGATATTCTAATTGGGTCTCTAATTTAGTCCCAACTAGAAATAAAATAGGAGAAATCAGACTCTGTGTTGATTTCAGAAACTTGAACAAAGTATCACCCCCGTTTCATCCTGCACCCTTCCATCCTTACTTCCTTCCGTGGGGTCATCACTGCCAGCCATGGAGTAAACCCCTTGCCCGAAGGATAACTATCCCATCCCTAAAATGGACCACATTCTCTAGAGGGTAGTAGGGTCATCCAGGATTTCATTACTTGATGGATTTTCTGGATACAATCAAATCCTAGTCCAACCTAAAGATCAAGCAAAGACTGCATTCACCACTCCCTAGGGAACTTTCATGTATTTGAAAATTCCTTTTGGATTAATGAATGTTGGAGCAACATTCCAAAGAGCCATGGACATAGCCTTTGCAAAGGAAATCCATGACTTTTTAGTCATCTACCTAGATGATATCACAGTGTTTTCCAAGTCAGATAATGAACATCTAGATCATCTAAGAAGAGTATTCATAAAATGCAGAAAGTTTGGCATATCCTTAAATCCTAAAAAATCACTTTTTGGATTAGAAGAAGGAAAACTCCTGGGACACATAATCTCAAAAGAGGGCATTAGAATTGATCCAGCTAGAATAGAAGCAATCCTAAATATCAGTCATCCTAGGAACATTAAAGAATTACAAGCATTCTTAGGTAAAATAAATTTTCTTAGAAGATTCATTTCTAACTTAGTAGAACTAATTAGAGATTTGAATAACATGTTAAAAAAGGGTTCAACACTTAAATGGATAGTAGAGGCTAAGCAGTCTTTTGAAGCAATCAAGGAAGCCCTTACTAAAACACCTATCCTTATAAGTCCTAATTTTAACAAAGATTTCATAATTTTTTCATTTTCTTCAGAGCACACTATTGCAGCAGTCTTGTTGCAAAAGAATGATGAGGGTTATGAACAACCCATCGCTTTCTTCAATAAAACTTTGAGAGATGCTACACTAAAGTATAATATAATGGAAAATAAAGCTCTTGCTTCAGTGAAATATATAAAAGATTTCAGAGTCTATAGCCTCTACTCTCACATAATAGCATATGTTCCAAACTCAGTGGTAAAAGACATTCTAACTCAAAATGGGTCTGATGGAAAAAGAGGCAAATGGATTGCCACCATACTATAATATGACATTGAGATCAAGCCTACAAAATGATTAGAGGCCAAGGTTTAGCCAAAATCATGGTTGAATCGAACTATCGAGCCTTAGATATAAATTTCATTGCTACTTTAGATGATCAGGAAGAGATGGTGACTCCACAAATCAGTGAAGCTTTTATAGATTCACCCTGGTATGCAGACATTATATTCATTTTACTCAACCTACAAGCTCCTCCTGGTTTATCTAGAACTAAAAGTAGATTCCTAAAAATGAAAGCAACAAAATATTGTATCTTAGACAATGTTTTATTTTGGAAAGATCATGGTGGCATCCTGTTAAATTATTTGTTAAAAGATGAAGCTGACAAAGTCATGCAGGAGATTGTGGGGGACACCTATACTGGAAAACAAATGCTGATAAGATTTTGAGGGTAGGTTTTTACTGGCCCACCCTTTTTCCAGATGTCAAAAAATATGTGACCTCCTATCACAAATGCCAAATATTTGAAGGGAAGAAGAAACTCTTACCATTACCCCTCAAACCTATCTCAATAGAAATGACTTTTCAACAATGGGGTTTAGACTTTATTGGGGAAATTCACCCACCCTCCTCTGCCCAACATAAATGGATTTTGACAGCCACTGACTACTTCACCAAGTGGATAGAAGCCATCCCTTCTAGACAAGCCACAAATTCTGTCATTATTTCATTTCTTGAGAACAACATCCTTTCTAGATTTGGGTGCCCACAAAAGCTCATCATTGATAATGTTGTTGCCTTCAAATCTAAGAAAATGGTAGATTTTTGTAACCGATACCATATCACCCTAGGACATTCCACTACCTATTACCCTCAAGGTAATGGACTTGCAGAATCTTCAAACAAAATCCTAGTCAACATCATCAAGAAGCTATTAGAAGATAACAAGAAAACCTGGAATAAAAGGTTGGTGAATGCCCTATGGGCAGATAGACTTACTACTAAGAAATCTATTGGTACGTCTCATTATCAATTGGTATATGGGATGGATGTTTTTTTTCCATCCTCATTAGGAGTGCTAGTAATGAAAATAATTCAAGAGCTGCAAGTAGAACCAAATGACATCCAAAGGAGGATAAACCAAACAATTCATTTGCAGCAAACCAGGGAAGAAGTTTATATCAAATCCCAAGTAATTCAAGACAAAATCAAGAAGATTTTTGATAAGAAAACTAAAGCAAAGGATTTCTTCATAGGTGATCAAGTACTAAAATGGGATTCCAGAAGGGAAGACAAAGGAAAACATGGGAAATTTGACTTTCTTTGGAAAGGCCCATATATTATTTATGGTTACAGAGGCAACAATGCATTTTTCTTAAAAGAATTAGATGGGACAGACTTACAAAGTGGACCAGTCAATGGTCGGATGCTGAAGCACTATTTTTCACCAAAATAATCAGTAATTCATTTGTTCTATTCACTGTAAATACCATAGAAAATTTTGGATTGGAGTGGATGATATTCTTGTAAAGTTCAAGCCTGAAAAGGAAATCTTAAGCTTTAAAAGATATAACATCATATGTTTGAATAAAGGAGATCACAGAAATCAGTTCCAGGTAAAGCACAATCAAGGTTCCAAGGCCACTGATCAGAAATTTCTTGACATCTCACATGGAGATGCCATCCCCAAGTGGAGCCACTGTTAGGTTCCTATAATAATAGGGATCATAATTTTGAATTGAATATGTTAAGTCTTGTAATATATTAAATACCTTTGCTTTGTTTGCAAATGTTTTCCATATTAAAGTATGTCCTAAAAGAATAATCAAAGGACCAAAAGAAAGGAAGATCAAAAAAGATATAAAATATGAACCCCATAAAAAGAAACAAAATGTTTTGAATACAATTATTATGTGCTTGGGGGGAACCATTCTGTAGAAGCTCAAAGACAATTGATGGAGGAATATCCTAATAACCCACGTTTTGAAACAATGAAATGTATCATTTACGCCGGTTTATCTGATACAGAAGCAAAGTTAGTGGCATGGGATCATAATTCAGATAATGAATATAGGATGTCTATGATTTTCATCCAAAAGGTTAGATTTATTCATAGTGAATTTGAAGAAAAATGTGTTGGGGATAGGATAAATGTTACTACAATTTTCCGAAAGGAATGTTGTATGGAAATAGGATATCAAATTGAAGAGAAAACCAATTCAAAAGGTGGAAAAGAAAGCAAACATAGTGATTTATTCAGAGGTGTTGATAACATTTTCCAATTGGCATTTAGAACTGGAGATGTTTGGAGGTTGATTGATGAGATTTTTAGCATGTGGGAAGACATTGCCATTAAAAACCAGAAGGTCAAAAATTCTAAGCCATTGATATGTGGCAACAGTAAATTAGCTCCTGAAATGAAGTACCTTCCAGACGATATGACTATCACACCTTGGAGGGCGATGCAAGGAGTGAAAGATGAAAAAATTGTCAAAACAATATTATCTCGTGTGAGGTCAGGGGAATTATCATTGGAGGAAATGTCTGAAGAATTTCAAAAGTAAGTTTGTTGAAATATTTTTATTTATTTCTAGATTATAATTATATTTTAAATAAAACATGTTGTTCTTGGTAGTATTTGTTATACATATCATTATATTAACTTTTTGTTACTTTATCTATGCAGTCACAAAGTTTATCTATGCAGCCTAGCTGACAATCACGGGGGATTCACTTAATGAACCTCTAACATAGCACGTGTGTTCGTGGCATACTAAACAATGCCCTTAATTTGACTAAGTATTGGAAAATACCTCTAAAAATAACATTATTTAACCAACAATGTAAACTTTGAAACGAGAACTGATACTGTTACACGTTTCGTAGAGATAGCAAAAAAGTGACCTGATTTTGAAAAGGGGTGATGCAGAACGCACATGTTTTTTTAGAGCATAGTTTTTGGCACTTTAATTTTTTTTATGTACATCACGTTTTAGAATGGTAGTGATTTTCATGTTGATTTAATAAAGTGAGTATTCTGCATCACACCCTTTTTTTAAAAGCCCTGTTTTTTGGCTTTAAATTTTTTAATGTATAAAATGTAAATAATTATTTTGTAAATTTGATAATTTTTGAAGTGGTTGTTTTCTTCACATTTTCTTGTTTTTTTTATTTTAATTTTAATTTTTGTTTCTGTGAGGTTTTTATTGTTTTGCATTTTTAAAGTAGAAGGTCGATATTTAGAATTTTCGATATTCTACATATTTATACATCCTTAATTAATTTTTCAATAGACCAACCATACCTGCTAATTTTTCAATAGACCAACCATCTCTACGAAACGTGTAACAGTATCAGTTCTCGTTTCAAAGTTTACATTGTTGGTTAAATAATGTTATTTTTAGAGGTATTTTCCAATACTTAGTCAAATTAAGGGCATTGTTTAGTATGCCACGAACACACGTGCTATGTTAGAGGTTCATTAAGTGAATCCCCCGTGATTGTCAGCTAGGCTGCATAGATAAACTTTGTGACTGCATAGATAAAGTAACAAAAAGTTAATATAATGATATGTATAACAAATACTACCAAGAACAACATGTTTTATTTAAAATATAATTATAATCTAGAAATAAATAAAAATATTTCAACAAACTTACTTTTGAAATTCTTCAGACATTTCCTCCAATGATAATTCCCCTGACCTCACACGAGATAATATTGTTTTGACAATTTTTTCATCTTTCACTCCTTGCATCGCCCTCCAAGGTGTGATAGTCATATCGTCTGGAAGATGCTTCATTTCAGGAGCTAATTTACTGTTGCCACATATCAATGGCTTAGAATTTTTGACCTTCTGGTTTTTAATGGCAATGTCTTCCCACATGCTAAAAATCTCATCAATCAACCTCCAAACATCTCCAGTTCTAAATGCCAATTGGAAAATGTTATCAACACCTCTGAATAAATCACTATGTTTGCTTTCTTTTCCACCTTTTGAATTGGTTTTCTCTTCAATTTGATATCCTATTTCCATACAACATTCCTTTCGGAAAATTGTAGTAACATTTATCCTATCCCCAGCACATTTTTCTTCAAATTCACTATGAATAAATCTAACCTTTTGGATGAAAATCATAGACATCCTATATTCATTATCTGAATTATGATCCCATGCCACTAACTTTGCTTCTGTATCAGATAAACCGGCGTAAATGATACATTTCATTGTTTCAAAACGTGGGTTATTAGGATATTCCTCCATCAATTGTCTTTGAGCTTCTACAGAATGGTTCCCCCCAAGCACATAATAATTGTATTCAAAACATTTTGACTTATGGGGTTCATTAAAAGTCCTCTTCCCTTTACTATATCTGCGTGATTCAAATAAAACATGCAAAACCCACTTTTACACGGTTAAAAGAAATATATCGGTCCCAAATACCCTTTTTCCCCACGCTTAATACATCTCCTCACCATTATATTGTTAAACCCCCACTGTATCAGTCCCGGCCCCACATCTTTGAAAACCCCCCTACACTGGCCAATCGATGATCACATCCAACGGTCCACGCCCATTATTGCATTCCCCTATGTCTGATGTTTAAAGCTATTGAAGGGTTGCAAAATGGGTGGTTTCACCCATCCCCTCGCCTGCCATGTGGCACCACCAGAGTTTATCGCATCTCCTAGCCCCAAACCACTGTACCACCTTTGGCGGTGCAATGATCCGCCAAAACCACCTCCCAACACTATGCGATAAACCACCACATCATGCATTAACTGCTGCGCTATGTTAAATCCTGCCATTTCCCAAAGGACGTAAAATAACAAAAACCTCTAGAATTAGTTATTTCACCATTACTATTGAAATTGCAAGAAAAGACCAAAAGCCATCACCAACCTGAAATAGAGTCCCTACTGCCGCCTAGACCCCTGTACAACCGAAATTCGTTGTTTTCCAGGTAATTCTAGTACTCTTCTCCGTCAATTGAACATAGAAATTGATAAATTGACCAAAGTAATGGCTTCTCAAAGCGTTCTAAATGTAAACCCTCTTCAACCTCCAGTAGCAGATGTCGAACACCTACCCTTGGCCGATAAATACTTCAAAATCATTGACACTGTGACAGATTCCAACCTCTTGGAGCTCCACAGACCTACCAATGCCCTGAACTCATCAGACTGTGCCAAATCAATTATTTGCCAAATGAAAGAGCCATAGTCAGCTCTGCCCAAGAAATCCTATTCACTATCAATGCTCAATCCATTAATCAAATGTTACAGATTCAACCACAACTAGAGGGAGTGCCTCTTTCCATTGAAACCCTTACTGAGTTTTACCTAAAGCTAGATTTTCCTAAAAGGTCTCAAATATTTCAAACCTTCCTCCTTGAAACAACTCAGATTCCTAAGAAAAACCCACCATACTCTATTGCCATGTTCCCAAAACAAACCAAGCAAATTGTAACCATGTTATCCTGTATTTTAGGATATTTTGCTGATGAGCATGTAGATGAATCCATCCTGGGTTCCTCTCTATCTTTTTCCCAGGCCAACCTCCAACTATAACTTTCAACTTTACCCAATTCCTAGCAGATGCATTCCATAATCAGTTAGTTAAGTTGCCTGACGAAGGAGTGTTCAAATACTCCTCGGTTTTGTTCCATATGTTTTTGTATTTCCAGTCAGAAAGGTTTGCAGTTAACCTCCAAAAAATGGACACACAGAGTAATCCCCAATCTGTTGTCTTTTAGACATCCTTGATCAAAAAGGATCCCATGAAATCCAACTATAAATACTTCATTGATTCATTTGTTTATCCAATTTTCAATGTGCTAAGTAGTAGCATTCAGCCTAGAATCCATGAAGAGATAAAGAAGGTGTTACAGTTGTCCAATCAAAGTGAAATAGGAGATTGGTATTTATACTAAAATCATACAGAGATCAGAGTGTATGGAAGCCAGCTAGTTCCATACAAGCTTCCCAAATACCTCCCAATGAGGCTATTTTCTTTGGAATACATCAGACAAATCTTGAATTCTGATGAAATCCATTTCCTTTTAGCTAAAAAGAACACCCAGTTCAAGATTAAAAACCAAATAGGGCCTTTTATATGTAACAATAGAAATGATGGAAAGGAAGTAGATAGATGTTTACAAGAGATCAAGTTCAGTAGCAGTTTCAAATGGAGTTATGATCCTTTAGGTGTCATAAGTAAATTAAGAGTCAAATTCAACTTGACCATGAGTCAAAAACCAGAAATTGAAAAGTATTCCAACCAGTCAGAGTGGCTAGGAAACACTCTTCAGGAGGTGGATAAGCAGGTTGATACTAGTTCCATCCTAGATACTCCAGACCCACAGGACAGAAATTCAAAAAGGGCTAGAGAAGAAGGATCCTACTCAGCTGAAACCACTTCTGATACTAAATTTAAGCTTGTGAGCAGAAAGAAAACCAAGCTAAATCCAGTAATAGAGCATGAAAAGATAGTTGAAGCAGAAACAAAGATTATCATCAAGGGTGATGCACCCTCAACACATGTAGAAGAAACACCTCTGCCCTCATCTTCTAGTGCACAGATCATTCAAAATCAGAATAATGCAGAAGTTTCATCATCTAGAAAAACAGTGGAGAAAGAGAAAGATATCATGGAGAGGTACAAAGAGATTAAAATAAAAAATGAAGCATTAAAAGCTGCTATATGTACACAATATTGGAAACAAACTCCTAGTGATCAGAGTAGGTTGCTTTCAGCTTTTGACCTCAAAACAAGGAAAATGTAGATGACTTTCCTACAGCCAGAGGTAAAGGCCCCAAGAACTTCAGAAGATTATAAGAAAACAACCTTTGAAATTCATGCCAAGGATGTGCATCCAATTGACCAGATTGAATTTCATAAATAGGCAGGAGAAATGATATATTCAACCATGACACAAAAATCTCTAAGTGTCCAGAAATTGAAGAATTCTCTTGAAAATGTACAGTCACAGTTAAAGCTGGAAAGGGCCTCATCACAAGCAAAGGACAATAGGATTAAGTCACTAGAAGATTTGGTAATTGAAATTGGCTATAATCCAACCGACATCAAGGCAGCAGAAGAACTCATTAAAAAGAAAAATGCAGACATAGTTTCACTCAAGAAATAGCTAAAGCTACCAACTACTGAGCATCCACAAACCAAGGAGGTTTTGGAGACACTTAATGAAAAGGATGAGATGATGAACTTAATCATCTAGATGACAACTCAACTAAGAGAAATGGAGACAGAAATGGATAAATTGGTATAGGAGAAACATGCTAGCAGAGAAGCAGCTCCCATTACTGTTATTCCCATAGGAGCTACAACAACAACAACATCAACATCAGTCCCAACAGCTACATCATCTACAACAACAACAACATCAGCAAAACCAACAACCTAGCCCACTGATGAGGCCAACAAATTGATTCAAGAAATGGAATATATGTCCATTCAAAAAACACATATTAATAAGCTCAAGGAGCAAGTGAGGATCTTAGAAGATGAAAAGAAATTAGCAAAAGTAATGCATCAAGCTGAGAAGCAAAAAGCCAGTAGATTGAATGACAGGACCCACCAGTTAGAAAACGAATTTTCATTAAAGGAGCCTTTGGCCCAAGCAAAGCAACATTTGTGGGCCAATATCATTAACCCAGTTAATGATATTTGGCCATCTATATAGGTAATATTTGAACATAATGATTTAGTGAAGGAAGCCAATGAGGCAATTCAAAAGGTAAAAGCAAATCTTGGGGAGAAACCAGAGGAAGCCTCTAAAATAATCAAATTTCTAAATTCTAAAAACAAGTATGAATTAGAGGAGATTGGGATAATTGACAGAATAGAGACTATTCTAGAAGTGAAGAAAGTTATTTCCAAGAGAAATCTGATGATGCAACTTGAGGAGAAATGTCAAAACCTGAAACTTGCAATAAGCAGGTTTTTTGACAAGTTTGAAGTATTGAGACAGAAGGGTTTGCCTAATCCTTTGGTAATCAATGATAAACTGATGAAACATGAATACTATGATAAGAATATGAGAGAAGTAGCCAAAGAAACTTCCAACAGTTCATCCATGAAAGGTGTGCCCACAGGAAAAGTGCTCCTCCAGACTTTAGAAAACTTCTTTTACCTCCAGCATGAGGTAAATTACCTTTTTGTGAACAAGCCTACATTTGCCAAATACACATAAGCAGATGAGATTTACTAGACGATGATGAAAATCAAACTCCCAAATGAAGAAATATGGGGAAAATGGTGTGACTTGCTATAAAGAGTGAAATAAAAGAATTAGATGAAAGACAAGCAAGTGAAAGAAGCAAACATCGTGAAAGAGAATGAAATGAAAGAACCAATCTAGTAATAAGAAGTAAATAAGAAGGGACAGATTTCAGTCAGTTAAACAAGTGTCACTATTTTTTTGCATAAAGATATTTATTTTCCTTAAATAAATCCTAGTCAGTTAGCAGGATATTTTGTAAAGTTTTGTATAAATACTTCATCATTTGAAGTATCAAGGGCGGATTTTCTGAATTTTTCTGTAGATGAATGATCTATTACCTAAGGGTTATTGTACCAACTTCCAGCTGACAGACAGAACAATTTATAAAGAGACTTCTTTACAGGATTCATGTGTTGAGCTATCCCAGTGAAGTATAAATTTCAGTTGTTCATGTTTCTTTCTAAGTATTTCATAAACTTTCATGTCTTCTAAATTTAAATATCATAACAAGAGTTTTACTACAGAATTTGCTTAAGCATTACACTCTGCTTTTAACTGTTATACATTTCTATGGTTTCTTCTGATATCCGGTTTAGAGGATTCTTAATTTCCCTCTGATCCCGATTGATCTTCTTCATCCTTCTTTAGTATCCAGTTTGAGGAATTCTTAAGAGCTCCTTGATCCCTATTAAAAAAATCATTTCACCATTCAACCTTCAGTTCTGATATAGCTCACCTATCTTACCTTGTAATAGATCGTTGATTGTTTTGTTTTCAAAGTCATATTGACTCCATAGCCCAATGGAAATGGAAAAGCACCTATTCATCTAGATCATGAATTCCACCAACCAATAAAAACCAATCCAATTAAGCAGACATAACTTGCCTAAAATCCATTATATAAACAAAGTTAAATCATATAGAGAGAGCCCTCTCTGAGTTTAGGAAGGCTAGATCATAAGCTCCAAAGTAGGTTTGTAGTTACCTCTGATATTTGCTTTTAACGCATTAGACATTCCTTGGAAATTTTGGAGTGATAACATGCTCGAGTAGAGTTGAAGAAGGAAATACTGAATGAAGTATTGTCCTTAGACCTAGTCATGTGGGCATTGTATTCCAAGTTTGGTACCATGTGTAAGACAATTATCCATCTCAACAGTTGGCAGCAGTGATGCGCTAGGAAAGCACGTATCTTGTCGAATGTGCATGCTATTTTTTATTACATGCAAACATGGACAACAGGATACAAGGGAGCCTCGTTACACTTGCCCAAGATGACGAAGCCCAGAGCAATCTAGCTGATGGCATGCATCTGGAGTCAGATCTGAAACTATGAAGATGTCCTACAACTCATCACTAGTCTACAGGCTTCCCATGCATGGGTATTCAGGAGTATCGATGTTGTTATGCACGCACACACGATCCTATCTATTGAGACACTCACCCAGGCAAAGACAAAGGCATATGTCTGACTGGAGATTGACTCGTACTTTGACGAGTTGATGTGCATAACCACCAGCCCAGACTTGGTGATCAGCAGACACCATGCACCAATATGTCGCTGGTCCGGCCACACTCAAGACAACGATGCGCATGTTATTAGACGAGTTGGACAGAGCAGCTTGAGCAGTGTACCTAGATGTTATGGAGGCAAGAGTTCATTTCTAGAAAGATGACACCTTAGAGTACACGGACACCATCACGGACTACCAAGCATGGCATCAATTTGCTACTATCAACCACCGTGAGGATGTCGAAGAGCTGGTCTTCCCACAGTTGTCCGAGTCGTAGTGATGTCTTGCATGGATTTGTCAAGCCTATTTTTTCTCACATTGGTACATGTGCAAATTGTATGTAATGTCTTGTCAAGTGCAAGTTCAAGTGTCGATAGTTAGATGTAACAGTCATAGAGTAGATGAAGAGTCATGAGGGTAGATGAACTGTCACAAAGGGGAATGTCAAGGGCCACCCCACCCTTTTCTATATATAGTCCCTCATAACTCATTGTAAAGGATTTTCTTCAGCCAAGATTCTGATAGGAGTATCTTAGAGAGAGCTTGGATAGTATTGTAACAAGCCTTGGATTCTCCACTTTGTAGAGCTAGTATATCTCTTTAGAGGAGCAGGCGACAGTGACTGCAACATTCCACTGTCGGAGCTAGTGGTTGGGCATGGTTGTATTGTATGACTGGAACCTACACTTCTTAATATTAAAGAGCCAACATGTTTCATGCATATGTTGTATTGTATTTCAGCTATCTTGTTTACTCTAGATGATATATGTATTTGATTTCTTACGCATGCATGTGTAGCTATTTTCTGTATATGTATGTATGAATCTTACTGAAATGTTTTGTTGGTTTAACCATCACTTTTGATTGCTAGCTTACTTGTCTTCCATGTTGTGATGCAGCTTTTCTCGTGTGTTCACTTCTTAATTCCGTGCTTTCACAGGTTTCCAAGGGGTGCACTCACCTCACCCTCTGTGTGTTAGAACCACTCATGCACCTTCCATGACTTTCTGCATATGTCACACCCTTGCGACCAACAAGGACATCTTACTTACCTTTGTGCGAAACCGTGGTCAGGGCAATAATGCACTGTTGGGATTCCTACACCAAACAGTCTGAGGTCTAGTTGGGACTTCTTACCGGGGAGATCCCCTGGCATGTTGGTTGGTCTAGTACCGTCAACACGGTGATCTATTGTGAACTAATTTTCAATTAACCCCTCACATGTTCTTGATCATGTATGTCTGTTTGGGTTTGGATCAGTAATCCTTCTTATGGAATACTCCGTATTATTTTTTTTGTGACTTGTTCGTACCTCTTTCTGTAGTTCGTCAAACTTGGGCTGATTTTGTTTCATTGTTTAGCCGTTTCATTCTTGTACTCACTCTCACACCTTTACATTTGACAACAAAGAGCACAAACATTCATGGTGGCAGTCAGGTCCACATACTAGATGGGGATCCTATCCCAAACTATGTGAGGTCTAGTTGGGACTTCACACCGGGGAGACCGCCTAACTATTGGTGGTACATTTTAGTCTGTCAATAGATTTTGGCTCTAAAAGGAGGTTCATATCACAAGATGAGCCCTTGGAGCCTAAAATTTAGCCTCATATCTGTAAATGGCTTTGTCGCAAATCTATATCCGGGTTGCTTTTCTAGAAATATAAATATTGCAGTATTAGTAGAAATAGTTTATCACTTGTCACAATGGAGGTTTGATGGTGAGGGCTAAACAATGGTTTTGGGACACATGCTTCAAGTTCTTCATTTCTATCACTCTAACAGAATACATTGTAAATATGTTATTGGAAGGTTGTTTACCCTCACTCTTGAAGGTCACATCAAGAAATGGTTCCACACGTTGCCAACAAGTTCCATCCATTAATTTGAGAAACTCATCAGTAAGCTCTGACAAGCCTTTGATAGGTAAAATTTTCAAGATGTTTTTAAAAGGATAAATCAACTTAGAATGAATCCTAAAGAGCCATTAGAAGTTTTTTCTACTAGGTTTGTTCATATTTTTTCTAAATTTCCTAAAAGAGATGTCAATTGGGTGTATTTGAAAGAGAACTTTCAACAATTGGTTTGTCTTTCTCTACAACATATTCAATCTGAAACAAATCCTGATTCTGATGAGCATCATGATAATTTGCAAGTTACAAATCATTCATATTTTATCCATAATCTTGTCTTGCCATTTTGTGAGTTGAGAAAAGCCTAAAGCCTCCTAGGAGGAAATTACTACTTGTGAAATTTCTCATCCTCCTCTTGATTTGTTACCTAATGAAGTCTTGGTCATAAATAGTTTAGTTGATGAAGAATTGAGGCAGGGAAATGAACCAAATTGTATTTTTTATGAAGCTCTCGTACATCCTGTTGAATTTTAACTTGAAAATCAAGTTGATGTAGTGTCTCCTCCTGTAGAGGAAACCCAACTCGAGCTCGTTAAATATGTTCCTGAATCTATTCCTAAAATTAACTTACTTGTGGGAAATGACATAGGTCTTGTCTCAGATAAAGATGAATGTCTTGTCAGATCCACGGAGCATGAAATGAATACAAATTCAATGCTCCCTCTGGCTAACACTAATGTGCATGATGTGAGCCTTGGTGCAATTGGTTCCCCTTCATCTGAATCATTTCATCCATTATTCCTGAGTTATTTCATGAGTCTACTACACCAACGACTTCTTCAAATCATTCAGATCTTATCCTACTGGTGTTGATTGCATTCATGCACATGAAGGTGACATTTCAAAATAAGAGTATGAGAATGTTGAATCTCTTGTTCTTGGTCTCTTCCATCTGCAATCTTTAATAGGTGAAGAAGAAGACCTTACATCTCGACAAATTCAATATGGTTCTCTCACTAATTCATCTTCACTGTTAATTCAAGAAGAGCGTTATGTGCCATATATCCAACCTAATCAGATTAGTGGCTTTAACGATTGCCGTTCTATTGAAAACATATTCACTCACACCTTTGATGATTTTCATTTGTATCCATATGTTGATCCTATGAAGCCACTAGAATTTGATGATTCACCTTTCAAAGGCTTGGGGACTCATTAGGAAGTTGAGGCACTTCAACTTTCACTGATGGTTATGTCAAGTCCTCACGATCTTGATGAGACCCCTAAACACATCAAATTAGGGTTTTTGTGCTATGCTCTCCTCTCAACATCATCTTACAAAGCCTATAATTCGAATGATGCTTCTCCAAGCACATATTTCCATCCTTTGTCAGCTGATATGCATCAACCTTTGTACCCTCATTTATATGTTGAAGAGAGTACATCGATCATTCTCTCAAATATGTTTGACTCTTTCCCAGCCAATATAGATTGTGATTAGGCATAAGCACAGGATGTCTTATAGTCCACTAAGGGAATCAATCACCTGGCTCCTCCTTGGGAATCTAAAAACTTCTAACCTGTCAGTGTTTGAACATCTAACAAAACCAACAATTTATTCATTGATGGTTATCCTATCACAATTAATGATAACCATAAGTATGCAACAATTGATCTTACAAAACCACTAATATTTGTTCACCTACCATTTTTGGGTTCATATATTTGTTAGGATGGTGAGGCACTTCAGCTTCCGCTGATGGTTATTTTAGGTCCTCACATCCTGGATGAAATCAATGAAAAAATTCAATCTAGGGTTTCTGAAATTATGGTTTTTGTGCTTGGATCCTTTGATATCCAAGTTTCACCTGACAAAGGCCCATCTTTTCAAAATAATCAAGTTGGAAAATTCCTCTACAACCAGGCGACATCTTGCCTCACTCACGTTAAATTTAGGGTTAAGCGTGAATAAATGTGTCTCATGGCTCGATGATCATGGTTTTCAAGTTTAAAATATTATTTACCATGATAGGATTGCAACTTGGATTGAACGATCTTTTTTGGCACATTTTCATGTAAGTAGGCATGACCTTCTTGTTGTTGTGCATGTTTAACGGGTGAGAATTATTGTTTTTGCTCAACTCTTTATGTTGGTTCTAATCACATACATATTTGTTTTTGTAGTTCGGGAACTACTGTAGTGGTTACATTGGAAGTTTGATTTCACATGACCTAGCCTCCTCTCTAATTAAATCGGGGTTTTAGGTTTAGATTAGTTTAAAATATTCTAATTAGGGTTTGCTTTCATGGTTAAAGTTTAGATACACTTTCCTGTGATTTCTTTATCGTAGGTAGTTGGTTTTCTAAACAACATTATGCATTTAGCTTTCATTTTTGTTCTTTGATTTTGCATCACTGTCACGAAATCTCTGCATATACATTGCATGACTCTTTTATTTCATGGCCCCTTCATTTTATCAGTTGATTTCTCCCGTGCATTTACATAGCATTCCATTGCATTATAGTCATCCTGTTGCATTAGGTTGCACATTCATCTTCTTGCATAACACACATTCATTATTGACCTAGCCTTACATTTTCTCTATGTTGCAGCCACTACATAACCCTTTATATGTTTGGATCCCTTCGAACCTTTGCTGCTATGATAAGGTTTATTATGCTTGTTTTCACATGTGTAAACCCTAAATATTGATGTGACCTCCTCACACATGATGAAACCCTAGGAGAGCTACCTTGGTCACATTGACCTAATGCTAAAACCCTAACCCTAATGGTTGTGTGAAGTTGTAATGGTTGCTCACAAAGGCAACCTTTCATAGAGACAGTAATCAAAACTCCATCTGGAACATGTCTCCTATCAGTTTATCTCATTAGCAAGGAAAATATGAGCAGGTACTCATGGGAAACCCTAATTAGTCCAAAGGACCTATATCTATAACCTGAACTCTGTTTCCAACTTGGTCCTGGATATTTCCTGATATGTGTTCATTGTTCACCTATCTATTGGGGATATGTTGTGGAAACAAGGCATGAGACCAAACCTAAATCAAAATATATTTTATTTTATGTCAAACAAGAAACAACCTCTCTTTCCCATAAAATAAGTCAAGATACCTCATCTACCCTGACACAATAAATGACCAATAATAAGTGTCAATGTGCATATGAAAAATAAAGGGTAAATGATTGATAAAGGCTTCTTGCATGGATATGTGATGCAACGACTCTATCGGGGTACTCACCAGGCTCCGTGGAAGTGGAGCAACATTTGTGATTTGTTGGAGTGACTCCGCCAGGATACTGTCAGAACCTATTAACAGTGGAGCACCTCCAGAAACCATATTTAAAATCCTGAATACAATAATCCCTCTACCTTGTTATCTGCATCATCATAGACTATTGGCATGCATGCACTTATAATTTGGTGTTTAATGACTAGCAGGACATAGGACAACTACCTTGGTCACCTTTACCTAATGCTGAAACCCTAACCCTAATGGTTGTGTGCATTTGTAATGGTTGCTTAGTGAGGCAACCTCTCATAGAGCCAATAATCAAAACTACATCTCGAACATGTCTCCTATTAGTATATCTCATTAGCAAGGAAAATATGAGCATGTACTCGTCGGGAACCCTAATTAGTCCAAATGACCTATATCTGTCACCTGAACTCTCTTTCCAGCTTGGTCTTGGATATTTCCTGATATGTGTTTATTGTTCACCTATCAATTGGAGATATGATGTGGAAACAAGGCATGAGAGAAAACAAAAATCAGAATATCGTATAGTTTACGTCAAGCAAGAAACAACCTCTCTTTCCCATAAAATAAGTCGGGATCCCTCATCTGCCCTAGTGCAATAAATGCCCAATAATACGTGTCAATATGAACATGAAAAATAAATAAAGGGTAAATGATTGAGAAATGATTCTTGCATAGAGAGGTGATGCAACAACTTCGTCGGGTTACCGACCAGGCTCAGTGGAAGCGAAGAAACATTTGTGATTTGTTGGAGTGGCTCCACTAGGGTATTGTCCAAGCCTACTAGCGGCATAGCAACATGAAAAACCATATTTTAAAATTCTGAAGACAATAATCTCTTTCATGATAAATTTTAGGGGCGAATTATAGCCCGAATGCGAAATTTGAGGGTTTTTACATTTTAAGATGGCGAATTTTTTATTAAAAACCTTTTTCATATAGTTAACCCCAATTTTATTTAAAATATATATATATATATATATATATATATATATATTTTTGATTTTAGCCCAAAATAAAAAATGGACAGATAAACTAACCGAACTTTCATTTGCCCGATTCACTAGTTTAGAAAATCGTATTCCCTTAAAATCACCGAATTTTGATATTTGCCCTCCTTTGGCGATTAAAATCGCCATATTTCTGATTTACAATTTGGTTTTTATGATTAGAGAGTGGCTTGTGAGGGTCCATTTGGTCCGGGGAGGTTAGATTTGTTGTGAAATGGAGGGCTGAAGTTAATTTGTTTTCGCCATATTTCTGATTTACAGTTTGGTTTTTATGATTAGAGAGTGGCTTGTGAGGGTCGATTTGGTCCGGGGAGGTTAGATTTGTTGTGAAATGGAGGGCGAAAGTTAATTTGTTTTCAAATGGAGGAAGTTAATTTGTTTTCAAATGGAGGGCGGCTCCCTGTTTTCACGGATTCAGGCCCTGTTTTCACGAATTCCGGATTCGTGTATATGGCTCTCTGTTTTCATGGATTCATGGTGTAGGCCCGGAGGGCTGTTGTCACCTATGGTCTGTGATTATGATGTACCAGAGATCTGTGATCTAATGCCCAATTCGGTACGGTGCATTCAATCTCTCAATTTATGCAGCGTTTGCCCAGATATTGAGCCAACATCACTAGTATTTCAGTACCTTCTGATTCACTGCATTGGGTATTTGTTCTAGGTCTGTAACTATTCCTTGTTTTCTCTTGAGGGTTGACGTGAGCGGTTTGATGCTGCCGTACCTGAAGCAAAGAATGGAAGGGCATACAAACCCCAGGAAGCGCCGCAAGTTAACGTCATCGTGGGACGTCCTTCCATCACAGTTTCAAGTTAGTTTTCTATTTTCGAATATCTTGATCTGTAACCGGTTTTTTCCTAGATCCACTTGTTAGCATTTAGAGCACTAGGTTTCCACTACCTTGGCATTCAAACTTTCATGAAATATGTTTAAAGGGTTTTGTATTCTTCTGGGAAATGGAGAAACCGCTTTGCGTGTAAGTCCAGCCAACACTGGTATTTACTGGGAAAGATTTTGGTATTAGAAATACAACAGAGCACTCCACCTCTGGTTCAGACAATAGTCAGTCTATGTCTTCCAATATAACGCCCAAGGAAGAGGGCTCTCGCACTGGCTCACCACCATGGCAACGACGAAAAGAATGGCAACTACATGTTCGAACTTGGAGAGAATTTGACGCCTCGATGTAAGAACACATATTTCATCACGTTTTTGCTTGTTTGTGATGGGATTTTCCTTTCGGAGTCTTAGATCTAAAGGAGGGTTATGTTGCTCATATTAAAATGTCTTTTTACCTCATCTACTCTACTAATCTGGCAAAAATATCCTGTTGTTTTGCAGACAAAATACTTAGTAAAGTGGTTGAAGCTAGGCTTTTAGGACTCCAGATTTCTTGTTATTATTATATCTCAACATAGGTAACAGTATATAATTCGTGATCAAAATAAAAACAACAAAGTCTGGAAATCTTACCCATTTAACTCAGCCACCAGTAAAGTTCCTGGGGTGAGTTCGATTCCCAAGCTTATGTACTGTTCTTGGCTTCATGGCTATTTGTAATTTGTAGGAAGAGATTGTAATAAATTGATACAATTATTAAAAATGTTGATTTAAAATTTGACTGCCATTTGGCATATGCATCTATACTGTATAGTGCTACTAGTTTTATTTTTTCCATACGGCAATATCCAGTAGGAGCCAAGTAGCCTTGGCCCATGTAATTTCACTTGATTTCCTTCCCACGAGATATCATGGCTTATGCAAATATCTTAAGAAATTTCTCTGGCAGGTTGATTAATAATAGTTCTGCAGGTAACTATTTGACTTTACCCAATGAGGTTGCAGGAAACTATTTGACTTTACTCAATGAGATTGCAGGAGCTCCTCAGTCTCTTATGCCTTCCCAAAGTACAAATTCAACACAGAATGCATTTTCGGGAGGGATTGGGACTGGTAACTCTGTTCTCACCTTTGTTGTAGTTTCATTTGGATAAGAAGTTTTATTAGTATACGAGGTGTTCTGGCCCTATAAAGTCAACCAACATCTTGCAGTTGGATATATGGATTCTTGGTATAAGAAATCCAGAACCCATTTCCTCATTTTTTCTCATAGGTTTACCTTGAGAAATGCAAAATCTTGTGCCTGTTCAGGACATTTTCATTTTTCTTCTACCTTATGTGTGGATTTTACTCAAAATCCATTGACTGGCTGTCATAACTATGAATTTACCGGTGTAAGAAGTTCATAACCCATGGGCATTAGGCCTATTTGAATGATTTGCCATCCCATCTTGATTTAGTTGACAATTTTTACTTCCTTGCCTGTGAGTTACCATCATTTACCCATTAGCCATCTCTAACTACGTTTCCTGGTGTGAGAAGTTCATAACAACCTGTTGGCATTAAGACTTCTTGAATGATTTATTATCCCATTTGCATTTATTCAACTGTTTCACTTCCTTGCCAGGCGAGTTACCATCATCTATTCATGATCATACTCAATAAACCCAATTTTATAGACATGATGGATTGGAGGATTTTGAATTTTTGTAATAATCCAAATGTTTTACTGCCTCCTTTATGGGATTTGGGTATGGAATCACAAGAAATATGAACTATACTATTTTTTTAGTGCTTTGTTCATGGGGTTTTACCATTGATTTAGACCTAGAAATTGAGCAGGCAATTCCACTAAAATTTGCGGCCCTGTTTTTGGGTTTATTACCGGGAATATGAAATCCACTCACGACAGTTCCATCTTTCTGTACCATTAAAAATCGAAGAGCCTGTTTGTTTGTTTGTTTTGTTGTTGTTGTTGTTGTTGGTTTCTTTCTTTTTATGTTTTTACTGTGAAACTCCCCTACTAATCTACTCTAGCGAAGGCCTTTTGTCTGATCCACTTAGACACCCCTTGTATTTAACAGTGCTGAAGGTAGTTAAGGTTTAATACATGTGCTTGTTTGTTGCAGATGTCAGTGAATCTCTTCTTTATGAAGAGCTATGGCATGCATGTGCTGGTCCACTTGTTACTTTGCCTCGTATTGGTGAGAGACCTTTTCACTTTCCTCAAGGCCATATAGAGCAGGTATGGTGCAATTAATGGAAATGTTGATATGTGTTTCAGGGCAACAACTCAAATTGCATAGGGTTTTGAAAATCTATTGCCAATGGATCTTTCAAAATATAAACAATCTAATCATATTTATTGATTGTGTACACCATAATAGGTTGATGCATCAACAAACCAAGGGGTTGATAAGCATATGCCACTGTATAATATACCTTCTAAGATTCTTTGCCATGTGATCGATGTGCAATCTCAAGTAAATAAATTGTTCTTGCATAGCTTATTTCCTTCCATAACAATATTTTAGGATTTGCGTTATTGCGTCTGTGTGAAAAGATTACTGCAAAACCAACAAAATGCAATTGTCTTCTCTAGTTGCACTTTTTTATCTATTGGAAGGCGAAAGTTCAATTGCCATTGTTTCTTTTTGCAGGCGGAACCTGAGACAGATGAAGTATTTGTGCAAATCACTTTATTTCCATAGGCAGATGTACGTCCTTATTTCAGTTTCTGGAATGTTATCCTACTAATGTGCAAGATTTACTGATGAAAATTTTAGATGTTCTGACCTTTGGTTCGATGTTGCAGAAAAATGAGCCCTCTCATGACTTAGGGACAACTACCCCTCAGCCTCGTAAGAGTAATGTTCATTCAGTTTACAAAAACTCTTACTGCTTCTGATACAAGCACTCATGGAGGACTAAAACCAAGTAATAAAAAAATACCATTTTCTATATCCGTAATTTTAAAAATTGACAAATTTATAATCACAATTTTATCTAATATTTTAAATTTTTTATTTATATAATTGGAGAAACTCATCTCTTCATTTAGATCCTTCATTTTTGTGGGTATTTTTCATTCAGTTCAGTTTCTATTACTGTAACTTCCTAGTAAAAATTGGATAATCGAGTGGAAGATGCAGGACATGCATGCCTCTGGCTTGGAATCTCAGTATTAAAGGCAACATTATGATGACAAAGGGAAGTGGATTAATAGTGAAGAGGGCATTCCTTATATAGGGTTGGGGTCAGAGCTGGGAGTGCAAGAAATTAAGGGCAGGTTTGAGGAAGATCCACCAACAATTGGAATCTCAGTATTAAAGACAACATTATGATGACAAAGGGAAGTGGATTAATAGTGAAGAGGGCATTCCTTATGTAGGGTTGGGGTCAGAGCTGGGAGTGCAAGAAATTAAGGGCAGGTTTGAGGAAGATCCACCAACAATTGAACACTATTAAAGACGCATTTGGAGACCATCCTGCAATCAAAACCAATGCCATCAACATCAAGTAGCAGATCCTTTTCAGCTACAGGAAATTGCTGGAGCACCAGATTCTTGAGGCTTCTGTTGTAAGGAATTTTGGAGAACAAGATATAAAACGGATTTTTTCCCCAAATAGTTAGGTTTGCTAAGTATCATCAACAAATGAGACTAGGTTGATACTTGTAAATTAAATTTTGCATTTTTACAGATTAATCAATGTGGCTACGGAGATCACCTTGAAATGTTTCATGGTTTGTTATAATGTGTGGCAAGAGTGTTTCCAATAGTTTTGTATCATTTATGGCCAAAGACTCTTGCCATGTACATTCTGTATTCCCTTGTACTGTTCTCTAATATAATTCCTATCTTTTACCTATCAAAATAAAAAAAATTGTACCAGTTTTAATTCCCTCTTGTATATTGCTATAATTAAGGAAAATTAAAAACTTATTTGGGACATTTTGATCACTTGAAAACTTCCCTTCTAAAAATTGTAAGTTTGGGATTTTTCTGAAATAAATTATTCCATCCTGCAAGTTCTCCTCTCAGTGGATTGGAACAAGGATAAGATGATTAATTCAAGTAAAGGATGCCTGTGGGTACAGGCTAATCTTGGTGTATATTGTCCTAATGAGATGTCTGCATATACTGAACATATTAAAGATTACAGGATTTTGAAATTTAGTGTTCACTCTAGACTTTTCTAGAGCAATAGCCAGACAAGCTTGGAGATAAATTTTGAAAAAGTTGTAGTCATGCTCTCAAACCTTCAAGTAATCCAGGTGTTTATGATGATTATACTTCCCCAGGAGCCGTATGTTTATCATAGAAAATTTTGTGAGTAAATCAGGGGCATACCTGTCTCAAAGGAAACCTTTTTTTTAAGGGCTTCTACTTGGATTCTTATGCTTTATCCATATCCTGTTTTTCACTTAACTAAAGGCTTTATAACTTAACGTAGATATTGTAGCATCAAGGTCTGTACTCACTGCTTACATTGTTTTTAGAGCCTACGCAACTCAATGCATAGATGAATCAAAACGAAATGAGGATTCTATGGCAGGTAGGATTGCCTAGTTCTAGACTGTGCCTTTTATAAGTTTTCCCATACTTCTGCAAATTATAATAACAAGTATGAATGCAAGACTCAATAAGAGCAAAGATAACCAAAAAAAAATGATGAGTCATAGAAATAGGCAATCCCACTTAATATACAATCCTCTTTACGTTATGACCCAAACCTCCTTTCGTTATGACTCATCTGTGCACTTGACCTGCCCATACTTTGAAAACAAAGCATTGTAATAGTTAAGTTATATTAATAGTTAGGTGCAATTTAACTGTTTTATGTTTTTTTTTTTTTAATTTTTTCCATGAATTTGACTATAAAAAATTAAGTAAAAAGTTTTATTTATTTAAAATATTTTTTTGAATATATAAATAAATTAAACACATTGAGAAACCCATGAAATGTTCAAATTCACACATTCAAATATGTAATTCACACAAATTCCCACTTAATTTTGAGGAAATTGACCCAAAAAATATGCCTAAAAGAGAAAAAAAATGTAAAGGCTAAGCTATGGTAAAATAGTGCCATATAAGGGTCTTTCCCTGCTTCAAGGTTCCCACCATTAGATGTTTCGTCTCTTCAAGCAGGTTTGTTGTCTAGATTTTACATTCTCCACTTAGTAGAAGCTGCTTTGTATTGCCCTGGAGCTAAATTCTCATAATTAGGACAATATATGTTGCTTTTCAATTTAATGCTCTTCGCACTCAAATATTCAGTACTTAGGTTAACATGTGGAGCTTTCTGGAAATTGGTTTCAACAGTCATCTGCAATAACCACTCTTAAAATCCACACCTTAATTACTGAATTAAAGGCATGTAAAAGAAGAATCTCCCAGTAATGTTGCCCCACCATTTCCATAAGTTAATCACTGAATTCAAATCTAACAAAATACGACCCATTCTAGATTTCTTGTTTCCTCATTTTGGTGAGCTTAAGTTCAAAGAACCTCTGCAATTTTCATTTCAGTGGGTACCAAGTAAGTTAATATTAGAAAATGTTCACCGTGAATCTTTGAATGGTTTGATGATTTGACTCGGGGGTTGTACAACATGTTTTGTGAAACCATATTGTGAATCGATGTTTGCAACTACTTTGATGACATGGGTAAATGTTCAAGGTCAATATCACGAACTTAAACAACAAAAGGGTCTTTAGTTATGGCTAAGTTGCTAAAATTAGGATTTCATGCGATTATATTCTTAAACTAACAAATGAGTATGGAATAGATAAAAGGAAACAAATAAGTATGGAATAGATATATAGATATAGAGAATGAAATTTAGTGAAGGCAAGATGTAATGCATAATTATCTAAATCTTGATTTAGAGAATGAAAGAACAAAGTTTGAAATGAAACATTATTAATACATGGAGATGGGGAGTAATGACACTCACTATATATAGAAAATAAGTAATGACACTACTTATATATACATTATAAGTAAGGACATCATCTATATATTAAAGTAACAATTTCATTATTTCAAACTTATAATTTTGAAAAAAAAAATCTAAGGCAATGTTGTGATGACAAATCCAAAAAGAACATAGATCTAAAATTTATACCTACCTTCTCAAAAACAAATTAATATATTATAATGAAACTTTACCTCCTTTAAATTACACTTTTAAAATGAATTGCATCTTATACATATATGGTTATGTATAAATAGTTTTTATCGTTCTAATATTATTAAGTGTTTTTTACAAATCCTTTTAAATACAAAATTCTTTTTAGAAAATTTAATCTTTAAATATTTATAACAAATATAAATTTATATTCAATTTTAATATATAGATACTATATATCATTTTTATGTTAAAAAAAAAACATTATCCATTCTTTTAAATGTTTCTATTTTTTATTTTTATTTTAGATTTTTTAAGAATGTTATTTTCACAAGTAAACCCATGTCATTTTTGCACAATAAACAAAAACCATGTGGTGGCAATGAGCAGTGACATTGTCACCACGTGGCTCTTGTTATATTATATTAGGTGGACATTTTGCTTCTAAATAATTAAATAAATTTGAATAGATATTTAAATTTTAAGTATAAATTAATAAAATAAAATATATTGACAATATTATAATATTAGAGAAATAATCTCCTAGATTAGGGAGAAAAATTGAACTGACCTTATAAATTTTAAGTCTAGAACTATCTTTGGTTTTTATATTGATGGACCAAAAATACAATATGTCTCTAAATGGTTCTTTGAAGTTAGTTCCAACTTTCCATAAAATTCAAACCGGTGCTCAAATCGGAAAACCATCGATTCTATTGGACTCCTAGCATCTCGTTACAACTAGAGACACCCCCCTACTAGGTTTCCATAGGCTAGAAAATTATTTATTTGAGGATCTTCAAAGCTACGATTTTGTTTAGTAGAGATCAATGCAAATTTTGCACAAGGGGGTGGATTATGCAAAATAATGGCTCTAGCAATTGTGGGTAGCATGCCCATATGGTCCTTAGCCAAACGCAAATGCTAGAGCTTATTGAACTTGTTTTTGTTGCTCGGCTTGGTTTTTATACCTTTGGATAAAATTCACAATATGTCCCTAAATGACTATTGGAAGCAAGTTGCATCTTTAAGTGTTGGAACCTCTACTGACCAAGATTGTTCTGATAATAAAGCCAACTCCGCACCGGTCGCCATTATCTATTTTCCTTCAGTAAAATTGTCTTTAATGTCAAGGGCATGTGCCCTTGAATCTCTCAGCCTTATGTCATTAATAGCTTGGTTGATTTCCTTATCCAGCTGCTCTACGTCTTGTTCAAACATGTCAGTGTCAATGTCATCTTCTTTTGCCTTTATCAGACGGGGTCACAATCTCTTCTTTTCTTTTCGTTGCAGTGGATAGAGTGATAGGGGTTATTAGTTCTGCATTAATATCCTACATCTGTATTTTAGTACAGTTCAGAGAAACATGAGTTGTTACTTCATCTTCTGTAGGTACAGGTGGTACTATATGTATATAATAAAGACAACATTTCCCTTTCTAGGATATCTATAGCTTTTTTTATTTTTAGCAATTAGAGGTGAAATTGCATATGGATAGCTAAATAATGCTCCTTTTTTCTTAGAGACAGATTGTAATTCATTCACAATAATCTTTTTCCTAAGAACTTCATAAGCAAAAAATAAGGGTGAAACGTACTTTGGTAGCTGAAAGGCCTTCTTTTCAAAACCATATAAATGAATCATGGTAAAATTAGGGTATAAAAACCAACTCCCCATACTTTTCTCTTCAGTACGCCTTAATATTCTTCTCTTCTCTTCTAAAATTCTATCTACCTCTGCCACTATTATTTTAACCTTTAGAGGATATGCAAAGCAATCCGTATATTGGGAGTACGAGTGAGGAATATGTTGAGGATAAATTACATCAGTGCATTTGTAAATTTCCTTCTCTTTATTATCAACATTCGTAACACTCATAAGGAACTTGGTAGATAGAAAATGGTGGCTTGGGTGCAGGCGTAATGGACAATCGTTCAAATCCGAAAAAAATTTCTTCAAGTTCAGGCAGAATTTCTTCTTGGATTTCTTGCGAAGTCTCAGTCATCTACCTCCAAAGTTATCTATTCTGCTAAATTAGCAGAATTGCTTAATTTAGCTGCACCACTGCATAAAACAAATTTTTTGGTTTGGGAATATTGTCGATACAGTTGGGGCATACTTAATGATGGACATGGCTATACCTGTGCAATTTGTTATAACAAAAAAATGGGAGAATTCTATCTCCAATATTCATATTTGTTCATCTCCATCTAAAGATAGGTAGGATGAGTAAAAAACATTTGACAAAATCCATGCTCTAACATAGCTACTCGGCAACTATTTTACAAACTAATTATATAACAAGATACAGAGATAGATCATTCCTAATTTTTCAATAGGCCTCAAAGGAAGTACCCAAACTCAACGAGCAAGGATTGTAATCCCAATGCTTTGTTCCATTTAAATTCTTGTTCTCACATTTCTTTCCCAGATTTCCTCCCTCTCATGACTGGCATAGAGCTTAATGTTTGTTTAGCTACACTTGCATAAGTGAGAGTTCTAATGTCTACCTTTGTTACCCATAGGCCGAGGGAACATCTTCCCTCACTATCTCTAATCATTGTTCCTCCCATGGATTATTAATTTGTTGTTTTACCATTTTTCCCTTGTATTTCTTCTCAATTTTTCCATTTTCACCTTTTTTATTTTTATTTTTTGTACTTATCTTCTTCATGTCAATTTTCTAAGGACTTATTGTGGCTCATTTCCCACTCCTCACTCATATATTTATATTCTAATACATGAGAAATATATTTATATTCCATATGAGTAATATACATATTTCAGTCCTCGAGGGATTGCTTAGAAAACAAGGCTCATAGTCATTACAAGAAATACTCATTATGTGTCCAACACATTGTCACATGTAGGATTTCTCCCTACCACCTGTGCTAAACCTAATTGAATTTCCATGAGAAATATCTTTATATTCCATATAAAGCATATACTTATAAGAAATATACTTTTTTTGGTTCTTGATGGATTGATTAGCAAGGCTCCAAGCTATTACAAGAAATACTCATTATGAACTTTGTTAGCCCTTTACAAAGCCTTTATTATTCAGTGAAATATTCGCCAAGATCTTATAAGATTTTATAATCCAATGAAATATTCGCCATGATTTTACAAGATAATATAATTTGGTGAGAGATTCACCAAAAAATTATATATACATATTATATTATTGATAAAATCGCCTTCCATTTTTCCTATGTATCATGGGGATTTGCCCATTTATTATATATATAAATTTAGGGGGGTTCTTAAAATTTTCCCTGATTCCTCTACCTTGTTCTTTGCATGATCATTAACTACTCACATGCGTGAACTTATAATTTCATGTTTAATGACTAGAAGGACATAGCTAAGACACAAAGGAAGGGAATATTTGTAAATCTCAAGGTAACACAAGTGGTACCCATAGTGAATGTTCAATACTTCCTTGCATCATTATCCAAACTCGATCTATTATAGGGATGTTGGTAGAGATGATGGGTTCTACCAGTGGTTCACCAATTGTTGTATTCGCTACAACAACACCCAAAATTTTGGGCATATTCAAAATTCCAAGTCCCCCCTCTGCTTGCCTAAATCCATAAGGGTTTTGATCATGTTCTGAGCTGGTAATTTTCCCTTGCGACCCAATTGTTTTCAAACCCTATTTGTGCCCCACTCACGCAATCCATATCACATTGATGAATTATGGTTTTTGGGGTGGTTTCTCTGATAAGGATTTACAAACCTCATGCACCCTCATGCTTCCTATTTTAATGAGCATTGCCATAAGGTGAATATACTCTGTTTTATTGAACGATGGCCTCTCCCTAACTAATTTAGGGTTAGGAAAGAGAGACTTCGCTCACACACTTATGAAACCCTAAATTCTCATGATGAAAGTCTCAACTATATTATAATGTACTCCCAATATTTAACATGCTTTCTCTTGAGAATTCTTCTAGTTGTACCTACCATTGCATCGTGTAGAGAAATTAATTGCATAACCTACAATCATCAAGTTCGTTTATGTGCTTGGCTGACACATTGTTGAAGAAAAGACCCTATTGGGGTATGAAAGGCTAATCCTTCAAATGTCACCAAATGCCTGAGGTATTGCAATGTCAAAGGACATTGAACTCATATGCATATCCTTTGAAGCTTACATGTGCTTCCTTTATTCTTGTCACACATATTAGTTTTATTAATTAAATATAAACATTATTACATGATATCATTTAACTAACTTGTGGCCACTTTGTGCCATGTAGGGCCAAAAAAGTAACACACTCAAAGCTATTATTAAGGCGCGATCATTAGCTCTATTCCCTACCCGTGTTAGAGAGATGTTTTAAAATATAACAGGAGGAAAAAAATGTTTAAAAAAAGAATGGGTATAAATTGAAAGCATTGTAGAGGTGTGATGGGGCTGCAAGCCAAACCATTTTGTGAATAAAATTACTCTTTTACGTGTGTGTGTGTGTATATATATATATCCAAGACATGGAAAATGACAACTAAATGCTATGTGGAATGGCCGCACAAAGGTGTTACGCCAAGCGTGATTCAAGCTTTGTTGGTATGATTAGACTAGAATGTAGAAGACATAGGTATGAGATTTGGGCAACACGGTGCTAACCACGACACATATTGAAGGTTTAGAAAAATGAAATAATATGGGGGTGGCATCTGAAGGTAAAATGAATCAGTGAGGAATTCACAAAATTCATCATACACTAGGGCATATGTTGACACAACATTGGAGGAAGAGAGAGTGGAAACATAGGGCACATCCTTCGATATCTAGCATGGTTGGTTTTCAAGTGATGTGGACAAGTTTACGCTGAAGGAATAAGTGGTTTACATTGATAATGTATATATGAACCTCACAAAGTGATGTAACATACCAACACAAGAGGGAAGCACCAGGTGTCATAATCATCTAGTGAAAGATCATGACACGTTGGATTGATGCCAACAGTGATAAGAGGCTTCTCCATTTACACATGAAAGTGCACCATAGATTGTACACTAAGAGTGAAGGATGATAATGAAAAAGAGATAATACATCCTTGTGGTGTCCATTATTCAAGCAGGTTGTAAGCAAAGAAGGAATAGGTCTGAATTGGTATAGAAAAGGTTGATTACCGGGGATGATATAAAACCATGCAACCACCATAGCCACCTGCACACACTCCAACATTGAGGGGGTTTCAAACTTGGACTTCTCGGAATGGATTGGATCAAATTCTGATTGGACTTTGGTAAGGAATTTAAATAAACAACAGAATTTAAGGAATATACGAAATGAAAATGCATGTGCATGTGAAGAATGAATGAAGGATTTTGAGAAATGATGAACAAGTCTTAGTCTTGCTTTCAATCAGGGTATTCTCCATAAAATGCATCTATGCAATTTATACCCAGTCACATCCCTAACATGTGACCTCTTTCAAGGTCAAAAAATCACATTATAAATCTTTAGGAAGCCTCTAGAATGAGACCTTCACTAGATCACGACTTTGCGACCTACTAGAGTCACATATAATTCTCAACAGGTGGTGACCTTCCTTAGGATGAGACTTTGCAACCTATCGAGTGACTGACAACCTGCATGGCTCGCACCTCCCTTGATAGTAGAGAGGAGCTACTACAATTAGAAAGCCTTAGAGCTTTTTTTATCACATAATGTAGATATGATCACAGTGGAAGGAGAAATAATAATACATTCGAGAGATGAGCGAAGGAATTTATGAAGAACCCTCTGAATATCACAAAGGAAAGAAGTTACACCTGTGTTAAAGAGCATAGAATTTTTTGTGAAGTGATTGCATGCCCAGGTCTAGTAGGTTATTGACATTGATGAAAGGATATACAGATGCTACTTCATGATGCTTAATCCTTGTAAGTTCACAACGATCTTGGAAATTGATCCTACATAGTCGCACAACTAGATTATGGTTTTGAGTTGGATCAAATTTTCAAATACAAGTCACAAAGTCGCAATTGTGATATCTAGTAATAAGAGAAGTGAATGCAGCTGAACCTTCAACATGACTACGTGACCTCTTCTCAAGTCACATATCCCAAGTCGTAAGCTCACCATTATGAGTCTCATGCTAGCCACTGGAGTTGTAGCCTCAACTAAAATTCAACCATGCGACTTTCACTAGTCGTAGTTCCTCTTTTTGACCCTCACGAGTCACAACCTACCTCACTAGTCACATAGTCGCATTCATTTTCCTCAAATGTGCATCCAGAAAGTGAAACCCCCATCAAAGTGTGACTTTGCAACCTTTGCAAAAATCGTGATTTCCATATGCAACCTCTACAAACACATTTCTCAAGTGCGGTCTCTCTCTCCACTGCTCACATTTTCTACCACAAATTGCAACCCAAGCATGTGACTTGTTTTAGGATTTTGGCATGCCCCAGACTCTAGAATTATTTTTTCACCCATAGGTCTCACATTACATTCAATTGCAGACCAAGGAAGTTAATTTCATTTGGTCACAAAGTGAAAGTGTTGATTGTGTCCATTGCAAAATAGTCACAATCAAGTGCTTACCTTCCTTATATATACAGTCATCCAAGAGGAGAAACATCCACCAAGAAGTAACTACTATGTTCCTTCTTAAACCTCCAAAATTCATTGATAATTTCAATTGAGAGGATCAAATTAGAAGGGTTGTTCAGGCCATACCATCCTCCTATGTTCTTGATGAGGTCAAATCCCCACTACGACACTACAACCTTGATGATAGTCGTTGCTTATATGTGGTATTGAGGATGTGGTTATCACACTAACCATTTGAAGGTTGAATAATCATCATCAACATGTAGGGGTGTTGAGAAATTGTCTTCTAGGAAAATAATCTCTGTGGACAGAGGCGATTGCTCTAGCCTAATGAGTGGGACTAGAAACCTATGTGACAATCTACAAGACAATTTCATAAATTACAATCGAAATGAGAGAAGAGGAATATGGCATGCCTCATTCTGATGTTATAACATGCTCCTTTGTTGAAGATCTCAAATCACTTTCTCCTCAAGTTCAGCTCTACTGCTCACAACGTTTGGATACCTGCACAAGAGATCAAGGACACAACAAAGCATACAAGTACAACAAGCATAATCGAAAGTAATCCACTTAACAAATCAAGGAGCATTAAGATAAATGATGCATTAACACAAAAATTTATGGAAAGTGAACCATCAGTTGTATACATTAATGAAATAAAAGAGGAAGCATACAAAAATTCCTTGATGTCAATAAGCTCTCCTTGAGTGAATGTCCAAATCTAAGCTCAATCTCTCCAATAACTCCTTCTCCAAGCCAAATGAGTAGCATATAAGCACTATCTCAGCATAAGGGTGCAAATAACCTAATGCCAACCATTTGGGAATGGGAAAGGATGAATATATAGGCAGGAAAAGGGAGTTAGTATCTCTCGAAAGATAGGAGAAGGTCCTCATCTCAATGAGGTAACTCATAGGGATAATATCAAAGGGATATTGGGAGAATTCGACCACATCCACATCGAGCAACCTCCAGCTTATCGTTATGGAAGCCTCTAGATCACGAAGCTTCTTGTCTTGTTTGGGAAAACTTTCCTTTTAGGGATAAGCATAAGTATCCAAGTAAAAAGTGCGCTGGTAGCACGAGGCTAGTATAGTGCAACTTGTCATCAACACTAGTTGCTAGTGTCACAGTTGCACTGATCCTGAAATTAGGATTTTAGAGATTACTTCCTTAGGGAAGGCTCAAGGCATTTTTCCATCAGTGACTTAGGGAGGATCTGAATTGTATATCAGGATGGGTACACTGCATGATTCCCAATTTTCAAGCACTGCGGGGTATGACATAGGGAAGTGCAAGAGGTGTGACAAAATACTGTGTAACATATGCCCCCTAAAGCATGAAGGAAAAACATGGAGTGATGGATGAGATGCTTTATGAGCTTTTGCAAGGACGAGAACAAACATTGTCAAGAGACCTACAAATCAAGGACACATATAACTATACATATCTAATATCAAAACATGAATCCATAGTATGGACGTAGCCATCCAGATAGAAAGGACTATGTGAAAGGATCCACGATAGGGGTGCAACCATTCGAATGAAAAGGATCATTTGTAAATAGGTATGGACACAACCATCCAAGGTATGGACACAGCCACCCGATATATAAGGATCATCATTATCATGAATATAAAGTCCCACGGTATGGTCACGACCATCTATATAGAAGAAACATGTGTACAATCATGAACAATACATAACTCCACCAAGCCTAAGTTATATCAAACAAAACTCAGGGTCTTGCGCTCCATCCCAACCTGATCAAAGTACGAATTCTAAAATGTGAATGAATGTGTCGAAGTTGAACATGCTAGAAAACCACCTGATTACCGACCAATGATGTGGACCATTAAAGAGCATGAGAGAAACCACCAATAATGACAATGTTCCTTAAGGTACGATAGTACAATCCATGAGTATGAAAATGAAGCTGAAGTCGAACACTCGTGGAATCCTCTGATCCAAGGTTAATAATGAAAATATGTCATCGGATGTGAAGAAATTTCCATTAAGGCATGCAAGCTCTAAGGTATTGAAAGGGAGTCTCTAATTCATCTTTCTGGATAATGAGTTGAAGTCGACAGGAAGTGACCCATCGAAGGAGGTCCATAGCGATTCCCTCATCATTGATATGAAACAAGGAATAAAGTGGAATAAATAAGTATGATCTAAGACTGTAGCAAAAGGTTAAGCAATGTATAGGTAATAAATGCAGATAGGACTTCTCTTGAACATCGGTGACACGACTCCGGAGTGTGGCGACATTTGAATCAACATAGAACCAAGGGTCATGATGATGAAATGGAATAGTCAGATGAGAGGGGAAATGGATCACCCAAACCTAGAAAGACAAGTGATTGAGTGAGGATATCCCAAACCCGACATGAGAAACAGATGAGTGTCATGTTCAAGAGTGACATGCTACCTATACAAGAGATGTTTCACTTTCATTTTCCCCACTATTTCTAGCAAGTACCCAAATTATTTTTATCACAAGCTTGAAGGGGATAGCATATTCTTGTCATATAAGTTAATTCTTCGAATGAATCCATCCTAGTAATTTTTACGAGTTATAGGAAGGAGAAACTCGATCTCATTAAGGTGATAAGTCTTTCGTCATTTAATTTTTAAGGAGTTCGGCAGAATAATAATTCAGTATCTTTTTCATATTTAGAGAGTTTGAAAAAGAGATGAGAAAGGAAACTTCGTCATGTCCCTTTTCATAATTTGTCTCTCGAACCCGAAAAGATAGAAAAAAAATATTCAAGAGAACCTCTTGACCATATCGACCAAGGTGTACCTTTTTCATAAATAATAAATCTCAGCCCGAAAAAGGGGTAAATGTATATTGAGACGATGTCAATTCATTTATTTTAATGAGTTCAAAAAGACAAGTAATCAACAATCTTTTCACATTTCGAGAATTAGAAAAGAGCTTAAAGATGACTCTAAAGGGGTTCCCTTTTCGTTGATTTTTTATGAGTCTGAAAAAGAGATAAAATAAAAAACTCGTTCAATCAATGAAAAATGATCATTGTAACCATCAAAAATAACCTGTAACTGCATAAAGACAAGCACACATAATTGATATAGAGGAAAATAATAAAATATTGGCAAAAATGTGAAAACAAATATATAAATAGACTAAAAGTAAAAAACGGTTTTACCATTTCACTTGGAGGAAATTGGAGAGTGCATTTTACCCTATTTACCTAGATTCTTCAGGCAAGCAGTGAGAGAGATCCAGGGCATCATTTCACGAACCGTCAGCTACAGGTAAGAGCTCTTCATTTTTCCCTGCTTTTCATTATACTTTTATGCCATTTCTTAGGATTTTTACTAGTTAAAAGGGAGGATTTCAAATTTTAAAATCGGGGGCGATCAACGTGAATCTGCTCATCGAATCTGCATTGACTGCCCTTGAGCCCAAAAGGCTCACGCGTTGCCAGCACAAGATTAATTAAAATAGATGCGTTGGCCATAGGGCTGAAAAAATGAAGTGAAATCATCTCTCTTGATCGAAAATTTTGAGTTTTTTATCTGTGAAAAGGAATTTTATTAATGTAAATGGTTGTTTTGCAGGAGATTTCGACAACATGGTCATCAAATGGAAGGAAAGGGGCCATGAGGCAGAAGATCACCAAGCTACCCAAAATGTTGAATGTGTCAATGCTTTGAGGAACTACGAGTTATTGAAATTCTTCCAAACCCAAGGACTTAGAGCTCAAAATGAGCTGCTACACTATCTGATCAGCCTATGGGATGTTGATTGACAGATCTTCATCATTGGAAACCAAGAACTAGAGTTGGAAGTAGATGATATCTACTTCATTACTAGATTTTCTAGAAGAGGGGAAAGAGTCCAAATCTTTGGATTCCGTGGTGGAGGTGAGAGCGCCAATGCCCTAATCAGAAGGAATTGCCCGAGTGCAAAGATAACTGTGAGCGGGAAGGTGAAGATACTGACCATCGATAATATTCCTATGAGGACAATCCTACACACCATGGCTCATATAGTGGGGTTGCAAGCTTTGCACAAAGTCTCAAAATCACAATTCCAGTATGCAGTGGATTGCCTTACTCCAACAATGTTCAATTGGTGCAAGGGATTGTTGGCCAACATGAAGAGGCAACTAACCAAAGGCAAGTTGGGAAACTTGAAGTAATTCAGCTTTGGTTCAATTTTGGTCACTTTATTTTTGGAGCATGTGCCCCTATTTTAGTATTAGTGGAAAAAGGTGCCAAATCCTGCTCCATAAGATCCAAGGCTGCTTAGATGGAGTGAGATCATGCCTCATGGAGGAGGAGGCCAATGGATGCATTTCCCTCCGTCGTTCTTCGTTTGGTTGCACCCACAACTGATCGTTGTGGATGATTGTGCCTATGTAGCCACAAACTTTAGAGGGGATCCAAATCTATCTCTGCCATTGGGTGAACAATGGACTGATGTAGGTAAAACTTGTTTTAGGAATTCTTTCAAGTTTTATGAGGTTTTTGTTAATGTGGATTTGAGAGTTTACTTGTGATAAATGTGTAGATGTAGGACCAGAAAGGCCTCCTGGCATGTCGCCAATGACGTGACGAGCAACACGTCAGATAGAATATGCTCCATAAAAAGAAGTAGCAAATCATATTTCCAGAATATGCGACTATAAATGGCGTGCCACTGCAATACTAGAGGCATACAGTAGGAGTATCTGCAAGACTACGTTGGTTGTTTGGCCAAGTGATGAGAGCGGTCTCATGCTATCGCGAGCATCATTTGGGCGAATATCCTTTTCTAGTCGTGTTTTTTGCACTATTATAGTCTTTGAAGGCCATGTGTCCTAGAACACTAATTTTCTGAAATTTTGATGAACAAACTTTGACAGACATGATATATATATATATAGATATATATATATATATATATATATATATATATATATATATATATATATACATCTAATCATGTTTCTATATTCTACTTATGTGTTCATGTATGATGATGATGTGATCAATTTTATAAGTTACGTAAATTTCTATCAAGAACATAATTTGCTAATGCATATGTTAGTGTATTCAAATTACATAAAATTTGTGGATTTCTTAGTAAGGACTATTCAATTTTAACACAATGAGTTGTGAATCTAACTTAACAACTAAATCTCTAATACCAAGAGCAACTGCTTCTGATAACATTTCAATAACTGCACTGTACTCGGAAATATTATTAGTTGTTCATATCAGGCAAATACCTTGTAAATTGATCAACTCGCCATCAGGGGCAAAGAGTGCCCAAGTTTCGGAAGATAAGTTTCGTGTTCTACAAAAAGCACCATCAGAAAAATCAACATAATGGTTTAATGACATCTACAAACTAACTGGAACACAAGGTAAGCTGAAGGAACATGTCTGCAAAGCAAATGATCACACCAAAAAATCATAACTACACACCAATGAATTCACACAGTAATGTACAAAAGTAATTATACAGAATTTACGCATAATACTTTTTCATATAAAGGTCGTTGTGGGGCTGTGATAATGCATTACCTTTGTAGTCAACCAGCGCATAGGCGCCCTTTTGCAAGAAACGTTTAGTGATATATGGCCCATGCCACATAGGTTTGAACTTCATAGCTCCCAACTTATCGTTGGATTAGTCATACAGTAATACCAAGTCACCTTCAGCGAAAATGTGTGGAGAAATAGTTTGATCAAAATGAGCTTTAACTCATTTTTCTTTGCTTGGATCAACATCACAGCAATACGATGGGTCTCATCAACTCTCTCGAGATAAAGTAACCGCTCCTCTTCAGGTGAGGTATCGGGGAGTAGCTTGATAGCTAATTTTAATGAAGTAATTTCGCACTCGATTGGGAGTGTTTACTCTAAACCATAAACCCATTGGAATGGAGTGAAACTAGTGGTTGTCTTAGCTGATGTCCTATAAGCCTAAATAGCCTAGAATAACATGATATGCCAATCCTTCTTAAGCTTCCCAATGGTTCGTTGAAGCATAGTAATAAATACTTTGTTAATTGCTTCAACTTGGCCATTGGCCTCTAGGTAGTAAGGAGTTGAGCTATCATGGTGAAGACCCAACTAAGTAATCAGCTCTGCCATCATGTACTGACAAAAATGTGATCTTTGATTAGTGATAATGGCTTGAGGGATTCCAAAACAGGCTATGACATGGTTAAAGAGGAACTGAGAAATAGTGATAGCGTCCACATTATATGTGGGAATTTCCTCGGCCCATTTAGTTAAATAGTTAAGAACGACAATGATATAGCCATGCCCCTCAGCTGAGCGATGGTTACATGTCATGAAATATATCCCCCATTTAACAAATGGGCCAATGGTAATGACTGGGTGTAAGGGTGCTGGTGGGGTGCACTATTTGCGATTATAAATCTAACATTCATGGCACTTTGGAATGGCCATAATACAATATTTGAAGATAGAAGGCTATAAATAATGGCACGAAGGATCTTCTAAGCAGTGGCATAACCTGACATGTGACCACCACATGCTTCAGAGTGGCATTCATTCAAGACTCATTCAACCTCTTCAAGTGTTAGATATCTGCGAAGAATATAATCAACACCGACTCGGTACAACATATCAGTAATAATTTGATAAGGTTGAGACTGAAGCCGGATGTGGCGTCAGTTGGATCGAGACAACTCAGATTAGAAAGATTCTATCTAAAGATAGACAATAAAATCTCCGTACCATGGGTTGCGAGTGCCGATGAGAAACAAAGTTTCATCACGAATATGCTCAGTAGAAACAATGGAGGTATTTGTAGAAGGAAGTACGTAGATCAATTCAGAAAAAATGAGTGATTTCTTTGATTTGGAGGCAGTGAACTCCAAACCAAACTCTTGCAAGATAACAATCCATTTAGAGTATTTTCCCCTAAGAAATTCACGAGTCAGAATATAATTCATGTGGTTACAGTCACAAATCACTGTGGTCTTCCATTAAAGAATGTAATGGCAAAATCGTTGAACATGGATCGCTGCCAAGGCAAGTTTCTCGACATGAGAATATCGAGTTTCAGTGTCAATAAGATTTTGACTCAAATAATAAACCACATGTTCATTACCATCATCATCATCCTAGACCAACACCATAGTAATAGTACTATCAGTCATGACCAGGTATAGGAAACAATCGTGATGATATTCAGGGGGATGCAATAAAGGAGCACTGATGGGTGTTTTCTTTAGAGCATCAAAATATTTTTGGGAAATTTCATCCCAAATGAATGGGATCTCCTTTTTGAGCAAGCGAGTAAATCCCTTGGCAAGCTCAACGTAATTAGGGACAAAGCGACAAAGAAAATTAGTCTTTCCTTGCAAAATCTGCAATTGGTGCAGCGATGAAGGAGGGGGTGGATTTACAATAGCTTCAAATTTTATAGGATAGGTTCAGATACCTTCTTTGGAAACAAAAAAAACCCAAGATCTAACCAAATTCTATGCAGAAGACACATTTATGTGGATTGAGAAGGATATTATAGTGTCAACAACCCAAAAACATTGCTTGAAGGTGTTCCGGATGGTCACGACGCTTAGCAGAATGAGTCGGTAAGTTGTCTAGATAAGGTTGAACAATGTGTTTAATATCATGAAAGGCATATGAAATTTCTCTCTGAAAGGTAGCACTAACATTTTTAAGACTGAAAGGAAGCTTCTTATAAGAAAAAGTCCCCCATGGACAAATGAAAGTCGTCTTGTATTGATCAATGGGTAATATGTTAATCTGGTTGTAACCAGAAAAACCATCCATAAAAGAGAATATGTCACTCCCAGCGCACTCATGAGTGGTTTGATCAATAAAGGGAGTAGGATAGTTATCTTTAGGGCGTGTGCGATTTATGTCGTGGTAATCAACATAAACTCAGATTTTTCCCTACTTTCTAGTAACATGTACGATATTAGAGACTCAATCTCTTAATGGGATAGGGTAATAAAACCGAACTTTAGAAGTTTTTCAACTTCTCCCTTAATAGCAGCGACCTTCCTAGGATGCATGGGACGAAGCCGTTGGTGAACGGGCCTCGCATCAGGATACGTGGGTATTTCATACACCACAATAGTTGGATCAATACCAGGCATTTCCTCATATGACCGAGCAAAGACAATGCAAAATTATTTGAAAAGGTCAGTGTAAACCCCGATCTCATTAGGAGAACAGGAAACCCCAATATGAATGTTATCAACAATTCCATTTTTAATGGAAATGTCGATTGGCATGGCTGCAGTAATATTTCCCATATTACCTTCGGACAAAAATTCATGCACTAGAACAAGTGTTTGAAGTGGGTGCATTAGATGATGAGAAACAAAATATTCAAGACACGAAGGAATATCACTTAGACTTCGAAGAAATGAGGAATGATTATGGGCATAATTCCAAGGAGTTTCGTCAAGAGACATAAACTCAACAATACTCTAGTTGGTGGGGAATATCTTGTTAAAGGGATCCGGAGAATCCCAAGAACCAAGCCAAGGAGATTGAGAATAGGTATCCAAGTACATACTGAAAACATCATGACTTTTTGAAGTAGCCACTGAAGTCGAAAAAATTTCATGATAATCTTTTTCTAAGGGACTTAGTGGCACAATATCACCAAATGAATCAACCTGATTCGGAGAAGGATTGATCCACGGGTCAGTAGAGATAGAGATCACGTTGATCGAGGTGACATGCGGAGGTGGGAGAGAAAAAGTTCCCATTAAAGCATAATCTTTGAAAATACATGCCCCCACACTCATATGGAATATCAGTATTTCCCACATATGGGACGTTGCCATTAGAGGTACTAGAAGAGAGAAAGCGCAATTGGTCGACGGTGACAATTTTTCCTTCATGAGGAAAACATAGCACCCAGAACAAAGAGGAAACCACACAAAACATGACATGGGTCCAACTTCGCCCAAGTAGAAGGTTGTAATTCAGATTTGCATCTACAACTTCTACTTCTAACTTAACAATCTTCCCTTCTAAATTGATAGGAAAACTTATGAGAATACCATAAGGATGGGAGCCTTTGCCATCAAAGGCCTCCAAAGTTTTTGGGTACTGGTTGAGAGGGGGAGACCCAATAGCTTTCCAACATGAAACAAACATGATGTAGGTGGAAGCACCTTCATCAATGATAGTCCAATAGATCATCTTTCCTTTTATAATGACTTGAATAAAAAATGAAATATGATGAGGAAGACAAGGAACATTGTTTTCAAGATCGAAAGTAATGAAGCTCGAATCAGCAGGATCAATGCCTCCAATACTATACAATAATGATTTTCGTTGCATTGGAGAAGTTTGGAGAACTTCCAAAGCAGACATTGTCGAAGGTGCTTGAGCTAAATCTTTGACAATACTGTAACTTTGAGCAACTCTAGGATGACTTCCGAAGCACACATTTGGGAGGCGGTCGAATAATAGATTCATTATTAGTTCTCTTCATATGAAGAGGACTAGAACGGGGTGGAGAGGAAGTAGAATGTATATCAGTGACTTCTTTTTCCACCATATGCTTTTGAGAGGTTTGATAATCTTTCGATAGAGTGGCAACAGAGATAGGCAATGAACTCATCATCATGTAAACCTGAGAACCATATGAGGTAGAGGACTGTGGTTGGTGTACCAACTGAGTCTGCTGAGATGAGAATGTCTCTTTCAATACAGCCAGGGTCCCTTTCAATAAATGACTAACTTCTACACGTCGGGGACAATCCTTGCTATAATGATCTTCCTCACAAATGAGGAAAGGATATTTTGGCTTTCGTTTTCAAGCATCATCAACAAATGACTTAGGAGGATCCTGTTTTGGGGTGTCAATTTTTTCTTTCCCCTTACCCTTCTTCTTACCTTTCGAGGCTTTATCCTCCATGCTAGACTAGATGACATTGGCCACAAAGGTTTTACTAGGATTTGATGGGTTTTTGGAAGGATGACTGGAACCAATATTTAAAATAGATTTTTTCTTCGAAGAATCTTTAGTGGAAGTTTGAGATACTGATCCAATTACACCATCAACAGGTGGCACATCGGGAGACTTCGAAGATGCTGGGTCCGAAGATGGCCTTGGAGCATCAGGAAACATTTCATATAGCATGCCAGATTGGGAATAAACCAAATCCAAATACTGAGCATGGGCAATAGCCTGATCCTCGGTAACACAACCACCCATTGCTATATATCAAGCGATTTTGTTTACGAATGACTTGGTAAACCATTCGTTCAACAACTCATCAGGGATTTAAAATTTGATGAGGCTGTTAGTGTCAGTCTTTGTAGCCTTCCTCCAGTGATCAAACATGCTCTTACAAAGTGATTTTAAGGTGTCGAGGTCAAATTTTGTCATTTCAGTGAGTCTTCAAGCAAAATTTGGTCACTAGGGATTAGGTCTAGGGTTTGATTTAATTCCTGTCAAAGTTGTCTAAATGTTGGTCCATGTCACCATTCAGATGAGTGTACCATAATTCAGAGGGTTGTCATCATCATGTCAGGTTCCAATGGGTCATTTTACACCTTGTTCATGCTTCAGTTGTGCCTAGGTAAGGTTCATTTTCCTCTCCTAGGGTTTTGAAGGCAATTTCTCTTGGATGGTCAAATCATTAGCAAAAATTGTATCCTAATGTTCATACACCTTCCCCTATCCTTAGCGTACCCTATTAAACACTTCCGATCACTGATATCCCTCAAATTCCTCATTTTCGCACAAACCCTAGTTTCTTGCTACAACTTGACAATTTTCTAGGCTAGGCCTGTGTTTTTCCCTTTTGGACCTCTTCCCCTCACTCAATCTCTGAAATTTCACTTTCCCTTGCTTCCTAACATCCCTCCCTACTTCCCAAAATTTTCTCAAGAATTTAGAAGCCCCTTATCCCCTTCATTTCGCTTATTTTCGACAAATCCCCTATTCCACACATCGGGATAGGTTTTACTTCAATGATGAGTCTGAGCAAGAAAAGATGAATTTGGGAAAACTGAGAGAGGTTTTTGTCCAAAATAGGCCAAGGAAAAAAAACTCCTTCACTTTTTACACAGGTGTCATGGTTTTATAGAAATTTCAAAAATACAGTTGCCTCAAGAGAATTGGTACACCTCTGAAGTGACCTTGGGAAAATCAAGTTTTCTCCTAGCTTGGTTGGCCAAATGACTTTCTTGATGAGTGAAATGATAACTAGACACGAATATATTTCCAATGAGATATCATGAGCTCAATTTGGAGTTGAGGAAGACCTTCAAAAGTTGACTGCAATGGCACTCTGCCTTGAGGCAACCTCATTTTGCACATTTTGACCAGTCTTGGGAGATTTGATTTTTATAGGAAAAATGAACTCCAAATTGAAACATTTCACTTGGGTTGGAAAGTAGACTCAATAAGATTTCCAACGAGCTATCCTGCGCCTAATTTGAACACCGAAAAGGCCTCCAAAAGTCTCATGCAAAAAGGCGCTATGCATTGAGATGGCGCGGTGCATTGGGCAACCCTCTGTAGTGTAAAAAATGAATTGGCGCGACACATTGAGATGGCATGGAACATTGGGTTTGGAAGCCTGATTTCACTCACAAACTCTCCCAAATTGCAAAATTTTCTCAATCTTCTTGTGTTCAAGTAAGTTAACATTTCTCCCATGACCAATGAATGAGTTACCTTGGTGTTTATGGTGATTTAGTGAGAAATTTTTCAAACCCTACCTCCTTGCAATTTTTCCTCAAAAACAATTGCTTAGGGTTTGTAGTTTGAGTTTTTGTTGTCAAGTCCACTTCATCACTCCCTCCCTGATTTATTTTCCAGTTTCATAAACCCATTCCCTAACCCCATATCCCTAATTCTCATTAACCCTATATCCCTAATTCTCATTATCCCAAACCCTAGCTACATGTTCCTAAACCCTAATTGCTGTCCCAAAGAGCCTAAATACTATTCCTTAAACCCCTTATTCCCCAAATATTGTTAACAAACATTCCCAAAACCCCTCATATCCTTTCCCTCCACAGTCCCTTATATATTTTCATACATTTGGCAGCGAAATTTAAGACACCTTACATCACTTCATGCTCATCTAAGGGAACTCAAACATTTGGCAAACATGGAATCTGATCCTTTCTATGACTGAGATGAGGAGACACACAGTGATTCTCCTACATAAATGCATGCACCAAGGAGACCTCACAAGGGTGGTAAACATAACCGAGAGGAGCCCACTTCACTTGCTGAGTTGCAGCAACAACAAAACGAGTACTATCTCCACCCGGGGTGGAAGGGGTCTCGTTTTCACCATCAATAGAGAAGGTACAAGACAAGGGTAAGAAGCCCTTGCATGATGAGGGACCGTCAGGAGGTCAAGAGGCAGATTTCATCCTCATTCAGGATGATGACACAGATTTGGGCTCACAAAGCTCAAAGCTCAAAGAAGTCATTCGGGAGCAGCAAGATGACATTCATCATTTGTCTCTAAATATGGAAAGAGCCAAGTGGATAATTAACTATTTTGAGTAGAGGAATAAACAACTAGAATATCAACAAATCATCATGGAGCTCCAAAACATGAAGGCAAAATGGCAAGCTACCAAGAAGAGGAAAACCAAGTTGATAACACTTGAACAAGAAATCCAAGCTGATCGTGAATCTTGGCTTGAAAGGAAAAATATACACTTGGAGAGGATGCTGGAGAAGGCCATCAATGAGAAAAATATGTTGAGAAACATGGCATATCACTACTTGTCAAGAAATATGGTGTGCCAGCAAGAATCAGGAACTTGAAGGCAAAATTAAAGAAGAGATCGAGGAGGCAAAAAACGCAAGATAAACTTCAGATCTTGGCTGAGGCTTCCTTGGCTCAACATAGCACTTTATGGAGAGAATTCAGCTCAAATTTCAAAAAAATTTGGACACTTTTTGCATTTTTGAAATTTTTGGGCTAAAACACAGAATTTTCTGCCCAATGCACCGCGCCACCTGGCGCTCGCTTTTGATGGAGGCCTCCAAATGACAAAAAATTAGCATCTTTGGATTTTTCTTGGAAAAATATGCATGCCTACCAATGGCCAAGAAATTTTGACAGGTTTTGAGCCCCCAAAAAGGTCAAAAACACCCAAAAAATGACCTTACTGCCCCTATTTTGACACACAGGAAGCAGTGTTGGGAGAACTTAGTTTTGGAGGGGAAAATGGAGGCAAAATTAAAAAATTCCACTTGATCTAGAAAGTAGATAGGCATACCTTTCCAAAAAGCACACTTGGAGAAAATTTTGACACTGGAAAGGCCTCCAAAAGTGGCTTCAAACAGGCGCTATGCATAGAGAAATCAGCACGGCGCATAGGGGAAATTTTGCTCAATTTGACCAAGTATACTATGTTTTTCACCTAGTTCCTTGACAGTTTGACTTTTCTCTTTCTTAATGTCAAACTTATGATGTAATTTAATGTAAATTGATGGATCTTGATGTAATTATGTCAAATTTTCACTCATGAAGGTAGATTCATCCATGAAAAGTTAATTTGCAACTGAATGAATCAGTTCCCTAGTTTTATAGGCATGTTGTTCCACTGCCAAATTTGTAATTCTCAGTTTAGAATTAGTTGGAACAGCTCCTAAAATCATGAGATCGACCCTTGGAGGATAGGATGAGTTTTTGTTTGCCTATATCTTATGTTTTTTCAGTCATTAGCATGGTTGGACTTTTGGGAAAGCTTGGAGCTTATTGTATACTCATTTCAGCAGTTTTGGCTAAGGAATAGACCAGTGGTTTGCAACACTCTATGGGATTCATGTGGCATGTTGCTTTGATATTGTGTTTCCTTCTGTAAATGTAAGTTTATATGTGTTTTATGTATGCCATTATCTCTCTTGCTTCTTCTTAACTAAAACAAACAAGGATAAAGGTAGAATCCATTGAAATTGCAGTGCTCTACCTAGGGTTTGCTTAGTTATTGATGTTTTCAGCTGTTTGAAGAGGATCCTTGAGGTTTTCTTGCCCTCTTCAACTCCTCACCTGTCTAAATCTTTCCATTTCATTCAATTTGAAGTATCAAATCACTTGTCTACCTTGCCCCACTGAGACCTCTGCAAAACTGAGCCTCATTCCCAAGACCCAAAAACTACCTTTCCATTTGAGCCAACAAAACATCATCAAATTCAATCAAGCCCTTTTGCACAAATACCTAGCCTAAAATCAGTCTTCATTCAAGTCATCTCAAGCCTCATTGATCATTTTTGCTGAGATTGACAAGAGAGAGCCCTCTCCCGACCTGGTAGGGCTAGCTACCAGGTTAAGCTTGGTTTGATGTTACCCTAGATCCTACCTTTCTCAGCCTGAGGTAGATTTAGGCCCTAACAGAGGCAACACTGATGTCTCCATTCATGGATGTGATCGAAGATATGGTTCACGGTATTTTGCTTCATAGATGTAAGCGAGTACCAGTTTCATAACGAACCAGTAACTGAAAGTGGGTGAGGAAGGCCATAGCCAAAGAGTTGAAGTTTGCATAGGTACCTCGAGGCAACTCGATGTACCGCTTTGCGGTAGCACCTGTCAAGGTTTGTTGAAAGAGGCGGAGATGAACATAATCGTCACCATAGGAATTAGAAGAACACCATAAGTGATATGTCATCACATGGGTGTGAGGGGCCTCTTTTGCTTTTCCTTCATATTTGGGGCAATCGATTGGAATTTTAGTGGGAACTGGAGGCCAATAAGGCGAATGAAGAATTGGATCATTAGTAAGCCTCGAGACATCGGGCAGTTCCAATGTCACTAAAAATGGAAATTAAGGGTTAAAACGCATATAAGGCCTTTGATAAGGCCGAGTATATGGCTTCGAACCTTGTTGATAAGGATTCTACCCCCAAAGTGGAAGATTTTGACCATACGGGGCTTTATTTTCCCCCCACTAAGGTGTACCTCGACCATAAGGTTGATTCTATCCAGGGTAGGGTTGATATTGACTTGCCATTAACCATAAGGAGGATAAACATTATCTGCGGCATATGGATTGTAAGGTTGTTGCACCTACTGAACTTGGCAATAAAGTTGTTGGCCCTACTGCTGCAGGAGTTGGCCTTGTGTCTGCAAGGTTTGACCTTGTTACTGTAATAGTTGACCTTGTTGTTGCAAAGGTTGACCTTGCGAATACAAGGGTTGGTTGGGTTGCTGGAAAAACTGCGCTTGTTGTTGCAAAGGCTGTTGAAACTACTGCAAAGGTTTCCCTTGCCGCTGTAAAGGTTGTTGAACAGTTCCTTGAGGGATTCCCTGTTGGTACTGATAAGTTCAATTAGGATTTGACCATATGCACCGGGAATAGGATTTTGACCAGGTTGCACATGAGGACCTGCTTGTGGAATATAAGGTGGATTTTGCAGTGCTTGTGAACCATATGGAACATAAGATTGTTGGAGAGGTATCTAGGACATGTAAGGCGGCTGGTACTGGATATTATCTGCCCCAAATGGATCAACAAGATTAGGAATACCACTAGGATTAGGTTGACTCACTCCAACCATGTGAGGTTGTGATCCACTCACATGGGTTCCACCAGACACAAGAGGAAAGTTGGGATTTTTCCCCCCAGGTTGTGAATGAGGAGGTGGTACATTTTGTCCACTTGATGGAGGGACTGAGGAACTTATAGACGTATAAATCGAAACTGTCGGTTACACCAAACTGGAAGGTTGAAACGACGGTAATGGTTGTGATAGGATCGTCTGTTGAATCAGAACTAAAGTGACGAAAGCTTTCACAAGTATCTAAGAGGTCACATTAGTAATAAAAAAACCAAAAGTAGGCATAAAATTTGATGACCAAATTGGATTTTGGTATAAAGAAGAAGCATTGAGAGTTCCTGAAACTAATTGAGCCAAGGTTGTATAACCATGTGGAAGCATAGGCCCACTATTTTCAGGAGACGGTTGAGATGGAACTCTTCCTACATAAGGAAAGCCTTCTGGAGGAAAGTCATATTCGGACTCATTATCAACATTAGGAGTGTGTGTAGCGGAGACTTCTGTAGGACCTTAAGGAGAGGTTGAAATCTAACCTTCTGAAGCCATAGGTGGAAATAGCTGGGGAGGAGGAACCTGAGACGAATGAGGAGATAACTCCAAAGGAACACCCAATTAATCGTATGTACTATAAAGATGTTGAGGAGATATCAAAAATGGATCAAATAATTAATTCAGAGGGTATAAAACAAACCTCTATGGACTCTCAAGGGTTTATCGAACAGACTCCTGATATGACGATGAATCTCGAGGTGGAGGATGAGAAGCAAGGGGTTGGATGCTTGGGACAATCCTAAGTTCAAAGTCTTGAGCTTCAAGTGAATATGAAAGTTCAGGATGAACTCCTTGTGAAGACCCTTTAGTATCAAACAATGAAGGGGAATTATGAGGTGAAATCAATGGTTCAACGATAGTGACTTTCTCTCAAGAGCAGAAGGAGAAGACATGATTCATTGAGGGCCAATTAAAAATAAAATTTACAAGGAATTTACTCATTGTGAGGACAAAAAGCAACTGCATGTGTTCGACATGTTATTGTTGGCAGTTACTTTTATGACACGAAACAACAAATAAATCAGAATGAGTAATGCTAGGCAAAATGGTTTACCAAGTATCCGTGAACCATTATATACACCTTAGCCAAAACCAAGGACTTGACATACAGTGGCCGATCTCCCTGAATGTTGTGTTCGATGTATCACGTTTACAAGGTGGCTGACTTGGTTTCCTGTGGCTAAAAGATAGCAACCTAGTGGGATCTCCTAGTATATACTCGATGGTACGGGGAGGACAAGTTTGTGTTAGCATTCTCTAATGCATAACCATTCGATGAGAGCATCCATATATACTTTCCATACTGAAGTGCCTCCTATATACCCAAAAGTACCAAAGAACCTTCGATATTCTTTCGTACTAGGATGGGATTTCACCCCTGGGATACAATGCAAGCAGTTAATGACAACTTCTATGCTTAATGATATTAGAACACGTCTCTAGCCTAGACCTCTAGATATTTGCGTTAGGTTACAAATTCTACTTAGGTTGATTGAAGTAAATTTTAAGTTTATCTTCAATTACGTTTCAATTTGATGGCTCAACAATGTCACCTGAATTACTATGATGCAACTAAATGATAAAAATGAAATCTTTTCATTTGATGAAAGATAAACTAATGAAGGAAGAGAGACAACCAAATAATGCATCAATCAAACAAAATGCATCAAAACACCATTCTTTATCTTTCCAATGAAAAATGCAAAAATGAGATCTAATCTTTCACTTTCACAAACAAATGCAATCCCAAGATGCAATCTTATGAGAAACAAAAATCACTTTCCTTTCACTAAGATGCAATAATTCTTTTGTCCTTTTATTTTCACTTTGATTCAATGATGAAAACTAACGAGAAAAGGAAAAATGCAATCTAACACAACTAAAATGAAAATTCCATTCACCTATGGTTCTGAATGCATATCGTTGCAAAAATACTTAAATGAAGAAATCTTTCACTTTTCTTTTCGAAACAAAGAAATAAAAAAAACCATTCACTTTCAGTTCTTCCAAAGCATGCAACTGTAATCTATTCTTGACAATGGAGTAAAAGAAATATTCAAAGCATCAACATGACTCAACACTAATGAAAATAACTTCATAATCATGAATTGAAAGCAACTTGAAGACGATGCCTTGATTACAGTAAGAATCCTAAATTAAAGCAATCAATCTGAGAGAGGCAGACCAAGCAATGAACAAAGGGTGACCTAGAAACCCTAGAAATGCTAGAAAGCACTCAAACTTCAAAAACACTCCAACAAAGCCAAGATAAAAATTTCAATCGCACAAGGATGATAGTTAATACAAACTCACTCTAGTCACACTCGAAAATCACTAAAAGAGGTAAAAAAACACTGAAAACAAGAAGAAACCCTAATTTTCTTTTATCTCCTGGGATCAATGCATATATTAAAGGAAAAAGGTTGATGAGAGGTAGATCAGTGCGATCGTAATTTGAAAAGCAGCACTGTCAGTGCTTCTTTCAGAACAAAAAACATGTTTGGCGAGAAAAATAAGGGAAAAATAAAAAATCTTCAAGATTAGAGTAGGCTAAACATTCTCAAGAAATAACTAGTGATTGATAATAGCTACAGTGATGCACACAAGCCAAGAAATCGACGGTTGTTCAAACTCATCAGAGAATATAATCGAAGGAATGGATGGAAAAGGTTATAGCTTCCCCAATGGAGTCGTCATTTTGTTGTCTAGGTAAATCCTCTCTGTAGATAGAGACAATACCTCTAGCCCAATGAGTAGGACTAGTAGCCTATGTGACAATCAACAAGACACTGTCCTAAATTACAATCGAAATGAGAGAGGAGGAAGATGGCCTACCTCGTTTTGATGCTATAACGTGCTCCTTTATTGAAGATCTCAAATCGGTTTCTCCTCAGGTTCAGCTCTACTGCTCACAGCATTTGGATACCTGCACAAGAGATCAAAGACATACAAAATCATACAAGTAAAACAATCATAATCGAAATTAATCCACTTAACAGATCAAGGAGGATTAAGATAAATGATGCATTAACAAAAATATTTATGGAAAGTGATCCAACAGTTGTATATATTAATGAAATAAAGGAGGAAGCATACAACCAAGCCTTGATATTAATAAGCTGTCCTCGAGTGAATGTCCATATCCAAGTTCAAGCTCTCGAAGGCAAATGAGTAGTATGTAGGGACTATCTCAAAATAAGGGTGAAAATAACCAAAGACCAACCATTTGGTAATGGGTGAGGATGAGTATATACAGGGAAAGGGAGTTAGGATCTCTCCAAAGATAGGAGAAGGCCCTCATCTCAAGGAGGTAAATCATAGGGATAAGATCAAAGGGAAATATTGGGATAATTTAACCACATCCACACCGAGCAACCTCCAACTCATCGTTCTGGAAGCTTCTATATCACGAAGCTTCTTGTCATTTTTGGGAAAACTTTCCTTTTAGGGATTAGTGTGAATATCCAAGTAAAAAGCACGCTAGCAACGCAAGGCTAGTATAATGCAACTTGTCATCAACACTAGTTTCTAGTGTCATAGTCACGCTGATCCTGAAATTAGGGTATTAGAGCTTAATTCTCCAGGGAAGGTTCAGGGCATGTTTCCATCAGTGTTTCAGGGAGGATCTGAACTGTATATCAGGATGGGTACACTGCATGATAGCCAAGTTTCAGGCACTTCGGGGTATGACACAGGGAAGTGCAGGAGGTGTTACAAAACACTGTGTAACATAACTAAATCAAGTTGATTGATGTTTCTTATATATATTTAGAGAACAATATTATGATTTATAGTGACTAAGTTTTGGGAGAAGCATCATTGACCAAGAAAATACTTTGCTGGACATTCTAAATTACATCAAGCACTATTGTGAAGATGCAAAGGTTATTTAGAGTCATGAACTCGATTTAACCTCAAAAGACTACCAACAGTGACTATGAGCTTATTTTAAACATGGTTGGAAAGCTCTAAGTGATCCTACATAAACCACACATACTCTTGACCATATCATGGTGCAAATAAGGACTATATAGGGGTCCAAAAATGATATGTTTTTCATGAACATGTTATGTTTTCTACATTGCTCTTTGATGGCCTATGTATATGACCCATGTGTTTTTCTTGCAGGTAGAATAGAGGAAGCTAAATTTTCTTGTAGAAGTTGCATAACTAGGGTTTTCAACCAACAAGTGAAATGGCTCCATGTAGCCATCGAAGGCATTGTGTTAACATTGATAACAGGTGTATCAACAGGAAAATGAACAACTTACACAACAAATGAACATTTCCACCATATTCATCAGCTTAGGTAGATCACGATATCATGAAAACCACATTGGAAACAAGTATTCTAAGGTTTCCAATAAGTTATAACCCTCTACATATTTCTCTTATCTTTCATCACAATGAAAATACTTCTTCTCATAATTCCAGCAACTATCCTGAACTTAATTTGAGCATGTAAGAGTGAATGGATATGAGAGAAGAGTGAGGAAGGTCAAAGGTCATGAGGGTAAATTAGAGGTCACAGGATAAGGTGAAAAGTCACCCTCCTTATTTCTATAAATATACCCCCTATGCCTAAAGCGACTTTAGCACTTGAGTTGGGGTAGGGACTAGATATATTTTTTGTTTTTAAGAGCTAGAGGTTCTCATCTCTTGGTAGCCAGTAGGAGGAGATGCAGTGAGGCTAGGGTTTTGCATTTGGCAATGGTATGAGCAACCCATGTTCCATTGTTGGGCTTTGATGAAATACAACATATGTACTTGTATTTGTAGAAAAAATAATAAGATGTTCTTCATTTCTAAAACTGATTCCCATGCTTGTTCATAGTGGTTGTATTGGTCATATGATATTTTCACTACATTTGTATTTTTGCATTCATACATGTAATATATTATGGACTGGTTCATAGTTGTTGTATGTATGTTTTATTTCCAATATGTGCTTACTTATTCCTCACCATGTGGGTGATCTATAATGAACTAATTTTCAATTAACCTCTCACATGTTCTTGGTCATGTATGTCTGTTTGGTTTTGGCTCACTAATCCTTCTCATGGCATACTCCTTATTGTTGTTGTGACTTGATCATACCTCCTTTTGTAGTTCATCGATCTTGGGATGATTTTGTTTCATTGTCTAGGTGCTTCATTCTTGTTCTTACTTTTACACCTTTACATTTGACAATCAAGAGCACAAACATTCATGGTGGCAACTGGGCCCACATATCATATGGGGCTCCTATCCCAAATAGTGTGAAGTCTAGTTTGGACCTCACATCTGGGAGACCCCTAGTCATTGGTGATAAATTTCATCCCATGAAAACACTCACTTATTATATAGATAATAACATAAATAACCTAATAATTAACAATCGGGCATGGATTGAAGACAAGTGTTCTTTAGTAAAGTGAAACCCATGATAATTACATTCGATATGTACTCTAAAAATAATGGACAACCCAATATAAAGTCATCCATAAGAGTGTTGAATGATAATGAATATACAAAATGAATACATGGTTTGACTAGAAGATACATTCCATTGTAACATTCCTCACATTACACCTATTTTTGTAATGTAAATGTGTTACTATGCAATGCTAAGATTGAGGTCATGGCTAGCTGATACAATACGTGTAAAAATAAAATAAAATAAATGTCAACTTAATTGTTTCTTATCCCAAAATGAGGTACACATGGATCCAAGGTTCTAAAGGGGTTTTCTATTGGGTGCATGTTAGTTGCCTATGGTTACATTTGTTGCATGCATGTTAGGTATATGTTGCATGTTGTGAGAAGGCCCATACCTCAAAAGCATCGAAGTAGGAGAGTGGAGAAGCATGCTTTAGGAAAGTCAAATCCATGATAATAATGTTTAAGAAGTACTCTAAAACTAATGGAAAACCCAATCTAAATCCATCGATAGGAATGATGAATGATAATGATTATATAAAAGGAATACATGGCTTGACTAAAATATACATGCCATTGTAACATTCCTCACATTACCCCTATTTTTGTAATGTAAAAAAGTTACTATGTAATGTCTTGATTGAGGCCATGGCTAGATGATACAATATGTGTAAACATACATTAAATTAAATGTCAACTTAATTATGGACTGGCCCAAAAGGAGGTACACATGGATCCAAGGTTCTAAAGGGTTTTCCTGTTGTGTTCTTGTTGGTTTCCTATGGCTACACCTATTCTATGCCTGTTGGGTGTCTGATGTGTGTTGTGAGAAGGACCATACCTCAAAAGCATTGAAGTGGGAGAGTGGAAAAGTGTATTTTGGGAAAGTGAAGTCCATGATAATAATGTTTAGGAAGTACTCTAAAACTAATGAACAACCCAATTTCAAGTCATCCATAAGAATGTTGAATGATAATGAATATATAAAAGGAATACATGGCTTGACTAAAAGATACATTCCATTATAACATTCCTAACATTACACCTATTTTTGTACTGTATTGTTTTACTATGCAATTCCAAGATTGAGGCCATGGCCAGCTGATACAATATGTGTAAAATTAAAATAAAGTAAATGTCAAATTAATTGTTATCTGGCCCAAAAGGAGGTACACATGGATCCAATATTCTAAAGGGATTTTATAATGTGTGCCTGTTGGTTTCCTATGCTTACACTTGTTGCACACCTGTTGGGTGTCTGTTGCATGTTGTGAGAAGGCCCAGTACCTCAAAAGAATTGAATTTGGAGAGTGGATAAGTGTGCTTTGGGAAAGTCAAATGCATGATAATAGTTTTTAAGAAGTACTCTAAAAATGATTGACAACCCAACCTAAAGTCATCCATAAGAAGGTTGAATGATAATGAATATATAAAAGGAATATATGGCTTGACTAAATGAATATCTAGGCAGGGGAAATTAGATCATTGGTGCAGAACTCAATGAAATTGTTGCTACCACTAAGGCTTATCTAATTGATCTAGAAGAACTCGATGAAGATGAGTACCTTTTCCACTTGTATATGTGGGTGAAGGGTGCTATACTACACTTCATCGACGATAACAGAAGTCAAAAGAACCTCATCTAAACATAGGTCATCAAGCGGTTGGACCTATTGAAAACACCACATCCACTACCATACACCATCGAGTGGCTTTGCCAAGGGTGAAATATCCATGTCAGCCAACATTTCACCTACCCTATGACATCAAGCCCTTTAAGGATGAGGTATTGTGTGATATTTCCCTTGTTGAAGTTTGTGATGTTATTTTAGGCCAACTATACTTGTGAAATTTGCATGTTGTAAATGAGTATAAACCTTGCAATTTAATTATTACTTAGGGAAGATAAATATACAAGATAATAAAGGTAGCTATGTCTACCTCCATTTCTTTGATCTTTGCTAAGAAAGTAGGAAGGTCATCTCCTAAACCGAGAAGTTTTTCTTCTTCCTTATTTGATCTCAAAGTGAGTAAACGTTTGTGGCCACATCCATGACCTCCACAAAGGGTCTCTCCACGCAGCAAAATCAAGTGGACAATATTGTGGAAGTGTACAAAGAAAACTTCTTGTCACCCACTAGGGTAACTCTACACTATCAATTCAAGCATTCAATTGATATACACTACAATGCTCTTCTGCCCAATGTTCTAGTCTATCGTCATTCTCTTTTAGAAAAGGAGGAAATAAAGTTCAAGATCCAAGAGCTTCTTGAAAAATGGAAAATCTAACCAAGCTCTTAAGTAGTTAAGAAGCAAGGCCTATTTACGCCTCTTCCTACCCCTGACAGGCCCTAGGAATCTATATCAATGGACTACTTGCCTTGTTTTCCTTCAACTAAGTAGGGAAATGACTTTTATTTTGTGGTTGTTGATATATATTCTAAAATGGCCATTCCTACAACCTGCAGAAAGAATATCATAGTGGAGGCTACTTTCAAGCTCTTCTTCCAATAGGTGTGCGTACATTTTGGGATACCATAGACCATTATATTAGATTAGGATAGTAGGTTAGGAAGTACATTTTTCTCAATCCTCTAGTTAGTAATTGACATCGAGCTCACTAAATCCACAACCTTCAACCCCAAACTAATGACCAAACAGAGGTCGTTAATAGAATGATCATGCATATATTGTGTATGTACCAATCCAAACATCCACATATGTGGTATGAAAGTCTCTCCTATGTTCAACATGACTACAATAAAGCCCTAAATAGCTCAACCAACCACAACCCTTTTTAGGTGGGCCTAGGATTTCAACCATTGGGTCCAATTGATGTAGCACTACTCCTTGCATCCACACATGAAGAATCTTCTCATTCTCAATCTAAGGATGACAAAGCCAACAAATAAATTGATTGGATTTTGTATTGTAGTCATAGGTCTAAAATATTTTACAAAAAATGAATACCAAGTACTAGTAATTCCATGATCACCACCAAGTTCCTCACAAGGTTCAGGTGGGAGACAAGGTTTGGTTGCTTTTGCAGAAAGAGCACCTTACAGTATCCCATCAAAAGTTTCTTCCAATTTATGATGGACCTTAAACCATCACCAAGGTTTTGGGTTACAATGTTTTTAGGCTAAGTATTCCCCCTTCCTTAGCTTACGCCTGGTGTTCAATGTGGACCTCCTTTGGCCATACTTTCCACCATTATCAGAGAAATTGAGAATATAAGATATCAACCCCGCCTACATGGACTAGGAAACCATTGATCAAATCACGGACACATAGATTAAGGGTATTCACCAACAAAGGATTCAACTTTATTGGTTTGTCAAAGTAGGGCAGATCATGCACCAAGGAAAGTGGCTCACCCAAGGCCAAGTTTATTGGAAGTTTCCCCATCTAATCAAGGCACTCAAAACAATGGGTATCATTTCTTCCTATGGAGGAGGACTGATCTAACTATAAATTGGTAGATGTCCACATTTTCAATCAAATCACCACGAAAATAATTATTTTCTACTATTGGTGGTTTCCAAGCCCATGGTTTTGGTAAACCATGCTATCTACCCATGGTATTCAAGAGGTGGAATATATATATATATATATATATATAATTGTACAATTAGTTTTTACCATATACAACTATTTTTTAGTTTTGACCAAGTGATTTATGGTATTCACCCATGGTTTTTGTAACCCATGATATTAGACATATGTCAAAAGTGCATGACTCAATGTGAAAAGGCACCATAAATAATATAAATATGAGACTTCCATATTGTAAAAGCATTAAAAAATTCCCATAATGTAGTCTAACGATATTTCCACCATTAGAGTCTAAAAAATGATACTCTTTCATCCCATGGAATTTTTGGAATGGAGCTTGTGAGACTTTGTTCTTATATCAACAATGTTATTTTCTTCTTTACACTAGTTAAGACATAGAGATACTTTTGATTTTCAAGACTTGAGTTGAGCACCTCTTTATAATAACCTAGTTTCATTTTTCCTCTCTCTTTATATTATTCTTATTATGAAAATTTATCTCCTCATTTATTGCCCCAGTTGGGCATCCTTATGCCATCCTTTCCTAAGTCAAAGGTGGTTTTGGCTATAATTAGAAGCAATTTTAGAAAATCTTTATCTTCCATGTTGTTTAACTTATTCTTAGACATAAGATACCTAATCATATATGTGCTTTCAATGGGGGAAGTATTTTCTTAAGTGAGGAGGATATGATAGGGTGTATTTCCCTTAATCTTGAGATTATATGTTATAAATTGTTTTTGATCTATTATATCTTCCTCCACATCTCTCTGGAGAGACTACATCCCCAAAAATAACATCCATATAAAACAATATAGGTGACGAGTATCAAAGAGGATTTTTTTTCTTTTTAATCCTAATATCCAAAGATTTGGTGACTTATGATACCTTTCAAGTCCATAACAACCTTTCCATCCTCCATTTATCCTTTTCTTGATGTTATAAATGTATTCGTACTTGTGATGAATATCGATTCTATGATATTTGTAGGAAGGAACTACCTCCAAATTGTTAGTCATATATGAAAATATCATATGTGATCCATCTAGATTTAGTTGTCACAACTTTTGTTATGTTAGTATTAATAGTCATAATCATATTGAAATAGAATTCTTAGAGTTTTCTTAGTTTCTTGTCAAGATCAAAATGACTCCTGAAAAGAAAAATATCATTAACATAAAGAAAAATAGTAATGACTATATCGGTGAGAGTGGGGCCAATACAACATGCTTCTTCCAAACACTCTTCTAACATATCAATATATGCCAAAAATAGTAAGGGATAAGGGACACCCTTGCATCACTACAATATTGTAATTAATTTCTTCCGACCAATCCTTAGTGCTTATAAACTTGGCAATATTGTTCTCATATGAGTGTGTCACAACAACCTTCAAGTCAAGAGGAAATTTTATCTCTTTCAACCTCTTCCAATAGTTTGTCCTAAGAACAATGTTAAAAGGTTTTATGAAGTCAATGAACAACATAGTAGTTTGGATTTATTGTTGTGGTACTCCTCTACAATGATCCAACATAAAAAGCTGGTCCATAGCATATATTTGTGTGTGTATTTTTAAATTTAACGAAAAAAATAATATAGTAATTTGAAATCATAGTAGTTTATTGAGGAAACTTTTTGGCCCTTTCGTCGATGATTTTTCTTGTTGATTTTTCTTAAAATCTAGAGAGAAATTGAGAAAATCACAATTTTATGTTGTTTAGTGTATACAAAAAGAGCACCCAAATTCTAGTTTCAAGTTGTTGAGTGTGTACAAAAAGAGTCTTCCATGATTTTTCCTTTGAATGCATTTTTATATTCGAAAATAGAGTTTAAATGATGAAACATTCAATAAAAATCAAATTTCATATTTCACAAAAAAATTGTGTGTATGTGTATTTCTATTAGTAATTGGGATTATCTCAAGTGGTTGGGTGAAGGGTTTATTATCTTTCCTACCAATGTTCAAATCCTTGCTAGTGACATAATGAGCTAAATGGCTTACCTTGTAAATTTTTAGGACATAGTACTCCAAATCTCAAACCTTCTTTTTTTTCCTTGGAAATATATGTCTATGTATTTCTATTTTTAATGAAAAATATAATAATGTTTTCAAACTTTTTAAAGATAGAAAAATATTGATATTGATTTAAATTAAGAAATATTAATTATTCTTTACCTTTACTAAAAGAAAAACTAATGAATTACGGAAAACAAAACAAGCCATAAAAGAATGGGCTAAAACAAAGTATCAAGAACTAGAGAAGGTAAAAAAGAAATTAAGAATAATCTGGAGACAAATGGCCTTTCCCAAGGCAACAAACAGCAGGAAAATGAACTCTACTTATAGCTATACCGAGTTAACAGAGAAAAGGAATCAAAATGGAGGCTCAAGTCGAGACAATTATGGTTGCAAGGCGGTGACAAGAACTCAACCTTTTTTCACAAACAAACGACAGCCAGAAAGATAAGGAATAATATAAGCTCCATCCTAGATGTTGAAGGTGATAGACAAAGCACTCAGGAGGCCATTCGAAGAGCTACTACAGATCACTATCGGGACCTACTAACTAAAACAAAAGAAGCAAAGGATTATACAGATCTATTGCAGCATCTCCCAACAGGAATAAGAAGGGAAATGAATGATAGCTTGAGCAAGGAGATAGATGAGGAGGAAATTAGGAGATCAATATGGACTCTTCAACCTGATAAAGCCCCGGGACCGGATGGCTTTCCCATTTGCTTTTATCGAGCATTCTAGGAAATCATTAAAAAGGACTTGACAAAAATGCTCAATTGGATCCAACAAAAAGGAAAAATAGGAGGTTATACCAATGCCACTCATCTAGCACTCATCCCCAAAGAAAACAGGCCATCTTCCTTTGCTCGTTTCAGGCCCATATCACTCTGTAACTCCTCCTATAAAATCTTGACAAAAATCATTACTACTCACCTAAAGCCTTTGCTCCCCTCCCTCATTTCCGAAAATCAAGGGGGATTCTTAGCCAACAGACAAATAACTGATTCCATTTTACTTGTGCAAGAAGCCATCCATTTGAGTCAAACCAGAAACGAGAAAGGGTTTATTCTCAAGCTTGATCTGGCCAATGCATTTGACAGAGTGAGACACTCCTTCCTCTTGGCATCTTTAAAGAATATGGGATTTGATGACCGTTTTCTCAACCTCATTCGAGCCTGCATTTTGGGGTCATGGATCTCCCCTCTTGTAAATGGTAGACCCGGAGAAGATTTCCAATCCTCCAGAGGCCTCCGATAAGGTTGCCCTCTCTCACCTTATCTCTGTATTTTAATGGCTGAATCCTTCAACAAGGCGTTGGAATTCAACTGGAGGATTGGCTTAATCACAGGAATAAAATTTGGGGACGGGGTCAAGAGCATAAATCATTCACAATTTGTTGATGACACCCTGCAGATTATAGGGGCCTCCACTACAATAGCCAAGCACTTCAAATCTCTCCTTGATAAATACATGAGATACTTTGGCGGAATGGTAAATCATTTGAAAAGCTACATATATGGCTGGAACACAACAGTACAGGTGCTTCACAATATTACCAACATTTTTGGAGTCACATGCAAGTATGATTGGACCCACTTCTCTTACTTGGGCATGCCTGTAAGTGCTGGACTTTTGAGAGCAGAAGTCTGGGACACAATAGTTGACAAAATGAAAAGAAAAGTTCAGCAGTGGGGATCCATTTGGCTCAACCCAGTCGGTCGCCTCACTCTTCTTAAGTCGGGTATATCTCCTCTCCCCCTATATCATTTTTCTCTTCTTCAAGCTCCAACCTCCTTCCACAACAAAATGGAAATCGTCCTCCACCAATTCCTATGGCAGGGGGGGAAAAATGATAAAAAGAAATTCAACTTGATTAATTGGAAGCAGGTGATCCAGCCCCAAAACCGAGGAGGTCTTGGAATTAGATTTGCTAAATTTCTCAATTTAGCCTTTGGAGGCAAAATTGTCTGGAGACTCATTACTGGACCCCCAACATGGTGGAGAAAAGTTCTGGAAATTAATTATCTTAATTTTCCTAGACAACAACTTCTTGACCGAGATATTCCCAATAGAGACTCCTCCAAAATTTGGCGACTATGCAAGAGAGCAATTCCTCTAATCACTCAAAATACTTCAAAAATCCCCAAGGGAGGTGCAAGCATCAACATTGGAGATGACAAAATCATGGGTCAGCAGCCAATAAACAGACATGGGGGAGTCCACCCTATCGTTTCCTTTCTTGAAAGAATAGGCATACATTTCCTGGACCAGATCTCCCAATGGGATCCTCACACTCTTCTTTGGTCAGGTTGGGCCTTCCCAGCCATACCCAATGGCCTTAACGCTAGTCTTTCTGCCCTTCAATCCCATTTGCACAGTATAGCCCCTGTCAAAAAGAACGATCTTGATGGGTTTCGTTGGGACCCATCTGGATCCTCTTACACCATCCAAGCTGCTCACCATTACATTTGCAACATCAGCTACCCCATGCCAAGTTGGAACCACTGGAAGGTGGTTTGGAAATCCGAGGCAATTCCAAAAATTAAGTTTTTTCTCTGGACCCTCCTCAAAGGGAAAGTCCTCACAGCCAAAAATTTTCAAAAGAGGGGAATCAATGGTCCCTCTCGCTGTCCTAACTGCTTAGCTGCTGAAGAATCAATGCATCATCTCTTTATTGAATGCCCTTTTGTCACCGATTGCTGGAGGAACTTATCTCACAACAATCAAATCCCATGGAACACCCAAAACACCATAGGAGAAATTCTTTACAAATGGAAAAAAAACTACCCCTTGCAGCACAAGAAAAATAACACAGTGAAGAGAGTCTGGGATATTCTTCCCCACAATATGCTATGGAAAATTTGGCTGGCACGAAATCGGAAGGTTTTTAAGGACAAGGATTTGACTGTTAGAAGTATTTGCACCAAGGCAAGGAGTCTTGCCCTCGAGATCATCTCAGTTAAGAATCCGAGAAGTATAAATGTCAGAGATCTCAACATAGAAGAACACATTTTCATTGGACACCTGTTAGACAAAAACACTAGCAATCAGATGGGCAATGCTGCTAGCACCAGAAATAACAATGTTTCCCCTAACTGGAAGATCAGGCTAAAAGAGGAAGAATTTGCAATTTGTCTTAAAAATAGAAATAAGCATTATCTTTGTTTCGATGGGGCCTCAAAGTCGAATCCCGGGGTAGCAGGGGCGGGAGTAGTTATATTTAATGCTAATGGGGATAACATCCTGTCATACGAGTAGGGTCTTGGCCACACTTCCAATAACAGAGTAGAAGCCCTGGCCCTTTACCAAGGTCTTATCCAACTTGGGAAGCTTGGTATAGACACAGTCACGATATTGGGAGACTCAGCGATAGTCGTCAGTGCAATGGTTCAAAATAGGGATCTTCCCAATGCTCTCCTTCAGCAGATTATCAGACGATGCCAAATCTTAAGACACACCATAAAAGACGTGCGCAATTATCATATTTTGCGATCGCTCAATAAAATTGCTGACAATCAAGCCAACAAAGTTTGTGCCAAACCATTGGGCTGCCTTGTTTGCAATGGCGTGGAATCATTTCAACATTTACCATGATGAAGAGACCTCCTGGATCCATTCAGCTCAGCAAACTTGGTATAGACACAGCTCACATCTTTGGAGATTTCAACATTTCAGCTATTACCATGATGAAGAGACCTCCTGGATCCATTCAGCTCAGCAAACTCGATATAGACACAACACTTGTATTTTATGCTGTTCCTTTTCCAAAGGAACGACTCTCCCATTCCTGCTGTTCCTTTTCTGCTGTTCCTTTTTCCCGATGGAACAACTCTTGCATTTCTTTGCTGTTCCTTTCTAAAGGATCGACTCTTGTGTTTTTCTGCTGTTCCTTTTCCAAAAAGAACAGACCTTGCGTTTTTGCTATTCCCCTTTGTTATCTGTCCTCTCACAAGCGCAGCGCATCTACCTTAGTTCCTGGATTGCAATGAGGATTGTTTTCACTGTTTAGATCTCCAACTAGAGCTGGAGCAGGTCTGAGCCCATCTAAAGGCTCTAGAAGATAAAACCGACAGGCAACATCATATTGTTAATGAGAATTACATGATGGAAAAGAAAAACGCAGCTCCAACAAGTTCGTCAAGCTTGAAGCAAGTTGGCATCGATGACAAACCTGAAGAGTCCACTGCTCGACACACTAGCCATAGTGATATAGATTGATATGCTTTGTAAATGCTGTTATTTATCACTGCAGTTTGTTAGGATTTACCTTTGGTCTTTGGTTTTTAGAAGCCCAAAAGGCAGGATTAAGGAGGAATTTTGTTTAAGCTATGACTCCTTCTTTCCTAGCTGTTCTTGGCACCTCAGCGTGTATTTCAGGAGCTCAGTCTTCCTCTCTTTTTCAAATTTATAATAGCAACCGAATTTGTCAAAAAAAAAAACTGATGAATAACTATGAATTATTTTTTAAAAGAAAACTAACCAAAAAAACTAATAAATAAGATGCTATTGGTGTAAATTAAAAAATATCCATGATTTTTTAATGAATAAATCCATGATTCTTTGCATTCATTAAAAGGAAAACGAATGAATAAGACGGTATTGGTGTAAATTAAGAAGCATCAATTATTCTCTACATTCACTAAAAAGGAAAATTAATAAATAAAATGGTGGAAGAAGAGCTAAATTTTAGCAGTAACCAAATTCCAATACTTCATAGAACAAGCCAGGAATAATAATGTTAAAAAAGATATAAATGGTTACAACCTAATTGTTCCAATTTTAGAGATAATAATAAAAGGAGACAATGGTGTTTGTGAAATATAAAAGAAATGTTTTTTGTTTCAGTTTAGGTGGTGAGTAGTATCGTCCCTTTCATTAAACTTAAAAAGATATGTGGATTAGCTTTTTATTAATTTATAAATTTTATATTCTATATTGATTTATGGGTTTTTAAATGGAGTTGTCTTTGATTTTTTTGGAGATTCCAGTGATGGAATCTGGAAAAAAAAATTGAGGTTACATCTTGATTTGTATTATTTAAAATGGGTTTTTAATTACATATTTGGATTCAGCATCCTGAAAAACCTTAAGACGCTTTGATTGTGCAGAAATTACCTATCAACCTTGCGATTTCAATAAATTGCTACCGGATTTTAGAGAAATTTAACCAGACAAACACTTAAAAAACCTCCAAAAAATCTCACTAAAAACAACTGCTTTTTAAATTACAAAGATAAATAACCAATTTTAAACCTCAGCATTAACCAAATAATCAAAGACAAACTACAAATTTCTTTATATTTAAAAAAAATACAAATAATTTGATAAAAGAAATAGTTGGGCTGATAGATTTATCTGGAATGGGAGATCTCTGTTTCGGGGAAAATGACGAGCGAGAAAATGATTAATACTTTGTTGAGGGCTATTCCAACCCCACACCTTGAATGCGTTGCGCACCTGAAATAAAACTGCAGTTCTAGTGGAATCTGTGGAAAGAGAAGTCTTTGTGTGTAAAAATCGTTCACAAGTAGTGGCTTTAGTACCCCTTCCCTCGTAGTTTAAGATGTTTGTTTAGTTTGTAAGGTGCCTGTTTAGGGCTCACAAATGTTGGATATTGAAGTAGTTTTTTAAAGCGTTTGTTTAGGGTTGAGAATCATGTTAATGAGTCGTGTCTCGAAGGTGGTATAGTGGTAATATGTACGTGCTTGATAAGCCTCTCAATAGCAAATACATATGTATAGAGGTAATATGTACGTGCTTAATAAAAAGGAAGGGGTGATATTTATTTTACTTTTAAGATAAGGTTATTTTCTATAAAATGTAAGATATGTAATGCAGGTTAATAATAAAATAGTTCAATAATAGAGTTTAGGCTTCTATGATCCATATCAAGTTAGAGAAAGATTTCGGCGAAAATCACATGGAATGTCATTTGTCGACACGTTTCGAACCAACCACTGTGGTTCATCGTCAGGACAAGTTGATTGATAATAAAGAGTATAAATACTAAATTTTTAAACTAAATTGTTTTATCTATATATATATATACATATATATATATATATATATATAGATATATATATATATATAGCATTAAAGTTAATTTAAATGGCTACATATTATAAACTCGTCAGGACAAGTTGATTGATAATAAAGAGTATAAATACTAAATTTTTAAACTAAATTGTTTTATCTATATATATATACATATATATATATATATATATATATATATATAGCATTAAAGTTAATTTAAATGGCTACATATTATAAACTAGTTTAGATTTATCTTAGTTTTTGATCTACTATGTGCCAAGAGGGATTAAATCTCTTTTCGTGAGGTTTACATCTCAAGAGATTTGATGGGTCATGGGGTTTGGTAGATTCAAAAGATTTGATTGGTAGTGGAGCTTGGTAAATTGAGAATTGACATGGAATTAAGCTGGTTTAATTTGGCCCTTTAAATAAACTATACTCCACATAAATACCATGGGTTTTCATACTAATAATCAAATACCATAATTTTTTTTTATTTTAACATTATTTATTTATTATTCCATTAACAAAAATATAAATTGTTAAAACCTACAACCAAAAAACCATGAATAATAATACATATTGACACAAAATATTCAAAGCAATGGAAAATCGGAAAGAATTAAATTTAGAGAAATGGAAAAACGTTTGTCAGAATTTATTGAAAATTCATCTTATTCTAATCGTTGTTAATTCTTGCTGATTCATTAAAACTCATTCTGACATGAACAGGAAATGCACTGCATATAATTTTGGTGTTTACTTAGAAAACAAACACTCCGACCAGCAAAGTGAATTTGTGAATTTTCTTTTGACACAATTAAATTGCGAATTCGTTTTATTCTAATGGTTGTTAATTCTGGTTGATTTATTAAAACTCATTCTGACAAGAACAGGAAATGCACTGCATGATTCTGGTGTTTCATTAAGAAACAAACAAAGCGAAAAGCAAAGTGAATTTGTGAATTTTCTTTTGACACGATCTGGCCAACCACGATTAGGTTTCCAAAAAAAAAAAGAAAGGAAAAATATCTCATATGAATGTGATTTATATTGAAATCAATTGCTCTCTGGTTTTATATACATCCTCTTCCCATGGTGGTGGCCCAGGTGGTGTGCATGACGCGGGTTCTTAATCAAAAGCTATCCGTAAAAGCTTCCCAAAATAATATATTCAAACTGTAGTTGTCTGGTCATAAAAAAACTTCATATAATCCTAATTTTTATCTTAAAAGAAACCACATACTCATTTAAAAAACCTAGAAAACCTACTCGATTCAATCAATTTGTCGTGTGGGTATAAAAAAACTTCATATAATCCCAATCTTTATCTTAAAAAAACAAACCACATACATATTTAGAAAACCTAAAAGCTTCACACAATTCCAATGAGTTTATTATAAGTTAAATTATTATTATTAACTTAATATTAATTTGATGATTAACTATTGTTCAATTGTTTAACATTAAATCTGAAGATGTAGAGTGATGCAACGTGGACGTTAGAATAGTCTTTCTCAAAGATAAAGTCTTAATGCCTAATTTAATGGTTGTAAATGTTGATTACCATCAATCCATAATAAACATCAAAGCACTTATTTCATAATGCATCTCATGTTGTTAAAATTAAAAAAAAAAATCATAAAACTAATTAAATTATAACTTCTTTATTATTATTATCATTATTAAAATGAATTAACGTATACATGAAACATACATACATAAAAAAAGTCATAAAACTGACTAAATTATAACTTTTATTATTATTATTATTAAAATGAATTAATGTATACATGAAACATACATACATTAGAAAAAGTATGGAATAGGATTCATATCCATGAACATTGATCCCTAGTTTATCATAGAGATTTTTAATCTATAAATAAATTTTGTTACAATACCATGATTTATCAATACCACATGTGATAAACTTCATCATTGGGTAATTATATGGGCCTTAAGTCACCTCTTTGCTTAATCAAACCAAATTTTCTTACAACTTATTACATGTTTTTTATTATATTTTGTTTATGAGATGAGTTAGAGTTGGATATTATGTCTAGTGGACTAATATGCATTGAATGCAAGATTGAAGGAGAAAATCAAGGAATTTTGAGAAAGACTAAGGTTAAACCTCGAATGGGACAAGGGAGAGGAATTGTAGGAGATAAATCCTCCTTATTTACTTCACCCCCATTTGAATATTTCTCCATTTATCACACCAACTCGGAGTGCAAGCAACCAAGTCATGAGAATTAAAAGGCAACCAAGCAAGTGAGAGAAAAAGAGATAGTTTATCTCAAGTTTGGGAGCCAAGCCTCCCTAATTTTAAGGAAGTCGTTGGAGACTTCAGTTGTATAAGTAGAGAGGCCTATAGCCTCATTAAGGTTCAACTTTTTGTTGTAAAACTCTAAGTTATTTTCGAGCTCCAGACTTGTGGAAGTTTTATTGATGTAATGTATTGTTTTGGTAATAAGAATGAGTTTTGTTTTGAGCCATCAATGAGTTAACTCAGAGGGCTGAAGCTCTTGGGTTACGGCCCAACCCTAGCAACCAAGGTTCCTCTTTCTTGTATCTGTATGTTTAGATTAGTCTCATATCTTCATTGTTAATTTGTCTTTAGATGTATTTTCATTGCAAGTAGTGTATATTGGATTGGTTGTTTATTAGTTTGCTTCCATTTGTGCCTTACTTCAGGAGCAGGTGAACAGGGATAAAAGGAGCACCACAAGGCTATCAGTAGGTGTCTTGGCATCATTTCCTCCCTTTAGGATGATGATTTGAGGAAAGGACCCTTATGCAGCCTCAAAAACACATATTTCTATTTCTTGTATGAACTTTAGAGTTTACTGTATTTAAGTTAACATTTGATCCTTTTTACAAAGTATGATTTCATTGCCATCTCTTTTATCTTCGTTCTCACAGTAGATCTCATCCATGTTTTCATTCCTTTCAACAACTCTCCTCGTGCATAACGTAAGAAGTTAGCCCATTAATTATACTTTTCTAGCTTATGCGAATGCTTCTTGTTTACATAGTTTTTTGGAAATTCTACATGTTTTATGCAGAGCATGTGCTTCAGGAGTAGACAAAGACTTCATAGCTAGCAACCACCTTCCACTTCATCCACCATAGTCATTCATTGTTTTCACAATTGCCTTCACTGGTTTTCATCATTTTACATAGAAATTCTTCCAAGCACATTGAGCGAATCCAACCATCTTCTATTCTTGATGTTGACTTCTGAGTGATCTTAGACCTTTTCTCACTTCATTCCACCCATATACCACCTTACCAAATCTTTCCATCACCTCCAACACCTCCCATTTTGCTCTTGGATGTATCTTGTAGGTTTACATAAAATATTGTAGGTTTCTAATACATCTTGTAGGTTTCCCTGTAATGGCCTGTTTTGAGGCTGAATTGAGGGAAAATGCCTAGGAGGTCACCAAAGGTCACCCAAGGGTCTCCCACACCATCCAACCATCTCCTAACCCTTCTAGCCATCCTCCAACATCCTTAATTCACCTGCCACATCACTAAAATAAATTACTTTGCATACTTGATTTTGCATGAAAAGACAAAAAGACAAAAACAGATTTATTTCAGTCTTTTTACTTGCACATTAGTGATATTTAATGCTTTTTACTTCCATGTTTAGATAATAACATTTGGTTCATGTTAATTTAGCATTATTGCATAACATAATTTCTTGGCAATTAACTAAGAAATGGTGTGATTTAGCATTGAATTTTAGTCTTTTTCATTATTGCAGTAGACTAGCTCTCCCTTAGAGTAGATTTCCCTCTCTTCCATTAAGAAACCAAGCTTCTTCTAAATCCATAGAAGTTTGACTTGAAAACCCCAGTGGTCTCTCGCCAGCTAAATAGTGACAAAAGGAAGAACCATCACTTTTACTTGTGTATACAACACTATCACCTCCAAGTTTGTACAAACCCCGAGTTGATAAAGTAAATCAGTAGTCCAGGAGTTCCAGCATTCTTGTTGCAATACTGGCACTCATCACTTTTTGGCACTATTTTCATGGAGGTGTCTGAGTAATATGTGATTACTGCTTACTTTATTCTATTTCTTGTCTCTAATACTCTGCCATTAGTTTATTTCTATAGAAGTAATTTAGTTGCTTCCTTTTTCATTCTACATTTTCTACTTTCCTTTCCATTTTTCAAGCAAGATGTTAATTCAGCAAGTAGTTTTTTCAATCAGTCAATAGTTCTCATTTAATCAACAATTTCAATTCTATAAAGTACTTTCCAAGTTTGAAAAAAAAACAAAACCAAACCAAAAACATTTCCTTTCATGCCTCATAGGAATAGGGATAACTTAGAAATTTTTTTGCCAAAGGCAGCTACCCCCACTGCATCAAACATCCAACCTTCCCTCTTCTTCGGTGGTTGTGAACTAGAGGAACCCTTAGGTGAGCACCCTGACATATTTGAATAATCTACAGAAGAAGAAGAAGAAGAAGAAGAAGAACCCATTCCTACTGAACCAATGGCTGAAAACAGAAATGATAGAGGGAATAGAGAGAGAGTTGAGGGTGCCTTCCCCATCCGGGAAACCAATGGGGACAGTAAGATGAAAAATATAAACCCCTCTGCCCTACCTCATTTCCATGGCTTGACCATAGAAGATCCCGACACTTTCCTATTTGAGTTTTCTATTATATGCTGAAGCTATGACTATACAGATGATTAGCAGAAGTTAAAACTATTTCCATCTACCCTCAAGGATGCAACATTGCACTGGTTCATGGGTTTACCTAGGGATAACATCACAACTTTGGCTTAGATGCAGCAAGCCTTTAACAACAAGTATCGAGACTACTGTAGGTCAAAGGATACTAAAGAGGAAATTTTTAGGATGACCATAGGCAATGATGAATCCCTAGAGGATTATGAAGAAAGATTTCAGCTCAGTTATAAGAGAGCAAGGTGCACAATTCACCCTGAGTCACTAAAGTTGGTCTTGCTTAGGGGAGTAAAGGAAGATCTTCTGGATACCCTACACTTGTTAATAAGAGGAGATATCTACCAATTACCCTATGAGGATATGAAGATTATCTTTAGAAACCATTCTAGGGCAACTAAGAAAAAGGGTAGGGGTAGTCAACCTATGGTTAGTACATCCTCTTCCAACTCATCCATCAAGGGTGAAATTGAAATCATGATGGAAGATTTCAAGAGTGAGATGCTACAAACGCTTGACTTATAGATGGACACTATACACATTAAGAGAAATCAGGAGGAAGTAGAGAGAGCCTTTGCCATTTTCTATTGTAGATATACCAGGAGGCACCCTATGAATGAATGACCATTAAATTCTATTGAAATTTGCTCAGCCTATGATGAAAACCACTCCACAGACAAGTGCCCTTCTTTTCCCAGACTCAAAGCTGTATATCAAGGAGCTGAAGGGGTCACTAAGTAGCTCTGCTACATAAGCCAAAGGAGACCTCAGGGGCCTAGGCCATACCAACAGGGCATGCAAGGGTCATTCCATGCATATTACAACCCCAACTAGACCACCTTCATACCTTCTTGGGGACCCCTTGCTCACCCTTCCCAGTCTACACCTCCTCCTTGGTCCTTTGCATCTTAGTGTCACTCCCAGCTAGCCAACTAGTCATTTCAACCATATGCTCCAACACAACCCCAGTGGAATGCACCACCCTAAGGGTGTAGGCCCCAATACAACAATGTTCTAGATTTATTAACTCCACCACCTGCCCAACCATAGCTGTTACACTTAGCTCCACCCAAGCAACCTCAGATCCCTGCCCAGCAAAATCTGAACCCGAACAACAGACCTTCTCAGCAAGTATACAATGGAGAGACATCATATCCAGCTTATGTTGTGGAAATCCAGGCGATTAACCTGAGATCTAGGAGAGTTCTCCCAGATAACCAACCTCCACCTCCACCTAGGGAGGTTGAGGAAGAAAGAGATGAAAGAATTATTAAAATAAACCCACCCTTTCTTGAGAGATTGACCCAACCACTCCAACCTACCTTAAAAGAGACTGAACTTCTGGGAGAATTGAAAATTTATGTGTAAATATTTCACTTCTTCAGGCAATAAAAGATGTGCCTATTTATAATATGTTGATTAAGGAGAAGTTCTTCAAGCATCTAAGGAGGCGAAGAATAGATGCCCCTACCATTAATGTCATTGGATAGTTGTTCGACTTAATGTTAAGGCAGGTAATATGTCCAAAGTATTTGGACCGTGGAAGCCAAGTAGTAGATGTGAACATCAATGGCACCATTTTCCCACACACTTTGATCGATCTTTGGGTTTTCATTAATGTGATGACCAAGGACACCATGCTCAAGCCCAACCTCCAAGGTTCATTGAGGAAGAACACAACATTTCTATAACTTGCAAACTGCTCCATAGTGACCCCTGAGGGGATTGTGGAGGATGTGATGGTCTCCGTTGACTCTTGGGAGTACCTTGCAGATTTCCTAGTTCTCCATCCTAAGGCTAAGCTTACTAGTTACCCTCTTATCCTTGGGAGTCCCTGGTTGGCCATTGTCGATGCTTACATCAGCTGTAGAGCTGGGAATATGACCATCAAGAATGGGAATATGTCCAAGTATTTAGTCCTATACCCTCCTTCTCAGCCATCTCTAGAGCATGATCTACCTTTATGGTGGGAAGAGGAAGAAGAAGATGAAGTTCATTCTGCCAAACTTTATAGTTTAGAAACAACCATGGGAGGGGGACAATAGGATGAAGATGATTTGATTAAACACATACTCCAAAGTCTAACTTCTAGTACATTTCCCTTAGAAGATGTAGTAAAGGAAACCCAGAACAATCATTTAATTGACCTATGCTTGGCCGATTCAAACCCCCTCTGTGTCAAAACCATAGAATTCGGCCCTCAAAGAACCTTGAAAATCAATCCATCTCTATCTGCTCTCCAAGAAGAGAAGTTATGCAACATGGTAAAGGAACATATAGATGCGTTCTCTTGGAGTTATGTAACATGGTAAAGGAACATGTTTTCATTCTTTTCAACAACTTTCCTCATGCATAATGTAGGCAGTTAGTCCATTAATTCTGCTTTTCTAGCTTATGAGAATGCTTCTGGTTTACATAGTTTTTAGGAAATTCTACATGTCTTATGCAGAGCAGGTGCTTCAAAAGTAGACAAAGACTTCATAGCCGGCAACCACCTTCCACTTCATCCACCATAGTCATTCCTTGTTTTCAACATTGCCTTCACTAGTTTTCATAATTTTACATAGAAATTCTTCCAAGCACATTGAGCGAATCCAACCATCTTCTATCCTTGTTGTTGACTTGTAAGTAATCCTAGACCTTTTCTCACTTCATTCCACCCATCTATGACCTTCGCTAAGCTTTCCATCACCTCCAACACCTCCCATTTTTCTCTCGGCTGTATCCTGTAGGTTTACATAGAATCTTGTAGGTTTCTAGTACATCTTGTAGGTTTTCCTGTAATGGCCTGTTTTGAGGCCGAATTGAGGGAAAACCTTTAGGATGCCACCAAATCTCACCCAAGGGTCTCCCATACCATCCAACCATCTCCTAGCCCTTCCAGCCATCCTCCAACATCGTTAATTCACCTACCACATCACCAAAAAAAATTAGTTTGCGTACTTGATTTTGCATGAAAAGGAAAAAAGACAAAAATAGATTTATTTCAGTCCCTTTACTTGCACATTAGTGATGTTTGATGATTTTTACTTCCATGCTTAGATAGTAGCATTTGGTTCATGTTAATTTAGCATTATTAGAAAGCATAGTTTCTTGGCAATTAACTAGGAAATGGTGTGATTTAGCATTGAATTTCAGTCTTTTTCATTATTGCATTAGAGTAGCTCTCCATTAGAGTAGATTTCCCTCTCTTCCATCAAGAAACCAAGCTTCTTCTGAGTCCATAGAAGTATGGCTTGAAAACCCTAGTGGTCTCTCGCCAGCTAAATAGTGACAAAAGGAAGAACCATCACTTTTACTTGTGTAGACAACACTATCACCTACAAGTTTGTACGAACCCCGAGTTGATAAAGTAAAGTTGGTAGCCCAGGAGTTGCAGCATTCTTGCTGCAATACTGGTGCTCTATCACTTTTTGGTACCGTTGTCAGGGAGGTGTCTGAGTAATATGTGATTACTGCTTATTTTATTCTATTTCTTGTCTCTAATACTCTACCATTAGTTTATTTCTGCAAAAGTAATTTAGTTGCTTCCTTTTTCATTCTACATTTTCTGCTTTCCTTTCCATTTTGCAAGCAAGATGTCAATTCAACAAGTAGTTTTTTCATCTAGTCAGTAGTTTTAATTTAATCAACAATTTCAATTCTGTAAAGTACTTTCCATGTTTGAAAAAAAACACAAAACCAAACCAAAAACATTTCCTTTCATGCCTCGTAGGAATAGGGATAACTTAGAGAAATTTTTGCCAAATACCCCCACTACATCAAACAACCAACCTTCCCTCTTCTTCGATGGCTGTGAACTAGAGGAACCCTTAGGTGAGCAACCTGACATATTTGAAGAACCTACATAAGAAGAAGAAGAAGAACCCATTCCTACTGAACCAATGGCTGAAAACAGAAATGACAGAGGGAATAGAGAGAGAGTTGAGGGTGCCTTCCCCATCCGGGAAACCAATGGGGACAATAAGATGAAAAATATAAGCCCCTCTTCCCTACCTCATTTCCATGGCTTGACCACAGAAGATCCTGCAACTTTCCTATTTGAGTTTGTTATTATATGCTGAAGCTCTAACTATACAGATGATGAGAAAAAGTTAAAATTATTTCCATCTACCCTCAAAGATGCAACATTGCGCTGGCTCATGGGTTTACTTGGGGATAGCATCACAACTTTGGCTCAGATGCAACAAGCCTTTAACAACAAGTATCAATACTACTGTAGGTCAAAGGATAATAAAGTGGAAATTTTTAGGATGACCATAGGCAATGATGAATCCCTAGAGGATTATGAAGAAAGATTCTAGCTCAGTTACAAGAGGGTCATATGCACACTTGACCCTGAGTCATTAAAGTTGGTCCTGCTTAGGGGAGTAAGGGAAGATCTTTTGGATACCCTACACTTCTTAGCAGGAGGAGATATCTACCAATTACCCTATGAGGATATCAAGACTGTCTTTAGAAACCATTCTAGGGAAGCTAGGAAAAAGGGCAGGGGTAGTCAACCTATCATCAGTACATCCTCTTCCAACTCATCCATCAAGGGTGAAATTGGAAACATGCTGGAAGATTTCAAGAGTGAGATGTTGCAAACCCTTGCCTTACAAATGGACACCATACACATTAAGAGAAAGCAAGAGGAAGCAAAGACAGCCTTGGCCATTTTCTATCCATTAAATTCTATTTAAATTTGCTTAGTATATGAAGAAAACCACTCCAGAGACAAGTGCCCTTCTTTTCCTGGACTCAAAGTTGTATATCAATTAGCTGAAGGGGTCATTGAGCAACTCTACTACATAAACCAAAGGAGACCTCAAGGGCCTAGGCCATACCGGCAAGGCATGCAAGGGTCATCCCATGCATATTACAACCCCACCCAGACCACATCCATACCTTCTTGGGGACCCCTTGCTCACCCTTCCTAGTCTACACCTCCTCCTTGGTCCTCTCCATCTCAGTATCACTCCCAGTCAGCCAGCCAGTCATTTCAACCATATGCTCTGCCACAGCTCAGTGGAATGCACTACCCCAGGGGTGGAAGCCCCAATACAACAATGTTCCAAATTTATTGCATCCATTACCTTCCCAACCATAGTTGTTACACTCAGTTCCACCCAAGCAACCTCAGATGTCTGCCTAGCCAAATCCAAACCCGAACAACAGACCTGCTCAACAAGTATACAGTGGAGAGACATCATATTCAACTTATGTTGTGGAAATGCAGGAGATTAACCTGATATTTGGGAAAGTTCTCCCGGATAACCAGCCTAAACCTCCACCTAGGGAGGTTGAGGAAGAAAGAGAGGAAAGGATTCTTAAAATAAAGCCATCCTTTCTTGAAAGATTAACCCAACCACTCCAGCCTACCTTAGAAGAGATTGAACTTCTGGGAGAATTTAAAAATTTGTGTAAAGATTTCACTTCTCCAAGCAATAAAAGATGTGCCTATTTATAATAAGTTGATTAAGGAGAAGTTCTTCAAGCATCCAGGGAGGCGAAGAATAGATGTCGCTACCATTAATGTCATTGGAAAGTTGTCTGACTTAATGTTGAGGCAGGTAATCTGTGTAAAGTATTTGGACCCTGGAAGCCAATTAGTAGATGTGAACATCAATGGCACCATTTTCCCACACACTTTGATCGATCTTTGGGTTTTCATTAATGTGATGACCAAGGACACCATGCTCAAGCTCAACCTCCAAGGTTCATTGAGGAAGAACACAACATTTCTATAACTTGCAAACTGCTCCATAGTGACCCTTGAGGGGATTATGGAGGATGTGATGGTCTCCATTGACTCTTGGGAGTACCCTGGAAATTTCCTAGTTCTCCATCCTAAGGCTAAGCTTACTGATTACCCTCTCATTCTTGGGAGACCCTGGTTGGCCACTATCGATGCTTACATCAGCTGTAGAGCTGGGAATATGACCATCAAGAATGGGTATATTTCCAAGTAGTTAGTTCTATACCCTCCTTCTCAGCCATCTCTAGAGCATGGTTTACCTTTATTGCTAGAGAAGGAGGAAGAAGATGAAGTTTATTCCACCCAACTTTATAGTTTAGAAACAACCATGGGAGGAGGACAACATGATAAAGATGATTTGATTGAACACCTACTCCAAAGTCCAACTCCCAGTACATTTCCCTCAAAATATGTAGTAAAGGAAACCTAGAAAAATCATCCAATCGACCTATGCTTGGCTGATTCAAACCCCCTCTGTGTCAAAGCCATAGAATTCGGCCCTGAGAGAACCTTGAAAAGCAATCCATCTCTATATGATCTCCAAGAAGAGAAGTTATGCAACATCGTAAAGGAACATCTAGATGCCTTCTCTTGGAGTTACAAATAAATGAAGGGAGTGCACCCCTAAGTGTGTACTCACCACATATATATCAAAGAAGGTTGCAAGCCAGTCTGGCAACTCCAAAGGAGGATGAATCCCAACCTTAAAGATATAGTCAAAAGAAGAACTGCAAAAAATGTTTGATGTAGGATTCATTTGCCCTATCTCCGACAGTGAGTGGGTCTCTCCTTTGGTGTTAGTTCCAAAGAAAAATGGTAAGTGGAGGATTTGTGTCGATTATAGGGAGTTGAACAAATCCACAAACAAGGACAATTTTCCTCTACCTTTCATTGACCAAGTGTTAGATGGCCTGGCAGGGAAAAAGCTTTTCTCTTTCCTAGATGGATTCAACAGGCACAACCAAATCCAAATCAGCCCGAAATACCAGGATAAAACCACCTTCACTTGTCCTTAGGGCACTTTTGCCTATAGGGTCCTTCCTTTTGGCCTATGGAATGCTCCTGCCACTTTCCAGAGAGAATTCCTGAGGTTTTTTGCCGAGTTAGTCCATGATGTAGTAGAAATTTATATGGATGATTTTACACCTTATGGCTGTGATTTTCAAGAGGCTCTATCCAACCTAGGCAAAGTACTGCACAAATGCATTGAAATGAACCTGTCTCTCAGTCTCGAAAAATGTGAATTCTTGATGACTGCAGGGACCGTGCTAGGTCATTCAATATCTCAGCAAGGACTATAGGTGGACCCAAACAAAATAGCTATCATCCAAAGGGTCCCACCTCCTCAAAATCAGAGAGATTTAAGAAGTTTCCTAGTGTTAGCTGGATACTACCGAAGGTTCATAAAGGACTTCAACAAGTTGGCCTCTCCTTTATTTGGTTTTTTGGCCAAGGAATCTGAGTTTATATGGTCAAAAAGCTGTCAAGAGTCCTTAGACGCCGTAAAGAACAAGTTAACCACTGCACTGATTCTCCGAGGCCCAAATTGGACCCTTCCTTTTCATATTCATGCCGATGCCTCACACAAAGCCATAGGAGGAGCCCTAGGTCAGATAGATGAAAAATTGCCTTATGCTATCTACTTTATTAGTAAGAATTTGTCAAAAGCTGAACTGAACTACACAGTGACCGAAAAGCATTTCTTGGCTGTTGTGCATTCATTGAACAAATTTAGGCATTATATTATAGGCTATCAAATATTTGTACATACTGACCATGCTACAACCAAATATTTAATGAATAAAATAGATGTGAATGCTCAGATTATAAGATGGTTACTTTTATTACAATAGTTTGATCTAACTATTGTTGATAAGCCTGGTAAGGAAAATGTTGTTGCAGAATTTTTTTTCTAGATTAAATTTGTCGGCAGGTGAAGAAGAATGGTTGATGACCAGTTACCAAATGAGAATTTATTTTCTATTTCAGTTCTCTCTCCATGGTTTGCTGATATAGCAAACTATTTGGTATCTGCACAGTTCCCACCAAACTTTTCCTCCAAAGAGAAAAGAAAGATAGTAAGGAATAGTGCCCCCCTCACTTGGATTGGGAGAAATCTCTTCAAATTTGGCCCAGATCAAACCTTGAGAAGGTGTGTAAGGGAGGATGAAGTCTTTGACATCCTTCTGCCCTGTCATGATGGCCTTTGTGGAGGTCACTTTGCAACAAAGAGGACAACATTCAAAGTGTTGCAAGAAAGCTATTATTGGCCCACTCTTCATGAGGATGTGAAAATATATACTAGTTAGTGTGATCGATGCCAAAGGATGGGAAGGAATAATTCAAGAGATGAAATGCCTCTGCAACCTCAAGTGACTCTCAAGCCATTTGACAAGTGGGGCATGGACTTCATTGGACCTATTTACCCTCCTTCCAAACAAAAATAGTACATCATTGTGTGCACCGACTATCTGACTAAGTGGGCTGAAACCAAGGCAATTAAAGCAGCAACAAACGAGAAGGTAGCGGAGTTCCTAAGGTAGAATGTATTCTACAAATTTGGGTACCGTAGAGAGTTGGGCACAGACTAAGGCAGCTGATTTACCTCCAACATTATTGAAGACTTGCTCAGCCAACACAAGATCAATCATAGAACCTCCAGTCCCTATCTTCCACAAGCTAATGGGCAAGTGGAGGTGACCAATAGAGCATTGGAGGGCATCTTGACCAAAGTGGTAAGCAACAACAGGAAGGATTGGGAAGATAGACTAATTGAGGCCACCTGGGCCTATAATACCACCTGGAAGACCACCATTGGATTCACACCCTATGAGCTGGTCTATGGGAAAAAGGCACTGCTTTCCATTGAATTTGAGTGTAACACATTAAGGGTGGTAGCCCAACTAGATCTAGACCTCAATAGTGCACAAAAAGAGAGATTGCTCCAGTTGAATTGTTTATATGAGTTCAAAATGAAGGCCCTCCTACATACAAAGGTAATTCAACTTCAGAGGAAGATCTGGCATGATAAGAACATTAAGGAAAAGCAATTTCAAGAAGGTGATTGGGCTTTGTTATATGAATCTACGTATAAAGACTTCAAGGGAAAGTTAAGGAGAATATTGCTAGGACCTTATGTTGTAGAAAGATGCCATGATAATGGTTAAGTACAGATCAGAACCATAGATGAAGAGGCCATTCCTTTACTTGTTAATGGACACCAATTGAAAATTCACAAGAGACCATTGTCAAGAAAAGAGTTCATTGATGGTATCAATAAAATAATGATGGTAGTGGAGCAAGTTTCAACTCCTGCCTCATCAAATCACTGAGAGAAAAAAAAAGGAAAAAAGAATAATGACTCAGGTGAAAACCTCCATGAGGCACTTGAGCCCCACTATTGGGTTGAAAACCTCTTGGGGCAGCCCAATGGTGTCGAAAAAAAAAATGAGAATAAAAACATCCCTGGGTGAAAACCTCTTTTGAGGCGCCTAGGGAAGACAACTAGGATGAAAACCTCTCAGAGGCAGCTTAGTTGTTTTAAGAAAAAAGAAGAAGGAAAAATAGAAAAAATCATGAAAATTTCTATTTTGAAAGTCAGCAAGAAGGACGATCAGAAAGAAAAGGAGGATCACGAAGAGACCTATTTCACTCACGTTTTTATTTTTCCACTCATTGTCATGCATCACTCCACCATTTATTTCATTTTTTCCACTCCTTTGCTTCAGTTTACAAGGGGCTGTGTTTTCTACATGATCCCCTCTAAACCTACAGGATCCCCTCTAAACCTACATGATGATCTTGTAGGAATTACAGTGACCCAGTAATCTTATAGGAAGAGACCCTATGGAAAAAATGACCTGCTATGTCAATAAAATAACACTCGTACATCATCATTCCATTACCATACCTATGTCCACCTCCATCTCCGTTGCATTCACCCTTAAAAAAAATTCACTTTCAAAAAGAAAATTCACAATCTTCGTAAAAAGAAGGAAACAGAGAGCAGAAGGGAGCATCACCTGAGCATTTCTCATTCTTCACACTCCTAGTCTCCCTCTCCATCCACGTCACCATCCTCAAAATCCTTCAAAAGTGTATGCTTAAGCTTTTTGAGGGAGAAGAAGCTACATGACATCCTGTAGCAGCCTATCCCATAGAATACAAATCATAAGAACAAAAAGCTTCTAGCATGATGATCCAGGAGTAGAAGCAACAACAAAGTAGAAGCAACACCATCATCTTCAACACCAGGTACCTTCATAACAAAAGAATCATTAAATAACAACAAAAAAGGGGAAGAAGAATAGCATGCATCCAATACACACATCAAGCACCTCCAATCTTCAACAACTGCAGCAAGGTATTAGCACCACAGGTAAGTATCCCGCTCACTCTCTCCTGTGCATAATGTAGTCAAAATATGTAAAGGTTACGAATAAGTTGGTTTATAAGTGAAAGGTGGCATTTAACTTGGCCACCTTCAATCAGTCAATAAAGACAAAACAATTTTTCCTCTCAAACGTGGCAGAAGTCAACTCAAAAATAGAAAGAAGAAGGACAAAAGCAGTTAAGGCTACAAAAGCATGAAGTGTGAGTTGATTACGAGGAGTGGGGAATGATGAGGTGGTAGTGGGGACCAACTGTCCAAAAATGGAAACTGTACCTTGGCTGCCAGCACACCACCTCACCCCAAAAGACCATAAGAGGAAATAATCGTCATCCTCATGCATTCACGCATTCATTTCCTCGAGGCTTTCTCTCATAAGTTGCTCTCATACCTAGGCAACCTACAGAAAGGAAAACTCCATCGTTTTTCTGCACAGGATTTCCTACAAGATTGCACAGGAAATCCTATAAGATTGCACACAGGATTCCTACAGGATACACAGAGATAGTCTACAGGATAGGCCAAGAGGAGTTTTAGAGGGGAAAACATGGGGGTTGGCCACAACAAACACTATGAAGAGGTAGGCTTTGTAATTACATCCCTCTTTCCAAGTAAATTGAACAAAAAATCCTCTAGTTTGAGTGAATTTGGTAGTTGTGCAAGAGAATTGTCCACACAGTCATTTCAATTTTTTACTTCTGCATTTGAAAATTGTATCAACCATCTCATCTCCTCAAACTTCACCAACCAATATGACAGGATGGTTTAATAGAAGGGAGCCCATTAACACTGTGAGAATCCAACAACACCCTCAAGTGCTAGAAATCTTCACAAGACATAATTGGATGGGGTATTTCGAAAAATTAAGGGGGTGTGATGATGAGGTGGCCCAAGATTTTTCTCTCTCCCTCATTCCACTTACCAGAGTCCATGCCACTATTGTAGTAAGAGGCCTCTCCATAGAACTCACCCCTGAACTCATTAGCAAAGTTACCACACTTCCCCTAGGAGTACCATGGAGGAAGGAAGAAAAAGGAGATAGCCAGATTGCCAAGAGGAAATTATTTTTATAAGGTGAGGAACCCATTGAGGATAAGAATGGAGTAAGGAGAGCAAGTCTTCCATATCCCTAGAATGAGGTGAGCTACCAACTTATCAAATACATATCATGTGAGGGTAGGTATAGTGTGGTCTATGGGTATCATTTTAGGCTTTTTGAAGAGTTGAGATTTGGAGTAGAAACATCCCCTGACCACAGGCTTAGCATACCATACTTCCTATTGCAATCACTGATAGACACAAGCATCAAGGTGCAAGAGGGAAATTCCCAACAATTAGCTCACCATGTGTTAATTAGAATCCTTATAGAAGATGCCCTCCAAAACATCAGAATTCCTATACAATGGTCAGTTTTCAGAGACATGCAGGTAGAGGAGGACATCAAAGCTCTCACATATGATGTTAGTCCTACTGTCAGTGGAAAGGATGAGGAAGAGACTAAAGCAGAGGAAGAAGAAGTAGATTAGGAAGAAGAAGAAGCAGAAGGAGATGAAGATGAGATGGATGAAGAAGAAGATGAAACAAAAGAAAATGAGGAAGATAAAGAAGAAGAGGAGAAAGAGAAGGAGGATGATGAAGAAACAGAGGAGGATGTTAAGGAGGAAATTGATAAATAAGATGAGGATCTACAAGAGGAAGAAGAAAGGAAAGACATAGGTGAAGAAAGAAATGGGAAATAGGGGGAAGAAGACAAGGAGGAGTCACCTAGGGTGTCTCCAGAACCCACTGAGAGAGAGGCAGTAGCTACCCTCACTGCTCTTAGCAACCCCATTAAGCAAAAGGGAAAAATATAGAGGCATACCCCCTTATATTTCAGGACAAGGAAAAGCACAAGAATAAGGTAGGGGAAACCCCAAACACCAACCAAAATTCCCATTGTGATTGAGGACTCACCTAAACAACGAGATAAAATGTCTTCTCCTAAGTCTCCTATCACCTATGTGAGAAGGCCTATGACTAGATCCACCTCCTCCAAGGGAAAAGAAATCCTACAGGATACACAGTAGGATCTATAGGAAGTTGAAGCAGTCCTATAGGATACTCTGATGAACCTACAAGAGACACAAAAATTGGAAAAGGAGGGAGGTCAACAACAAGAAACTAAAGAAGAGGACCCAGAGTTAAAGGAACCTAGCCCCCAACCTAACCTTGACTCATACTACAGGTTTATTGAAGGAGGTAGGGTCATTCCTAAAAAATTTGTTATTCCACCATTCTTCGAGCATGAGAAGGAGAAAGCCAGAACTCATCGATGGATGCAGACTGCCAAAGATAAGGGGGTGGAAGACATTGGGAACATGGAGGAGAAGATTAAGGATATGGGCAGAGGGCTAAGTAGCTTGAGAGACAGAGAAGCCATGATGAAGAATCAGCTAGCAACAGAAAATGCATGGTTAAGAGGACAACTGCAAGAAAGAGAGAATCAATTGGCATGTATGGCCAATTTCTCTTTAGAAGCAATCCAGTGTAGGATGGCAGCTAAATCCTATGCCCTATACCTCAAGGAATAGTGGCTGTAGTTCCAGATCAAGACCCTAGCACAGAGGGGCAACATGATATTTCAGGACTAAAGGCAGTTCATTGATCTTTGTGATCAGGGCATACTAGAAGATAGGGCCAAGATGTCTGAGTTTTATTTTCATAACATGGCCTTAACAAACATGAATGTATGGGACCCTAATGCCAAGGTAGGAGATTTACAGTTTATGGCTTTGGTATCATGGATGAACCATGAGGAATCAAGGGCTACAAAGATGAAGAAGATATTGGCAAGAGAAAAAACTGAACCTCATATGATCAGAGCTGAATAGTTAGATCCCATGGCCCTCATTATTACCCATAATTTGATTGCAAATCATCCTCATATTGCACCCAAGTATCTTGCTACCCAAGAGAAAGCAATTTCACATTTGGAGGACATGTTCAAGCTGTTAGGGGATGATAGCATACATGCTTTCCCGAGGAGATGGAACACATTGCCATACAACTTAAAGATAAGAGAGTACCACTCTCCTCAAATATTGAGAGACGCATTGAATAGGACACCCATGTACAAGCAATCTATGCAAAGGCTGAAAATCAATTGGATTGGCCTGAAACTCAATCCACCACTACTATTAGGAATGCTAGAAGGAAGGAAGGAAGAAGAAGAAAAGAGGCAGTGGGAGGAGATAGAAAAGAAAGCAGGTTTCTATGAATAAGAAGAGGAATCCACAGTAGAGGCATGGGATGTCAGGGAGGCCACTAGAGCTATGAAAGATATGGATATTGATTGAGTTCCTCAGAGGATGAGCAACACTTTCAGTAGGGGTTGATGATGAACCTCATCATTGCGTAATTATATGGGCATTAATTCACCTCCTAGCTTAGTCAAACCAACTTTTCTCACAACTTATTACATGTTTTTGATTATATTTTGTTTATAAGATCAGTTAGAGTTGGATATTATGCCTAGTGGACTAATATGCATTGAATGCAGGATTGAAGGAGAAAATCAAGGAATTTTGGAAAAGACTAAGTTTAAAACTCAAATGGGACAAGGGAGAGGGATTTTAGGAGGTAAATCCTCCTCATTTACTTCTCCCCCATTCAAATATTCCTCCATTTATCACACTAGCTCGGAGTGCAAGCAGCCAAGTCATGAGGATTAGAAGGCAGCCGAGCAAGTGAGAGACAAAGAGCTAGTTTATCTTGAGTTTGTGAGTCGAACCTCCCTAATTTTAAGGAAGTCATTAGGGACTTTAGTTGTATAAGTAGAGAGTCATAGAGCCTCATTAGGATTCAAATTTTTGTTTTAAAACTCTACGTTATTTTCGAGCTTTAGAATTGTGGAAGTTTTATTGATGTAATTTTCTATTTTGGTAATAAGAATGAGTTTTGTTTTAATCTAGCACTGAGTTAACTTAGAGGGATAAAGATCTTGGGGTTAGGGACCAACACTAGCAGCCAAGGTTCTAATTTCTTGTATCTGTATGTTTAGATTAATCTCATAGCTTCATTGTTAATTTGTCTTTAGATGTATTTTCATTGCAAGTAGTGTAGATTGGATTGGTTGTTTATTAGTTTGCTTCCATTTGTGCCTTACTCTAGGAGGAGGTTAGCAAGGATAAAAGGAGCACCACAAGGCTATCAGTAGGTGTCTTGGCCTAATTTCGCCCCCTTAGGATCATGATTTGGGGAAGGGACCCTTATGCATCCCAAAAAACACAGATTTGTATGTCTTGTATGAGCTTTAGAGTTTACTGTATTTAAGTTAGCATTTGATTAGTTTTTCAAAGTAGGATTTCGTTGCCATCTCTTCTATCTTCATTCTTTCAATAGATATCATCCATGCTTTCATTCCTTTCAACAACTTTCCTCATGCATTATGTAGGCAGTTAGTCCATTAATTCTGTTTTTCTAGCTTATGAGAATGCTTCTTGTTTACATAGTTTTTTCGAAATTCTACATGTTTTATGCAGAGAAGGTGCTTCAGGAGTAGACAAAGACTTCATAGCCAGAAACCACCTTCCTCTTCATCCACCATATTCATTCCTTGTTTTCACCATTTCCTTCATTAGTTTTCATCATTTTACATAGAAATTCTTCCAAGCACATTGAGCGAATCCAACCATCTTCTATCTTTGTTGTTGACTTCTGAGTGATCCTAGACCTTTTATCACTTAATTCCACCCGTCTACCACCTTCTCTAAGCTTTCCATCACCTCAAACACCTCTCATTTTTCTCTCGGCTATATCCTGTAGGTTTACAGGGAATCATGTAGGTTTCTAGTATATCATGTAAGTTTTCCTATAATGGTCTGTTTTGAGGCAGAATTGAAGGAAAACCTCTAGGAGGCCACCAAAGGTCACCCAATAGTCTCCCACACCATCCAACCATCTCCTAACCCTTCCAGCCATCCTCCAACATCCTTAATTCACCTGCCACATCACCAAAAGAAATTAGTTTTCATACTTGATTTTGCATGAAAAGACAAAAAGACAAAAACAAATTTATTTCAGTCCCTTTACTTGCACATTAGTGATGTTTGATGTTTTTCTACTTCCATGCTTAGATAGTAGCATTTGGTTCATGTTAATTTAGCATTATTGCAAAGCATAGTTTCTTGGCAGTTAACTAGGAAATGGTGTGATTTAGCATTGAATTTCGGTCTTTTTCATTATTGTAGTAGAGTAGCTCTCCCTTAGAGTAGATTTCCCTCTCTTCCATCAAGAAACCAAGCCTCTTATGACTCCATAGAGGTCTGGCTTGAAAACCCCAGTGGTCTCTTGCTAGTTGAACAGTGACAAAAGGCAGAACCATCACTCTTACTTGTGTATACAACACTGTCACCTCCAAGTTTGTATGAACCCCGGGTTGATAAGGTAAAGCTGGTAGCCGAGGAGTTGCAACATTCTTGCTGTAATACTGCCGCTCATCAACATGCTCAAAAAATCATAACTACTTTGGAGATAAATATCGACCTTTAATTTGTGTATACTACAAAGAATATTCTAGAATATTCCATAAAGGTTAAATCCTTATCATCCACCTAACAAATTATTGATAATAATTTTGGAACCCCTATTCCAAAATAGACATGCCTATCAATATTGAAGAATATTTCATAGAGGTTAAATCCTTATCATCCACATAACAATAATTATTGATAATAATTTTGGAACCCCTATTCCAAAATAGACATGCTATCGACAAAATTATAAAAAATATTGTATTGTTTTTTCACAAAATTATTAAATATTTACTATTTCAATTAATTATAATTGTACTAAGAAATCAAATTCAAATCATATATTAAATAGATTCATATTTGAAGAAAATTTTCAGATGAAACTGTGTATAGGATTATTGTCTAATTATTGTATTTTTTTACAAAATTATTAAATTTCACCATTTCAATTAATTATAATTGTATTAAGAATTCAAATTCAAACCATATACTAAATAGATTCATATTTGAAGAAATTTTTGAAATGGAACTGTGTATAGGATTACTGTCCAACGTTTCAGGTGGACCTTCCACCCATCATCAAGGGATTAATTTTAATTTGAAATTTATAAATATTTTAAAGTTGAAATAATTTTTATAATGCAAAATGTAAGGTTAGCACTTTAAAGGATTTGATCCACTCAACACTTCATAAATATAGTGTTAAGATGTATCTAGATTCTAAATTTTAGTTGATCATCATTATGTATATGTGTATGGTTTAAATAAATTCTCTTTTTTATCAAATTCCTTTCCACATTACATAAACCTAGAATTAAAATAAATCTAGGTTCCAAATTTTAAATGATCCCGAGTGTGTATGTGTGTGTCTATATATATATATATATATATATATATATATATATATATATATATAGAGGGGTGGGGGGGGGGGTGCGCGGGGGTTAAATGAGTTTGATCATTTAAAAATAAATATGATTTATAATTTAGATATTATTATTAAAAAAAGTCATTTCATAAATTATATAAATAATAGAATGAATAATAGCAAGCTACATAGTAGCCTCATAGTTTAAATATATTTAAATTAAAGTAAAAGGTTGAAGGTTGAAGATGAGCTTATATTTAATTATATAGAGGCAAGTTATGCAATTTATAAATTCTAAAGATTTTGATAACAAATTGTTAATTATTTTCCCTTTATTAATATCTCTCATTTTATGATTTTTCTTGTAAATACAAAATTTGGTGTTGAGTCAAATTGTTGGATAACACTGAATGATTCCTATTCAATTGTTAGTTTATGATAGGTTTTCCGAGTGAAGAAAAAAACTTCACACAAACCAATGTGGATTTGGAATTCTTAGACGTTTAACCTAAATTTTAAAGATGGATAGTTTGTATAATATTTTATATATGATAAACTTGGATAAGTTTACCAAGTTAACAACATTCATTTTGTTTAAATTCCATACAAGCATTCTAATGATTGAAGCAACGCCATTATGGTGACTTTAATCAATAAATTTTACTCAACTTTGAAACTAATAAACAACGACTTTAATCCACAAATTATACTCAACTTTGAAACTAATAAAAGACGAAAAGCTATTTGAAGGTAAACTAGATTGGTTGATGTGCAGATTCAGGTTGGGAAAACTTAACAAGACATTTATTTTAAAGTAAAATTTTTGTTTTGACAATGGAAACCAATTGATAATTACTAGGATGACACATGAGCACGCGATTTTAAGGATTAAAATTAAGTTTACTATATATATTTCCCTTATTCTTGGTATAAGATATGGACATGAGATTTTATTACTACGCTATGATTCCCTTGTTGCTCGTAATTATGGTTGTCAGATTCGTTTTGTGCCCAATAGTCTTTTCTTATATTCTATATAAACTTAAGTTAAAATATAAATATATAAATTAAGAGTATATTGAATAAAAACATTTTAAATTATTAAATGTTTAATTAATAAATATGGAATTTAAAAAATAATTAAAATTTTATATAAAAATAAACTATTTTTTATTAAAATATGCATTTAATCATTTTTAAATAAAACAAATAATTATTAGCTATTTTTTTATATGGAATTAAAGTATATTTTTATCAATATTATATATAATATTATAATTAGATATTATTAGTATATTTATAATTTTTCTACTTAAAATTTAAGTAATAATTAAGATAAAAAATTAGTTTATTTGTATATAATTTTTTATTATTGAAAATACATTTTTATAATACATAATTATTTTGAAATAATATTGAAATTTCATAAAAGTTGAGATATGCACATGTCATTAATGAAATCTATTATAATATTATAATTTAACATACATCTTAATTTAAAGATTTTTTAATAAGATGATAATAATCTTCTTAAATATTATGTAAGGTCATGTAAACATCATTAATTATGAAGTAATTCAAATCTAACAAATTATTTAAAACCCAATATAATACTCACTTAATTATTACATTGAGATGGTGATTAATGTCTTTTCACCAAAGTTATAGACCCAACAACAAAATACCAAGAGGAAAATGGTAAGGTAAACGTTGAATTTTACGGCACCAACAACACTAGAGAATTACGGCTGTGTAAGTGATTTTTTCCTTTCCTTTCATTAGGTGGTAAAAAAAGCCGTGTACGGAGTTCAACATGATCCATGAAATTTCCACGATTGTCTTTATTAGGAAATCCTTGAAATCTTATGCCTCATGACCATGTGTTTAACAGTCTATCGAAGTGTTTGCTTGACATGGCATTCTGTCCAGTCTTATGCATCACATGATGATGTGTTGTTGTGTATGCATGGGCCACCGCTTGGTTTGGTCTCCACTGGCAAATGTGTGGTAACCTGTGAAGGCGAAGAATTGTATCGTGGCAACCTGTGAAGGCTTTAGTTCGTGTGGTGACCACATACTGATACACATGTTTTATTGTCGAATCAATTAATAATTTGAGTGGAGGTTATAACTGTAGATTGCGGATGTTCAAGGGTTTCTACACAAAATAGAGCTTCTGCTAGAAAGATATTTGGGCATATGAGGAGTTTTATCATCAGATTTTTTGATTCCTTTCAAAGAATCATTGATATTTGTGATGATTCGTTTCAAAGGATCATTGATATGTGTAGATTATGTTGAAAATTAGCGCGCAACATGCACAACAGGGTGAGTAGTGTGGTGAGAAGTGAGAGAAGCAATGAGAGTAGCGAGCATTGAATAGTGAGTAGTGTGAGAGCAGAGAGCTTTTATGCACCAGAATTATCACGCAGCGAGCAAAGAGCAGTGATAACCCGAACAACGGGGAGCAGTGAGAAGTAATCTTGGTATTTTATAGACCTACATCTTTCTTGAAATAGATTGGATGACAAATGCATTCAAACATGTCAACGGGACAAGAAATTTCAAAACATGTGGAGACAAATGATTTAGGACAAGTAAAAATTGTCTCATCCACCAAAGCTAGGAAGTGGGTTTGGGTCAATGCCAAACAATATCGGGGCATTTTAAAATGAAGTCTTGCCCATCTAAAATGGGAACAGATAAGGAAAACACTGTCTAAAAAGGAATGTACTCGATCCCTTTGCAAGAAGCACTCAAACAAGACCCCTCTACAAGCACGTGGAAACAAGAAGTCCAAAGGAAAATTCATTGATGATTCTCCCTTATATATTCCCACATCCACAACTCTCACCTGGTCATCTGATCTTTATGTGAAAGAATTGTTAAATGAAAAACAAAGGTTGGAGGTTTTAGAAGCTAAAGAGCAGGAAAGAGATCATAAAATGCATATAATAATAGTTGAGAAGAAGACTTTAGCAGAAAGCAATAAAGTTTTAAAAGAAGAAGTGGCATTTCTATAGGAAGCTCTCCTGATAGGGAAGATAGAATGGAAACACATGAAGGTGGATGTGGAAAACATAAAGAAATATGTAGTGGGAAGTACAGAGGTGGTGAATGTGAAATCATCCCAGTATAAATGGAAAATGATTGCCCAAATAGACAACCATGAAGAGAAAGCAAGAGAAGAAAGGAAAGGATATTCCACCAAAGTTTCCAAAATTTGGGCTCAATTTATTAGCAATTCTGCTAATAAGGAAGGAGAAACAGACATCCAGGTTGACAACATGCAATATATAGAAGGAAAGGAAAGAAAAAATAGGGCAACAAACATAATTATTAAAGTGGTGAAAGACTATGGAAAAAATGAATGTACTCTTGACCTTGCAAGAGACTTCTTGAAAGACAAGTTGTTATGGCAAGGACAAATATGCAAAGCATGGAGGGTGGGTAAGTTTAACGGTGAGAGAGCCACACCCATAAAAGTCATCATGCCTAGCTTGCGTTATAAATATACCATTCTAAGCAAGAAGCATCTCTTGAGGGGTTCTCTGTCTTTCCTAGAAGATGATTTAACTGTAAAACAATAGGAGGAAAGGAGGGAGGAAATGTTAAAGGTTAGGGAAGCAAGAGATGAAGGTAAGAGAGCATGTAATTATAAAGGCAAAGCTATGATAGCGCGATTTAGACCTCCTTCCAAAACAGAGCAGCAAGATGGTAATAAATAAGAGGAAACAAACTCTTCAACAGGAAATTAGAAAGCAAGGTCAGTATGGGAAAGCAGGGACAAAGACTCAAATGTGAGTCTTGCATGTCAAAATAAATAACAATCAAGTCATACCCAAGTTTCCTTAAGATTAGTTTGTTGGAACTACAGAGGTTACCCATGGAGATGAGGACTTGGGTTAGGGCCTATTGCGGAAAATAGAGACATAATTTTTCTCATATAAACACATGAGCATGAAGGGTGAAAGACGCCTCTGTTTGAAGGACATTGGAAGATGGCAATGTGGAGAAAGGTAGCAGGTAAAGACAAAGGGCATGAGGGTATCATGGTTTAAGTAAGGGAGTGTGTGCTTGTTGGGGCTTGACCCAAGTTTGGAGTTAATTAACCAAACAAATCCCTATACTACTGGCCCTTTCGGCAACAGTCCGTAGAGCATGGACTGAGGTATCACCCAAAGTAGTATGGGAGGGTGCTAGAACCAGGTCTCCGCACCCTTGAGATGTCTGAGAGGTTCGACTGGTCCTTTGTTTGTTCCTGCATGCAGGGGGCTTCGCACACCTTCCATTCCTCGTGGCCCAATACCCTGCCTTCGCACAGCCTTAACTAGGGGCTGTGTCGCGCTTCGCACTATTACCCGAGAACGTATTTATCTTCCAGTATCAATTAAGCACCCTTGCCTACTTAAATGTCTCACGTTTATACTTAACAATATAAAAAATTCATACAGGTTCGTGCAATAAATAAACAATAGACTTGTAAATTATATTCAATCATGCATTAAACCACAAAAAGATACACAAAATTATAGCAAAACTTCTCTTTATTGATTCTTCCAATAGTTACAAACTTGAACTGCCTTGCACACTTAGCTACAGGAGTCTGCGCACTCAGCTGTAGACTACTAGACCTCTGTGCACTTAGCTGCAGAACCTTCTCCTACTCTACGACCCACATACACACTTTAGACTTTGACTCAATCACTTAGACTTCTCCTCCTTTCATCTCTCTTCGTCATTCGTTCTTTTCTACACTTGGAGCCTCGCTATATTTATACAATGCCATGCTCCATGAACCATGGGTAGGTCTATCCAGTTGACATTACATTACAAAACTAGGGCAGACAACCCTGTGACTCTATTATGACTTCGCACTCTACGCTTGCAATTCGCAAAGCTTTTACAAAAGACTTGCTCAAAACTTGGGCTTTAAGCTCGAAAACATGCCTTGGGGGGATTCCATGCCCAACAGGCCCCTAACAAAAAAATCGTGACTCGCCCTCGAGTCACTCTGTCAGCGTGGAGATCTTTGCACGGAGTCCCTTCAACTAAACTTGAACTACGACAAGGTTAGCAATACATTGAGTTGCTGCTTGCTGGATCTGCTGCATACGTTGTTTTGAGACCTCTGTGTCGGGAGTGCTTCTCTGCATTAGTACGTGCATCCCCTGTATGTGTGTGATCTTGTCTTTAATTTATGATGTGATGGTGAAGGCCTCATTAATCCAAGGCTGAACACATGCCTTTAGGACTACTTCCTTGTGTCGTGTCACATCCACCTACTCTTTCAGTGCTTTAGCCTGTTGCATCCGTGTGAGCCTCTGAGTGAGGACCACCATCTGTGTAGTTCCTCAGACTCTGTCACACTGTTGTTGGAGTTCTCATGCCTTTGTCTCTAAATGCTAGATGTTGGCATCCTCCTACATAGTTGTGAGGAACTAAAGTGATTCTTCCAACATACTGGTGCAGTCTCGCACTGCACCGCCAATCTCGTTCAGTTCCGCCGTGATATCGCTAATGCACTGTTCTCTAACTTCGAGGTGGGGTGGATGGATGCACCTTTAACCACAACTCGGTGATCTGAAGGTTCAACTCCAGCTGAACCTTTTTCATTTCCTCCCGCACCTCACGCACCCCTGTTGCTAACTTGTGGATGTGCGCCTCTGCTATTATGTCCGCTGGGATGGCCAGCTCCAGGATGCTTGGGCAGGCTTTGCCTATTACCTATACCAACTGTTGATTCTGCGATACCAATTCATCGCGTTGCAAGCTAAATTGTTCCATGTTGATTTTATGCTCGTTGAGAACTTGCAGTGCGCACTCTCCCTAGCTCGCAGCGCTCCAGTTATCCCATCCTGCAAAACATATAAGGTCTCTCACTGGAGTGCAGCCATATTGATACCGAGACCCTTCAGCGTGCTCACTGTAGGCCTGTCAGCCTCATTTGTTGTCACAAGTGCCCCTTCCAGCAACACTATGGTATTTGTCATCCACGTGTGCAACATCTGTTCTGCTGCTGTTGAGTCGACTGCGAGGCTGGTCAAAAGGGTACTAGCCTAAGGAGGGCACACCTGCAACTCCTGTAGCTATGCTCTGAGTGCCCCCAACACAATCTGGTTCTCCTACATGAAATTCTGGAGGGCCTCGGAGGTGACATCGCACACTGTCTCGCCGATGTCGTGCAGATCACCCTCGGTGAGGGTGATCAGGTCAATCGACAACTTCGATGCCTTGACCTTCTTACGCAACTCTGCCTGCTTTGTTGGGTGCTGACACTTTAACTATGTTGACGCGATTTGGGGGTTCGCACCTCTCTCTTCTGTCTCTGCTTCCTCTGCTTCCTGCCCCTGCGAAGGCGTTGTTTGGCCCTCACCTGCCTTCACGGCTGCCTCCTGTGCTGCTGTTGTTGCTGCGGCATTTTCCTACTCAGTTGTTTTTTGTGCAGCGTCCCGCACCGCCCGCACTTCTGCTGCCACTGCTGCCTCCCTTCTCTTTTCTGCCAACAGTGTGATGCGCAGCTCGGCCTCGTCTTTCTTTCTCTGTGCCGCTGACTTCTCTATCTCTGCAATGTCTGGGGTGCACCACTCCAGCGGCCATGAATCCAGGATGTTAAAGATGCAATTGTCTGTGGCTACAAAGGGTAGCTTCCTCTATTGTTTATTCTAGTCCTTGCGTGCTCTCATATAAATGTTATGCATGTCCGCTTTGAATTTCGCAAAACTCTGGAGACTGTTGTAGACAGTGGGTGACAATTGCAGCTTACAATTGATCCCCATTCTGAGGTTCATCTCCATGAACACCCAGAATATTTTTCTGTCACGAATCTTAGTGGCATCCTTTGTGGCCCAAAGCGAAGCGTACATTGCGGCCTCTGGTAAATCGCTGTCAATTATCGGGAATTGACTATCCTCTGGCAATTTCCCAACCACGAGCACTATGGACAACAAAAGCCATGCATAGTGGAACATTTTGCATTTTTCCTGGGTTTTGCGGAAATTTTCCAAGAATTCCCTGCAGAGGAACGCGAACCAGTTAAACTGGACTCCCTCCATGCACTGCTCAGCCAGTGCTACCACCAGTGTGGGTACTTCGTCCGCGCAACACTTGCACATAACCTCTCCTACCAAGATTTGGGTCGCCACACGTATTGCTTCCTTTGCATGGAAGCCAGTAAATGGAGTGAATCAAGTTTGTCGTGATGACGAAAATGGTTATTGGTGCGCGGTGGAAGTGAAACACCCAGAGCATATTCAGTAGCCCAACCTTTTCCACTCCGCGCAACCACTTCTGCGGCTCTAATTTTGTCACTCCTACCATGGTGTTTTGCTTTGGCTTCATGAGGTGTGAGGTCTCAAGGTGAGGGAACTTCGCGTGGTCAGCGAGATCCCAATATTTGAATTTTAAGCTTGGCACCAATCCTAGGTGCGTGCCCCCAAAGATAATGTTGTCTGGGAGGAGAGGGGTCTAAAGCGAGCTCTTGGTCTTGTCAAAGTCCTTAGCTCTCTAGCTTTTCCTTTTCATGGGGGGACATAGGCGGGAAGCTTTTTCAGGGGGGGGAGGTGCATAGGTTCAACTTCCACCTCCATGCCTTTGTCCTCATCTTCTATGATGAGGAAGTCCTGTAGGTTTTCTTCTTCTTCATCGGTTTCGATGGTGATGACTTTCCCCTTGTCCTCCATTCTTAGCTTGGTGCGCAACGGGTTCCACGAGGACACACGTATGGGGACCATTACTTGTTTGTCCTTCTTGAGTCTTGGCATGCACGGTGATTTCGGGATTTCTACCACAATCCCACCACCTTCCAGAGCATCCCCCATATCCAGGGCATGCGTGGCCTCCTTGGTGGCCATTTCGGTTATCTCCATAACATCCTCAGCTGTTGCTATCGTATCTATCCAGAAATCTAGCACTCGCGAACTCAGGGGCTCAATCAATGCTCGGCACACAACAATTAGAGCTCTGCTCAATAGCTCAATTCGCAAAAGACCAAGTGTTGTTTTCTAGGAAACCATTTGTATTGTATAATGCTTTTTGAATTTGAATTTGACCGTTCCCCCCAAATCTGGTTCATTAATGCTCCATTGGTGGCAGATTTTTCCAAATCTTTCCCATAAATTGCGTCTTAAATGTATGCCGCCCACTCCATTTGGTTTCAAGTCGAGCATCCCATCATGAATAGTGACTTCAACGGTCACTTTCTGGTCAACCCCTGTGGTAGTGCAACCCCCCGTGCGTGGTCACGGACCTTGTGACTCTTTGCTTCTGTGCGCAGCTCCAACATCATGCAGCTCCCGGGCAGGATAGTTTATAGTCTCGTGCTTCCTTTCAACTATTTGGAGTGCTAAGGCTATACTCCCTTCAGCTAGTCAGGTGGTCGCACCACCTATGTAAAGTTTCATCCTGTCATCCATCAAGTTTCCTGGAAAATACCCACCTTTTATTATTACCGTCGGCATCACACACTTTACCATCTGCAATGCGCTACCCTGGTCAATTCGCTTAGTAATATGCGGTCCAAGCCAAGGCATCAGACTGATTGATTCGTGGTGATAGGTCTTAAACCTGTCATCGTGATTATACACATCCTGCCTTATCACCCTGGTCATTTTGCTGAGAAAATCTTCCTTTATCTCGTCCTCCAGCTTCTTGACTTCCGCGTCTACTAGAGTGTTTTTCTTCCTTAATCGTACCCTTTCTTCTTCAAGTTCTTGGAGTCTAAAGTTTCCCATTTGGATTTCTTCTTCCATAGTTTCGCGAACCACTGTATCTATCGGTGCTAGTCTGCGTGGTCCAAAATTTCTCTATATTATAGGATTTACAAGGGTTCCTTGATACTCGAGCCTTGGGGGTGCCTGCAGGGTCAGGTGCTTGCACGCGGTCCTATAAGCCCATAGAACTGCTGGTACGTGCAAGTCCTAGTCAGTCCGCTTCGTATTGTGGACCTTGTTCATCGCTTTGCATACTTGGTTAATGGCTTCTGTGTGGATATCCTTCTGTGCACCTGGTCTTTCCATACTTCATGGTCCCAACCGAAGAGGTCGTTCGCACCATTGCCTTACCCGCACCTGCTTATCGATCGTGTCTCCTACAGCGAGGACGGTGTGCATTCACACAGGTTTCGCACCATATGCCTGTAGACACCTAGATAGGTGGGTGCGCGGTCCGATTTGTCTGACAATTTTGTCTGTTAGTCGCATCAGAGGCTTCCCAAACTACATGTGCATCATCCTTCTACATTCGTGCCAGTCTTCAAAACTTCATTGGTCTGTACCCCACCATCTTGCCAACATAGCTTGCAGTACCCATTTCAGAGCATCAAAACACTACTTTTCTGATACTTCCCTTTCAAATTCGTTCAGGAAATCATCCACCTCGCTCAATCCGTCATACATAGGTAGATCTCTTACCTTTATTGCTACGCAATGTGGCGACATTGTCATCCTGTTATAGTTGAGTGTGATTACCTCGTGTAACCGGTTATGCCACCACTCTATTTCCTCGTCAGAATCTGGTGTGCAAGAGCTTTTGCGCTCCCACGAGATTCAACCATCTGCGGTTGGATTTACCCAGTCCTGCTCCCGTGCAGTTATTTTTTAGATATAATCCAAGTTATCTTCGCTATTATAGTCGCGAACTGGCTCTATGTAGCGTGATCCTTCTGCAGGGTCTAAAGGTACCACTACGCGTAGTGACTTTTTCTCAAAGATCATCTTACACTTCTTTATAGTTATTACTCCATTCATATCAGTGGCACAATCTATTCCTAATAGTGTGGGGTAGGGATTGTTGTCATCGATAATCTTTATTACTTCAAAATTTGCTAGTGCACTTGCTCCTTTAATGTCTACTATGATTCCCTGCAATCTCCGCATAGGTAGGATCTTTTGCTAGTTTGCCATTAACAGTTGGATAGGAGACCATTGCAATGCATGCCTACCCATGCGCTCCCATGTCTATTTTGGTAGGACGTTCACGTCCAATCGTAGATCCAAAATCAGTTGGTCCATCTCATATTCCCCAATCTGCATGGTCAATCTCATCTCCCTACCTGTTCGAATCGTGTACTTCCCGAGCTTCCAGACTACACGCGGTTCTCCTGGGCAGTCCCAACTCATCTAGTTATGATTTCTTGTAGCCCCTTTACAAGCTTGTTGTCGTGCAACAGCTTCATGCATGTCTCCAAGAATGTAGTGAGCATCGATGGGTCCATTTTCGGCTCCAGTCTGTCTTTACTTCCTGAAGTGGAGGCATCCGTGAAGCTCCTCTTAACTTCTATGAAGGTCTCCTTAGCGTGCTCCAAATCAAATTCCGGTTCCTTCGTTGGGGCCTTGCAAACCCAGGTACTTTCTTTAGGTTGCTTGCCTTTGTCATCCCCTATCGTAATACCACTCCGGAGCACAATATTTACATTAGGGTCTTCTTGCCACGGCTCAGACCTCGTCATTTGTAGGTTTTGAGTCAGGGGAGGTTGGAGTTCTCCTTTATCGCACATCCTTGCTATCAGTGTGTGACAGTCTTCTGTTTCATGATCAAACAATGTACAATAGAAGCATGATGGCCGCGTTGGATTTGTACAATCACGGGCATAATATCTTGGCCCTTCGTAATTGTAACATATCAGCTATCTGCGACCTCTTCCTGGTCCCCCTCCACCTTGACCTCGTTCACGCCCTTGAAATCCGCTGTGTGCCATTCCTGTGTTTTGATCAATGGTCTGTGTTTCGGCCTGAACTCTGTAGGTGCCTCGATCCATCATCAGTTCATAACTCCTACAGGTGCGCTCATCATGTCCTACTGGTCTGCATAAATTACAGAACAACTGCGGGGAATTCTGAATATACTTCTGTAATAGATGGCAATTATCTATAACATGATTTCCTCCTATTTGACAAATCGTGCACCATAATGCAGGGGCCTCACTTGGTCCTGCTTGTGCCTCCGGTCTTAGTGGCATTGATCCTCCTCTCGCAAGGTAATTCATGAACACCAGGCAGTGGTCCTTGTCGTGCCCCTGGCCCTTGCATTTTATGCACCATACCTCATCGTACATCTCTAGGCTGGTTGTCTTGACTTGTTTCAAACTCTGCATCTCTAGACACAAGTTTTTCAGTTGTGCGTGAATTTGCTGAACTCCCTAGTTAGGATCTTGTATCAGAGTCTAGTGCAATCTCATTGCAACCTCCAAAGCCTAAGCCTGAGTGGTCAGTCTTTGTTGCGACAGTGTGTTCCGTACATGTGGCGTTAACGATGCTAGAAACCATTCGCGGTGTTTCCCATCTATTAATGTCATGTTCGCTTTGCGAATTGTGCACTTCAGTCTTTGATCCAACTCCCACAGGGTTTCTCCTAGTAGCATTGTGATTTCCTTGAATCCAATGATCAATTATGCCTCTAATCTTGGCCTGCTAAACTATTTATTTAGTGTAGCTTGGATATCTACTATCCTTGCATTTGGATTTTCATTGGAATGCTTAATGTACCAAGTCAGCACACGATCTTGTAGAGCACTGACCAACATTGCCTTCTTTATATTGTCATCCGTGACACCTTATGCTTCCCATACAACTTTTATCACGAACCAAAACTAGTCCAAATCTTCATTCCCTACTCCCTTGAACACTGGTAGCTTTATCGCGCTGGCAATACTGCTTCGTGGTGGTGGTGGAGGTGGTATGGGCGAAGTCGGGGGTGAATATGGTGAAACTGGTGGTGGCATGGGAAGGGGTGGTATGCGTGGAATTCTCTGCCTTATCAGATTGATCTCACTTCTTGGCGAAACCTTCGGGAGCTCTTCTTCGCCCCCTCGCGGAGGTGAAATCAAGGGGCTAGTCTCTAGTTCTGTGCTACCACCGTTTCTGTAGATTCTCCCACTTCACGTAGCCCCAAACATCAATTTATTCACATAACCTGCTTTTCACATAGTAGCATTTTAAATCAATTGTTCAAAGATTTAACGTACTTACCTCGCGGTCCCTTGAGGAAGCGTCATTCTGCCTCACTATAGCTAACTGAAGTATCAACCACGAATTTAGTGATGAATCCTCCTATGATTCGATCGAGCCAGTGATCGATAGCATGTGCGATCTTATCTTTCGATGCTTCTAGTCTTCGCACAAATTCTGGAGTCCACACAATAGGTTTGTTGAGTTTACACCTTCCTTGGCTATCTTCTAGCTTCACAATCCACTCATATAACTCATTCAGGAAGGAAGAAAAGAAAATTTCATGGATCTCTGTATACAAGTAGCGATCTAACCACTCTTCCTTTGATAGTCGCGGGTTCTTGTTTTCCTGCGCCGCAAACTCGTGAATCTTTATGTCCAACCACTCTTCAATTCCTTTCTTTGTCGGATTCCAATGATATGACATTAGACATCTCTATGTAGATCCTAGTCCCGATAATGAAACCATTTGTTGGCTTGTTGGGGCCTGACCCAGGTTCGGAGTTAATTAGCCAAACAAATCCATGTACTACTGGCCCTTTCGGCAACAGTTCACAGATCATGGACTAAGGTCTCACCCGAAGTAGTATGGGAGGGTGCTAGAACCAGGTTTCCACACCCTTGAGATGTTTGAGAGGTTCCACTGGTCCTTTGTTTGTTCCTGTGCATAGGTGGCTTCGTGCACCTTCTGTTCCTCGCGGCTCGATACCCTGCCTTCGCGCAACACTAACCAGGGGCTATGTCGCGATTTGCACTATTACCCAACATCTTTTTTATCTTCCAGTATCAATTAAGCACCTTCACCTACTTAAATGTCTCACGTTTATAATTAATAATGTAAAACATTCATTCAGGTTCGCGCAGTAAATAAACAATATACTTGTAAATTATACTCAATAATGCATTAAACCAGAAAAAGATACACAAAATTATAGAAAAACTTCTCTTTATTAATTCTTCCAATGGTTACAGACTCGACCTACCCTGCGCACTCAGCTGCAGGGGTCCGCGCACTCAGCTGCGAACTACTAGGCCTCTGCGCACTCAGCTGCAGAGCCTTCTCCTACTCTATGACCCACAGACACAATTTACACTTCGACTCAATCACTTAGACTTTCTCCTACTTTCACCTCTCTTCGTTATTCGTTCTTTTCCACACTTAGAGCCTCACTCTATGTATACAATCCCATGGTCTCTGGACCATGGGTAGGTCTATCCAGCTAACATTACATTACAAAACTAGGGTGGACAACCCTGTGACTCTATTATGACTTCGCGCTCTGCGCCCGCAATTCGCGGAGATTTTACAAAATACTTGCTCAAAACTTGGCCTTTAAACCCAAAAACATGCCTTGGGGGGATTCCATGCCCAACAGGGAGAAATAAGGCCATCTCATTTAGTTAGAAAAATAAGAATCAAATAAGCAATTCATTTGGTTTAAAATATCAGAAAATGGAAACCACATAATAAGTGCAACATGCTATTTTGTGCTGCAAGTTTCAAAAATCTACAAAGGTAGAGGGATTGACCACAAAGATCCATTTGCAACCTTAAAAGTGGATATTCCAACATATTCGCAGCTAGGTGAAGTCCTTATAGTGGGTGATTTCAATGCTAGGATTGCAAGTGAGCAAGCTAGCATTCTTTGTTGTAAAGATTATTGTGACCCTATTTGGCTTACATAAGAGAGTAATCATCAGTGGGAAAGAATTTTAGAGGACAAGGGCTACAATCTCTTTCGTGCATAACTGCTTACTCTATGTGGGGCCTTTGATTTAGTCATTTGTAGTGGCTTGAATAGATGAGAAAAGTCCGGTAATTTCACTTGCAATACTTACAATGGAGCAAGTGTAGTAGATTATGTAATTTTTTGGCATCATTAGTGTGAGAAAATGGAGGAAGTTTTGATTGGAGATTGGATGTGGTACTTAAAATCGGATCACAAGCCAATTTATTTATGTTTCTCTTGGACTAGAAAGAAATAATGATAGTCAAAATTTTAGCATGTCCAACCAAATCTCTTGCAGGGAAAAACTATTTTGACTTTGGAAAATCGTAATACCTTCAAAGCGACGTTAGAGAGGCTCTTTGAGAAGGAGAAAATCACAATTCATAGCCTTCATAGTCATGAATTAACACATTCAATTCAATGCACATTTTCAAAGTGAAAAGAGAGAAAAAATTAAGAAGTTTGAAACAAATTTCTTTCCGATTAATGCTTGGTTTGACAGGGTATGCAAAAAGGCAAGGAGAATGTGGAAAGATTCAAACAAGGATACCATAAAGCTCAAAGCTTACAAGAAGTTATTGAGCAAGAAAAAGGCTGAGCTCATGGTTTCAAGGAGGGAAGAACTAATATTCCTTGTGAAAAATAATCCCAAATTATTTTGGAAGGAGCTCCAATTGAAAAATATACAAACTGGAAATAGTATTACAGCTTCTAAATGGTTTGACTATGCAAGACAACTCTATGAGCAGGACCCCAAGGTTGAACCTCCCCCCTTGGTCAACACTGATAGTGAACTCTTCATAGTGAAATAGGTAGAGATGGGTATCAAGAATTTGGGTAATGGAAAAGAAAAAGGCTTAGCTAAACTCCAAGAAGAATATCTAAAGTGGGGCTCAAATATCCTTGCACCTCACATTACAAAAAATTTCAACAACATCGTACAACAGGGGCTTCCCATAGATTGGAAAACTAGTCTAGCAATACCTCTTTTCAAGAGCATTCACATAAATAATCCATCCAATTATAGGAACATCATGATAAACCCTTTGTTTGCAAAGCTATTTGGAAGCATGCTAGAAAATAAAATTAGCAAGTGGGCAGAAGAAAGAGATAAGCGTGCTAAAGGGAAAGCAGGTTTTAGATCTAAACATTCCACAGTTGATAATTATATAATTTTAAGGCATATCATTGAAAAATTTTGGGAGAAAAAGGAAGAATTCTTTTGTTGCTTTGTTGATTTTAGTAAAGCGTTTGACTCAATTACTAGGGATAAGATTTGGCACAGAATGGAGGAACTTGGTGTTCCTAAAAATTTAAGAGAAGTTGTGCATAGGCTGTATGAAGAGGTGAAAGTCAAAATTAGAACTTCAGCAGGAATTTATGAAAGTTTTAGAAGTGATATCGGGGTCAAGCAAGGTTAACCATTGTCTCCTACCTTTTTTGGTTTATATATCGACAAGCTTGAGGAGTGGCTAAATTCACAATGGGGTGATGGTATCTATTTGGGAAACTTTGTTATAAGGCTTCTTTTGTATGCAGATGACCTTATTTTGATTGCTAAATCAGCTTTTGGTTTGCAAGAGCACTTACTATTGCTTGAGAATTTTTGTAGAAGTGTGTGGATGCAAGTCGATATAAGCAAAACGAAAGTAGTAGTTTTCTCTAAGAAAAGAAAACACAACCAACATAAGTTCTACTTTGAAGGAAACATTCTAGAAGAAGTTGTAGATTACAAATACCCTGGAATTGACTTCAACAAAAATTGAAGCTGGGACGGTGTAGAAAGAAAAGAACTTTGGGGGGTTGGAAAGCATTTTATGCTTTTCAAAATAGGTGTAGAGAGGCAGAGTTATGGGATTGGAAAACCACTCAAACTCTTTTTGGGCTTCTAGTGATTTTGGTGATTCTCTATGGTTGTGAACTATGGGCCTGCAGTGCCTCCAACATGCAGTGGAGACAAATTGAGAAAATTCAGAAGCGTTTGATTACAAACAAATTCAAGATTAAAAGTGTAGTTCCTTATGCCATCTTGTTAAGTGAAACAGGGGTTGCTCCTATTGAAGAAATTGCTATGCTGCGAGTCATAAGGTATTTAAAAAAATTTAGAAAATGGAAGAGGGTAGATCACCTCAGGTTTTATTTAATGACAGATTATGCAACAACAACAAAAAACTTGGAAGCAACAAAATAACAAATGGTTTAGTAAATGGGGTATTTTCTTGAACGCATGTCCCATAAACAACAAAGAGATAAAAGCTTTTGTTATGGAAAAGTTCCACAAACATACTTGGGATAATGAGCTAGGAAGAAAGAAAAAGTACTATATTGAAGTGTTTAATCCCACTCATAGTCATCAACCAAAAGAATACATAGAGGCTAATGTCTCTTGGAGAGACAAAATTCTTATTGCTCAGTTAAGGACTAATTATCATCAACCCCATTGTGAAATAGGGCACTGGAAAGGGCCAAAAGAAGTGTGGGAGGAAAGAGTATGCATTTTTTGTTCTTCTAGAAAAAATGGAAATAGAAAAACATTTCATTTTAGAATGTGCAGCCTTCAAAGACAACATGGAAAGTTATGTAGATATGCTGGCATCTAGCTCTTGGGACAATCTATTTAGCGAGGGGTTTGTTGAGAAGTTGGGAGAAGTTATTGTGAAGTTTCACAGAAAAAAGGGCCAAATACATCAAGCAAATGAAGAAGCAATCTGTCCCATAGGCTATTTTTAGCCTTGTGGACGTTAAAATAATTTCTTTCTTTCTTTCTAAGGTCTTGGTTGTATGTGGGAAGATATTGATTCCTCAATCAAGTAAGGCCCACCACTTCCATTTATTCACCACTTTCATTTACATAAGTTTTCACACAAAAGTTGTAAATTGTAATGATTTTTTCAAAGATATACAAATGCTAAATTAATGCCATTAAGTCAAATCACTTTATTTATTTTATGGAATAAATAATTTTGTCTTGGTTTAGATTTTTTATCACATGACAAACGTAAGAAGATGATTTTGAAAAATAATATATAATAAAACTAATGTGGATGGTAAAGTAGTAATTAATAATGCAATACATTGATGTCAATTTTTGCCATCATTAAATAATAATAACTAAAATATTTCAGCCAATATTATTTGGGATAAATGATTTTAAATTTCATTTAAAAATAATAATTCCATTCTATAATGTTAAACTTTGTATAGAATTAAAAATAAATTTAGTAAAAAAAAAATTAAATACTTTATATGATCTGAAAATGAGACCTTAGACTAATATTAAGGTATTACAGACTCATGTGTAGGATTAGCCTATATTACTTAGTGCAATGGATCAAAAAGATTACGAATGATATAGACAATGAAGCAGTTAGAGAAACATAATAGACACACACATAACACATCAAATAATCAAGGAGTTCACCCAAAACTCTTGGGCTACGTCTCCTGGTCCAGCCTTTAGTGGTGACCTCTCTATTATTTCTCCAAGAGCATAGTTCTTATAGATGTGAGCTCAAATTGAGTCTCAACACAACAAGAACAAAACAACAGGGCTTTACTTGGATCCCCCAAGTATTTTTGAGTACACAGACTCTCCCTCTCACTCTCTGTCTATGTTTTCTCTCTGTCTCGGCAATGCTTCCCCTCTCTCTATTATTTTGTGGCTTTTAAGCCAATCGGCGCTGGTCTGTTCATTTTCCCTTTCGGGCTCTCTGGCTCTTGGCCTCTGCCCGGTCAAATCCCCTCTGAGTGTTAAACAATCATTTTTTAAACGTCTTCAGGGAAGGTGGCTGTTCTGCAATAGAAGGGACCATTGGCGCATTAGAATTCCCAAAATAGTCGTTCTTTGTTTACTCAGAGAAATACACAACAACACTATAAAAATCTTCCAAAATGCCTTTTTCCAGACTTGAAAGATTATTAACTCTGCCCTATAATCCTTTGGATCTATCTTTGGGTGCTATCACAAGTCCACCGCTGATCTATATGATCGTTGATCCAACGGTTGCTATTCATTTCGGGTGGCTTATGTGCCCGGAGATTACCCGCCGAAAAGGCGGTTTTCTCTCTCTGGCGCCATGCCATGTGGTGGCTAGTGTATGGGCTCGGGTGGAGCCCATAAAATACCACTTACCGCCCGAGGCCCGCCCAAAATCCCACTCATTACGGAACCCCAAAAAAAAAATAAAAAATAAAAATATCTATATATATATATATATATATATATATATATATATATATATATATATATATATAGCTACTTATAAACATTTCGGGTCTGTAACTATCGCTCCATTCGCATTTTCCTTTGTTTTTCGTTTATTTAACGAAAATGCGAATTTACATAGAAAAACCCCTTTTTCCAGAACTCAATATATATATATATATATATATATATATATATATTTGCACCCATAAAATCTGTTGGGTCTGGCTATCGCAATCGCATATGTATTGGCCCCGTTCCTTTGTATCGCTGCAATGCGATGTTGTAATGCGATATATCGCAATAGAATATCACATGGTATTTGGGCCTCCATGACTTTGTCCCTTTGGGTTTTAGCGATGTGATATTGTGAGTTAACCGGGCCGTCGATCTGCGTGCTTGATCGATAGTCCTCGTTGACTCACGTTGATCATTGTCACAACTTTCATATGGTAGCCTCCGATAGACTCCGCTTGCCAACTCTGATTGCGATATGCCGATCGGATCTAGACCATTGATCGGCCAGATCCGACGGCTCCTGTGCATTGTTATTTGGTCTCCGATAGGTGTTTTCCGCCGTTCTTGAAGGTTTATCCTTTGTGATAGTTCTTAAGTATTAAAGACTTAGAAGGTTTTTAGGATCCTTTTTGGATCACGCCTTCCCACTGAAAAGCTTTTGGACCACCAAAAGTTGGTTTTTAAGCATCACTCAAGTGAGGATACAACTTCCTCACTTATCCAATCTCTATCCGTCATGCACTGCTTGTTTTGAACCATTGAGTCCAATTCTCAGGTACTCAACATCCCCTCTACGCGTAGTTCTCACTTTCCTATCCAGAACTGTGTCTTCCTACAACTCATTGAGATATTCAGGAAACAAATCATTAATAGAAGGAAACTCACTTTGCTCTTTGGGATCTTCAATCAATGAAGGTTCAAAAAGTCTCAAGTTCTCTGCATTAACATCTGAATAGATATGCATATAAGTTGACAAATCAAGGCGAAAAGCGTTTTCACCAATTTTCTCAAGTATCTTGAAAGGCCCATACCTTATTGGTTTCAGCTTCTTACCTTTACCTTGCATTCTTTCATTGCTGATGTACAACCAGACTTGATCACCAACTTGGAAGCTATGCTCAATTCGATGCTTGTCATGCCTTGCCTTGTACTTGGCTTGGCTTCTTTCTAGCTGTTCCTGCACTGCCTGGTGAATTTCTTGGATCTGTTCATTGAACTTGGTTGCTTTGTCCACATTATTGTGTCCATCAATTTCTATGTCTTTACCAAAGACAAAATCCAAGGGATAATTTGGTATAAAACCAAAACAAGTCTCAAAAGGAGATCTCTGAGTAGAAGAGTGCTTGGAAAGGTTGTAAGCATGTTGCACATAACACAAATGTTCATCCGAAAGCTTGGGATGCTTACTACAATAGCCCTTGAGCAACTGGATCACTGTCTTATTGAAAACCTTTGTTTGACCATTTGTTTGTGGATGAAATGCTGTGTTCTTCTTCAATATGGTGTCCATCAACTCCCATAGACTTGACCAAAACTTCCCAAAAAATCGGGAATCTCGATCAGATACAATAGAAGTGGGTAACCCAAAATGAACCCATACATGTTGAAAGAATAACTTTGTTGTTTGTTCAGCTGTAACCTACTTGTTACAGGGTATCAAAATACACATTTTGTTGAACCTATCCATAATAACATACAAATAATCATGACCTTTTCTAGATTTTGGCAATCCCCCAACAAATTCCATGGAAGCACTTTCCCAAGGGCGAGAAGGAACTAGAAGTGGAGTGTACAAGCCTATTTTTATATTACTGGGCTTGCTTTTAGCACACATAGTACACCCTTTAAGATATCTAGAAACTGTTTCATGCATTCTTGGCCAATAACAGAACCTTCGTAGCTGTGCAACTATTTTACTTACACCAAAATGACCTAATATAAGAGAAGTATGCGCTTCTCGGATTATGTTAAATCTTTTAGCTTTTGGAATGCATAACTTTCCCAAATGATATAAGAGTTGGTCCTTAACATAATAATCCAATTCTTCTACTTATTTGCCATGACATAAGGTTGCATATACATCTTTAAAATCTACATCTTAAGCATATTGTTCGTAGCTTTCATGCATTACTGAGTTATGCTTAAGTAAAATAGATGCATTTATGATTGGTATTGATAGAATATCTGTGACCTTATTGTGTATGCCCTTCTTATATCTGATGACAAGATGAAATTGTTGTAGAAAACCCATCCACCTATAATGTCTTGATTGCTGCAGTTTAGTTTGTGAGTGCAAATATTGAAGTGGTTGATGATATGTATGTATGATTGTTTCCTTACCCATTAGGTAATGTTTCCACTTTTTCACACTCTGTACTAATGCATACAATTCTTTATCATATGTGGGATAATTAACTACTGCAGAAGTAAATGTCTCAGAATGATAACATATGGGTTTACCGTGTTGCATCAACACTGCTCCCATGGCATAGTCACTGGCATCTATTTCAATCTCAAATGGTCGTTGAAGATCTAGTAGTGCTAGTACAGGTGTTGTACTATTTTTTCCTATAAGGTGTTGAATGCTTTCTGTTGTTTTCCTCCCCACTGAAACACCTTGTTCAATCCTGTCAAAGCATGTAAGGGAGCTGTAATCAAGGGAAAGTTAGCAATAAACTTTCTCCAATATTGCGCTGCTCCTAGGAAACTCCTAACTTCTGTAGCAGATTTGGGTTTAGGCCAGTTCACAATGACTTCAACCTTAGAGAGATCTATCTTCAATTCACCACCCCCTATAATATGACCTAAATAATTTAGAGATGTTTTTCCAAATTCACATTTTGATAACTTTACAGAGATATTTTCTCTTTTCAAAACATCTAAAGTCTGCTTACATGCTTCAAATGTTCTTCCCATGTTTTACTGAAAACAAGAATGTCATCTCAATATACAATTACAAAATCATCAATAAAAGGTCTGAGTACATCATTCATAACTCTCATGAAAGTGGCAGGAGCATTAGTTAAGCCAAAAGGCATAACCAACCATTCATACAACCCTTGATTTGTCTTGAAAGCAGTCTTCCATGCATCTTGTTCTGCAACTCTGACTTGATGATAGCCACTATGCAAGTCTAACTTGGAAAAGTAAACTGCTTCTTTCAACTGATCTAATAGATCATCAATGCGAGGAAGAGGATAACAATTCTTGACCGTTGTTTTATTCAGTGCTCTATAATCAATGCACATCCTCCACGAACTATCTTTTTTTCTCACCAGTACGATTGGAGATCCACATGGTTATGTGCTTGGCCTTATGAACCCTTTATCGAGTAGCTCCTGTACCTGCTTCTTGATCTCTGCATTCTCTAAAGCGGATAACCTGTACATTCCAATGTTAGGTAATGGAGCATCTTGCTGCAAATGAATATCATGTACTATTTCCCTTTTGGGTGGCAGACCTTTAGGTTTTTGAAATAAGATATCATATTCTGAAACAACTTTAAGTAAATCAACTTCTGTTTAGCATCACAACCTTCAAATACATTGGTTTTATCAAGGTTCTTTTCCTTTACAACTATTAGTAAAAATTGCTTGCATGAATTTACAATTCTTTTCATCTACCCTGAGTTTATGAGAGAACAATTATTTTTGAGTTAATGAGATCTTACAATATATTCTATCCCATCTTTAGTGAGTTGATACTTATTTTCAGCTCTATAGAAAATGGATTTTCTATCATACAAGTAAGGACTTCCTAAAACAATACCACATATATTCAAGCGAACTATGTCTAACTCAACCTCATCTACAAATGTGGACCCCATAGTAAACCTAAGTTTACATTGTCTAGTCACTTGTAGCTTTGCTTTATCACATACCCAGCCTAATGGATATGGCTTCTTGTGAGGTGCTATTAGTAATCCCAACTTCTTTACAATTGTTTCAGAAATAAAGTTTACTTGTGATCCAATATCAAATAAAGTATCAATCTTTTGGTGCTTGGAAATAACTCTAATATGAAAAAGCTCATGTATTTTCCTCTCATTATCTTCATTATCAATAGATTGTGCAGAATTACTTGTAGATGCTTTAGAATTTTTACCTTTTATACCTGTGGCTATCACTATTGTTTCATCCCTTGAGTCTGACCCCAAGTCTTTCTCAATAGCAGCAACAACCTTCTTCTTCTTACCACTGAAATTTTTAGGTTTCAGCTCCGGATGCAAAGACCAACAGTTTTCATCATCGTGTCCATCCTTCTTACAGTGAGTGCATGAAGGTTTGTCTTTCTATATAGCATTTGTCTTCCTCTCCTTCCATTTATGCTTCTTCTTTTCCTTGTTCTTGTTTGCACAGGGTTTTGATGATCCCCCAATCTCTGGGTTCACATTCTTGCTTCTAGATTGTAGATGTGTAGCCTGAACTGATACATCATCTAGGCTAGTAGGATTAAACATGAGAATGGTGTGCTTCAAATAGCTATGGATACCACCTATATACTTCAACAAATTTTTAGGTGAGTCTAGAAATATGCCTAGAGTTAAAGCTCTTTTTCTAAATTCTTGGGTATAACTTTGTACATTATGGCCCTTTAATTGGCGAAGAGTTTGCCAACTCATCATTGCTTGCTGCATATAAGCTAGAGGATAGAACTGTTTTTTAATGGCAGAAACAAATTCATTCCAGGTAGAAAGAATTTTACCATGTCTCTTCAGATTAGCTTGTGTCTTGCCTTCCCACCACACTAGGGCAGTTCCTCCAAGTAAAGGCTAGCCAGTTGAATCTTTCTCCTTTCTGAATCAATGTTCTGCACCCTACAATATACATCAATCTGTCTAATCCAGCTATCTAGCTTTTTTGCATTTAATTCTCCATCATAAATTGGAAAATCAAACTTTACATCTAATTTAATCAAAGATGTTTTCTTGTTTTTCTTTTCAGGGCTAGGAGATGAGGATGATGGAGGAGATGATGGAGGAATATTTTCCCCTTTCCCTTTTCCCTCTGGTTGGGCATCTAGAGAAGGTTCCTATGCTCCTTTGTCTTGTTTGGGTGTTGAGGTGCTTTCACCTCGACCCTTCTTAAATTCTCGATACATCTCTTCCACCATGGCTCACATGGCCATAAAGCTGTCCATGAACTGAGATTCTGATTCCAATGGGACTTCTCCAGCCATTCTCCTATGAGAATAGACTCTTCCAATCTCTGGATTAGTCTCAACAAGTTCTCCTTCTCCTAGTTTGAGCTTTGACCTAGTTAGCATTCAAGAATCCAACACAAGCTTGTCTAACCTTAGCAAACCTAAAGCTCTAATACCACTTGATCTGAAAATGAGATCTTAGACTAGTATTACGGTATTACAGACTCATGTGTAGGATTAGCCTATATTACTTAGTGCAACGGATCTAAAAGAGTGCGAATAATATAGACAATGAAGCAGTTAGAGAAACATAACAGACACAAACATAACACAACAAGTAATCAAGGAGTTCACACAAAAATTTTGGGCTACGTCTCCTGGTCTATCCTTCAGTGGTGACCTCTTTATTATGTCTTGAAAAGCAGAGTTCTTACAGATGTGAGCTCAAATTGACTCTCAACACAACAAGAATAGAAAAACAGGGCTTTACTTGGATCCCCCAAGTATTTTTGAGTACACAAACTCTCCCTCTCTCTCTCTGTCTCTGTTTTCTCTATGTCTCAACACTACCTCCCCTCTCTCTATCATTCTATGGCTTTTAAGCCAATCGACATTGGTATGTTCGTTTTCCCTTTCGGGCTCTCTAGCTCCTGGCTTCTGTCCGCTCAAATCCCCTCTGAGCGTTAAAAAATCATTTTTTAAACATATTTAGGGAAGGTGGCCACCTGTTCTGCAACAAAAGGGACCATCGGCGCACTAGAATTCCCAAAACAGTCGTTCTCTATTTACACAGAGAAATACACAGCAACACTGTAAAAATCTGTAAAAACACCATTTTCCAGACTTGAAATATTATTAACTCTACCCTATAATCCTTTGGAATCTGTCTTTGGGCGCTATCGTAAGTCCACCATTGATCTATATGATCATTGATCCAACAGTTGCTATTCATTTCGGGTAGCTTATGCGCCCGGAGATTACCCGCCCGAAAAGACAGTTTTCTCTCTCTGATGCCAAGCCACATGGCGGCTAGTGTATGGGCTCAGGCGGAACTCGTCCAATGTTGCTTACCGCCTAAGGCCCGCCCGAAATCCCGCTCATTACGGAACCCAAAATATATATATAGCTTTGTATAAACCTTTCAGGTCTGTAACTATCGCTTTGTTCACATTTTCCTTTGTTTTTCATTTATTTAACAAAAATGAGAATTTACATAGAAAACCCCCTTTTTCTGAAACTCAAAATATATATATTTGCACCCATAAAACCCGTCGGGTCCAGCTATCGCAATCGCATATGTATCAACCCCACTCCTTTATATCACTGTGATGCGATATTGCGACGCAATACATCCCAATCACATAGTGCATGGTCTTCGGGCCTCCGTAAGTTTGTCCCTTTGGGTTTTAGTGACGTGATATTGTGAGTTAAGCTGGACCGTCGATCTGCGCACTCGACCGACGGTCCTCATTGACTCGCGCTGATTGCTATCGCAACTTTCATATGGTAGCCTCCGATAGACTCCGCTTGTAACCTTCGATTGCGATATGGCAATCGGATCTGGACCGTTGATCGGCCAGATCCGACGGCTCCTATGCATTGTTGTTTTGGCCTTCGATAGGCTCGATTTTCACCATTTCTTCATGTTTTTCTCTCCTGGTAGTGTTTTCCGCCATTCTTGAAGGTTTATCCTTTGTGATAGTTCTTAAGTATTGAAGACTTAGAGGGTTTTTAGGATCCTTTTTGGATCATCATATCCCACGAACTAAAAATATAATAATGTAACAATGCTAAAAATAAAAAATTAAATAATAATAATATGATGATGATGATGATGGTTAACGTCCACTGAGACCAAATTGGTCTATCAGACCTATAACTTTCTTAGTTCTTAATTATCTAGCTTCTCGTCTTTCTTGGCGAGATTGGTGCTATAGCTTTATTTTTTTTTTCTCTACAGTCTCTCAACTTCCTTTATCTTGCATGTCCTTCATCTCTTCTGGTTCTTGGGACATTGGTGTCTTAGCTTTGCGATCTGTTGTGTTTGTCCTTTTGAAGATAGTTGGAGAAGAAGTTTGGTTTGGGAGATCTTCTTTGCTGTTAAATGGAGATTTATTTTGTGCGCTATTCGAATCCTCATAACTATTGATGCTTGAGGGGTTGTCCAGTTCACTTTTTTGCTGTTGGGCAGGGCTTTCCCCCTGCTTGTCTTGAGATTCATTTCTTTCTTTCCTGATTCCTTGCAATTCAGAGTTTTCTAGAGAGTATTCTTCCTTGATGACAATGTAGTGTTCTTTTTGTGCTCCTTTCCACCATGTAAATCTGTGGTGATTCTTTCTAGCAGAATTTTTCTGGGAGGCTTTTGGGCAATTTTTGGCTAAATGGCCTGTCTCAAAGCAGGATCAACATTTAAAGAGGACACTTTCATAATCAAGTTTCTGGTTGCACACATAGTCTTTACTTGTTAGGTTTATTTCAGCTGGGAATCCTGCGCTGAAGTTCATGTCCACACAGACGCGTGCATAGGTGGTTCTGCCATATTCCTCTATTTCTTAGCACCTGTAGTAAAATTTCCCAATTGCATTTCCAATGGATTTTAGCGAGGAGAAATTCCAGAGATGCAAGGGTAGGTTTGGAAATATCACCCAAACTGGTGCTGAGGTTATGACCATTGTTGAGGGATCGAATGATGGGTTCCATGGCTTCATGAATAGGATTGAGTTTTCCCAAAACTAAGGGCCAGAATCTAGAATACATTGTCTGTTTTTAGGGTTTTCAAGATCTACTATAAAGAAACCCCTAGCACAAGGGTAGATATTAATTTCATCAGAAATGATAGGCTTCCATACCTCCGAGATCCAACTGTGGAGAGCTGTCAGCCGTGGCCAAAAACCATTGAACCGACAGATTAGGGAACTTTTAGAAAACTTCAAAGCCTCATCGAGTGAGGCCTGGACCACCTGGATAGTGGGAGTTGGGGCTTCACTAATGATATGGGCAGGAGCTTGCCCCCCAGAGGCAGACAGAACTGAGCCAGCAGCTATCTTCGTGAAGCTGGGAGCCATCTGGATCAAGGCCGATCGATGATTCCCAAGCTTATGTATGCCCCTGCGAAAGAATGCGAACCTGGAAGATAACCATGTGTAAAATAACCTTGCAGAATATTCGTGTAGCCCGATTGTGGTGAGAAAATATTTGGCCCGACTGTGTGTTTCTATAGCATCGACGAGGGGATTGACAAACTCTTGGAAGGAAATGCCAATAGGGCTAAAGCACGAGGGTAAAAGGATTCATAGAAGATGTAGGCACAAAACCCTAAGGAAGAAAGCAAGATTTAAAAACCCTATAAGTCTGAACCCTTCTAGGTGGCTGTCGGCAATGAAGAAAAACTTGTTTGGTTCCCGTCTAGAGTCGTGCTAGTGCAGGGGCCGCAATAGGAAAGACCTTGACAGAAAATCGTCGCTTGTTTTGCTTTATAGGCTAGGAAAGCGAGAGAAAGTGGAGGGTGGAGATCAGAAAACCCATGCATGCGATAAACCCTAGCTTGCTGTGGTTTGGAAAACAACGCTGTGAAAGAAATGGAATGCCGAGATTAGAGAACCCCTTCCTACAAAAAAACCCTCGATGGTATGGCTGAAAGAATACAAACTTGTATAGAAGTCATCATATATATATGTATAATTAAAATATTATATAATTTAAATAAATTTAATAATTAAAAAAATATATTTTTCCAAATTTCCAAATTCCTTTATTTAAATATTATTAAAATAATTTAAATAACAATACCCTTCTCTGCATTGCCCTCGTTATGAAATGAGAATCTTTATTTTACATCCGAAAAATCACATCAAAATGAAACCCTTTTTTAACTTTATCTCAATAAATAAGGAAAAATTGTTAACATTTGCCTATAGATAGTGAATTAATGAGTTATTGTGTTAAAAAACACATCAATGAAATGAGAATCTTTATTTTACATCCGAAAAATCACATCAAAATGAAACCCTTTTTTAACTTTATCTCAATAAATAAGGAAAAATTGTTAACATTTGCCTATAGATAGTGAATTAATGAGTTATTGTGTTAAAAAACATATTTTTCCATAATATATATGTTCATTATTATTAAGTAATGAGATATTTCAATAATCAGTTCAATAAAAATACCTTAATGATTTATTTTGGTGAATGAATTCATTTTAATTAAAGGTTATGTAATTAATAAAAACAATTGTATTTTTTAATTTGTCTTTAAAAATTTAATATAAATATAAATATATTTTTTTATTCTAAAAATTTAAATATAAATATATATATATCTATATATATATTATTTAATTTTATTTTTCATGTTTTATAACAAAGTGATTGTCAATTGAATTATAGCCTATTGACATTGAGAGGAAAATGTAACAGAAAAATAAAAAGCTATTCTAAGAGCCACATTTCTCATAATGTTTGATCCTATAATTTAATAAAAAATAAATCTCAATTAAACAAACTAGTTTATACTTTATGGTTAGTATTTAAACAGAAGCCACATTAGCCACATTTCTCATAAAGTTTGATACTACAATTTAATAAAAAATAAATCTCAGTTAAACAAATACTTTATGGTTAATATTTAAATTTATTTTAATATAATATATATATTATAATTAAAAAAATTTGAAACATTTTTAATGAAAACAAAAATACAATATAATAAATTGAATTAAATATATTTATTATTTTGTAATTGATTCTATATTATATATAGATTAATACAATTCAAATATAAATATAAATATATATATATATATATATATATATATATATATTTATTGATTGATTGATTGATTGATTGATGTAACAATTTATAATTCAAATATTATATTAAAAAAGTTTATGTAGTTTAAATAATTTTAATAATTAAAAATGTATATAAAACTTCGAGTACAAATCCAATAAGAGGTAATACCACCAAACTGTATATGTCAAGATGGAAGCAAACACTACATGTGAAACGTCGTTAACGTCAAGCACCCAAACTCGTGGTCGTTGGTCAAGACATTGAAAATTTAGTTTAAATTTAGTTGGCAAAGTCCAGCGCCGAAAGAGAATAGCGACATATTATTCAACGCTATTTCATTACGATGGTCCATTTTCCAATTTATTTCATTACGCTGGTCGTTGCAGTAGGCAGTGATGAAAGCAGCACGTATCTGTACCCTTCTAATTTTATTCTCATGATCTGTATGCTGTTTTGGACATTAAATTCTCAGCACCCCATGGAGATGAAAATTTAGTTTACATGATTAATAAACGATGGCAAAGTCCAGCGCCGAAAGATGATGGCTATTTCATTACGATGGACCATTTTCCACTTTATTTCATTACGCTGGTCGTTGCAGTAGGCAGTGATGAAAGCAGCATGTATCTGCACCCTTCTAATTGTATTCTCATGACCACCCTTGTAAGCTGTTTGGACATTAAATTCTCAGCACCCCATTAAGCTGTCTAGTGCTTGCCCTTTCTGTAAATAATTATTGTAACTCTTCCATCCTTTCATTTGATATAATTCTTTATCATTTCCACGTCACATTGTTTAACGATAATTTTATCTCTTTCGTGTCATGTTGTGTGGGGAACAGATGCACATGTGGCCCTGAAGTGCCAAAGGGGCAATGATTTGTCTGCCAACGGAACAGCAAGCGTGAATGCTGACGGCTCCTTTATAATCCACTTGGACAAAGTGGAATTGGGAGATCTGTGTTCAACCGAGGTTGTGATGCCAAACAACAAGCTCTGCTCCTCAGCAAAGACATTTGCTCCCTCTACTCCGGAGAAGTTGAGTGTCTCAACTCCACTGATGTGCAATCATGCAGAAATCACAGTGGATCAAAGGCCCAATTTCAAGTTGTCTATCAATTTGCCCAAATTTCATGTTGCACCTGAGTTTTCAACCCTTACCAATTCCATAGAGTCAAAGCAGTGACTTAACTCTGAATTGTTCAAAAAGAAGCCCTTACCTGAACTTCCTTATTTACCTTTCATCTTCATGCCCAAACCATTCCCCAACCTTAAACCATTATTCAAACCTCCACCCATTCCTCCTATCTTGAAACCTAAACTATTTCTTAAACCTAAGTTCTTCAAACCAAAACCTCTACTCAAACCTCCTCTCTTCTTGAAGCCTAAACCATTTCTTAAACCTAAATTTTTCAAACCAAAACCTCTACTCAAGCCTCCTCCCTTCTTGAAGCCTAAACCATTTCTTAAACCTAAGTTTTTCAAACCAAAACCTCTACTCAAGCCTCCTCCCTTCTTGAAGCCTAAACCATTACCCAAGCCCAAATTCCTCAAACCTAAACCTTTACCCAAATTACCACCAAAGCCGAAGTTCTTGAAACCAAAACCCATACCTAAACTACCACCAAAGCCCAAGTTCTTCAAACCTAAACCCATGCCTCAACTAGAACCAAATCCCAAGTTCTTCAAACCTAAACCCATGCCTTAACTACCACCAAAGCCCAAGTTCTTCAAACCAAAACCCTTACTGAAACTACCGCCAAAGCTAGAGTTCTTGAAACCTAAACCCATGCCTAAGCTACCACCAAAGCCCAACTTCTTGAAACCAAAACCCTTACCCAAACTATGGCCAAAGCTAGAGTTCTTGAAACCTAAACCCTTACCAAAATTACTACCAAAACCTAAGTTCTTCCAACCTCCTTCTCCTTAGCTAAAATTTCCCCCACTTCCTAATCATAAGACTCTTCACCCCTTTTCACTCCCTTATCTACTATGTCTACTTAATCATCCTTTCATTATTTCTTCCTTTTGGTAGCATATTGTATCATCCTAATGTAATTGTTATGTTTATGATATATTATATTTTTAATTTTTAGTTGTTATAGATGAGATGCATTGCAAACTATGTTTTTATTTTTATAACTTATTACTTAAATACTTACTATATTTTCAATATCTAATTGTCTAATGTTTATATCTAATTGGCAATTTTAAGTAAATTCATAGTGGTTATAAATTTATTGTTTGCTTATAAAATTACAAAATCAAGATCTATATATCTCCACAATGTTATACAATATTATGTTTCCATGTATTTTAACTAAAATTTAGCCACAATAATAGTGGTTGATATTAACATTAGACATTAGTGGAAGATTCATCTAACATCATAAATTTAAAAATATTATGACAAAGATATTCAAGTTCAATTTCCCTTCACTATAGAATTAACTAAACAATTTAAGTGTTCCTTCGTGACCACTAAATGAACTTACATTTGCATTTTCATTTATATCTACATCTAACATTTTAAAAGAGCATGGGAACTATACCATGCATTCACCTATTTTGTAGCTTTAGTAACTTGCACATTAATACATTATTATCCAAAGTCTTTCATTCCAACATTTTTTATTCTATTTCTTAATCCTAATCCTAACAATATTAGACATAAGATAGTGTAAGTGTATGCATTAAAACTTGTAGATGTCGAAGGTTCCCTATCAAGAGAACCAATACTATCAAGTCTCTAAGTTACTTAAAGAGAAATAATGAAAAACAAAATTGTAATCAAATTTTATGAAACTAAAAACAAAGTATGTTGAAATATATATATATATATATATATATATATATATATATATATATATATATATATATATATATTTTCTTAGGGTCTAATGGTGCTAGATAATAAAAATAGTATTTTTATAGATTAATAGATTGTATGGATGTTATGAAACCAGCTCAAAAAAAGATAGAAAAGATAGATGAACGCCTTAGAATTCAGCCTTTTCGAGGGGGAAACCTCCTTTACATTACATAAATGAAAAATTCTTTGATGATACAAATGAAAAAACCTTCTTTCTATATATAGGAGTCTAAGGGGTCACAATATAACCAAGCCAAACTAACAATAATAATATAAAGGCACAAAAATAAAAATAGAGGGATTCTATGGGGTACAATAATAACAATATGGGGACAATAGGGGCACAACAATATTAATAAAGGATACAACTACAATAGTAATGGGGTAATCACTAGTATTATAGGGACCTAACATGCCCCTCTCCTTCAAAAAATGTGTTGTCCTCAACGCTTGAGTAGTTCTGGATGCTTCTGTATAAAATTCTCATCCTCCCATGTGGAATCTTCAGCGGATAAGTTCTTTCACTTGACGAGATACTCCGAAATTGATCGATTTCGTAGCTGTTGAGTTCTTGTTTCTGTGACTGCTTCCGGTTCCAATATAATTTTTCCTTCCTCGTCAAGTTCTGGTAATATTGTTTGAACTGGGAGCGTGTCACCTATAACCTTCTTTAAACATGAAACATGGAAAACTGGGTGCACTCGAGAGGCTACAGGAAGCTCCAATTTGTATGCCATAGTACCAATCTTTTGCAACACCTTGTACGGACCATAATACTTTGGTCATAATTTATTATCCTTATTAGCTTGCTTGAGGGATATTTGTTTATATGGTTGTAGCCGTAGGAATACCTAGTCACCTACATCAAAACTTCTTTCGCTATGATGTTGATCTGCCTGTTGTTTCATTCTATTTTGTGCCAACACGAGGTTATCCTTTAAGAGTTGGAGAACTTGTTGTTGATGCTCGATGTGATGTTCCACTGTTTGAACCTTATAATTTTCTCTTAAATATGATGTGATGGATGGTGGCTGATATCCATAAAGTGCCATAAATGGGGTCATTTTTGTTGTAGTATGGTAGGAAGTGTTATACTACCATTCAGCCAGAGGCAACCATTTGACCCATTGTGTCTGTTTATCAGATACAAAGCAACGAAGATATCCTTCCAAATATTTGTTTACTATCTCAACTTGCTCATCATATTGAGGATGATAAGATGAGCTATGAGCTAACTGAGTACCAAGACAAGAGAATAACTCTGTCCAAATTTTTTTAGTGAAAATGGGATCTCTGTCACTTATAATAATCTTTGGGTTTCCATGTATCTTTTGAATTGCTTCCATAAATGCGGTAGAAACTGTACTAGCTTTAAATGGATATGATAATGCACAAAAGTGTGCATACTTGGTAAGTTTGTCCACTACCACCATGATAACACTCTTTCCCTTAGACTTGGGTAAACCTATGATAAAATCCATTGAAACCTCCTCCCAACATTGGCTTGGAATGGATAAAGGTTGTAATATACCTAAGGTCTTAATTGATTCAACTTTATTTTGTTGGCAAACCAAACATTCCGACACAAACTTTTGAATATCAGATTTAAGGCCATCCCAAAAAAATTCCTTCTTAACCCTGTGGTAAGTTTTTAAAAATCTTGAGTGCCCTCCTAAGGGAGAAGTGTGCAATTCCATAAGAATCTTTTGTTTGAGTTGGGAATTCTTACAAAGGTATAAGCAATCTTTGTACCATAACAAATCATTTTTCCAGCTAAATGTATCAGATGTACTGGAATCTTGTTGTAACTTTCAAATAAGTGCCCACACTTATTCGTCATTCTTCCATTTCTCCCTTGCTTTGTTTATCCAATTTGGTTGGATAATAGAAATGACACACAACAATGCTTCCACATCCTCATCCTTTCTTGAGAGTGCATCTACCACAACATTTTTCTTCCCTTTTTGTAGATGATTTCAAAGTCATAACCCAACATCTCTGTGACCCATTTTTGTTTCTCTTCAGAGGATAATCTTTGTTCTAAAAAGTATTTAACGCTATCGTGATATGTTTTTACCTTGAAGTGTCTTCCCATTAGGTAGGGTCATCATTTATTAAGTGCATGTAGTATTGCCAACATTTCCTTCTCATAAATAGCTTTGTGTAAAAACTTTCCCTTGATTGGACGAATTTCGAAAGCAATGGGTCTTTCATCTTGCATTAAAACAACACCAATTCCATTTCCTGAAGCATCACATTCCACAATAAAGGTCTTTGTGAAGTCCGGTGTAGCTAAGACTGGTGCTTGGCACATTGCCTCTTTAATATGTTCGAAAGCCTTTGTTGCTTCTGGAGTCCATGAAAATGCATCTTTCTTCAATAATGTTGTTAGAGGTGCTGCTATTCTCCCATAATTCTTAAAAAACTTGAGATAATACCCTTTAACCTGAGAAATCCTCGCAGATGCTTTATGGATGTGGGGATTTTCCATTCTTTAATGGCTTTAATTTTGCTAAGGTCTACCTTAACTCCTTCATGAGATACAATATGACCCAGATATTCCACCTCTTGTACTCCAAAGAAACATTTGGATCTTTTTGCATATAATTATTTCTCCTCCAATAGTTGTAGCACCATGTCAACATGTTCAACATGATCCTTCGAAGACTTACTGTAGATTAGTATATCATCAAAAAATACTAACACAAATTTTCTAAGGAAGGGTTTGAAAATGGAATTCATCAAACCTTGAAATGTAGAAGGTGCATTGGTAAGGCCAAAAGGCATGACCAAAAATTCATAATGACCCTCATGAGTTCTAAATGATGTTTTCGGAATGTCTTCAGTCTTCATTATGATTTGATGATATCCTGAACGAAGATCCAACTTGGTGAAGTAAATTGGTCCATGCAATTCATCCAATAATTCATCAATGACAGGAATGGGAAACTTATCTTTAATAGTGAGCTTGTTGAGCTCCCTATAATCCAGACACATGCACCATGCTCCATCCTTCTTGTGCACCAATACTACTGGAGCAGAGAAAGAAGTTTGACTAGGTTGAATTATAACAACCTCTAGCATTTCTGCAATCATAAGTTCAATTTCACTCTTTTGGGCATAAGGATATCTGTACGGCCTGATGTTTGGAAGAACACTTCCTGGAATCAAATGAATACCATGATCATGATCACGAATAGGTGGGAGACCTTTGGGAGTCTCAAATACCTTGGAATGATTGTCCAAGACTTTTTGGAGATCTGGAGAAATAGTTGATTTCGATGTGGAAACCATGGAAAATTTTAGGGGCTAATGTTCGCCCAGTGGGCTAATTTCCACGATTTTTCCACAAAAAAGATTCGCAAATTTCCAATTTTATAAAAGACGATTCGCCCAAATTTTAGAATATAAAATTATTTTACCTTAAAAATCGCCAACATTATATAAAGACTATATATAAAATCATTATAAATTTGAATAAGTTTACAAATATATCAATAAACATTTTATAATTTGCATATTAGGGATTAGTGAGATTCGCCAATGTTTTAAACTTTAAGAAAATTTTCCATCCTTAAAATTTTCCTTGGTGGAAACATCTAGCGAACATAATTTTGCAATTACACGTCGTTGTTCCTTTGTTAGAAGCTTTGTCATACCGTTAGAGCTGATTATCTTTCCCGGTTTCCCTGCAATACCCCTTAATTCAACTTCCTTTCCTTCCGCAAAAAATTTCATGAAAAGTTCTTGAAAATTAAAAGCTATTGTACCCAAGGATTGTAGCCATTGGACTCATAGTATAACATCAGCACCTCCAATTGGAATGGAAAGAATTGGGCTATTCAATACATATTCTCCCATGGATAGCTTGATATTATGGCACTTTCTAGAGCAATTTATGGTTCCTCCACTTGCAACCATCACTTGACACTCTGGTGCTAGATATAGGAAGCAATTCAATTCTTTTACTATCTTACAATGAATAAAATTGTGGGTACTTCCTAAATCAATCAACACTATTACCTTTTTATTCTTGATATGTCCTTCTATCTTGATAGTTTCAGGAGTGCTAATTCCAGCCAATGCATTACAAGATATGGTCGTGTTAGCTCTGCTATTCAATTCATCATTTCGAGGATCAAATACAAGCCTGATCAGGTCGTTTGCTCTTAAAAAAGGTTGTGCATCAGTTGTTCTTCTCCTGCTCCTCCATTTTTTTGTACTCCCATAGTCCCCCGTTGCATGTGTTTTCCTCTATTTCACCTCTAAATTGCTGTGAAAGCCTATGTTCTTTCGGCCCCCTAGGTGCTAAGGATTAAACCCATGTAACCACGGTAGCATGACCACGCGCCTTTTCCTACAGCAACCCGTGCGATTAAACCCACACCGTTTGATCATTTCATAATGATCCAATGGTCTCTGTTGTTTTCCCCGCTCATTAAACCCTGTTCATTTCCTCCACCGTGCGATCACATATGCTGCAATCCAACGGCGTTCACACCTCCTGATCATGCAAGCTGCACACACCATAACCAGTGGGTAAAGTGGTTTCTGCCTTGTCCCATCTGCCACGTGTCGCCCGCTGATTGCGATCGTGCCCCTTTGTACGTTTACCGCCATCCTCCCGTAAGCGGTGTGGGGAATAACGCCCGCCACCAAAACCGCCGTCCCCACGTGTAATCTCCCGCACTATTCTTCCACTCGATAGCTGTCGGATCTACTCGACCGCGATTCAATGGCTCACGACTGTCCGCCTCCCGTACCCGTCGGATACCTCCCACCGGGTGATCTCTGCCGTTCATTTGTCTGATGTAATGGCTGATGTTTATTCCCATCCTGCCCATGCATCCGCCATGCAGTCTTCGTGTCCCAGACTTGTACCATGTTCCCGAAGGAAGAAGGAGGCCAAAATCCAGTACCCTGCGCCATTACTCCTCAACAACCGTGTTCAAGAGCAGCATGGCCGAGAGAGAAAGGACAATCCTCGAGCAGTTAAACGCCTTCAACAGTTATGGAAATTTATTCGTACAACACTCCACCTGCTTGAGGAGTACAACAAAGTATCGGAGAATGTTAAATTCATTCATTGAAGCAGCAAATCATAGCAAAGGCCCATTTTATACAATTAATGTGGTTGGTGGTCAATTATGACCCCTCCACGCATAGAACAACAGGATATTTTTGTAATGAAACTCTATATATACCCAGAAACAAGATGTAATGAAGGTTGATGGTTGTAGTTTTGATGTAAGGTTCAATTTCTAGAGACTGTAACTACTGTGATACCTACAACGTCTGGTCTTCATTTTTAGCTAATACAAGCTTCTTTTGCTGTTAATTTCTCACTTTGCATTTCTACTCTGTTCTAGGCTGTGCCTGTTATGTATTTTTCATGTGCTCTTGATGTTTAGCATCAGAGGGGTTGTCATCCCACCTCTATGTTAGAATCTAGCATGTATCATTGAATGTGCTATGCAAGTTTCTGTTTACTTAGTGCCAGAGAGCTATCATCCTGTCTGTGCATTAGGAAATAGATTTGCAGACCTTCTTTTACTGGTTGCAGTCGACCATCACATGGTCTTGTGCATCTGTTGGTGTGGTCAGTATTCTCCGTGTTCACTTAATCCTCAAACTGTGATTAATTGGTGGTCTAAAGCCTTGTAGTCTGGGGGTGTTCACCCATGTCTGGAGTTAAACATAGTAGAAGTGGTTATCTGGCTTGAACAAGCATCATTCATTCCATTCATCCATTTCCAACATTTTGTTGAGTTTGTAATGTTCCTGAGCATCTCTGAGATACAACCTAGGAGAGTTTCTTGGGGTGATAACATTAATTGGCATCATTGCTGGGGAGAGGAGATTAAAGCTCAACTTCCTTGGGAGAATGACTCAGTTTTAGATTTTGATGATAGACAAAGTCTGGGCACATTTCTGGTTGTAATCATCTATCTGGCGACTCCACTAGAGGAAGACCAACCTTTGGCGACTCCACAGTATAGTCATACCTCAGTTTGTGAGACATACTTGAAGAAATCCTCAGAAATCACCAGCTGACCTAGTGCCTGACCTTGAGAAGATTGTCAAGTTGAATAAAACATCACAGAAAGGAGCATCAGGATCAGGTAAGCCCAAGAAATCTTATTTGTCTCTGCATGAGGAGTTTTTAGTTGAGAATACACAATTTGAATACTTAGAGCCTAGTGTTGCTAGTGAAGAAACACCTGCAGAGATTCATAAAGCTCCTTGTCCATCTAGTTCCCCTTTGAATCTCAGTCCAAAGAAAGTTTCCCATATAGTTCAGAACATCTCGTTGTCTCTGTCATCTATTTCATTTCTTCCTACCATTCAGTCTACCCGTATCCTTCCACATACCCCAATCATGGCAGGACAACAAGCACCTACGAAGATAGAAAGAATTGTAGTTTCCAGGTATGGACCCCTGGTATTGCCTGCTCCTTTAAATGCAATGCCTGCAGGAGAATATCATAAATACATGCCCAAATTTACTAGTACAGAGGGAGTGACAGCAAAAGAACACCTTGAGGCTTTTTATAGTTATGCTGATAACTTAGATATAAGTGAAAATGATGTATGGATGAGAGTTTTTGTCCAGAGCCTGGATGGAGAGGCTAGGGGTTAAGAGAATTGCCCCCGGGATCTATTGCTGATATCGAAGCCTTAGATGAAGCATTTTTGAAGCACTAGGGAGATAAAAAGGACTTGCTATATTACCATACTGATTTTGGTAACCTGAAGAGGGAAAATGGGGAATCATTGCCTGATTTTAATAAAAGATTCAATCATATGTATAGTAAGATACCAGCTGAGGTAAAGCCTACCCCCACCTCTGCCAAACTCACTTATGCCAATGCTTTTGACTCTGATTTCTGCCTATTATTGAGAGAAAGAAGATGTGCCACTCTAGCTGACATGCAGGATGTAGCACTAGAGGTGGAATCCAATATTATGGCTGCATAAAAGCTAAAGAGTCATGTTGATAGAAGGAGGCAAAGAGGTGAGGCTTCTTCTTCCTCTGCTTCATCTTCAGAACCCAAATTAGACAAAATGACTAAGATGATAGAGTCATTGGCTGTTGAAATATCTAAGCTGAAGGTTGAGCAAAATTCAGGAAAGACAAGGTAGTAGAACACATTTGCTCCAAGAAATCCAAATCCATTCAGAAGAGCAAATGAACAGTTACAAATAATTCAGAGAGGAAAAGAACCAAATGAAGAACTAAAAGTTAAACCTCCTTTCCAAAATGTAGTCATGGAGGAGGAGCAGATTGAAGATGAGGATGAAATCCATTGTATGGAAGATAAAGGTAGTGCTTCCTTTTTGACATTGGCCGCATATCAAGAATCGTTGCTGCAGGAACAAGATAGTCAAGAGTGGGACAGAGAGGCAGCTCTACAAACTGAGGAGCAACAAAGATATAATCTGAGGTCAAATGCAAAAAGTGTCAAGGAGAATCCTACCCAAAGAGATGCTGTCCAAACAGAGTCACAGAATATTAGGTAGAGAAGACCAGCAGGTGACGCTGTCATCCTCAAAGCACCAGTTCAAGAGGTAAAAGGTTCTAATAAATTACCTTCCTCTTTCAGCTTAGAGTCAGAAGTCCAGAAGTTAAAAATATTTGTGCCTCTGGTAGAGCTGGTAAAGATTGAAGTGTTTAGAAAACCTATCCTTGAAGCCCTTGAGTTGGAAACCATACAAACCTCCATTGACTCTGTCAATTTGCAAGATGATAAGCCCACCGTTGTGCTTAGCCCCATGATTGAACCTGCTGATAATAATTCTCCATATTTTTATGTCTCCTTGACCATTCATGACAAAATCCTCCACAATTGCCTACTGGACACAAGGGCCAGCCACAATTTGATGCCTACAGCTGTCATGGAAGAGTTAGGCCTTGACATCACTAGACCATATCATGATTTATTCTCTTTTGATTCAACAAAAGTGAAATGCCTAGGATTAATCAAAGACCTGGCCATTACCTTAACTCAGCTGCCCATGAAGAGTATGATGATGGATATTGTGGTAGCAGATGTCCCTCCTTAGTTTGGCATGCTATTGTCTAGAGGATGGATTAAGAGACTAGGTGGGACATTACAGAATGATCTATCTTATGCCACTGTACCAGTTTTTGGAGGAGAAAGCAGGAGATTCTACAGAGAAGCACAACTGGCATACATAATCAGTGATGAGAAGAATCCTACTAATCACCCCATATATGCTGTGGACATTGATTTTGGAGCATGTATTCTCCAAATAGAGGAATCTCAGAAGGCCTCAATGCAGATCAGGAAACCAGTCTATCTGGCTGAAGGAGAGAAAGGAGGTCAAGTTTGGGAGATGTTCTTCGATGGAGCATGTTCCAGGGAGACTGCAGGAGCGGGGGTGGTGCTGGTATCTCCATAGCAAGAAAGAACACATCTGTCTTTCAAGCTGGATTTTCAAGTCACAAACAATATAGCAGAGTATGAGGCTCTGCTATTGGGCCTTAATGCAGCAAAAGACAGAAGAATAAAGAACATAAAGGTGTTTGGAGATGTCGATTTGATCATTCAGCAAGTAAATAAAACATTTCAGGCAAAAACACCTAAGGCTGAAAGCGTACAGAGATGAGGTATGGAAACTCAGAGATTCTTTTGATAATTTCTGTATTTCATATATCCCTAGAGCCAAAAACCAACTTGCTGATTCCCTTGCTATGTATGCTAGCCTGTTTATCCCTCCCATGCCTCCCAGACTAGTTTAAGAAGTCCAAATGAAATATAGACCATCCTTTCCTGATAATGTCCACCACTGGAAAGTTTTTGAAGATGATGATGAATTGAATAGGTTCTTGCAAGTCATTGATGAGTTTTCTGAAATGAAAATTGACCAGGAAAATGAAGCCTTGGAAGAAAACCCCCAGTCCCAGCTTAGGAATAGAATTGGAAAAAATAGCATTGTCCAGCTTCCCAGCAATCATATTCCTAAGGGTTTAATTCCTTTAGAAAGACTGTTTGACCAAAATGATGTGCCTTACAAGGCTGCCCAGAAAGAAGACCAATCTGCAGTCTGTAAGCATGACATAGGGAGTCCAGGTCAGCCTAGATACATAAATCTGTCTTCCCATCTGTCTGCTGACCAAAGTTCTGAATATTGCAATTTAATGAAGCAATTTGCTGATGTCTTTGCCTGGGAGTATAGTGACCTGAAAACCTATGATAAAAAGATTATTCAGCATAAAATCCCTCTGGAGAAAGATACCATTCCTTTCAAGCAGAAGCTGAGACCAATAAATCCTTTGCTCCTTCCTCTGATTGAAAAAGAAATTAAAAAGTTGCTGGCTGCCAAGATCATAGTCCCTCTCAGATATTCAAAATGGGTAGCCAATTTGGTGGTAGTGAGGAAGAAAAGTGGAGAAATCAGACTTTGTGTTGATTTCATAAACTTGAATAAATGCTCTAAGAAAGACAACTATCCTCTACCCAAGATGGAGCATTTGCTGCAAAAAGTCTCAGGAGCCAAAGTAATGTCTTTCTTGGATGGATTTTCAGGGTTTAATTAGATTGCTGTGCATCCAGATGACCAAGAGAAGACTACATTCACCACTCCTTGGGGCACTTTTATGTATGCCAAGATGCCTTTTGGGTTGATGAATGCTGGAGCCACCTTTCAGAGAGCTATGGATATAGAATTTGTGGGAGAAAAGGATAAGTTTGTCCTGATCTACCTCGATGACATAACGGTATACTCCAACAGCCATCAAAATCATCTCCAACATTTGAAAAAGGTGTTTCTCAAATGCAGAACGTTTGGGATTTCAGTCAATCCTAAAAAATCACAATTTGCTTTAGAAGAAGGCAAGTTGTTAGGACATATTGTTTCTGTTGCAGGTGTCAAAATTGACCTAGAAAGAATAAAAGCAATATAGACCCTGTCTGTCCCGAGATCAAAGAAAGACATCCAATCCTTTTTGGGCAAGATTAATTTTGTGAGGAGGTTTATACCAAATTTTGTAGAACTGGTGAAGCATGTTACCTCCATGTTGAAGAAAGGGTTAGAGGTCAGATGGACTGATGCTACAAGAAAATAATTTGAGTCCATTAAAAAAGCTATTATGAAGGCTCCCACCTTAATAAGTCCAGATTACAGCAAGGAGTTCCATATATTTTCTTTTGCCTCTGATGACACCCTTGTAGCAGTTTTATTGCAAGCAGATGAGGAAGGTTCAGAGCATCCAGTGGAATTTTTCAGTAAGACACTAAGGGATGCTGAGCTGACGTATGAAATTATTGAAAAACAAGCATATTCTCTTATCAAATATTTGAAAGCTTTCAGAGTTTACATTCTGCATTCCAAGATAATTGCATATGTACCCTCTGCTGCAATAAAATATGTCTTGACACAACTTGATGCTGATGGAAGAAGGGCTAAATGGATTGCAAAGCTAATTGAATTTAATATAGAACTGAAGCCCACCAAGCTGGTCAGAGGTCAAGGTCTTGCCAAGTTATTGGCTGAAGAAAATTGCAGATCATTGGATATTGATTTCCTGTGCACAATTGCAGAAATTGGTCAGACAGATGAAGAAGAGGAAGCAACTGAACTAGAGGGAAAGCAACCAGTGGCTGAAAATCTAGCTTCTTGTGATTGGTATTCTGAAATAATTAAATTCTTGCTGAAGCTAGAAATCCCTCTAGGCTTAAGCACAAGTCAAGCCAGAACTATAAAACTTAGGGCAACAAAATATTGTATCCATGAAAATCTGCTCTACTAGAGGGATCCATCTGGAGTGCTTTTGAGGTGTCTGGACAAAGAACAGTCAATAGAAGTTATGGAGCAGTTTCATTCCAGCATGTGGAGGACACCATTATTATAAAACCACTGCCCATAAGATCCTTCGAGCTGGGTACTATTGGCTCACCTTATTTTTTGATGTATTTTCATTTGTTAAATCTTGTGACAGGTGCCAAAGATTTGAAGGCAGACAACAATTGAAGTCCCTGCCATTAAAACCAATACATGCAAAAGGACCTTTTCAGCAGTGGGGCTTGGATTTCATTGGAGAGATCAATCCACATTCTAGTGGTCAACATAGATGGATATTAGTAGCCACTGATTATTTTACTAAGTAGATTGAAGCAATCCCTACCAGGAAGGCTGATCATAATGTGGTCATGAAGTTTCTAATTGAAAATATCTTTACCAGGTTTGGTTGTCCACATAAATTAGGCACAGATGATGGAACAACCTTCAAGGCAAAAGAATTGGTGGAAATGTGTGATTCAATGGGTATTAAGCTGGTTCATTCCACCTCATATTATCCTCAAGGTAATGGTCTAGCAGAATCCTCTAATAAAAGCTTGATAAGGATAATTAAGAAGCTATTAGAGGACAACAAAAAGAATTGGGATTCTAAGCTTAAGTATGCACTGTGGGCTGACAGAGTGACCATTAAGAAATCCACAGGAAATTCTCCATTCAGGTTGGTATATGGCATTGAGGCTGTATTCTCAATTCAATTAACTCTCCCTATGGCAAATTTCCTGCAACCAGAACATAATGAGGAAGAAGACATGGCAAAAATGATCATTGATTTAGTAGAGGTACATTAGATTAGAGAACAACTGGTTGAAAAGGCTGCAACACATCAGAAAAAGATCAAGGATGCTTTTGACATGAAGACAAAGACAAATAATTTCTAGGTTGGAGACCTGGTTCTAAAATGGGATGTATTGAAAGAAAATAAGCGCAACCATGGGAAATTTGATGCTTTCTGGATAGGGCCTTTCATCATTTCTCAGATTCAAGGGAACAACACCTTCATACTAAAAAGTATGGGGGGAGAAGCAGTTTTTGATGGCCCAGTTAATGGGCGTTTTTTGAAAATTTATGTTGTTTAAGGTCTTTTGGCCTTAAAGTTGTATATATTTTGTTCTATCAGTTTAGTGTAAGCAAAGTAGACTCCATGCCCAATGGAACACTAGGAATTTTAGCTAATTTGTTTTCATCAGAAAGGCAATGGTCTGCAGGTTCTTGAGACCTCATAGGGAGGATCTCATCCCCAGAAGGAGCCAGTGTTAGCTCTACTATTCAATTTAGCATTTCGAGGATCAAATACAGGCTTGATCAGGTCATTTTCTCTCAAAAAAGGATGTGCATCAGTTGTTCTTCTCCTGCTCCTCCATTTTTGTGTACTCCCATAGCCCCCCGCTGCATGTGTTTTCCTCCATTTCACCTCTAAATTGCTGTGAAAGCCTATGTTCTTTCGGCCCCCTAGGCGCTAGGGATTAAACCCATGTAACCACGGTAGCATGACCGCACGCCTTTTCCTACGGCAACCCGTGCGATTAAACCCACACCGTTTGATCATTTCATAACGATCCAACGGTCTTTGTTGTTTTCCCCACTCATTAAACCCTCTTCATTTCCTCCACCGTGCGATCACATATGCCACAATCCAATGATGTTTGCACCTGCCGATGCTGCAAGCTGCACATGCAATAACCAGTGGGGAAAGTGGTTTCGGCCCTGTCCCATCTGCCACGTGTCGCCCGCTGATTGCGATTGCGCCCCTTTGTACGTTTACCACCATCCTCTCGTAAGCGGTGTGGGAATACCACCGGCCACCAAAACCTCTGTCCCCGCGTGTTATCTCCCGCGCTATTCTTTTGCCTGATAGCCGTCGGATCTGCCCGACAGCGATTCAATGGCTCAGGACTGTCCGCCTCCCGTACCCGTCCGATACATCCCGCCGAGAGATCTCTGCCATTCGTTTGTTTGATCTAATGGCTGATGTTTATTCCCGTCCTGCCCATGCATCCGCCATGCAGTCTTTGTGTCCCCGACCTGTACCATGTTCCCGAAGGAAGAAGGAGGCCAGAATCTAGTACCCTGTGCCATTACTCCTCAGCAACCGCGTTTAAGAGCAGCATGGCCGAGAGAGAAAGGACAATCCTCGAGCAGTTAAATGCCTTCAACAGTTATGGAAATTTATTCATACAACACTCCACCTGCTCGAGGAGTACAACAAAGTACCAGAGAATGTCAAATTCATTCATTAAAGCAGCAGATCGTAGCAGAGGCCCATTTTAGACAGTTAATGTGGTTGGTGGTCAATTATGACCCCTCCACGCATAGAACAATAGGATATTTTTGTAATGAAACTCTATATATACCCAGAAACAAGATGTAATGAAGGTTGATGGTTGTAGTTTTGATGTAAGGTTCAACTTCTGGAGACTGTAACTACTGTGATACCTGCAGTGTCTGGTCTTCATTTTCAGCTAATACAAGCTTCTTTTGCTGTTAATTGCTCACTTTCCATTTCTACTCTGTTCTAGGCTATGCCTATTATGTATTTTTCATGTGCTCTTGATGTTTAGCATCAGAGGGGCTGTCATCCCACCTCTGTGTTAGAATCTAGCATGTATCATTGAATGTGCTATGCAGGTTTCTATTTACTTAGTGCCAGAGAGCTGTCATCTTGTCTATGCATTAGGAAATAGATTTGCAGACCTTTTTTACTGGTTGCAGCCGGCCAACACATGGTCTTGTGCATCTGCTAGTGTGGTCAGTATTCTTCGTGTTCACTTAATCCTCAAATTATGAGTAATTGGTGGTCTAAAGCCTTGTAGTCTGGGGGTGTTCACCCATGTCTGGAGTTAAACATAGTAGAAGTGGTTATCTGGCTTGAACAAGCATCATTCCTTCCATTCATCCATTTCCATTATTCTGTTGAGTTTGTAATGTTCTCGAGCATCTCTTAGATACAACCTAGGAGAGTTTCTTGGGGTGATAACAGGTCGGAATCATTACTTCTTTATCTCGGGTTTGTTCTTGGAGTATATCTCTTCTTTTGACATTTCTTGTTCCTTTTCTTCCTCCTCTTCACAATCTATGTAGAATAATTTCTTCTCAACACACTTATGACCTTTAGTGTATTTTCTATCACAACCGTAGCAAAGCCCTTTTGCTCTTTTTTCTTCCAATTGTTGTGTTGTCAACCTTATAGGTTGTGGAAGGCTAGGTGCAACAACACTTCCATCTTTATAGTTGTGAGTGGTAGGTTTCCTGGTTGCCATAATTTTACTTTCCATTTTTCTTGCTAACCTGAATGCCTTCTCCAATTAATCAGGTTCCCAAAGGCGAACCTCATGTTGGATATTATCCTTTAAATTCCCTATGAACACATCAATCCTATGCTCCTCTAGAATATCTTTTACCCTTATGTTCAATTTTTGGAAGTCCTCAATGTGACCCATCATTGAACCCTTTTGTTTGAGACTTATCAATTGGCTAAAAAAAGTGTTGCTTTTTGTATCCTCATAATGTACTGTCATTTCTTCCGTAAAAATTGCCCAAGTGACAATTTGTTTATGAGAGAAAAGCCATCGATACCATATAAACTGATTTGATTCCAAATATAAAGTTGCAATACGTACCTTTTGTGTGTTCTGCACATTATGGAGATCGAAAAATTACTCCATCTAAAGTATCCATGTTGCGGGATCCTTGCCATCAAGCTTCCTCATTTCGATTTTTGGAATATGGTGGTTCTTCGATCCAACGCTAGAGTTTATGAAATCATGATTAACATTTATCTTGTTCTCATCATGAGTTTCCTTTACTACCCATTCATCATTAGTAAGCATTTCTTGTAGAAACTTTGTCAAATCTGTCTTCAAATCTTCTATGCCTGTCTTCAAATCATCCATGCCTGTCTTCAAATTATCCATGTCTATCTTCAAATCTATCTTTAAATCGTCCATCTTAGCTTCCATGTCATTCATCTTAGCTTCTACATCTTTCTTTAAACCATCCATCGTAGATTTTGTTACTTTTTGTGCGAGTGACATTTGTTGCACTTGGTCTCGTAATTTTGATATATCATGTTGCATTTCTTCCTCTTCTTCATGAGTCACGCTAGAGCTTTCAGGTTGCTTACTAGGTTTTTGCATTTTCTTTCCTCGGGGCATCAGTTACCAATAATAATGCTTCACTATGCCCTTTGAATTTCTTCAAACTAATTTTTCAAACCACGCTTATTCAAAAAGTTAAAAAATCTACACACATTTTTTTCACTTTGTAGGAGCTCGATATTGCATCTGATGTATCTCTGTAAGTTTAGAACTCCTAGTTTTGAAATTGCAACCTGCAGTAGCCCTTTGCGTCCTATTTCCAATGCCACCAGTCTGATCGAATTTAGATTCTCCAAGAAAGAGTTATGCACAATCTCCCAAGATGACCTGATTATATACCTTTTCAGAAGAGCGAACTTGTATGAAGTGCCACGTGTCACTATTTTGACCTTAGGATCTAAAAAATATACACAGAAAACTACAGTCCGTCCTCTTTTTGTAACTTCTTATGAAATTTCAATCTGATGCTCAAAATAAAAGTTATGACTATTTTCCCCAGGTCACTCGTTTGGAATGTAATTCGGGAGTTTGCAAAAATGCCAACTTCCTCAGATCATATCTCCGCAAATATAGCGCAAAAAGTTCTGAATTTCGGACCCGAGGTTCAGAACGATTTCAACCCAAACGAGTTTTTGTTTTAGTGTCTGAAACATTGTAGAAAAAAAGTTATAGCGCAAATGCCATGATGACCTGTTTGGAGCAGCGAAACCCTAGAATCCCAAGCTATGATACCAAATGTTATGAAACCAACTCATAAAAAGATAGAAAAGATAGATGAACACCTTAGAATTTAGCCTCTTCGAGGGGGCAACCTCCTTTACATTACATAAATGAACAATTATTTGATGATACAAATGAAAAAACCTCCTTTCTATATATAGGAGTGTAAGGGGTCACAATATAACCAAACCGACCTAACAATAATAATATAAAGGCACAAAAATAACAATAGAGGGATTCTATGGGGCACAATAATAACAATATGGGGACAATAGGGGCACAACAATATTAATAAGGGATACAACTACAATAGTAATGGGGTAATCACTAGTATTATAGGGACCTAACAATGGATCACATTTTTCTTTTTTGAAAATGAGACATATTAATTTTTAGTTAGTCCAATCAATTAATTCATAGTAAATTTGTTCATACTTGATTGTTTAAATGATTTGCTTGGTCTACTACTATTATTATATCCTTTAAAATCACAAGTTTATTTCCATTGCATTTGTTAGTTAAATTTTTTTGTTTCTCCTCGTATTTCCCATACCCCAAGCATTGAGACAAGCCCAAGTGATTCTATGCAAACATTATTACTCCTATGTCACTATTTGAATGTAACACATTTCAAATTAAAATACAGAATTCATGTAGTAGAGTTGATTATTTATTAATCCTACATGTATTGTCATCTACCTTTTTTTTCTTATTTTCGTTATAGTTTGGTTGTAAATTTCTTATTTGAAATTTTAGTGTTCAAGTCATTTGGGTTCTTGAATCTAATTTCACTTTTACTTTTGAGAATTACTTATGTCCTCCACAATTTAATTAATCTTGTTCACTATTATAAAAGCACTAAAACATATGGGGAAAACTAACAACATCTTATTATGAGTTTTACTGAGCCTTTAAGTTTTAAGTTTAGCACTTGGGTAGTATGCTTGTTATTGTAGTTTTTATATACATTTCTATTATCCTACAAAGAACAGACAAAAAAAATTTGATCAAATATAAAAATAAACATTAATTATAGAAGGACGACCTCAAGATATTTATTTTATGTAAAACCTTATTCTTATTGTAGGAACATGATAAGGGAAGTAGAAGAGATTAAGTAGCTCTAAGCACTAGGTATTACATCAATTGATCACTTCACTTGACTGTTATCTTATTTGGATGGTGTTGCAATAATACCATTTTAGGCATTAGTTTATTTAGAGAGATTAAGAGACAAAAGATAGAACTACATTATATGTTAAATGATAGTGTCTAATATTAATATCCATTCTTTGCATTCTTGAAATTATAATGGTTTTAAATGTAATTATCTATACTATTATATAATAATAATAATAATAATAATAATAATAATAATAATAATAATAATAATAATAATAATACATGGAAAAAATAATAATAATAATAATAATAATTAATAAAGAAAGAAAGAAAATTGAAGTGAATATAACCAATGCTACATAGTAGGTAGTCCTATTGCATAGTTTAAATATAGTTAAATTAAAGTAAGATATTATTAAGTGTGATTGTTATGTAATAAAAAAATATGGTAGTAAGTTTGTTATGTGTAATTAAATGAATTCAAAATCAAGTTTGTGTATATTTTAAAACGATTTTTTGTAATTATATAATAAAAATTTAAATGTGATAAAAAATTATAGTTTTTATTTAATGAAAATTTTCATTAATTTTAAAGATATATTAGATATTGAATGAATATTGTGATTTTAATTTATATAAAATTTAAATTTAAATTATATATTCATAAATAGTTTTATATTATAAAATATTATTTTTTAATTTATTATAATTTAATTATTAATTAATAATAAAAATAATTCTTATTATTAATAAACCAAAGTTAATTACCATTATAATTAACTAAAAACTACATTATTTCAGTTAAAAGACAAATGTGACTTATCTCGTATATTTCTGTGGTAGATTTTATGAATATGTTGTATATTTCTCAGTGGGGTAAATTTTATGAATGTTGTAGGGGATATGAATAACTGTACTTTATTGCAAAATGAGAAAAAAACAATTGAGCCAATCAAAATTAAAAAAAAATAAATTAAATTAAATTAAAATCGTTTTATAATGCGAATTTTATTTAATGTCATTTGATTTTTAGTTAAATAATTGGTTAATGTCTGAATTAATGGTTTATCACCTTGCAGTAATAATAATATGGAAAGAAAATAAAACATTTTTAAAAAGTAAAAGAATAAAATAAGTCGGAATAAATTGTGCAAAAAATATTAAGGTAAGAAAAACTTACAATAAAAAAATAAAAATTGTCTAATGACACATGGATGTGTGTATGAAGATTTTTCTTACATATTTGAAATAAGTTAATTTATTTAAAGAATGAGAAGGATAATGTGAGATATTCATTTTTTTTTGGAAAATTTTAAGAAATTTGTTGATTGAAGATTTTCCTTACATTTTTTGAACAAGTTGATTTATTTAACAAACGAGGAGGATATGAGACATTCATTTTCTTGGGAGAGTTCTAAGAAAGTAGTTGATTGAGGGTTTGAGGGTGTTCAACTGTAAAAATACCACAATGCATAAGTCTATTGTTAGGTGGAGAGTTGTTCCCAATATGTTAGTTGTAGTGTTCTAAGTCACGTACTAGTATATGTCGGTTAGATCTCTACAAAATTGTAAGTGAAATAGTTTTTTCTTAACTTAGAGGTATGTTTTGATTAGCAAAAATTTTAGGGTCGAAATTTTGTAAATGGGCTATTTTTTTTTTTTGGATATTTTCTCAAAAAAAAAAATTCCCTAATTTGGTTAAAAAAATCGCTTATTTTTTAGGTATTTATGCTTAAATGGATGATATTGGCCAAAAATTTATCAATTCTAATAGTAAATTATATGTTTTTTATTGAATATTCACCTACAATCTATACATATGAATATTCAAATCAAAATAGTCAACTACAATACAATATATAGGAAAATATTTAAATCCTTAAAAAATACCCCTAATATTGATCACCCACTACACTCATATATTATCTAATTACCAATTAGATCCTCCTCATATTTATCACCTAATTACTAAAATTTCTGTATATAATTTACCTATAATTATATTTTAAATTCAAGCTATTACATATCATACATCATATTAGCATACTTATAACCATTGAACCTATGAATATTTATACAATTATGTGCATTTCTAAATTTATTAAATATCTATTATGATTATTAAATTTGATTTTATGGAATAATAATATAAACTATGTAATATATTAAATTACAATAATAATAATATATAATAAAAACATTGTTTAGTATATATTGAAAATGTCAAATCTCATCACTATTTTAATCTTTAATAATATTATATATAAATTTCATCAACATTTTAATCTTAAATAGTATTTTTTATATAAGAAAATCCATTTATATACATTAATATGTGAGGCAGAGAAAGCCATAGCTTTATATATATATATATTCTATTTGTTTAATGAATTTATAGAATTAATGGCTCTTACATTTATGCATTTATGAAATATTTAAATTAGGAAGATTTATGTGAAGGGATCACTTGATGTTAGCTTAATCATAAATTTGAATCCTATTAAACTGGTGATCTTGACCTTGAAATAAAAAAATACCTATATATATAAATATATATATATAAAATACTATTATTTCTATTAGTATGAATGAGACTATTTCCCCTTAACTTCGCATGCATCTTCGCATGCATTTTGAGGTTAATGGAAATGACCCATATTCCCTTGATCAATTGGGTTCCAACAATATGATTGGATTTATGACCTATATCTCTGGCAGTTTTTTGTTTTTCGGTGCTAGCTCAACACATAAGAAGTTCCGAGCATCTTACTAAAATGGCATTGGTGTGTGTATGTTGATAGAATCATATTTATCGTAAAATTATTATGAGAACTCATTTAACATCCAGAAATTGATGCTAACAGTTATTAGAAGACGTTTCTAATCATTTTGGATGTGAATGTTTCCTAAAGAGGTTTAGAAGTGCAAGATTTATTTCTGGACAACCTGTATAAAAATTTCCTCTAAATAATACATAAATCAATATTTCAACTTTTTATATTTTATATTTTTATATATTATATTTATGTTATTGATCTTAATTTATTTTTATATTCACTTTTTGACTATGGTAGTTTATAATTTATTTGAATTTCTTATTTATTAAGCTTTGTAATAAGAATAATATTTCTCATTATTTTAATAATGTATCCTTGGTCTTATTTTATTGAGTGGGTTATCTATATATATATATATATATATATATATATATATATATATATATATTCTCCTAATTCTTAGTCGAGTTAACAATTATTTTGGAATCTGGGAATACATCTTTCTGTGTGTATTCACATCAATTTCTCTCCCATTATTACATGTACTTATTTGGCAATTAGAATGGGATATTGATTTTATTTTACTTATTTATTTTGTTAATGGTTAAAATTATAATTAATATTTATTAATAAAAAAAAATAGATCATCTATTAACTTACTTAACAATAATTTAAGTGCCATTTATTTCATTTTTAATCTTATATTTGAATCTACAATCATTTTTATTATAAGCCCATAAATATATTTTATTTTTAATTTTTAATGCTCAAATAAATTTACTAATCAATGTCCGCATTGATTTTTACTTTAATTGTGTTCTTAATTGTCACACATTTTACCATGGAATCTAAACTCATGATGTGTAATTTATTTTTATTTTTTTTAACTTAAATTGTTTAGCATTTCATGAATCCATAAGGCACAATTTCTTTGATATATGATTTAATGTATGATATGATAATCATGAAAACAATGTAGATTTGGGAATGCCCTTTTAACCTTGTACCTGAGTTTCAAAGTTGTGATACAAGTTTGAACATGATTAAATTTCTAAGTAATCATTAATTGATAGGTTGTGACTTCAATACTCTGCATAATATTAATATTAATGTTTGATATATTGATGTGTTGTACATTGGAATCATCATTAAAGAATAATAAAGTATATGATTATTAAATTGATAGCTTGCAAGTTGCTTTCATAACTATTCATATTCATGTTCCCTCACTACATCGACTTCATGTGCACTAGCTATGTTTTCCATTCCCTCGATCCAGTGCATCATTTTGCATCATCTCCTACATCATCAAAACTCTCATTCTCCATGAACTTATCCTTGCCACTCCATGAACACTTCCACCATTCATATCGCATCCGTATTGGTTGTATGTGCTCCATTCATTGAATTGAATTATAGTTCTATGTTTTCATTCAATAAATCCTTACTCATATTCCATCTATTATCCATTCACACCCTCACTCAAGTTCCCTCTTCTTTGTCCTTTGCATCTCCGCATTCCCAATTCTTTGCAATCATTTATTCCACGTAGCCCATTCCATATCCCCATACAATTTTTCTTTTCACACATGCATTGTATCCACACCTTCACATCAATTTTCTAGCAATCCAAACCATCCATGCTTGGTTTCAAATACTTGTTCATTAGCTTTGGTCACCATTTCTTCTGATCATTATTTCTCTCACACTCACCCTGATGCGGGAGCATGTGACTCAGAGGGGAAAAATCTTCCAAATTATTCCAAAAAATAAAAAAAATCTATAGGCAAGGGAGTGGGGTCCTTTAGCTTGCAATTTCTATGCTTTCTTAGTTAAAAATAGAATCAATTCTAGAAATAAATCATGCTATTTGTAACAGAGCTTTTCAAGCTTTAAATCATCCTGTAAAGCATGCTTTTCTTTGTATCGGATAAGGACCGAGAGGGCCTATCCTTAGTTATAAATAAAGAGTCAGCAAAGCTCTCAAGAGGGGAGGAGAGGAGCGAGCTCCTTAGCATTATTTTAAAGAAAGAAACTATTCTCTCAGCGTCTCTTATTAATGACTCTGTAATATGCATGCATAGATTATCAGATAGTGTTGACGATGTTGAATGGTTCTAATTCCTCACGCTGCAATTACTGTATATTAATCTTCAAAATCATTTCCCCTTTCGTTTTATGTTTATACAGGCTTGAAATTCAATTGCGCATATGTCTCTGTTTATACCAAGAACTCTTGCAAATTTTCATTAAGTGGTTGTAGTAGATTTGAAATCTTATAACTATAAGTTCTTACCATATTGGTCCGAGACCACATTGACGTCGAGAGGTTCATTGGAACTGTTAATTGTATGCCGGTTTACAAATCCTTCCGTCTGAAAGGAGCCATAGCGTGACAAAGGGCCGAGTTCCGAATTTGGGAGTCGAACTAATATAAACTGCGACATATATATATCGCCAGGTCCGTCATTTGGGAGGTAGAGAGTTATTACTTGAGTCGACCAACAAATTTGGGAGCCGAATTAATATAAACTGCAATATATCCATATTGCTGAGTCCGTCATTTCGGAGGCGGGGAAGTGTTGATTGAATCGACCACTGAATAGCGGAACTACCGAAGTATTAAATGCCGCATATAAGTGTATCGGTTCCGGAAGAAAGAAGACCATTGTTTGAGCAATCGCCGAAATATATATATATATATATATATATATATCTATATATATATATATATATATATATATATATATATATATATATATATATATATATATATATATATATATCAAACCGAACAGCATAGGGAACGGAGATTTATAGCCGTCAGTCTATAGCATCCGAGCCTTGTCCATGATAAAGTCTCGCATATAACCATAGCCGGTGCGATATACATATACGAGCCTTTGTCCACAGTAAGGTCCCACTTATAACCATCGCCGATGCGATCTCGCGTCAGGCCAAGGAGCAAAGGGTATATATAACGTGGATATACAAGTATATTGTGTGCGTAAGTCCTCCAATGGGGTATTTCTTTTAAGAATTCCCTGAAGAGCCACAGTTTATTAATAAAGCATGATAGTGGGGATTTTTTTTTAAATGAAATATCAGTTTAATGACTGATGCGCCCAGAACAGAAGAAAGGGAAATTGATCAAGACATTGAAGAACTTGCAGGTAGATTAGGGAGATTGTCTCTAACGCCTGCACCCTCGCCATCATTAGTGGTATCAGAGCCATCAACTGACATTGAATTGAATCTCAGGAGCAGAAGAAGGATGGCTTTCAGAGTTGGAAGAGGACGAGGACGTGGTGAAAGAGGATGACCTGATGCAAATGCTAAACTAATGGAAACAGTAGAAGAGCTGCGAGCTAGAGTGGATGCATTAACTTCAGATAGAAATATATATGATGGAGATGTCAGCGAGGCCAAAATTGAAGCTGCTGAAGAGGAGGAAGCTGTACAGATTACTCCTGAGATGAGGTTCTTTCAGTCAGTGTTAAAATCCACAGCCAGGCCATGGAACCAATTAGTACCGGTATATCAAGGAGGACTGAACCCAGAAGAATTGATCGACTGGATTAACAGTATGGAGAAATTCTTCGATTATGAGGAAACAGAGGATGAGAAGAAAGTAAAGTTTGCTGTCACCAAGTTAAAAGGCCACGCAACACTCTGGTGTGATGGTGTGCAGGCGGAAAGGAAGAGACTTGGTAAACAGCCAATCAAAAACTGGAGCCGAATGGTAGCAAAGTTAAGAGGTAAGTTCTTTCCTAGTAATTATCCGCAAACATTGTTTAGACAAATGCAAAATATTAGATAGAGATCTTTAACAATAAAAGAGTATACAAAAGAGTTTTATAAAGTAAGCATAAGAGTTGGAGAAGCCCAAGACACAGATGAGAAGGTGGCTAGATATATGAATGGCCTCACGATGGACATTCAGGATGAGATAAGTCTGCTGTCTCCTAAAACAGTAGAGGAAGCTTATCAGATAGCGCTGAAAGCTGAGGAAAAACTCATAAGGAAGCAGTCTGCCAAAGGGAGAGGGACTTTCAGAGGAAAAGGAAGTCAAGGTGGTAGAGGAAGATCTAAAACACCTAGAGATGGAGCTAGCAGTAGCTCAACCCAGCATGCACCCAGAGAAGGTGATGCAAGAGGCAGAGAAATAAGATGTTACAGGTGTAACAAGCTGGGACACAGAGCTTTTGAGTGCCCAGAGAATGCATATATAAAGCAGAGGAATGCAATTGTTGCTCCAGCTGAAGAAGAAGCACCAACGACGCGATAGCAGAAGAAGAAAATACACCAGAAAGTGGAGAATCTCTGGTGGTTAATAAAGTCTTACTTAAGCCAGTGAAGGAGGTGGTTGAACCACCACAAAGGAAAACTTTTTTCAGGAGAGTGTGCAAAGTCTAAGGGAAATGTTGCCAGATGATCATTGATAGTGGCAGCACTGATAATTTGGTCTCTACAGAAGTAGTGGAGAAATTGAAGCTGAAGACAATGAAGCATCCAACACCTTATAAGGTGTCATGGTTACAAAAGGGACATCAATTGTTGGTAAGTGAACAGTGTGAAGTGGAATTTCAAGTGGGCAAGTACAAAGATAAAATTGTTTGCGATGTGATGCCTATGGACGTGTGTCACATATTGCTTGGAAGGCCTTGGCAATATGATAGAGGAGCCATACATGACGGGAAGAGAAACACCTACAAGTTTGGAAAAGATGGTGTTAATCATACATTGTTGCCTTTGCAAGAAGAAGATGTATCAGGACAGAAGACTGGTCCAAAAACTTTGTTACTTGGAGGGAAGGAATACTTGAAGCAGATTGAAGAAAATGAGGTAAATTTTGCTGTAATTTGCAAGCCCAAGGTAATATTAACTTCTACTAAAATTTCTGAATTACCCATCGAAATTCAAGAAATGCTGGAGAATTATTATGATATTATTGTTGATGATTTGCCTAATGAATTACCACCAATCCGAAAAATCAGTCATCATATAGAATTGATTCCTGGTGCAAGTCTACCTAACAAAGCAACATATAGAATGACTCCTGCAGAAAATGAAGAAGTTAAGAAACAGGTGCAAGAATTGCTTGACAAGGGGTTGATCAAAGAAAGCCTGAGTCCTTGTGCAGTGCCAACAGTGCTGAGCCCGAAGAAAGATGGAGGCTAGAGAATGTGTACAGATTCAAGAGCCATCAATAAGATTACAATCAGGTACAGATTTCCATTACCCAGGATTGAAGATTTAATGGATTGCTTGTCCGGCACAAAATATTTTTCAAAGCTAGATCTTAAAAGTGGCTATCATCAGATAAGGATAAGAGAAGGGGATGAATGGAAAACCGCTTTTAAGACTAATGAAGGATTATACGAGTGGAGAGTGATGCCTTTTGGGTTGTCCAATGCACCAAGTACATTCATGAGGCTTATGAATGAAGTTCTTAAAGAATTCATTGGTAAATTTGTAATAGTATATCTGGACGATATATTAGTCTATAGCAGATCCAAGGAGGAACACTTGAGGCATTTAAATTATGTTCTACAGAAGCTGAAACAAGAAAAACTATTGTTGAATTTGAAGAAGTGTTTATTTATGAAAGAGGAACTGGTGTACTTGGGATTTGTTATCTCAGCTGAAGGATTGAAGATGGATCCAGAAAAGATCAAAGCAATTGTGGAGTGGCCTTCACCCAAGAGTATTTTTGAGGTAAGGAGTTTTCATGGTCTTGCTAGTTTTTACAGAAAATTCATTAAGAATTTTAGTAATATTAATGCACCTATTATTGAGACCATAAAGAAAGATAAACAACCATTTAAGTGGACTGCTGAAGCAGAGAGAAATTTTCAACTGTTGAAGACGAAAATAACTGAAAAGCCTGTTTTTGGTCTTCCTGATTTTAACAAAACTTTTCAAGTTAAGAGTGATGCCAGCGCAGAAGCAATCAGAGGAGTTTTAAGCCAAGAAGATAGACCAATAGCTTATTTCAGTGAAAAGCTAAATGATGCAAAAATGAAATACTCTTCTTATGATAAGGAGTTTTACGCAGTTGTGCAGGCACTAAAGAAGTGGAGGCATTATTTAATGTCGAAAGAATTTATTCTTTATTCAGATAACCATGCATTACAATTTATAATGCAGCAACCAAAACTCAACCAGAGACATGCTAAATGGGTAGAATATCTTCAAGACTTTCATTTTGTGTTGAAGCATATAACTGGACAGTCAAACAAAGTCGCAGATGCCTTAAGTAGGAGAAGTCTATTGCTGCAAGAAAGTCAAATCCAAGTGCTGGGGTTTGATTTTCTTAAGGAATTATATGAGACCGATTCAGATTTTAAGGAGGCATTTGAGGCTTGTAAGAATCCTGTTTTGGTGGATAGGAGCAAGTGGCTGGATTATTTTATACAAGATGGACTGTTATTTAAGAAAAATCAGCTGTGCATACCCAACTATTCAATGAGAGAGAATTTAATCAAAGAGAAGCATAGTGGAGGACTTGTAGGGAATTTTGGTAGAGAGAAGACCTTTGAACAACTCAACAGATTTTATTTCTAGCCGAAAATGAAATCTGAAGTAGAGAAGTGTGTAAGAAATTGTAAAGTCTGCTAGTATGCAAAAGGAAGGAGCCAAAACGCAGGGTTGTATATTCCATTTCCAATTCCAGATAGGCCTTGGGATATGGTAAGTATGGATTTTGTGCTAGGATTGCCAAAGACTCAAAGAGGCTATGATTCAATTTTTGTGGTAGTGGACAGATTTTAAAAAATGGCACACTTTATTCCATGTTATAAAACTAGTGATGCTTCTCATATTGCTAACTTGTTTTTTAAAGAAATTGTAAGACTACATGGATTGCCCAAAATCATTGCTTCAGACAGGGATTCAAAGTTCGTTGGACATTTCTGGAGAACACTATGGAAGAAGTTGGGAACTAAATTAAGTTTCAGTTTTGCCTATCATCCACAAACTGATGGATAGACTGAAGTTGTGAACAGAAGTTTAGGCAATCTTTTGAGGAGCTTTACTGCAGGACATCCAAAGCAATGGGATCAAGTGTTACCACAAGTTGAATATGCATACAATGACTCACCAAATAGGAGCACAGGACAGAGCCCATTCCATATTGTTTATGGAATGCACCCAAGGGGAATATCTGAATTAAGGAATTTGGGAAAAGAAGAAATGAGAAGTGCAGAAGGTGAAGAATTTGCTTCAAGAATGCAGGCGATACATGAACAGGTGAAACAACAGCTACAAGACAGCAACATTCAATATAAAACCAGAGCAGACATGAGGAGAAGAGAAATGAACTTTGAAGTTAGAGACTTGGTTTTAGCACACCTCAGAAAGGAGAGATTTCCAAAGGGAAAGTATAATAAGTTAAAATCTAAGAAAATTGGACCATGCAGGGTGTTGAGGAAATTCTCTGCAAATGCTTATGAAATTGAATTACCACTTGGTGTGGGAATATCACCAATTTTTAATGTTGCAGACTTATACAAATATGAAAATGAAGCTGCAGATGATACAACACAGGATCAAGAGACTTCAGAGATTGACTGGGTAAAACAATTACCCACAGTCAAGGATTTACAGCCAGAAAGAATTCTGGATAAGAAAGTATATAAAAAGACAAGGGGACGAGAATATTTTCAGTATCTGGTGAAATGGAAGGGACAGTTGATCGCTGAAGCTACTTGGGTTACAGAAGACATTTTACAGAAATTGGGCAAATCTGTAGATGAGCTCATGGACAGGAGCCCATGAAGAATTTTGTCCTCAGGAGTCTGATGCGGGAGCATGTGACTCAAAGGGGAAAAATCTTCCAAATTATTCCAAAAAATAAAAAAAAATCTACAGGCAAGGGAGTGGGGTCCTTTAGCCCGCAATTTCTATGCTTTCTTAGTTAAAAATAGAATCAATTCTAGCAATAAATCATGCTATTTGTAACAGAGCTTTTCAAGCTTTAAATCATCCTGTAAAGCATGCTTTTCTTTGTATCGGATAAGGACCGAGAGGGCCTATCCTTAGTTATAAATAAAGAGGCAGCACAGCTCTCAAGAGGGGAGGAGAGGAGCGAGCGCCTTAGCATTATTTTAAAGAAAGAAACTATTCTCTCAGCATCTCTTATTAATGACTCTATAATATGCATGCATAGATTATCAGATAGTGTTGACGGTGTTGAATGGTTCTAATTCCTCACGCTGCAATTACTGTATATTAATCTTCGAAATCATTTCCCCTTTCGTTTTATGTTTATACAGGCTTGAAATTCAATTGCGCATATGTCTTTGTTTATACCAAGAACACTTGCAAATTTTCATTAAGTGGCTGTAATAGATTTGAAATCTTGTAACTATAAGTTCTTACCATATTGGTCCGAGACCACATTGGCATCGAGAGGTTCGTTGGAACTGTTAATTGTATGCCGGTTTACAAAGCCCTCCGTCTGAAAGGAGCCATAGCGTGACAAAGGGCCGAGTTCCGAATTTGGGAGTCGAACTAATATAAACTGTGACATATATATATCGCCAGGTCCGTTATTTCAGAGGTAGAGAGTTATTACTTGAGTCGACAACAAATTTGGGAGCCAAATTAATATAAACTGCAATATATCCATATCGCCGAGTCCGTCATTTCGGAGGCGGGGAAGTGTTGATTGAATCGACCACCGAATAGCGGAACTACCGAAGTATTAAACGCCGCATATAAGTGTATCGGTTCCGGAAGAAAGAAGACCATTGTTTGAGCAATCACCGAAATATATATATATATATATATATATATATATATATATATATATATATATATATATATATATATATATATATATATATATATATATATATCTATATCAAACCGAACAACATAGGGAACGAAGATTTATAGCCGTCAGTCTATAGCATCCGAGCCTTGTCCATGATAAAGTCTCGCATATAACCATAGCCGGTGCGATATACATATACGAGCCTTTGTCCACAGTAAGGTCCCACTTATAACCATCGCCGATGCGATCTCGCGTCAGGCCAAGGAGCAAAGGGTATATATAACATGGATATATAAGTATATTGTGTGCGTAAGTCCTCCAATGGGGTATTTCTTTTAAGAATTCCCTGAAGAGCCACAGTTTATTAATAAAGCCTGATAGTGGGGATTTTTTTTTTTAAATGAAATATCAGTTTAATGACTGATGCGCCCAAAACAGAAGAAAGGGAAATTGATCAAGACATAGAAGAACTTGCAGGTAGATTAGGGAGATTGTCTCTAACGCCTGCACCCTCGCCATCACACCCACACACCTAGTCCCCATATGATTCCTTGTGATATATGATTTCTTTCAGACAAATAGATATTTAAAAAATATTAATTTGAATTTTCTAGCAATCTGAGTATTATATCAACACAACCTAGAAATGATTTAACTGTGAACCACAATTTGATTATGTTATCTCTTCGTTGTAGATTTATTATTTGATTTTTAAGTGTTCAAGTAATTTGGGTTCTTGAATCTAGTTTCACAATAAATTTTGTGAGTCACTATGTTCTCTACAATTTAATCAATCTTGTTCAGTATTATAAAAGCACTAAAACCTATAGGGAAAACTAACAACATCTTATTATGAATTTTACTTGTCCAATAAGTTTAGCCCCTAAGCCTTATACTTTTTATTGTAACTTTTATTTACATTTCTATTATCGTACATAATAGAACACAAAAATAATATCCAACAAATATAAAACTAAACATTAATTACAAAACTACAACCTCCATATCTTTATTTTATGTAGAACCTTATTTGATGCAGCAGCATCTAGCTCAAGTAGGGCATGGCTTTTAATTGTCTCATGCCAGCAGTTGAATTTTTTATTGGTTTCGTTTAGTGGTTGTCTCAGCCAGTGTTTAGAGTTTGTTAATCACTTGTTTTTATTTTCGTTTTGTTTTATACTTAAGTTTGTTTTTAGTTTTACATCAAGAAAAGGACAATTACTTAAAACTATGAAATGTAACTACCAGGTAGTTTGTTAACTGTCCGCAACATGTAGAAAGAAAACACATCAATGTAATGAAAAGATCTATCATAGATTGAGAAAAGAAAATAAGAGAGAGAGATCAATATTTTTAACAGAGAAATATATATCTTCTTTCCTATAGTAAAAGAATCTCCTACAGAACCACTGGAAAATGTTCATTTATTTTTTTACAAGTAAATAACCACTAAAGACTATTCATTCTTTTTGTCAGCGAATAATTATAGATGCATAATTGAAGTTGTACAAAAAGTAGAGCATTCGATTGCATAACTAGGCAAGTCCACAAAGACAAGTAAACCTTGACCAAGATAAGCTACAGGTAACAAACTCTTTCATTATCATTTAATAACTTGCAAACAGGAAAGGAGTTTTTTTTATTAAAATATACATATATGCAAGTAACAGTAAAAACCCTCTGTTCAAGAAATGGAATAGAACCAAAAGTCCGACAGTCGATATACATGCCCAAAGGCCACAATAATTATAATCATACATATATTTAGTTACAAAGACCGCTACAGGCTCAGAGCCATAAACAGGCAGACTATAACCCTCCTGAGCACAGAACAAAGAACAAACTAAAAGCACATATCTGCAAAAGAACCAGGGAACGACACTACCCGATTTTGGGTGCAGGAGGTTGAATTTGGGCACAAGAAACTTCGCAACGGGACTGCGAGCAGCTGCCTATAGTCACCCACCAGCGAATGTTAGTGACAACAAAGTGCGAAGAAACAAAAACTGAAAGAACAGGTTGTGGAAGAATAGACTTACCGGAGGAGCGAACCAACTGAAGCCAACCGAGGGTTGCATTGCAAAGGTTGCGGCTAAGGAGTTGCCCATTGTAACAAGGAGAAACAATGTCAGTTCCTGTAGAATAATCAGAGAGAAATAGTTAGCAAGGAGAAAGAACCTACCTATCAAACCAGCGTCGAGAACCAGTGAGAGAGCTGAGCCGCTCCATAGCGCAACCTGCAAACGGACAAACTGAGTTTTAACTGAAGGATGATTACGTAAAACGAGTAAACAAAGGATGAACTCAACAACAAAAACATCAACAAAAATTGCAGAGAGTGGACAGAAAAAGCCTTCCAAGTCTTGAACCAAGGTTTCACAAAACCCACAAGATTTTCCACCGACAGAACAAAGCAAACCTAGAGGAGCCGAGGCGCCGAGCTAGAAGCAGAGCAAATGTTCCATTTGCAAGCCCAGAACCCACTGTACAGTACCAGAATGAGTATGGGGAATCGAAACTGATAGAGCCAACCTTCAACGCTCAACAGCCAGTAGCAAGCTTACAAACCCTTAGCCAGGACGGAGCAGAGACCCAAAGCGACGGAGCAAACCCTCAAAATGAGACAAGTTAGGGTTTTGACCGATTGAAAGAGTGGGAGGGGAATAGAGAACGAGGATAGGACACTTGTCCTCATCACACAAGATCACGACAATCACACCATACAACAACCGTAGATTAAATCATATAAATCAAAACTCAATCAATTAAGGTTGTACTTATAAGGTGCCACTTTATTTCAGATTTGGTTAATCATTAATTACAGCTTGTCAACACTTTATCTGAGGGCTGGAGGCTGGGCCCATCAAATTTGGTATCAGAGTAGGTTAGTTAATTTAGTTTTCTTATAAAATGGAAGTCAGAAGAAGAGGTCGTGGCAGAGGCAATCGATGAGCAGTAGATGAAGGATTGAGGGAAGAGATTCGGATTTTGAATGCTCGCCTAGAAGCAGTGGAAGCAGGAAGGAGAAGAGAGCAGGATGTAGGAGATGACAGTGAAGAGGAAACTACCATTGTGCAGGAGGGAGCAGATGGAGAAGGACCTGAACTCAGACTGTTGAGGTCAGTTTTAATGGCTAGCATTAAGCCAAAACCAGAGATTTCAAACTATGATGGAAGCTTGTCCACATAAGTGCTGTTGGATTGGGTTAGTGAATTGGATAAATATTTTGAGTGTGAGGAGGTCAGCGAAGATAAAAGAGTTAAATTTGCTACCACTAAGTTGAAAGGACATGCAGCCTTATGGTGGGACAATGTCCAGGCAGAGAGGAGAAGGTTGAATAAGCAGCCTATCATGAAGTGGTCCAGAATGATCGCCAAACTAAAGGGTAAATTTTTACCCAAAGATTACCAGATTGCTCTGCATCGACAAGTACAAAATTTGAGGCAGAGAGGGATGACGGTGAAGGAATACACTGAGGAATTCTATCGGGTGAATCTGAGAGTTGGTTATACTGAGGACAACCTAGAAAAAACAACAAGGTTTGTAAATGGCTTGAGGTTGGAGATATTGGACGAGATAAGTATTCTTTCCCAGAAGACCATAGAGGAAGCATATCAGAGTGCCTTAAAGGTAGAGGAAAAGATCACAAGGAAATAGAACGCCAGGAGAGGATGAGGAACTGGCAGAGGAAAAGGACAATCATTTGGCAGAGGAAGAACGGCCAACAATAGTGAAGAGGGCAGCGGCTCAAAAACCTCAGGGACAACAGAAAAGGAGTGTAGAACTAGAGGAGGAAGGCCATACTAGAGAGGAAGGGGAAATGGCAGAGGCAGAGGAGCTGCCTACCAGTGCTACAAGTGCTACAAGTGGGGGTACAGATCCTTTGAATGCCTGGAAGGTGAGCAGGCTGGAGCAAGAGGAGCGTATGTTGCCCAAATAGAGGAAGTAGAGGCACCACCTCAGGAGGTAGAGAATTTGCCGAAGACAGGGGAGGCCTTAGTTTTAAATAAGGTATTACTGAAACTAGCAAAGGAGATAGCTAAACAAACCCAAAGGAAGGCATTGTTCCAGACTGTTTGTAAGTCACACGGAAAATGCTACAAGCTGATTATCGACGGTGGGGGCACTGATAATCCTTACAAAGATTGAAGCACCCTAATCCTTACAAGGTGTCGTGGCTACATAAAGGGAATCAACTGTTAGTGGATGAATAGTGTGAGGTTGAGTTTCATATTGGTAAATATCGCGATAAGGTTATTTGTGATGTTATGCCTATGGACGTGTGTCGCATACTGCTGGGAAGACCATGGCAGTATGACAGAAAAGTAGTTCATGATGGAAAGACAAACTGTTACAAGTTTGTCAAGGATGGGATCAAGCACACACTTATACCCATCAAGGAGGAAGAAACAACAGAAACTAGTGGAGTCAAAGCATTACTGGTGGGAGGTAAGGAATTTTTGAAATAGATCGAAGACAATGAAATAAAATATGTTGTTGTGAGGAGGCCGAAAATAATGTTATTACACACTGAAATTGCAGATTTGTCTTAAGAAATTTAGGATATGTTGTAGGAGTTTAGCGACAATATGGTGGATGATTTGCTGGATAAACTTCCTCCTAAGAGAAGTATCAGTCATCACATAGATTTTATACCCAGAGCTAGTTTTCCAAACAAGGCTGCATACCGAATGAGTCCTAAGGACAATGAGGAGATCAGAAAATAGGTACAGGAATTGCTGGATAAGGGGTTGATAAGGGAGAGCTTAAGTCCCTGTGCAGTTCTGACAGTTTTAGCTCCCAAGAAAGGAGGAGAGTGGCGAATGTGCACGGATTCGAGGGCCATCAATAAGATTACCATCAGGTACAGGTTCCCATTGCCATGAATGGATGACATGATGGACTGCTTAAGTGGAGCAGCGTATTTCTCGAAAATCGATCTGAAGAGTGGATACCACCAGATCAGAATCAGAGAAGGGGATGAGTGGAAAACAACTTTCAAAACAAATGAAGGTCTGTATGAGTGGCTGGTGATGCCATTCGGGTTAAGAAACGCCCCTAGTACCTTTATGCGATTGATGAATGAGATGTTGAAAGAATTTATTGGGAAGTTCGTGATTGTATATCTGGATGATATATTGATTTTCAGTAAAACCAAAGAGGAACATTTTCGACATGTTCGAAGTGTGCTGGAGAAATTGCAGCAAAACAAGTTGCTAATAAACTTGAAAAAATGTTCTTTTCTTCAGAGGGAATTAGTTTATTTGGGTTTTGTGATTGCAGAAAATGAGTTGAAGATGGACCCAGAGAAAATTGCAGCTATCATTAGCTGGCCATCCCCAAAGTCTGTTCGAAGTTCGTAGTTTTCATGGGTTGGCAAGTTTCTATCATAAGTTCATAAGGAATTTTAGTGAAATCTGCGCACCTATGTTGGACACAATAAAAAAGGCAAGTCAGCCTTTCTATTGGACTGAAGCGGTAGAGAAAATCTTCCACGTATTGAAGAAGAAGATCACTGAAAGGCCAATCTTAAGATTGCCTGATTTTAGAAAACTTTTTCAAGTTCATTGTGATGCCAGTGGTACAGCCATTGGGGCCGTACTCAGCTAGGAAGACAAACCTGTTGCTTATTTTAGTGAAAAATTGAATGAAAGCAGGCAAAAGTACTCATCTTATGACAAGGAGTTCTATGTTGTCGTCCACACATTGAAGCATTCGAGACACTATTTGCTAGGTAATGAATTTGTTTTATTTTCTGATAATTCTGCATTGTAGTACGTGATGCAGCAGCATAAACTAAACCAAAAGCATGCAAAGTGGGTTGAGTACTTGCAGAGCTTCACGTTTGTATTGAAGCATATTAGTGGACAGGCCAACAAGGTAGCAGATGCATTGAGCAGGAGAGCTTTGCTCCTACAGGAGAGCACGATACAAGTGCTGGGTTTTGAACACCTGAAAGACTTGTATCAGACAGATGCGGATTTCAAGGAGGCTTATGAAGCCTGCCAGAACCCTTTGTTGAGGAATAACAGTCCATGGCTGGACTATAACTTACAGGAGAAGCTGCTATTTAAAGGAGGACAGCTATGTATTCCTGACTATTCGATGAGGGAGAACATCATCCGGGAGAAGCACAACGGAGGTCTAGCCGGACATTTCGGCATTGACAAAACCTTGGATCAGCTTAGTCACTTTTATTACTGGCCGAAGATGAGAAGAGATGTGCAGCAATTTGTAACTAGGTGTAAAGTGTGTCAGTTGGCGAAAGGACATAGCCAGAATATGGGGCTCTACACACCACTACCTATTCCAAGTAGACCGTGGGACTCAGTCAGCTCGGACTTCGTCTTGGGTCTACCAAGAACACAACGGGGTTATGATTCCGTTATGGTAGTAGTGGATTGGTTTTCTAAAATGGCACATTTTATTCCATGCATAAAAAGCAGTGATGCCACTCACATAGCACACTTGTTTTTCACAGAGATTGTCAGGCTGCATAGTTTGCCTAAGTCTATTGTTTCTGACTAGGATGTGAAATTCACAGGGCATTTCTGGCACACCTTGTGGAAGAAGCTAGACACACAGTTGAATTTTAGTTCCGCTTATCACCCACAGACTGAAGTGGTAAACAGGAGCTTGGGAAACCTGCTACAAAGCTTGATTGGAGAAAATTCATGGATGTGGGATCGTGTACTTGCCCAGGCGGAGTTCGCTTACAACGATTCATCGAATCGAAGTATAGGGCATAGTCCTTTTCAGATCTTGTATGGTATGCATCCTCACGGAGTGCACGAGCTACGAGATCTTGGACACTTAGAGAGAAGGAGTGCTGATGGGGAGGACTTCGCCAAAGCAATGACTGACTTACATGAGCAGGTAAAGATGAAATTGCAGGACAACAGTCACAAGTATAAACAGCAGGTAGATCTAAAATGACGAGAGGTACAATTTAATGTGGGGGATGAAGTCCTTGCACATTTACGCAGAGAAAGGTTCCCAAAAGGTGAGTATAATAAGTTGAAGTTTAAAAAAATTGGTCCTTGTAAAATCTTACGCAAATTCTTTGCAAATGCCTATGAACTACAGCTACCTCCAGGAATAGGCATATCGCCTATTTTTAACGTGGCAGATCTGTTTCCATACACTGCCAGTCCTGAAGACGACAGTTCGACACGGCCAGATCGGGATACCCAGACAGGAGGAGATACTTGGATGAGACAAATGCCTTCAGCACAACCCCTTGAGATCGAGAGAATCCTCGATACACGGGTAGCCAGGCGAACTCACAGGAAAGAATACCTACAGTACTTGGTCAAATGGAAAAATCGCCCTATTGAGGACAGTACATGGCTTGATGCAAATCAGATACAGTGCGCAGGGTATTCAATTGAGGAGCTTATGGACAGGACATGATATTCAGTTAAGGAGCTCATGGATGAGAGCCATGATTTTTCACCTACCCTGGGAGCCTGATGCAGGAGCATCTACCTCAAGTACGGCATGGCTGTTAATTGTTTCATGCCAGCAATTGACTTTTTTATTGGTTTCGTTTAGTGGCTGTCTCAACCAGTGTTTAGAGTTTGTTAATCACTTGTTTTTATTTTCATTTTATTTTATACTTAAGTTTGTTTTTAGTTTTACATCAAGAAAAGGACAATTACTTAAAACTATGAAATGTAACTACCAGGCAGTTTGCTAACTGTCTGCAACATGTAGAAAGAAAACAAATCAATGTAATGAAAAGATCTATCATAGATTGAGAAAAGAAAATAAGAGAGAGAGAACAATATTTTTAATAGATATATATATATATATATATATATATATATATATATATATATATATATATATATATATATATATATATATATATATATATATATATATATATCTGCTTTCCTATAGTAAAAGAATCTCCTACAGAACCACTGGAAAATGTTCATTCTTTTTTTTTACAAGTAAATAACCACTAAAGACTGTTCATTCTTTTTGTAAGTGAATAATTACAGATGCACGATTGAAGTTGCACAGCAAGTAGAGCGTTCGATTGCATAACCAGGCAAGTCCACAAAGACAGGTAAACCTTGACCAAGATAAGCTACAGGTAACAAACTATTTCATTATCATTTAATAACTTGCAAACAAGAAAGGAGTTTTTTTTATTAAAATATACATATATGAAAGTACAGTAGAAACCCTCTGTTCAAGAAATGGAATAGAACCAAATAGTCCGATAGTCGATATACATGCTCGAAGGCCACAATAATTATAGTCATACATATATTTAGTTACAAAGACCGCTACAGGCTCAGAGCCATAAATAGGAAGACTATAACACTCCTGAGCACAAAACAAAGAACAAACTAAAAGCACATATCCGCAAAAGAACCAGGGAACGACACTACCCGATTTTGGGTGCAAGAGGCCGAATTTGGGCACAAGAAACTCCGCAACGGGACTGCGAGCAGCCACCTATAGTCACCCACCGGCGAATGTTAGTGACAGCCAAGTGCGAAGAAACAAAAACTGAAAGAACAGGTTGTGGAAGAATAGACTTACTGGAGGAGCGAACCAACCGAGGCCAACCGAGGGTTGCATTGCAAAGGTCGCAGCTAAGGAGTTGCCCGCTGTAACAAGGAGCAACAATGTCAGTGTCTGCAGAATAATGAGAGAGAAATAGCCAGCAAGGAGAAAGAACCTACCTATCAAACCAGTGTCGAGAACCAGTCAGAGAACCGAGCCGCTCCATAGCGCAACCTGCAAATGGGACAAACAGAGTTTTAGCTGAAGGATGACTGCGTAAAACGAGTAAACAAAGGATGAACTCAACAATAGTAACATCAACAAAAATTGCAGAGAGTGGACAGTGAAAGCCTTCCAAGTCTCGAACCAGGGTTTCACAAAACCCACAAGATTTTCCGCCGACAGAACAGAGCAAACCTAGAGGAGCCGAGGCGCCGAGCCATAAGCAGAGCAAATGTTCCATTTGCATGCCCAGAACCCACCATACAATACCAGAGCGAGTATGGGGAAACGAAACTGACAGAGCCAACCTTCAACGCTCAACAGCCAACAACAAGTTTACAAACCCTCAGCCAGGACGGAGCAGAGACCCAAAGCGACGGAGAAAACCCTCGAAATGAGGCAAGTTAGGGTTTCGACCGATTGAAAGAGCAAGAGGGGAACAAAGAATGAGGATAGGACACTTGTCCTCATCACACAAGATCACGACAATCACACCTTACAACAACCGTAGATTAACAAAACTCAATCAATTAAGGTTGTACTTAAAGGTGCCACTTTATTTCAGTTTTGGTTAATCATTAATTATAGTTTGTCAATAGCTGGGCCCGTCATTATTCTTATTCTAGGAACATTATATGAAAAGTGGAAGACATTAAGTAGCATGAGGTACTACTTCCATTGATCATCTTAGTTGGTCCATTACCTTGTTTGGTTAGTGTTTCACTAATATCAATTTAGGTATCAACTTATTTGGAGATATTGAGAGACAAAAGAGAGAATTGAAACATATCTTAAAGATTTATTAATGTTGTTATAGTTTCTAATCTTAATATCCATTTTTTGCATCCCTGAAATTAGAATGGTCTTAAATGTAATTCACCTATATTATTAAATTAATAATAGTAGTAATAATAATAAAAGTGAAGAGAAGGAATAATGATGAAAAAATAATGAATAAAAAAAAATAATAAAGGGAAGATAAATAAATAGATAAAATAATATATTTCTAAAAAGTAAAAGACTAAAATAAGTAAGAGTAAATTAGTTAAAAAACTAAGTTACCAAAACCATAAAACGAAAATAGAAATTGCATGATGGCACATAACTACGTTAAACAAAACTTAAGACAAAAACTAGGAATTGCATAATGACACATGAATTATGTGCATGAATATTTTCCTTCCATTTTTAGAACAAGTTGTTTTATTTAATGGATTAATTTTACTTGCAGAATTTTAAGAAATAAGGAATTGACTACTACTAGTAGTTGATCAAGGGCTCAAGGGTGACTAGATATAGAAACACAACAATCTAGTTGAGCCTATGCCCAGTGGAGAGTCGTTCCCAACATGTTCGTTGTGGTTTGTGGGTCAGAGACGTGCACACAAATTCAATCTCTACAAAGTTGTAAGTGAATTAGTTTTTTTTAATGCTACAAGTATGCTCTCATCACCCACTACATCAACGGATTATGCAATTATCAACAAAATCTTCCTTATGTTTATCAACTAATTGTTGGAAATTATCTATATAGTTTGTGCCTAATTATGTTTTATTTTTAGCCCATCATATATGGTATTGGATTCTAGTTGTAACCATTGGAACTTGCCTAGTTGCAACCTTTGCAATTTATGAATAGTTATGCAACTACATACATGCTTGTGTTTTTTTGTTGTTTTTTTTTTTTTTTTGTTTAATATTGTTCACTCTACTAGAGATGGGTACTACCTACCTCCATGGAAAAATCACCTATGTCTAAATGAGTTATCCTTCATGTATATATTACTCTAAATAGTGACCATGTGGGACTAAAACCTAGGTGAGGAGGATAAGAACAACTCCTCCCCACCACCCTAGCTACACCCACTTGACACCTACAAACTTGAGTTTATTAAAAATCGATTATGATTATTAAACATAATTAGATAACATAATAATATAAACTATACAATATATTAAATTACATAAAAATAATATATAATAAAAACAATATTTAACACATGTTAAAAATATTTAACCCAATCTATATTTTAATCTTAAATAATAACATCATTATTTATATATAATAAAATGTATTTATAATTATATTAAAATATAACTTAATCTTCCAATGAAATGCCTACTTAGAACATCACATTACATTTTCAAGTTTCCAACTCTAAATATATATATATATATATATAAAAGTGAAGAAAAAAGCTGTGAAATTTATATATAATAATTTATAATTAAAATATTATATTAAAAAATTTCTCTTCTAAATAATTTTAATAATTAAAAATTATATAAAACCTCACGTACAAATCCAATAAGAGGTAACACCACCAAACTGTATATGTCAAGATGGAAGCAAACATTACATGTGAAACGCTGCCGTCAAGCACCCAAACTGAGTCGTTGGTCACGACCAGTTATAATGGCCATTGACGTTCAAAATTGAGTTTACATGATTAATAAACAATGGCAAAGTCCAGCGCCGAAAGAGAATAGCGACATATTATTCAACGCTATTTACCACTTTATTTCATTACGCTGGTCGTTGCAGTAGGCAGTGATGAAAGCAGCATGTATCTGCACCCTTCTAATTTTATTCTCATGATCACCCTTTTAAGCTGTTTGGACATTAAATTTTCAGCACCCCATGGAGATGAAGATATTATTAGTCTACTACTTGCGCTTTCTGTATATATACCCATCAACGACTAGAGGGTTTGCAATCACATGCATGCAGAGAGCATCGAATATATCGCATGCCCTCAGAAATGGGGAACTTCAAGATTTGGCCAGCAGCTCCTGTTCGAGCAAGTCTGGTGGCGTTCATCCTCATTGTGCTTAGCCTTGCAGGAGCCTGCAATGGCAGCGACGTCAATTCCAGTAAATCCAACTCCGTAAATGGTAGCGTAATCTTCGACTGCAACGCCTGCTCGGAAAACCACCTTGCATTTTCAGGTTTGCCAACTCTTCTCAACTCACCAAATAATTATTGTAACTCTTCCATCCTTTCAATTGATATAATTCTTTATCATTTCCACGTCACATTGTTTAACGATAATTTTATCTCTTTCGTGTCATGTTGTGTGGGGAACAGATGCACATGTGGCACTGAAGTGCCAAAGGGGCAATCATTTGTCTGCCAACGGAACAGCAAGCGTGAATGTTGACGGCTCCTTTATAATTCGCCTGGACAAAGTGGAATTGGGAGATTTGTGTTAAACCGAGGTTGTGATCCCAAACAACAAGCTCTGCTCCTCAGCAAAGACATCTGCTCCATTCACTCCGGAGAAGCTGAGTGTCTCAACTCCACTCATGTGCAACCATGCAGGAGCCACAGTGGATCAAAGGCCCAATTTCAAGTTGTCTATCAATTTGCCCAAATTTCATGTTGCACCTGAGTTTTCAACCCTTACCAATTCCATAGAGTCAAAGGAGTCACTTAACTCTGAATTGTTAAAAAAGAAACCCTTACCCTAACTTCCTCTTTTTCCTTTCATCTTCAAGCCCAAACCATTCTCCAAGCTTAAACCATTATTCAAACGTCTACCCACCTCTCATCTTGAAACCTAAACCATTTCTTAAACCTAAGTTTTTCAAACCAAAGCCTCTACTCAAGCCTCCTCCCTTCTTGAAGCCTAAACCATTTCTTAAACCTAAGTTGTTCAAATCAAAACCTCTACTCAAGCCTCCTCCCTTCTTGAAGCCTAAACCATTACCCAAGCCCAAATTCCTCAAACCTAAACCTTTACCCAAATTACCACCAAAGCTGAAGTTCTTGAAAAAACCCATACCCAAACTACCACTAAAGCCCAAGTTCTTCAAACCTAAACCCATGCCTCAACTGCCACCAAAGCCCAAGTTCTTCAAACCTAATCCCATGCGGGAACTACCACGAAAGCCCAAGTTCTTCAAACCAAAACCCTTAGCCAAACTACTGCCAAAGCTAGAGTTCTTGAAACCTAAACCCATGCCTGAACTACCACCAAAGCCCAAGTTCTTCAAACCAAAACCCTTAGGCAAACTATGGCCAAAGCCAGAGTTCCTGAAACCTAAACCCTTACCAAAATTACCACCAAAAACCAAGTTCTTCCAACCTCCTTCTCCTTAGCTGATATTGCCCCCCACTTCCTAATCATAAGGCTCTTCACCCCTTTTCCCTCCCTTATCTACTATGTCTAGTTAATCATCCTTTCATCCTTTCTTCCTTTTGGGAGCATATTGTATCATCTTAATGTAATTGTTATGTTTTTGATATATTATATTTTTAATTTTTAATTGTTATATGATATATTATATTACAAACTATGTTTTTTTTTTTTTTTTTTTAACTTATTACTTAAATACTTACTATATTTTCAATATTTAATTGTCTAATGTTTATATCTAATTCACAATTTTAAGTAAATTCATAGTGGTTATAAATTTATTGTTTGCTTATAGAATGACAAAGCCAAGATCTATATATCTCCACAATGTTATACAATATTATGTTTCCATGTATTTTCACTAAAATTTAGCCATAATAACAGTGGTTGATATTTACATTAGACATTAATGAAAGATTCATCTAACATCATAAATTTAAAAATATTATGACAAAAATATTCAAGTTCCATTTCCCTTGACTATAGTAACTAAACAATTCAAGTGTTCCTTCGTGACCACTAAATGAACTTACATTTACATTTGCATTTATATCTACCTCTAACATTTTAAAAGAGCATGGGAACTATACCATGCATTCACCTATTTTGTAGATTTAGTAACTTGCACATTAATACATTATTATCCAAATTCTTTCATTTCAACATTTTTTATTTGTCTTTTAATCCTAATCCTAACAAGATTAGACATAAGTTAGTGTAAGTATGCATTAAAACTTGTAGATGTGGAAGGTTCCCTATCAAAAGAACCAATACTATCAAGTCTCTAAATTACTTAATGAGAAATAATGAAAAACAAAATTGTAATTAAATTTTATGAAACTAAAAACAAAGTAGGTTGAAAATTTTATATATATATATATATAAAACTTCGAGTACAAATCCAAGAAGAGGTAATACCACCAAACTGTATATGTCATGTGAAACTCTAACGTCAAACACCCAAATTCGTCGTCGTTGGTCAAGACACTGAAAATTTAGTTTACATGATTAATAAACAATGGCAAAGTCCAGCGTCGACAGAGAATAGCGACATATTATTCAACGTTATTTCATTACGATGGACCATTTTCCACTTTATTTCATGACGCTGATGGTTGCAGTAGGCAGTGATGAAAGCAGCTCGTATCTGCACCCTTCTAATTGTATTCTCATGACCACCCTTATAAGCTGTTTGGACATTAAATTCTCAGCACCCCATGGAGATGGAGATACTATTAGTCTACTGCTTGCGCTTTCTGTATATATATCCATCAAAGACTAGAGGGTTTGCAATCACATGCATGAAGAGAGCATCGAATATATCGCATGTCCTCAGAAATGAGGAGCTTCAAGGTGGGGCCAGCAGCTCCTTTCGAGCAAGTCTCGTGGCGTTCATGCTCATTGTGCTTACCCTTGCAGGAGACTGCAATGGCAGTGACGTCAATTCCAGTAAATCCAACTCCGTAAATGGTAGCGTAATCTTCGACTGCAACACCTGCTCGGAACAACACCTTGCATTTTCAGGTTTGCCAAATCTACTCAACTGACCAAATAATTATTGTAACTCTTCCATCCTTTCAATTGATATAATTCTTTATCATTTTCACGTCACATTGTTTATCTATAAATTTTTATTTCTTTCCTGTCTTGTTGTGTGGGAAACAGATGCACATGTGGCCCTGAAGTGCCAAAGGGGCAATCATTTGTCTGCCAACGGAACAGCAAGCGTGAATGCACCTGGACAAAGTGGAATTGGGAGATCTGTGTTCAACCGAGTTGTGATGCCAAACAACAAACTCTTCTCTTCAGCAAAGACTTCTGTTCCCTCCAGTCCGGAGAAGTTGAGTGTCTCAACTCCAAGGACTCGCAATTAGTGGATCAAAGGCCTAATTTCAAGTTTTCTATCAATTTGCCCAAATTCCATGCTGCACCTGAGCTTTCAACCCTTACCAACTGCATAGTGTCAAAGCAACCACTTAATTTTAAATTATTCAAAAGAAGCCTTTGCCTAAACTTCCTCCTTTGCCTACCATTTCCAAACTCAAACCATTTCCCAAGCCTAAACATTATTCAAACCTCTATCCATTCCTCTCATCCTGAAACCTAAACTATTTCTTCAACCTAAGTTTTTGAAGCCAAAACCTCTACTCAAACCTCCCCAAGCCCAAATTCCTGAAACCTAAAACCTTACCCAAATTATCACCAAAATTTAAGTTTTTCAAACCAAAACCCATATCAAGACAACCACCAAAACCCAAGTTCTTCAAAACTAAACCCTTGCTTAAAGCACCACCAAAACCCAAGTTCTTCAAAACAAAAACCTTACCCAAACTACCACCAAAACCAAAGTTCTTGAAACTTAAACTCTTACCGAAATTACCACCAAAACCCAAGTTCTTCAAACCTCCTTCTCCTTACCTAAAATCCCCCCTCTTCCTAATCATAAGAGTCTTCACCCCTTTTCACTCCATTATCTATGATGTCTAGTTAATCATCTTTTCATTATTTCTTCCTTTTGGTACCATATTATATAAGCTTAATGTAGCTGTTATGTTTATGATATATTATATTTTCAATTTTTAATTGCTATACATGAGATGCATTAGAAACAATGTTTTTTTTAAGTATCATTTATTGCTTAAATAACTACTATATTCTGAATATCTAACTTTCTAATTTGCTTATATCCAATTCACAATTTGAAATAAATTCATATTGATTATAAATTTATTGTTTTCTTATAAAATGACAAAACTATATATATATATATATATATATATATATATATATATATATATATATATATATATATATGCAATGTTATACAATATTATGGTTCCATGTATTTAAACTGAAATTTATCCATAATAATAGTGGTTGATATTCACCATTAAACATTAGTGGAAAATTCATCTAACCTCATAAATTTAAAAAAATCACCTACTTTGTAGCTTTACATTACTGTCCAAAATTAATACATAACCATCATTGTAATAAGTTTCTATCCATATGTTACCTATTCTTTCATTTCAAGATTTTCTAGTTGCTTCTTAATCTTAATCATAACAATATTAGACATAAGCTAGTATAAATGTGCATTAAAACCGGTAGATGTGGAAGGCTCCCTATCAAGATAACCAATACTATGAAGTTTCTAGATCACTCATAAGAGAAACAATGAAAAATGAAATTGTAATTAAATTTTATGAAACTAAAAACAAGGTATGTTGAACATTTTATAATATTGTATATATATATATATATATATATATATATATATATATATATATATATATATATATATTCTTAGAGACTAGTGGTGTTAGATAACAGTAATTGTATTTTTACAGGTTTACATATTGTATGGATGAAAGTTTTCTCTTTCGAAAATCGGTCATATTATTTTTTAGATGGCTAAATCAATTAATTCATACTAAATTTGTTCATACTTCATTGTTTAAATGATTTGCTTGGTCTATTGCTCTTATTATATCTCTTGAACTCATAAATTTCTTTCCATTGCATTTGTTAGTTAAACTTTTTTTTGTTTGTCTTAGTATTTCCTATACCACAAATATTGAGACAAGCCCAAGTGATTCTATGCAAGAATTATTACCCTTATGTCACTCTTTTAATGTAACATATGGGTTATGAGTTTCAAAATAAAATATGGAGTTCAAGTCATACTCTTGATTATTTATCGATCTTAGATGCATATGTCATTTTTTTTTCTTTCTTATTTTCTTTATAGTTTAGTCTTAAATTTATTATTTGATTTTTTTAGTATTCAAGTTACTTGGGTTCTTGAATCTAGTTTCACCTCTACTTTTGTGAGTCACTTATGTCTTTGAGAATCAAATCAATCTTGTTCACTATTATAAAAGCCTACAACATATGGAGAAAAGATAACAACATCTTAATATAATCTTGTTATTGTATACATTTCTATTATCTTACAAAATATAACACACAAAAAAATTCAACAAATATAAAAATAAACATTAATTATTGAAGGACATCCTCAAGATATTTATTTTATGAAAAACCTTATTCTTATTGTAGGAGCATGATAATGGAAGTAGAAGAGATTAAGTGATCACCTCACTTCGTCATTATCTTCTTTGGATGATGTTGCACTAATATCATTTTGGGCATTAGCCTATTTGAAGAGATTAATAGACAAAAGATACAATTGTATTATATGTTAAAAGATAGTTTATAACATTAATATCCATTCTTTGCAATATTCAAATTATAATGGTTCTAAATTTAATTATTTCTACTATTAAATTATTAAAATAATAATAATAATAAAAGTGAAGATAATTTTTTTTAAATAATAATAATAATTAATAAATAAATAAAATAATAAAAAATAAAGTAAATATAATAATATGTAAATAAACAAAAATCTTTTTAAAAAGTAAAAGAGTAAAATAAGGTAAATTGTGCAAGGAAAACACCAAATTAAGAAAAAATAAAAATTGCATGATGACATATGGATGTGCCTATGAATATATTCTTTACATTTTTGGAACAAATTGAATTATTTAATTGATGAGGAGGAGGTTGTGAGACATTCATTTTCTTGGTAGAATTCAAGGAAAGTAGTTGAATGAGGGTTCGAGGGTGGTTAATTGTATAAATATTACAATGGAGCTAAGCCTATTGTTAAGTGGAAATTGGTTCCCAATATGTGAGGGTAGTCAATTGTAAAAATACGACAATGGAGCTAAGCCTATTGCTAGATAAAAATTGCATGATGACATATGGATGTGCTTATGAATATATTCCTTACATTTTTGGAACAAGTTGAATTATTTAATTGATGAGGAGGATGTGTGAGAAATTCATTTTCTTGGGAGAATTCAAGGAAAGTAGTTGATTGAGGGTTCGAGGGTGGTTAATTGTAAAAATGCGACAATAGAGCTAAGCCTATTGTTAAGTGGAGATTGGTTCCCAATATTGAGGGTAGTCAATTGTAAAAATACGACAATGGAGCTAAGCCTATTGCTAGGTGGAGATTTTTTCCCAATATGTTAGTTGTAGCGTTTTCATAAATGGGCTATTTTTTGGACATTTTCTGAAAAAAAAATTATTCGCTAATTTTTTACATATTTATGATTAAATCAATTATATTCGCCAAAAATTTACCAATTTTAATAGTAAATTACATGCTTTTTAATTGAATATTAGCCTACATTCTATACATAAGAATTTTTTTCAAACCGGAATAGTCGCCTACAATACTATATATATGAAAATATTTAAATCCTTAAAAATACGGTGGTTTTGATCACCCCTACAATACTATATATAGAAAAACATTTAAATCCTTATCCCTACAATACTATATATAGAAAAACATTTAAATCCTTATCGTGGTTTGATCACCCAATACAACAATGAATTATATAATTAGCTATTAGATCTTTCTCATGTTTATGATCTAGTTTTTGAAATTTCTATATATACTTGTGCCTAATTATATTTTAAATTCAAGCTTTTACATATTATATTAGTGTAATTACAACCATTTAACCTATATATATTTATACAATCATGTACATTTCTGAATTTACTAAAAATCTATTATGATTACTAAACTTTGATGCTGGAATAATAATAGAAACTATAAAATATATTAGATTAAAATAAGAATAATATATAATAAAAACATTGTTTACTATATATTAAAAATGTTAAATCTCGTCCATATTTTAATCTTAAATAATATTATATAAATCTCATTTACATTTTAAATTTAAATAATATTATTTATAAAGGAAAATCCATTTATATTTACATTAATATGTGATGGAGAAGAGAAACATAAATATGTATATATGTTCTATATGTTTTATAGATTTTTGGAATGGATAACTTTTACATCTATAGAATATTTATACGAAGCAGATTTATTTAAATTTAATCACTTCAAATTAAATTAATCACAAAACCCAAATCCCAAAAATCTTAAAATAATTAAACCTTTAACCTCACAATAAAAAAATAATTATATATATAATCTAAATAGTAGTATTTCCCATTCTCAAATTAATGGAAATGGCACATATTCCCTTAATCAAATGGGTTTCATCAATTTGGTTCGATTTATGACCTACCAGAATCCCTCGCATTTTTTTGCTTTTCGGCGCTATTTTAACACGTGGGAAGTTCCGAGAGCTTCTTACTGAAATAACATTGGTGTGAGTATGTTTATAAAATCATATTTATCCTAAAATCATTATTAGAACTCATTTAAAATTTAGAAATTGATGTTATTATGGGAATTAGAAAATGTTTCTAATCGTTTTGGATGGGTATGCTTGCTAAGGAAGTTTAGAAGTGCTTTAAGGAAGTTCAGAAGTGTTTTAACCAACCGATATAAAAATTCCTTCTATAATATATATATATATATATATATAAACTAAATCACCATTAAATAATAAATATAAATAAATAGTCATTACATACTGGATGAGAACACATCTTTTATGTGTATTCACATCAATTTGTCTCTGATTATTGCATATAATTTTTTGTCTCCGATTATTGCATATAATTTTTTGTGACTTACAATGTGATTTTGAATTTATTATTATTATGTTAATGTTTAGAACTATAACTAAACTTTGTTATTATGAAAAAATCTAAAAGATGTATCAATTTGTTTCCTATTATTGCATGTAATTTTTTGTGATTTATAATGTGATTTTGAATTTATTATTATTATTATTATTATTATTATGTTAATGTTTAGAACTATAACTAAATTTTGTTATTATGAAAAAACTAGATTGTTTATTAAATTATTTAACAATAATTTTATAAACTAAGTTACTCATTTTATTAAATATTTTCAAGAATTCTTAAAAATTATTGTTTCTTTTATATTTTTTAACTTTAAACTTAAATATAATCCACCATCTTACTTTTTGTATTGATTGGTTATGAAATTTATTTCATTTTTAGTATAAATCCATAAATTTATGTAATAATTCATATATTAACCATTTCATATTTTTTATTTTTAATGCTCAAATAAATATAAATATAAAATTTATAGTACAGTTTATTAATTAATGTTCACATTGGGTTTTACTTTAATTGTGTTCTTAATTGTGACATTAATTGTGTTCTTCTTTGTGACACTTTGTATTAGGGAAATGTATATTCATCATGTGTACTTTATTTTTATTTTTTCAACTTAAATTGTTTAGTATTTCACTATTCCATAAAGAAAATTTCTTTGATATCGGATTTAATGTAGTATAAGATGATCTTGAAAACAATGTAGATTTAGGAATGCCTGATTTGGGAATGCCCTTTTAACCTTGTATTTGAGTTTCAAAGTTGTGATACAAGTTTGAACATGATTAAATTTCTAAATAATCATTAATTCATGGGTTGTGACCTAAATACTCTACATAATATTAATGTTTTATATCTTGTACATTGAAATCATCATTAAAAGGTAATAGAGTATATGATTATTAAATTGATAGCTTGCAAGTTGGTATCATAGCTATTTATATTCATGTTCCCTGACTGCATTGATCTCATGTGAATTAGAATGTTTTTTCATTCCCTTGATCCACTGCATCATTTTGCATCATCTCCTAAATCATCAAGAGTCTCATTCTCCATGAACTAATCCTTGCCACTCCATGAACACTTCCACCACTTAGACTTCATACTTATTGTTGATATGTGCTCCATTCATTGATTTGAATTATAGTTCTATGTTTTCATTCACTAAATCCTCACTCATATTCCATATTATATATTTTTACCATAGATTCAACAACTTATGTGATATGCTAGAACACAAGGCAAGAATCTAGTCTACTCTTTAGCGAAAAATAAAATTGATTGATGAAAACAACAAGCAAAAAAGGAACAATATCAATCGCACACAACTCCATATTTCTCTGGGGAAAGAAACTGCTAAAAACCTTGACTATCTATATTTCATTAACCAGAAGATCTGAGAATAAAATACAATGTTTTTTCAAACTGAACAATTCCTGAACAAGTACAATCTATCTCTCTGCTTCACAAACTAGCTCAAGCCAACCCTTAGCCAATTCTGCTGCCTACCAAGCCCCTACTTCCTTGCACAATTCCTCAGAGAATTATCCCATATTTAATTGGGAAAACGACTCTCCATAACTTCACAATCCATACATAGGCCTTCTACTTATTGTGTGCACCATCTTTACAACTCAGAAAATTATACAACTGATAGTACATTGTCCCTGAACTCTAATCTCAACTAGGTGTTCCTCTTAATTGACATGCATCAGTTATTTATGAGTGAATCTTCAATTAACTAGTGTGGTACTGAGGATGCACTTGTTCACTTGCCCACTGCTAGACTCTTAAAAATTCCTCCAACAGTTAGAACTAGTTTAACTGACAATAACTCAGTTAGACTAAGTTAATTAATTACAACTCAAAAGAACTCAACCTGGGCCCCTAAAATTTAGGGATCACTCTATATGAATCTAGGTAGACTTCTAACTCAAATTTCCTAATTCAATTAAGTAAATTTATCTTAATTAATTGCTACAAGTTATTATGAGAATAGAATTACAACTTAATTCTCAACTTAATTCAAGGACAAATTAAATTGGAATTTCTAGATTCTATTTTTAACATTTCTTATTGCAAAATTCAACACTCCCTCTCAACAAGAAAGGAATTCAACTCTACCCTAATCTGGTATCTTTGGAATGTTCTGCATGCAACACTTCTCTTTAGTGTTGTTGTTCCTACAACTTATGAAATTGAAAAAGAATCCAACCTGAATCAGTACGATGCATCTGTAACCAGATTACATGACTGCTACTAACTCCTGCACTGTCTACTGAAAACTTCGTGCTTTTGTTGCCTCTGCACCATTCCATCTGCATTACTGCCAACTCTATTTTGTGCTCCCCACTATCTGACTTTTGCTAATCTCTATCTCTGTCACTATGGCATCTGACTGCATCAGCTGCCATTGATCCATCCAGCTACTGAGTACTGTGGGCTCCTGTAACAAGGTAATGATCCATGAGACAAAACATATCAATGGACCTTGCCCAAATTTCTACACTCTTGGAACTATTACTTCACATTGCCCCACCCTTCACCTAGAGGTATGGCTACATGTGCTGCCTCCGCCCACTTGGCTTGAAATTTCCCCCTACTGGAGGTATCTACTTGAGTGGATGTCTCCACTCAGTCTCCTCTCTGCTTATCTAATTGTGGCTACTCCATAACTTTCTGAGGCTACCACTGAAGTTTCTTTTGGGGCCACATGTTGAAAGGTAATTCACTCTCCCTCTCAACGATGAAGTATTTAACCTTTGCCTTTCTCCTCAAGCATTTGCATGAATATTGTACCTCAAGTGCATACAAGTTCTTGATTCGCACACTGATCTGTTTCACTTGTCCCATGGTGATGTGTCTAAGGAAAACCTTTCCCTTACTAAAAATCACATCATAGCCATTGTCTTCCAATACCACGATGGAAATAAGATTCTTCTTTAGTCCTGGAACATACATTAAATCTATGATTCTGAGAGGGGAGCCAAGCTCCATCTTAATGGTAATTGTACCAATATCGGTCACGCTATACCTCCCATCATCTCCAAACTCAATGTTCTGCTTGAGGTCTTTCTCTTCAAAGTCATTGAATAGATCTCTATTCCTCATCATATGGAACGAGGCACCGCTATTGAGATACCACATGCTTCCTATTACATTGTTGATCATGCATGCAATGAGAGTGAAATCAAGTTTGAATTGTGAAGCTAGAGCTTCACCAGCTCCTGCAACTGCAATCTCCTTCTTACTTTCTTTATTTTGTGGGAAATTCATGGCAACGTGCCCATACTTGTGACAGTGAAAACACTTGAATTTTGACAAGTCCTTATTCTTATCACCCTCCTCGCCTTGGGACTTATTTTCCTTGGATTTATTTTCTTTCTTGGCTAATGTAAAGTCCTCTTCCACTTCTTTGGAAGAGGTCCCATCTTTGGTGTTCTGTTGAGTCTCTTCATGTACCAAACTGACCACAACCACTCCTAATCTGGTAGCTTCTCCCTCCCATTAACAAAGTTATGGTAACTATGCTAGCTCTTGGGAAGTCCAAGAATATCTAGGCTCACCATATCGTCCTTGGAAACAGTAATCCTGACACTTCCAAGCTCATCCAAAAAATGCGTGAACTTGGTCAAGTACTTCAGAATTGAGTCGCTCTTCCCCATATTGATCTTTATGAGCTTGTGCTTCAGTGCTAACTTCCTATGGTGACTACTATTTTGAAACAGGTTTGTCAATGCCTTCCCCATTGCGTATGGAGTGTCCTTACCATGGATACTTGAGAGAATGTGGTCTTGAGCTCCTTCTAGTATAATCCTTCTTTCTTTTGCTACACGCTTTTTCCATTCATCCATATCTTTAACATCCGATGTTCTAGGCTTAGGAATGTCATGATCTATGAATTCCTTGAGGACATTGTCTTCCAGAATTGCCTCCATCATACCCTTCTAAGCTACGTAATTTGAACTTCCTTCTAAGGAATACTCTAGTCTCAAGTCGTAGAATGACATATTATTGACTCTAAAGTATGAACTTGCAAATTTGATTTCACGTGCACAACAAACTCGAATTATCCTTCAGCTCTGATACCATGTAGATTTTTACTGTAGATTCAACAACTTATGTGATATGCTAAAACACAAGACAAGAATATACACTACTCTTCCGCGGAAACCAAAAGTGATCGATGAAAATAATAAGCAGAAAAGGAAGAATATCAATTGCACATAACAAAATATTTCTCTGGGGAAAGTAACTTCTCAAAACCCCGACTATATATATTACATTAACCAGAATATTTGAGAAGAAAATACAATTCTTGTTCAACCTGAATAATTCCTGCATAGGTACAATCTATCTCTCTACTTCACAAACGATCTTAAGACAACACTTAGCTAGTTTTTCTTCCTACCAAGCCCCTACTTCCTTGCACAATTCCTGAGACAATTCTCCCATATTTAATTGGAAAATACACTCTCCATAGCCATGCAGTCCATCCATAGGCCTTGTACTGATTGCGTGCACCATATGTACAACTCAAAAAATTATACAATTGATAGTACATTGTCTGTGAACTCTAATATCAACTAGGTCTTCCTATGAACTAACATGAATAAGTTATTTATGAGTGAATCTTTACTTAACTGGTGTGGTACTGAGGATGCACTGGTGCACTTCCCCGTTACTAGACTTTTAATAGTTCCTCCAACAGTTAGAACTAGTTTAATTGACTATAACTGAGTTAGCCTGAGTTAATTAATTACAACTCAAAAGAACTCAACCTGGGCCACTAAAATTTAGGGATCACTCTAAATGACTCTAGATATAATTCCAAATCAAATTTCCTAAGTCAATTAAATCAATTTAACTTAATTAACCGCTACAAGCTTAATAGAATTACAATTTAATTCTCACTTTAATTCAAGGAGAAATTAAATTGGAATTTCTAGATGTTATTTTTAACATTTCTTGTTACAAATTTCAACACATCTACTATCCCTTCTTATATCCATTCACATTCTCACTCAAGTTCTCTCTTCCTTTGCCTTTGCTTCTCCTCATTCCCATTTTTTTGCAATCCTTTATTTCACATAGCCCATTCCATATCCCCTTGCAATTTTCATTTTGACACATACCTTGTATCCACACCTTCACATCAAATTTCCAACAGTGCAAACCCTCTATTCTTCATTTCAAATCCTTTTGCATTAGCTTTGGTCACATTTCCTTCCAATCATTATTTATCTCACAGTCACCCACACACCTAGTCCCCCTATGATTCCTTTTGATATTTGATTGCATTCAGACAAACACATATTTCAAAAATATTAATTTGAATTTTCTAGAAATCTAACTATTATATCAACAAAACCTAAAAAGGGATTCAACGATGAACCAAAATTTGAGTATGTTATCTCTTACATTCATTTTTCATCTACCTTTTTCTTCTTACTTTCATTATAGTTTAGTTGTAAATTTGTTATTTTATTTTTGAGTGTTCAAGTAATTTGAGTTCTTGAATCTAGTTTCACCTTCAATTATGTGAGTCACTTCTGTTCTCTACAATCCAATCAATCTTGTTCAATATTATAAAAGTTCTAAAACATATGTGGAAGCTAACAACATCTTATTATGTTTTTTACTTGTCCTGTAAGTTTAGTGTTTGGGCCTTATAGTTGTTATTGTAGTGTTTATATACATTTCTATTCTCCTACATAATACAACACAAAAATACTATCCAACAAATGTAGAAGTATACATTAATTACAAAACTATGACCTCCATATATTTGTTTTATGCAAAACCTTATTCTTATTCTAGGGGCATTATAAGAGAAGTAGAAGAGATTAAGTGGCATTAAGCAACAGGTACTACTTCCATTGATCATCTTTATTGGCCAGTTACCTTGTTTAGGTAGTGTTTCACTAATATAAATTTGGGTATCAACTCATTTGGAGAGATTGAGAGACAAAAGAAAGAATTGTAACATATCTTAATTATCTATTAATGTTGTGATAGTTTCTAATATTAATATCCATTGTTTTCATTCTTGAAATTATAATGGTTTTAAATGTAACGCACCCATATTATCAATAATAATAGTAATAATAATAAAAGTGAAGAGAAAGAATAATGTGAAAATAATAATTAATAATAAAAAAATAATAATAAGTAATAAAGGAAATATAAATAAATAGATAAAAGAATCTTCAACAGTAAAAGACTGAAATAAGTAAGAGTAAATTAGTTAAATACCAAGTTACCGAAATCATAAAACAAAAAATAGAAATTGCATGATGGCACATAACTAAGCTAAACAAAACTTAAGACAAAAACTATAAATTGCATTATGACACATGCATTATGTGCATGAAGATTTTCCTTCCATTTTTGGAAGAAGTTGTTTTATTTAATGAATTAATTTTCCTTGGACAATTGTAAGAAAGAAAGAATTCACTATTTGTAGTAGTTGATTTAGGGCTCAAGGGTGACTATCTATAGAAATACAACAATGTAGTTGAAACTATGGTTGAGTGGGGAGTCATTCCCAACATGTTGTTTGTGGGTCTCAGACTCGTGCACATTAATTCAATCTCTACAAAGTTGTAAGTGAATCAAGTTTTTTTAATCATACAAGTATGTTCTCATCACCCACTACATCGATAGATTATGTAATGATCATTGAAATTTTCCTTATGTTTATCAACTAATTGTTGGAATTTCTATATATAATTTGTGCCTAATTATGTTTTATTTCCAGGAAATCATATATGGTATTGGAGTCTAGTTGCAACCATTGAAACTTTCCTAGTTGCAACCTTTGTAATTTATGAATCCTTATGCAACTAAATACATGCTTGAGTTTTTTTTTTTTTTTTTTTTTTAATATGGTTCACTTTACCAGAGATGGGTATTAGCTACTTCCACGGAAAAACCACCCATTTCTAAGTGAGTTAGTCATCTTTCATGTAGAAATTACTCCTAAGGAGTGACCATGTCAATCTCAGTGGGACTAAAATCCAAGTGGACAGGATAACAACAACTCCTCCCTACCACCCGAGCTACACCCACTTGACACCTACAAACTTCGGTTTATTAAAAATATATTATGATTATTAAACTTGATTGGATAACAAAATAATCTAAACTATGCAATATATTGAATTACAATAAAAATAATATAGAATAATAACAATTTTTGATGTATGTTAAAAATATTTAATCCCATCTATATTTTAATCTTAAATAATAACATCATTATTTATTGTTATGAAACCAACTCACAAAAAGATAGAAAAGAGAGATAAACGCCTTAGAATTCAGCCTCTTCGAGGGGGAAACCTCCTTTACATTACACAAATGAACAATTCTTGGATGATACAAATGACAAGACCTCCTTTCTATATATAGGAGTATAAGGGGTCATAATATAATCAGAGCCAACATAACAATAATAATGTAAGGGCACAATAATAACAATAATGGGCTTCTATGGGGCACATTAGTAACAATATGGGGACTACATGGACACAACAATATAATAAGGGGGTTGAACTAATAACAATAAGGCGTTACACTAGTAGTATAGGGACCTAACATGCCCCTCTCCTTCAAAAAGTGTTGTCCTCAATGCTTGAGTAGTTCTTGATGCTTATGTATAAAATTTTTGTCCTCCCATGTGGAATCTCCAGTGGGTAAGTTCTTCCACTTGAGGAGATACTATGAAATTGATTGATTTCGTAGCTGTCAGTTTCTTGTTTCTGTCACTGCACCAGGACCCAATATGATTTTTCCTTCCTCGTCAAGTTCTGGAAATATTGTTTGAATTGGGATCTTTTGCAATTTTTGAATGAGTGACCACACTTCTTCATCCTTATTCCATTCATCCCTTGCTTCGTTTATCCAATCTAGTTGGATAATAGAAAAAACACAAAAAAATGCTTCCACATCCTCATCCTTTCTTGAGAGTGCATCTGCAACAACATTTTTCTTCCCTTTTTTGTCGATTATTTCAAAGTCATAACCAAACATATTTTTGATCCATTTTTTCTTTTCTTCTAAAGATAATATTTGCTCTAAAAAGTATTTAACACTATCATGATCCATTTTTACCTTGAAGTTTCTTCCCATTAGGTAAGCTCACCATTTCTTAAGTGCATGTAGTATTTCCAACATTTGCTTCTCATAAATAGCTTGATTTCGATGTAGCCATAAAAATACCCAATCTCCTACATCAAAACTTCTTTCACTGTGATGTTGATATGCCTGTTGTTTCATTCGATTCTGAACCAAAGTGGTGTTATCATTTAAAAGTTGGATAACTTGTTGTTGATCCTCGATGTGATCTTTCACTGCTTGAATCTTTTTCTTCTTGATATGTCCTTCTATCTTGAGAGTTTGAGGAGTGGTAATTTCTTCCAATGCATTTCAAGATATCGTCGGATTCATTTCTTGATGCTCGATGTGATATTTCACTTCTTGAACATTTTTCTTCTTAATACGTCCTTCTATCTTGATAGTTTGAGGAGTGGTAATTCTGGCCAATGCATTGCAAGATATGTTTGGATTCATTTCTTCTTTCTCGATGTGATCTTTCACTTCTTGAACCTTTTTCTTCTTGAGATGTCCTTCTATCTTGAGAGTTTGAGGAGTGGTAATTCTTGCCAATTCTTTACAAGATATGGTCGGATTCATTTCTTCTTTCTTTAGGGTTGGTTCTGGTGTATATCCTCTTCTTTTGATGTTTATTGATCCTTTTCCTCCTCCTCTTCATAATCTATGTAAAATAATTTCTTCTCAGCACACTTATGACCTTTAGTGTATTTGCTATCACAATTGTAACAAAGCCATTTTTCTCTTTTTTCTTCCAATTGTTGTGGTGTAAACCTTGTAGCTTGAGGAAGGCTAGGAGATAAAACACTTCCATAATTATAGTCGTGAGTGGTGGGATTCCTTGTTTCCATAATTTCACTTTCAATTTTTCTTACCAACGTGAATGCCTTCTCCAATGAATCAGGTTCCCAAAGACGAACCTCATGTTGAATGTTATCCTTTAAAGTCCCTATGAAGACATCAATCATTTTCTTCTCTGGAATATCATTTACCCTTATATCCAATTTTTGAAACTCCTCAATGTGCTCTGCCATTGAAACCTTTTGTTTGAGATTTAGCAATTGGATAAAGAAGGTGTTACTCTTTGTATCCTCATAATGTGCTATCATTTCTTCCATGAAAAATGACCAAGTGACAAGTGCTTTACGAGAACAAAGCCCTTTACACCATAAAAATTCATTCAGTTCTAAATATAAAGATTGAATATGTACCTTTTGTAACAATTGCACCTCATGTATATCAAAATATTGCTCCATCTGTAATATCCAATAGACTGGATCCTTGGCATCAAACTTCCTCATATATTTTTCTTGATTTTAGGAGATCTCTCTTGAATATGTTGTATTTTGAAATTTAAGATATCCAAGGTTTGCAATTGTGACATGTGGTAGCCATCTACGTCCTCTTTCCAATGCCATCAGTCTGATCGAAATTGGATTCTCCAAGAAAGAGTTATGCCCAATCTCCCAAGATGACCTAATTATATAATTTTTCAGTAGAGCGAACTTGTACGAAGTGACACATATCACTGTTTCGACCTTCAGACCTGAAATTGATACAACTACAGGCCATCTTCTTTTTGTAACTTCTTACAAAAGTGAAAACTGATGCTCAGAGAGAAAGTTATGATGATGTTCCCAAGGTAACCTCTTTGGAATGTAATTCGGGAGTCTGTAAAAACCCTAACTTCCTCAGATCATATCTCCGAAAATGTAGCAAGGCAAGATCTGAAATTCAAACTCGAGGTTCAGAACGATTTAGGCTCAAATGGGTTTTAATTTCAGAGTTGATCCATCACAGAAAACATGTTATAGCGAAAATTACATGATGAACTATTCAAGATGGAATTCTGGAGCTTGCAAAAACCCTAAGTTCCTCAGATCATATCTCCGAAAATATAGGGAGAAAAGATCCGAAATTCAGACCTAATGTTTAGAACGATCTCAACACAAATGGGTTTTGTTTTTAGCTTTTGAAACTTCGTAGCAAAAAAGTTATAGCGATAATTCCACGATGACGAGTTTGGAGCAGCGAAACCCTAGAATCTAAAGCTCTGATACCAAATGTTATGAAAGCAGCTCACAAAATGACAGAAAAGAGAGATAAACACCTTAGAATTCAGCCTTTTCAAGGGGGAAACCTCCTTTATATTACACAAATGAAAAATTCTTGGATGATACAAATGACAAGACCTCCTTTCTATATATAGGAGTCTAAGGGGTCATAATATAATCAGATTCGACATAAAAATTATAATGTAAGGGCATAATAATAACAATAATGGGCTTCTATTGGGCACAATAATAACAATATGGGGACTACATGGGCACAACAATATAATAAGGGGATTGTACTAATAACAATAAGGGGTTACACTAGTAGTATAGGGACCTAACATTTATATTAAATAAAATGCATTTATACATACATTAAAATGTGATGTAATCTTCCACTGTAACACCTTCTTGGAACACCCCCTTGCATTCCTAGGTTTCCAACTCTATTGAACTCACCAAATATTTATAGTTCTTTGTTAATTTCAATTGGTATATTTTTGTGATAAGTCTTTATCATTTTCAAGTCACATTGTTTCATGATAATTCTTGATCACTTTCAAGGCATGTTGTGTGAGGAACAAATAAACATGTGGAAATGAAGTGCCTAAGGGATAATGATTTATCTATCAATGAAATAGGAAGTGTGAATTTTGATGCATCCTTTGTCATCCACCTAGACAAAGTGGAATTGAAAGAGCTGTGTTTAGTTGAGGTTGTGACACCAAATAACAAACTCTACTTCTCAGTAAAATGTTCTTCTACCTCTACTCTAGAGAAGTTGAGCATCTCAAACCCAATGATATGTAATGATGCATAAATGACTATGAATATATTTTTTTCCAAAATCAATCCTCCCAAGCCAAACTTCAAGTTTTCCATCAGTTTCCTCAAATTCTATGAGACACCTGAGTTCTCAACCATTAAATACTTTTTATAGCCGGACCATAAACTCAATCCTCAAATTTTTGAAAAGAAACACTTACAAAAATGTCTTCCTTTACATTCCATCACTAAGCCTAAACCATTCCCCATATCTAATTTCCTCAAATATCCACCTGTTCCCAAACCATTCCTCGAACCCAAGTTTCCAAACTACCCATTTTCTTCTAAATTCTCCAAATCTAAATCGTTACACAAACTTCCTCCTTTTCCTCTCATCTCTAAGCACAAAACATCTTTAAAATCCATCTTCTTCAAACCTAAACCATTTCCTAGTCCCAAATTCTTTAAACCTAGACCACTATTCAAACCTCCTCCTCTTACACCTTAGTGAAGCCAAAACTATTTCTTAAACCTAACTTTTCAAGCCAAAACCTTTATTCAAGTCTCCTCCCACTTTGAAGCTTGAACCATTACCCAAAACCAAATTCTTGAAACCTAAACCCTTACACAAACTACCACCAAAAAATAATTTCCTGAAACCTAAACCCTTACCCAAATTACCACCAAAACTTAAAGTTATTTAAACCTCGTTCTCATGAATAAAAAATACTGCCCTCTTAATAATCGTAAATTCTTCACCCCCTTCTCTCCCCCTTATCTCTTTTGTCTAGTTGATCATTCTTTCATTATTTCCTTTTTAATTCCTTTAGTATCATTCTGTATGAGCTTGTTGTAATTGTTATGCCTATGATATATTATATTTCTAATTTATAATAGTTGTATATGAGATGCATTACTAACCATTTATTATGATAATATATTGCATAAATACTTATTATATTCTCTAGGTTTGATTGTGTAATGTTGATATCAGATTCATAATTTTAAGTAAATCCATGTTGGTAATAGATTGATTGCTTGCTTATAAATTGCTAAAAGTAGGACATAAAAACAACCTATATACCTTTACAATATTATACAATATTGTGTTTCTGTGCATTTCAATTAGAATTTAGCCACAATAATAGTCGTTGATGTCGACCACTAAATGAACTTACATTTACATTTACATCTAAAATCTTAAAAGAGCACAGAAACTAGACCTGACTTTATAACCTTAGAAACTTGTAAATTAATACATAAGCACTATGGTAATAGGTCTCTATCCACATGTAATCTACTCCTTTATTTCAACACCTTTTATTTACCTTATAATCCTAATCATAACAATATTTGACATCAACTAGTATAAGTGTGTGCATTGAAACTTGATAATGTGAGAGGTTCCCTACCAAGAGAATAAGAACCCTTTAATTCCAAGTCTCTAAATTATTCATAAGATAAACTATGGAAATGAAATTGTAATTAAATTTTGTGAGACTAAAAACAAGGAACATTGAAGATTGAATAACATTGTGATGGGTTTCTTATGTATAGATACATTATTTGCATTATTATAGCCTAATGTTGCAACAGGAAAGTAATGGTATTTTTCGTTGGTTTATACATTGTTTATATGAAATCTTTGTCCATTGAAAATGAGGCATATTGATTTATAGTTGATGCAATCAACCAATTTACATTAAATATGATCATACGTAAATGATTTGCTTGGAATAACGGTCTTATATCCCCTTTGAACCATATTTTGCTTGGAATCCATGTTTTCATTTCATTGGTTGGTTAAAGTTTTCAGATTGTCCTGGTATCGTCCCTCAAACATTGAGGCAACCTTAAGTACTTCAAGCTTAGCTTTCGTAATCATTGTTAGTATTGTGACACTACGTGAATGTAACATAAGGGTTATCCTTTCAGATTAAAATATGGATTTGAGCCATATTCTTCATTATTTATGGATATTACATGCATCTCTCTTGTATATCTTTTTGTCACATTCTTTATAGTTTAGCTGCATATTTTTTATTTGATTTTTCAGTGGTCAAGTCATCTGGGTTCTGGAATCTAGTTTCACTTGTATTCTTATAATTCACTTATGTCTACTACAATCTAAGAAATATTGATCAATGTCATAAACGAATTAAAAAATGTGGGGATTACAACATATTATTATGCTTTTTAGTTTTCCTCTAATTTTAGTACTCGAGTATTATGCTTGTTATCGTAGTTTTATGCACATTCCTATTCTCATACATAATAAAACACACAAAATTGCCTATAAACAAAAAAATATACATTCATTATAAATGGGTGAACACAAGATCTTTATATTATGAAAAACCTTATTCTTATAATGTATATGCAGGTTCTCTTTCAAAGGAACAAGATACGGGAAGTATAAGAGATTAGGGTGCTTTAAGTACCCGGTACTATTCTCATTGATCATCTCACTTCCACAACGAGTGCCTTTGGATGTTGTTACAAATATACCATTTTGGGTATCAACTTATCTGAAGATACTTAGAAATAAAAGATATAATTGTAGCATATGCGAGAGATCTATTAAAGTTTCTAATATTAATATATATCCATTGCATTTTTGAATCAGTTGGATGATAATGAGAGTACTTTAAAAAGGTTCACATGTTGTATAAATAAATATTTATTTTATTATAATTCAAGACATAATATATTTATGTTATTATAATTCAAGACATAATAGGTATATTTCTTGTAAGTAATTATTTTAAATTAAATCCATTTTTACTAGATTTCTTAAACAATAGTAGATATGATATGTCAATTCAAGGGTTTTCATGTTCCCCTTGAAATCAAAATCTACATTTCATTTCCACTAATCAATCAAATATCTAATTTGTCCTTGAATGCTGTGAGAGTCATGGGATAAGACTGAGTGATTTGGGATTAACTTTTGCGAGAGCTTTTTAGACTATGACAATATCTAAATATAACGTACATATTATCTTTCTAAACATGAAATAGAATTTGGGTCATACCATTCATTAATTATTGACCTTACATGCTTTTGCCATGTACAAATTGTTTTATTGAATTCTTTATATATTAGCTTAAAAAGTTTTAATTCATTTTATAGTTTCAAATCCTTTTCTTCATTGAATCTAGGTTAGTTTTATTTATTCTACACATTTGTAGATTCTGCATTCTAATCAACAGTGGTCATTATTTATAAAATCACAAAAACACATAAGGAATCCTAATAAAATTTAATATGTTTTTAATTCACCAATTTCAATGCTTTGAATTAAGCTTTCTATTATGGTTTCCATCACGGGGCTTCACTAGGCAAAAAATATCATACCACATAGTTTCATATTGTGGGATATATATTGAGGAAAAAATGACATAATATTGGGGGATATATGGGGGTAAAGGGTTTTTATATTGGTAGGTATAAAAAATGGAGCTCAAAGTTAATGAAAAAAATATAAAAGGGTGTAAAAAATGCTAATGAAAAAATGGATATCTACAATATCTAGTGAAAGTATGAGTTTTTTAAATTGGGAAGGTGTATTAGGTTTGTATTGGTAGGGGGTTCAATAATGTGATTTTTATAAGTATTTTTGAATATGTAATCAAATTAAGGGTATTGTTTAGTATGCCACGAATGAATGTGATACATCATAGGTTCATCGAGTGAAGCCCTTGTGGTTTCCATAGACATTTATACTATCCTAAAAAATATTTTTCGTACTTCTTTCACATTTAAGTATTCTTGATCATAAATCGAGTGAGAGAGGTAGATGACCCTAAATAAATATTTCATGCCATGACACAAGATATGAAGAGAACATTTTGACTCAAAAGTTTCCCAAACTCCATCCTCCCATTCTCTAGCCCAACTTGAAGTTGTTTATTAGTTTCCTAAACTCCATGTAAAACATGATATATTGATACATGTTAGAGAGATATTAAATCCGAAACACCCAACATCACTTCTTCAACCCTATTATTTTACCCAAACCTCCTCCTCTCCCTCACATTATGAAGCTTAAAACATTTCCCAATCTCAAATTGCTTAAACATAAATCTTTCTTCAATCCCATCCTAATATTATGCTTCTCAAATCTAAATCCTTACCCAATTTTCACCTCTACATCACATCTTGAATCATAAAAAACTAACTAAGACCAAGTTCTTCAAACCTAAAACTTTATTAAAACCTTTCTATAAACTAATATTCCTCAAAATTAAACCATACCTAAATTACAACTGAAACTCATGTTGTTCTCTTCCCTAAGCCAAACTAACCTCCTTTCCCTTTACATACACATAAATTTACGTCTCTTTATATATGTAGTCTAATTAACGTCTCCTAATCTAATTAATAATATTTTTATATAATTATTTTCACTTCCTCATCCTTATCTAATAATGTTAATATGATAATATATAGTTAATATATAATTTAACTATAGTTATTTCTAGAATATATTATATTTTCAATTACTAATTATTATTTATATAAAAAATTAAAAATCATTACTATGATAAGCTGCCACATTAAGATAACTCTCTAAAATTGTAGTGATATTTATGTTATATTACATTTTCAACATTACAATATGTAATATATTATAAAATATGAATATAATAACATATTGATTTTAATATATACAAAAATATAAGGGACGCAATGCTAAATGCGAAACATTATTATGAATATATTTTTATGTATCTCTATTAGGTTGGAAAATCATGTTAAATTGACAATATTATGGGAATAATATCACTTAACTATGTTCATTTCGGCAATGAAAAAATGATGGATATTTGAGAAAATAATGAAAATATTAACCAACATTGTTTATACACTAAACCGTTACGGTTTCTCATAAACGCTAGATTAGGTGCTAACCTACTTTATAAATTTAGTCACCTACAAATCAATACATAACTGCAGTTTGTCACAATTATCTACTACCCACATAGATTTGTATTTGATTTCAATATTAGTTTATTTATCTTTTTCTCGATTTGTATTAGATTTGTATTTGTCATACTCTTGGTGGAGACTTCCGCTCAACAGGATGCATACTCCTTTTAACCCCAATTGTTTAAAACGTTAATAAAAGTGATGATGCCACCCAAAATTGAACATAAATGTTGTGAATTTAAAAATAGTTATTGATTAAGATTAATGTATTTATAAATTAAATTGAACATAATTTTTTTGAATTTAAGAATAATTATGGATTAAGATTAATGTAGTTATAAATTAAATGGCTTTTAAATTATTATTTTTATTATCATTACTAATATTATTAATAATTTAAGAAAAAAATATAAGAACTAAACATATATACATTTTAATAAGTATAAAGATTTACTTAGACTTTATTATACTTAACCTATAAATACATTTTGTTAAAAAAAAAAATTACACTTTTTTTTTTCTAAAATATTTAAAACTTTCCTTCTCCAATTTGTTCTTTTTTTAAACCCATTTCACCAAAAATCTATATTCTTAATTATTAAATTACTTAAATGGTATAAACTTTTTTCTTTTAAATATAAACTATTTAAATGGTATTTGTTTCCTTGCATGTAATTCTATTTTATGCAATTATCAATTTTGTGTATTTAAAACAAATTTCATTTATCAATTCTATGTATAGGTTTTTGTGAATATATTTACACAGTGCAACATACTTTTTAGAGCATAGCCCTAGTTAAAATATGTTTATATTAGTTTTACTGAATTCTTTTGCCATAATTTTTTTGACTAGTTAATTTAATTCCTTAGCATTAGCTATAATTTATTTGACTAGTTCATTTAATGTTGAGCTAATTTATTTGACTAGTTCATTTAACTCCTCAACATTAGCTCTAGTTTGTTTTATCACTAGTAGCATATGCATTTTTTCTTTCAATATTTCTTTCACATGCAATTGTAAATTTTTTTCAGCAGTCATGTATTTCTATAGCAAGCATTACCAGTAGATTTACTCTTTTTCTGCCATATATAGATTTTCATAGTTAGAATAATTGTTTTCTTGTTTTTCTGGTAGAATGTGGTTTAGTATAATTCGACCATAATGACTTTTTCTTTTAGTAATGTTTGTAATATATATAAATATTTGTGCATATGTCGTAAATAATTTATTCACAAGCTTAAGTTAATAATAACATAATAACTAGAAATGCATATATATTGGTAAGATTTTTTTAAAAGTGAATGGGATCACATTGATATTAAATTAGGTTCCTATAAGAGCATTCTAGGAACATCTCACACAACACTTGAAAAGTCTGACTAGAATGTACAAGGGGAAGGGTATATAATAAAAAAGATAGTTCAAGTCTAGATACATTGCACTCAAGTTGCATATGTAAGACATGGAAATCATGTATATAGTTTAGCAATGGCATTCAATGAGTGAAACTAGTTGGGAGGCCACAATATACTTTAAGGGCCATATGAATGACTGATGGAAATTCTCCTCTTTGATGTGGCCTCTTTCTCGTTTGATGATTAATGATCATGATAAGATGAATAGCTAGTAGATTCACACTGGCTATGGGTAATTCTATCTTGTTGGGTGATGTCTTGATATACATGTTTTCATTGAGTAGTGGAGATTTGTTCCCATTGAGAGTCCAAAGAATCAAATCTCAAGTTCAACCCTTCATTAGCCAAATCATCTTCCAACTTGTTTCTTTTCGAAGGATATGTTGGAGAATGAGCACATTGAAGGTTACAAGTTGATCTGCAATATTTTCTAGGCTAGCCAGGAGATGCCAACTTTCAATGACTTTGGCTACTGTGGAACCATTTTTAATTCTATTGAGCATGTTGATAATGATTTTGGAGTCACCTTCCATAACATGCATTTCTATGCCTAGTCTCTTTGCGATTTGTAATCCTTGTTTTACCACATAGAATTCAATAGTGTTGTTGGTGTTATGGCTAATGTACCCTGTGAATAAATGTTGAATCTTCCCTTTTTCATTTCTGAATGCACCACCATAGTTGGAAGGGGTTACCCTTAGATATTCCATCAAAATTCACTTTTATGAAGCCTTTTTTGGAAGGCGGCCAATGATTTGGGTTGGCTTGGGTGCGAGGAGTGTGTAAGCTATGACTTGTTAGCATTGATACATAAGATCTAGAAGAGAGAGGATGGAGGCTTCAGAACGGTCATATTCCTAGTCTTGAGTATCCCATGGAGAAATGTGAATGGCTTCCTTGATCTTATCTAATTTTGTTTTCTAGACCACATTCAACATTCTTGAGGTATCTCTAAATATTCTCCCATTGTGATCTCTCCAAATTTCCTATACTATGAAGCCTGGGAATAATTGTCAAACTATGTTAATTATTGGATTCTAAAAGGGTGTATTGTTCCAATCCTTCAGAGTTTTCTTTAATTCGTATTGTCTCTCAGGGTTTACTTGAAGATGATTTCTAGGAAGTCCCATAATTCTGAAGCAAACAAACAATCATTTAGAAGATGTTCTATTGATTCAATGTTGGAGAGGCAAAGTCAACATTGTGCTAGGCCTTGAAATCCTCATTGTTGTAGAAGGCCACACGTGAGAGTTTTATTATGGAGAATCATCCAAATAAAGAGTGATATTGTGTGCCAATGATTTAGTTTCCAAAGTAGTTTCTAATATTTCTTCTCCACTAGAGTACCCAAGATCATGAGGATGTTGTAGACCTATTTGACGTTGTATTAATCCTTTATGGTTCTATCCCCATATGATGATACCATTTCCATTCTGATTTTTTATTTTTCTTTGTTCTGGCTCTTGGTACAAGGCTTCATGATTTTCAGAGGTTATGGTAGAATTATCTATTAGGTCATTGTTCCATATCTTTCATTAAGGTTGCTCCACTATGTTGTTCTAATAGTATTTAACCAGAATTTTGTTTTGTTGTTACAGTTCCATCTTGAGATTAATTCAAAGAGAATTTTGATCAAGTATGGGATTTTGTTTCCAAGATTCCTCTCAAAATAGGGTTATGTTTCCACTACAACTTTCCTAGAATCTATGGTTTTGTATTAGATGTATGTTACTCCAAGATTGTTTCCATAGTTGTGACCCTTTTACTTGTTCTTGCATCCTCATGATTTCATTGTTGTCAATACAAGGAATGTATTTACTATTCCATTTCCTACTCCATATCCTCCTATAGATTTTGTTTTGCATAGCTTTTATCAAGCCATGAGAGCCCATTGTTTTCCAGTTTGGACCACCCCATAAAACATTAAGTTGAATTTTGTTAAGAAAACTTTTAGAAGCGATTAGGGTCGAGATGTGGTAGCTTCAAGCACAAACTTGAGGACGGTTTTGCTAACAAGATAAAGGGATTTAAAATTCAACCAAGACAACTTGTTTTCCAATTTGGAGAGTAAGTATTCCTAAACGTTGAAGAGGACAAGTTCTGCACTAGAGGGATGCCAAAATATTTGGCTAGAAGGGAGCTTCGTTGGAAACCAAGGAATATGGAAATGTGGGATTAGATGGGAATAAGGGTGTTGACAAAAGTTATTTGATATTTGAGTAGATTTATGTCAACTCTCGAAGCATTGGTGAAGGCTGCAAGAATGGATTAAGAGGTTGAAGCTTCCTTGATGATTGGTTGGCCAGTAGAAGGGTCTCATCAACAAATTACTGGTGGAAGGGAGGCTGGGAGTTGGTTCCATTAGATAATACTTTTAGGGATCTAGTGGAGATCACATGCTTTAAGTATCTTCCGAGGCCTTCAACAATCATTAGTAATAAATATGGTGAAAGGGGATCTCCTTGGTGAATGCCTATGGATATATGGAAGGTGAGTGAAGGGGATCAATTGAAAAGGATGGAGAAGAATGTTTTGGAGATGAGGCTTGATATCCAGGAGACCCGGGTGTATTGGAAACCAAATGTTTTTAGCATGTGTAATCTATATTTCCATCTTAGCTTGCAAAGGCCTTTGACATGTCCAACTTGATAATAAAGTGTAGATATTTTTTATGGAGAAGCAAATGGATTTGTTCTTGGGTGATGATGATATTGTCCAATATTTTTCTACCTTGACATAGCTTCATTTATGATGGGATCTGATGAGGGGAAAGAAAGGCTTGAGCCAAATTTCTATGACTTTAGAGATAATTTTGTAAATGACACTATAAAGGGAGCTAGGTCTTAAGTATGCAGGGGATTTTGATTGGGAATGATTGGGGATGAGGGTTAAGAAGGTGGCATTAATGCTAGAGGGGATGTATAGGGTATTTATTGAATATTATACAAGTTGAGTGACTTCATTTCCCACGTTGTCCAAACACTTGAAAAAATTCTATTGTGAAATCATTAAGCCATAGGAATTTGTTCTTGGGAATGCCCATAAAAGTTTCTTCCAGTTATGTTGTTGTTATTTCCCTCATAAACATTGCATTTTGATCCTAAGTGATTATTTTGGGAATGTGGGTTGTAACCTTTATTATGGTTGGAGGTATTTCTTGAATGGGTTCGTCCATGAGATTTTGGAAGTGGCGATTAAGCTCTTGAGTGACATTATCATGTCCTTCTATTTTTTGTTGATGATCGTCTGTGAGGTAAAAGTTTTGGTTTCTATGCCTATGTTAATTCATAAACATGTGGAATAATTTGGTGTTCATTTCTCCATCTTTAAGCCATTGGACCCTAGATATATATCTTGATTGTATTTCCTCCTATTGCAAACTTTCATTCATTTGGATTTTCAGATTGATTTATTTTATGGTAAGTTCTTCTATTTTTCCTTGATCCATGATGTCTTGTTGAACTGCTAAAATTTCATATGTAAGATATTTTTTTATGCTTGTGGATGTTACAAAAGTCCCTAGCATTCCATCTCTTGATCTGTTGTTTTATTTATTTTAGCCTTTAATGGAACCTATACATAGAGTTTCACTTTATAGAGGTAGAATCCTGCCACGATTGGTTGATGTTGTTTTTAAAGTTTGGTTTTCACATCTAGAAAGCGCCAAAGTAAAAGGGGTCATTTTGGGAGTTCCTTTCTAATCGATGAGTGGCTGCATAGTCCAATGATTAGAGACATGACTTGGGAGGATGTTGGTATGAAGATTTAAGCTAGCAAGGAGAATATTTTAAGAAATGAGGAATTTGTTAAGGCAGGAGGTGACATGAGATTCTCTACCTCTTCAGTTGTTCCAAGTATATAGACCATTGTTCGTTTTCATGTCAATAGACTTTGAGCACTAAAGAATATTTTAGAAGTGTAGGGAGTCTTCCTCTAGTTTTCAAGTGCCTAATTTTTTTCCCTACGGGGGTTTGATTAAATTGAAATATCCCCCAATGGTACATTGGTTAAGGTTGACAAGACTTTTTGGGTATTGTAGGTTGTATAGGAAAGGCCTTTTGAATGTGGGAGAGGTAGGGCCATATAAATTGGTAACGAAGTTGTGGTTGTGGTATACAATGGGTTGAAATTTGGTAGTGAGGGAGTGCTGGGTTGATAGGGAGTTGTCTAGAATTATGGTTTCTATGTTCCAAAGGATTGTAATGCCTCTAGAGTATCCGAAGGAATAATTGGCTATAACATGGTAGTTTCCCCAAATGGTAAGGGAGAGGGTTTAGAAAGTGGAGGCAGATCATTTGGTATCTTCTAGTAGTAGGATATCATAGTTTTCATCTTTGGTTTTGTGTTTCAGGAGTCTTTTAAAGGTTTTTATGTTAAGACCCCAAATACTCAATTAAGTTATATTAATTGATAAATATTTTATTTTTTTTTGGGGGGGGTAGGTCTCTGTCATGGGTTTGACTCGACCAGAGTTGACTAGGTATCCTCCCATCTCCTTGATTAGTTAATGGGCACATTTTACACCCTGTATTTTCCCTTCTATGGAATTTTTAGCTGGCCCTTATTTATGTTGCCTTCAATTCCTAAGGAAGAGGAATGTGTAGGTTTAGAATTGTTACCTATTTGTTTTTTTCCTACTCTCTTCTATTGGTTGAAGTAGACTTTCAAAATCAACTAGACTTTTTCCTTAGGAATATTCATGGGATTTTTGGTGTCCCATTCTTGGGAAATCTAGAGGAGATATACATTTCTTAAGTCAACACATTCTAGGTCTTTGTGCACTCACTAATCCTGCTCATCTTCTAACATATCTATGTCATCCTTAATATCTTCTTGTGTTGGATGCATGTGGGGAATCTCAAATAGTTTTTCGTATTGGTCCAACCCCTATCCACTTTTGTGATTTTTTGTTCTCCCAAAGATTTTTTCTTATCATTTTTCTTTTTCTACTACTATATTCAGAGTCGATAATTTGTTTGTAGGTGTTCCAATGGAAGAAGAGGGGTCAACAACTTCTTCCTTTGTAGTTTTTTCTCCTTTTTGAGACTTTCATGTATCCATTCATTGTTATTTGTTGATTACCCTCTGCATCTTTTTGTGTTTTATTTAGGGGGAATTCCCTTAATACGTTAACATATTCATGGAATTTTCTACAAAAAAGGAGATTTCTTCATATTCTATGGGTTGTTACTAAATTTTATCATGATAATTGATGCTTATGTTAGATCAAAACACTTTGGTGAAGTCCAAGAAAATGTAAAGGTGGCCATAAGAGGCGTAGTAGCCATGTTTCATGACTTTGGATAACATTTGATCTAGATCTTGCGGGGGGGAGGCCAAGATCTAAAAGATTGAAATGGATTTTGGGGGAGAGGCCCCCAAGATTTGAAAATATGAATTGTGAGAAGAAAAAGAGGAAAATTCCCAATAATAAAAACCACAAAGATTTTTTTTATTAAAATGGAGAATAACTATAAAAGCTACATTATGGTGGAAAAACTATCCTGTTACAAAAAGTGACTTGTTACTTATAGTCTTTTTCAGCTACAATCCCACAGGTCAATTCCATGGGTGGATGTCACAATACCACGGGTCAATTCCATGGGTGAATGAATACCATGGGTGGATGTCACAATACCATGGGTGGATGTAACTTACAATACCATGGGTAAATTCCATGGGTGGATGAATAACATGGGTGGATGAATACCATGGGTTGATATCATTTTCTATTTGGATCATTTCTCCCTCCTTAAGAAGAAATGGTCCCCATTGCGTGAAGTTCCTTCTTTTGAAGCCTTTGTTGAATATGAAGAGCCACTAAAGAGAAGGGTTTTATGTGGTTAACCCATCACCATGATAAACGAAGATCTGAGGATAGAGATACCCTGTAATGCTTGTGACCAACTGTGATACTAATAGTGTGCAGCCTAGCAAATGGACTTTGATGAAGTGTGGGTTTGTGGATGACCCATAACCATGATGAAAAAAGATCTGAGGATAGAGATACCCTGTAATGCTTGTGACCAACTGTGATACTGGCAGTGTGCAGCCTAGCAAATGGACTTTGATCAAATGTGGGTTTGTGGATGACTCATAACCATGAAAAACGAAGATCTGAGGATAGAGATACCCTGTAATGCTTGACCAACTGTGATACTAACAGTGTGCGACCAAGCAAATGGACTTCGATGACAAGGGTTTTGTGTGGTTGACCCATAACCGTGATGTTGGTTGTTGGTGAAGTAGCTGAATGCTGTTATGCTGAAACTGATGAATGTGAAGAAGGTTCCTACTAAAGCGTGGTGGGAGGGCACGTCTCCAAAGGGAACCCGCTTCGAATGCTAATCCAGAATTAAAATGGACATAACTCGGTCAATATAGCTCAGAATATTTATTATAACTTGTTTTTGGAAACAGAAGGACCATTTTTCATCTTCCCATGTGTTGGAAATCCTTATCTGGACACTCTAGAATCTCAGATTCACGCTACAACGTTTCCACCATCACAAAAGTTCTAAAAAATAGCTGATTTTAAATCAGCGATATCTCCCACATCCGAACTCTGATTCGACCCATTTTTTTTAAATTGAGCAATTTTTCGAGAGGATCTCAGATCTACAACCAATTTTCTGAAATTCTACACCAAAATTGAAAAAAAAGATAAGAGAGTCGTCATCCGAATTATCGTTAGAAACATTTCTGCAACATTGCTAATTTTAAATCAGCGAAATCTCCCTCATCTGAACTCTGATTCGGCCGATTGTTTTTTTTGAAATTGGGTATTTTTCACAAGGAATCCAGATCTATTAATTTTTTTTGTAAATTTTGCACCAAAACATTCAAATCTGATCTGAAAACTCGTCGCCCAAAAACATTCCTGCAAAAAAATGAAAAAAAGAAAAATTCTTCTCGCTTGGCTCAAGAAAATGCTCTGTAGAGGATGTAGCACATTCCTAAAGTTTGTTGAATATTGCTGCAAATTTTGAAATTGAAATATGCATCAAACCCTCATTCCCATGGAATCATAACCTGCTCTGATACCATTGATCTGGATCTTGGGGGAAGGGATCCAAGATCTAAAAGATTGAAATGGATTTTGGGGGAGAGGCCCCCAAGATTTGAAAATTTGAAATGCCAGAAGAAAAAGAGGAGAATGCCCAATAAACAAAACCATAAAGAAATTTTTTATTAAAATGGAGAATAACTATAAAAGCTACATTGTGGCGGACAAACTGTCCTTTTACAAAATGCGACTTGTTACTTATAGTCTTTTTCAGTTACAATACCATGGGTCAATTCCATGGGTGAATGAACACAATGGGTGGATGTCACTACCACGGGTCAATTACATGGGTGAATGAATACCATGGGTGGATGTCACAATACCATGGGTAAATACCATGGGTGAACGAATACCATGGGTGGATGTCACTTACAATACCATGGGTAAATTCCATGGGTGGATGAATACCATGGGTTGATGCCATTTTCTATTTGGATCAACATCACAATGAACTTATTGTATTTCCTAGATCTTCTAGGATGTCAAACTCCTAGAATTTTTGGGGAAATGAATCGAGGTGAATCCATACAAGATTAGAGCTGAAATTTTCCTTATTTGGGTCAAATAATTCTACCCATGCTCTCATGTACAATCTTAATGAACTGAGAAAATGTGGGCCTCCATAAAAACATTGTCTCGGTCTTCAGTAATTTTCAAAATTACCGCGAAGAATCACATTGGGTGGAGGTTTTCTCCCATGTCACCCCTGATCTCATTTTTTTATGACCTAAGTGATGAGGGTTTTCTCTGTTGGCCATGAACCCACAAACTTGCATATTAATTATTGATTTGTCATGTGTTGTATTCTTTCCTTGATTTTCTCAAATATGATCTCATAGGTTAGTGCTTCTTTGGTTGGCAGGAGACAGGCGTTTTAGCGAGCGTGAGTTGATCTCTATGAAATTCTAGGTTTCTCAAAATGAGCACTTTGGGATTTGGGAGCATCTGGGCTTGGTTTTCGATCTTTTGTACACAAGCTAGTTGGGAAATTCTGAAAATTGGGGTGGACACTCTTGTCGAATACTATATTGTAGAAGGAGATGCTTCCTCCTCCCCCCCATATGGGCGTCGTGGTCCTTCAACAAAGGGGGTAGTTGAACCATAAGGCAGGTTGCTTGTTACAATCCTCCACTATTCAAGTTTGTAGATAACTAATATTAACATATTTGTAGTCAATAAACAAGAAATTCATCATTTAAGACGTTTACAAAAAAATAAAAAACTCAAATATAAATATAACATAATTTTTTTCTATTTTTTTTACATTAAAGCAAAATTTCAAAATAGTCACAGAATGCAACATCTCATCGCTCAACGGAGGACACCCATCCTTTGAATGAAATAGAAAGATATTCATCCTTAATTGCGACTTCTACAATGAGTGGGAGAAAATATACCCATGAGTCAAATCAATTGGATAACGACAAGTAAACAACAAACTTGGTAGAACCTGTGGAAATGGAATTATATTAAAGAAATGATGACAATGTCCCCCATACAATTGTTCTTGATAATTCTATAGAATGGATTGATTCCCACAAATGAAAAAAAAAGAATCCATGATCAATCATGGGATCTGACACCAGGAATGTAGTATATGTAGTTTGTTGTATTCTTCTTATCAGTGATGGATGATATGTTGCAATATGATATTTTTAGGCAATAGAAATTAACTTACAAAAAAAAAAAATAGAACTAAAATACTAATTTAGAAAAAAATGAAAAACAGTAGATCGATACTAGCTACATCCATGGAAAAACCACCCGTGTCTAGGTGATTTGGTTATCTTTCATCTATACATTACTCTTGAGTAAGCATGTCAGTCCCTGTGGTAGTAGAACCAGGTGGGGAGGATAAGAATGGCTCTTCCCAATGACTTGAGCTACACCCACTTGATGCCTACATGCTTGAGTTTATTAAAATTCTATTATGATTATTAAACTTGATTGATAAGATAATAATATAGACTATACAATATATTGAATTATGATAAAAATAATATATAATAAGAAAATTATTTAATATATATTAAAAATCTTAAATCCCATCTATACAATAAAATGCATCGTAATCTTTGAATATAATGCCTGCTTGGAACACCACCTTACATTCTTAGGTTTCCAACTCTATTCAATGCACCAAATATTTATAGCATTTTAATTATTTCAATTGGTATAATTTTGTGACAATTCTTTGTTATTTTTATGTCACATTGTTTGATGATAATTCTTTATCTCTTTTAAGGCATGTTGTCTAAGGAACAGATGCACGAGTGTCGATGAAGTGCTAGATGAACAATGATTTTTTGGTCATTGAATCAGGAAGTGTGAATCTCTTTTTAAGCCACCTAGAAAAAGTTGGAATTGGAGACCTATGTTTAGTCAAGGTTGTGATGCCAAATGACAAGCTCTACTCCTTCGTAAAAGATTCTACTTCCTCCACTTTAGAGAACTTTAGCATCTCAACTCTACTAATGCACAATGATGAAAAAATGATAATGGATCAACAATTTTTCAAAATCCAACCTCCCAATCCCAACTTCAACCTATCGATCAATTTACCTAAATTCCATGTGACACCTGAGTTCTCAGCCATTATCAACTTTGTACAACCAAAGAAACAACTTAATCCTAAAATGCTATAATAGAAACCCTTACCCAAAATTCCGCCTTTAAATTCCATATTTAAGCCTAAGCCATTCCCCAAATCCAATTTCTTCAAATCTTCACTTGCTCCCAAACCATTCATCAAATCCAAGTTTCCAAACCACCCATTTACTTTTGAATTCTCCAAAACTAAATATTTACCCAAACTACCTTCTTTCTCTCTCATCTCTAATCCTATACCATCTCCCAATCCCATCGTCTTCAAACCTATAGCATTTCTTAAGCCCAAATTCTTCAAACCTACACCATTATTCAAACATCCACATATTCCACCTATAGTGAAGCCTAAAATATTTTTTAAACCTAGCTTTTTGAAACCAAAACATTTTTTCAATCCTCCTCCCACCTTGAATCCTAAACCATTATGTAAACCCAAATTCTTGAAACCTAAACCCTTACCCAAACTACCATCAAATCCAAAGTTCTTCAAACCTAAACCCTTACCCAAAATACCATCAAAACCCAAGTTCTTCAAACCTAAATCCTTACCAAAACTACCACCAAACATACCTTCTTCAATCCTAAACCCTTACCCAAATTAACATCAAAAGGCAAGTTCTTCAAACCTAAATCCTTAGTAAAACATAACTTCTTCAATCCTAAACCCTTACCCAAATTACCACCAAAACCCAAAGTTCATTAAACCTCATTCTCCTTAGTCAAAATAATTCCCTCTTCATAACCCTAATTTGTACACCCCTTTTCACTCCCTTATCTATTTTGTCTAGTTAATCATGCTTTCATTATTTTCTTTTCACTTCCTTTAGTATCATATTGTATGAGCTTAATGTAGTTGTCATTCCTATGATATATTATATTTTTAACTTATAATAGTTGTATATAAGATCCATTTCTAACGATTTTTTATGATAATATATTACTTAAATACTTATTATATTTTTTATTTTTATTTATCCAATTTCACAATTTTAAATAAATCCATGTCTATTATATATTGGTTGTTTGTTTATAAATTGGTAAAAGAAGAATAGAATATATATATATATATATATATATATATATATATATATATATATATATATATACAATTTTATACAATATTATGTTTCTATGTATTTCAACTAGCATTTTTCTACAAAAATAGTGGTTGATATTGGCCACTAAATGAACTTACATTTACATTTACATTCAAAATCTTAAAAGATCATGGACACTAGACCATGGGTAACCTACTTCCGAGCTTTAGTAAATACATTAAATTATGCATAACCACTTGAAGAAAATACATAACCATTATAGTAATAGGCCTTTATCCACACGGTACTCCTTGATTTCAACATTGTTTATTTACCTTGACAATATTAGACATAAGCTATTATAAGTGTGTGCATTGAAACATGTGGATGTGAGAGGTTCCTTATGAAGAGAAAAAATACTCTTTAATTCCAAGATTCTAAATTATTCATAAGAGAAACTATGGAAATGAAATTGTAATTAGATTTTATGAAATTGAAAACAAGGAATGTTGAAGATTTAATAATGTTGTCATGGTTTTCTTATCTACACATGCATTTCTTGAATTCTTATAATCTAATGGTGTTACATGATAGTAATGGTATTTTTCAAGGGTTTGTGCATTGTACAAGTGAAATCTGTGTCTTTTCAAAATGAGTCATACTGTTTTTCTAGTTGATGCAACCAACTAAGTTATATTAAATGTGTTCACACTTAAACGATTTGCTTGGTGAAACGATATTATTATCCCCTATGAACTTAGAAATTACTTTTCATTTCATTTTTGGTTAAAGTTTCTAGTTTGTCCTTGTATGGTCCCTCAAAGATTAAGAAAACCCTAAGTGTTTCAAGCTTAGCTTTTCCAAGCATTGTTAGTATTGTGACACTCCTTAAATGTAATACCAGGGTTATCCTTTTCAAATTAAAATATGGAGTTTGAGCCATATTGTCTATTATTTACACACCTTAAATACATGTCTCATGCACATATTTTTGTTAATTTCTTTATAGTCTAGTTGTAGATTTCTGATTTGATTTTTCATTGTTCAAGTCATTTGGGTTCTTGAATCTAGTTTCACTTTTATTTTTATGAATCACTTATGTCCTCTACAATCTGAGCAATATTTATCAATATCGTAAAAGAATTAAAACATATGGGGAAAACTAACAACATATTATTATTCCTTTTACTTCTCCTCTAATTTTAGCACTTGGGTATTATTCTTGTTATTGTATTTTCATGTACATTTCTATTCTCATACAAAGTAGAACACACACATAATTTCCTATAAATAGAAAAATAAACACTCATTACAAATGGGTGACCCCAAGATATCTATTTTATGCAAAACATTATTCTTATTATGTTGATGCAAGTAATCTTTCTAAGGAACATGATCGTATGTAGAAGAGATGAAGTTGCTTTTAAGTACTAGGTACTATTCTCATTGATCATCTCACTTCGACGATGAGTGTGATTGGATGTTGTCGCATAAATACAATTATGGGAATCAACCTATCTGGAGAGACTTAGAGATAAAAGATAGAATTGTAGCATATGCCAAAGATCTACTAATATTTTGATAGTTTCTAATATTGATATCTATTCCTTGTATTCTTGAGCTTCTAAACTTGTTGGATGACAATGAGAGTACTTTTAAAATGTTCACATGTTGTATAAGTGAATATTTCTCTTATTATACATCAAGATATAATACCTATGTTTCTTGCAAGTAATTATTTTATATTAAATCCATTCTTGCTTGATTTCTTAAACAACTAGTAGATATTATATGTCAATTCAAGGGTTTTCCTATTCCCCTTGAAGTCAAAAACTACTTTTCATTTCCACTAATGGTTCAAATTTCTATTTTTTCCTTGAATTCTTTGAGATACATTGGGACAAGCCTCAATGCTTTAGGATTAACTTTTGCAAGATATATTTAGACTATGACAATATCTATATATAACTTACATATTATCTTTCTAAACATAAAATAGAGTTTGGCTCATAACATTCATTGTTTATTGACCTTCCATGCTTCTACCATGTACAATTTGTTTTGTTGCATTCTTTATATATTACCTTCAAAGGTTTTAATTCAGTTAATGGTTTCAAATCATTTTGTTCCTTGAATCTAGTTTTATTTTTATTTATTATATCTATTCATAGATTCTTCATTCTAATCAACATTGGTGATTATTGATAAATAAAAAAACACATAAGGAATCCTAATAATGTTTAATATGTTTTTAGTTCACCAATTTCAATGCGTGGAATTAATCTTCCTATTATATTTTCTATGGACATTTATACTCTCCTATAAAATCCTTTTCGTAATCCTTTCACATGTAAGTATTCTTTGTGATGAATCGAGTGAGAGAGGTAGACGAACCAAAGATAAATACTTTATGCCACCTCACAAGATATGAAGATAACATTTTCACTCAAAAGTTTACCAAACTCCATCCTTCCATTCTCTAGCTCAACTTGAAGTTGTTGATTAGTTTCCTAAACTCCATGTAAAACATGATATATTGATACATATTATAGAGATTTTAAAGCCCAAACACCCATGGTCACTTCTTCAATCCTATTACTTTACCCAAACCTCCTCCTATCCCTCATAGTTTGAAGCTTAAACCATTCCTCAATCTCAAGCTCCTTAAATATAAAGTTTTCTTCAATCCCAAGCCTAAGCTTATGCTTCTCAAATCTAAATCTTTACCCAACTTCCACTTCTATCTCGTATTTTGAAGCCTTAAGGAATTCATGATGACCAAGTTCTTCAAACCTAAAACTTTATTAAAACCTTGCCTAAGCTAATCTTAGGAAAAAGAATCCTTACCCAAATCACTACCAAAACCCAAGTTCTTCAAACCCCTCTTCCCTACGCCAAAATTACCTCACTTCCCCTTCACATAACTATACGTTTAGGTCTCCTTTTATATGTAATCTAATTAATGATTTTTTATTTAATTCCTTTTCACTTCCTCATCATTGTCTAATAATATTAGTATTATGATCAGTAATCTTGTAACTATAGTTATTTCTATCTATGATATATTAATTTGTAATTATTATTTATATAAAATATTACAAATTCTAACATGTTACTTTAAGACAACTCTCTAAAATAATACTTATATTTATATTATATTACATTTTTAACTGACAATATGTAATACATTATAAAATTGAATATAATAACATATAATTTTAATGATATTCATGACAACTTAATAATTTTAATTTATTTAAATATAAACATTTAATTCATCTCACAAATAAAAATATATACAAAATATATAAACGATGCAATGCTAAATGTGAAATATTATTATGAATATGTTTTTATGTATCTCTGTTACGTCGATGTAAAAATCATTAATGGAAAAATTACGTCAATGTAAAAATCATTAATGGAAAAATCATGTTGCACTGTAAATTAACAATATTTTGCAGATAATATCCCCTAAACTATGTTCATTTCGGCTATAAAAATAATGAAAAATTATCGACATTTGAGAAAATAATGAAAATATTAACCAACATTATTTGTATAAATAATGTTTGTCACAAACTTTACATTAAGTGCTAATCTACTTTATAAATTTAGTCACCTACGGATCAATACATAATTGCAGTTTGTCATAATTATCGACTACCCACATATATTTTTATTTGATTTCAATATTAGTTTATTTACGTGTTATTTCCAGTCACTTTGATATATGACATAATAGTATGCAGTGTGTAGTGCTCATGGTGGAGAACTCTACTTAAGATAGGATAGTGCTGCTATATAAACTAGCATCTGCATTGAGAGGTGCAAAGGAAAAACTATTTGATTATTAGATCCAAACTATGTTTGTATTTTTAGAAAAGTAATGTGGCCAATTAAAGGGAGTACTTAATTCCGTTGTTTGTAAATGTACACATGAGGAAAATCTCTAAGCCTACTCAATATTAAAATTGGATAACAAAAACCATAGACCTCATGTCCAAAGTCTTCATGAGGATCATTTTATGACTTCTTCAAGATAGTTGTGCCAAATTTCACAAAACAAAGTATTGAAACCCTAACACATATGAAATCCATTTTTTCATTCATCATTTTTCAATTGTGAATTTCTATTATTTAAAATATAGTACATTAAAAAAATATTTTATATAAAACTCACATTTCCTATTTTTTAAATAATATTCAGTAAAATGTAAATAAATCCAATAAAAAATAAAAAATAAAAGTTAAAAAAACATCAAATAATTAATACACTTACTAGAAATATTATTCCTCATTTTAATTGAAAAAATTAATAATTATCACATTTAACACTAAATAAAAATAAATACAATTTTTAAATATGATAAAAAAAATATACAAAATGGACTAAGCACATTACATTCTTTGAAAACAACTAACCAATTATTGACTTTGAAAACATTATTGTCCACATGTATTGGCATAATGTACCAAATGCATATCCAAATATTGGATGCACCAACTATTCTTTTGAGTATTCCCTTTGCATTAAGAAATAGTTGACTTGATATTTCTTTTGATAAGTCTTTTTTAGGAAGAACCCAGATTATTGGTCCAACAACTAACTAAGAAAATTAATTTAGCCATGTGCAGCAACTGCATATGCTAATTAATTTTATAACAGATCATATTTGAATTCGCAAACATGTATCAAGCTTGAAATTATTAAAGATAAATAGACTTTTAACAATAAAACATCAAAACCTACGATTATAAGCCTAACTGCATAGATGAATAATTACAATCACAATGTTTTGGGAAAGAGAAATAGTAAATTACAAGTTCCAACCATGTGCAAGAATTCCAAAGTCCAATAAATATCCCATTATCTATCATGTTCATTGATCCATAAACGGATTCCAAAGTCCAATAAATATCCCATTATTTATCATGTTCATTGATCCATAAACGGTGGGCCGTTTCGTCAACAAAGATATTGTGTGGAATTATATTTTGTTCTTGGCTTTTGAAAGGGTACCTTTGTTCAAATTTTGGATCAAGGCCTCCATTCAAGATCTACCCAAATTTACGATGCACTTATGTTTCATTTGAATTTGTTAAAACATACATCCATTTTTACTTAACAATGCTCTGAACAAAAAGACCTCTGTTGTATAATGAACTTTCAAAAGCTGATATGCGCAAGTCTTTGTCAATGTATTCAAGCTCCGTTATGACAGTGCCAATTCTTTGCCCATTCACACACCTAAGGACATATCTTGCTGAACGGGGGGGCCTTGGAGACACTAGCTTTCCTGCGTTTGGAAGTGAATCACTTTGCACTCTATTTACTTAATTGTCCACAATTCAACCTAGATATGATCGCCACTCACAACGACAGTAAAGGAAAAACATGTGTGTCTCGCTTTCCACAACACTCAATGGTTTGACGATAGGAGAGTCGATGGCCTGAATGCTCTGGTTTCAAGGCTTCCGGGAAAATAAAATCATTTACTCAGCTCGCGTTCCAGCAAATCATCTCTTTGGGTTGTAGATTGCTATGGCACTATATGAGCCAAATCGTGCGCAGTTGTGGGGCTCAATTTTGCGAATATGTGTTTGTTGTGGTGGTAAACAATTATGTACATAAATTATAAAATGCTTAGTTGAATGCAATGTTTTTAGAATTGGACCGGTCATGAAATTAGTGGCCTTCACACAACTGACCAGGTAAAAAAATAAATTAAAAAAAACTAGTTAAACACATAAAATATTCAAAATTTGAGAAAAAAATATATATATTTATGTATTTGTTTAATAAGCCATGAGACGATTCTCCTCCGACCATTGCTCTAAACAGATGTACGTGTTCACCCAATGTTATGGTTGTCTTTTAACCATAGACATTGATGTACCATTAGAAAAATGAGTGGAGATTTATGAAATAATAATTAAAGACTCAAAATATTGAATCAACATGAAAGAGAGTGAATGTATAATGTATTTTTATTTGATTGGTATAATTTTGTATTTATTTTATAAAATTTTGGTTAAATACAAGTTAAATTTTTGTTTAAAAAGTTTATAAGTGTAAAGATTTTGTTATTATATTTAGATAATTTTAATCATATATCATGAGAGAGAATGAACGTACAGTGTATTTTTTTTAATTTGTAAAATTTTAATGAAATACAAGTTAAAATTTTGTTAAAAAACTTTATAAGTGTAATAAGTTTTGTTATCATATTGAGGTAATTTCAATAAAAAATTAACTAAGGCAACTAAGGTATGACTATCTGGTAACATTGTGAACATTATTCTAGGCAACTAAGGTATGACTATCTAGTAACATTGTGAACATTATTCTTCAGGTATTTTATTGAGTTTGTTTAAGAGATAAAAGCGCACTAGTGGAATAAATTATCTGATTTCTTTGATAGGGATAGTATTGGATTTGACCCGCTAATAGCTTTGATTGAGAAGATATAGTAAATTTCAAGAAAATAATATAATTGAGGAAATGTAGATAGGAATGACTGGAAAAGAACAGCCTAATACTTTCTTAACACTTTAAAATTATAACTAAGGAATTTTATTAAAAAAATTATCAGTCTAATTATTTATCTAGTATAGATGGAATTAATTTTAGTAAATTTGATTAAACTTCATGTTTTGGTTCTTATAGAAAAATAATAGAAAAAATTGATAAGTGTCGATGACCAACACCCTTTTAACACTTTTTAAAACCCTAACTAAAAATTTTTATTAAAAAAAATTAGCAACCCAAGCCCAACCATACTAGAGTCTAATTTGGCCTAACATATAAACATAATACTCCATGTTTTTCGTGTTGCCCTTTTTGTCCAAAACACTCCAATTCTTATGCAAATTCAAACGCGTCACGCCTGACAACCTAGGTGTAACATAAAATGAATGTGTTGTGTGGCACATATGAGAGCCTATCTGCACGGATTTTCCACTTGGGGCTTGCAGAACGTTTTGGATAGTTCGAGTGGGAGGCATCTGGGCACAACAAACTCTCAGTTCATTTCTGAATTCATGCAAGGGTCGCGTATTTCCCATCCGCAGTTGTACCAGCACAAGAGAAGCAAATGAAGTTGAGAGCAGGCGGAGAAGTGGTGTCGGTGGGGTGAAGCAGCGATGGGGTAGAGAGGCGTTAGGCAGAGGCCATGGCGTGTAAATGGCACAATAAACCAGTCGGCGATAACGAGGGCTTGTCTTTCATTTTTCAGAATGCGTGTCAGGGCGCAGCAGCTCTAAGATCTTTCCTTGTGGATATTTGCCCCAAATCCGTCAATGGATCGATCAGTCTGTGCATAAGCGTCGACTCAATTTGTTGTTTTTTTTGTGATGATTATTATTTCATATTTTAAAAAAATCATAAAATTTAATTAAATTATAATATTATTTCAATCTCATAAAAAGAACACAGAGCTTTGAGTATATGCCTAGGTTTGGGCATAATTAAATCAGTGAGAAATATGGATGATTATTATGGCTTATTTTAAAAAAATTTATAAAATTTAACTCAATTATAATATTATTGTAAATTATTATTATTATTATTATTAACAATATAAAAGTAATTAATATAATTAACAATAATAAAAATAATTAATATAAGAGTTTTATATATAACATGTAACCAAATTCATAAGTATTAAAATTGACTTCCTCTTTATTATTATAAAAACTCTTAACTTATAAATAGATTAGGTTTTGTTGGAAAGAGGACATTACACCCACCCTTTGTTTAAGACATTCAAAACCTTCTTCTCTCTGCAATTTGTACTTTTGTTTAAATGCATTACACCAAAAATCTATATTCCTAATTTTTTTTTTCCCTTGGGAAAAAGTCGTAATTTTCATTAAGGTTAAGAAAATTACATTTTGCAGATGCCGAAGCATATTCAAAAGCAGGCTTATGCCTATCGAGTTCGTTTAAATCAACTATATATATAAAAGTCTCCACGCAGGGAGCATGTGAATAAGTCAGATCTATGTTCAAAATTTGTGCCTAGCTCTTCGCAGAGAGCGATATATACTGTAATATAAACAAAAAGATGTTCTGTTAAGCTGTATCTACATACTGAAAAAGCAAAAATATCTGCATATGTATATGGGCTTATAGCCCATCATTCCAATAGTTCATCAAATGGCCGATGATAGTACTGATAAAAGGTGCCATCGATTTCCTCTTGGATCCACCAATCCTCCCCTATTCTGTGCGCTGCCTCTTTGGAGAGCTGATCTGCAGTGGTGTTCTGTTCCCTGTAGATGTGATGACAGACAAAAGATTCAAATGACGTAATCAATCTCTTAGCTTCGTCAAGAATATGTCTTAAAGCAAATGCATGACAATGAGATGCATTATTGAGCCAATTGCAAACAACTTTGGAGTCACCAAAAATCTGTAAGTGTCTGCATTGTTTTAGGATAGCAAAATGAATGATATGCTTGGTTGTGATGAGTTCTGCGAAGTTGTTTGTGCCTATGCCCAGGTTAATTTGAATCTTGTAGCGGTGTCTGTCGGTTAGGTGAAGTATGGCACCCCCCCCGCACCCATCATCCTGGGCGGATCCATCAAAAAAAGCCCAGGGCTTAGAGTGATCAATGGGGATAGGAGTGAGAGTTCTAGGTGCAGTGGCAGGGTCCTCATCAGGTAATAAATTGTAATCTGCCACAGTATGAAGAATAATCGATGGCCAGTGTGGCATCTTCAGTTGGAAGATGGATTGATTACGAGCTATCCATATAGCCCAACAAATCAACAGAGGTAGGTTCTTGGCCTTGCCTGTATGCTCTGAGCACCAGTTAGACCAAGCCCCCTGTAGGGTGTTCCCATGCCAATGCTTCAGATGCGGGATATGTGGTGATATGGATTGCCAGAAGTTAATGGTCGAGCTGCAAGTTAGAAACAAGTGCTCTGTGCTCTCCTCAGCATTTAGACAAAGATGACAGCGAAAGGGTCCATAGAAGGATCGTTTCATGAGATTAGAACCTGTGGGTATCTTATCAAAGATGATATTCCACATCAGAAGTCTTGTCCTGGGCACGGCCTTGAATTTCCATATCGACTTCCAAGTGGGAAGGATGTCAGGTGGTTTATGAGGCTCCATAAGCTTAAGGTATCCCAGCTTGGGTGAGTACACACCATGTTTAGCATGTGCCCAGATAATCTCATCTGGTCCCTCCATTAATCGGATATGTGCTTGAGTGAGAGCAGAAGTATAATCCTTCCAATCATCATACCATTGGTGAGGCAGATTTAGAGCTCTGGCAGATAACCAAGCCTGCTGGAGGAATGAGGAATTAGCTTGATCACCAATGTGTTTGATATATGTGATTCCTCTGTCATGGAGATATTGAATAAGATCAGCCGGCAGTCTGTGGGCATTCCCACATCCAACCCAAGGGTCCACTCCAATACGAACTGCATTCCCTTCTTTGATCCGCCATGTGATGCCTTCTCGCAACAGGGGAATTGAATCAATGACAGCTTTCCAAATGTTGGAGAAGTGATAATTGTGTCCATGTTTGATACAGAACCAATCTAATATGGTCAGAGGCTTAATGTACTTGGAATAAGCCACCCTGGTCCAGAGACTGTCTGCAGTGAGTAAACTCCATCTGAGTTTGGCTACCAGAGCTTTAGAGAAGATAGCCAGTCTCTTAATGCCCCATCCTCCCCAGCTCTTAGGCTTAGTAATGGTCTCCCATTTCACCCATGCAAAAATGCGCCCTGGCTGGTGCCCTTTCCAAAGGAATCTGCAGCATATGCTCTAGAGCCTGTTCAGTATGCCCCTTGGTATCCAAGCCAGGGCCATCCAGTACACAGGTGTAGCTTCAATGATCGCTTTAATGAGAACAAGTCTTCCGGCTCTCGAAAGATATTTGTGGTACCAGACTTGTAACCTCTTCTCTACTTTGGAGATGAGCCATAACCAGTCAGCAATCTTATAGCCTGATGGCTTCAATCTAAAACCCAGATACTTAATCCCATCCGATAATTCCAAGGTGACAAATGGGAATCGTTGTGAGGCATAGTTGATTTCATGTGCTGAGCAGCCAACTGATGTAATGGTGGATTTATTATTGTTAATCTGCATCCCCGTGGCCTGCTGGAAAAGTAGGAAGGAGTTATGTAGAGTGGAGGAGTCACCAATACTGCCATTAAGGAAGATGAGGATATCATCAACGAATAAGAGGTGAGTAAGGAAGAAATTATCCACTATTTTGATTCCAGTGATTAGGTGTCGATCCTTGGTGGATAAGATTATCCTACTCAGCCCTTCCATAATCAGGAGGAAGAGCAACGGTGAGAGAGGGCATCCCTGCCTGAGCCCTCTCTCCGCAGTAAAAAAGGAAGTAGCTTCTCCATTGAGGAGGACACTATAAGTTACATCAGTGATGCAACTCATCATCCATTTGATAAAATCATATGGGAATCCAAGATGAGTGAGCAGCAACCTAAGATACAGCCAGTTTGTTCTGTCAAATGCCTTAGAGAGGTCTACCTTGAGAATCATTCCTTTCTGCTTCTTGATTTGAAGAGTATGCATGAGCTCCTGTGCTGTAGCTATGGCTTCATGGATATGCCTATGATGAAGGAAAGCAAACTGTTCTGATGATATATGCTGAGAGAGGATGGGCTTGAGACGGTTTGCTATGATCTTGGCAATAATCTTGTAAAGGCAGTTACAGAGTGAGATGGGTCGGAAATCATCAAAGGAGGTCGGATCATCAGTCTTAGGTATGAGGGCTATGAATGTGGATTTGATAGCTGATGATATCCGACCTCTTTTCCTGCTGTCCTCCACTATACTCAATAAATCTTGGCCCAAAATGTCAAAGAAAGAGATGTAAAATTCAATGGTCCATCCATCTGGACCAGGGCTTTTGTCCTTTTTAAACCATTTCAGAGTTGCTTCCAGCTCATCCATGGTCACCTCCTTTAGTATCTCCTCCGAATTGTCCTGGTCCACATATCTGGGAAAAAGCTCCGCCACTCTCATGATCTCCAGTATATTAACATTCCCTGGCGCCTTATAGATACCTCTAAAGTGTTCGGTGGCCAGCCTGGCCAAATTCTGCTGATTGGAGATGGTGAGGCCATGCTCATCCTTTAATTCCCATATAGTATTGATGGCTTTCCGACCATTAGCAAATTTATGATAGAACTTTGTGTTATTGTCGCCCTCAGTGAGCCAAATAGCCCCGCTTCTCAATCTCATGCTCTCTTCTCTTTCCTTCAATATTTGAGATCGCTTAGCAAGCAGTTGGTTATACTGTTCCTTACTCTCCGGGGAGATGAAAGTTCCTGATGAAGAGTTTTCATACTCAGTGATGATCCTTTCTGCCTCCATGAGAGTGTGGTTATCCTGGATCCTCTTCTGATGTGCCCACTTTTTAGTAATCAGCTTGAGTTCAGTTAACTTCCTGACAAATCCTGTAGACAGTTCCTCATCTTCCCGGATTGGGTTGTTTTGCCAGTATTCATGGACCAGCTGAATGTATGATGGATCTTGAAGCCAGGCAGCATTGAATTTGAAGGGGCTCTTAATTTTGCGTGCGAGGCCATCTACCTCCAGGAAGATAGGCCTGTGATCCGATAAGCCACCCGATCCTACCCATTGACGAACTCTTGGAAGATCATTATATAACCCTTCTTTAATGAGGAATCGGTCAAGTCTTATGGCTAAACTCTGATCTCCACTCCTATTATTTGTCCAGGTATACTGGAGTCTAGCAGAGGGTATGTCAACCCAGTGGTGGCCCTCCAATAGGGAGGAGATGGTATCAGAGAGAGTATCCACTTGGGCCATATGCCCCCAGGATTCACAATAGCCCAGGGAGAAATTAAGGTCCCCCCCCAAAATGATGTTATCAGCTTGAAAGAGCCCCCTTTCAAGTAGGGATCTCCAGAAAGTACCTCGATCAGAACAGGGTCCATAGACATTTATAATGCGGATATCCCTTGCAAGAGTATGTTCGTGTATGTCGAGGCCTATGAACCCTTTACCTCCCCAAAAATTGCAAATGTCCACAGTCTTGTTACAGACCCCAATAGCCAGGCCCCCAGATCTGCCTAATGCATCAAGTGCATGGAAAGTCCAATTCGGGAGCCAAGAAGAAAGAGAGCGAATGAGATGGTCCGCCTGGCAGAGGGTCTCCTGTAGAAAAATAATATCCAGTCGATCCGAGGTTAACAACCTCCTGAGTGCTAGTTTTTTGGCTGAACTAGCAAACCCCCTACAATTGTATGAGAGGAATTTCATGAGGAAGGAGGTGGAGGGCCATCCTTCGCTCTAAGGGCCCCAAAAATGGTATGCTGTCACCCAAGGGCGACCTCCTCATCCACAGTCTGCCTAGCTTTAGTGATACGGGATGGACGACCTAGAGTGGACTTGTGGGAGGTGGGGGGACTAACAGGGTCAAGACCAATAACATTCGGTCCTCTGTCTTTGATCCGAGGATGAAGGGAGTATCGGGGAGATGGCTTAGATAGTGCAGAGGTCGAAGTAATCAGGGGGGGGAGCCAAAGGAGGAGGAGGCGGGATCGAGCAAGTGAGGGATGAATGTGAGTGAGAGAATGATGTTAGAGTAACAGGGGGAACAGAGTGTGTAGAGACCGATGAAATGCAAGATGCATAAGATGTCAAAGAGTTAGGAGGAGATGACATACCCGTAACCGCTGTGTCCGTCGAAGGGGTCAGTGTGTGCTCCTGAGCCTCTAAGGACGATGGCGGTGCCGGGGGAGGTGCAATAGTCTCAATACTTGCAGGTCCAGGTCCATCCTGAGGTGTATCTTCCCCTGGTGAGCGCTGATGAGTCTCAGGAGGCTGAACCGGATGTTGATCCAGAGGTGTCGACCGGTTGATATTAGCGACCTCTTCTTGCTCATTCCTTTGTGTTTTCCGTAGAAGCGGGCAGTCCCTGTAGAGATGCCCTACTTTGTGGCATCTGCGGCAGCGATATGGGATGCCCTCATAGTCGATAATATGCCTTCGCGCCGAATCTCTCCACTGAATAGTAATGTATTCATAAATTCCTCCCCGAGTATCCATGTAAATGAGGATCCTGGCATAAGCCATCATGCCCGTCTATAGATAGGACTTGTCATAGCCCATATAAGTTTCGAGTGCATTGCCTATGCGCTTGAAGATTTCTTCTGACCAGTATTGAAGAGGGAGTCCGGGTAGTCGAATCCAGGTAGGACCAACCCCAATCTGCTCTGTCTCAGGATCAAATAATGGTGTCCATCGCTTGAGGAGCACAGGCGCGTGGTCAAAGTGCCAATGTGAGGACAAAACCCAGTTTGTGTGATCGACACGCGCGAACCTAAGTGCAAACCATCCCGTCACAAATGTCTGCATAAACGGGATATCAACCAAGTGATGCCCCCAAATCTCAGTAGCCCAAGCCTTCAAGCGTGCCGCCGTATAGCTGCGTCCCCTGATGCACCCGACCAAAACCCGATCTGCAAAATCCATCGCTTCGCCCCACTGAATGTCCTCTTCCAGTCTGAGAAAATAATCAACTTCTCTTGATTTGAAACACTTTGATTTCCTTCTAGGGCCGCCGGGCGGGATAGGGTTCCTCGGATTGCCAGAAGCCGGTGGAGGGATATGAGCTGGTGCCGAGGGTTGGAAGGTTGCAGGGATACCAGCAGGAGAATCGTGAGAGAAACCAGAAATGGGGCCCGAGAGCGGGGGTACGGAAGAAAAACAGCCTGATGAGGGACCAAGGTAACCCAGGGGGCCGGAAGAGGCAAGAACCAGGTTAGGGTTGTGGGGAAGGCGGTGAGATGAACCGACAGTCTGTGGGGTTAACCCTAGGGTAGGGTTTAGGCTGCCAGCAACAAACCCCAGGGTCGCCGGAGAGTGGGGAGGCGTCGAGAGAGCCGGCCAGGTGGGGGGTTCGTCCGGGAGGACCACCGGTAGAGATCTGGAAGATTCACCATGCGAGTACTGAGAGTAAACCCCAGAGAAATCATCGAAAAACATACCTTCTGAGCTGGCATTGGGGGTTCGCCAGATGGAGACCCCCTCCAAGGGGTCAGCTGAGTAATCCACGGTCTCCAGGTCTTCCATAGTTATCTGCTCCTCGAAACGGTGAGCGCTTTGCGGTGCAGTGAATCCCGGCGAAAACGATATGTAGCGGTAGAAGGTTGATGAGAAACCGCCCACTATATTCTTAATTATTAAACTACTTAAATTATATAAACATTTTTATGTTAAATATAAACTATTTAAATATTGTTTCTTTCATTACATGCAATTCCATTTTATGTAGTTATCAATTTTCTGTATTTAAAATAAATTTCATTTATCGTTGTCCGTATATCGTACATAGTATTTTTTGTGAAAATATTTCTACATTGCATCATACTTTTGGACAACGGAGATATTTAAAATCGTTAATATTAGTTGTACTGTAATTTTTTTGTATAGTCATAAGTTATTTGACTAGTTCGTTTAATTCCTTAGCATTAGTTCTAGCTTGTTTATCAATAGTAGAAAATGTATTTTTTCTTTCATTATTTTTGTTACATGCCATTGTAATTTATTCTCAGATGTAACTTATTTTGTGGCAAGTATTACCATTAGCTTCACTTTATTTTTTTTTATATATAGATTCTCATAGTTATCATAATTGTTTTCTTGTTTTTCTAGTAAAATGTATTTTAGTTTAATTTTTTTTGGTACTATATGAAAATATTTGTGCATAAATTATAAAGAATATAAGTGGTAAAGAATATATTTACTAAGTTAAATTAATAATGACATAATAACTAAAAACATGTATATATTGCTAAGAATTTTATAAAAGTATCAATGATCTCACGTAGTTATTAAATTAGGTTTATATAAGAGCATTGTAGTGAGATGTCACACACCACTTAAACGCCCAACTAACATGTAGAAGGGAAAGGGTGTATAATAAGAAAAACAGTTCAAGTCTAAATACATTGCATTTAAGTTAAATAAGTAAAACATGGAAATAATGTATACAAGTTCTATTATAGATTTGTAATAGAATTCAATGTGTGATACTACTTGGAACACTACACCATAATTTTAGGGTTATATGAAAGATTGTTATTAATTATTTTCTTTGATGTGTCTTCTTGCTCATTTGATGATTAATTGTCATGGTCACACGAACAACTGGTGGATTCACACTCATTGTGGGTAATTTAGTCTTGTTGGATGATGTCCTAACATACATGTTTTCATTGGTTAGTGGATATTTGTTGCCACTGAAAGTCCAAAGCTCTAAGGTGAAGTTCAACCCTTCATTAGCTAGTTGGTCTACCAACTTGTTGCATTTTCGTAGGACATGTTGGAGAATGATCACGTTGATGGATACGAGTTGATGTGCAATATTTTCTAAGCTAGCTAGGAGATACCAAATTTCATTGAATTTGGGTGGAGTGGAACCATTTTGCATTCTTTCGAGCATGTCGATAATGATTTTAGAGTCACCTTCCATAACAAGAATTTATATGCCTAGTTTCCTTGTGATTTGTAATCCTTTTTCTACCACATAAAGTTCGACAATGTTGTTGGTGTTATGGTCAATGGCCCCTATGCACAAATGTAAAATGTTTCCTTTATCATTTTTTAATGCACCGCCATAATTGGTAGGGGTTACCCTCGGATGTACCATCAAAATTCAGTTCTATGAAGCCTTTTGTCTAAGGTGACCAATGATTTGGACTAGCTTGGGTGCGAGGAGTGTGTAAGCTATGACTTGTTAGCATTGATAGATAAGATCTAGAAGAGAGGGGATGGAGGCTTCAGAAGGGTCACATTCCTAACCTTGACTATGCCATGGAGAAGCCTAAATGGATTCCGTGATCTTATCCATAAATTTTTTCCAAACCATGTTTAACGTTCTTAAGGTATCTATAAATATTCTTTGATTGCAATCTTTCAAAATTTCCTAGACTATTAACCCTTGGAATAATTGTCAAAATCTGTTGATTATTGGATTATGAAACACTCTAGTGTGCCATTCCTTCAAAGTTTTATTTAGGTTCATATTGTCTCTGAGGATTTTCCTAAAGATGGTTTCTAGGTAATCCCATAATTCTAACGAAACCAAATAGTCATTCATAAGATGTTCTAATGTTGGAATGGAAAATTCAACATTGCGTAGGGCCTTGAAATCCCTATTTTTGTACATAGTCTCAGGTGAGAGTTTTATTATGGATAATGATCCAGATAAAGAATGATATTTTGTGCCAATGATTTAGTTTCCAAAGTTGTTTTCAAGAGTTCTCTTCCACTTGAGTTCCCAAGATCATGAGTAGGTAGTGGGACTCTTTCATGTTGCATTCCCATTTATGATTTTGTCCCCATATGAGGATATTATTTCCATTTTGAGATGTAGCTTCCAAATTAGTTTCCAAGAGTTCTCCTCCACTGGAGTACTTGAGTTCATGAGTATGTTGTAGGCCTATTTGATGTTGTATTCTCCTTAGTGGTTCTATCCCCATACGAGGATATCATTTTCCTTTTGAGTTTTGATTTTTCTTTGTTCCAACTCTTGACGCAAGGCTTCGTGATTTTTGGAGGTGATGGTAGAATTCTCTCCTAGGTCGTTGTTCCATATCCTTCATTAAGTTTTCTCCATTGTGTTGTTCCAATAGTATTTAGCCAATTTTTTTTTCTATTTTTTCATTTATGTCTTTAGAGTTATTTAAAGAGAATTGTTGTTTCCAAGAATCCTCCCAAAATAGAGCTAGGTTTCCACTACGGATTTATGAGAACCTACATTTTTGTATTAAATTCTTATTACTTCAAGCATGATTCCATAGGTGTGACCCTTTGATTTTTTCCTACATCTTGATGACTTGATTTCTATTGACATTAGGAATGTATTTACTTTTCCATATCCTTCTCTAGAGAACATCTGGGTTTTTAAACCACCTACACCAGGTTCGAGATGCGATAGCTTGAAGTGAATACTCAAATAGGATGGTTCTACTAGCAATATTGACAACTTTGAAAGTCCAACAAGATATTTTTTTTGTAGTTTGAAGAGTACGTTTCCCCAAATGTTGAAGCAGATAGGGTCTTGCACTAAAGAAATGCCTAAATATTTGGTTAGAATAGAGCTCCGTTGGAAACCAAGGAATATGGAAATGTGGGATTGGATGGGAATATGGGTGTTGAAGAAAAAGATTTGATATTTGATCATATTTACGCAACTTCCAAAACACTGGTGAAGTAAGTAAGAATGGATTAATGGTTTAAGGCTTCCTTGATGGTTGGTTGGCCCATGAGAAGGGTGTCATCAATTAATTGCTAGTGGGAGGAAGGTTATCATTTTATTAAATTAAATAAGCAATATAGGGATCTAGTGGAGATGACATGTTTTATGTATCTTCCCAAGTCTTCGGCCATGATTAGGAATAAATAGTGTGAAATGAGATCTCCTTGACGAATGCCTCTGGATGGGAAAAATGTGCTTGAGAGAGATCCATTGAAAACGATGGAGTGGAAGGTTTTGGATATGAGGCTTGATATTGAGGAGACCTAGGTGTCTTGTTAACTAAAGGTTGTTAGCATGTGTGATATAAATTTCCATCATAGCTTGTCAAATACCTTTGACATGCCCAACTTGATACTCATGCCTAAAGATTTTTTGTAGATAAGTGAATGGATTTGTTCTCAGGCGATGATGATACTATCTAGGATTTGTCTACATCCAACTTAGCTTGATTTCTCATTGGACATTATGAGGGACAAGAGAGGTTTGAGCCAAAGTTTTATGACTTTAGAGATAATTTTGTAAATGACATCGTAAAGGGAGATAGGTTTAAAGTTTACAGGGGATTATGACTGGGAATTCTTGGGGATGAGGGTTAAGAAAGTGGCGTTAACACTAGATGGGATGCATAGGTTCTTTCTTGAATATTATATGGGCTGAGTGACCTCATTTCCCACAATCTTCTAGCACTCTTAAAAAAAATCTATTGTGAAACCATTAGGTCCTGGGGCTTTGTTCCTGGGCATGCTCATAAAATTTTCTTCCACTTATGCTATTTTAATTTCCCTCATCAACATTGCATTTTCATCTTAAGTGATTATTTTGGGAACATGGGTTATAATATTTTTGATGGTTGGAGCTATGTCTTGAATGGGTTCTGCAATGGGAATTTCCTCCTGCTATAACCTTTCATTCATTCAAATTTTTAAATTGATTTATTTTATGGAAAGTTTTCTATTTTTGCTTGGTCCATGATGTCTTGTTCAACTCTTGATATTTTAGATGTAAGTTCTTCTTTATGCTCATGGATGTTTCCAAATTCGGAATCATTTCATCACTTCATTTGTTGTTTGAGTTCTTTTATCATTTGATGGAACCTATACATAGCATTTCCCTCTATCGAGGTAGAATCATACCACCATTAGTAGATGTTATTTTAGAAATTAGGAATCTGTTTAGGAAGGAGGAAACTTGAGATGATATGTCTCTTCCTTCTTTTCTAAGTATACATGATATTGTTGGTTTCTATGTCAATAAGATTTGATTACTAATGAATATTAAGAAGTGTAGGTAGGCGTCCTCTAGTTTTGGAGTGCTTTCTTCCTTTTCCTGAATGGATTTAATTAAATTGAAATATTCTCCAATGATCCAATGGTTAGGGTGGACAAGTTTTTCTAGGTATTGTAGGTTGTCTAGGAAGGGTTTTTTTTGTCTCTGGGAGAGATAGGGCCATAGACATTAGTAATGAAGCATGGTTTTCAGATCCAATGGGTTGAAATTAGGCAATGAGGGAGTGTTGGTTGACAAGGAGTTGTCCAAAGTTATGGTTTATGGGTTGCAAAGGATTTAATGCCTTAAGAGGCGCCTAAGGCATCATTGGCTATAGCATGGAAATTTATCCAAATGGTAAGGGAAAGGGTTTGGCGAGTGGAGGTAGAGCATTTGGTTTCTTGTAGTAGTAGGATATCATGGTTTTCATCTTTAATTTTTTGTTTCAAGAGTATTTTTTTTCTTTTACATTAAGACCCCATATATTCCATGAAGTAATATTCATTAATAAGGAATATGGGGGAGGGTTGGTCTCTATCATGGGTTTGAATCAACCAAATTTTACTGGGCATTCTCCCATCTCCTTGATTAATTGTTGGGATTTTATACCTTGTTTTTTTACCTTCTATGCAATTTTTAGAGTGGCCCTTATTTATGTTTCCTTTAATTCCTAATGAAGAGGAATGCGTAGACTTAGAATTATTACTTGAGTATTTTTTTCCTACATTCTTCTACTAGTTGAAGTAGAATTTCACAATCAACTAGACTTGTTCCTTAGGGATGTTGATGGGATCTGTGGTCTTCTATTCTTGGGTGATCTGGAGGATATCTACATCTCATAAGTCAACGTATTGTAGATATTCGTGTTATAATTCATCCTTCTCATCTTCTAACATCTCTATATCATCCTCTATATTTTACTTTATTGTAAACATGTGGGAGCTCTTAGATAATTCTTATCCTTTGACCAACCCCTAGTAATTTTTGTGATATTTTGTGTTCCCAAGGTTTTTTCTTCTTCTTTTAACTCTTCTTTTACTATATTCAGAGTTGAGAATCTATTTGTAGGTGTTTCTTTGGAAGAAGAGGGGTTGAAAAGTCCTTTCTTTGTGGATTTTTCCCTTTTTAATACTTTTGTGTAACCATACTTTGTTACTTGATGATTACCTTGTGCATCTTTCTGTGTTTGATTTTTGGGGAATTCCTTAAATAGATTCCCATATTCATGGCATTTCCTCTAGGGGAAGGAGATATATTCATAATCTATGTGATATTCCCAAATGTTATCATGAGAATTGATGTTTATCTTAGCTAGAAGGGGTTTGGTGAAGTACAAGTAGATGCAAAGGTGGGAATAGGAGGTGTAGTGGCCATGTTTCGTGACTTCCAATAGCATCACAAAGGAACGTATTTCATTTCCCAAGAATTATAGGTTGTTTAATTCCCAAAATTCTTGTGGAAATGAATAGAGGTGAATCCATACAGGAGCGAAACTGAATTTTTCCTTATTTGGGTTAAAGGATTCTACACGTGATGTCATGTACAATCCCACTAAGTTGACAAAAATGAACCTCCCTAAAAAAGCTCCTATGAGTATTCAACAATGTTGAAAATTACTATGGAGAATCCCTTTGGGTGGAGCTTTAGTTCTATGTCACCTTTGATCTACCAACTTTTTCTCATATAGGTGATGAGGGTTTTATTTGTTGGCCAATAACCCATAAACTTGCAGAGAAATGCTTGGTCTACAATGTGTTGAATTATTTCCCCGATTTATCATATATTATCTCATAGGTTAGTGCTTATTTGGTTTGTGGGAGGCAAACATTTGAGCGAGAATCAGTTGATCTCTTTGAAATGTTAGGTTTCTTGGCACGAGTGTTTTGGATTTGGTAGCATCTAAGCTTAGTTGCTAATTGTTTTTGTGTGAGGTAGCTGGGAACTTCTGAGCATTGGGGTGGAAGCTCTTATTGGCTACTGCATTGCAAAATTAGGTGCTTCCTCCTTCCCCCATGGGGCCGCCATGATCCTTCAGGAAAAGGGGAAGTTAAACCCTAACATAGGTTTCTTATTGTATTCCTCTCACTATTTAAGTTTGAGATCTCTAATATTAAAGTGTGTGTATTTAATAAACAAAAAAATCATCCTTTGAGATTTGCTTTAAGAAAAACTCAAATATAAATATATGAGATAATTTTATTTTATTTTTAGATTAAAATAAGGTTTTAAAATATCCACCAGATCCAATATCTCATCCCTCAATGGAGGAGACCCATCCTTTAAATGAGATGGAAAGATAATCAGACATAATTCTTGCTTCTACAATGAGTTGGTGAAAATGTACCCATGCGTCGAATTAATTGGATAGCGACAATGAAACAACAAATATGGAAGAACCTTTGAAAGTGGGATAATCTCAAAGAAATGATGTGAATGCCCCCCCCCCCCCCCCCCCCCCCTTATAGTAGTTCCTGATAATTCTACAGAATGGATTGATGTCTCGAAAAGAAATGGAAAAAAAAGAAAAATCCATGATCAATCATGGGATATGACACCAGGAATGTAGTAAATGTATTTTGTTGTATTGTTCTTATTGGCGATGGATGATATATTGTAATATGATATTTTGAGGCAATATAAATTAACTTACAATTTTTTTTAAGAAAATATAAGTTTAGAAAAATTTGAAATTGAAAAAAAATATAATTGTATAACTTTCTTTATTAAAAAAAATACAAAAGTTAAGGTAACATAGAGAAAATGTAATTACTTAAGTAATGATTGACCATGGAAAAATTGTAATGTGGATAGTACTTGGGCCCAAAAGCAACATTATTCTATATTTTAGTACATAGGCATGTTGTAATATGTTATAGCATTAATAACATAATTGTTTTTATTTGCTATAGGAGATGTTGTTTTATTGAGATGGTTTAGGGCCTATTTTCTGGCCAAAATCATGAACCAAAAGAAGCCAAATCTAAGAAAAGTTTCATATCTATTCCAAGTTATATTCTGAGGCCAAGTTTGGGAGAAAAAATGTTGAGTAAGGATGTTGCAGAGTATGGTAGTAATCACATCATCTTAGAGGAATGTGAAAATAAGGACATTTGGGACACCATGCTTAGTATGGTTTCCCATGAATATGGTTTCTAGTTGACAAGGAGGTTTTTCCTATCTTTTGTGGCAGAAAAGGGTCCATGCTTCATTAGTTTGATTTTTGATGTATTTTTCCATTTTGGAGAGACCACATTTGAATATATATTGGCATGCCTTGGATTTGCAGACTCAGACCCTATCAATTGACAATTATAGTTTACTTGCACAAGACAGAAGGAGAACCCATGCGATCAGTCAAGAATTGACTTTTATTTCATTTATAATAGTTGGTTCTATCATTCAGACTAGCCAAAAACCACAAACCTATAACAAAGGCAGAGTGATTGGCATTATTTCCATGTGTTCCAAAATGTACATAAAAAGGCCAACACTTTGATATGGCATTATTCAATCCAAACATGGTTATGTTAAGAATATGTACCTAAAAAATCATGTGCCACACAAGGTCACCAATGAACTGATTTATTTCTGGCAGGTTCTACAATTGGAAATTCGTAACCATTAGTCTCTCCATCAGTTTCACACTATAGCATAGAAAGAACCTTGATTTTATTTCTACCATGCCTTGTTTTAGAGGGAAGAATGTAGGAAGGAGTTTGTCAACACATGTGATGTTACATGTATTTTCATCTTAGTTGATTAGTATGTTCTATGTCATCTGGATGGATTTTATGCCCATATGTAATGCCCTAAACAATAGCTATGTGTCGAGTGTACAACTTGTTCCAACAAAAAATTGACAGTGAAACAATCAAACAAGGATTGTGATTTGTTAGTTGGAAGACAAGGAAAATGATTGGTCTTGAGTCAACATATACTACAGTGACCCATTCGTTGGATGTGAAAAATGATCATATCAAATGTAAAGTCCATCCTTTGAAGGAATATCTAAAGTGTGCCAAAACTTATAGGATAGTTCTTTGTTCATAGTTTATATTTTAGAAGGAGCAAGCGTAGACAGTTTGATGGCATAGATTTTTCTTGCATTCTAGTCAAAATGGCCATGCAAATAGTGTAAAAAGTAGCTCTTACAATGGCCTTCAATCTCATATATCATGCCATATGTGTATCCAAGTCCAACACTAATTTGTGTTAAAAATAATATTCAGACCTGTAGCAGCCCACTGTTTGAAATGAAAAAGTGTAAAGAACTATGAGGATAGCCACACTTACAAATTTGTGTGGCTTGAAGTTGCGAAGACTTAAGAAATAAGTTTCCTTAAAGAGGTTAAGGTCTACACATGATAATGTGGACAAAGTTAAGTACAACTAGAAATATTTCAGAGATGACAACAATAATGTGACAATGTATATAACAACATAGTGACAGAATTTGAGGAAGTGCAATGACAGAGAAATAGTGGTATTGATAGTTGTATTACTCACAAGAGTGGTTCGACAACGATCATAATGATTTTGTAGTGTAGTGGTTGTGTAGTGTAATCTGTGCGATCTATCTTATTCATTCTTATTTCATTCTTAATGGTTGTTGGGTGGTGAGTGGAGGAGATCGACTACTCGTTCATGTTGGTGCCTAAGAACATCTTTTATCTTAGGGTGGTAGGGAGGTAGAGATTGAAGTCTCCTTCAGGTTGGTGCCTCAGACCACTTGCGGGTGGCAGGGTGGTGTTAGGGAAGGTTGGTGCTTGTACGGTGTTTGTGCACCCTTTCAATTGGAGCTGATAAAACCAAGGGGTTGTTTCCTCCTTCTAGTTGGTGTTGGAGAATTTTCGAAGTTGGTTATTAATATTGATGCAATATTCAAAATATGTATTAAAATCATTTTGTGGTTTTCTCCCGTTTTGGTTTCCATGTAGAAATGTCTTGCGTACTATATGTGATGTTTTGCATTGTTGAATTTAATTTTTCACTATTAATGTTTACATTATATGATTAAATTTTTTAAAATATGCTCAATATTGATTCAGCCCCCCTCTTAGTATTGGTGAATAATCCAACAAATCTATCTTAACTCTGGATTTACCAAGGGTTGAGAGGGATCAAATCTCTCAGTATACAAACTAATTTTCACCTAAGAGATTTGATTCCTCTTAGTGGTTCTTGCTAAATCCCAAATTAAGATGGATATATCACATCTCTATATTTAAAATATTTTAATTTTTAATTTGATTAAAATCCTAATAATACATATACTTGTGTATATGTAGTTGGCACTTTTTTGACATGTTTTATAATTTTTATAATTGAATTTTTTGATGTGATATACATAGGATGATTTTTATTTGAAAGAGAGAGAGAGAGAGAACTTAGAAAAAGAATCTATGGTAATTATTACGCTTTTAAATAATTATTAATTAAATTTAAATACAAAATTTTGAAATATAATAGTTATGAATATGAATATGAATCATTATTATCTAAATTTATTTTAATGTGATATGTATATTATAATTTTTTTGGAAAAATTAATTTCTTTTAATTTTATTAATAAAAGTAAAAGTAAAAATTGAATTTATTTATTATGTCTTAATTGATTATATATATATATATATATATATATATATATATATATATATATATATATATATATATATATATATATATATATATATTCACCATCGCATCTCCTCTATACTAGAGAACAATCACCAACATTAATAATAATAATACCTTGGTATCAACCCTTTCATTATATTCCCAACATGGTGATATGCATGTATAAATGGAATTTAATACAAATTCCTAGCAATTTACATTTTCACACAACCACTATACTTCACTCACAATAAGTTAAATTTATACATAGCACAGAAAAGGGTTCATAAGAAATTGCAGCATAATTAAGTGAATGTTGCATAAATACTTGTATTTTAAATGTCCAATTGGTTGTATACTTTTGACATTCCTTCTAGACATATACCATGTTATTCATTTTCTCTCAATAGTGGGTGGTCCCTGAGTTGATACATTGACACCATGGGAAACAAGTGTCCCAAATATGGGTACATGTTTAGTACCATCAACCAAAAAACATAATAAACCCTAGTAGCCTCCAACGTAAAGGCTCACACCCCCATTAAATTACAGCCAAGTCGTGCCCACCCTTTTCTACACCTATGGTCACTCAGGCTACGCCACCACCTCTAGAGCATCTTACACAGTCGTATAGGGACATCTGAGGGACTTATAGCTCCAAGATATCTTGCTACTCTCTAAGGTCTCTAGGTACCCTCGAGGCCCTCATCTCAAACCCTGATAGCTTCCAACCTCGAGGCTCACATCCCCCATCCACCTACATACAAGTAGTGCACACCCTTATCTACACTTGCATTCCTTTGGGTTGTGCTACAACCTCTAGGGTGCTCAAATCCACCATACAAGGATGTTCTCAACACTAGCGATCGAAGAGTTCCTACTTCCATCCTTAGATGTCAATTCTAACCCACTAGCTAACCCCCTTCACAAGGAAAACATCCTTCTTTTATGTGCATTTATTTTGTTTGACATTTGGCACCCCCTAAAGTCACTTATGGACTTTTTTTATATTCTTGTGATATCATTGATTAATTATTAAATTATATCAACATTTTTTGTGAACTCACGGTGTCTTGGTCCCCCATAATATTTTTGTTGTGTTCGATCTGTAGAAATTGCGTGGTTATTAATATGCATAAATTAAACATATTTGCAACATTGGGTTTTCTATCCTCATAACATATAAAAACATATACACATGGGCACAACAACCCCAAAATATACACACACATACACATGGGTGCATCACCCTAAAATAAAAGTCTTGGATCACCAACCTAATTAATATGATTTGGCTCAGTAGCCTAACTTTTTCATGTATATGGTATTGACAATACATGGGTCAAGTAGGGGTGTTACACTCCAATTCAAACAAGTGTTCTCCCTTGACTAAATGTTGTTGTTTCTTTTTTAGCAACACATATTCCCATTCTTCCTCTTCCATTAATAGGGCTTCCATTTGAGGTACCTAGTAATTGTTCGATTTACCTACTGCTTCATCCTTATTTCTATGATTTATTTTGGTTCTACTATGATTTCCCCTTCTTCATCAATCTTTGGTAAAATAATTTTGACTAATATCTTATCATTGATTACCTTCTTTAAGCAATAAGCATGGAAGACTAGATGTGCACATGAAGATTCAACAAACTCCAATTATGAATTCATAGTTTGAATCCTTTGCAACACCTTATAGGAGCCATAATGTTGGCATTAGGGTTTTCATTATTGCATCTAGCTGGTGTTGGCATTGTTTTCATGGTTGCAACTAGCTTGTGTTGGCATTGAGGTCAAACTTATGATGGTCTACATAATGCATTGATGTCAAACTTGTGATACATCATAATGGTATAAATGATGGAGTTGATGTGGTAGCTTCATGGCTTGTATCTAGATCTATTAGGCATTGATTTGATGTAGAGAGGAGTTGAAAATGATGTTGGATAATGTTTGTGCTCCATGATGATGAGTGTGAAAAACTAGGTATTTGTATTCATGACTTGTTACAAAGGTGCTTGGCCTAGTACACCAGTTGAAGTCTTAGCCTATTTGGTATGTTTTTAAAGGTTCTATATTGTTGTAAAAAGTTGTTGCAGGATATGCAAATTGTGTTAGAGAATAGATGACTTGTTGGAATTCATAGCAACCTTTGACTTGTTGGATTTTAGGTCAACTTTGTGGTGGAACTTCATTGTGATGTTTAAATTATTTGTAAAGGTGTCACATAGCTTGGCAAAGGTTTGGAGGTGTGTACATATACTGAAGAAGGTGTGAAAGTAGTTGGTAGAGGTTATGAGCTAGAGGGCTATTGATTTTCCCTATAATCTTCCCTAGCTGCTAGGAAGTAGTGTCATTGGTGCAGTTGTAAACCTTCAACTGAGATCTTCCAATGTTATGGGTGCAGATTTATCCAAGAGTTTCTTGTCTTATCCCTATGACTATGGGCGAAAATGAAAAATTATCTGCATTCCTCACACACATCAGCAGAAATTCGACTTGGTAATTCCCAGAAGCTTTTTAATTAAGTATAAAAGTTTTCAAATGGTCGAAATAGTATTCTAATGGGTGTGAATTCCTTTAGTGAACAAGTAGTGATGGTTATGGATCGATTTCATCAACTTAATGCACCTATGAGTTCAATCCAAAAGTGGAATTCGCCCAAAATTTTATAAATATCGAATTTTGGATATGAGATATGGTTGGTTCATGTGATTGAGAGTGTGAGAGGTTTAAAGAAAGGAAAAATGCACCATCCATATTGGTGAAAAGAGATACTTTGGTTTATGAGTGCAGATGGAAACATAGTGAGAAAATCTAAACTCTGTAGTAGATTATTGAAGTAGAGTATTAGTTTACAGATCATAATTGTGGTAGAGAGAAATCAAAGGCAGAATGGTTTGGTTCAGAGATTGATAGCAGTGGATCGATTTAGGAGTGCATCTACATCTTTATTTGACATTTATTTTGTATGGTTTCTAGTGCATATGGATGAATGCCATTTATTTTTATGTTTGTAGTTTGTTGAGGGTTTAATGTTATCACTGAGTGTGAGGCATGTTTCTTCTATTAGATAGTTATGTTATTAGGGATTTGATCTGTGTATTGTAGCCATTATTTTCTAGAGTAGAGAGCATATTGCTTGTGGTGTCTTTTATTATGATTTGCACAGTCTTTCTTGTTGTCGAGAAGAGTTTCTTGGTGATATAGTTTCAAAATGAATGAAATTGAGGTCCACATAGAGTAATGGAGGAGTGTTCCTTGGCATGTGGGTGATTACTAAATTAGAGTTGTGATTTTGTGCTAGTGCATACTAGTAACAATGTTGCAGAAGTGGTTGTTTCTGTCCAATGGTAGCTGGAATAGTTAGTGGTTTCCAACTTACCGTATTTTTTCGATCAAGTCTCATGACTGGTGGTGGCTAGCTATTTATATACGAGGATAATTATTCTAGCGAGTAGTAGCCATAAATTTATGTAAAAGACATATTTTTTCTTGATACATAATAGAAGATTCAGAGTGGCACAACAATAGAAAGGGTGGTTTTTATCGTGAAATGGTTTCAACGAGATATCCTTGTGTCTCATGTGTATGATCATTATGTTGTGCATTGTTTATCTTATGGTTGTCTTAATTTAGTTTCTCACATGATTATATGTTTATGTGATGATCTATTAAGATTTTGTTGGTTAGATTCATGCATGGATGAACTAAAGTTAAAATTCGTAGAAATGTCTCATAAGTCACACCATTCATTCACCCTCCCCCTGATTAGTGTTCAAGGTTTCTAAAACATAATTGATGCTAATTTATTTTCCTTATTTTGTTACTAAAGGCACATATGTTTATATAGTTTTAGTCTCAAAAATACCTAGCCTACACTTCAAATTCCCTTTTATTTCAATATTGATTTTCTTGTCGTTTCATCCTATTTTGTGTTATAACCAAGTTGTCCTTTAATAGTTTCATAACCTCTTGTTGGTTCCCTACATGGTCCTCAATTTCTTGAGCCTTTGTATTACCTTTTATGGGTAATGTGATGGATGGATGTGGATATCCATAATGTTCCATAATTGAGGACATTTTTGATGAAATACGGAAGGATGTGTTACACAACCATTCTACTCAGGGAAAGCCTTTGACCCATTAGGTCTATCTACCAAGGTAGAGAAACAAATATATCCTTCTAAATGTGAATTTAGAATATTATTTTTCCACTATATTAGGTATGATAGGATGATTTGTGAGTTGATTGACTACCCAAACAAAATTAATCTAGTCCAAAAATTTTCCAATAAAAGTTAGATCTTTGTCACTTAAAAATTAATCATGGGGATTCCATGTAGCTTTTGGAATTTTTCTATGAATGTTTATACTAATAGAATTTATTTAAAAGGGTGATAAAATATAAATAATGGGAACAAATTATTAGTTTATATACCAATACCATAATGACATTTTTTTCGTTCATATTTGGGTAAATTTGTAAGAAAAATCATTGAAACTTCTTCCCAATGTTTACCTAATATGGATAATGGTTGTAGGAGACCCGAATTATTCATTATATATCCATTATTCTATCATAAAACCACACATTCCACTAAAAAATGTTGAACATCATATTTCAGACCTTCCTAGGAAAAAACTATTCTTGATTATGTGGTAAGTTTTTCAAGGATCCTGGACATCCTCATATAGAAGAAGTGTGCAGTTCCAAAAGGACATTTTGTTTGAGTTCGGAATCATTACATAGATATAGGTAATCTTGAGACCACAATAGATCATTCTTCCACATATTAAAGTCTAATGCACTTGGGTTCTCTTGTAGTTGTTGAATGATATTGCATACCATTTTATCTTGCTTCCATTCTACCCTTGCTTCTTCCACCCAATTAGATTCTGAAATATAAATAGCACATAGAAAACCTTTGATTTCTTCTTCTTTTCTTGAAAGTACATCTACCACCATATTATGTTTTCCCTTTTTCTAGATAATTTTAAAATTGTAACCTCGCATCTTTGTAACCCATTTTATTTCTCTTCTAAAGAGAATTGTTTCTCTAAGAAGGACTTGAAAATATCATGAGCTAATTTTACTTAGAAGTGTCTTCCTATTAGATAAGCACATTATTTTTTAACCACATGTAGTATGGCCAAATTTTATTTCTGATAAAATGGTTTTGAGGAAATTATTTCATTTAAGTTCACTACTTTGAAAGTAAAGTGGCTTTCATTATTACATTGCAACTACACCAATGCCTTGCCCTAAGGAATTACACTCAGCCAGAAAGCTTTTTGTGAAGTCAGGTGTGGCCGATATAGGAATGGTACACATAGGCTCCTTAAGTTTCTTCAGAGGACTTACTTTTTAATTCCAAGGAAATACTTCCTTATTTAATAACTTTGTTAAATGTGCTACTATTTGACCATAATTCATAAAAAAACTTCTTGTAATATCTTCTCAGTCCTAAGAATTCTCTAAGTTTCTTTAATGTTATTGGTATTGGCCATTCCGTCATAAGTTTAATTTTTTTAGGATCCACTTTGACATATTCATGAAATACAATATGACCCAAGTAGTCCACTTACTGAACCCCAAAAGGAATACTTGGAAAGTTTCTCATATATTAGATTCTCTTCCAATATTTTTAAGACCATATAGTCATGTTGTACATGCTATCCCCAATATTTTCTATAAGTTATTATGTCATCAAAAGGTACTAATACAAATTTTCTTAGTGTGGGTTTCAAAATAGAGTTCATTAACCTTTGAAATGTTCAAAGTGCATTACTAAGTCTAGATGGCATAACCAAAAACTCATAATGACATTCACGTTTTCTAAAGGCTATTTTGGGAATGTATTATTGCTTCATTCTTATTCGATGATACCCTTAATGGAGATCCAATAGAGTAAAGAAAATTTATCTATGCAATTCATCTAATAATTCATCAATGAAAGGAATAGTAAGCTTATCTTTGATGGTCCTTTTCTTGAGTTATCTATAATTTAGACACATATGCCATAAACCATCCATTTTTTTAACCATCACATTATTCAATATAAATCACTTTGGCTAGGTTGAATGACATCAACCCCTATAATTCCTATAATTAGACATTCAATCTCACTCTTAAATGCATATGGATACCCATAAGGCCTAAAGTTAGGTGGTACACTTCAAGGATGCAAATGAATAGCATGGTAATTGTTTCAAGTATGTGGTAGACCCTCAAGCATATTATCAAATATATTGGAATAATTCTTGATAAGCTTCTAGAGATCAATTGGAGCAGAGGTTATAGATGTTTGAATATCAAATGAACATAATAGTGCAATTACACCATGGTGTTCCCTTTTTAGTAATTTTTCATGCTACTAGAGCTTATCACTTTACATAGCTTCCCTTGGATACTTCTAACCCCAGTTTCCTTTCTCTATAAGGAAAATAACATAAAAAACTATTCAAAATTAAGGGCCATTGTCCCCAATGATTGTAACCATTGGATCCATAATACAACATTAGCAACACCCACTTGTATTAAAATCATGGGACTATATAATAAATACTCCCACATACTTAGCTTAATTTTATGGCCTTTCCTTCAAAATTTTATGGTATCTCCATGTTCAATCATTTCTACAAATTCTAGTGGTGGAAATAAAAATCTATTAAGAATATTTCCCAATTTTTAATTGATGAAGTTGTGGGTACTACCTAAGTCAATAAACATTGTTCCTTTTTATTTTTGATATGTCCTTCTATCTATATGCATTTTGGAGTACTGATAATGGTTAAAGCATGGAAAGATATTAGTGGAATAGCCTCTTCTAGCTCTGGATGCTATGGGAGTTCCAATTCTTGATCTCCTTCATACTCACTATCTATATAGATAAATATTCTCACCATATTTATGCCCCTTACTATTCTTCTTGTCACAATTGAAACATAGTGTATTTTCTATTCTTTCATCCAATTGTTGAGCTGTCAATGTCTTTAGTTTAGGAGAGGGAGCATGATGTTCTCAATATTTGTAGTGACCAATTTTCTAGTATCCATACTTTTGATTCCAAATTTATTTGCTATAATGGAAGCATTCTATAGGAATCTAGGTTTAAGGAGATGCTCCTCATGTTGGATGCTTTCCTTTAAGGTTCCTTAAATAGGTATAAAAAACTATCCTATGAAATGTTCTTTACCGCAAGAGTCAACTTTTGGAATTGTTGAATATGTTATGTAATTTGACCTTTTTGGTGAATATTTACCAATTTACAAAAGAATGTATTTTTATTAATATGCCCATAATGTCATTTGATTTCATCCATTAAAAAACCCATAGATGCAATAGAATCATTTTTCCTTTCACATAATTATACCATAAAAAATGTTATTTTATAAATATATTGGGTACCATGTTTACTCTTTATAATGATTCCATTTAATGTATATCAGAGTATTTCTCCATATAGAATAATGATGTTTAAGGGCAATTACCATCAAGCATCGTTATATCAATCTTCAAAATTAAGTTAGTGTTGACTTGAAGTCATGATGATGTGGATCTTGGATCGAAAAGTCATGATTATGGTTATGTGATTAAATATTTATTCTCTCCAACTATGATAAAATTCTCCCCACATGTGATTGAGCCTCAACACCATACTTTTCCTCATGCTCATGATTTCCTTTGGATCTCCATAACTCTTCTAGAGAGATCCTTTAAAATAATGGTTTGTAATTCTTTAATTTTCCTTATTTCTAGTCATGGGTTTTATGTATCTCTTCCTTGAAACTCTACATTTCTTCCTTGTTTTCCTTCATCTTTTGTTCCATATGTGACACTTGACCTTCCAATTTGGATACCCGATACTACAAATATTCTATTTCTTCATGATTCATGCATGAGATTTCTAGATATTTAAGTGGCGAATTAACCTTTAAAGAAACATCAAACATGATATGAGTAAATAATAATTCCCCTATTTTCCTCTTTATCGTAAATTTCTAATCACCAAAAAATTTATTCTAGTCAAAAGTTATGCCAATCGTAAGTTATGTACCTTCTGAAGAAATTATTTGTAGGCTATCCAGATGGCTAACCTTTGTCATATTATATCTCTAAAGCTTAATCGCATCTAAATCTATTTTTTTTCTTGTAATACTCTTCTATTTCTTCTTTGAAATTCCACGAGTCAATCCCAAATTTGATGTACAATGTGAAATTTAGGTAACTTTCCAAAACTTGTTGATTTTTGGCCTCTTCCAAAGAGAAAACTTGTATAGTGTCCCATGTGTACAATTTATTAAATATGATTTTAAAATTTTTACATCAATGACCTTAGTACCTGTCCTCATATTCTTGAAATTTTACTATCTAAAATTTTTGTACCAAAAGGTTACAACAAATTTTCCAAAAGCACTTGTTTGAAACTAATTTTATGAATCATCACCAACCCTAACTGCCATAAAGTATATATCCAAATTTATGGTGAAATAAAATCCAAAATTTTGATAAGAGTTACTCCAAGGTCTTTACTCAATCTCTTAAAATCGTCATTGTCATAACTATTTCATAAACAAGTTATAGTTAAAATTACATGATGACTCATTCAAAGCAACAAAACCTTATGCTTGTAGTATTGACTACCTCTTCCTAAAATTTCCTAGTCTAACTTGGCACCATTTATCATGCTCATTTATATTTCCATCAACATCATATTTATATTTTATTCAAACCCCTACTATTTAGGTCTATATGTAGTAGTATTTTACATTACTATACCACACTTCTTCTCCAAGTCTTCACTATTGTTTATCCTCAACACCTCAATTTTATTCTTTACGTAATTATCTACTAAAGCATTAAAATCATTAGGTTTACCAAGCAAATTACATTTCTTTTGGAGTAAATAAATTGTTGACACCTAATCATCAGGATTGGATGAACATAATGTAAATAAATATATAAGTAATGTGAACAATCATTGGGAGATGAAGTGAACAGTCTCTCCCTCATGTATATAATGAAGACCAACCTGAAGAAATAAACATACGAATCAATTTTGCTTTGAGGAGTTACTGCCTGGCCTGACATGGTATCAGAGCCAACTCCCAAAATAGGTGTAACTCCCTTCTGCCTACTGCTCTCTGTCCACTGCCCCTGTGCGCTCTGTCTGCCATAATTAACTATGAATTCTTTGACCTGATAGCCTCAGACCTGAAAATCTTCTCAATCACTGAGTTGAATGCCCTTGAGGCTGTGTTGCTGCATTGAATGGTCCGAGTAGCTATGTGGAGGAGCATTGAAAAGCTGCTGGTGCGTGAATTGACTCCATGACCATGTTGACTGCATGAATGTGTGTGAATGAAAGCCTCTATATGTAGATTTAGAGATCAGCTGGACGACTTACAATCATGGTATTTATGCTGGTATGGCTATGCATTGAAGTTTCTTTGGCAATTTGTTGAAGTTTTTGGCTATGCGTTGAAGTTTTTTGGCCATATGCTGGTATACAAGCGTAGTGTTCACTGGTTTATGAAGTGCAAGTGTTGAAGTTAATGTCATATGTTGAATGCTATTTTACCATTGTATTAACACTGTTTTAGTATTGTATTAACGCAGTTGTATTAAGGCTGTTTGGTATTGTATTAATGCAGTTGTATTAAGGCTGTTCTTGGCATATAACATTGATAAGGCTGAACGCTGTTCATTGCATGTTAATATGTTAAATGCCTATGTGAGTTGATGCACATGTGAGTTGAGCCATGCGTTGAACTGTTTTTGGTACGATGTCCTATAATGTATATGTGAGTTGAGCCCTGATTTTGTGCATGTTTTAAAATCGCCTTTGTGTGTTAATTTTTTTTTGAAGGGCTACACTGGGTGATCAATGTAAAAATAAACTGATATATATTTTGAATAGTGCAGATATATATGTCTTGGGTATTGACATTTGCTGTCAAGTTGAGTTTGTTGTCCAGTCATATCAGAACTATATTTCTTTCCCATTAAGAGTAAAAGTTTTGCAGCAGAAGTTTTTTACAGTATGCATTCAATCATATCCATCGTGGGAATATTTCTCAATGGTAAGGAGAACTATCTTGAGTGGTCCCGGATGATAAAACACATGCTCATTTTCAATGAGTTGTGGAAAGGAGTGCGTGTTTGAGACAGAGACAAAGAACCAGAACAGCCTACCTCAGAGCTTGTCATTTGGGAAAACAAGAACAACAAAGCTTATGCATTAATCGCAGCATCTGTAAATGAAGAGGTGAGTCGCCATATTTCGCCATTTTCAACTGCTTTTGAAGCCTTACAAAAGCTGAAAGAACTCTATGACTCACATTCTGCACTTGAAGTTGTTCAACTCATGATTAAACTCTTCACTCTTGAACTGCAAAATAATGATCCTCTTTCTCTTGCATCTGAAGTAAAGTCTATAATGCATGATATCAAATCCACTAAGGTTGAATTGGATATTCCTCTTATCGCTTTTCTCAAGGAACTTTATCCTACTTACTCCAATTATCTTGAGTCATTGCAAGAAAATGGAAATCTCAAAGATATCACCTTTGACTCTCTTTTCAAAAATTTTGCTGAAAGAGAGAAAGATTTTGGAAAGAAGACAGCCCCTGAATCTTCTAAAGAGGTTGTGTGCCATGCTCATAAAGAAAAGAATCCTGTTAAAGATTCTTCCAGAGGAAGAGGTGGTCAAAGAGGAAGAGGAAGATATTTTAGAGGCAGGGGGGCAAAAACTCTCAAGGAGAAAAGGCAGATTTTCACTGCATACACTACAAAAGAAATGGATCACATGATGCATCTACATGCAAGTTACCATGGGACAAAATTGAGCAGCAAAGAAACCAACAGAAAGGTAAAATTGATGATACAGACAAAGGTAAAGCACCTGAATCCACTCACTCATCATTGTCTAATAATATTAGTATTATGATCAGTAATATTGTAAATATAGTTATTTCTATCTATGATATATTAATTTGTAATTATTATTTATATAAAATATTACAAATTATAACATGTTACTTTAAGACAACTCTCTAAAATAGTACTTATATTTATATTATATTACATTTTTAACCGACAATATGTAATACATTATAAAATTGAATATAATAACATATAATTTTAATGATATTCATGACAACTTAATAACTTTAAGTTATTTAAATATAAACATTTAATTCATCTCACAAATAAAAATATATACAAAATATATAAACGATGCAATGCTAAATGCGAAATATTATTATGAATATGTTTTTATGTATCTCTGTTATGTCGATGTAAAAATCATTAATGGAAAAATCATGTTGCACTGTAAATTAACAATATTTTGCAGATAATATCCCTCAACTATGTTCATTTCGGCTATAAAAATAATGAAAAATTATCGACATTTGAGAAAATAATGAAAATATTAACCAACATTATTTGTATAAATAATGTTTGTCACAAACTTTAGATTAAGTGCTAATCTACTTTATAAATTTAGCTACCTACGGATCAATACATAATTGCAGTTTGTCATAATTATCGACTACCCACATATATTTTTATTTGATTTCAATATTAGTTTATTTACCTGTTATTTCCAGTCACTATGATATATGACATAATAGTATGCATTGTGTCGTGCTCATGGTGGAGACCTCTACTTAAGATAGGATAGTGTTGCTATATAAACTAGCATCTGCACTGAGAGGTGCAAAGGAAAAACTATTTGATTATTAGATCCAAACTATGTTTGTATTTTTAGGAAAGTAATGTGGCCAATTAAAGGGAGTACTTAATTCTGTTGTTTGCAAATGTACACATGAGGAAAATCTCTAAGCCTACTCAATATTAAAATTGGATAACAAAAACCATAGACCTCATGCCCAAAGTCTTCATGAGGATCAGTTTATGACTTCTTCAAGATAGTTGTGCCAAATTTCACAAAACAAAGTATTGAAACCCTAACACATATGAAATCCATTTTTTCATTCATCATTTTTCAATTGTGAATTTCTATTATTTAAAATATATTACATCAAAAAAATATTTTATATAAAACTCACATTTCCTATTTTTTAAATAATATTCAGTTAAATGTAAATAAAATCCAATAAAAAATAAAATATAAAAGTTAAAAAAACATCAAATAATTAATACACTTATTAGAAATATTATTCCTCATTTTAATTGAAAAAAACAATAATTATCACATTTAACACTAAATAAAAATAAATACAATTTTTAAATATGATAAAAAAATATAGAAGATAGACTAAACACATTACACTCTTTGAAAACAACCAACCAATTATTGACTTTGAAAACATTATTGTCCACATGTACTGACATAGTGTACCAAATGCATATCCATATATTGGATGCACCAACTATTCCTTTGACTATTCCCTTTGCATTAAGGAAATCGTTGACTTGGTATTGCTTTTGATAAGTCTTCTTTAATAAGAACCCAAATTATTGGTCCAACAACTAACTAAAATTTTTTTGCCATGTACAGCAACTTCATATGCTAATTAATTTTATAACAAATCATGTTTGAATTTGCAAACATGTATCAAGCTTGAAATTATTAAAGATAAATATACTTTTAACAATAAAACATCAAAACCTACGATTATAAGCCTAACTGCATAGATGAATAATTACAATCACAATGTTTTGGGAAAGAGAAGTAGTAAATTACAAGTTCCAACCATGTGCAATAATTCCAAAGTCCAATAAATATCCCATTATCTATCATGTTCATTGATCCATAAACGGTGGGCCTATGGCCTATCCGTTTCGTCAACAAAGATATTGTGTGGAATGATGTTTTGAAAGGGTACCTTTGTTCAAATTTTGGATCAAGGCTTCCATTCACGATCTATCCAAATTTACGATGCACTTATGTTTGATTTGAATTTGTTAAAACATACATCCATTTTTTTATTTTTTTTAACCGTGCACGCACAATGCTTTGAACAAAAAGACCTCTGTTGCATAATGAACTTCCAAAAGCATATTCCAAAAGCTGATATGCGCAGATCTTTGTTAATGTATTCAAGCTCCATTATGAAAATGCCAATTCTTTGCCATTCACACACCTAAGGACAAATCTTGATGAACGGGCTTTGGAGACACTAGCTTTCCTGCGTTTGGAAGTGAATCACTTTGCACTCTATTTACTTAATTGTCCACAATTCAACCTAGATATCGCCAGTCACAACGACAGTAAAGGAAAAACATGTGTGTCTCGCTTTCCACAACAGTCCATGGTTTGACGATAGGAGAGCCGATGGCCTGAATGCTCTGGTTTCAAGGCTTCTGGGATAATAAAATCATTTACTCATCTAGCGTTCCAGCAAATCACCTCTTCGGTTGTAGATTTCTACGGCACTATATGAGCCAAATTGTGCTCAGTTGTGGGGTCAGTTTTGCGAATACGTGTTTGTTGTGGTGGTAAACAATGATGTACATAAATTATAAAATGCTTAGTTGAATGCAATGTTTTTAAAATTGGACTGGTCATAAACCTAGTGGCCTCCAAACACCTGACCAGGGAAAAAAAATTACCAAAAAAATTAATTAAACACATAAAATATTCAAATTTTGAGAAAAATATATATATATTCATGTTTTTGTTGAATAAATGCAGTCACACATTACCTGACATCATTTAATAGGCCATGAGACGATTCTCCTCCAACCACCGCTCTAAACAGTTGTAAGCGTTCAACAAATGCGTTGGTTGTCTTTTAAGTTTTAACCATAGACATTGATGTACCATTAGAAAAATGAACGGAAATTTATGAAATAATAATTAAAGACTCGAAATATTGAGTCAACATGAAAAAGAGTGAATGTATATTTTGTAGAAATTTAGTGAAATACAAGTTAAATTTTTGTTTAGAAACTTTATAAGTGTAGAGATTTTGTTATCATATCGAGATAATTTCAATCATAAAACTTACAATGTATTTTTTTTTTAATTTGTAAACTTTTGTATTTAATGTGTAGAATTTTGATGAAATACAATTTAAATTTTTGTTAAAAAGACTGTGTCATAAGTTTTGTTATCATATCGAGATAATTTCAATGAGAAATTAACTAAGGCAGCTATGGTATGAATATCTCGTAACATTGTGACCATTATTCCTCAGGTATTTTATTGACTTGCGCACTATTGGTATGAATATCTCGTAACATTGTGACCATTATTCCTCAGGTATTTTATTGACTTGCGCACTATTGGAGTAAGTTACCTGATCTCTTTGATATGGATAGTATTGGATTTGATCGGCGAATATCTTTGATTTAGAAGACCTAGGAAATTTCAAGAAAATAATATAACATATAAACATAATACTCCGTGTTTTTTGTGTTGCCCTTTTTGTCCAAAAACACTAAAATTCTTATGCAAATTCAAACGTGTCACGCCTCTGACAACCTAGGTGGAACTTAGAATGAATGTGTCGCGTGGCACATATGAGAGCCTATCTGCATGGATTTTCCACTTGGCTCTTGCAGAACGTTTTCGATAGTTCAAGTCGGAGGCATCTGGGCACAAGAAACTCTTAGTTCAGTTCTGAATACATGCGAGGGTCGCGTATTTCCCATCCGCAGTTGTTCCAGCTCAAGAGAAGCAAATGAAGTTCAGAGCAGGTGCAGAAGTGGTGTCGGTGGGGTGCAGCAGCGATGGGGTACAGAGGCGTCAGGCAGAGGCCATGGGGTGTAAATGGCACAATAAACCAGTCGGCGATAACGAGGGCTTGTCTTTCATTTTTCAGAATGCTTGGGTGGGGTGAACCGTGTTTGGGTGGGGTGAAGAGTGTTTGCCTAATCAATCTCACAGAAATTCACCTAATCTCACAAAGAGAACACAGAAAGCCCAATCACAAAGAGAACACTGAAAACCCACCGAAAGCCCAATCACAAAGAGAACGTCCAATCTCACAAAGAGAAAGCTCTCACAAAGAGATTCTCTTTCTACCTGCTTAATTAAATGAATGAGAAATATTGATGATTATTATTTCCTATTTCTAAAAAATTCATAAATATTATTTTAAATTAATATTTTTCATGATTATTAATATTATTATTAATAATTACGCCGTAAGGCGTTCCCTCGTAAGGCGTTCCCTCTAAGCGAACTCCCCTCCATGCTACCGTGTCTCGATGTGGGCCGTTAGATGGATTGTTAGACGATTAAATCATCTCCACCCATCGGATCACTGCAACAGAGTCGTTCGCCCTGAGGTCTCAAGCGACACAGCGAAATTGGGTCGTTCGGCCTGAGGTCTCAAGCGACACAGCGAAATTTTATGGGTCAGCAGCGGTTTTTGATGTGCAAAGAAAACCTCTGAAGATGAAAATCAAGGCGTATATTTCTGATTTCAAGCTTGCATTTGAGCGTTTCTGTATACATGCTCGAGGGGGCAGTCTTGGATGGAGAAGAATATACCGTATCGGAATGATCTGCTTTGTATCTATTTCAATATGGAGGACCAGGCCCTGGATCTGTTAGGGGCATTTCCAGGGAAATTGTGGAAAAGAGTTTCATCCGGATTCGAACTCCAGACCTCCCAGATGATGCACATAATGTTTTTTTACTGCAGGAGCTGTTGTTCAACGGCTGGAAGACTCAATCATGCCTTGGTTACTCGCTTACCCTTCTTGCTGTATTGCTTTTTTCTGTATTTCATGACTATATTGTCAATCTGCGGTCTCGTTTCAAGGGGATTTTCTGAGTGGTAAAGCTGCCTTGGACCTCAATGCTCCTCTGATTGGAAGAAACCTTAGAGCACTTGGATTTAGGGTCATGGAATCCGCCCTTTTTGGTCTGAATGCAGGGCTGGGATATTTGCTCATGTTGACAGTGATGTCTTTCAATGGGTTTATTGTAACTTTGTCAATATTCCATGGTAATAGGAAGCATAGAGATCTAAAGGAAACAATCATGTATGCAGTAAGGTCTCTCAGAACACTGCAGGGGGTGGTTTGAAAACGGCTATGATGATTACCAGAACACTGCAACCAGGTTAAGATGGCAGCACTGTAAGTCAATACATTGTTTGATTATATATTTAATTTATTATATCCAAACTTGTACCCGATTTACCAAAATATTTTCTGTGGCATCGTGTTGCTCGACTGCAGCTATGCAATTCCACCCGCTCTCACGTCCAAATCGGAGCCTCCTCCATTGTTTGATGGAACGACCAGGTGGGTAGCTAAATTTTTATCGTTACTGTATCTAAATCATCACTTTCTGTTGGAATGTGTATAGTATCATACTCTGTTTAGCGATTAAATACTGAAATTGATCTGGGGTTTGCAGATTGTATATCAGTGTGACATGCCCATATGCCCAGCGAGTTTGGAGTGCCAGGAACATCAAGGTTTTTATCATGTTGATCCCCTATTTTGTGTGGGTAGTTCTTCTATTGATATAAGATACCATTATGCAATGACTGAAACGATTGAAAATAAAATGCAGGGTCTTAGTGAGATTCAGATAGTTACGATTGATTTGCAAGACAGACCAGCATGGTACAAGGAGAAAGTTTATCCTCCGAACAAGGTTGGCTCTTGTTTCTATGTTTATCTAATTTTATTTTTCTTTTAGTTACTCAAGGGCAGTTGGATCCGCTATTTGGGTCATGGTTTAATTGCTATGTAATTAGGGCCTGTAGTGTAAAAACTTTGTTATTAGTTTCTCATCTTGATCCAAGTAGATGCAAAAGAGAAATTAGATGGGTTGGTCCTCGTTTTACCTTAGCTCAGGTAAAAGGGAACACGCTTGCACATTAACCAGCAGTCTAGCAACCTTTTGTTAATTGATAGAGTATTCTGTTTGGCTCAGTAGATTTGATCTATGACCAAGTAAATTGGGGTGGGGATCATAGGGTTATTGCATGAGCTGGATAAGGTTATTACCTTGCCAAATTTGGGGTCTGTCTTGCCACAAACCCAAATCTTTTATTATATGTGCATTGTGCTGGCTACAAATTAGTATGTTGTCAGATGTAACTTGAATTAATAAGTGATTTATGAGATAACACACTGTTGCTTAGGGTTCAGATGCAACTCCAAGCTTAAGATCCACACACTTCTCACTGTGTCCTGATAGGTTTGAAGCTTAGAGTTCAAATGCTACTCCAAGTTTATGAGCCATCCTCTCACTGTTGCTTGAGAGGCTGCAATGAGTTTTTGATCATCACGGTTTTATCCTTTTACAATTTGGGCACGGAATAAGAAAGACCAACACAGATTTGGGATTGCTTTTAACATTCCTAGTCAGCTAGGAAGACCTATTGCTTGTGTGTTTTTGTGTGATCATCACTAATCTTTCAAGCAAGGAATGTGCAGAAATAGAAGTGCCAAATGTCAAATGTTACAAAAGGGCCAAATGTCTGCAAGATATAGAGCGGAACTTGCAAATAACTCGCTATTTTCAATTTTTCAGGTTCCTTCTCTTGAGCACAATGGCAAGGCCACAGGAGAGAGTCTGGATTTACTTGAGTATCTCGAGAACAATTTTGAAGGACCTAAACTTTTTCCCACGGTTTTGCAAGTGATGGTTCAACTGACTGAGCTAACCCTTCAGGGTTGGACATGATGGTATGCACTCATCCAAATGCATGTAATCTAATAAAACAATCTACTTTAATGAATGGATATTCACTCTACTCTGCTGAAAACAATCAATAGGATCACAAAGATCCAAGTATGGCTCAAGCAAAACATTTGGAATTGGGTAACCAACACTGTCAATCCACATAGGTGGAAAATGACAAATGTGTTGCTGGTGACAACATTACCAATGGAGGTGATTCAAGGTAAAAAGTTAAAAACACTCTTTCACCACTTGCCCATGACCACCTTCAATGACTTTTGTTTCTTTTTCAAACAATACATGATGCTGATCAGAAAATTTATGATAAAAGGTGAGAATTCCATCAAAGAGAAGTTAAGAGATCTTCGTTACCTCTTCTAAATCCTATTCACATGGAGATTCATCATACAGAGGACTATATTCAGAACTAGAAGCTAAAAGTAATTATATTCACATAGATGATGTCTACATATAATTCTTCACAAACACTCCCAAATCCGACCATGCATCTATTTTCTCTTTCTATGCCAATTGAAATAATAAACCTGTCACATACATCCATCATTTTTTCCAAGGTTTCCATCATAGCCTTCCTTGAAAATGTGATTTTTTTTTCAACCAGAACCAGAAGCTAAAAGTAATTATGTTCACATGGTTGGATGATGTCTACATATCATTCTTCACAAGCCAGTCCCAAACCTGACCATGCATTTATTTTCTCTTTCTATGCCAATTGAAATAATAAACTTGTCACATGCATCCATCTTTTATTCCAACATTTCCATCCTAGCCTTGCTTGAATATGTGTTCGTTTTTTCAACATTTTTTCCAAGCTAGGATTTCATACAAAAAATAAAAGATCAGTTGCACTCACTAAATCTCCCTTAATAATACAAATGTGAGACTAAGAATGTGTATGCAAGTTGATTTGAGTTGTTTCATGAAACAGTAAAACACGGCACTTGATTTGCTTGCCCCAAATTGAAATTATGGTGGTTTTCCCATTTCCTCAGCGATCTTGAAGCTGAAAAAGAATGGAAGCCTTCAGAAAATGCAACTCGTTGAACATCTCTCAGAATTATAACAAATAATATAGCATATTGTCGTCGCAGAATTTAACTTTCAAGTCGTGTTGGATTGCCTTCAATTTCGATAGTCTATCAAAAGTTATGAGATATGCAATATATAAAAAATTTCATGTCCTGAAATTAAAAATGTGCTCATCCAATTTGAAATTACCAGTAACTTCTTTCATTATACATCCCAAATAAAACATATGATATTATCAAGATTCAATACGAAGCTAAGAATATGGACTTCCAATGGGTAATTCAAACCTAGAATTTTCTTATGAAAAACAGCCAAAATTTTGAAATAATAGTCACGGCCGTAGTAGAAACATGCTTTTGGTATGGCTTTTAAACTGCCATGTCTTGATCATCTGATCTCCTATTTGGATAGGTTCTCTTTTTAAGTTTTTAAAACCATCTACAGTTTGAACTTTGAAGTACTTTCTGGAACCCAATCTTCCATAGGCGGCAATAACAGCACAAAATGATGAACAATTAGGCACAAACCGAGCTGCCCGGATGAAACTATTCGATGCCAAATGAAACGCCCAAACCGTTTGGGCAACCCTTTTGAATCAAGAATCAACGTCTAACATATAATCGTGTGGCTTACAAGATGACAGGTAGGCAGAGAGGGGAGTTGATCTCAAGCAAGCCTCTTCTAACTGTCCACTACACCTAACTAATCTGACCAGTTTTTATATTCTATTATAAATTCGTATTCTTATTAATAAAAAAAAAATATATAAAGTGCAAGATAAAACCGATTAATCCAAACAAACACATCAATCACGGTTGTGTTTAATATTTACTGCCAGAGAAGATTTCCTTTAGAGATCTAAGTTACCTGTGCCGATTTGATACTTGTAACAGAGAACTAATCAATCGGTTTTGAGTCCTGACAATTGCTCTCTGTTTCTTCTTCCTCTGTAGCTTTGCCCGATTTACTTGAGTATCTCGAGAACAATTTTGAAGGACCTAAACTTTTTCCCACGGTTTTGCAAGTGATCTTTCTCCAATTTAATGACGTCTCTTTCATAACCTGAATGAATATTGAATCATCCTTATCAATCATGGTGTAAACATCTTCCAATGACACTGACTAGTTATGTCATGATTTGATTTTCTTGACATGTGAACATTGCTAAGGCCACAATAACCCTGTTGTGTTTTTCTTGTTCTTTGTTATTTTAATGATTTCCTGGTCCTTAATTGCTTGAGCACTTTGTGCCAATTTCGTTTTATTCACTTTGTAAGGACTGACTTCTTTTTCATTAGATGATGTGGAATTAGATATTTGATGGCAAGCTTTTGAACTTATCAAATCTGAAAATTAAGAGTATGGAAACACTGACTTGCTCTCGGGGGCTCAATAGAGGACATAGAAAGCAGGATGCATGGTTGGGGTCACGAATTTGGATTCGTCTCTCTTTTTTGAGGAGCTTCCATGTCTGATACCAAAGTAAGCCCAATGGCAAGGTAGAGTTTGATGGTTATTAGTTAGTAGGATGACCATCAATAATTTTCACCATTTTCTCATTCTTAGGGCTAGAAGTGAAAAGCAGCCACCTTACTCTAAGATCTTTTTCCATAGCATTAAGTTGTGAGTGTTTTAAGAGTTTCCTGAAATTGGAATTGGGATACCTTTCTTGATTTTCTTCAACTATTCACTAGTCTTTCTTTTCTTGTGAATTTGAGGATGAGTTTTATGAGGTTTCTACGATGGATTCTAATTCACTGGATATAGTATGTTTCTCTCCGTATTAAACCATCACTGGGTATAGCACACTAGGCTGGGATTTATAGATATATTTTAAGATGCATTACCTTGCTCAAATTACCATGTTTCTTGCTAAAGTTTCCCTATATTGAAAAAATTGGGTCAATGCACAATTTCCCATATAATCCAGCTTCTTCAAAAGAACTTGGGTCTTAAACTACAATATTTCTTGTAAGGTTACACATTGGCATATTGTAATAAGATATTGAAAAAAAGGTGCAAATCCTTCCTACTGACTCACTTTTTGGTGTACTATCTCATATGCTTGTTCAGCATCTTCGTCCTTATGTCTTGTGATCCTTATTACTTGGTCTGCAAGCTCGTTGAGATAGTTGTGCACATGGTTAGCGCTGCACTGTCCAAACTGCCATACTTTTCAAGGCCAGAATCTTCCTGGTGACTCCACCGGCTCCAGTCATTCTCGTTTTATCTCTTTCTGAAATTCGATGGTCCAATCCACCAAGCTTTAATCGATGACCGTCTGATGTACGTCACTTACCAGCTTGCATGAACCATAGTTATGAAAACTGTTCAGTTCTGATTCAGACCAATTTTGCCCCTAAACTGGTTTGGAGCTGTGTTTTCCAACTTTACTGGATGACGCTGATCCATGGGAATTTATGTATTTTTCGGTTGCCCAATGTTTTAATCTACTTTTTTGGTAAGTACAGTTTATTTTGTGATTTTGGAAATTTTGGTTCTTGACCTGTGTGGTTCTGATAACTTTGGCAATAATGTTTTGACATGCACATTAAATCCTTTCACTTCACAATCTGACCTTTTAAAATTCAGCTGTAAAGTTTTTCTAAAGAGCACATCTTAAGCATTTTGGAGAAGTCGTGTATCATATTTTGTCCCAATAAATTTTTATTGTTATGGCTTGTCCAAACTATTAGATTATGTGGCCAATACTTTTCATTAACATTACATTTGTTTCTTAAATCTTTTTTAGATCTTCATTTCAAAATATAATTTAATGTCAATGTTATCACTTTAATGTGATGTATTAATCCTATAATTGCTTTTTGATAGGATAAGTCTCACCACGAAATTATGAATTTTTTTCAGGTGATATGGTTGTCTCACTAATATTTTAATAATTTATTTTTCATATATATATATATATATATATATATATATATTGTCAAAATGGTGTCTTCTTAAATATAAAAAGGGTGAGTGATACTTAAATGTTTCCTTTCCTTTTCATTCAATGTTTTTTGGTAGGATAAGTCTCATCACAGAACTATCTTTTTTTCAGCTGATATGATTGTCTCACTAATATTTCAATAAATATTTTCTTATTACCTTTTTGTGGTCAAATAGTGTGTTCATAAATATAAGAAGGTTGAGTGATACTTAAATATTTCCTTCCCTTTTCATTTGATGCTTGGAATCAAAGTTGTCTTGCACACTATTTAACCACCTTATATAGATGGTGCACTTGAGAAATACAACTTGTATTCACTTTCTAAAGGTCTGCATAAAATTCTTAGTCATTCTCTTCTAATTTCTCTAAATATCAACTACGTGTCATAGACTAATGGAAAAATTACTTAATCCTTTTTATCATATAAAAAAAAATTCAAACACACTTTTAATCTTTCATCCAAGAAAAATATTTAGTGAGAAAGGGTTATCTACCACTTTTTTCATACAGTCCTCTGCTATTATTAAACAAGGGTAGCTACAAAGTAGCAAGTACCTATTTAAAGTTCCTAAATTTTAAGTTTCGAGAATTCAAATTGCTAGAATTTAAGTTGTGAGAATTTAGTGTAATATTGGTTTTTTGTAAGAGAATTGTTCAAAGTTGCTAGAGTTTTAAGTTGTGAAAATTTTGTGTGGTTTTGGGTTTTCCATGTTATTAAATTTTGTCAAAAGGAATTAAATTTAAATTTGTGAGAATTATGTGTGGTATTGGGATTTTGTGTTTTTCAATTTTGTAAAAATGAAAATAAAGACTAGGTATATCAGTGATCAAGAAAGGTTATAATATCACAGACATTGAGTCTAGCAGCCACAAGGAACCTTCCATATTGTCTTTCTTTATGTGAACCTTCTATATAGGCATATTATGTGCAACAAATTTCAGACCAATTTCACTCATGCATAGGGGTGAGACACTATATTTCCATAGTCGTTGTTACAGAGGTCATGGGGAGATGTTATTACTTTAATTTCTTTAAAAACTATGTTGAGTAGCCTTCCAAGTTGCTAAGTAGATTCACAAGTGGTTTATGATGTAAAACATTTGTGGAAGATCTTATTAATTTAATTTCTTTAATAACTATGTTGAGTAGCCTTCCAAGTTGCTAAGCAAATTCACAAGTGGTTTATGATATAAAACCTAATTTCAAATGAAGAGCAACCCATCTCAAAGATACTTGTTCAAATCCTCAATGTAGCTTGTGTCAAACTCTTATACTTGTTTCCATCTTCCAAATGGCTATTTGATTATTTAATTCCAAACAAAAGTATCTTATGAACTGCAATGTCCATCTTCACAAAAGCACATACAGTAAATTATAGATGTAGGTTATGATATCTTTATTGTGTGCATATGGATCCCTAAGTATTTTCAGTTGAAAAGCAAATCTACATACTAATTCTCCATGGCTTAACAAAGATGTTTCTTCAAATGTATCTAGCTTAGGGAAACCTAGTATTTAAAAACTACTTAACTAAAATCTTTCCCTCGCCTCTGGTGAAACTGTCATTGAAATTTGTTGTTCAATACTGGAAAACTAAGAGGCATTGCTTGGTTATTTAAACCACAAGGAGAACTGACACATATGGTGGAAATGCGGATCAAAGTGGAAGAATGATACACTGCCTTGCAAATGCTTTCAGCGTTCACTACTTGTGTGCTGATTAATTATTTAAAGTTTCTTCAGTTTTTCAGCTCAGAGTTCATGTTTGCTCTGTTTTACCAATTTTTTTAGCTTTGGGCTTTTGAAAAGTTGCACCTCAGGATCCATGTTTGCTCATTACCAATCCATTAGCTTTGTTACTGATTTCTGTAAGGAGATGCTAACTTTTGTCACCTGTTACTACCGAGATCTACCTCTAAGCCACAGGCCAAAGTGGCCCATCATTTTCTTTTCTACGTTAATATAAGCTGGGGTTTTGATGATTGTAATAACTTTTGTTTCTCTTCTGTGGGACATTTTGTGCAGGAGTTCAAATGGTGTATATAAATAGAAAGATGCAGAAAGTGACAGTCATGGGATATGTGAAGCTGAACAATGTACTGAAGAAAGTGAAACGCACTGGGAAGCATGCACAACTGTGGCCATACGTGCCATACAGCTCGGTTACCCAACCTTTCTCTACTCAGAATTATGACAAGAAAGCCCCTGCCGGGTTTGTGAGGAAAGAGAGCTTCAACACCAGTTCTGTCTCCAACAACCAAGATGATCAGTACGCTACTAACATGTTTGGTGAAGAATTTCTGCTATTCTCTTGTAATCTATAGGCCCCCAAAGCTCCTCATAGATGAGAATATTTGCAGGATGTTAATATTGTTGTAAGTTTGAAGTAGATGTGGAATGACTAACTTTTGTGCTGCTTCTCATCTTCAACAACAAGAGTTTCTGTGGTGAATGAAGGGCTTACATCCTGTAAGTAGAATCCATGTCCTGCCTTGTGAAGCAGCTCTCCATTGTGATAGCGATCTTTGTAATGTTTCTGGTAAATCCTTTAGAATGCTATTTCATTCTGTAATATGATGGGATTCACTCTACAAGATTAGGGGATTCACTCTACAGAGTCCATGTCATGCCTTGTGAATCAGCTCTCCACTTATGTTTATTTTCTCTGTAATGACCCTAGTAAATCCTATAGAATGAGATTTCATTCTGTAATATGATGGGATTTCACTCTACAAGATTGGTTTCAGTTTTACTTGTATTGTGGTATATGAAATTTCTCAGTTTTACTTGTAATAGGATGGGATTTAATTCTGTAATATGATGGGATTTCCCTCTGCAATATTAGCTACTAAATTTTACTTGTATGGAAAGATTACTACTTTCTTTGTTCAATATTTTATTTTAATTTTATTCATTTCAGTCTATTATATTATATTTTATTATAATTTTGTTCATTTCAGTCTATGATATTTTATGATATTTTATTCATTCTATCACATTGTTTTTCGAAATTATAAAAGTAAAGGCAGCTTCTTGTCTGTCAAACTGACATCACACCTATTGAGGGCATTTCTGTGCATGCTGGCCTTCAGATAAGGATTTTGCAGCATAGGGTCAAAACTTTGTAGATGACAAGTATCGCCTTTTGCACATCATAGATCCTACTCTTCGACCAGATGTTGAAGGAAGGGAAGAAATCTCAGTGTCTGTGGGGATTGCATTGAATTGTGCTTCTGCTTCCCCTCAAAAGAGACCATCAATGATGAAGGTATTGCATTTTCTAGAAAAAATGCCATCATCCACAACCGATTAACCAATTCTTTCTTCCTATGTAGCATCCTTGCTTTGACATAAGTTGGACAGAGATGAGGACTTACACCCACATTCCATATTCAACAACTCTACTTAGACATTGACATAACTCATATAGACATCTCTATGATTGGGACTCAGCAACAGACAAACTCTGCTGTCAACTCAGCTGCTTATGAAATGGCCAAAGTCTTCTTAAGAATTTCAATATTTCTACAGTTGAGAATTGTAGCAAAGCTCAGGGATCAAACTTAACTCCATGCTTATGAGGCATCCACATTCTCACAGTTTACTTGCAGCTCATTCTCAGTTTAATGGGAAGGTGATATATGGTGTATTATTGTTGCAGTGGCAGGGGATGGATTTTATCCATTTACTGGAGGAAAAAAATACCTGGTCACAATGTGTCTGTTTGATTTAGACTGGTAATTTTTTGTTTCAATAGCTATCAAATGTTGGAGGAAGGCTTATCATTGCAACTGATGGTGTTTGGGATGCATTGAGCTCTGAGAAGGCTGCAAATTGCTGCCGAGGCTTGCCAGCATAACTTGCTGCAAAACAAATTGTTAAGGTACAAACACTGTTGACAAGGATAAGCGACCAATGTCACCATCTTTAAGTTTATATTCTATCATAGCCTAACCGTTTTAACTGTAGGAGGCTTTGAGGATAAGAGGACTTAGGGACGACACTACATGCATTGTAGTGGATTTGATCCCACCTAAGAAATCCGCACCACCAGCTCCAGTTAAGAAGGAAGGCAAATTTAAGAATTCTTTTCAGAAGGAAATCTACTGATTCATCGTCTAAGTCAGTTGAAAAGCAGCAAAATATAGACATTGTCCAGGAAATCTTTGAGGAAGGGTCAACAATGCTCGCTGAAAGGTAGATAGCCATTTCCAGCTTAGCATCCTTGCAGTAGATTATGTTTTGTAAACACAGACTTATCATTTAAAATTGCAAAGGGAGTAGCCAGAGGCCTGGCTTATTTACATGAAAGGAAGTTTGTTCATGGAAATATTAAGCCAAGCAACATCCTTCTAGGCTTTGACATGGAGCCATACATAGCAGGTTTTGGGCTAGAAAAGCTACTGGACACTGCCAATGTCAAGTATAGTAGCTCTGCTATCCACGTAAGGAACCTTGAAGGTATATTTTGAGGGAGCAAACGATGAGAGGTTGTATCCTCCATGGTCACTCTAGAAATCCTTATAAACCCATGTAAATATGGTCTTTGATTAATATAAAACCTTAAGTTACAAAATCTCTTTCTCTCTCTCTCTCTCTATATATATATATATATATATATATGTATGTCTTATTGATAACCAAATATGTATATATTATTTAGACATATAAGGTATCATCTTCACATTGGATACTTTGGAGAAAGGCAATCTTGAGTACCATGATTAAATAAAGAAACACAGAAACACATAAGATATCATCTTCACATTGGATACTTTGGAGAAAGGCAATCTTGAGTACCACGATCAAATAAAGAAACACCGGACTACGGAAGAAGTGAGTGTTAATTTTTAAAATTTTGATATAAACATTGGTTTTCAAGAGAAATTGCAATTAACAATGTACAAATTACTAAATAAATAATTACCAATTAAACTTTTAAGTCACGTTTTAAAGGTGCAATTAAGTTCAGCTTTCATCTTGTCATTCAATTGATGGACACTGAATATTAGATATAACATAAATATATAGGAGTAGCATGTGAGTGTCGGTTTTATAAAGAAGATTCCTTTTATTATTAATAAAAATATAGATAGTCAGTTTCATTTTACAGGGTTATAAATATGAGTTATAAATACAAGACTTAAAAGGTTATAAATATTTAAAGGGTTGTAAATATGAGTTATTAATTGTTTTTACTCAAAACCTGATAAATAGCAATTTAGCAATTTCTTTTTAATTGAGTGACTCAAATTCATGTTTCTTTAGGTTGAAGGTAAACCCACTAAAGTAGAAAAAACTGAGATGCCAATAATTAGAGGGATTGTCATCATGGGGTGATAAGAAATTTAATATTCCAAGAAGAGGAGGTGGTAGTAGATTCTAAATAAATTAGAAATGCAACAACATAAATGTTTGCAACGAATTTAGAGAGATCCACCTTGTTGAATAATGCACACACTACATGGATAATGGATTTCTGCACTTTATGCCTTACGGCGTTTTCTTTGCAACATCTGGTGCAAATGCTAGTTATAAAAATAATAAAATTTAACTAAATTATAATATATGAAGAGTGTTTGTCTATCCAATCTCACAAAAAAAACATCGAAAACACAATCTCACAAAGAGAACGCCTAATTTCACAAAAAGAACGCCAAGAGCTTTGAGCAAAAACTGAGCTTTTTGCCTAATTAGCCATGGGCAAATTTTCCGCCTAATTAAATGAATGAAAAATATCGATGATTATTATTTCATATTTCAAAAAAAAAATCATAAAATTTAATTTAATTATAATATTATTTCAATCTCACAAAGAGAATACTGAGCTTTGAGCATACGCCGAGCTTTTGGCGTAATTAAATGAGTGAAAAATATGGATGATTATTATTTCATTAAATGAGTGAAAAATATTGATGATTATTATTTCATATTTCTAAAAGAAATCATAAAATTTAACTAAATTATAATATTATTTTAAATTATTATTATTTTTTATTGTTATTAAAATTATTATTAATAATTATAAAAATAATAAAATTTAATTACATGATAGTATTATTATTATTATTAATTATAAAAATAATTAATATAATTAACAATTATAATTTTTTTTATTATTAATATAAGAGTTATATATAATATGCAACCAGATTCATAAGTATTAAAATTGACTTCCACTTTATTATTATAAAAACTCTTAACTTATAATTGATTAGATTTTGTTGGAAAGAGGAAATTACACTCCCCCTTTGTTTAAGACATTCAAAATTGTACTTTTGTTTAAATGCATTACACCAAAAATCTATATTCTTAATTATTAAACTACTTAAATTATATAAACATTTTTATGTTAAATATAAACTATTTAAATATTGTTTCTTTCATTACATGCAATTCCATTTTATGTAGTTATCAATTTTCTGTATTTAAAATAAATTTCGTTTATCGTTGTCCGTATATTGTATTTTTGTGAATATATTTCTACATTGCATCATACTTTTGGACAACCGTGATATTTAAAATCGTTAATATTAGTTGTACTGTATTTTTTTGTATAGTCATAAGTTATTGGACTAGTTCGTTTAATTCCTTAGCTTTAGCTCTAGCTTGTTTTATCAACAGTAGAAAATGTATTTTTCCTTTCCTTATTTTTGTTACATGGAATTGTAATTTATTTTCAGACATAACTTATTTAGTGGCTAGTATTACCATTAGATTTACTTTATTTTTTCCCTCTCATAGTTATTATAATTGATTTCTTGTTTTTCTAGTAAAATGTATTTTAGTTTAATTCAACCTTAATGACTTTTTTTTTTCATTTTTTTTGGTACTATATGAAATATTTGTGCATAAATTGTAAAGAATATATTTACTAAATTAAATTAATAACAACATAATAACTAAATTGCTAAGAATTTTATAAAAGTATCATTGATCTTAGATTGTTATTAAATTAGGTTCATATAAGAGCATTGTAGTGAGATGTCACACACCACTTAAATGCCCAACTAACATGTAAAAGGGAAAGTGTGTATAATAGGAAAAACAGTTCAAGTCTAAATGCATTGCACTTAAGTTAAATAAGTAAAACATGGAAATCATGTATACAAGTTCTATTATAGATTTGTAATAGAATTCAATGCGTGATACTACTTGGAACACTACATCATAATTTTAGGGTTATATGAAAGATTGCTATTAATTATTATCTTTGATGTGCTTTCTTGCTCGTTTGATGATTAATTATCATGGTCACACGGACAACTGTGGATTCACACTCATTTTGGGTAATTTGGTCTTGTTGGGTGATGTCCTAACATACATGTTTTCATTGGTTAGTGGATATATGTTGCCACTGAAAGTCCAAAGCTCTAAGGTGAAGTTCAACCCTTCATTAGCTAGTTGATCTACCAACTTGTTGCATTTTTGTAGGACATGTTGGAGAATGATCACATTGAAGGATACGAGTTGATGTGCAATATTTTCTAAGGTAGCTAGAAGATACCAAATTTCAGTGAATTTCGGTGGAGTGGAACCATTTTTCATTCTTTTGAGCATGTTGATAATGATTTTAGAGTCACCTTCCATAAAAGGATCTTATATGCCTAGTTTCTTTGTGATTTGTAATCCTTTTTCTACCACATAAAGTTCAACAGTGTTGTTGGTGTTATGGTCAATGGCCCCTATGTACAAATGTAAAATGTTTCCTTTATCATTTTTTAATGCACCGCCATAGTTGGTATGGGTTACCCTTGGATGTACCATCAAAATTCAGTTCTATGAAGCCTTTTGGGGAAGGTGACCAATGATTTGGACTAGCTTGGGTGTGAGGAGCGTGTAAGCTATGACTTGTTAGCTCTAATAGATAAGATCTAGAAGAGAGAGGATGGAGGCTTCAAAATGGTCACATTCCTAACCTTGAGGGGAGATTTATGAAATAATAATTAAAGACTCAAAATATTCAATCAACATGAAAGAGAGTGAATGTATAATGTATTTTTATTTGATTTATATAATTTTGTTTTTATTTTGTAAAATTTTGGTCAAATACAAGTTAAATTTTTGTTTAAAAACTTTATAAGTGTAAAGTTTTTGTTATCATATTTAGATAATTTCAATCATATATCATGAGAGAGAATAAATGTCCAATGTATTTTTTTTATTTGTAAAATTTTGTATTTAATTTGTAGAATTTTGGTGAAATACAAGTTAAAATTTTGTTCACAAAACTTTATAAGTGTCATAGGTTTTGTTATCATATTGAAGTAATTTCAATTAAAAATTAACGAAGGCAACTAAGGTATGACTATCTGGTAACATTGTGAACATTATTCTTCACTTATTTATTGAGTTTGTTTACAGGATAAAAACGCACTAGTGGAGTAAGTTATCTGATCTCTTTGATAGGGATAGTATTGGATTTGAGCGGCGAATAGCTTTGATTGAGAAGATAAAGTATATTTCAGGAAAATAATATAATTGGAGAAGAACTGTAGATAAGAATGACTGGAAAAGAACGGCCCAAAATTTTCTTAACACTTCTTAAAATTAGCAGTAAAGAATTTTATTAAAAAAATTAACAGGCAAATTATTTATCTACTATAAATAGAATTAATTTTAAGAATTTGATTAAACTTCATGCTTTGGTTCTTATACTTAGAAAAATTGTAAAAAAAATGATAATTGCTCATCACTACCCAACGCACTCTCAACACTTTTTAAACCATAACTAAGAAATTTTATTAAAAAAAATTAGCAACCGAAGCCCATAGTAGAGTCTAATTTGGCCTAACATATAAACATAATACTCCATGTTTTCCGTGTTGCCCTTTTTTCCCAAAAACACTCCAATTCTTATGCAAATTCAAACACGTCACGCCTGACAACCTAGGTGTAACATAGAATGAATGTGTCGTGTGGCACATATGAGAGCCTATCTGCATGGATTTTCCACTTGGCTCTTGCAGAGCGTTTTCGATAGTTCGAGTCGGAGGCACCTGGACACAACAAACTCTCAGTTCAGTTCTAAATTCATGCAAGGGTCGCGTATTTCCCATCCGCAGTTGTTCTAGCACAAGAGAAGCAAATGAAGTTTAGAGCAGGCGGAGAAGTGGTGTCGATGGGGTGGAGCAGCAATGGGGTACAGAGGCATCAGGCAGAGGCCATGGGGTGTAAATGGCACAATAAACCAGTCGGCGATAACGAGGGCTTGTCTTTCATTTTTCAGAATGCGTGTCAGGGCGCAGCAGCTCGAAGATCTTTCATTGTAGATATTTGCCCCAAATCCGTCCATGGATCGATCAGTCTGTGCATAAGCGTCGACTCAATTTGTTATTCTATGCAATGAAGAAGCGATAAACATCTTCTATTGAACCCTCGTAGCTTTCAACTTGTCCACACATTGTGAATTTGCGGCATATCTACATCCACAGTTTTTAGATGTCAATATGGTATTTAGTGGTTGTTTGCCTGAGATTTCTCTTCGAGTATAGCATAAAAGTGCGAAAATTGCTATATTGGGCAAGAGTTTGAGTGGGTTTTTTTTGGACCGGAGGTTAAGCATTTGAAAATTTGCTTCAAAGGGCAGTTATTAGGTTAATTGATCGAACGAATCAGGAGGGTTTTGTTTGCGTTTGCAGTTTGTTGTCGAATTCCAGAGTGTTGTTGAATTCACTAGATCAATTTAGAGTTTTTTGATCGAACGAATGAAGAGGGTTTTGTTTGCCTTTGCAGTTTGTTGTCGAATTGCAGAGTGTTGTTGAATTCACTAGATCAATTCTTTGAAGTATAAAAAAAGCCGTTGTTGGAGAGTGAGGCTGTGGATTCTGACGGCAACCACAATTTTTTCGATTTGTCTTTTATGTCAAATGGCCACGTCTCCATTTGACATGGATGGTGAATCGGATGAAGATTTTTTTGACAAGCTCGGTGACAATGATTATCCGATCACTAAATCTGATTATTTATAGAATAAGACTAATCTAAAACTACTTTAATTTAGAACTAATTTCTTGTGAGACTAGACAAGTACACTAAGCCAAACCTCCACTCAACTCTTTCCACGTCTTAGATTTCTATTAGACTTGGATTTCGATTAGATTGAAGGACGAAAATAAAGTCTTAGAACTAATTTCTTGTGAGACAAGACAAGTTAACAAAGCCAAACCTCCACTCAACTTTTTCCACGTCTTAGGTTTCAATTAGAGTTAGATTTAGAGTTAGATTTCGATTAGACTGAAGTACGAAAATAAAGCTTTTAGATTGGGTGGGGATTAAACTTTTTCCATGTCTTAGATTTCGATTAGACTATTAGACTGAACGAAGAAAATAAAGCTTTCAGATTGGGTGGGGATTAGACTGAAGGACGAAAATAAAGCTTAGCTTTCATCTTTCAGATTGGGGTGGGGTGGAAAATAAAGCTTTCAGATTGCGGTAGGGTGGGGTCAGGTAGGGTGGAATGGGGTGAACCGTGTTTGCCTAACCAATCTCACAAAGAAATCACCTAATTTCATAGACAATCTCACAAAGAAATCACCTAATCTTTGTGAAATCGCCTAATCTCACAAAGAGAACACGGAAAGCCCACCGAAATCCCAATCACAAAGAGAACGCCCAATTGGGGTGGGGTGGGTGGGGTCGGGTGGGGTGAACAATTTTTCCCTGGTGGGGGTGGGGTGGGGTGGGGTAGGGTCGAATGGGGTGAACAATTTTTCCCTGGTGGGGTAGGGTCGAATGGGGTGAACAGTTTTTGCCTAACCAATATCACAAAGAAATCAACTAATCTCACAAAAAATCTCACAACGAGAACATGGAAAGCTCACCGAAATCCCAATCACAAAGAGAACGCCCAATTCGGGTGGGGTGGGGTAGGGTCGAATGGGGTGAACAGTTTTTGCCTAACCAATATCACAAAGAAATCAACTAATCTCACAAACAATCTCACAACGAGAAGATGGAAAGCTCACCGAAATCCCAATCACAAAGAGAACGCCCAATTGGGGCGGGGTAGGGTGGAATGGGGTGAACAATGTTTGCCTAACCAATCTCACAAAGAAATCACCTCACCTAATCTCACAAACAATCTCACAAAGAAATCACCTAATCTCACAAAGAGAACACGGAAAGCCCACGGAAATCCCAATCACAAAGAGAACGCCCAATTGGGGTGGGGTAGGCAATGGGGTGAACACAAAGAGAACGCCCAATTGGGGTGGGGTAGGCAATGGGGTGAACAGTGTTTGCCTAATCAATCTCACAAAGAAATCACCTAATCTTTGTCACAAAGAGAACGCCAATTGGGGGTGGGGTAGGCAATGGGGTGAACAATGTTTCCCTAACCAATCTCACAAAGAAATCACCTAATCTCACAAAGAGAACACGGAAAGCCCACCGAAATCCCAATCACAAAGAGAACACCCAATTGGGGTGGGTAGAGTGCTTGCCTAACCAATCTCACAAAAAATCACCTAATCTCACAAATAAATCACCGAATCTCAATTATTAATAATAATATTATTAATAATTATAAAAATAATAAAATTTAAAATTTAATTAAATTATAATATTATTTTAAATTATTATTTTTTTATTATTAATAATATTATTTTTAATAATTACAAAAATAATAAAATTTAACTAAATTATAATATGTGAGCAGTGTTTGCCTATCCAATCTCACAAAGACAACATCGAAAACCCAATCTCACAAAGAGAACGCCCAATCTCACAAAGAAAATACCGAGAGCTTTGAGCATACCCTGAGCTTTCCGGGTGATTAGCATACGGTGAGTTTTTGGCGTAACTAAATGAATGAAAAACATTGATGATTATTATTTCATATTTCTAAAAAAATCATCAAATTTAATTAAATTATAATATTATTTTAATCTTACACCGAACTTTCGACGTAATTAAATAAGTGAGAAATATTAATGATTATTATCTTATATTTCTAAAAAATTCATAAAATTCAACTAAATTATAATATTATTTTAAATTATTATTATTATTATTATTATTATTATAAAAATAATTAATATAATTAACAATAATAAAAATAATTAATATAAATATTATATATATAACATGTAACGAGATTCATAAGTATTAAAATTTACTTCCACTTTATTATTATAAAAACTGTTAAACTTATAAATAGATTATTATAAAAACTGTTAAACTTATAAATAGATTAGATTTTGTTGGAAAGAGGAAATTACACCCACCCTTTGTTTAAGACATTCAGAACCTTCTCTCTGTAATTTGTATTTTTGTTTAAATGCATTACACCAAAAATCTATGTTCTTAATTATTAAACTACTTAAATTATATAAACATTTTTATGTTAAATATAAACTATTTAAATGTTGTTTCTTTCATTACATGCAATTCCATTTTATGTAGTTATCAATTTTCTGTATTGAAAATAAATTTCATTTATCGTTGTCCGTATATGGTATTTTTTGTGAATATATTTCTACATTGCATCATACTTTTAGACAACGGTGATATTTAAAATCGTTAATATTAGTTGTACTGTATTTTTTTGTATAGTCCTAAGTTATTTGACTAGTTCGTTTAATTCCTTAGCATTAGCTCTAGCTTGTTTAACCATAATAGAAAATGTATTTTTTCTTTCATTATTTTTGTTACATGGAATTCTAATTTATTTTCAGATGTAACTTATTTTGTGGCCAGTATTATTATTAGATTCACTTTATTTTATTATTATTTATTTTCTGATAGTTATCATAATTGTTTTCTTGTTTTTCTGGTAAAATGTATTTTAGTTTAATTCAACTTTAATGACTTTTTTTTTTTCATTTTTTTGGGTACTATATGGAAATATTTGTGCATAAATTGTAAAGAATATAAGTGGTAAAGAATATATTTACTAAGTTCAATTAATAACGACATAATAACTAAAAAAGTGTATATATTGATCTCAGGTTGTTATTAAATTAGGTTCATTTAAAAGCATTGTAGTGATATGTCACATACCACTTAAACGCCCAACTAACATGTAGAAGGGAAAGGGTGTATAATAAGAAAAACAGTTCAAGTCTAAATGCATTGCACTTAAGTTAAATAAGTAAAACATGGAAATCATGTATACAAGTTCTATTATAGATTTGTAATAGAATTCAATGTGTGATACTACTTGGAACACTACACCATAATTTTAGGGTTATATGAAAGATTGCTATTAATTATTTTCTTTGATGTGTCTTCTTGCTCATTTGATGATTAATTGTCATGGTCACACGAACAACTGGTGGATTCACACTCATTTTGGGTAATTTGGTCTTGTTGGGTGATGTCCTAACATACATGTTTCCATTAGTTAGTGGATATATGTTGCCACTAAAAGTCCAAAGCTCTAAGCTGAAGTTCAACCCTTCATTAGCTAGTTGGTCTACCAACTTGTTGCATTTTCGTAGGACATGTTGGAGAATGATCACGTTGATGGATACGAGTTGATGTGCAATATTTTCTAAGCTAGCTAGGAGATACCAAATTTCATTGAATTTGGGTGGAGTGGAACCATTTTGCATTCTTTCGAGCATGTCGATAATGATTTTAGAGTCACCTTCCATAACAAGAATTTATATGCCTAGTTTCCTTGTGATTTGTAATCCTTTTTCTACCACATAAAGTTCGACAATGTTGTTGGTGTTATGGTCAATGGCCCTTATGTACAAATGTAAAATGTTTCCTTTATCATTTTTTAATGCACCTCCATCGTTGGTAGGGGTTACCCTCGGATGTACCATCAAAATTCAGTTCTATGAATCCTTTTGGGGAAGGTGACCAATGATTTGGACTAGCTTGGGTGTGAGGAATTTGTAAGCTATGACTTGTTAGAATTGATAGATAAGATCTAGAAGAGAGAGGATGGAGGCTTCAAAAGGGTCGCATTCCTAACCTTGACTATGCCATGGAGAAACCTGAATGGATTCCTTGATCTTGTCAATATTTTTTTTCCAAACCACGTTTAACATTCTTAAGGTATCTATAAAGATTCTTTGATTGCAATCTTTCCAAATTTCCTAGACTATTAACCCTTGGAATAATTTTCAAAATCTGTTGATTATTGGATTATGAAAAAATCTAGTGTGCCATTCCTTCAAAGTTTTATTTAGGTTCGTATTGTCCCTGATGATTTTCCTAAAGATGGTTTCTAGGTAATCCCATAATTCTAACGAAACCAAACAGTCATTCAGAATATGTTCTAATGTTGGAGTGGAAAATTCAACATTGCGTAGGGCCTTGAAATCCTTATTTTTATACATAGTATCAGGTGAGAGTTTTATTATGGATAATGATCCGGATAAAGAATGATATTTTGTGCCAATGATTTAGTTTCCAAAGTTATTTTCAAGAGTTCTCTTCCACTTGAGTTCCCAATATCATGAGTATGTTGTGGGACTCTTTCATGTTGCATTCCCATTTACGATTTTATCCCCATATGAGGATATTATTTCCATTTTGAGATCTAGCTTTCAAAGTAGTTTCCAAGAGTTCTCCTCCACTGGAGTACCTGAGTTCATGAGTATGTTGTAGGCCTATTTGATGTTGTATTCTCCTTAGTGGTTCTATCCCCGTATGAGGATATCATTTCCATTTTGAGTTTTGATTTTTCTTTGTTCCAACTCTTGACGCAAGGCTTCGTGATTTTTGGAGGTGATGGTAGAAATCTCTCCTAGGTCGTTGTTCCATATCCTTCATTAAGTTTTCTCCATTGTGTTGTTCCAATAGTATTTAACCAAAATTTTGTTCTATTGTTTCATTTATATCTTTAGAGTTATTTAAAGAGAATTGTTGTTTCCAAGAGTCTTCCCAAAATAGGGCTAGGTTTCCACTACGGATTTCGCATAACCTACATTTTTGTATTAAATTCTTGTTACTCCAAGCATGATTCCATAGGTGTGACCCTTTGATTTTTTCCTACATCTTGATGATTTGATTTCTATTGATATTAGGAATGTACTTACTTTTCCATATCCTTCTCTAGAGAACATCTGGGTTTTTAAACCACCTACACCAAGTCGAAGATGCGATAGCTTGAAGTGAATACTCGAATACGATGGTTCTACTAGCGACATTGACAACTTTGAAAGTCCAACAAGATAGTTTGTTTTGTTGTTTGAAGAGTAGATTTCCCCAAACGTTGAAGCGGATAAGGTCTTGCACTAAAGAGATGCCTAAATATTTGGTTAGAATGAAGCTCCATTGGAAACCAAGGAATATGGAAATGTGGGATTGGATGGGAATATGTGCGTTGAAGACAAAGATTTGAGATTTGAGCATATTTATTTCAACTTCAAAAACATTGGTGAAGTAAGTAAGAATGGATTAATGGTTTAAGGCTTCCTTGATGGTTGGTTGACCCATGAGAAGGGTGTCATCAGTTAGTTTCTAGTGGGAGGAAGGTTCTCATTTTATTAAATTATATAAGCCATATAGGGATCTAGTGGAGATGACATGTTTTATGTATCTTCCCAAGTCTTCTGCCATGATTAGGAATAAATAGTGTGAAGTGAGATCTCCTTGACGAATGCCTTTAGATGCGCAAAATGTGCTTGAGAGAGATCCATTGAAAACGATGGAGTGGAAGGTTTTGGATATGAGACCTGATATTGAGGAGACCTAGGTGTCTTGGAAACTAAAGGTTGTTAGCATGTGTGATATTAATTTCCATCATAGCTTGTCAAATACCTTTGACATGCCCAACTTGATAATCATGCCTGAATATTTTTTGTAGAGAAGCAAATGTATTTGTTCTCAGGCAATGATGATACTATCTAGGATTTGTTTACATCCAACTTAGCCTGATTTCTCATTGGACATTATGAGGGGAAAGAGAGGTTTGAGCCAAAGTTTTATGACTTTAGAGATAATTTTGTAAATGACATCGTAAAGGGAGATAGGTTTAAAGTCTACAAGGAATTATGATTGGGAATTCTTGGGGATGAGGGTTAAGAAAGTGGCGTTAACACTAGATGGGATGCATAGGTTTTTTCTTGAATATTATATGGGCTAAGTGACCTCATTTCGCACAATCTTCTAGCACTCTTAAAAAAAATCTACTGTGAAACCACTAGGTCCTCGGGTTTTGTTCCTGGGCATGCTCATAAAAGCTTCTTCCACTTATGCTATTTTAATTTCCCTCATCAACATTGCATTTTCATATTAAGTGATTATTTTGGGAACATGGGTTATAATATTTCTGATGGTTGGAGCTATGTCTTGAATGGGTTCTGCAATGGGAATTTCCTCCTACTACAACCTTTCATTCGTTCAAACTTTTAGATTTATTTATTTTATGGAAAGTTCTTCTATTTTTGCTTAGTCCATGATGTCTTGTTGAACTCTTGATATTTCAGATGTAAGTTCTTCTTTATTCTCATGGATGTTTCCAAATTTGGAATCATTTCATCACTTGATTTGTTGTTTGAGTTATTTTATCATTTGATGGAACCTATACATAGAATTTCCCTGTATCGAGGTAGAATCATACCACCATTAGTAGATGTTATTTTAGAAATTAGGAATCTATCTAGGAAGGAGGCAACTTGAGATGATACGTCTCTTCCTTTTTGTCTAAGTATACATGATATTATTGGTTTCTATGTCAATAAGAATTGATTACTAATGAATATTTGAGAAGTGTAGGTAGGTGTCCTCTAGTTTTCGAGTGCTTTCTTCCTTTTCCTGAATGGATTTAATTAAGTTGAAATATTCCCCAATGATCCAATGGTTAGGGCGGACAAGTTTTTTCTAGGTATTGTAGGTTGTCTAGGAAGGGTTTTTTGTCTCTGGGAGAGGTAGGGCCATAGACATTGGTAATGAAGCATGGTTGTCAGATCCAGTGGGTTGAAATTAGGCAATGAGGGAGTGTTGGTTGACAGGGAGTTGTACAAAGTTATGGTTTATGGGTTCCAAAGGATTTCAATGCCTTAAGAGGCACCTCAGGCATCATTGGCTATAGCATTGAAATTTATCCAAATGGTAAGGAAAAGGGTTTGGAGAGTGGAGGTAGAGCATTTGGTTTCTTGTAGTAGTAGGATATCATGGTTTTCATCTTTAATTTTTTGTTTCAAGAGTATTTTTTTTTCTTTTACGTTAAGACCCCATATATTCCATCAATTAATGTTCATTAATAAGGAATATGGGGGAGGGTTGGTCTCTATCATGGGCTTGAATCGGCCAAATTTTACTAGGTATTCTCCTATCTCCTTGATTAATTGTTGGGATTTTATACCTTGTTTTTTACCTTCTATGGCATTTTTTAGAGTGGCCCTTATTTATGTTTCCTTTAATTCCTAACGAAGAGGAATGCGTAGACTTCGAATTGTTACTTTTGTATTTTTTTCCTTCATTCTTCTACTGGTTGAAGTAGAATTTCATAATCATATAGGCTTGTTCCTTAGGGATGTTGATGGAATCTATGGTCTTCTATTCTTGGGTGAGCTGGAGGATATCTACATCTCTTAAGTCAATGTATTGTAGATATTCATGCAATGATTCATCCTTCTCATCTTCTAACATCTCTATATCATCCTCTATATTTTCCTTTATTGGAAACATGTGGGAGCTCTCAAATAATTTTTCTCCTTTGACCAACCCCTAGTAATTTTTGTGATATTTTATGTTCCCAAGGTTTTTTTCTTCTTCTCTTAACTCTTCTTTTACTATATTCAGAGATGAGAATATATTTGTAAGTGTTTCTTTGGAAGAAGAAGGGTTGAAAAGTCCTTTCTTTGTGGATTTTTCCCTTTTTAATACTTTTATGTAGCCATAATTTGTTACTTGATGATTACCTTGTGCATCTTTCTGTGTTTGATTTTTGGGGAATTCCTTAAATAGATTCCCATATTCATGGGATTTCCTCTAGGGGAAGGAGATATATTCATAGTCTATGTGATATTCCCAAATGTTATCACAAGAATTAATGTTTATCTTAGCTAGAAGGGCTTTCGTGAAGTACACGTAGATGCAAAGGTGGGAATAAGAGGTGTAGTGGCCATGTTTCATGACTTCCAATAGCATCACAAAGGAACATATTTCATTTCCCAAGAATTATAGGTTGTTTGATTCCCAAAATGCTTGGGGAAATGAATAGAGGTGAATCCATATAGGAGCGAAACTGAATTTTTCCTTATTTGGGTTAAAGGATTCTATGCGTGATGTCATGTCCAATCCTACTAAGTTGACAAAAATGGACCTCCCTAAAAAAGCTCCTATGAGTATTCAACATTGTTGAAAATTACTATGGAGAATCCCTTTGGGTGGAGCTTTAGTTCCATGTCACCTTTGATCTACCAACTTTTTCTCATCTAGGTGATGAGGGTTTTCTCTGTTGGCCAATAACCCATAAACTTGCAGAGAAATGCTTGGTCTACAATGTGTTGAATTATTTCCCCTATTTTATCAAATATTATCTCATAGGTTAGTGCTTACTTGGTTTGTGGGAGGCAAATATTTGAGCGAGAATCAGTTGATCTCTTTGAAATGTTAGGTTTCTTGGCACGAGCGTTTTTGAATTTGGTAGCATCTAAGCTTAGCTGCTAATTATTTTTGTGTGAGGTAGCTGGGAACTTCTAAGCATCGGGGTGGAAGCTCTTATTGGTTATTGCATTGCAAAAGTAGGTGCTTCCTCCTTCCCCCATGGGGCCACCATGATCCTTTATGAAAAGGGGAAGTTAAACCCTAACACAGGTTTCTTATTGCATTCCTCTCACTATTGAAGTTTGAGATCACTAATATTAAGGTGTATGTATTTAATAAACAAAAAAATCATCCTTTGAGATGTTCTTTAAGAAAAACTCAAATATAAATATATGAGATAGTTTTATTTTATTTTTAGAATAAAATAAGGTTTTAAAATAGCCACCAGATCCAATATCTCATCCCTCAAGGGAGGAGACCCATCCTTTAAATGAGATGGAAAGATAATCAGACGTAATTATTGCTTCTACAATGAGTTGGTGAAAATGTACCCATGCGTAGGATTAATTGGATAGCGACAATGAAACAAAAAAATATGGAAGAACCTTTGAAAATGGGATAATCCCAAAGAAATGATGTGAATGTCCCCCCATAGTAGTTCTTGATAATTCTACGGAATGGATTGATTTATCCAAAAGAAATGGAAAACAAGAAAAATCCATGATCAATCATGGGATATGACACCAGGAATGTAGTAAATGTATTTTGTTGTATTGTTCTTATTAGCGATGGATGATATATTGTAATATGATATTTTGAGGCAATATAAATTAACTTACAATTTTTTTTAAAAAAATATAAGTTTAGAAAAAATTGAAATTGACAAAAAAGATAAAAAATTATAATTTTCTTTATTAAAAAAAAATACAAAAGTTATGGTAACATAGATAAAATGTAATTACTTAAGTAATGATTGACCATGAAAAAATTGTAATGTGGATAGTGACTTGGGCCCAAAAGCAAGATTATTCTATAGTTTAGTACAGAGGCATTTTGTAATATGTTAGAGCATTAATAACATAATTGTTTTTATATGCTATAGGAGATGTTGTTTTATTAAGATGGTTTAGGGCCTATTTTCTGGCCAAAATCATGAGCCAAAAGAAGCCAGATCTAAGAAAAGTTTCATATCTATTCTAAGTTATATTCTGAGGCCAAGTTTGGGAGAAAAAAAGGTTGAGTAAGGATGTTCCAGAGTATGGTAGTAATCACACCATATTAGAGGAATGTGCAAATAAGGACATTTGGGAGACCATGCTTAGTAACGTTTCCCATGAATATGGTTTCCAGTTGATAAGGAGGATTTTCCTATCTTTTGTGGCAGAAAAGGGTCCATGCTTCATTAGTTTGATTTTTGATGTAGTTTTCCATTTTGGAGAAACCACATTTGGGTATATATTGGCATGCCTTAGATTTGTAGACTCAGATCCTATCAATTGACAATTATAGTTTACTTGCACAAGGGAGAAGGAGAACCCATGGGATCAACTGAGAATTTACTTTTATTTCATTTATTATAGTTGGTTCTACCATTCAGACTAGCCAAAAACCACAAACCTATAACAAAGGGAGAGTGATTGGCGTTATTTCAATGTGTTCCAAAATGTACATAAAAAGGCCAACACTTTGATATGATATTATTCAATCCAAACATGGTTATGTTAAGAATATGTACCTAAAAAATCATTTGCCACACAAGGTCACCAATGAACTGATGTATTGTTGGTAGGTTCTACAATTGGAAATTAGTAACCATTAGTCTCTCCATCAGTTTCCCACTATAGCATAGCAAGAACCTTGATTTTATTTCTACCATGCCTTCTTTTAGAGGGAAGAATGTAGGAAGGAGTTTGTCAACACATGTGATGTTACATGTATTTTCATCTTAGTTGATTAGTATGTTCTATGTCATCTATATGGATTTTATACCCATATGTAATGTCCTAAACAATAGCTATGTGTCAAGTGTACAACTTGTTCCAACAAAAAATTGACAGTGAAACAATCAAACAAGGATTGTGATTTGTTAGTTGGAAGAAAAGGAAAATGATTGGTCTTGAGTCAACATATACTACAGTGACCCATTTATTGGATGTGAAAAATGATCATATCAAATGTAAAGTCCATCCTCCGAAGGAATATCTAAAGTGTGCAAAAACTTATAGGATAGTTCTTTGTTCATAGTTTATATTTTAGAAGGAGCAAGCTTAGACCGTTTAATGGTATAGATTTTTCTTTCATTCTAATCAAAATGGCCATGAAAATAGTGTAAAAAGTAGCTCTTACAATGGCCTTCAATCTCATATATCAGGCCATATGTGTATCCAAGTCCAACACTAATTTGTGTTAAAAATAGTATTCAGACCTGTAGCAGCTCACTATTTGAAATGAAAAAGTGTAAAGAACTATGAGGATAGCCACACTTACAAATTTGTGTGGCTTGAAGTTGCAAAGACTTAAGAAATAAGTTTCCTTAAGGAGGTTAAGGCCTACACATGATAATGTGGACAAAGTTAAGTACAACTAGAAATATTTTAGAGATGACAACAATAATGTGATAGTGTATATAACAACATAGTGACAGAAGTTGAGGAAGTGCAATGGCAGAGAAATAGTGGTATTGATAGTTGTATTACTCACAAGAGTGGTTCAACAACAATCGTAATGATTTTGTAGTGCAGTGGTTGTGTAGTGTAATCAATGTGATCTATCTTATTCATTCATATTTCATTCTTAATGGTTGTCGGGTGGTGCGTGGAGGAGATCGACGACTCATTCATGTTGGTGCCTAAGAACATCTTCTATCTTAGGGTGGTAGGGAGGTAGAGATTGAGGTCTCCTTCAGGTTGGTGCCTGAGACCACTTGTGGGTGGCAGGGTGGTGTTAGGGCAGGTTGGTGCTTGTAGTGTGTTTGTGCACCCTTTCAATTGGAGCTGATAAAACCAAGGGGTTGTTTCCTCCCTCTAGTTGGTGTTGGAGAATTTTTGAAGTTGGTGATTCATATTGATGCAATATTCAAAATATATATTAAAATCATTTTGTGGTTTTCTCTCATTTTGGTTTCCATGTAGAAATGCCTTGCGTACTATATGTGATGTTTTGCATTGTTGAATTTAATTTTTCACTATTAATGTTTACATTATATGATTAAATATTTTAAAATATGCTCAATATTGATTCAACCCCCCTCTTAGTATTGGTGAATAATCCAACAAATGTATCTTAGCTCGGGATTTACCAAGGGTTGAGAGGGATCAAATCTCTCAGTACACCAACTTATTTTCACTTAAGAGATTTGATTCCTCTTAGTGGTTCTTGCTAAATTCCAAATTAAGATGGATATATCACATCTCTATATTTAAAATATTTTAATTTTTAATTTGATTAAAATCCTAATAATACATATACTTGCGTATATGTAGTTGGCACTTTTTTGACATGTTTTATAATTTTTGTAATTGAATTTTTTGATGTGATATACATAGGATGATTTTTATTTGAAAGATAGAGAGAGAGCACTTAGAAAAAGAATCTATGGTAAGTATTATGCTTTTAAATATTTATTATCTAAGTTTAAATACAAAATTTTGAAATATAATAGTTATGAATATGAATATGAATCATTATTATCTAAATTTATTTTAATGTGATATGTATTTTATAATTTTTTTGGAAAAAATAATTGGTTTTAATTTTATTAATAAAAGTAAAAGTAAAAATTGAATTTATTTATTATGTCTTAATTGAATATATATATATATATATATATATATATATATATATATATATATATATATATATATATATATATATATATATATATATATATATATATATATATATATATATATATATTCACCATCACATCTCCTCTATACTAGAGAACAATCACCAACATTAATAATAATAATAATTTTGATTCATAATTTTGTGTCAATACTACTAAACCCCATCACCTTGGTATCAACCCTTTCATTATATTCCAAACATGGTGATATGCATGTATAAATGGAATTTAATACAAATTCCTAGCAATTTACTTTTTCACACAACCACTATACTTCATTCACAATAAGTTAAATTTATACATAGCACAAAAAAGGGTTAATAAGAAATTGCAGCATAATTAATTGAATGTTGCATAAATACTTATATTTTAAATGTCCAATTGGTTGTATACTTTTGAAATTCCTTCTAGACATATACCATGTTATTCATTTTCTCTCAATAGTGGGTGGTCCCTGAGTTGCTACATTAACACCATGGGAAACAAGTGTCCCAAATATGGGTACATGTTTAGTACCATCAACCAGAAAACATAACAAACCCTAGTAGCCTCCAACCTAAAGGCTCACAACCCCATTAAATTACAGCCAAGTAGTGTCCACCCTTTTCTACACCTATGGTCACTTGGGCTATGCCACCACCTCTAGAGCATCTTACTCAGTCGTATAGGGACATCTGAGGGACTTGTAGCTCCAAGATCTCTTTCTACTCTCTAAGGTCTCTAGGTACCCTCGAGGCCCTCATTTCAAACCCTGATAGCTTCCAACCTCGAGGCTCACATCCCCCATCCACGTACATAGAAGTAATGCACACCCTTATCTGCACCTGCATTCCATTGGGTTGTGCTACTACCTCTAGGGCGCTCAAATCCACCATACAAGGATGTTCTCAACAGTAGTGATCGAAGAGTTCCTACTTCCATCCTTAGGTGTCAATTCTAACCCACTAGCTAACCCCCTTCACAAGGAAAGCATCCTTCTTTTATGTGCATTTATTTGGTTTGACATTTGGCACCCTCTAAAGTCACTTATGGACTTTTTTTATATTATTGTGATATCATTGATTAATTATTAAATCATATCAACATTTTTTGTGAACTCATGGTGTCTTGGTCCCTCATAACATTTTTGTTGTGTTCTATCTGTAGAAATTGTGTGGTTATTAATATGCATAAATTAAACGTATTTGCAACATTGGTCTTTCTATCCTCATAACATATAAAATCATATACACATGGGCACAACAACCCCAAAATATACACACACATACACATGGGTAGATCACCCTAAAATTAAAGTCTTGGATCACCAACCTAATTAATATGCTTTGGCTCAGTAGCCTAACTTTTTGATGTATATGGTATTTACAATACATGGGTGAAGTAGGGGTGTTACACCCCAATTCAAACAAGTGTTCTCCCTTGACTAAATGTTGTTTTTTCTTTTTTAGTAACACATCTTCCCATTCTTCCTCTTCCACTAATAGGGCTTCCATTTGAGGTACCTAGTAATTGTTCGATTTATCTACTCCTTCATCCTTATTTCTATGATTTATTTTGGTTCTACTATGATTTCCCCTTCTTCATCAATCTTTGGTAAAATAATTTTGACTAATATCTTATCATTGATTACCTTCTTTAAGCAATAAGCATGGAAGACTAGATGTGCACATGAAGATTTAACAAACTCCAATTAGTAATTCATAGTTTGAATCCTTTGCAACACCTTATAGGAGCCATAACATTGGCATTAGGGTTTTCATTATTGCAACTAGTTGGCATTGGCATTGTTTTCATGGTTGCAACTAGCTTTTGTTGGCATTGAGGTCAAAGTTATGATGGTCTACATAATGCATTGATTTCAAACTTGTGATACATCATAATGGTATAAATGATGGCATTGATGTGGTAGCTTCATGGCTTGTATCTAGATCTACTAGGCATTGATTTGATGCAGAGAGGAGTTGAAAATGATGTTGGATAATGTTTGTGCTCCATGATGATGAGTGTGAAAAACTAGGTATTTGTGTTCATGACTTGTTACAAAGGTGTTTGGCCTAGTACACCAGTTGAAGTCCTAGCCTATTTGGTATGTTTTTAAAGGTTTTATATTGTTGTACAAAGTTGTTGCAGGATATGCAAATTGTGTTGGAGAATAGATGACTTGTTGGAATTCATAGAAACCTTTGACTTGTTGGATTCTAGGTCAACTTTGTGGTGGACCTTCATTGTGATGTTTAAACTATTTGTAAAGGTGTCACATAGCTTGGAAAAGGTTTGGAGGTGCATACATATGCTGAAGAAGGTGTGAAAGTAGTTGGTAGAGGTTATGAGGTAAAGGGCTATTGATTTTCCCTATAATCTTCCCTAGCTGCTAAGAAGTAGTGTCATTGGTGCAGTTGTAAACCTTCAATTGAGATCTTCCAATGTTATGGGTGCAGTTTTATCTAAGATTTTCTTGTCTTACCCCTACGACTATGGCCGAAAATGAAAATTTATCTGCATTCCTCGCACACATCAGGAGAAATTCGACTTGGTAATTCCGAGAAGCTTTGTAATTAAGCATATAAGTTTTCAAATGGTCGAAATAGAATTCTAATGGGTGTGAATTCATTTAATGAACAAGTAGTGATGGTTATGGATCAATTTAATCAACTTAATGAACCTATGAGCTCAATCCAAAAGTGGAATTTGCCCAACATTTTATAAATATCTCATTTTGGATATGAGATATGGTTGGCTCATGTGATTGAGAGTGTCAGAGGTTTAAAGAAAGGAGAAATGCACCATCCATTTTAATGAAAAAAGATACTTTAGTTTATGAGTGCAGATGGCAACATAGTGAGAAAATCTAAACTCTGTAGCAGATTATTGAAGTAGAGTATTAGTTTACAGATCATAATTGTGGCAGAGAGAAATCAAAGGAAAAATGGTTTGGTTCAGAGATTGATAGCAGTGGATGGATTTAGGAGTGCATCTACATCTTTAGTTGACATTTATTTTGTATGGTTGCTAGTGCACATGGAAGAATGCCATTTATTTTTATGTTTGTAGTTTGTTGAGGGTTTGATGTTATGACTGAGTGTGAGGCATGTTTTTTCTATTGGATAGTTATGTTATTAGGGATTTGATCTATGTATTGTAGCCACTATTTGCTAGATCGAGAACATATTTCTTGTGGTGTATTTTATTATGATTTGCAGAGTCTTTCTTGATGTTGAGATTTGATAGTAGAGTTGAGTCTTGTTGAGAAGAGTGTCTTGGTGATATAGTTTCAAAATGAATGTAATTAAGGTCCACATAGAGTAGTGGAGGAGTGGTCCCTGGCATGTGGGTTCTTACTAAATTAGAGTTGTGATTTTGTGCTAGTGCATACTAGTAACAATGTTGTAGAAGTGGTCATTTCTGGCCAGTGGTAGCTGGAATAGTTGGTGGTTTCCAACTCACCATATTTTTTGGATGAAGTCTCATGACTGGTGGTGGCTATCTATTTATATACGAGGATAATTATTCTAGCCAGTGGTAGCCATAAATTTATGTAAAAGACATATTTTTTCTTGATACATAATAGAAGATTCAGAGTAGCACAACAATAGCAAGGGTGGTTTTTATCGCGAAAGGGTTTCAACGAGATATCCTTGTGTCTCATGTGTATGATTATTATGTTGTGCATTGTTTATCTTACGGTTGTCTTAATTTAGTTTCTCACATGATTATATGTTTATGTGATGATCTATTAATATTTTGTTGGTTACATTCGTGCATGGATGAACTGAAGTTAAAATTCGTAAAAATGTCTCATAAGTCACGCCATTCATTCACCCTCCCCATGATTAGTGTTCAAGGTTTCTAAAACATAATTGATGCTAATTTATTTTCCTTATTTTGTTACTAAATGCACATATTTTTATATAGTTTTAGTCTCAAAAATACCTAGCCTACACTTCAAATTCCCTTTTATTTCAATATTGATTTTCTTGTTGTGTCATCCTATTTTTTGTTATAACCAAGTTGTCCTTTAATAGTTTCATAACCTCTTGTTGGTTCCCTACATGGTCCTCAATTTCTTGAGCCTTTGTATTACCTTTTATGGGTAATGTGATGGATGGATGTGGATATCCATAATGTTCCATAACTGAGGACATTTTTGATGAAATACAGAAGGATGTGTTACACAACCATTCTATTGAGGGAAAGCCTTTGACCCATTAGGTCTATCTATCAGGTGTAGAGAAAAAAATATATCCTTCTAAATGTGAATTTAGAATATTATTTTCCCACTATATTAGGTATGATAGGATGAGTTGTGAGTTGATTGACTACCCAAACAAATTAATCTAGTCCAAAAATTTTCCTGTGAAATTTAGATCTTTGTCACTTAAAAATTAATCATGGGGATTCCATGTAGCTTTTGGAATTTTTCTATTAATGTTTATACTAATAGACTTTATTTAAAAGGGTGATAAAATATAAATAATGGGAACAAATTATTAGTTTATATACCAATACCATAATGACATTTTTTCGTTCATATTTGGGTAAATTTGTAAGAAAACTCATGAAACTTCTTCCCAATGTTTACCTAATATGGATAATGGTTGTAGGAGACCCGAATTATTCATTATATCTTTGTTATTCTATCATAAAACCACACATTCCACTAAAAAATGTTAAACATCATATTTCAGACCTTCCTAGGAAAAAATTATTCTTGATTATGTGGTAAGTTTTTCAAGGATCCTGAACATCCTCATATAGAAGAAGTGTGCAATTCCAAAAGGACATTTTGTTTGAGTTCAGAATCATTACATAAATATAGGTAATCTTGAGACCACAATAGATCATTTTTCCACATATCAAAGTTTAATGCACTTGGGTCCTCTTGTAGTTGTTGAATGATATTACATACCTTTTTATCTTGCTTCCATTCTACCCTTGCTTCTTCCACCCAATTACATTCTGAAATATAAATAGCACATAGCAAACCTTTGATTTCTTCTTCTTTCCTTGAAAGTGCATCTACCACCATATTATGTTTTCCCTTTTTCTAGATAATTTTAAAATTGTAACTTCACACCTTTGTAACCCATTTTATTTCTCTTCTAAAGAGAATTCTTTCTCTAAGAAGGACTTGAAATTATCATGAGCTAATTTTACTTAGAAGTGTCTTCCTATTAGATAAGCACATTATTTTTTAACCACATGTAGTATGGCCAACTTTTATTTCTGATAAAATGGTTTTGAGGAAATTATTTCCTTTAAGTTCACTACTTTGAAAGTAAAGTGGCTTTCTTTATTACATTGCAACTACACCAATGCCTTGGCCTAAGGCATCACACTTAGCCAGAAAGGTTTTTGTGAAGTTAGGTGTGGCCAAGATAGGAATGGTACACATAGCCTCCTTAAGTTTCTTCACAAGACTTACTTCTTAATTCCAAGGAAATACTTCCTTATTTAATAACTTTGTTAAATGTGCTACTATTTGACCATAATTCATAAAAAAACTTGTTGTAATATCTTGTCAGACCTAAGAATTCTCTAAGTTTCTTTAAGGTTATTGGTATTGGCCATTCCCTCATAAGTTTAATTCTTTTAGGATCCACTTTTACATATTCATGAGATACAATATGACCCAAGTAGTCCACTTATTGAACCCCAAAAGGAATACTTGGAAAGTTTCTCATATATTAGATTCTCTTTCAATATTTTTATGACCATATAAACATGTTGTACATGCTCTTCCCAAGATTTTCTATAGATTATTATGTCATGAAAAAATACTAATACAAATTTTCTTAGTGTGGGTTTCAAAATAGAGTTCATTAACCTTTGAAATGTTCAAGGTGCATTACTAAGTCTAGATGGCATAACCAAAAACTCATAGTGACCTTCACATTTTATAAAGGCTATTTTGGGAATGTATTATTGCTTCATTCTTATTCGATGATACCCTTAATGGAGATCCAATATAGTAAAGAAAATTTATCTATGAAATTCATCTAATAATTCATCAATTGAAGGAATAGTAAACTTATCTTTGATGGTCATTTTCTTGAGTTATCTATAATTTAGACACATATGCCATAAACCATCCATTTTTTTAACCATCACATTATTCAATATAAATCACTTTGGCTAGGTTGAATGACATCAACCCTTATAACTCCTATAATTAGACATTCAATCTCACTCTTAAATGCATATGGATACCCATAAGGCCTAAAGTTAGGTTGTACACTTCAAGGATGCAAATGAATAGCATGGCAATTTTTTCAAGTATGTGGTAGACCCTCAGGCATATTATTAAATATATTGGAATAATTCTTGATAAGATTCTAGAGATCAATTGGAGCAGAGGTTATAGATGTTTGAATATCAAATTAACATAATAGTGCAATTACACCATGGTGTTCCCTTTTTAGTAATTTTTCATGCTACTAGAGCTTATCACTTTACAGGGCTTCCCTTGGATACTTCTAACCCCAATTTCCTTTCTCTATAAGGAAAATAACATAAAAAAAACTATTCAAAATTAAGGGCCATTATACCCAATGATTGTAACCATTGGATCCATAATACAACATTAGCAACACCCACTTGTATTAAAATGATGGGACTATATAATAAATACTCCCACATACTTAGCTTAATTTTATGACCTTTCCTTCAAAATTTTCTGATATCTCCATGTTCAATCAATTCTACAAATTCTAGTGGTGGAAATAAAAATCTATTAAGAATAGTTCCAAATTTTTAATTGATGAAGTTGTGGGTACTACTTGAGTCAATCAACATTTTTCCTTTTTCTTTTTGATATGTCCTTCTATCTATATGGATTTTTGAGTACTGATAATGGTTAATGCATGGAAAGATATTATTGGAATAACCTTTTCTAGCTCTGGATGTTATGAGAGTTCCAATTCTTGATCTCCTTCATACTCACTATCTATATAGATAAATATTCTCACCATATTTATACCCCTTATTATACTTCTTCTCACAATTGAAACATAGCCTATTTTCTCTTCTTTCATCCAATTGTTGAGGTGTCAATGTCTTTAGTTTAGGGGAGGGAGCATGATGTTCTCAGTATCTATAGTGAATAATTTTCTAGTAGCCATACATTTGATTCCAAATTTATTTGATATAATGGAAGCATTCTATAGGGATCTAGCTTTAAGGAGATGCTCCTCATGTTGGATGCTTTCCTTTAAGGTCCCTTAACTAGGTATAAAAATTATCCTATGAAATGTTCTTTACCACGAGAGTCAACTTTTGGAATTGTTTAATTGTTATGTAATTCGAACTTTTTGGTGAATATTTACCAATTTACAAAAGAATGTATTTTATTCCCATAATGTCATTTAATTTCCTCCATTACAAAAATCATAGATGCAATAAAATCATTTTTCCTTTCGCATAATTATACCATAAAAAATGTTATTTTATAAATATATTGGATACCATGTTTACTCTTTATAATGATTCCATTTAATGTATATCAGAGTATTTCTCCATCCAGAATAATGATGTTTAAGGGCAATTACCATCAAGCATCATTATATCGATCTTCAAAATTAAGTTAGTATTGACTTGAAGTCATGATCATGTGGATCTTGGATCGAAAAGTCATGATTATGGTTATGTGATTCAATATTTATTCTCTCCAACTATGATAAAATTATCCCCACATGTGATTGAGCCTCAACACCATACTTTTCCTCATGCTCATGATTTCCTTTGGATCTCCATAACCCTTCAAGAGAGATCCTTTAATATAATGGTTTGTAATTATTTAATTTTTCTTATTTCTAGTCATGGGTTTTATGTATCTCTTCCTTGAAATTGTACATTTCTTCCTTGTTTTCCTTCATCCCATGTTCCATATGTGACACTTGACCTTCCAATTTGGATATCCGGTACTACAAATATTCTATTTCTTCATGATTCATGCATTAACTTTCTAGATATTTAAGTGGTGAATTAACCTTTAAAGAAACATCAAACACGATATGAGTAAATAATAATTCCCATATTTTCCTCTTTATCGTAAATTTCTAATCACCAAAACAATATATTCTAGTCAAAAGTTATGCCAATTGCAAGTTCTGTACCTTCTGAAACCATAATTTGTAGGCTATCCAGATGGCTGACCTTTGTCAAATTATATCTCTAAAGCTTAATCACATCTAAATCTATTTTTTTTTAATGTATTCAAGCTCCATTATGAAAATGCCAATTCTTTGCCCATTCACACACCTAAGGACATATCTTAATGAACGGGCATTGGAGGCACTAGCTTTCCTATGTTTGGAAGTGAATCACTTTGCACTCTATTTACTTAATTGTCCACAATTCAACCTAGATATCTCCAGTCATAACGACAGTAAAGGAAAAACATGTGTGTCTCACTTTCCACAACAGTCAATGGTTTGACGATAGGAGAGTCGATGGCCTGAATGCTCTGGTTTCAAGGCTTCTGGGAAAATAAAATCATTTACTGATCTAGCGTTCCAGCAAATCACCTCTTGGGTTGTAGATTGCTATGGCACTATATGAGCCAAATTGTGCGCAGTTGTGGGGGTCAATTTTGCAAATATGTGTTTGTTGTGGTGGTAAACAATGATGTACATAAATTATAAAATGCTTAGTTGAATGCAATGTTTTTAGAATTGGAGCGGTCATGAAATTAGTGGCCTTCACACAACTGACCGGAAAAAAAAATGACCCAAAAAAACTAGTTAAACACATAAAATATTCAAATTTTGAGAAAAAAATATATATACTTATGTATTTGTTGAGAATATATATATATGTATTTGTTTAATAGGCCATGAGACGATTCTCCTCCGACCATTGCTCTAAACAGATGTACGTGTTCACCCAATGCTATGGTTGTCTTTTAACCATAGACATTGATGTACCATTAGAAAAATGAGCGAAGATTTATGAAATAATAATTAAAGACTCAAAATACTGAATCAACATGAAAGAGAGTGAATGTATAATGTATTTTTATTTGATTGGTATAATTTTGTATTTATTTTATAAAATTTTGGTCAAATACAAATTAAATTTTCGTTTAAAAACTTTAAAGTGTAAAGATTTTGTTATTATATTTAGATAATTTCAATCATATATCATGAGAGAGAAAGAACGTGCAATATATTATTTTAATTTGTAAAATTTTGTATTTAATTTGCAAAAATTTAGTGAAATACAAGTTAAAATTTTGTTAAAAATTTTTATAAGTGAAATAAGTCTTGTTTTTTTTTCAGAAAAAAAAGTTGAATTGTATTATATTGAGTCTGTATAATAGAAAGTGTAATAAGTTTTGTTATCATATTGAGGTAATTTCAATTAAAAATTAACTAAGGCAACAAAGATATGACTATCTGGTAACATTGTGAACATTATTCTTCGATATTTTATTGAATTTGTTTAAGAGATAAAAGTGCACTAGTGGAATAAGTTATTTGATTTCTTTGATATGGATACTATTGGATTTGACCCGCTAATAGCTTTGATTGAGAAGATATGGTAAATTTCAAGAAAATAATATAATTGAGGAGGAAATGCAGATAGGAATGATTGGAAAAGAAGGGCCTAATACTTTCTTAACACTTTTTAAAACCATAACTAAGGAATTTTATTAAAAAAATTAGCAATCTAATTATTTATCTAGCATGAATAGAATTAATTTTAGGAAATTTGATTAAATTTCATGCTTTGGTTCTTATAATTGCTACTGAGAAAAATAGTAGAAAAATTTGATAATTGTTAATGACGAACGCCCATTTAACACTTTTTAAAAGCATAACTAAAATTTTTATTAAAAAAAATTAGCAACCCAAGCCCAACCATAGTAAAGTCTAATTTGGCGTAACATATAAACATAATACTCCATGTTTTTCGTGTTGCCCTTTTTGTCCGAAAACACTCCAATTCTTATGCAAATTCAAACGCGTCACGCCTGACAACCTGGGTGTCGCGTGGCACATATGAGAGCCTATCTGCATGGATTTCCCACTTGGGCCTTGCAGAACGTTTTGGATAGTTCGAGTGGGAGGCATCTGGGCACAACAAACTCTCAGTTCAGTTCTGAATTCATGCAAGGGGCGCGTATTTCCCATCCGCAGTTGTTCCAGCACAAGAGAAGCAAATGAAGTTGAGCAGGCGGAGAAGTGGTGTCGGTGGGGTGAAGCAGCGATGGGGTACAGAGGCGTCAGGCAGAGGCCATGGGGTGTAAATGGCACAATAAACCAGTCGGCGATAACGAGGGCTTGTCTTTCATTTTTCAGAATGCATGTCAGGGCGCAGCAGCTCGAAGATCTTTCCTTGTGGATATTTGCCCCAAATCCGTCAATGGATCGATCAGTCTGTGCATAAGCGTCGACTCAATTTGTTTTTTTTGTGATGATTATTATTGCATATTTTAAAAAAATCATAAAATTTAATTAAATTATAATATTATTTCAATCTCATAAAAAGAACACGGAGCTTTGAGTATATGTATAAATTTCGGCATAATTAAATCAGTGAGAAATATGGATGATTATTATGGCCTATTTTAATTTTTTTATAAAATTTAACTAAATTATAATACTATTTTAAATTATTATTATTATTATTAACAATATAAAAATAATTAATATAATTAATAATAATAAAAATAATAAAAATAATTAATATAAGAGAATTATATATAACATGTAACCAAATTCATAAGTATTAAAATGGACTTCCACTTTATTATTATAAAAACTCTTAACTTATAAATAGATTAGGTTTTGTTGGAAAGAGGAAATTACACCCACCCTTTGTTTAAGACATTCAAAACCTTCTCTCTGCAATTTGTACTTTTGTTTAAATGCATTACACCAAAAATCTATATTCTTAATTATTAAACTACTTAAATTATATAAACATTTTTATGTTAAATATAAACTATTTAAATATTGTTTCTTTCATTACATGCAATTCCATTTTATGTAGTTATCAATTTTCTGTATTTAAAATAAATTTCATTTATCGTTGTCCGTATATAGTATCTTTTGTGAATATATTTCTACATTGCATCATACTTTTGACAACGAAGATATTTAAAATCGTTAATATTAGTTGTACTGTAATTTTTTTTGTATAGTCATAAGTTATTTGACTAGTTCGTTTAATTCCTTAGCATTAGTTCTAGCTTGTTTTATCAATAGTAAAAAATATATTTTTTCTTTGATTATTTTTGTTACATGCCATTGTAATTTATTTTCAGATGTAACTTATTTCGTGGCAAGTATTATCATTAGCTTTACTTTATTTTTTTTATATATAGATTCTCATAGTTATCATAATTGTTTTCTTGTTTTTCTAGTAAAATGTATTTTAGTTTAATTCAACTTTAATGACTTTTTTTTTTCATTTTTTTTGGTTACTATATGAAAATATTTGTCATAACCACTTAAAAAATATAAGTGGTAAAGAATATATTTACTAACTTAAATTAATAATGACATAATAACTAAAAACACGTATATATTGCTAAGAATTTTATAAAAGTATCAATGATCTCAGGTAGTTATTAAATTAGGTTTATATAAGAGCATTGTAGTGAGATGTCACACACCACTTAAACGCCCAACTAACATGTAGAAGGGAAAATGTGTATAATAAGAAACACAATTCAAGTCTAAAAGCATTGCACTTAAGTTAAATAAGTAAAACATGGAAATCATGTATACAAGTTCTATTATAGATTTGTAATAGAATTCAATGTGTGATACTACTTGGAACACTACACCATAATTTTAGGGTTATATGAAAGATTGCCATTAATTATTTTCTTTGATGTGTCTTCTTGCTCATTTGATGATTAATTATCATGGTCACACGAACAACTGGTGGATTCACACTCATTGTGGGTAATTTGGTCTTGTTGGGTGATGTCCTAACATACATGTTTTCATTGGTTAGTGGATATTTGTTGCCACTCAAAGTCCAAAGCTATAAGGTGAAGTTCAACCCTTCATTAGCTAGTTGATCTACCAACTTGTTGCATTTTTGTAGGACATGTTGGAGAATGATCACGTTGATGGATACGAGTTGATGTGCAATATTTTCTAAGCTGGCTAGGAGATACCAAATTTCAGTGAATTTGGGTGGAGTGGAACCATTTTGTATTCTTTTGAGCATGTTGATAATGATTTTAGAGTCACCTTCCATAACAAGAATTTATATGCCTAGTTTCTTTGTGATTTGTAATCCTTTTTCTACCACATAAAGTTGTTGGTGTTATGGTCAATGGCCCCTATGGACAAATGTAAAATGTTTCCTTTTTCATTTTTTAATGCACCGCCATAATTGGTAGGGGTTACCCTCGGATGTACCATCAAAATTTAGTTCTATGAAGCATTTTGGGGAAGGTGACCAATGATTTGGACTAGCTTAGGTGTGAGGAGTGTGTAAGCTATGACTTGTTAGCATTGATAGATAAGATCTAGAAGAGAGAGGATGGAGGCTTCAAAAGGGTCACATTCCTAACCTTGACTATGCCATGGAGAACCTTGAATGGATTCCTTGATCTTATCCATAATTTTTTTCCAAACCACATTTAACGTTCTTAAGTTATCTATAAAGATTCTTTGATTGCAATCTTTCCAAATTTCCTAGACTATTAACCCTTGGAATAATTGTCAAAATTTGTTGATTATTGGATTATGAAACACTCTAGTGTGCCATTCCTTCAAAGTTTTATTTAGGTTCGTATTGTCTCTGAGGATTTTCCTAAACATGGTTTCTAGGTAATCCCATAATTCTAACGAAACCAAACAATCATTCAGAAGATGTTCTAATGTTGGAATGGAAAATTCAACATTGCATAGGGCCTTGAAATCCCTATTTTTGTACATAGTCTCAGGTGAGAGTTTTATTATGGATAATGATCCAGATAAAGAATGATATTTTGTGCCAATGATTTAGTTTCCAAAGTTGTTTTCAAGAGTTCTCTTCCACTTGAGTTCCCAAAATCATGAGTATGTTGTGGGACTCTTTCATGTTGCATTCCCATTTATGATTTTAACCCCATATGAGGATATTATTTCCATTTTGAGATCTAGCTTCCAAAGTAGTTTCCAAGAGTTCTCCTCCACTGGAGTACCTGAGTTCATGAGTATGTTGTAGGCCTATTTGATGTTGTATTCTCCTTAGTGGTTCTATCCCCATACGAGGATATCATTTTCATTTTGAGTTTTGATTTTTCTTTGTTCCAACTCTTGATGCAAGGCTTCGTGATTTTTGGAGGTGATGGTAGAATTCTCTCCTAGGTCGTTGTTCCATATCCTTGATTAAGCTTTTTCCATTGTGTTGTTCCAATAATATTTAACCAAAATTTTGTTCTATTGTTTCATTTATGTATTTAGAGTTATTTAAAGAGAATTGTTGTTTCCAAGAGTCCTCCCAAAATAAAGCTAGGTTTCCACTACGGATTTCCGAGAACCTACATTTTTGTATTAAATTCTTGTTACTTCAAGCATGATTCCATAGGTGTGACCCTTTGATTTTTTCCTACATCTTGATGATTTGATTTCTATTGATATTAGGAATGTATTTACTTTTCCATATCCTTCTCTAGAGAACATCTGGGTTTTTAAACCACCTACACCAGGTCCGAGATGCGATAGCTTGAAGTGAATACTCGGATAGGATGGTTCTACTAGAAATATTGACAACTTTGAAAGTCCAACAAGATAGTTTGTTTTGTAGTTTGAAGAGTAGATTTCCCCAAACGTTGAAGTAGATAGCGTCTTGCACTAAAGGAACGCCTAAATATTTGGTTAGAATGGAGCTCTGTTGGAAACCAAGGAATATGGAAATGTGGGATTGGATGGTAATATGGGTGTTGAAGAAAAAGATTTGATATTTGAGCATATTTATGTCAACTTCCAAAACATTGGTGAAGTATGTAAGAATGGATTAATGGTTTAAGGCTTCCTTGATGGTTGGTTGGCCCATGAGAAGGGTGTCATCAATTAATTGCTAGTGGGAGGAAGGTTATCATTTTATTAAATTAAATAGGCCATACAGGGATTTAGTGGAGATGACATGTTTTATGTATCTTCCCAAGTCTTCGGCCATGATTAGGAATAAATAGTGTGAAATGAGATCTCCTTGACGAATGCCTCTGGATGGGAAAAATGTGCTTGAGAGAGATCCATTGAAAACGATGGAGTGGAAGGTTTTGGATATGAAGCTTGATATTGAGGAGACCTAGGTGTCTTGTTAACTAAAGGTTGTTAGCATGTGTGATATAAATTTCCATCATAGCTTGTCAAATACCTTTGACATGCCCAACTTGATAATCATGCCTAAAGATTTTTTGTAGAGAAGTGAATGGATTTGTTCTCAGGCGATGATGATACTATCTAGGATTTGTCTACATCCAACTTAGCTTGATTTCTCATTAGACATTATGAGGGACAAGAGAGGTTTGAGCCAAAGTTTTATGACTTTAGAGATAATTTTGTAAATGACATCGTAAAGGGAGATAGGTTTAAAGTCTACAAGGGATTATGACTGGGAATTCTTGGGGATGAGGGTTAAGAAAGTAGTGTTAACACTAGATGGGATGCGTAGGTTTTTCCTTGAATATTATATGGGCTGAGTGACCTCATTTCCCACAATCTTCTAGCACTCTTAAAAAAAATCTATTGTGAAACCATTAGGTCCTAGGGCTTTGTTCCTGGGCATGCTCATAAAAGTTTCTTCCACTTACGCTATTTTAATTTTCCTCATCAACATTGCATTTTCATCTTAAGTGATTATTTTGGGAACATGGGTTATAATATTTTTGATGGTTGGAGCTATGTCTTGAATGGGTTCTACAATGGGAATTTCCTCCTACTACAACCTTTCATTCATTCAAATTTTTAGATTGATTTATTTTATGGAAATTTCTTCTATTTTTGCTTGGTCCATGATGTCTTGTTCAACTCTTGATATTTCAGATGTAAGTTCTTCTTTATGCTCATGGATGTTTCCAAATTCGGAATCTTTTCATCACTTGATTTGTTGTTTGAGTTCTTTTGTCATTGGATGGAACCTATACATAGCATTTCCCTCTATTGAGGTAGAATCATACCACCATTGGTAGATGTTATTTTAGAAATTAAGAATCTGTCTAAGAAGAAGGAAACTTGAGATGATATGTCTCTTCCTTATTTTCTAAGTATGCATGATATTGTTGGTTTCTATGTCAATAAGATTTGATTACTAATGAATATTGAGAAGTGTAGGTAGGCGTCCTCTAGTTTTGGAGTGCTTTCTTCCTTTTCCTGAATGGATTTAATTAAGTTGAAATATTCCCCAATGATCCAATGGCTAGGGTGGACAAGTTTTTTCTAGGTATTGTAGGTTGTCTAGGAAGGGTTTTTTTGTCTCTGGGAGAGGTAGGGCCATAGACATTGGTAATGAAGCATGGTTGTCAGATCCAATGGGTTGAAATTAGGCAATGAGGGAGTGTTCGTTTACAAGGAGTTGTCCAGAGTTATGGTTTATGGGTTGCAAAGGATTTCAATGCCTTAAGAGGCACCTAAGGCATCATTGGCTATAGCATGGAAATTTATCCAAATGGTAAGGGAAAGGGTTTGGAGAGTGGAGGTAGAGCATTTGGTTTCTTGTAGTAGTAGGATATCATGGTTTTCATCTTTAATTTTTGGTTTCAAGAGTATTTTTTTTATTTTACGTTAAGACCCCATATATTCCATGAAGTAATATTCATCAATAAGGAATATGGGGGAGGGTTGGTCTCTATCATGGGTTTGAATTGGCCAAATTTTATTGGGTATTCTCCCATCTCCTTGATTAATTGTTGGGATTTTATACCTTGTATTTTACCTTCTATGCCATTTTTAGAGTGGCCCTTATTTGTGTTTCCTTCAATTCCTAATGAAGAGGAATATGTAGACTTAGAATTATTACTAGAGTATTTTTTTCTTACATTCTTCTACTGGTTGAAGTAGAATTTCACAATCAAATAGACTTGTTCCTTAGGGATGTTGATGGGATATGTGGTCTTCTATTCTTGGGTGATCTGGAGGATATATACATCTCATAAGTCAACGTATTGTAGATATGCATGCTATGATTCATCCTTCTCATCTTCTAACATCTCTATATCATCCTCTATATTTTCCTTTATTGTAAACATGTGGGAGCTCTCAGATAATTCTTCTCCTTTGACCAATCCCTAGTAATTTTTGTGATATTTTGTGTTCCCAAGCTTTTTTTCTTCTTCTTTTTCTTCTTCTTTTACTATATTCAGAGCTGAGAATCTATTTGTAGGTGTTTCTTTTGAAGAAGAGGGGTTGAAAAGTCCTTTCTTTGTGGATTTTTCCCTTTTTAATACTTTTGTGTAACCATACTTTGTTACTTGATGATTACCTTGTGCATCTTTCTATTTTTTATTTTTGGGGAATTCCTTAAATAGATTCCCATATTCATGGAATTTCCTCTAGGGGAAGGAGATATATTCATAATCTATGTGATATTCCCAAATGTTGTCATGAGAATTGATGTTTATCTTAGCTAGAAGGGCTTTGGTGAAGTACAAGTAGATGCAAAGGTGGGAATAAGAGGTGTAGTGGCCATGTTTCATGACTTCCAATAGCATCACAAAGGAATGTATTTCATTTCCCAAGAATTATAGGTTGTTTGATTCCCAAAATTCTTGTGGAAATGAATAGAGGTGAATCCATACAGGAGCGAGGCTGAATTTTTCCTTATTTGGGTTAAAGGATTCTACGTGTGATGTCATGTACAATCCCACTAAGTTGACAAAAATGGACCTCCCTAAAAAAGCTCCTATGAGTATTCAACATTGTTGAAAATTACTATGGAGAATCGCTTTGGGCGGAGCTTTAATTCCATGTCACCTTTGATCTACCAACTTTTTCTCATCTAGGTGATGAGGGTTTTCTTTGTTAGCCAATAACCCATAAACTTGCAGAGAAATGCTTGGTTTACAATGTGTTGAATTATTTCCCCTATTTTATCATATATTATCTCATAGGTTAGTGCTTATTTGGTTTGTGGGAGGCAAACATTTGAGCGAGAATCAATTGATCTCTTTGAAATGTTAGGTTTCTTGGCATGAGTGTTTTTGGATTTGGTAGCATCTAAGCTTAGTTTCTAATTGTTTTTGTGCGAGGTAGCTGGGAACTTCTGAGCATTGGGGTGGAAGCTCTTATTGGCTACTGCATTGAAAAGTAGGTGCTTCCTCCTTCCCCCATGGGGCTGCCATGATCCTTCAAGAAAAGGGGAAGTTAAACCCTAACATAGGTTTCTTATTACATTCCTCTCACTATTTAAGTTTGAGATCTCTAATATTAAAGTGTGTGTATTTAATAAACAAAAAAATCATCCTTTGAGATTTGCTTTAAGAAAAACTCAAATATAAATATATGAGATAATGTTATTTTATTTCTAGATTAAAATAAGGTTTTAAAATATCCACCAAATCCAATATCTCATCCCTCAATGGAGGAGACCCATCGTTTAAATGAGATGGAAAGATAATCAGACATAATTCTTGCTTCTACAATGAGTTGGTGAAAATGTACCGATGCGTCAGATTAATTGGATAGCGACAATGAAACAACAAATATGGAAGAACCTTTGAAAGTGGGATAATCTCAAAGAGATGATGTGAATGCCCCCCCTTCTAGTAGTTCCTGATATTCTACGGAATGGATTGATGTCTCGAAAAGAAATGGAAAAAAAAGAAAAATCCATGATCAATCATGGGATATGACACCAGGAATGTAGTAAATGTATTTTGTTGTATTGTTCTTATTGGCGATGGATTATATATTGTAATATGATAATTTGAGGGAATATAAATTAACTTACAATTTTTTTTTAAGAAAATATAAGTTTAGAAAAAATTGAAATTAAAAAAAAAATATAATTGTATAACTTTCTTTATTAAAAAAAAATACAAAAGTTAAGGTAACATAGAGAAAATGTAATTACTTAAGTAATGATTGACCATGGAAAAATTGTAATGTGGATAGTACTTGGGCCCAAAAGCAACATTATTATATATTTTAGTACATAGGCATGTTGTAATATGTTATAGCATTAATAACCTAATTGTTTTTATATGCTATAAGAGATGTTGTTTTATTGAGATGGTTTAGGGCCTATTTTCTGGCCAAAATCATGAGCCAAAAGAAGCCAAATATAAGAAAAGTTTCATATCTATTCTAAGTTATATTCTGAGGCCAAGTTTGGGAGAAAAAAGGTTGAGTAAGGATGTTCCAGAGTATGGTAGTATTCACATCATCTTAGAGGAATGTGCAAATAAGGACATTTGGGAGACCATGCTTAGTATGGTTTCCAGTTGGCAAGGAGGTTTTTCCTATCTTTTGTGGCAGAAAAGGGTCCATGCTTCATTAGTTTTAGTTTTTATGTAGTTTTCCATTTTGGAGAAACCACATTTGAGTATATATTGGCATGCCTTGGATTTGCAGACTTAGACCCTATCAATTGACAATTATAGTTTACTAGCACAAGGGAGAAGGAGAACCCATGGGATCACTCGAGAATTGACTTTTATTTCATTTATAATAGTTGGTTCTATCATTCAAATGAGCCAAAAACCACAAACCTATAACAAAGGCAGAGTGATTGGAATTATTTCAATGTGTTCCAAAATGTACATAAAAAGGCCAACACTTTGATATGATATTATTCAATCCAAACATGGTTATGTTAAGAATATGTACCTAAAAAATCATGTGCCACACAAGGTCACTAATGAACTGATTTATTTTTGGCAGGTTCTACAATTGGAAATTAGTAACCATTAGTCTCTCCATCAGTTTCACATAATAGCATAGCAAGAACCTTGATTTTATTTCTACCATGCCTTGTTTTAGAGGGAAGAATGTAGGAAGGAGTTTGTCAACACATGTGATGTTACATGTATTTTCATCTTAGTTGATTAGTATGTTCTATGTCATCTGGATGGATTTTATGCCCATATGTAATGCCCTAAACAATAGCTATGTGTCGAGTGTACAACTTGTTCCAACAAAAAATTGACAGTGAAACAATCAAACAAGGATTGTGATTTGTTAGTTGGAAGACAAGGAAAATGATTGGTCTTGAGTCAACATATACTACAGTGACCCATTCGTTGGATGTGAAAAATGATCATATCAAATGTAAAGTCCATCCTCTGAAGGAATATCTAAAGTGTGCCAAAACTTATAGGATAGTTCTTTGTTCATAGTTTATATTTTAGAAGGAGCAAGCTTAGACAGTTTGATGGTATAGATTTTTCTTGCATTCTAGTCAAAATGACCATGCAAATAGTGTAAAAAGTATCTCTTACAATGGCCTTCAATCTCATATATCAAGCCATATGTGTATCCAAGTCCAACACTAATTTGTGTTAAAAATAATATTCAGAGCTGTAGCAGCCCACTGTTTGAAATGAAAAAGTGTAAAGAACTATGAGGATAGCCACACTTACAAATTTGTGTGGCTTGAAGTTGCAAAGACTTAAGAAATAAGTTTCCTTAAAGAGGTTAAGGTCTACACATGATAATGTGGACAAAGTTAAGTACAACTAGAAATATTTCAGAGATGACAACAATAATGTGACATTGTATATAACAACATAGTGACAGATGTTGAGGAAGTGCAATGACAGAGAAATAGTGGTATTGATAGTTGTATTACTCACAAGAGTGGCTCGACAACGGTCATAATGATTTTGTAGTGTAGTGGTTGTGTAGTGTAATTAGTGTGATCTATCTTATTCATTCATATTTCATTCTTAATGGTTGTTGGGTGGTGCGTGGAGGAGATTGACGACTCGTTCATGTTGGTGCCTAAGAACATCTTTTATCTTAGGGTGGTAGGGAGGTAGAGATTGAGGTCTCCTTCAGGTTGGTTCCTGAGACCACTTGCGGGTGGCAGGGTGGTGTTAGGGCAAGTTGGTGCTTGTACAATGTTTGTGTACCCTTTCAATTGGACCTGATAAAACCAAGGGGTTGTTTTCTCCTTCTAGTTGGTGTTGGAGAATTTTCGAAGTTGGTTATTAATATTGATGCAATATTCAAAATATGTATTAAAATCATTTTGTGGTTTTCTCCCATTTTGGTTTCCATGTAGAAATGTCTTGCGTACTATATGTGATGTTTTGCATTGTTGAATTTAATTTTTCACTATTAATGTTTACATTATATGATTAAATTTTTAAAAATATGCTCAAAATTGGTTCAGCCCCCTCTTAGTATTGGTGAATAATCCAACAAATCTATCTTAACTCTGGATTTACCAAGGGTTGAGAGGGATCAAATCTCTCAGTATACAAACTAATTTTCACCTAAGAGATTTGATCCCTCTTAGTGGTTCATGCTAAATCCCAAATTAAGATGGATATATCACATCCCTATATGTAAAATATTTTAATTTTTAATTTGAATAAAATCCTAATAATACATATACTTGTGTATATGTAGTTGGCACTCTTTTGACATGTTTTATAATTTTTATAATTGAATTTTTTGATGTGATATACATAGGATGATTTTTATTTGAAAGAGAGAGAGAGAACTTAGAAAAAGAATCTATGGTAAGTATTAAGCTTTTAAATAATTATTAATTAAATTTAAATACAAAATTTTGAAATATAATAGCTATGAATATGAATATGAATCATTATTATCTAAATTTATTTTAATGTGATATGTATATTATAATTTTTTTGGAAAAAATAATTGCTTTTAATTTTATTAATAAAAGTAAAAGTAAAAATTGAATTTATTTATTATGTCTTAATTGACATTATATATATATATATATATATATATATATATATATATATATATATATATATATCACCATCGCATCTCCTCTATACTAGAGAACAATCACCAACATTAATAATAATAATACCTTGATATCAACCCTTTCATTATATTCTGAACATTGTGATATGCATGTATAAATGGAATTTAATACAAATTCCTAGCAATTTACATTTTCACACAACCACTATACTTCACTCACAATAAGTTAAATTATACATAGCACAGAAAAGGGTTCATAAGAAATTGCAGCATAATTAAGTGAATGTTGAATAAATACTTATATTTTAAATGTCCAATTGGTTGTATACTTTTGACATTCCTTCTAGACATATACCATGTTATTCATTTTCTCTCAATAGTGGGTGGTCCCTGAGTTGCTATATTGACACCATGGGAAACAAGTGTCCCAAATATTGGTACATATTTAGTACCATCAGCCAAAAAACATAACAAACCCTAGTAGCCTCCAACCTAAAGGCTCACACCCCCATTAAATTACAACCAAGTAATTTACACCCTTTTCTACACCTATGGTCACTCAGGCTATGCAACCACCTCTAGAGCATCTTACTCAGTCGTATAGGGACATCTGAGGGACTTATAGCTCCAAGATATCTTGCTACTCTCTAAGGTCTCTAGGTATCCTCGAGGCCCTCATCTCAAACCCTGATAGCTTCCAACCTCAAGTCTCACATCCCTCATCCACCTACATACAAGTAGTGCACACCCTTATCTGCACCTGCATTCCTTTGGGTTGTGCTACAACCTCTAGGGTGCTCAAATCCACCATACAAGGATGTTCTCAACACTAGTGATCGAAGAGTTCCTACTTCCATCCTTAGATGTCAATTCTAACCCACTAGCTAACCCCCTTCACAAGGAAAACATCCTTCTTTTATGTGCATTTATTTGGTTTGACATTTGGCACCCCCTAAAGTCACTTATGGACTTTTTTTATATTCTTGTGATATCATTGATTAATTATTAAATCATATCAACATTTTTTGTGAACTCATGGTGTCCTGGTCCCCCATAATATTTTTGTTGTGTTCGATCTGTAGAAATTGTGTGGTTATTAATATGCATAAATTAAACATATTTGAAACATTGGGCTTTCTATCCTCATAACATATAAAAACACATACACATGGGCACAACAACCCCAAAATATACACACACATACACATGGGTGGATCACCCTAAAATGAAAGTCTTGGATCACCAACCTAATTAATATAATTTGGCTCAGTAGCCTAACCTTTTCATGTATATGGTATTGACAATACATGGGTCAAGTAGGGGTGTTACACTCCAATTCAAACAAGTGTTCTCCCTTGACTAAATGTTGTTGTTTATTTTTTAGTAACACATCTTCCCATTCTTCCTCTTCCACTAATAGGGATTCCATTTGAGGTACCTAGTAATTGTTCGATTCATCTACTGCTTCATCCTTATTTCTATGATTTATTTTGGTTCTACTATGATTTCCCCTTCTTCATCAATCTTTGGTAAAATAATTTTGACTATTATCTTATCATTGATTACCTTCTTTAAGCAATAAGCATGGAAGACTAGATGTGCACATGAAGATTCAACAAAATCCAATTATGAATTCATAGTTTGAATCCTTTGCAACACCTTATAGGAGCCATAACGTTGGCATTAGGGTTTTCATTATTGTAACTAGCTGGTGTTGGCATTGTTTTCATGGTTGCAACTAGCTTGTGTTGGCATTGAGGTCAAACTTGTGATACATCATAATGGTATAAATGATGGCATTGATGTGGTAGCTTCATGGATTGTATGTAGATCTACTAGGCATTGATTTGATGTAGAGAGGAGTTAAAAATGATGTTGGATAATGTTTGTGCTCCATGATGATAAGTGTGAAAAACTGGGTATTTGTATTCATGACTTGTTACAAAGGTGCTTGGCCTAGTACACCAGTTGAAGTCCTAACCTATTTGGTATGTTTCTAAAGGTTCTATATTGTTGTACAAAGTTGTTGCAGGATATGCAAATTGTGTTGGAGAATAGATGACTTGTTGTAATTCGTAGCAACCTTTGACTTGTTGGATTTTAGGTCAACTTTGTGGTGGAACTTCATTGTGATGTTTAAACTATTTGTAAAGGTGTCACATAGCTTGGCAAAGGTTTGGAGGTGTGTACGTATACTGAAGAAGGTGTGAAAGTAGTTGGTAGAGGTTATGAGCTAGTGGGCTATTGATTTTCCCTATAATCTTCCCTAGCTGGTAGGAAGTAGTGTCATTGGTGCAGTTGTAAACCTTCAACTGAGATATTCCAATGTTATGGGTGTATATTTATCCAATATTTTCTTGTGTTATCCCTACGACTATGGCCGAAAATGAAAATTTATCTGCATTCCTCACACACTTCAGACGAAATTCAACTTGGTAATTCCCAGAAGCTTTGTAATTAAGCATAAAAGTTTCCAAATGGTCGAAATAGTATCCTAATGGGTGTGAATTCCTTTAGTGAACAAGTAGTGATGGTTATGGATCGATTTTATCAACTTAATGCACCTATGAGCTCAATCCAAAAGTGGAATTCGCCCAACATTTTATAAATATCTGATTTTGGATATGAGATATGGTTGGTTCATGTGATTGAGAGTGTGAGAGGTTTAAAGAAAGGAAAAATGCACCATCCATATTGGTGAGAAAAGATACTTTAGTTTATGAGTGTAGATGGCAACAGAGTGAGAAAATCTAAACTTTGTAGTAGATTATTGAAGTAGAGTATTAGTTTACAGATCATAATTGTGGCAGAGAGAAATCAAAGGCAGAATGGTTTGGTTTAGAGATTTATAGTAGTGGATGGATTTAGGAGTGCATCTACATCTTTAGTTGACATTTATTTTGTATGGTTTCTAGTGCATATGGAAGAATGCCATTTATTTTTATGTTTGTAGTTTGTTGAGGGTTTAATGTTATGACTGACTGTGAGGCATGTTTCTTCTATTGTTATGTTATTAGGGATTTGATCTGTGTATTGTAGCCATTATTTGCTAGAGTCAAGATCATATTGCTTGTGGCGCGTCTTTTATTATGATTTGCAGAGTCTTTCTTGTTGTTGAGAAGAGTGTCTTGGTGATATAGTTTCAAAATGAATGAAATTGAGGTCCACATAGAGTAGTGGAGGAGTGGTCCCTGGCATGTCGGTGCTTACTAAATTATAGTTGTGATTTTGTGCTAGTGCATACTAGTAACAATGTTGCAGAAGTGGTCTTTAATGCCCAGTGGTAACTGGAATAGTTAGTGGTTTCCAACTCACCGTATTTTTTCAATCAAGTCTCATGACTGGTGGTGGCTACCTATTTATATACAAGGATAATTATTCTAGCCAGTAGTAGCCATAAATTTATGTAAAAGACATATTTTTTCTTGATACATAATAGAAGATTTAGATTAGCACAACAATAGAAAGGGTTGTTTTTATCGCGAAAGGGTTTCAACGAGATATCCTTGTGTCTCATGTGTATGATCATTATGTTGTGTATTGTTTATCTTATGGTTGTCTTAATTTAGTTTCTCACATGATTATATGTTTATGTGATGATCTATTAATATTTTGTTGGTTAGATTCATGCATGGGTGAACTAAAGTTAAAATTCGTAGAAATGTCTCATAAGTCACACCATTCATTCACCCTCCCCCTAATTAGTGTTCAAGGTTTCTAAAACATAATTGATGCTAATTTATTTTCCTTATTTTGTTACTAAAGGCACATATGTTTATATAGTTTTAGTCTCAAAAATACCTAGCCTACAATTCAAATTCCCTTTTATTTCAATATTGATTTTCTTGTTGTTTCATCCTATTTTGTGTTATAACCAAGCTGTCCTTTAATAGTTTCATAACCTCTTGTTGGTTCCCTACATGGTCCTCAATTTACTGAGCCTTTGTATTACCTTTTATGGGTAATTTGATGGATGGATGTGGATATCCATAATGTTCCATAATTGAGGACATTTTCGATGAAATACGGAAGGATGTGTTACACAACCATTCTACCGAGGGAAAGCCACTGACCCATTAGGTCTATCTATCAGGTGTAGAGAAACAAATATATACTTCTAAATGTGAATTTAGAATATTATTTTTCCACTATATTAGGTATGATAGGATTAGTTGTGAGTTGATTGACTACCCAAACAAAATTAATCTAGTCCAAAAATTTTCTAGTAAAAATTAGATCTTTGTCACTTAAAAATTAATCATGGGGATTCCATGTAGCTTTTGGAATTTTTCTATGAATGTTTATAATAATAGAATTTATTTAAAAGGGTGATAAAATATAAATAATGGGAACACATTATTAGTTTATATACCAATACCATAATGACATTTTTTCGTTCATATTTGGGTAAATTTGTAAGAAAACTCATTGAAACTTCTTCCCAATGTTTACCTAATATGGATAATGGTTGTAGGAGACCCGAATTATTCATTATATCTCCATTATTCTATCATAAAGCCACACATTCCACTAAAAAATGTTGAACATCATATTTCAGACCTTCCTAGGAAAAAACTATTCTTGATTATGTGGTAAGTTTTTCAAGGATCTTGGACATCCTCATATAGAAGAAGTGTGCAATTCCAAAAGGAAATTTTGTTTGAGTTCATAATCATTACATAAATATAGGTAATCTTGAGACCACAATAGATCATTCTTCCACATATTAAAGTCTAATGCACTTGGGTTCTCCTGTAGTTGTTGAATGATATTGCATAGCTTTTTATCTTGCTTCCATTCTACCCTTGCTTCTTCCACCCAATTAGATTCTGAAATATAAATAGCACATAGAAAACCTTTGATTTCTTCTTCTTTCCTTGAAAGTGCATCTACCACCATATTATTTTTTCCCTTTTTCTAGATAATTTTAAAATTGTAACCTCGCATCTTTGTAACTCATTTTATTTCTTTTCTAAAGAGAATTGTTTCTCTAAGAAGGACTTGAAAATATTATGAGCTAATTTTACTTAGAAGTGTCTTCCTATTAGATAAGCACATTATTTTTTAACCACATGTAGTATGGACAAATTTTATTTCTGATAAAATGGTTTTGAGGAAATTATTTCATTTAAGTTCATTACTTTGAAAGTAAAGTGGCTTTCATTATTACATTGCAACTACACCAATGCCTTGGCCTAAGGCATCGCACTCAGCCAGAAAGGTTTTTGTGAAGTCACGTGTGGCCGAGATAGGAATGGTACACATAGCCTCCTTACGTTTCTTCACAGACTTACTTTTTAATTCCAAGGAAATACTTCCTTATTTAATAACTTTGTTAAATGTGCTACTATTTGACCATAATTCATAAAAGAACTTGTTGTAATATCTTCTTAGTCCTAAGAATTCTCTAAGTTTCTTTAATGTTATTGGTATTGGCCATTCCCTCATAAGTTTAATTTTTTTAGGATCCACTTTGACATATTCATGAGATACAATATGACCCAAGTAGTCCACTTATTGAACCCCAAAAGGAATACTTGGAAAGTTTCTCATATATTAGATTCTCTTCCAATATTTTTAAGACCATATAATCATGTTGTACATGCTCTTCCCAATATTTTCTATAAATTACTATGTCATCAAAAAATACTAATACAAATTTTCTTAGTGTGGGTTTCAAAATAGAGTTCATTAACCTTTGAAATGTTCAAGGTGCATTACTAAGTCTAGATGGCATAACCAAAAACTCATAATGACCTTCACGTTTTCTAAAGGCTATTTTGGGAATGTATTATTGCTTCATTCTTATTCGATGATACCCTTAATGGAGATCCAATATAATAAAGAAAATTTATCTATGCAATTTATCTAATAATTCATCAATGAAAGGAATAGTAAGCTTATCTTTGATGGTCCTTTTCTTGAGTTATCTATAATTTAGACACATATGCCATAAACCATCCATTTTTTTAACCATCACATTATTGAATATAAATCACTTTGGCTAGGTTGAATGACATCAACCCCTATAATTCCTATAATTAGACATTCAATCTCACTCTTAAATGCATATGGATACCCATAAGGCCTAAATTTAGGTGGTACACTTCAAGGATGCAAATGAATAGCATGGTAATTGTTTCAAGTATGTGGTAGACCCTCAAGCATATTATCAAATATATTGGAATAATTCTTGATAAGCTTCTAGAGATCAATTGGAGCAGAGGTTATAGATGTTTGAATATCAAATGAACATAATAATGCAATTACACCATGGTGTTCCCTTTTTAGTAGTTTTTTCATGCTACTAGAGCTTATCACTTTACAGGGCTTCCCTTGGATACTTCTAACCCCAATTTCCTTTCTCTATAAGGAAAATAACATAAAAAAACTATTCAAAATTAAGGGCCATTGTCCCCAATGATTGTAACCATTGGATCCATAATACAACATTAGCAACACCCACTTGTATTAAAATCATGGGACTATATAATAAATACTCCCACATACTTAGCTTAATTTTATGGCCTTTCCTTCAAAATTTTATGGTATCTCCATGTTCAATCATTTATGCAAATTCTAGTGGTGGAAATAAAAATTTATTAAGAATATTTCCCAATTTTTAATTGTTGAAGTTGTGGGTACTACCTGAGTCAATAAACATTGTTCCTTTTTATTTTTGATATGTCCTTCTATCTATATGGATTTTGGAGTACTGATAATGGTTAATGCATGGAAAGATATTATTGGAATAACCTCTTCTAGCTCTGGATGCTATGAGAGTTCCAATTCTTGATCTCCTTCATACTCACTATCTATATAGATAAATATTCTCACCATATTTATGCCCCTTACTATACTTCTTGTCACAATTGAAACATAGTATATTTTCTCTTCTTTCATCCAATTGTTGAGCTGTCAATGTCTTTAGTTTAGGAGAGGGAGCATGCTGTTCTCAATATCTGTAATGACCAATTTTCTAGTATCCATACTTTTGATTCCAAATTTATTTTCTATAATGGAAGAATTCTATAGGGATCTAGGTTTAAGGAGATGCTCCTCATGTTGGATGCTTTCCTTTAAGGTTCCTTAAATAGGTATAAAAAATTATCCTATGAAATGTTCTTTACCGCAAGAGTCAACTTTTGGAATTGTTGAATATGTTATGTAATTCGACCTTTTTGGTGAATATTTACCAATTTACAAAAGAATGTATTTTATTAATATCCCCATAATGTCATTTGATTTCCTCCATTACAAAAATCATAGATGCAATAGAATCCTTTTTCCTTTCACATAATTATACCATAAAAAATGTTATTTTATAAATATATTGGATACCATGTTTACTCTTTATAATAATTCCATTTAATGTATATCAGAGTATTTCTCCATCTAGAATAATGATGTTTAAGGGCAATTGCCATCAAGCATCGTTATATCAATCTTCAAAATTAAGTTAGTGTTGACTTGAAGTCATGATGATGTGGATCTTGGATCGAAAAGTCATGATTATGGTTATGTGATTCAATATTTATTCTCTCCAACTATGATAAAATTCTCCCCACATGTGATTGAGCCTCAACACCATACTTTTCCTCATGCTCATGATTTCCTTTGGATCTCCATAACCCTTCTAGAGAGATCCTTTAAAATAATGGTTTGTAATTCTTTAATTTTCCTTATTTCTAGTCATGGGTTTTATGTATCTCTTCCTTAAAATTCTACATTTCTTCCTTGTATTCCTTCATCTTTTTTTCCATATGTGACACTTGACCTTCCAATTTGGATACCCAATACTACAAATATTCTATTTATTCATGATTCATTAATGAGATCTCTAGATATTTAAGTGGTGAATTAACATTTAAAGAAACATCAAACACGATATGAGTAAATAATAATTCCCCTATTTTCCTCTTTATCGTAAATTTCTAATCACCAAAAAATTTATTCTAGTCAAAATTTATGCCAATCGTAAGTTATGTACCTTCTGAAACAATAATTTGTAGGCTATCCAGATGGCTAACCTTTGTCATATTATATCTCTAAAGCTTAATCACATCTAAATCTATTTTTTTTCTTGTAATACTCTTATATTTCTTCTCTGAAATTCCACGAGTTAATCCCAAATTTGATGTACAATGTGAAATTTAGGTAACTTTCCAAAACTTGTTGATTTTTGGCCTCTTCCAAAGAGAAAACTTGTATAGTGTCCCATGTGTACAATTTATTAAATATGATTTAAAATTTTTACGTCAAGGACCTTAGTACCTGTCCTCATATTCTTGAAATTTTACTATCTAAAATTTTTGTACCAAAAGGTTACAATTTTTTTTCCAAAAGCACTTGTTTGAAACTGATTTTATGAATAATCACAAACACTAACTACCATAAAGTATATATCCAAATTTATGGTGAAATAAAATCCAAAATTTTGATAAGAGTTACTCCAAGGTCTTTACTCAATCTCTTAAAATCGTCATTGTCATAACTATTTCATAAACAAGTTATAGTTAAAATTCCATGATGACTCATTCAAAGCAACAAAACCTTATGCTTGTAGTATCGACTACCTCTTCCTAAAATTTCGTAGCCTAACTTGGCACCATTTATCATGCTCATTTATATTTCCATCAACATCATATTTATATTTTATTCAAACCCCTACTATTTAGGTCTATATGTAGTAGTATTTTACATTACTATACCACACTTCTTGTCCAAGTCTTCACTATTGTTTATCCTCAACACCTCAATTTTATTCTTTATGTAATTATCTACTAAAGCATTAAAATCATTAGGTTTACCAAACAAATTACATTTCCTTTGGAGAAAATAAATTGTTGAAACCTAATCATCAGGATTGGATGAACATAATGTAAATAAATAAATAAGTAATGTGAACAGTCATTGGCAAATGAAGTGAACAGTCTCTCCCTCATGTATATAATGAAGACCAACCTGAAGAAATAAACATACGAATAAGTTTTGCTTTGAGGAGTTACTGCCTGGCCTGACATGGTATCAGAGCCAGCTCCCAAAATAGGTGTAACTCCCTTCTGCCTACTGCTCTCTGTCCACTGCCCCTATGTGCTCTATCTGCCATAATTAACTCTGAATTCTCTGACCTGATAGCCTCAGACCTGAAAATCTTCTGAATTGTTGAGTTGAATGCCCTTGAGGCCGTGCTGTTGCATTGAATGGTCTGAGTAGCTATGCGGAGGAGCAGTGAAACACTGCTGGTGCGTGAATCGACTCCATGACCATGTTCACTGCGTGAATGGTGCATGAATCAAAGCCTCTATTTGCAGATTTAGAGATCAGTTGGATGACTTACAATCATGGTATTTACACTGGTATGGCTATGTGTTGAAGTTTCTTTGGCAATCTGTTGAAGTTTTTGGCTATGCGTTGAAGTTTTTTGGCCATACGCTGGTATACAAGCGCGGTGTTCACTGGTTTATGAAGTGCAAGCGTTGAAGTTAATGCCATACGTTGAATGATATTTTACCATTGTATTAACGCTGTTTTAGTATTGTATTAACGCAGTTGTATTAAGGCTGTTTGGTATTGTATTAACGCAGTTGTATTAAGGTTGTTCTTGGCATATAACGTTGGTAACGTTGAATGCTGTTCATGGCATGTTAATATGTTAAATGCCTATGTGAGTTGATGCGCATGTGAGTTGAGCCATGCGTTGAACTGTTTTTGGTACGATGTCCCATAATGCATATGTGAGTTGAGCCCTGATTTTGTGCATGTTTTAAAATCGCCTTTGTGTGTTAAATTTTTTTTGAAGGGCTGCACTGGGTGATCAATGTAAAAAGAAACCAATATATATTTTGAATAGTGTAGATATATATGTCTTGGGTATTGACATTTGCTATCAAGTTGAGTTTGTTGTCCAGTCATATCAGAACTATATTTCTTTCCCATTAAGAGTAAAAGTTTTGCAGCAGAAGTTTTTTACAGTATGCATTCAATCATATCCATCGTGGGAATAGTTCTCATTGGCAAGGAGAACTATCTTGAGTGGTCCCAGATGATAAAACACATGCTCAATTTCAATGGGTTGTGGAAAGGAGTGTGTGTTAGAGACAGAGACAAAGAACCAGAACAACCTACCTCAGACAAAGAGCTCGTCATTTGGGAAAACAAGAACAACAAATCTTATGCATTAATCACATCATCTATAAATGAAGAGGTGAGTCACCATATTTCGCCATTTTCAACTGCTTTTGAAGCCTTACAAAAGCTGAAAGAACACTATGAATCACATTCTACACTTGAAGTTGTTCAACTCATGATTAAACTTTTCACTCTTGAACTGCAAAATAATGATCCTCTTGCTCTTGCATATGAAGTAAAGTCTATAATGCATGATATCAAATCCACTAAGGTTGAAATGGATATTCCTCTTATCACTTTTCTCAAGGCACTTTATCCTACTTACTCCAATTATCTTGAGTCATTGCAAGCAAATGGAAATCTCAAAGATATCACCTTTGACTCTCTTGTCAAAAAGTTTGCTGAAAGAGAGAAACTTTTGGAAAGAAGACAGCCCCTGAATCTCCTGAAGAGGCTGTGTGCCTTACTCATAAAAAAAATAATCCTGCTAAAGATTCTTCCAGAGGAAGAGGTGGTCAAAGAGGAAGAGGAAGATATTTCAGAGGTAGGGTGGGCAAACACTCTCAAGGAGAAAAGGTGGATTTGCACTGAATACACTACAAAAGAAATGGATCACATGATGCCTCTACATGCAAGTTACCATAAGAAAAAATTGAGCGGCAAAGAAATCAACAGAAAGGTAAAACTTATGATACAGACAAAGGTAAAGCACCTGAATCCACTCACTATGTTGTGGCACAATGTAATATTGGAGTAAATGAAGATTTATTTAATGCTTCACTTGCTTCTTGGAAAAATGATTGGTTGCTTGATTCAGGAGGAACCTGCCACAACTCATAGAAAAGATTTTTTTGAAGAATTTACTGACAACGTTGATGGAGCAGTATACTTTGCAGACCAATCAAAAATCAATCCATCAGGGCTTGGCACAATTAGGCTTAAACTACCTAGTCTTCCAGACTTTCTTCTGCATCATGTTCTATGTCTCCCACAGCTCAAGAGAAACTTGCTGTCCTTGGTCCACATCCGCCAGAAAGGTCATTCCATTCATATGTTTGATGGCAAGCTTGAGGTAAGAAAAGCATCTGACCACTCACTTGTCATGAAGGGAATAGAAGAAGAAAGACTTCTCAAGTTGCAAGGAACCTCTGCTCGTGCACAACATTTCTCACACAATTCTCATTATGAAGAAGGTACACTTCCATCAAGTTTATTATGGCATGCTAGATTTTGACATTTGAACTATGACAGCCTCTGCTTGTTGAAGAAAAATGGTGTTGCTGGTTTGCCTACAATTCCTCGGAAATTTAAGCAATGTGATGCTTGTATTCTAGGAAAGCATAGCAAACAATCTTTTCATGATTCACATTCAAGAGCACATAGAAAACTTGAACTCATTCATTCAGATTTATGTGGTCCAATTCCTGTTCCTTCTACAAATGGAAATAAATATATGATGACATTTATTGATGACTACACCAGAATGTGTTGGGTTTATTTATTGAAGAACAAATATGATGCTTTTCAAACATTCAAGAAATTTTATAAATGGATTGAAAATGATGCACAATCTCATATTGGGTCTATTCGCACTGATAATGGAAAAGAAGAATTTGAAAACTATATTCGCCAACATGGGATCAAACATCAAACAACTGTACCTTATAATCCCCAACAAAATGGTGTAGCTGAAAGAATGAATAGGACAATCTTAAATATGGTATGATCCACGCTCTTCTTAAAAAATTAAAGATAATGTTTTGGGCTGATGCTGTTCTATGTGTTGCATATATAAAGAATAGATGTCCATCTAATGCTATTAGAAACAAGACTCCATATGAAATCTGGTATGGACATGTTCCTTCGGTAAAGCATCTCAGGGTCTTTGGTTCCACTTGTTATGCCTTGATACCAAAGGTACATAGAAACAAGCTTGGTGCAAGAAGCCATAAGTATATCTTCCTAGGGTATTCAAACACCTCCAAAGCATACCATCTCTATGATGAAGTAAATAAAAATTTTGTTGTATCTAGAGATGTAATTTTTCTTGAATCATCCAAAAATGACAATGTTGTTGAGTGGCAACTTGATCGCATGGATAGATTCGCAAAAGCAAAATCATTTCAAGAATTTGATAATAAGATTCCACATGTTGAAGGGGGGAATCATATACTAGATAAACATGTGGAATCTTCTTTTGAAGAACACTCTCCCCCGCATGAAACTCCAACAACGGATGATGCTTTAAGTGATGTGATTGATAGAATTGGGAGACTCAATCTTGATTCAGTCCCAACTCAATCAATGGAGCAGCCTGGACCATCTGAAAAAGGTCCCCCAAAGTGGCTGACAAAGACACTTGAAAGTGTTCATCATGATGAGGTTGGAAAGACAAGAACTAGAAATTCAAACCAGAAAAATGGAGGTGATGTAGATGACTCTAATTCACCTGTTGATATGGATGTTTCTTATGATTGTGAATTGAACTTGTCTACAGATTTTGAACCAACTTCCTTCAAAGAAGCTGCTTCTCATGATGAATGGAAAGAAGCGATGTAGAAGGAGTATGATGCCCTGATAAAGAACGAAACTTGGAAGCTGGTTGATTCTCCATTAGGAACCAAACCAATTGGCTGCAAGTGGGTCTACAAGAACAAGTATAAAGCTGATGGCTCACTTGACAAGCACAAAGCTAGGCTTGTGGCAAAAGGTTTTGCACAGAAGGAAGGGGTAGATTATGAGGAGACTTTTGCCCCCACAACAAACTGGTGAAGTCCTTGTATGGCCTCAAACAAGCATCGTGAGCCTGGTATGAAAAACTAACTGAGCATCTTCTGAAACTCAATTTCAAACATTATGATCTTAATGATGCAACTTTATTTGTCAAGAAAGTTGGCAAAACAGTTGTATATCTTGTGGTATATGTAGATGAACTTTTAATGTTAGGGAACAATGAAAGCTACATTGCATCCATAAAGAAGGAATTGGGGAAAAGTTTTGAAATGACTGATTTGGGCTATGTTCATTACTATATTGGTATTGAAGTAACCCAACATCTGAAGTCCATAAAAAATACATTGGAGATTTGTTGAATAGGTTTGGCATGACAGAATGCAATCCTCTTACTACTCCAATGGAACAAAACTTAAAGCCCACATCTATTGAAGGAAAATAATTTGAGGATACAACAAAGTACAGACAGCTTGTAGGAAGTCTCAACTACCTAAATACTACCAGACTAGACATTTCGTTTGCTGTTGGAATCGTCTCCAGGTTTATGCAAAAGCCTTGTGAGGGACATTCGTCTACTGCAAAAAGAGTTCTAAGGTACTTGAAGGAAGCTCAAGACTTTGGAATCAAGTATACACAGGTGGACGACTTCAGCTTGATTGGATACTCTGATTTAGACTTTGATGGAGAGAAAGAAACTAGGGTATCTACTTCAGGATATGCTATGAGTCTTGGATCAGGAGCTGTCTCATGGAGATCATGCAAATAATTAGTTCCAGAAGATTCCACAACAGAAGCAGAATACGTGGCAGCACCTGAAGCAACAAAATAAATTGTGTGGCTCATGAAAATTCTTGAATATTTGCAGGTAAAACAACTACAATCAACTCCACTCATGATTGACAATGCCTCTGCAATAAATTTGGCCAAGAACCCAAAGTTCCATGATCGAACGAAGCACATCAATACTAAATATCATCTGATTCGACATCATGTTGAGGCCAAAACAATCCATCTCCGTCATTGTTTCACTAATGAGAAAATTGCAGACATCTTCACCAAAGCGCTTGGAAGAGAAAAACTTGAACGATTTAGAATGATGCTTGGACTCACCAACATCCCTTCAGATTAAGGGGGGAATGTTGACACCTAATCATCAGGATTGAGTGAACATAATGTAAATAAATAAATAAGTAATATGAACAATCATTGGGAGATGAAGTGAACAATCTCTCCCTCATGTATATAATTAAGACCAACCTGACGGAATAAACATACAAATCGATTTTTCTTTGAGGAGTTACTGCCTGGCTTAACATAAATCCATGTGTTCCTCAAGAAATATTCTATCAATCAAACATAGTACACAGATTTTATTAGTTATACAATAAGCGCAAGTCTAAATATACCATTGTGTATTAAGTTTAAAATTCCCTTTGTAATTGTACCACCTGTTGATAATATTACTTTATTATGTTTACCATATGTCATGGACCATGCACCTTAAAAGTGAGAATATGCCAATAGTTACAATTTGTTTCTGAGGGGAAACCTCCTTTTATGATGAATAAAATGTATATGACAATATTGGATGATCCTAAGATTATGTCTCCTTAGTGTATATATATAGGAGAAAAAGAATGCAATTGTAATTAAATGGTATAATGAAAGGATTTGGATGGAAAAACAATATAACCCAATATCTAGTGTTTAGTAAGGGGTTTTAGGGTTAACATGGGGATTCTCTAGGCCTTTACATGTCCATCCCCTTCAAACAAGTGTTGACCTCAACACTCTACTAAGTGTTGGTTTTGTTTCATGATTAATTCATCTTGCCATGTTACCTCTTCCATTGGAAGGTTCTTCCATTTCACGAGGTATTCAATAATTAATCAATTTATCAACTACTTAATACTTGTTTCCATGATTGTTTCGAGTTATAATATGATTTTCCCTTATTCATTAATCTCTATTAAAATTGTTTGGACTAGGATCTTGTCACTAATTACCTTCATTAATAAAGAAGCATGCAAGAATAGATGTGTATGAAGATCGAGGGAACTCTAATGGTAAGGCATACTTCCAATCCTATGAAACACATTATAGGGGCCATAACACTTTTGTACTAATTTATAATCCTTAGTTTATGATTTGAGGGACAGATATTCATATTCTTGTAGTCTCAAAAATATCCAATCCCCCACTTCAAATTCCCCTTCATTATAATTTTAATATCCTTGTTGTTTCATCTGATTTTGTGCTAGAACCAAGTTGTCCTCCAATAATTTTAGAACCTTGTATTGGTGCATTATGTGGTCCTCCACCACTTGAGTGATTGTAGTCCCTTTCAATACTGATATGATGGATGGAGGATGATATTTAAAGTTTCATATGTAGGATCATTTTTTATGAAGTATAGAAGGAAGTGTTGTACCACCATTCTTCCAAGGGAAACCATTTGAACCATTGTAATTTTTTATTATATGAAAATAAATGTAGATATACTTATAAATATTTACTCAAAAAATGAGTTTTCTCATCAAATTCAAGATGGTAAGATTATTCGTGAACCAATTGAGCACCCAAACAATAAAATAATTCAATCTAAAATTTCCTAGTGAAAATTTGATCTCTGTCACTTACACTAATATTTAGGATTCTCTGTAGCTTTTGGACTATTTCCATGAATGCTTCTACCACTACAACTACTTCAAAAGGATGAGAAAGAGAGAAAATATGGGTTTACTTTTTCATTCATTCTACCACTACCATAATGGCATTCTTTCCTCCATATTTGGGTAACCATATAATAAAATCCATTGTATTTTTTTCCCGACATTGGTTTGGTATGACCAATGGTTGTAGGCTCCCTAGGGTACTCATTGCCTCTCCCTTATTATGTTGGCATACAAAACATTTAGCGACAAAAAAATTCACATATGCTTCAAGACAATCCCCAAAAGCATATTACTTGATCCTTTGGTATATCTTAAAGACCCATGAAGGTCTTGCTATAAAAGAAGTGTGTAATTCCAAAAATACCTCTTGTTTGAGTAGAGAATTATTAAATAATTATAAGTGATATTGATACCAATAAATTCATTATTACATTTAATTTCTCCGCTTCATCAAGGTCCTCCTGTAATTTCTAAACGATCTTGCATACCTTCACATCTTGTTTCCATTATCTCTTTGCTTCTCTCACTAAGTTAAATTGTGGAATGGAAATAACACATAGTAAAGAGTGTGTGCATTCTACTTTTATTAATAGTGTATCTACCAAAATATTTTTTTCCCTTATTTATACAAAATATAAAATTCATAACCTAGAATATTTGTAACCCACTTTCCTTTCTCTTATAAATATATTATATGTTGCAATAACTACTTTAAACTATCATGATATATTTCTACTTGCAGGTGTCCTCCTATTGATAGAATTTCCTTTTCGTATATTCGCCTAAGCATGTCATTTCCTTTAAGTCACAAATTTAAAAAAGAAGGGGCATCCCCTATTACATCAAAATTCCACCAATGCCACGATATGAGGCATCACACTCCATAATGATGGTTTTTTGTGAAATGAGGTGTATCCAAGATGGGAATTGTACACATTGCCTCTTTAAGTTTTCCAAAGTCTTTGTTTGTTTTTATAGTTCAATAAAATGCTTATTTCCTTAATAATTTTGTTAAACGTGCTTCTTTTTGCCATAATTATTGAAAAAATTATTATAATATCCTATCAATCCTAAGACTCCTATGAGTTTCTTCAAGGTCGTAGGGATTGGACATTCCCTCATAGGTTCAACTTTGTTATGATCCACTTTGACAACTTCATAATATGACCCAAATATTACACTTATTGAACCCAAATGCCACACTTTGAAGGATTTTCATCTAATATTTTCTCTCCCAATAGTGATAAGACATTTTCAGTATGTTGTATATGGTTTTCTCAAGATTTATTGTAGATTGGTATATCATCAAAAACTACTAGCACAAATTTTATAAGGAAGTGTTTACAAATATAATTTATCAAGCTTTGAATTGTTTAAGGTGCATTAGTGAGTACAAATGGGATAACCAAAAACTCATAATAACTCTCAAGTGCTCTAAAGTGTTGGACACGTAATCCGATAAGGGTTATGGTGTGGAATTTGAAAGGTAATTGGAGTCCAAGAGACCACTTGGCATATGAAAACCAATGGTCATAAGAATGTATAACAAATGTATATCATTATGAATAGTAAATGAAAGTCACAATTATCTTATCCCTTTCCTATTCAATGTGCGTTTTTAACATGGTATCAAAGTAGGTGAATTTTGCCCCTACTCTAATCCAGGTGGATGTTGGTGGCCACCCACCGATCCGACTTGGACCCCCACAACTGTCTCTTTCGTCTTTTCAGTTTCCTTAATTGTAACACAATTTACTATTTTTGCAGTTTTTCTGGTCCTGAACTTCCGGAGGCATTTTGAGGCCCTAAATGATGTTTTTTTTTGGGAAAACGGGGGCCGACATAGGGTTTAGACTGATGTTGGCCATTTGAAAGTTGTAGTCCTTGGATATATATTTCTAACGAGTTATTGTGCGCATCAAAAAAAGATCGTATGCCAAAGTTAGGACCTTGGGAAGTTGATGTACCAATCTACCCAAACGGGGCCCATAGTTTGGTGCTTCATCTCCTAGGGTTACGTTTTTGGATGTTTAGGGATTTCCATTGTTCCTCAACAATAAATAGGTCTTAGAGCCTCATTGTAACACAGTTCAGAGACATGTAGCCACAACATCTCTCCTCAGAGATAAGCTACCATCGCCCGAGCTAGTGTATTTCCATTTCTGTTTATAAGCATATTTTAGTATTTTACATTAATGAAATGAAGTATTATTTCTACTGCATATATGTATTTATGGTTATATCTATAATTTGTTGCGTTGCTATTTAAATTTGAATCAATGGTATCAGAACAGTCTGCTCTTTCTCTTTTTTTCTTTGCATGTCCCCAATGAGGTTGGGATATAAGGAGTTAGGGATTGAACTGGTCGAACCTTTACAAGACTAGCCTCGCAAATCCTGATGGCCTTCCATGGTGGATGAAAAGAAAGAGGAGGGGGCATAAGATCCTTTCAAAATATTGCTCGAAGAAGCCCATGAGCAACAAAAGAACATGATGATGGATAACTTTGCCCAGATCCTTCAGCGGCTACCCAAGGGTGATGCATCTACTTCGAGAAGCTACACTGGAAGTACAACACCCTTTAAGGTACAAGTTAACTTTGAAATCCCCATATTCGAGTGTCAGATATATGCATATGTCATAGATAAATGGTTAAATCTGCTAGAAGGGTATTTTTTTGTTCATGGTTTTTCCAGCCGAGAAAATATTACTTTTTCTCTTCTCAAAGCTGCCCCCCACATCAAGGACTAGTGGGAAACCTACTACAAACATAAGGATGAAATTACAGCCTCATTATTTGTAGCTGCACCCACTTGGAATTCATATCAGGATGCCATCAAGGAGCAATACTACCCTATCGGAAGCTATGAGGATAAATACATAAAGTGGACCATGCTGCGACAGGGAAGGGACTGAGACGTGCCAAAGTTCACCGATATTTTTCATACCCTCCACATAATGTTGGGTATAAAGGATTATGAGCGACATTTGGTACTCAAATACCACGGCTGCCTACACAGGTACATCCACGATGAGATGGAGTTCCTGGACATCTCCTCGCTTGGCACGGTGTATCGATACACTGTGAAGATTGAGCAGAATTTTAAACAAAAGAAACGAGACTTTGGATCTGTGAATCTGAAGAAATGGAAAGGATTCCTCAAACCGTAGAACCAAGGACAAAGCCAATATGGTGTGCCCCAAGACAACTCGTCGAAGTTGTAAGAAACGAACACCACCATGAATTCAAAGAAGGACACAGGAAAGTGGTGTGAGTTCCACAAGAGCCCCACTCACAGCACAAGTGAGTGTCTAGCCAAGTAGTTGTCGGTGGCCGAGATGAACGCTTCAGAATCAGATGCATTTTTTGACCCTGAGTCAGAACTCGCAAGAGGAATGGCAAAGGGAAGCATATCATTGATGCAGAGCCTAGTGCCACTGTTTCCAGTCTCAAGATCCAGAAGAATGAGCTAGAGGACATAGAGGAGGGGGAGCGTCTCTTCCACTCACATATGTGGGTGAAGGGTTCTCCGCTGGAGTTCATTGTCGACAGCGGGAGCCAAAAGAACCTAAGTTCAGCAGAGATCATGAAGTGGTTGGGCCTACCGACTATACCACACCTGCAACTATACAACATTGGGTGGCTTCACCAAGGATGAGATCTCTGAGTCCACCAGCAGTGCCACCTTACCTATAGCATGAAGCCCTTCACAGATGAGGTATTGTGGGATGTTTAACCTCTTGATGTTTGTGATGTATTATTAGGGGAACCATACTGGTGGAAGCAACATGCTATGTATGATTCAAGGCCTTGCGTTGTTATTATTTCTTTGGGTAATTCATTATACAGGATACCGAAGGTAGCCCCACCTACTGCCACCTCTTTGATCTCTACTAAGAAATGAGGTAAGATCATCTCCCAAACTAGGAAATTCATTATCTTTTTGGTTCACTCTCAAAGTAAGGAAAAGATCGTAGCCACATCCATGGCCCTTGGGAAGGGTTCCTCCACACAACAGAAGAAGGTGGATAGGGTCATGAAAGAATACAAGGACATTTTCTCCTCACCCACAAGGGTATCGTTGCACTGTCAGGTTAAGCATTCATCTGATCTGACTCTCGGAGCACCGCTACCCAACGGGCCGATATATCGCCTCTCCATTCTGAAAAAATCCAAGTACAAGTAGTGACATGATCAACATTGGGTGCCATAGTAGTTTCAAGTGGGAAACAAAGTCTGGTTGCATCTGTAGAAAGAACGCCTTACAAGAGCCCATCGGAAACATATACCACTCTGATGTGGTCCTTACACCATTACCAAGGTTGTGGGAAATAATGCTTTGGAGCACATCATTCCCCCATTCCTTGGCTTGCACCGAGTGTTCAATGTGGATCGCCCTTGACCATGCTTCCCACCATTACTGGACACATCAGAAATTGCAGAACAACTCACTAGGGACCAAGTTCAGCAAAAGTTTCCCCATCTCATGGAGGCACTCAACGCAATGGGGACCATTGCTTCCGAAGGAGGTAGGAATGATCCAGGTGGATGTTGGTGGCCACCTGCCAATCCCACTTGAACCCCCAGAAATGTCTCTTTCACTTTTTCAGTGTCTATGAAATTTGAGCCATTCTTAATCTAAATCTCAAATTTCATCATTTACTATTCTTTTTGTCTTCTCTGCAATTCGATTGGTTTGACCAAAATTTTATGTTCCAAGCGAAAATTATGGTAACTTTCCCAAAACTTGCATATTTTTTGTTCTCTTCATAAGAGAGAACTTCTATAGTGTGCCACATATCCAATTTTTAAGAAAATATTCTAAATTCTTTACATATATTATGTTAGTATGTCTCCTTAGATCCCTAAATATTTCATAGTCAGAAACTTATCTAGGAGAAAGTTATAAAAAAAAGTCAAATATCGCTCCTTTGAAACCAATTTCAAGACTATTAAAAATCCCTAAATTCTACGAGGTATATATTATAGTGAAATAGAATACGAAATTTGTATTAAATATATGTTTATATCTCTCCTTAATTAGTACAAGAATTTGTGGTTAAATCTTCGTAGAAAATGAATCATAGTGAATGTTGTAGAATCACTTGTTTGAGACTAATTTTAAAACCACTAAAAAACCTTAAATTCCATAGGGTATCTCTCCAAAATTATAGAAAACATAAATATGGAATTCTTATGAGATGTACCTCTAGATCACTACTCAATCTACTCAAAAATCATGGTCTCAAGCCCTTTATGAAAAAAAAAGTTATAGAAAAAATTTCAAGATCACCTTATGAAATCCTACCTTCCATATGTTATATCTCTAAAGTTACAGAAAAACTAAATCTAATAGCTTTAACAAAAATTTCCTTGATATATGTTCTTGTCATACTCAAATTTCACCATCCAAAACTTCCAAGAAAAATGTTATAGTGAAAATACCAAAGCTATTTTGAAGTAATAAAACCCTAGGTTCATATTCTTTCATACCAAATTTTATGAAGCATGTACCTTAAAAATGACTTTAATCTAATAATTACATTCCACTTTACACAGGAAATCTCCTTTTACAATGAACCCAATTTACAAGATAAGATTGAATGATACTAAGACTCCGTCTTCTTTGTATGCGTTTGTAGGAGAAAAAGGATATATATATATATATATATATATATATATATATATATATATATATATATATATATATATATATATGGATTAACAATGGGTTTTAGGGTTAACATGTGACTTTGCTAGGGATTAATATAAGAGTTGTCTAAGGCTCGTGTAATACTCTAAAATTCCATTTTATCTTATAGCATTTGATTTTAATCTTAGTCGGTTATGTTTTCCATATGTGAAGCATTCACAAAAATAAAGTTCTTCTTTGTATCTGTCTGTAGGAGAAAAAGGATATATAATGAAACATTGTTTATGACATGACAATATCAATCAATATCTAGGGATTAATATAAGAGTTGTCGAAGGCTCGTGTAATACTCTAATTCCATTTTATCTTATAACATTTTATTTTAGTCTTAGTCGGTTATGTTTTCCATATGTCCAACATTCACAAAAATAAAGTTCTTCTTTGTATGTGTCTGTGGGAGAAAAAGGATATATATGTGTGTGTGTGTGTGTGTGTGTGTGTGTGTGTGTGTGTGTGTATGGTAGAATGGAAGATTCTTTCTGACATGACAATATAAATCAGTATCTAGGGATTAATAAGTGGTTTTAGGGTTAACATGTGACTTGGCTAGGGCTTAACATAAAATTTATTAAGGCTCGTGTAATAACTGTAAAAATCCATTTTCTCTTATAGAATTTGATTGTAATCTTAGACAGTTATGTTTTCCATATGTGCAACATTAACAAAAATCAAGTTCTAGAGTGGAATCAAACATAACTTCTACCATGCAATTTCAAAAGTCATTTTTCCCAATATTTCCTAGTCTTTGATGCCATAGAAATGTCTTTTATATTAAGACAACAAGGGTTTTTTCTTCTTCATTTCCACCCTCTAAATAAGAGAACTATTACACATATTAGTATGGTTCTCCTCAATAACTTGTATAGATTTTTAGGCTGAAGTTCCCTTAGCAATGCTACTTCTCCTTAAACTATCTTGTAGACTTCCCTTTTAAACATAGTATTTACACCTGCATCACTCATCTTTCTTACAAATATCAAGTTTCTAATTGGCTATGGAATGTCTAGAACTATAGGGAATGTTGTAATCCTATCTACCTTGAATATATACTTGATTTTTGCTTGTCCTATGATTTTGTCTATCTAGTCATCTCATACAAAAACATATTTTATATCGTACTTTTTATATTTAAATAATCATTCCCTATGGGGGTTCATATAAAAAGCTCCTAAGTTGATTAACCACCCTTCATGATCTTCATGTGTGCTTGAAGACGTCAAGTACACATCCCCTATTATGTCTAAGTAGAACTTCCCTTATATGGAAGAAACAACATTAGATCTCTTCCTCCCTTTTATCAACACTTTTGGATCTATAATCCTTCTCCTAATTTCCAACTTTACTACATTTATGACACTTCCTTAATAATTTTCCTAGATATTTAGGTCTCCAACTCAAGGATTTATTTTTATTTCTATCAGGGGAACATCCTCTTACAAGTAAGCCATCAATTCTCTCATTATCCATGGTTTTCCGCTTTATTTATTTTCGTAACATAGATAAAAATACATCATGAAATGTGGTTACATTACTTCCAATAGCCACAACTAGACTGTCCCATGAAACAAACATAATGAATTAATTCACTTGTTTTCATCTAAAATTTTAATATTCATAGACAACAAGAGAGTTATTATCTTGGGTTTCCATACCTCAAGCATTTCCCATTAAATTACTCAATTTCAATCTTAAAACTACTCATCATTATTTTCTCACACAAGAAATACCACCACTAATATTTTATTAAAGGGTGAAAATTCGAAAATGGGAAACACTTTTTGGAATTAAGGTTTTATGGTTAATAAGTATTGGAAGAACTAATGCTAATAGAAAAACTTATGAAAAAATAGTACTCACTACGTGTAATACTGTACTTTTTTATGTAATTTTTTTTATAGAAAAATGATTGCTAACTATGAAAATGTTTATGGATACCCAACAAATGAATACGTCAAAAATAAGAAAAAATGTTACCTAGATTCACAATTTTACCCCGGAACCAAATTGATCATAGACTTAAGATAATTAGGCCTTTAGCAACAAAGGAATCCCCTAGACACAATAACTACTCTAATAACAAATGTAAGCTTTAAACATTTATAATAAAGAAATATAGATAGATTTTTTATAGAAACATAGACTAAAATAACAACATTCACATGTTTTTACACTTCATAGAGGTCTACCTTGGAAACGCTTGAATGTGAAACAAATACCTAATAAATATTTATTATTTCATTGGCCAAGCTATGAGACTACACTAAACTAGAATTCGTCAAACATTTAAATAAACAGCATCACATCAAATACGAGATGCCCATAAACTACGAGTAATAAACCCATCAATAACCAAAATAAAGTTATCTTAATTACTCAAACTATAGAATTGAGATTAACCCTTCAATAAACACCCTTGCAAATTTTTAATATCATCTATTGGAACTTCTAACAATCGATTCACCTATAATTCTGGTTTTTCCTGACATAAAAATTATCCATTTTCAAGATATATTACGACTTATTTGGTAATTTCAATTTAAACCTTATCGTTTAAGAAATTCATTTTTTTTTCAGAATTCCTTCGAATGAAAATAAAATATTAGTAAAAAATTACCAAAAAAAAAAATAACAGTGCACTTTTTTACATTGTCGTCCTGCAATGAGAAATTTTAGTTTTCTTCGGAATAATAACATCAAAATAAATATTGTGCGTGTGGAAATGTATAGATACTAAACTTATTTTAATTTCAATAAATAAGGAAAAAAATAGTCTATTTGGTTAGATAATGAATTAATGATTTGTTTGGATAAATAAGTTAATTTTAGTTAAAGCATATTTAGTTAATAAACCACAATTTCTTATATTAATGAGATATTTCGACAATGAATGGAATAAAAGTGACCGGATTAGTTATTTTCCTCAATGAACTTAATTTAATTAAAATATATGTAGTTAATAAATAACAAATTCAGTCTTTAAGATGTGTTTAAAAAATAAATATATAAATATAAGATAACTTTTTTGTTTTTACATTTAAATTTTTTTTGATAAATGAGTTAATTTTAGTTAAAGCATATTTAGTTAACAAACCACAATTTCTTATATCAATGAGATATTTCCACAATGAATGGAATAAAAATGAGTGAACTAGTTATTTTCTTAAATGAACTTAATTTAATTAAAATATATAGTTAATAATAACAAATTCAGTTTTTAAAATGTGTTTAAAAAAAAATCAAGTATAAATATAAGATAACTTTTTTCTTTTACATTAACATAATCTTTTAAAGAAAATAAAAGTTTTAAAGAATAAAAATCCAAAAAACATAAAATTTTAGAATTTATTTTTATTAAAATTTAAAAATGAAAACAAAAATTATAATAATATAGAAAAAATATAATAGCTTAAGTAACTATTTATCATAAAAAAATTGCAATATGAATAGTAATTGGCTGCAAAATGTTGCCTAGTTTTCTATAGAGATGTTGTAAGATGTTATAACATTAACTACATAAATGTCTCCATGTATTATGGAGGAGATGCTCTAACACGGATGTATTTAGAGTAAAGGTGTAAGATTTTACAATTGTAAATGGGTAAAGGGGTGTTCACAGTTTTGAATAGGAGTAATGATGTAACTTGGATAATGTTTATAATATGTGTAATTTGAATTATAATAGTTATCACCATAGATTCATATTAATTCTAGATTTACCAAGAGTTGAGAGGGATTAAATTTCTCAAGATGCAAACTTAATTGTATCTAGGAGATTTGATTCCTCTTATGGATGTTTGTTAAATCCCGAGTTAAGATGCATCTATCACATCTCTCTATATAAAATTGTTTTTATTTTATTTTTATTAAAATTTTAATAATACATATAGTTTACATATATAGTTATCATTTTTTTTATATGTTTTATAATTTTTATAATTGAACTTTTGATGTAATATAGATAGCATTGATTATTTAAAAAGAAACGAGGAGAAAACACTTAGAAAAAAATCATATGGTAATTAAATTTGAATATAAATAAAATAATTATGAATATGGATTTAAATTTATTTTGATGTAATGTGTAGATTTTAACTCTTTTGAAAAAGAATATTTATAATTTTATTAATAAAAACAAAGTATTATATATATATATATATATATATATATATATATATATATATATATATATATATATAATTGTGCCTATGTGGTACAAAATAAATGGTGATGGAGTATAATGTTAATTCATTCTATGAGAAAAAATCTAACCATATTAAGAATTGATGTAGCCAACTTTACAAATCAAGAAAAAATATATACACGCTATTATACTCTTATTTACTAAAACACAATTAATAATTCAAGTCATACTCTTATAAATCATCTTCAATAATTAAAAATAATAATAATATGAAAATAAATAAATATAGTTCACAATAAATAAATATATAATTTATACATAACAATTTAAAATTAAAATATATATTTTTCTAAAAATCAAAATTCCATAAAAATGAAAATAAAATATCATTAAAATAGAAAAAAAAAATAAACAATACCAATACCATTCTTTACATTGCCCTCATGAAATGAGAATCTTTATTTTTCTTCTGAAAAATCACATCAAAACTAAACCCGTGTTTAACTTTATCTTAATAAATAAGTAAAAAATGTCAACATTTAGATATATTGGTTAGATAATGATTTAATGAGTTTTCTTCCGAAAAATCACATCAAAACTAAACCCTGGTTTAACTTTATCTCAATAAATAAGTAAAAAATGTTAACATTTAGCTATATTGGTTAAATAATGATTTAATGAGTCACTTGTGATAAATGATTTAGAGCCTATTTAGTTAATAATTATTCTTTTGATAGGTTCATTTTTGATATGTCCATTACTTAATAATAAGGTATTTCAGTAATGAGTTCAATAAAAATAGGTTAATGATTTATTTTGGTAAATAAAAAGAATATATTAACTTTTTATATTATTCATTATTTTTAGTATATAAAATTTGAATTTATAATCTAAGTAGGAATAAATTTCGTTCAAACTAATTCATTTATATCTTAAAAATAATATTTAAATTTATTTTAATATTATATATATAGATATTATAATTAAAAAACTAGTAATTTTGTTATTGAAAACAAAATATAATATAATAAATTAAATTACATATATTTATTATTTTTTAATTGATTCCATATATATGTGGAAAGAAAAAGGAATGAAATTTATACATAATAAATTTTAATTAAAATATTATATTAAAAAAGTTTGTGGTTTAAATAATTAAAAATGTATATAAAACTTCACGTACAAATCCAATGAGAGGTAACACCACCAAAATGTATATGTCAGGATGGACGCAAGCATTACATGCGAAACGCTGCCGTCAAGCACGACTAGTTATTACTCATTGCCGTCAGTCACGACAAGTTATTACGGCCATTGACATTGAAAATTTAGTTTGAGGGTGGGCGCCGAAAGAGAGTAGCGACATATTATTTAACGTTATGTCAATATTTCGACTGCAATATTTTCAGGTTTGCCAACTCTACTCAACTGACCAAATAATTATTGTAACTCTTCTATCCTTTCAATTGATATAATTCTTTATCATTTTCATGTCGGATTGCTTAACGATAATTCTTGATCTCTTTCGTGTAATGTTGTGTGGGGAACGGATGCACATGTGGCCATGAAGTGCCAGAGGGGCAATGATTTTTCTGCCAACAGAACAGCAAGAGCGAATTGTTACGGATCGCTTTGTAATCCACATGGACAAAGTCGAATTGGGAGATCTGTGTTCAACCGAGGTTGTGATGCCAAACAACAAACTCTGCTCCTCAGCAAAGACTTCTGCTCCCTCCACTGCGGAAAAGTAGAGCATCTCGACTCTGCTCCCTCCACTTCCGTAGAAGTTGAGTATCTCAACTCTACTTATGTGCAACCATGCAAAAACCACAATGGATCAAAGGCTCAATTTCATGTCGTTTATCCATTTTCCCAAATTCCATGCTACATTTGAGTTTTCAACTTTTACACCTTAGTTTTCAACCCTTATCTAAGATTCCATGCTACATTTGAGTTTTCAACTTTTACACCTTAGTTTTCAACCCTTATCTAAGTCAAAGCAACCACTTAACTCTGAATGGTTAAAAAAAAACTTTACCGAATCTTCTTCCTTTGTCTTCCATCTCCAAGCCCAAACCATTGCCCAAGGCTAAACCATTATTCAAACCTCCACCTATTCTTCCTATAGTGAAACTTGAACTATTTCTGAAATCTAAGTTTTTCAAACCTAAACCTCTACTCAATCCTCTTCCTTTCCTAAAACCTAAACCATTACCCAAGCCCAAATTTCCCAAACCTAAATCTTTACCCAGATTCCTCAAACCTAAACTTTTACCCATTCTTGATTTCCTCGGATCATTTTCTTTTTTCTCTGTATTCAAGTGTAGGCTTAAAAATTTCTCTTATTTGATTTCTATCAAAAGAATTTGCTTAATTCCTTGGATGTCTTAATTTTTTTTAGAAGCCTCTCCAAAAGAAGCTTTTACCTAGAATTTATTTATTTTTGTATCTCTTCCTTGGATTTTTGTATTTCTTGCTTTATGAATTTTTGTAATGCTTCGTTGATATATTTTTCTATTTATTCCTTAACATAATTTTGTATTTCTTCCTTGACATCATTTTGTATTTCTTCCTTGTTTTCCTTCAACTTTTGTTTCACAATTTTACCTAATCCTTGCACTTGAAACAACTAACTTTCCAACTTAGTTACCTAGTATTATACCTCCTTTATTTCTTCATGAAAAATGAATGAATCTTCTTGAAGTTTAAGTGTTGAAGTAACTTTTGAAGCACCCATAGGAGCCATTCAAGTAAACAATAATTCTTCTCTTTTTTCTCTTTATCACAAATTTTCAATCACCAAAAATATATCTTCGAATCAAAGGTTATGACTATAGTAAGTTGCTTACTTTTCAAAACTTGAAACTATAGATTATCTAGATGGCTATAATTTATCTTGATGTGTCAATGAAATTCAAGCCCTTCTGAGTGTGAATCTCCAATCTAATAGTGGGCTATTCTTTATGTCTTCTCGCCAATTCCACTAGTTTGACCAAAATTTGATGCTCTAGGTGAAAATTATTGTAAATTTTCTAAAACTTATATATTTTTTGGTCTCTTCCCAAGAGTGAAATTGTATATTGTATAGCATGCCACATATTCAATTTTTTAAATATGATTCTAAAATGTCTATATGCATTACCTTTGTATGTCTCCTTAGATCCCTAAAGATTTCTTAGTTAGAAACTTCTCTAAGAAAGAGTTACAACAAAAATCCAAAGAACATTCATTTGAAACTAATATCATGACTTTTCAAAATCCTTAAATTCCATGGGATATTTCTTATAGTGAGGTAGTATAAGAAATTTGTATCAAATGTAGGTCTATATCTCTATTTAAGTAGTACAAAAATTTGTGGTCTAAATCTTCCTAGAAAAATAATTATTGTGAAAGTTTTAGGATCACTTGTTTGAGATTAATTTTAATACAAATAAAAAATCCTAAATTTCATAAGGTATCTCTTCAAAATTATAGAAAAAAAACAATGAAATTTTTATGAGATGTATCTCTAGATCACTACTCAATGTAATAAAAATCCATGGTCTCAAACCATTTAGATTAAAATTTATAACAAAAATGCCAAGATTACTTGCTTGAAATTGATTTCAAAATCATTCTCAAATCCTACCTTCCACAAGGTATATCTCTAAAATTATAGAAAAACTAAATTTAATAGTTTTAAGAGATATACCTTGCGACCTCTTCGTGTTATCCTCAAAATTTCACCATCCAAGACTTCCTAGAAAATTGTTATAGTGGAAAAGTCAAAACTATCTTGAAGCAACAAAGTTTTAGGTTCATATGCTTTAATACCAAATTTTATGAAGTATGCACCTTAGAAATGGTGAGAAACTAATAATTACATCCACTTTAAAGGGGAAACCTCCTTTTATAATGAACACATCCTAAGACTAAGTTGTTTCTATGTTTGTGTGTGAGTGGGAGAAAAAATATATAATTATAATGAAATGATATAGTGAAAAGTTATTTCTAACATGACCATATAACTCAGTATATAGGGATTAATAAGGAATTTTAGTGTTGACATAGGGGTTGGCTAGTGCTTATCATGAAACTTGTTTATGGCTTGTGTACTAACTCTGAAATACCGTTTACTCTTATAACATTTCATGGTAATATTAGGCATTATGTTTTTTTGTATGCACAATATTCACAAAACTTAAGACTTAGAGTGTAATCAAACATAAGTCACTCTCCCCAATATGTCCAAGTCTTTGATGTGATAGCATTTTCTTTTCTATAATGACAATAGGGGTTCTTTCTTCTTCCATTTCTCCTCAAACTATCTTGTAGGATTCCCTTCTAAACATAGTATATACCACTACATCACTCAACTTCCTTACAAATATCAAGTTTCTAGTCGACTATGGAATGTCTACAACCATATGGAGTGTTCTAATCCTTCCAACCTTAAGTAGCAACTTGATTTTCCCTTGTCCTATGATTGTGTCTATCGAGTCATCTCATAGGAAAACATAATTTCTATCATACCTTTTATATTTAAATAGTCATTCCCTATGGGGATTCATATAAAAGGAAGCACCTAAGTAGATTACCATGATTCATGACCTTCATGTTTGTTTAAAAAAGCCTAGTACACATCCCCTCTTTTCTCTAAGGAGGCTTTGCCTTATATTGAATTAACATCATTAGATCCCTTCCTCCCCTTTATCAACACTTTTGGATCTATAATCCTTCTCCTAATCATTAACTTTACTACATTTCTAGCACTTCCTTAACGATTTTTCTAAAGATTTAGATCTCCAAGTCTACAAGTTATTTTTATGTCTATAGAGGGAACATCCTCACATAGATAAGTCATCCATACGAATATCCATGGTTTTCCTCTTTATTTATTTTGATAACATGGATAAAACAATGTCGTCAAACATTAATGCAATCACATTACTTCCAATAGCTATAATTAGACTATCTCATGAATATGGAAACAAACATAATAAATTAATTCGCTTAATTTCATCTAAGATTTTAATATTCATAGACAATAACTAACTTATTATTTTGAGCTTCCATAGCTCAAAGAATTTCCCATTAAATTACTAAATTTCAACATTAGAACTAATCATCATTATTTGTCACACAAGAATCACCAACATAGATATTATGTTCAAACTTCGTTTATCACAAACTTAAGATAATTAAATCCTTAGCAAAGAAATGCATCTCGACTGAACCAATAACTACGCTGATACCAAATGTAAGTTTTTAACCTTTATAATAGATTCTTTATAGCAAGATAGACTAAAAAACAACATTCAAATGTTTTTAGATCTACATTTGAAGCACTTGAAAGTCAAAAGAAACACCTAATTAGTATTTATTTTTTCAGCTACCAAGCCACATGAAATATCATACATTGGAATTCCTCAAACATTTAAATAAGTTTCATCACATACAATACCACCAACAATAAACCCATCAATAACCAAACTAACATTATCTTAACTACTCAAACTATAAAGGCCACATTAACTCAATCTATGAACCTTTACAAATTTTGAATATCATCTATTTAAACTACTAACAATACATTTATCTATAATTGTAATTTGTAATGATACAAAAATTGCTAATTTTCAATATATTGCTATTTATATGATAATTTGATTTTTAACTTTATCATTTAATAAATCCATTATTCTCAAACTTCCTTTGAACAACAACAACAACAACAACAACAACAACACTTATTCCGAATAGTCACATCAAACAAATTTGTATCTATAAAAATGTATAGATACTAAACCATTTTTTCTTTTACTTTGTTTCCATAAATAACAAAAAATAATTACATTTATCTATTTTACAAAATAATAAATTAATAGGTTTTTTCGATAAATAGGATAATTTTAGTTAAATCATACTTAGTTAATAATAAACAAACTCTTCCTTTTATATTCTGAGTTAATTATCCGATATTAAATAATTAGCTTAAAATTTTCTTTTACTTTGTTTCCATAAATAACGAAAAATAATTACATTTATCTATTTTACAAAATAATAAATTAATTATAAATTTATCTTTTAAACTATTTTATTTTATTTTATTTTATTTTATATTATATATATATATAATTTAAAAAAAATACACATTTAAAAAAATTAAAGTTAAAAATATATAAAATTTTATATCTGTTTTATTTAAAAAAAAAAGTCATGATAATATAGAGAAAACGTGATAACTTAAGTAACGAGTAATCATTAAACAAAAGTATAATTTGAAGAGTGACTGGGCCTAAAATCAAAAGGCTTCTATAGTTTAGTATAGAGGGATGTTGTAAGATGTTATAACATTAATAATGCAAGTGTTTCCATATACTATAGAGGAGATGTTTAGAAGGTTGTGATATGGATAACATTTAAACGAAAGGTATAGGGTTTCTACATCCATAAAAGGGTAGGGGCTTTTGCATTTTTTGAAAATAGGAGTAATGTTGTAATTTGGATAACGTTCACTTTATGCGTAATTTAAATTATAATATTTATTAGTATATATTTATATTAATTTTTTATCTACTAAGAATTAAGATGAATTAAATTTTTTAAGATGTAAATTTATTTGCATCTAAGATATCTGATTTTTTTTAATAGGGTTTGTTAAATAGGGATTTGATATGGATCTATCACATTTCTGTATATAGAATTATTTTTATTTCTGATTTAGTAAAATCCTAATAATAGATATAGTTACATATATATAGTTGGCATTTTTTGACATGTTTTATACCTCATAATGAAGGCTTTTGTGATTCATGATTCAAGCAAAATTCTTATGGATAAATCACATCATTATTTTAGGATCGACGAGTTTCGAACCTACTGAGGTTCATCATGTTTTATAATTTCTATGATTGAATTTTTTGATGTGATATACATAGCATTGATTTTATTTAAAGAGAAAGAGAAAGAACACTTACAACAATGTAGAATAGGAAAACCCTAGCTACTACCCTCTTGCTCTTGAAATAAGATTTGTGGCTCCTTCACAACCACCTCAAGCCTTTGTTAACTATCATCTCTCGACTCTAGGCTCTAGGAATTTACAGGGTAAGTTTCTTGGATAGAACACCAAAGGACACCGCTCACAAATAGATCACAGATCAATACACCGGTATTATTGACGTGGTTAAAATCCTCAAAGAGGGACATAGTCGACGGCCTAAGCCAACGCAACCACTTCATGCAATTTATTAATGTAAAAGAAAGAAAATTTATATAAGCTTGTCCCATGAACAGTCCCCTAACAAATGACCCTCCATGCTCTTTAAATAGAGATCATGGACCAATCGGGGGCTAAGTCACATATCAAGTGTCGGTAATACCAAGGACAGAATGAACCTTCAGATCACTTCATGTCTAGAACATATCATGACCGTCGGATTGTAAGTTACAAAAAGTACACACTAAAGAAACACAGTTTACCTAACTATACACTAGACCATGTTATACCTAATTATTTCCTATGTGCCTGAATATCCTAACATCCCCCCTTAAGAACAACTTGGGATAATGTTGAAGGATGTACAAATATGACACAATAGGACAAGGAATGAGGCATTAGAGCCTATCCACCCATAGTGACAACTTTTTGAACTCCAGCCATAAATCGAAGTTTAGTAAACTTTGCCTCTGTGAGAGCCTTTGTAAAGATGTGCGTAACTTGATCATTGGTTGAACAATAGTGTGCTTCAACAACATGGTCATGAATGAGCTTTCTGATGAAGTGCATGTGTAGTTCAATGTTTTTCCTACATTGATGTTGGATTGGATCTTTGCATAGTTGAATGGCACTTTGATTATCACACCAAAGTGTAGTCGGGTGTTGCTGCTGAAAACCAAACTCTCATAGGATCTGATGAAGCAACAAAGCTTCCTTATTAGCTTCAATGATGCCATGATACTTTGGTTCTATGGAAGAGGGAGAAATGGCACTTTGTTTCTTGCAAGCACATGCAATAGGTCCAGAACCAAGTGTGAAGACATAACCTGCAGTAGACTTCCGATCATCATGGTCACCGACCCAATCAGAATTAGTGAAACCAATCAATAAAGGAGATGCTTCTGCACTGTAATGAATCCCAAGCTGAACTGTACCTCGAACATAACAAAGTATTCTTTTAGCTTATTTCCAATGACTTTCATGTGGGTTTTGCATAAGTCGGGAAACAAGGCTAACACCAAAGGAAAGAACAAGATGGGTATGGGTCAGATACAAACATTTTCCAACAAGCTAATGGTATAAGGTAGCATCAACTTTAGGGGAAGTACAAGTCACTAAAATTTTGGCTCCAGAATGGAAGGGAGAAGAAGTTGGCTTTCAATATTCCATGTGAAAGTGGCGTAGAAGATCACAGGCATACTTGGACTCGGAAAGGAAAATATCTTCTTTGGATTGCAAGAATTCAAGACCAAGAAAATAATGCAAGTGTCCTAAGTATGCCATTTCAAATTTCTTTTTATGGCTGGACTTGACATGGTTTATATGGTTGGGATCACTACCAGTAAGGATAAGATCATCAACATAAAGAAAAAGAATGATAAGAGACTTACCCACTTTCTTTGTGTAGACATTATTGCTAGAATGACACCTAGAAAAGCAAGTGTCTAAAAGAAAGCTATCCATTTTGGCATACCAATTCCACAGAGCTTGCTTGAGACCATAAAGGGATTTCTTAAGACAACATACAAGGCTAGAGTCTATTTGTATAAAGATAGGAGGTTGTTCCATATAGTTTTCTTCATGAAAGTCCCCATGCAAGAAGGCAGATTCAACATCCATATGATGGACTTCCCATTTGAAGGAGGTAGCAAGGGAAAGAGCAAGGCAGATAGAGTTGATTTTGGTAAAAGGGGAGATGGTTTCATTATAGTCAATGCCTTCAACTTGTGAAGAACCCTTAGAAACAAGACGAGCCTTATCAACTTTTCCGTCTAGTCAAAACTTGGTTCTGTAAACCCATTTGCATCTAACAAGTTTTCAACCCTTTGGAAGAGGAACAAGGTCCCATGTATCATTTTCCAATAATGAACGATATTCTTGATTCATAGCTATGTCGTAATCTAGATGGCCTGAAGCTTCTGCAAAGGTGGCAAGATCAGAATTCACTAAAGCTTGAGCCAGTAAAGAAGAGCCTCTATTGAGCTGAGAACGTGTATGTCGTTGATCTGTAGGATCACTTGCAAGAGCACTTGATGCATCCTGAGTAACGTAAACCCATTTTGGAAGCTAAGGAGCTGAAGGAGGATCCCGAGAAGGTGACAGAGGATTTTAATCATCTAAAGAAGGAATATTTTTAGAAGTAGAAGGGATAGAAAGAGGTGGCACATCTGCCAAACTAGGCTCGTAGACTAATATATTTTTAGCAAAATTTACATCTCTTCTAATGATAACATTTTTGGATTTAGATTTAAGAAGTCTATATCCTTTGACATCTTCAGAATATCCAACAAAAATACATTTTTCACTCTTAGGTTCTAAGGCTTTATGTTTCTCATATGGAATATGGGTCCATGCTTCACTTCCAGAAACAAGAAAGTGACTTACATCTAGTTTAATTGATCTCCATGCTTCTTTTGGAGTGATATTCTTTAAAACCTTAGTAGGAATGTGATTTACTATGTAATTTGCATAGTTAATTGTTTCTGCCAAAAAATTAAGACTAAGTCCTTTAGATTGAAGCATACAATTAGCCATTTCCTTTAAGGTGTGATTCTTCCTTTTAGCTACACCATTTTGCTGTGGAGTATATGGAACAATATATAGGAATTTATAGGGTAAGTTCCTTAGATAGAATACCAAAGGACATTGCTCACAAGCATATCACAGATCGGTACACCAATATTCTTGACGTGGTTAAAACCCTCAAAGAGGGAAACTATCCATGACCTAAGCCAATGCGACCACTTCAGGCAATTTAATTCCATGCTCAGTGGAAAAGTTGATGAATTTGTTGCTAAAATATTGTGTAACATACCTCTTTGGCACCATATTAGCAACCACATACTACGGCAGATACCTTCTGGACAAAGTATGAAAAACCACAGGCTGTGTTTATGCATAAAATTTAACTTGGATTAAATTTAGATGTAACATTGTCACATGCATTCAAATGTAATCATCTCATAACAAAGTTAGCACAGGCCACTCTACCCATGCATACATCACATCACAAAGGAAGAATCAATCATGATCATTAAGGATCCCGCATTCTAGTATCCCTCCTTTGCGGATTCATCACAACATTAATGGAGATAATGTCATCAGTTTGTTGTGACTAGATTTACCATATAGAATGTTCATAGTCCTATTATACTAGTCGAAATTACCACTGACATCTATCTTATGCAATACAAATAAATGGCTAAACGAGCCTCACTGGATGAAATTCATCCTATGGTGCATGATGCATAGATTACATAATCGGAAGCATAGGCTCTACCGTTTCAAACCAAAATCATTCATCATACACAATCAATAATCCTACTGCCATAGTTGCATGTAATGTTAACATGTGTATCTTAGGAATTATGCACAATTAGTTAAAAGAGCAGCATTGGATGCATAATGCATAGCATAAATAACCCGCACCATATTTTATACAGTTGAGCCTTAACCACAGTTAACCAATTTACATAGCGGACTCAAGCATGATTATTCACTATCTGAACAAAAGACGTGATAACACCAACGCTGCATAAGATCCACATATTATGTTTGTTTAATAACCTTAACTAGGATTGAATTTATATGCAATGACTGTCACAGGCGCTCATATATACTCAACTCATGCCCACAACTAACATAGGAAAATCTACTTATTCATAGAAGTTATATGTACATTATTCAATCAATTTATATGTAAGGACAATATAAGCAATTTCTCTTATATGCTTCAGAATTGACAATATAGAGAGTAAGAGTCAACATACAAACATCCCTGGCAACCAGATTCTCTGAAAGGATGTCACTTGGAAAAAACCGAGCACCTCCACCCAACCTAGAACTGTATTCGAATAGTTCACCCTCGAGCCGAGAGTTTTTGCCATGGATCAATTGCCCTTGTTGATCTCTGCAATGGGTATTTAATACCCTCTTTCATGAAATGGTTTCTATTAGCGACATCCCGCTTTTATGGATCTTTTTATCTAGTTGCCTAGCCTTTTCTCAGAAAAGCTCGCATTTCTCTACTGCAAGACTTTTCCTCATAAAAGCTTTCCTTTCTCTCCCACAAATCCTTTATTTTTTTCTTAATGGATATTTATCTCCAATCCATCCAACTTATCTAGAATTTCATCTAGAAGCTTTATCATGAAAGAATTATCCTTTCCCATTCACCAATGGAACTTGGCAAGAATCGCAGCTCTTGGTGTCTCGCTTTTCCAAGTGATTAATTAATTAATTTATTTCATAAAGTATTTACTTTTCATATTACACATCATACCTAGCTTTTCTACGCTTATGTTTTCAAAATTTTACACACAAGGGAGGGGTGTTACATATTCTCCTTCATTATCACATCTTAGCTTAATAATTTGATGTCTAGATTGTTTCTCAATGAAGGCCTTAAAGGTCAAGAAAATTTTAAAGACTTTGCTCTTGAGTTTCAAGAAGTATACCTAAGTGCGTCTAGAGAAATCATCAATGAATGTTATTAAATACTTGTAGCCAGAGAATGAAACAACTAGAAGTGGACCACATAAATCACTATGCACAAGTTGTAAAGGGGTTGAGGTGTTCTAAGAGGTGCGCTTTTCAAAATTATCCCGATGATGTTTTCTGAGTACACATCTGGAACAAAAACTGTCTCTACAAGATACCATAGGAAGACATGTCACCATATTTTCTTGACATAGATTTTGAAGGGAGCGATAATTTAAGTGACAAAATCGTTCATGCCAAAGTTTGCTCACTTCATCATTATGAGAAACAAATACCAAGGGAAGAGTTGATGACCCAAAGTTGTTAAACTTATACAACCTTGTAGAACCGTCAGCAATTCTGGTAGCCAAAATATGTCTAGGATCTCTTTGGTCCTTAATTACAACACCATGAGGTGAAAAATTAATGGTTTTACCTTCACCTGAATGAGTTATCTGATATACAGATAGAAGGTTGTAGGATAAGGTAGGAACACATAATACATCATTAAATTGACCATTGTCTATATGAATAGTTCCAGTACCTACAACACTAAGAGATCTATCATCACTAACATATATATTTTTGGTGTTACAATCATTTAAAGAAGAAAACATGGCTTTGTTTTTGTCCATGTAAGAAGAAGCTCCAGAATCAATGAGCCACTCATGAGAATGAGAAGAAGAAGATACATTTAGTGCATAACCAGACCAAGATGATTGACAACCACATACATACAGTGTTATTCCTAAAGATGAAGGTGAAGTTGAAGTTGAAGAGTGCTCCAAATGGATGCTATGCTTCTTCATTGATGCTTCCCAAGCTTCCATATTCTTAAAGCATTTGGTTTCTAATTGGCCATCACGATTACAAAAGTTGCAATGTTTATCAGTATTCTTCCCTTTTTTTTAGTTGCCTTATCATTTTGTTGAGTTGATTTTTCATTGTGAGATTGAAATTGCTTAGGACCTTTGTTTGGTTTCAAACATTTCTTTTTAGGATGCTTTGAACTTGGTTGTTGTTGGGCTACTAAGGCTTTCTTAGAAGAGTTTCCAGTATTAATAAGACCAATATGTACGAGTTTTTATTGTTCTCTTATTAAATAATCACCAAAGGCATCAAAAGAGGGGGACTTGTAGTCTTCTCCTTGAGAAATAAAGGCTTCTCTAGTAGAATGGAAGGTGGAAACAAACACAGAGTAGGTTGGTCCTACCTTAGTAAGAATGGAATAGATAAGGCTACCATCTTCTTTCTTAACCTTAACACCTTCCAAGAGAATTCTAAGGGTCTTGAAATTGGAAAAAAATCTTCAATGGAAGAAAACTTATTGGGGTCCAATGTAAGTAACTCATTTTCGAGTTGATGGGCTCTAATTTCATTTTTAATTCCAAAAACATTATTGAACTTCTTCATTGCTTCATTAGGGTTAACAATTTTTGCGATATGGAATCTAAGGTCTGGGGAAATAGACATCCCTATGAACCCATATGCTTGATCTTGCATATTTTCCCATTTGCCTTGCTTATATTCATCTCTAGGTTTAGACTCTTGGCCTGAGACTATTCTATAAAGACCTTTATTTCTAAGTAAATCAACAATGTAGGATAGCCATTGGAAGTAATTAGTGATGTCAAGAATAACTAAGCATGGAATTTCCATTTTAAAAGAAATTGAACCTCTATATGCTGAAGCTAAGTGTTCAAATGGAAAGATCTAGAAAAATTAGGTCGATTCAAAAACAATGGTTGTGAAAACGGCTTCTGAATGAAGAAGTTATGGATTTTTGAAGAAAAGTTGTTGAAGATGCCAACGAACCACGTGAATGTTTGGAAGGGGATGATAATGTTATATTTAAAAAAAAATGCTCCCCACCCCCTCCAAACTTAATCTAATTAGCTCACCTTAAAAAAAAAAATAACTTTATGTAACTCACTTTTATAAACAAGTGAAGGTCACTTTTACAATGGTACTTTATGAACTATCCACTAAATTGTAACTTAAATAAAAGATAAAGTGACTTTAGACTTATAAGTGACTCATTTTTTTTATAATGGGTGAGAATAATTTTACATAAAGTAACGTTAAAACATAAGTTACATGTGTTTCTTGAAAAAGTTACTCAACAAAAAGAAATACATGAACCCAAGACCTTTATTCTCCTAAAGCAACTTTAGAACAAGTGAGCTAGTTTAAAAGGTTAGTAATTTTTGGAAAAGAGGATGGGTTTCGTTTATTTATTTTTATTTTTTCACTGAAGCTTTAGGGTGCGTGCTTACTTGAAAAACCACTTTTAGACTACAAAACAAAGAAACAACCACACAAACCAAACGAACAACCAAAAGTATCCAAGTCTTATGGCTTAAAGTTAGGTTTGGCCGGAAACTAGATATTTTCCTCAATGTTTCTGATTTTTTGAGATCACACTAAGGCACGCCAGAAAATAGTATATACATGAGAAAAATCATTTCTTTTTGTTTCTGGTTTTCCCAGATCGCACACAGTTGCGGGGAAAAATCATACACAGAAATGAAAGGTATAGATTCGCTAATAATAATGAAAATATTATAGAGGACTATAAACCGAAATAAACATAGATAAATAACTATAACTACAAATAAAGACTGTATACCATCAGATCTTAAAAATGGCATAGCTAGGGCTACCAGAAACCTTTTCGTGTGAAACAAATGGGGTTCCTGATTGGAACAGTTGCTTCTAACACAATAGAGCAGTCCTCTTAGCCTGAAAGTAGTCAGAAACAATAGATCTAGGAAACAACAATCAAATGCAATTGTATCGGCTTCAGATTTGGATCACCAATGGATGCGGTCCTTGAATAGCTCTGATACCATATCGAAATTTACAGGGTAAATTCCTTAGATATAACACGAAAGGACACTAATCACAAATAGATCATAGATCAGTACACGAGTATTCTTGACGTGGTTAAAACCCTCAAAGAGGGAAACATTCCACGCCCTGAGCCAATGCGACCACTTCAGGAAATGTATTAATGTAAAAGAAAGAAAATTTACATAATCTTTTCTCATGAACAATCCCCTAACAAATAACCCTCTATGATGTTTAAATAGAGATCATGGACCAATTGGGTGTTAAGCCACAGATCAAGTGTTGGTAATACCGAGGAGAGAATGAACCGTGAGATCACTTCATGTCTAGAACATATTGTGCCCGTCAGATTGTAAGTTACAAAAGGTACATACTAAAGAAACACACTTTACCTAACTATACACTAGACCAAGTTATACTTAATTATTTCCTATGTGTCAGAATATCTTAATATAGGCGCCCTAATCTCAAGCCCCAAATTCAACAACAAATGTGAGGTTTTCTACCTCTTTGTGAAACCTTTGGATGGAACCCCTCTTTGTCTCATAATTAACAATAACTAAATGATTGCAGACATTAAACTTTGAATTTCGAAAGTAAGAGTTCTACCCTTTTCTGTGTTTAAGATTGTGTATGGTATGAGGCTACAAAATAACTCTTCTATCCATGCTTTAAGCATAGGCAGGGACGCTTTAGTCCCAGTTTCCTTTGGTCTCTTAGCAAGTGCCTGAGGCAAAACCCCTTCATAATCACAGACCTTCCAAGCTTCAGCTTAGGAAAAAGTTCCAACTCTAGGGCTGAACACCCATCATAGAAGGAATCCTTCAGCGAAGCAATGAAGGAGGGTGGTTCCAAATATGCTTCTAACGTCATCTTATGCCCATCCTTCATCATTGAACATTCATAGGAAATTCCATCTATTAAGGTAATTGAAGATGTCTCTATTACTCATGCCTCTCTTTATGCAAAAAATGCAATAATCTTCGATTTTAATGGGTTCTGGCCTCGAGCTCTAGCCTTGAGAGATAGGTTGAACAAAACCTGACCCAGATATCACTCTCTCCACCTATGTTTTAAGGGATATTTTGTTGTTTTCTTCAAAAACTGAGAAGACCGTCTTAAGGCTCTTGAACAGAGACCTTGGCTATGGGGGCATTCATGCCTCTCTTTAGAACCTTGGTTTCGTGAATTCAACTCTCTAGACATGGAGACATGAAGACTCCCATTTGGGTTAGGTTGCCCAACCTGCCTATTCCCCTCTTCAACCCTTAGTCACTAGAGGAGATATGCAACACTCTTGGGAACTTCATCAAGATTGACAAAGAACATCTACACATTTGCAAGAATTTGAGTAGAAACGGATTTCCGTGATAGCCTTCAAGACAAAATCTGCATAAATTGGCTAGAGGACTCCCTCACGCAACCTCTAAACTATGGAATCACATCCTTTAGATGCACATCTTTCTAAGAGGCCAGACATCTTCAACACAACTACCCTTCTTCTTCCCCCTCGATGCCACAGAAGAGTGAAACCTAGAAGGGTTGGTAAGTTTCTCAATCTTCCAATCAAATACGTACTTCTCTAGAAATTCTAGTCTCGCAGCCCCAAGGGATCAATTAGTTAACCCAAGAAGGGCCTTCTACAAGCACATAGATCCATAAATCTTCATCTACCTCTCTGTCTCCTCCAAATGTCACCACGACCTTCTCCCTTAAGCAGGAAGTTAAGTGTTCTCACACTTCGAGTCAACCCACAACCAAGATCATCTGGAAACCTAAAGCTCAGTGAGAGGTAGTTCCCTCTCTGGAGGCAAACCCACAGAACATGGATTATCCTTATATCATCTCCAAAGAGGACAAAAACATCCTCATAAGTCTCACGATTCAGATAGCTACAAAGAAGCAGTTTTAGTTATAGAAGTCAACCCTCGAGAGAGGCTAGCCAGAACAGCGAACACAACAACCTCTTCCAACTCCTCAAGTTTGATCCACTTTTGGAAAAAAGAGAGGAAAAGAGGAATGTATCATATCTACATTGATCACATTGTCCTCTTATTTTCTTAGCATACTTGAATCAGCCCTAAAATGCTCCCATCAAGAACTTTGCCTTGTATTTTAGCAAATGATTAATAAAACTATACTTAAAAAAAAAACACTAATAATAATAATTTGGAAATAGATGAATACAATTCAGATAAATATGTATATGTGAAAAGATATATAGATGTGTGTGAGAAAGCAAAAAAAGAGACCTATTACATAATAATTTATAATTAAAATATTAGATTAAAAACGTTATGTGGTTTAAACAATTTTAATAATTAAAAATGTATACGAAACTGCACGTACAAATTCAGTAAGAGGTAACACCACCAAACTGTATATTTGAAGATGGAAGCAAACATTACATGTGAAACGCTGCTGTCAAGTACCCAAACTCATGGCCGTCGGTCACGACCCGTTATTATGGCCGTTGACATTGAAAATTTAGTTTACCTGATTAATAAACGATGGCCAACTTCCGCGCCGAAAGAGAATGGCGACATATTATTCAACGTTATTTCATTACGATGGACCATTTCCACTTTATTTCATTACGCTGGTCGTTGTAGTAGGCAGTGATGAAGGCAGCATGTATCTACACCCTTCTAATTTTATTTTCATGACCACTCTTGATTCTCAACACTGAAGCTATTTGGACATTAAATTCTCAGCACCCAATGGAGATGGAAATATATATCCATCAAAGACTGGAGGGTTTGCAATCGCATGCATGCAGAGAGCATCGACATTGCATGCCGTCAGAAATGGGGAACTTCAAGATTTGGCCAGCAGCACCTGTTCGAGCAAGTCTGGTGGCGTCCATCCTCATTGTGCTTAGCCTTGCAGAACACTGCAATGGCAGTGACAATTCCAGTAAATCCAACTCAGTAAACGGTAGCGTAATCTTCGACTGCGACGACTGCTCGGAACAGCACCTTGCATTTTCAGGTTTGCCAACTCACCAAATAATTATTATAACTCTTCGATCTTTTCAGTTGATATATGCTTGTGATAATTCTTTTACCATTTTCATGTTATCCGATGTGAGGAACAGATGCACATGTGGCGATGAAGTGCCACAGGGGCAATGATCCGTCTGCCAATGGAACAGGAAGCGTGAATGCTGACGGATCCTTCGTCATCCAAGGCCTGGACAAAGTGAAATTGGGAGACCTGTGTTCAGCGGAGATTGTGATGCCAAATAACAAGGTCTGCTCTTCAGCAAAAACTTCTGCTCCCTCCACTATAAAGAAGTTGGGCCTCTCAACTCCATTGATGTGCAACTATGCAGAGACGATAATGGATCAAAAGTTTTTCAAAATCCATCCTCTCAAACTCAATTTCCAGTTGTTCATAAATTTGCCCAAATTCCATCTGGCACCAGAGTTTTCAACCCTTACCAACTCCATTCAACCAAACAGCCACTTAACTTTCAATTGTTCAAAAAGAAATCTTTACCCAAAATTCTTCCCTTGCCTTCCATCTCTAACCCTAAACCATCCCCCAAGCCCATTTTCTTTAAACCCAAACCATTTCAGAAGTCCAACCTCTTCGAGCATAAACCATTATTCAAACTTCCACTTATTCCTCTTATCCTAAAACCTAAACTGTTTCTTAAACTTATGTTTTTCAAACCAAAACCTCTGCTCAAGCCTCCCCCCATATTGAAGCCTAAAGGATTATCCAAACTCAAATTCTTGAAACCAAAATCCTTACCCAAATTACCACCAAAGCCCAAATTCGTCCAGCCCAAACTCTTACTTAAACTATCACCTATGCCTAAGTTCTTCAAACCCAAACCCTTACCAAAACTACCATCAAAGTTCATGTTCTTGAAACCTAAACCCTTAGTCAAATTACCACCAAAGCCCAAGTTCTTGAAACCTAAACCCTTACTCAAATTACCACCAAAACCCAAGTTCTTCAAACTTCCTCCTCCTTAGCTAAAATTACCTACTCATAATGATAAGAGTATTCCCCCTTTCACTCCCTTACCTGTATAATACTTTTATTTTTTCTTCCTTTAGTATCATATTGTATCATTTTAATGTAATTGTTGTATTTATGATCTATTATATTTCCAATTTTTAGTTGTTATATATAAGATGCATTACAAACTATTTTTATGATAACATATTGCTTAAATATTTGCCATATTCTTAATATTTAATTGTCTAATCTTACTTAAAATTCATGTTGGTTATAAATTTATTGTTTACTTATAAAATGACAAAAAGAAATAATTTAGTGACAATAATAATGGTTGATGTTCACCAATAGATATTAGTGGATGATTCATCTAACATTGTGAATTTAAAAATTGGGAAATATATCTTTTCTATTTTCTTTTCACGGTTGAAAATAATGCAAACAATAAATTTGCATTGGCTATAGCAACTAAACAATTCAAGTGTTCCTCCATGACCACTAAATAAACTTGCATTTGTATTTACGTCTAAGATCTTAAAAGAGCATGGGATCGAGACCATGTATTCACCTCCTTTGTAGCTCTAGTAACTTGCACATTAATACAATACCATGCAAAAAAAACATAACCATAACCTTATTAATCTTCTATCCCCATGTTATACAATATTATGTTATATGTGAGATACATTACAAAATATTTTTATAATAACATATTCCTTAAATGCTTCCAATATTCTTAATATTTAATTGTGTAATGTTTATATCAAATTCACTCTTTGAAGTAAATTCGTATTGGTTATAAATTTATTGTTTACTTATAGAATGACAAAAAAAAATCTATAAATCTCTGCAATGTTATACAATAATATGTTTTAATGTATTTCAACTTAAATTTAGTCAGAATAATAGTGGTTGGTTTCCACTCGTAGATATTAGTGGAAGATTCAATAAACGTCATAGATTTAAATTTTTTATGACAGATCTCCTTTCCACTTCCCTTTCACAATTCAAAATAATTAATAATGAAAACAATAAATTGTGGTTGGCTATAGCAACTAACACTACTACACCAAGGGTACTTTTAAGACATTTTTTTAAGGCAAAAGAAATTTTGTCTTGAAAAATCACTTTTTATTTTAGTTATTTTATATTAAAATTAATATCAACTGAATTTTCTTAAATATAAAATTTAAGACAAAAACAGTATGAGACAAAAAATTTTTAAGACAAAATTTTATATTTAAGACAAAAAGAGTTTAAGACAGAAACATTTTAAGATAAAACTTTAAATTTAAGACAAAAAATGTTTGAGACAAAAATATTTTAAGACAAAATTGTTTAAGACAAACATATTTTAAGACAAAACTTTATATTTAAGACAAAAACAATTTGAGACAAAAATATTTTAAGACAAAACTTTATATTTAGGACAAAAACAGTTTGAGACAAAAATATTTTAAGACAAAACTTTATATTTAAGACAATGGCCATTGAAGACGAAACCCATTTAAGACAATTAACAATTAAGACAAAAACATATCAATTTAAGACAACATTATCTAACAACTGCAAAATTGACTCTAGCAGTGTGTCCTAGTCCGCCAACTTGTAGGCTACTATTGTCTCGTGCCTATATTGAGGTGGTTATTTCACTTACCATTCACCTTATATATTAAAAAAAATGATTTTTTGGGCTCTTAGTTTTGTTGGGGTAGCTGGCTCTGAAGAACGCGAAAGCTTTTTCTGGCAAGATTTTCTGGACATCAATTCTACTTTGTCTCTTCGACCTCTGCTGATACGATTAGAGACAACTTCTATGTTATTTCATTCACAGAGTGAGTCACTTTGGTTCTTAATATTGCAGGGAAGTTGATAAAATAACTAAATTGTGGACTCCTTCCCTTGGTTATGTGGTTTAAGCCTTGATTTTGAATTTCCTTTAATATGCATCCCCTCATACTTTGGATCTAACTCAGGGTAATCAAATACAAGAAATATTGCAATGTGGTTGCCTTACAATTGTGTGGATAGTTGAAGTTCTTCCTTCATTTTTAAGTCATCATTAAACACACAGATAAGTGTACATTGAATATGTGTATTGCCTTATGGATTTTAATGAATCTTTTTACATTGTGAATGGTGCAAGATCTTGCGTGTTTGTAAATGTAAATGAATGTCTGAGTTTTGACTCTCACTATATCTTCATGGTTAGAATGGTCTCATGTATGGCATGAATTTTAAAGTGTGCCTAGAATATGTTATTCATTATTATGTGAATGGTGAATGCACAATTATCTATTCATATTTAGTTAGTTGATTTCAAAATTTATGGGTATACTTAGTTTAACCAAACCCTACGCTAGTTATTCTGTCAAAACTAAGGATTTAGGTATCAGGAATTGTGCCACGAGTCTTTTTGAAACTACAGGAGGGTAGGTGCACAACAATTATAGTTTTTCTTTATGAACCTAGCCTAAGTTTGTTTTTACTCCATATATGATATGTTTTTGAGGTCAAGAGGGAGTGGGTGAACATGACTTTGTTGACATGCTAGCATGTCCAACACCTAGTTGGCGTTGGTGAAACCACACCCTAGTGGAACCATGTTTTGCATATAGACAACAACCATTATCCATTGACCCTCGTGATCAAATATGAGTTAAGGGTTGGGTCTATACACTTGGCCAAATGTTATTTTACTTTGGGTGAGAATCTTAAAGGCTAAGAGTGTAGTCGAGGTAGAACTGGGAGTGTTGGGAACATTTTTAGCCACCCATCGCTAATATATTTTTTCACTACAATACCCTAAGAGTGTAAAAAATAATATAATTTTTCTACTACTGATGTATTCACACTCAGAACAAGAGATTACAAATTTCCTCTACTATTGTGCGAAATGGAAATCACAATTTAGAAACACATGCAATGACATGCAACCATCAAAACAACACAATAACACAATTATTTATAGGGAAACCCAACAAGGAAAAATCCTTCACTACTTTTAATTAATCATATGAGAATAAGAGCCTATTACAATGTCTTGCTTCAATCCTGAAGGAGACCATGCACTATAAACTTGTTCTCCTACTGATTGTCCTGCTCTGAGCAACACTTAGTCAAGTAATGGCCCCATCTTTCTCCTCTTTCCTTTCACAATTCCTGAGGAAATTAGCTCCTAAACAATAGGGGAATTCACTATTCCCTTGTGAAAATACCAAGTAATCGATCACCTACCTCAATGCCCAACATGTACACTCAACTAGTATACAATTAATAATTACAATGTGCCTTTGCCTCCACTTTAGTTTGGCAATATAAATTCCATGCATTTCTAGGCTATCTTTTGTCAATTGACTAGTTTAACTGAGATATCATTGAGTTAACAACAATTCTGCTACTCAATTGACCTTCAACTGACTCTAGTGGTCGCTTAAGCTCAGTTAATTGAGTCAAACTGAAAATAACTGAATTAGATTGCTAAATTTTAGCAACACTGCATGCACAACTCTGCTTCTAGCTTATAACTAGAATTTATTGAGTAAACAAGTATACAAGGCCATGTCACACACGTTAACTGCCATCCAAGTCATCTTTCCGATTTGGAAAATTGAAATACTAAATTTAACTAAGGAACAAGTCAAATTTAGCCTTTCGTGCTACATTTTCTAACACACCATCTTAGCAAGAAAGGGATTTTGAACTACCCATAGCCTGCACTTGTGGAATTTGAATTTTCCTCTTGACAATGCCTTTTTCAATATATCTGCATCCTGCTTCTCAGTTAGAATTAACTGTAGCATCATAATTCTCCTCTGCACACAATTTTTCAAGTGATGGTACCTGATATCAATGTGCTTGGACCTATCATGAAATACTGGATTCTCAGAGAGTTTGATACAACTTTTATTATCACAATAAATCATTGTTGAATCCATCTACTGACTTAAAAGACCCACAAGTATTGTCTTCATCCATATGCCATCACATGCTTCTTGACTTGTAGCCATGTATTCATCCTCCATTGATTTGAGTGCCACATACCCTTCTTTCCTACTATACCAAGAAATATTTGCAGACCCAACACTAAAGATAACACTCGAAGTACTTTTCTTTTCTGATGGACTCCCTACCAATATGCATTAGTGAAGCCTTGGAGCTTCACTCCCTTTTTCCTCCTATACCATACCCCATACTCAGTTGTTCCTCTGAGGTACCTCAATACATGCTTTGCTTCCTTCCAATAAAGCTTGGCAGGCTTCACCATGGATTGACTCAACTAATTAGTTGCATAGTGTATGTCAGGCCTTGTGTTCACCATATACATCAAGGATCCCACAAGATGTCTGTAGATGGTAGCATCTACTACCTCTCCCAAAGAAGCACTCTCCTTCCTCGAGTTTGTAGCTAGAGGTGTGTCCATAGGCTTGTAGTTCTCCATGTAAAACCTCAAATGTATTCAGAGGCATACTTCCCCTAACTCACAAATGTCTCACCAGCACCCTACCATACTTCTAGCCCAAGGAGGTAATGTATTAATCCCATGTTCTTCATCTGAAATTATCTTGCAAGGTCCTCCTTGCAAGAACAAATCAACTGTGCATCTCCTGTAAGTATCAAATCATTAACATACAATACCAAGATAAGAAACTTTCCATATACTAGAATGTGATAGAAGTTGGCATCTTCTTCACTTTTGGTGAATCCCAATCCATTGAGGTATGTAAAAATTCGATTGTACCATGCTTAGAGTGCTTGTTTGAGACCATATAGGGCTCTTCTGAGTCTACACAAATCTCCAAGTCATATGTCTCAAATCCCTCTTACTGTTCTATGCAAATTTCTTCCTCAACAACACCATCGAGAAAGGTGGTTTTCATATCCATCTGGTGGATCTTCCACCGCATCTATGTAGGTAAAGATAGAATGGTTATGATTGAGGAACATATTTCCACTGGTGAAAATGTTCCTGAGAGGAGTCTTTGGCCACAAATATAGCCTTGTACTTCTCAATGCTCCCATCAGTTACATGCTTCACTTTGTAGATCCATCGGGAACCAACTACTGACTTGTTCTCTAGCCTCGACACCACCTCCCATACATTGTTCTTCATGTTGGATTCGTACTCTTCCGCCATGGCATCAACCCACACTGGTTGAGAAACTGCTTCGTCAAATGAAGAAGGCCTTGACTCAATGAGCTATGTAATGAGAGACTTATACCAAATGTACCTATCTGGTGACCTCCTCTAGGTTGTGCTAAGATGAAGGAGCTCCCACATGCTCCCATTCATCTTGTACCAATATTCGAGCTTCTTTGGTTCTCTTCCTACCCTCTATAAAAGATTATCACTGACTTGGTGCCTCCACTCGACCTCTTCTTTACTCCTATACATGTGGTTGCTCCAAAACCTCCTAAAGCTTTGCATGAGCCTCCTATTTAGGAACTATAAGCACCTCCTATGGTGGGATACTCAACTCTCACTCTAGAGAGCATCTCATAGCTTTCTCCTCATTAAATTTTACATCCCTCCTCATTACTATCACCCTGGATGACGACAAATACACCCTATGGTTATGTGGTGTCTCTATGTATCGTACAAAGAGTCCCATCTTAGTTGCAGGCTGAAGCTTCTTCCTGTTATACTTGGAGATGTAACAATACACAGAAGCTCCAAAACTTTTGAAATGAGATATAGTTGGCTTCCTCCCATAGAAAGCTTTAGGTGTGATCATGCCAAGTATTCTTTGAGGACTCTGGGTTTGCAAATAAATGTTTTTTTGCATGCTTATGCCCATAGATGTAATGATAGAGACTGATCATGCAACATGGCTCTTACTACTACCACCATTCTTTTGTTCTTCCTTTCGACCACCTGATTTTGTTGTGGGTTATGGGGTGTTATCAATTCTCTTCTAATACCCTCTTTAGCGCAACAGTTCTTAAAGGTGCTAGATACATATTCTTCTCCATTATCACATCTTGGGGCTTTCAATTTCTAACCAGTGTCCTTTTAAACCAATGCTTTGAATTTAACAAATTTTGAGAAAAATTCATCCTTCTTCCGCATGAAGAAGATCCAACATTTATAATTGTAGACACAGTTGCCCCTCTGTCATCTATACTTTTCTAATAAAAAAATAACTCCCTTCTTTACATCCATCATTGTAAGTGCCATTCCATTCTTCCCAAATGTAGTGACATTGAATTAAGTAGTACTTCTGAATCCTTATTTTGGGATAAAATTATATCATAAAATAGTGAATAAGATGGTTGTATTATTTGAAGAGGCCTTCATTACATAGAAAAACAATAATAAAAAACATAGCACCAAAAATGTCAAAAGTTTGGTCTCATAGAACATGACCCTAGACCTTTAGAGACAATGAAATATAGTTATAACATGTTAAAAATTGATCAATTCAATTCTAGTACTTGCAATTTTTTAGATAACACTTGTTATAACATAGTTTCAGATAACACTTGTTGTAGAATATGTTTGGTTCAATGCAAAAATTATGCAAAGAAACAAGATTTAAATTAGTGAGGTCCATGAATTTTCTTTCCTTCCAATGACCTTCAAGCCCACTTGACTAAATTTGTGACCCAACCAACTAGGAACAACCTTTCCAACATCCTAGCCCTAGGGAACCTCCACAAATTCCCTAACCCTCTGTGTTGAAGCCCTAATTGCCACCCATAATGTTTTCAAACCACGTGCTCAAATCATGAAGTTCCTATCACCTCTCTTAGCCTCCTTAGAGAACCCTTAGTATCCAAACTCTTTCAACTATATTCCTCTCCTCTCTCCCCAAAACTTCAACAAACCCAAATATCACAAAATGACCAGAGTTCCTTCTCACCATCTTCTCCTTCCAAGACTTATTCCCTCTTGTTCCTGAAAATATTTATTACCCATTAATGGTTCACCTACCCATTCTTTAAGTCCCATAACTGACATTCTCTCTCCCCACCCACCCACCAAATTATAAGAATTAATACATGATAACTAATCAAACAATTTTAGTTATTTAATCAAAATCAAAGAGTCATGAGAGGGCAAAAATTAATTTAATATTAAATTATTCATAAATTTATACTTAAAATCATAATCAAGCTTAATTAATCTTAATACTAATCATAATCTTAATAATTAATCAATCATCTAGCATAATAGACCATAGAATACTAGCGTATCCATGTGAGTTATGGGTATGTAGATAACATACACATACCTTGTATGTATAGTATTAATACCAACAAGAAATTACCAAGCAATCAATCTTTTAGTAGGTAGGATAATAACTAATCATAACATAAAATGCTTGGGGAGTGGATGTTACAAATGGATCCATTATATTTTATCATATATATCTTATATATAATTAATATTTGGCTATTACTTAGTAAATGAACTATTGTTCATTCATTTTTCAATTTTCTTTCCCTCACTAACAAATGTATTAAAAGTGCTAAGGGAGGCTGGTGGTACATTGTCAATCCCCATAGATTTACCCCCTTTCTTGGTCTTCAAATGGAGCACAATAGTAACCGGAAGTTAAAATACCAACTAGTAACCACAAGGGAATTAATAAGATTTTGTATCGAGAGCTCTATGAACTCTTTTGCAATAGAATTTACTAATTGAACTCATCCTTATTGCTACTAGCTCTTAACTAAACCTTTGACACTTTATTATTAAAAACATGTATACTTAGTGGTTGATATATTCAAATTTACCATATAATTTAACAATCACAATATCAATTAGTTAATATGGGACAATTTATCAATGGCACGAGGACAAATATTATTGAAGTAGCTTATTTCTATGGTGTGCATGGAAATTGTTTTATACCTCAATGCATTTTGTTTCTCCATTTAGTTTAATAGGTTCCTTTCTTGAGAAACATATCAAGAACTAACATTTATTAATGACTTCTAAATATATAAATATCCATAGTGGAATGATATTTGTTCATATTGGAATTGCAGTCCACTAGTACTACCTATTAGGATTAGTAAAGGCGCTTCAGAAGATTTAATATATCAATTCAAAATACACAAGTGACACCATATGAAGAGAAAAAATTAAATTGAGGTTGTTTATTATCATATTTTCATTTAAATTATACATTTATCTTTTAGTTAAGTCGGGCTAGTTTAGAGAAAGAAATCTACTTTCACTACGGAAAGGGGTCAAACAAGAAGTTATTTCTTTTGCAAGGAAATTCCAAATACATTATCACATTAGTTTATTGGTTTTAATTTATTAATATGAGCATGCAATTGAGGAATGGAAATGGCATCCAAACAAGAGACCATGAAATTAACAAACCTTCGACTTGGTGTGAGATATCTCCCTTATACCTTCATTTCTTAGGAGTTTCTCCTATGATATGGTGAAACATGTATCCCAACATATACTAAATTAAATTAACACCCAATTTTTCACTATTTTAGATATTATATCTTGTACCAAATGGAAGTAGTCCCGTTATGGCCCTCCATATCAATAGTTTTTTCAATAAATATCTTAGGCCTAAAGGTAAATCAGTTCTTCCATACAGTTGGGTCTTTAAAAATGACCTGCATATTTACATGTATATTAGATCTTTTAGATATATTATGGAAACCAATCGTCAATATTTTATGTTTTTCTATGGAAAATCATTAGAGAAGTGGGTGGACATGCAAAAGGCCTTTTTCGTGATATACTACATGAACTATAGATAATGAAAATCAATGTCACTCATCGCTTTATCTAGCTTATTTTATGGTAAATCATATCTAGTGATATTTTATGGTTTGTCTTGTGCTATAATTGATCCACACATAGGTGAAGATATTTTTAAGATCCCCTATAGGAACCATTAATGAAGATTATCCCAAATAATATGCACAACACCCTTTGTCAAAATTATCTTCATCCCAACATGATATCTCACACTACTATGTGATATTGCATATATTTTCTTTATTGATGCTTATGGATCTTATGTCACCCCAAAATTAATAGATCCTCCTAACAATATTTTCACTCCCTATATAGAAATCTTAATAGTAAATATGCATTAACCTTTGCCATAATAGTAATGGATATAAAAAAATGCAACTGGAAAAAATCTAATCCTTTTAAATGAGAACCAATTGTAACTCTAACAACCTTTATATATTTCGCATGATCAAAATATGTTTTGTTTCAGACAATTTTTCAATTCGTCTAAATGTATTTTCCTATATTTGTTCAATAATTTGTGCATATTATGTTAATATTAAATATTCATTAACCTTTTCCATTTTAGTAATGGATATAAAAAGTGCAACCAGAAAAAATCTAATTCTTCTAAATGAAAACCAATTGTAACTCTAACACCCTTCCTATATTTTGCACGATCAAAAGTTGTTTTGTTTCAAACTCTTTTTCAAGTTGTCTATATGTATTTTCCTATAGTTGTTCAATAATTTTTGTGTATTATCTTAATATTAAATATGCATTAACCTTTTCTATAATAATAATGGATATAAAAAATGCAACTCGAAAAGATATAATTCTTCCAAATGAAAACCAATTGCAACTCTAATCCCCTTAATATATTTTGCATGATAAAAAATTGTTTTGTTTGAAACTCTTTTTCAAATCGTCTAAATGTATTTTTCTATAGTTGCTCAATATTTTTTGTGTAATCTAATTCTTATAAATGAAAACCAATTGTAACTCTAGCCCTTTATATAAATAAGAACCAATTATAACTCTAACCCCATTTGTATATTTTGCACGATAAAAAATTGTTTTGTTTCGAACACTTTTTCAAATCGTCTAAATGTCTTTTCCTATGGTAAAACTATAATTTTTGCAATACACAAAAGTTTCCCATATCCCTTTGGATTTTCTATTCTTTCTACTCACTCGTGCAATTGATTCAGTAGAGGGTACCCATAACTAAATAGTGGATTTCCTATTTGTATTTTCTATTCTTTCTACTCGCTCACACAATTGATTTAGTAGAGGGGAGACCATAACGAAAGGGTGGATTTCCTATTCTTGCTACTCACTCAATTGATTTAACAAAGTCGCTCAATTCATTCAATATAGGGGAGCCCATAACTAAAGGGAAAAATGGAGAGCAACGTGGAGATTGCTAGAAGCCGTAGAAGCCGTAGTAACTCTTGTCCCTCCTCATCTTGACACTATTAGCCATACCAAAGGATTTTCTCTCAGCATCCATGGTGTGCAGATTTTGGAATGAAGTGCTCACACAAAAATACCAAAATCTCAGGTCCCATGCACTCCTCCTTTCTCTCATTTTTCCTCTTCAAACATGCAGTCAAACACTTAAATATTTCTAAATGTGTGGATCAATTATAGGACCAAGATGTCTTGTTGGCCTCCAAATCCCTTAAAAAACTATTTAGGGAACCCTAACCAACCAGAGGAATGTATTTCAAATATAGAGTTTGTAGGGTTTGTGAATAAATGTACTTTGTTGGAGGTTGTTGCCACTTCCATACCCAATTTGCAGGATTTAGGTGTTAATGCCTTGGTGGTGTTGAAGTATAAATAAGCAGATCAACTTGAATAAGGCCCCTACATAGGCAGGCAACTCACATTATATATGATATTATGCAAGTCGAGCAGCAAAACTCGCAGCAAAAAATCGTGGCTTCTAGCCCCCCAGGTAAGAATATTCCCACCCAAGGCTCTGTATCAATATAGATTGAGATTAAGTTAGAGTATATAGGGTTGAGGTATATTCTGAGGGTAGTGGTTTTGCCGAGGTCTAGGCTCAAGAGTGTAGAATTTTTGCTATTCCGTTGAATTATAGATAAAATTTTGGAAATTCCAACTTCTTTGTGCTTGCCTCGACCGAGAACCTCGGGCCATCGATAAATGAATATCATTTGGTGGTTGTTAAGGGCATGTCAAGCCTTATTATAAGGTACTAGCTATATTCATTGCATTAGAGCTGCATGGACTATAATCCTTAGAGACTCTTTTATTTAGTTTGTAGCTCTAGCTCTAGTCATAGAGATATACAGATTTATAGAATGATTGCGTTACTAGGGTTTGTAAAATCGTAGCCCTATTTCTAGTGGGAAAATCGTCAAATTTTCCTACCTGTTCTCCTTCTCATACCTTGACTACACTTTGTAGTCTTGTACACAACTCCTCAATAGATAAGCTCATCAATACTTCCAAATCACACTCTAATGGTAGCAACTTCCATTGGAATGCCACCAACGAAAAACACTCTGCTTATGTTGTAGTAATCTGTAAGTTGCAATGGTGTTTTGTAACGCAAGTAGAAATCACCATTCACTTCATAACATTGTTTGCCATTGATGATGGGGGCTGAGTTTGAGAGGATTATTGTTCCAGTAATGTTGATTTTCCTGTAGTGCAAAGATCCTTCTAGATTGGGACGATTTGCACTAGTTGTCAAGTTCTAGCTGTACAAGAATAGCCATTCAAATTTTGAGAACTTGATTATACAGGATAGGTACAAACTCCTAGATATTTTAAAATTCAAATTTTTTAGCCAAGATTATTTGGGGATGCCTCCTTCTTGAACCTAACCTAAACAATACAAGCTAGAACATGCTTTGGGAAACTTGAACTTGGGTAGATGAGATGGCAGGCCACAATCCAAACTACTCAAACTGAAAAACCATTAAGAATTCTTCAAAATTTATTTTTAATATCTATGCCCAATTTCAATGATGATCATTTATCTATATTTTCTAGTAATCATAAAACAATAGCAATCATACAAATATACATTCATATCTATCTATCTGTAAAATATATACGATTATCTCACACATACATTATGCTAAAACAAAAGTAAGCATGTCAAGAACCAAACCTGATGGTTCTGGCTTGGTTCATAGGCCAATCAATCTTGGTTGTTGGATCCCCTGGAATTGATCCAGAAACCTACTTCTAGGAATTTTTGTAGCGAAAAATGCCAATATTAAAAATAACAAGACTTTTGAAATGGACATATGCAACAATGTAATAGTCCCGAGGTGGTTGATCTGCAGTGACCATAACAGAGTAATTATGTATAAATAAACATTCATGTCTCATTCTTAACATCATGTGATCTTCTTTATCTCTCTAATACAAGTGATTACACCTTATGGAACCATATCGAGTGTTTTCTCTCTTATTTATGGGTTGCATTTTCTATTTTATTCAGAGCCAAAAAATAGTGCATGCACTAACAGTAGGGAAGTTAGCCCAGAACAAGCTACCAACAGATGAACAGAATACAGTGGTGGCTAGCAGATTAACAAAAGATGCAACCATATATGCAATACGGGTACCTGGAAAAACCAAAAAAAGAACATGGCCATACTCAAACGTTATATCATCGTCTAAGCGATATATCAATAGCACTCATAAAGTGTGATGTTCAAATGGAGTCCGAAATAAGCCTCTCCCTCGAACGTATCGATGAAAAGGGTGGTGATCCCTCTTGCCATGAAAAAAGCACTAGTGCCTCCACCACAGATAAATCCTTGTATTCAATAGTGGTTGGATCAGTCCTAGCCAATATGATCATGCCCTTATAATCAGTACAGTTGATCACAATCATGAATGAAAACCAAGCACTATAAGTGTTCTTCATGTCATAAAAATATAATCCCTGAGCTCTGCCAATAGGAGGGGAGTGCAGATAATTTTTGAGTGTTAAAGGATCTTCGAAGACTACCATATCTCTGAATCTGTGATCTTGGCTACTAAAGAGAGCGGTAAGGTTTCCTCCCTTAGGATCAACCACAATGGTAGATGTTGCGTTGTTCTCGTTGGAGCCATTGTAAATGATGTAATGATAATACAAAACCAGATTCATGCAAGGCTTCAATTGAAGCCTAGTGTTCTTATTCCCCCTTCTATTATTGGTCGCATACACCTTTTCTAGAAAAACTGGAGCCCACAGCAGAATTGATAGAAACAACAAGTTCAAGAGTTTAGCACTTTTCATGCAGCTTGCCATGCTCAGATTCTATAAATAGGGCACTGGTGAAATTTATGCTCAGATCATAGGCATAGATGCAACTTATAAAAGAGAAAGGAAGTATGTGACTCAAACTATGTGAGTTCCATCTCTCTTTCTGATCTATTTATAGACGATTCTAGGAGTGTAGCTAGTCTCAAATAAGAGAGTATAAAAATATTTTTTTTTCCCTAAGTCACAAATAAAAGAATACATACATATCCCATTAACACTAAGATAGTGGCCTACGTAAGATTTACGAAAGGGATTAAAAGCATTTAAACTATCTAATAATCTTGCATAGCTAGGTACGGATATCTTCATAGAGGAAATTGAACTAATTTTGATATTTTCCTAAACTTTTGGTAGGTCGGGAAGTATGGTAACAAGACATTTGAAATGGGCAGATGCAACAACGTAATAGTTTTGAGGTGGCTGATCCGCAGTGACCAGAACAAAGTAATTGTGTATAAATAAACATTCATGACTCATTCATAACATCATGTGATCTTCTTTATCTCTTTAATACAAGTGATTACACCTTATGGCACCATATCTAGTGTTTGCTCTCTTATTTATGGGTTGCATTTTCTTCTCTCCAACATAACTATGGACTCTCTCTAGGGCACATATGGATCAGCTATAGGGTGCACATGTTAGAGTGTTAGTCTGCTGCCCTATTGCTCTTTTTTTCCCTTGTTTATAACATAAATTAGGGCTTGTAAGGTGGTTCAATTTGATCCCTTCACTCTCTTATGAATCTCAGCACAGTACAAGAGTAGGTGTCAACCTCCCTTATTCATTTTTCTATCACTTAGGATTTTATTCCTACTGTTTTCACTGATATTTTTTGTGATTAGACTTTCTATGCAGAGAAGTGCCTAACATGAGGAGATTTTCTTGCTATTTTTCATGGTTTTACTAGCTAGAGAGGGCACCATTGTTTTATGTGCCTACTTGGAAATCTTGTGCATAGAGGTGGTGCACCTAATTTTGTAGACCCTAGTCTTCCCTTTTCATTTCTATAAAATAAATGCGAGGGTATGGGTCAACAATAGAAATTTGATGTTCTACAGTTTAATGGTTTTTTTGTAGCAGATTTTCATGTGTAGAATGAATGACCATTAGTGACAAGTTTTGATAAGCAACTATTAAGCTATGTTATTTTTTTCTACAGTATTTGTTTATAAATTCATTATAGATAATTGTTTTCAGAGGTTGTTTATTTTAGGTTGTACACGGAGGTGGATTCAGTGCTTGATGTTGGTACAAAACTATAGACTTACTGGAAGGAATCAACTTCAAAGCTACTGCAATTAATCTTACTGGCTTTGGCATAGAATCTAATAATCTCAAGAAAATTGCATCCCTTGCTTAATATGGTAAGCCATTAACAAAGTTCTTTGAAAATATTGGTGATGAAGAGAATGTGATAATCTCTCCGAGTGCGTACTTCTTCCTTGAAAGAATAAACAACATTGCACATGTTGCATAGTTTTTTTTTTAATGATTCACAAGTATGTCTCTCTAACCACACATTCACTTTGATCTAGCTTCACTTTGTTCTTTTTTCCTTGAAAGAACAAACAATGTTGCATATATTGCATGGTTTTTTTTGTGATTATTCACAATTATCTCTCTAACTATGCACTCACTTTGAAAATAAATGTTACATGGGGGGGACATGGTGGGTGGCAGTGGGCACATCCCCCATGCTTCGCATGGTCCCAAGACAAGGGAATTCAGTGGGAGATGTTTCCCCATCTCCCCTTTTTACCGAAATTTGGGGAAACATTGAAGGGGACATTTCCCTTTTCCAAGGGTTTCCTGGCACCCCCCTCCAAAAATGTGGCACTCGTAGTTGTTGCCCCATAATTTTTTTCCAATGACCTTAGAAGAAGTACATTTAAAAAATTACAAAAAATTCAAAACCCTAAAACAAATGTAAATATCTATTTCATGCTTTTATTATTCATGTTTTTGACTTGTCATTGTTTCTCATATAATTGAATTTTTATTTTTAGCATTTTTTATAGGGGTCCCTATGTTTGGAACCCCAACAACATTACCCTTGGTTTTCATAAAATTTGGGGGCTATCTTTACACGTCCCCAAGACATTTTTCCCCTTTCCTGCATACCTCTTTCACAGAAACTTGGTGGAACATTATTGAAAAATAATGAATATGGAATTAAAGAAAGAGAGTGTTTATGGTTTTATATTAGAGACATATTAAAAAGAATAGAGAACATGGATTCCTATAATGATTGATCATTGCCTATCACAGGTTGATTTTGGAAATATATTTTTTTTTCCTAGAGTAAGCCGTACTCAAATTGCCGTTATGCTGTTTTTATCTTCTCTTTTACAATATGTAAAGATTTTTCATTATTTTTGGTAATATATTGTATTAAAAATAACATTTTAGTATCCTTGTTAATCACTTGAGTTGGTTGAAGTCTGTGGCAGATTGATGTGATAACTGCCACAAGTACATAATTGTTTAAGTAGCAAACCTTGCAAAAATATAATGTTTAAAACATATTTTATGGCAGGAATAATTTAAATGCATCAAACAGTATTTCTGAAATTATTGGAGATAATTTGTTGAAAAGCATCCAATCAGAAGACTTGTATAACTTCCTAAAAAAGATAGGTGTGTTTTCAGTCATCTGGTGGGATTTTTTGAGGCAGAGCATTTTCGAGTGAAGTTATATGATGAGTACTTATCACAGGTCTAGCCTTGTGAGAAAGGTGAAGGTGAAGAGCAACAATTTTTCTTCCATCAAGATAACTGAAAATGCTCTAAATTGTCCATGTTGTCAAAAATCCATGAATTAGGAAACATCCTTTATAGTTGTTAGATAGTAGTAAGAAGGATTTATGAAATCTTGTGCATCTCAATTTTTGATAACCAGTAGCAATGATACTCTTAAACAATCATCTGCATTATAGAAGAACTTGTTGCTACTATATGAAAAAGTCGCAAATGTATTGGATGCCACTAGGTGTTTGTCAATGTCAAAGTAGAGAGAGAGCTTTGATATGCCTTTTGAATGCTTGATGTGATTAAATGGAGAATGCTTGTTATTATTTGTAGTTGCTTGGCTTCTTTATACTTCCTAGCCTAGTTTCTTGTTATTCCTAGATTTATTCCCTATTTTCATAAGTCTGATAAAGATTGGGGACATCTTGATACTGAAGAATCATTGCCTCTTCTTCTGCATGTGACTTTGAAAGAGCTTTCTTAGTTTATTTTTCTCCTTTTCCCAAGTGCCCAGTCCCTGTCCTAACTTGCCCATCTTTCATACTTACTATTTAATCATGTTTAGGTTTATATTTGGGGCTTAATTTTAAGACCCTTTCACTAGAAATTAATGTAGTTAGCTTCAACGCCTTCTAATGACTGACCATTTTCACACAAATGATTCGATCTCTCACCAACAATCCAACAATAATTGATTGCGATTCCCAAAAAGAATTCAAACCTTTCTATAGGAAATTCCTATAGCTAGTGCCTAACGGAATCAAAATTGTAGAACCAAGTACCATAGCTAGACACATACAAATTTTTGTGTGTATCTTCACACTCAAATTTCATTCATCACACATAAGCTACTCTAGCATGTAAATTGTTAACATCCATATGATCAGATATTATTCTATTTGCATAGGCTACTAGAGGTATTGGATTGAGGGGCCCACTTGAAGTTTAAATACATCAATGTTCATATGCTATGGCGTTGAAGGAATGTGCAATATTAAGTAATTGCTAATGTTCAACTGACATAGCATAGCAACTAGAAATGTGTAAACTTTATTAGTTTTCCTTCATGTGTTAAAATAATTGAGTCCTGTGAATTATTCTATTTCAAACATTGGAATCCTATGTAGATATTACTTGGAAAGGAACAAAATGCTTCCAGCAGACCCTGAACTTGGCCAGTTGTAAATGGGACAAGTAATTTATCTGTTTCTTACACCTTAGAATTTTGATTTCGAAATTGCATGATTGTAGTTTTCAATAGACTTATTATAGTTATATAGCCATTTATTTTTATAGATGCCACTTATAAAGACGATAAATTCATTCTTCCAGATGACACACATATTTTCACCATACAAAAAACTTACCTGGGTTATAGAGCCAAATTTTCTCCTGGAAACAATGTTTTTCTACCTATTCTATTTTCTAAATTACCAAGTTTCACATAGGGGTTCAGATACAGATCCATCAAGTTTTTGAAAACCCGGGTTCTAGATTTCTCATGAATAAGGCTTTATAGGCTAAGTTCTTTTGGAGATTCTACTCAAATAAGGATAATCTTTGGATAAAAATTCTGAGAAACATGTAGATTATATGAAAATATGATACTAGAGAGGTTTTATTGCTAACCGATTCATGTCTTGTCTATTATTTCGAATTTCTTGAAATCTTGTGATGAAACTATCCAACCATAGAAGTTTGAGTCTTGGAAGACTCTAAATTCTTCGAGGAATGTTTAGTGTGAATCACAATCTCCTTTGTCTGTCCCTTTGCGTGGATCATGTTTTTGACATACCCCGAACTAATTTAAAAGAAACTAATTATCTGTATCTATTGTTAATTGGTATCAGAGAAGAACAAGAGAAATAAACATCAGATAAGATCAAGAGAAAGAGAGGAAATCAATTAAGCAAGCCATAATGTATAATGTATGAAGCCAAAAGTAAAGGGCTTTACATGGAATTATTGATGAAACCCAAATACATTAAAGATTTTTACCTGGGTTTGCTATATTTGGAGAAAGTGTTGGGAAAGATCAAATTTAGGAGAAAGTGTCTAGATATATTAAATAGGGAGAAAACACACACCTGTCTGATCGAGGCCTTACTCCCAACCTCCCTAGAAGATTACTTCCTACTACAATTGTTTAAAATTAACACCATACATTCAAAGGTGTAATCATTTGACAATGAATTAGAATGTTGAGGCCTTTGGGGTACAATTCAAAGAATTTATGTTATTTTCTATCCTTAAGAAGATTCCAGAGTTCTTAAAGAACTTTTGTTACTGCCTATCCTTGAGAAGATTCCAGAGTTTAGATTATGCAGGTTTCTATTTGCAAGTCTTACCAGTGATTCCTAAGTTCATTGTTGTATCCTTGGGGGAGTGATTCAAAATTTTGTGGTGTAAAATAATAAAATTAAGACATTGGAACATAGATTAACAGTGTGTTTTTAAGAATATATTAAATTTTGTTCAGGTATCTAGAGTCTGTATAGGTTCAAGGTGTAGAAGAATTGTCATATGGAAACCCAAGTTTAATATTTGCTTAGGTCAGAACCCTAGTCAAAACAATGTTTTTGGACAGAGTAGGATAAACTAAGTGTGGAGTGTTGTGGAGTAAGTCGTGGAGTGGACTGAATTATTTGGATGAAGTGAGTCAGAAAAATGAATGAGTCAGTGCTGGTGGTGTTCAACAATGAGGAGATGAATGAGGATGAAATGTTTTAGAAATATTTCCAAACTTTTACTCTTTTTCTGAAGAAGATAGAGTGGTGTGAAGTCTGATGGATGAATTGGTGCTACAGAGTTTGTCAGGGTGTGAATGAATGGACTTCGACTCCTTTTGGTAACTGACCTAGGAAAATATGAACATGGAAAGTTGCATGCAATTCCTAATCAAACCTACCACACTATTCTTTGAATTTCTGAAAGAATACAGGGAGTTTTTGGTTTAGACTATTCACCATAGTTGGGACTATAACCTTCTCTTTTCTTACATGATTAATCTGGAACAGACTAGTTAAAATGACATTGATAGGATCATTATAGGCCTTTATCTCTTAAAAATTTTCACCTTCACCATGATGGCTCTAGAATAATTACTCTGAGAAAAGAAAAACATGGAATAATTTCTCAAATAAGACTCTATAAAGTGGTTGAAGAAACATGGGAATCAATATATAAATACCAATGATAATTTTTATCCTTCACATATGCATGATAATGAGTAGTTTCCTCTGAGTATCTTGAATGGAAAGTGGTGCCAAATAGAGTATTCTCTAGGTACTCATAATGTTGTGAGCTATTTAACACAATATATATCCTCAAATATCTCAAGTTGAATGGAAAGAACATTAGGGTCTTGAAAGATTGACATTTTCTTGTGTGTTGTGGACACTTCTTGCAATTTTTGCAATGGTACTTGTTGTTTCCATCAAGTAGTGAAAATAAGAACAAAAGGATTATTTTTATGCAATCAACATACTACATTTCAGGTATCCATTTCATTCATGAATATTTTGCAATGTCCCAAAGATTCTTTGGCTATTTGGGCCATTTTAAGGCCATTATAAAGCACACAGTCATCTGTATAATCTTTAGATGTCTCTTTAGACAATCATCATACTACCTTTCAAGTATCTTGTTTTGCATTTCCAAAAGACTTGCTTTATTTGATTGGGGAGTGATTATTTATTCACTAAGATCATATTTTTATTAGGCCAAGGCAACTCATGAAAGTTTTTTTATCAAAAGAATCACCAACAATTTCACCTTAGGATTTGCCTTACGCTGCAAATCCTTAATTTGTTGCTTGTAGGATGTTTAAGCCGTCGGTTATCCTTTTATTTTGTGTAGATCTTATCTTATCTTTATACATGACATTATATTGTGCTTCTTGGTAGAGTAAGACCTTTTCCGCTGTAGGAGCATCATCAACATCAACTCCTTCAACGGTTTAGGTTTTCTGACCTTTTTTTGAAGAATTATTCAAATAGTGATGTTTTTGCACATGATTCTTGGTTTAAATTTTTATTTCCTCTATTATAAAAACTAACAATACTTCTTTCGAATGCAGACTACCCAAAAAATTACACCACTAGCTCCAACTTCAAACCCTGTAGAAGCTGCATCCCGAGTTGTGTCTCAGCCCCTAGCTGTGTGAGTCAGAAAATGCCAATGTTCTGTTCGTTCTTAATATTGGAGATCATACTTGTTAAATTATATTAGAGATTTTTATTGTTGAGTAACAAAGTGATAGTATTCTTATACATTTGAAGTCGATGCACATGTACAATTGTAAATGTCTTGTAATATTTTTGATAAACATGGCTCCTACAACTTCTGTGTCATCTCCTAAGACTACAGCAGTGTAGTGAGTACACTGGGAAATAATTTCTTAGTTATAAGAATTTCATATTTACATATTCATTAGTCTCAGCTTTTTAGACCTTATTTCTCCTTCCATATACATGCTCTTGTCATGTTGATAAAACTGCTTATATTTTCATTGTATTTATGTCTTGTCATAGAGAAAATGTTGATCCATATGGTGAGGCATGATCCAGGTGGATATTGGTGGCCACCCACCAAGTCCACTTGGACCCCACCATTGTTTCTTTTAACTTTTTAGTTTCCTTAATTGTATCACAATTTACAATTTTTAGTAGTTTTTTGGGTCCTGAACTTCTGGAGCTGTTTCGAGGCCCTAAATGACGTTTTTTGTGAAAACTGGGAGCAACATGGGTCCATGGACTGATGTTTCTCTTCCCAAAGTTGTAGTTCTTGGATATATATTTCTAACAAGATATTGTACGCGTCAAATAGAGATCGTATGCCAAAGTTATGACCTTGGGAAGTTGATGTACCAATTTACCCAAACAAGGCCCACAATTTGGCGTTTCATCTTCTAAGGTTAGGATTTTCAGTGTTTAGGGTTTTCCCATGTTTCTAAATAATAAATAGGCCTTCGAGCCTCATTTTAACACAGTTCAAAGGCATGTAGCCACCACATCTCTTCTGAGAGATAAGCTACCATCACCCTAGCTGGTTTATTTCCATTGCTGTTTGTAAGCATATTTCATTATTTTACATTAATGAAATGAAGTATTATTTCCACTGCATCTCTGTGTTTATGGTTATCTCTGTAATTTATTACCTTCTTATTTAAATCCAAATCAGTGGTATCAAAGCGGTCTACTTTTTCTCTGTTTTTCTTTGCATGTCCCAACGAGGTCAGGATATAAGGAGTTCGGGCTTGAACTGGTTGAACCTTTGCAAGACCAGCCTCGCAAATCCCGAAGGCCTCCCATGGTGGATGAGAAGAAAGACGAGGGGGCAGGAGATCCTCTCAAAATCTTGCTCGAAGAAGCCCTCGAGTAACAAAGGAACACGATGATGGACAACTTTTCCCAGATCCTTCAGCGGCTACCCAGAGGCGACGCATCGGCTTCGAGCAGCTACTCTAGAAATGCCACGCCCTTTAAGGTACAATTTAATTTTGAAATCCCCATATTCGAGGGTCAGATAGACACAGATGCCGTAGATAAATGGTTAAATCTGCTAGAGGGTTATTTTTCTATTCATGAATTTTCGAGTCAGGAAAAGATTGTTTTCGCTCTTCTCAAAGCAGCCCCCCATGTCAAGGACTGGTGGGAAACCTACTGCGAGCAGAAGGATGAAAATATCGACTCACTATTTTCAGCCGCACCACCTAGAATTCATTCTAGGATGCCATCAAGGAGTAGTACTACCCTGTCAGAAGCTATGAGGATCAATACATAAAGTGGACCACACTGCGGAAGGGAGGGGACCAAGACGTGTGGGAGTTTACCAATATTTTCCATACCCTTCACACAAAGTTTGGTATCAAGGATTCAGAGCAACATTTGATACTCAAATACCATGGTTGCCTGCACAAGTACATCCAGGAAGAAATAGAATTCCTAAACATCTCCTCGCTCACTACGGCATACCGATATGCCATCAAGGTCAAGCAAAATTTTAAATGGAAGAAGTGAGACTTTGGATCTGTGAATCTGAAGCAAGCGAAAGGTGACCCCAAAGCGTAGAACAAAGGAAAAAGACAAGGCGAGGTGACCCAAGACAACCCGCCAAAGATGTAAGCAAAGAGCAGTGCTGTGAAGCTGAAAAAGGACACGGGAAAATGGTGTGAGTTCCATAAGAGCTCCACTCACAACACAAGTGAGTGTCGCACCAAGAAGTCACTGGTGGCTGAGCTAAAGGTTTCAGAATCAGATGCATGTTCGGACTCTGAGTCAGAACCCGACAAGGAGAATGACAAAGGGAAGCAGATTATCAATGCGAAGCCCAACGCTGGTGTTGCCACCTCGAAGATCCAAAAGGAGGAACCTGAAGATCTAGAGGAGGAGGAACGTCTCTTCCACTCCTAGATGTGGGTAAAGGGATCCCCGCTACAATTCCTTGTTGACAGCGGGAGCCAAAAGAGCCTCATTTTAGCAGAGGTCGTGAAGCGGCTGGGCTTACCAACCACAACACATCCACAACTGTACACCATTAAGTGGTCGGACCAAGGATGAGACCTTCACGTGAGCCAGTAGTGTCACCTTCCATACAACATCAAGCCCTTCATGGATGAGGTATTGTGTGACATTGCTCCCCTTGAAGTTTGTGATGTACTATTAGGACAACCATACTTGTGGAAGTGACATGCTGTGTATGAATCAAGGCCCTGTGCTATTATTATTACTTTGGGAAATAAATTGTATAGGATACCTGAGGTAGCACTGCCTACCACCATCTCTTTGGTTACTGCAAGACAATGCAGTAAGCTCATTTCCAAAACTGGGAAATTTTTTTCCTGATGATACGCCCTTAAGGAAATAAGAAGATGGTGGCCATGACCTCCAGAAAGTGCCCCTCCGCACGACAACTATAGATGGACAAGGTCGTGGAGGAGTATGAGGACATCTTCACCTCCCTACAGGGGTTCCTCTACACTGTCAGGTCAAGCACTCCATCGATCTACCCACAGGTGTGTTGTTTCCCAATGGACCAATCTATCGACGTTCCATTCTGGAGAACAACGAAATCAAGAGGCAAATTCAGGAGCTGCTGTAGAAAGGTCACATCCGTTCGAGTTCATCACCTTGTGGAATCCCGATCATGTTGGTACAAAAGAAGGATGGGACTTGGAGACTCTATATTGACTATCGGGAGTTGAACAAGATCACTGTCTATAATAGGTGCCCGATCCCACAGATTGATGACCTCTTGGACCAACTGAAGGGGGAAAACTATTTCAGCAAGATCGATTTGAAGTCAGGATATCACCAGGTACTAATTGAAACCTTCGATGTGTGGAAGACTACCTTCAAAGCCAAGGAAGGCCTTTCTCGAATGGTTGGTTATGCCTTTCGGATTGATGAATGCTCCTGCAACCTTCATGAGGTTAATGGTTGAAATCTTGTGGCTATTCACCAACTAATTTGTAGTGGTATACTTGGATGACATCTTGATCTTCAGCTAGAGCTGGGAAGAGCACCTCCACCACATCCGACAGGTTCTCCAAACACTGCGGCAACACAAGTTATGTGCCAATTTGGAGAAATTCACTTTTGGCATGACCCAGGTTCAGTTTCTGGGATACATTATTGACGAACAGGGGTGCATGTGGGTCCAACCAAGATCCAACTCATTCAAAATTGGCCCTCTCCAACCACTCTAACAGAGCTCCGTAGCTTTCTAGGTCTTGCCAACTTCTACCGTAGGCTCGTGTTGGGATTTTCTCATATCACTGATCTGAAAATCACTCATGAGTGATCTTAGTTAATTAATTGATGGATGAAGGTATTACTGACTCATGTGCTAGTGTGTGTCTATGTTATCTTAGGTAAAGGATCGATCAGATTGCAAAATACACAGGCACTGGATAATGAAAAACAGTAAGAGAAACACAGTAAACAAATGCAAGAACACAACAAATTAATAAGGAGTTCACCTAATCCTCCTGGGCTACGTCTCCGGTCCAGCTTTCAGTGGTGGCCTTTTCTTATTGTGTCTTTAAAGTAGAGTTTTTACAATGAGGAGCTCAATTTGAGCCTCCTGAAACAGATAATGCTTAGTAGGGTGGTTCTTGGATTCCCCAAGCCACTAGAGTGCATAGACTCTTCCTTACCAAGTCTCGACCTCAACTGGTCTTGAATGGGATAAGTTCAATTTGGTACTCAGTTCCCGACAGATATCCTCTCAGGGATTGCTCGAATCTCTCAAGCCTCCTATCTGCTCGATGCTACCTTATTCTGCAGGTTAGCCCGGGTCTCTGTTTTCTACTTCTTGCTTATTCTCTGTTCTGTCTCTCTATCTCACTGTTTCCCTCTTTCTTACAGTGCTCCCCTGTGTTCTTGTTCTCTGTTTGTTAATGGCTTAAAGCCAAGACATCCTTGACTGTTCACTTCCTCTTCTGCCTCTTCGGATCACTTACTGCTGTTCGCTTGGAGTCCCTTGCCTGTGCATCATCGCCACTGTGTAACATCTCACAGGGAAGTGGCCACTTGTCCTCTCACAAACTGCACCAGCTCTTCCTCAAACGATTCTGTATTTCAGTTATGCTATGTAATGATTCATCTGCCAACTCAGTAGTCAAATCGGACTTCAGACTTTTATACTGTAGCTTAATTCTCCATCCAAATCTGGTTTCTCATCGGGCACAATCTCCATCGTTAGATCTAGAGCCCCCAGATCCTACAGTCTTCACTCTTATCGTGCAGTTGACTTGCTCGACCGTTAGCCCACGATGAGAGGCTGTTTTCTCTCTCATCCACCCAACACGCGTCGTGCAATGTATGGAATCACTTGTTCTCTTCCAAATCCGCTTACCGCCAAAAATGCCTCTGATATTCCACCGGTTTTGGGGTGCGGGACCCGCCTTTCGCTTTAGCGCTTTTCCTATGGTTTCTCGGCTTCCCATGCGACCGAACGGTCGAGGCCTTTCCTTCTCGAGGGGTTTTGCCCAGCAAAGCGCTTTGTGCTAGTCGCGCATCATAAATGGCCTCTGTTTTCTAATCCGGACTTCCTAACTGCTAGTTTGCGTCTTGCACCGTCTCCATGGGCCTCGGTCAACATGCCTTGACTGAGGTTCTCATTGTTCCTTGTTGGCTACAAACTGCCACTGTCAAGAGGTCCTTCCTGATAGCTCTTTGTTCACAAGTTTCATGAAGTTTGTCCTGATTTGATACAATCATAACACTTTGATAATTTTCATGGATCCAATTCGAATCATGGCCTTCCCATTGAAAAAGCTTTTGGACCACCAAAAGTTGGTTTTCAAGCATCGACTAAGTGAGGGTACAATTGTCTCACTTGTCCAATCTCTATCCACTTTGCACTGCTTGGCATTGAACCCTTGAGCCCAATTCTGAGGTACTCAACATCTCCCCTACGCGTCATCCTAACCATCTTGTCCAGAACTGTGTCTTCCTGCAATTAATTAAGATTTTTAGGTAGCAGGTCATCAATAGAAGGCAATTGACTCTATTCTTCGAGATCTTCAATTAGTGAAGGTTCAAACAATCTCAAGCAATCTGCATTTATGACTGAGTAGATGTGCATGTAAGCTGGTAGATCAAGGCGAAAAGCATTCTCACCAATCTTCTCAAGTATCTTGAAGGGTACATACCTGATAGGATTTAGATTTTTACCTTCACCTTGCAACCTGTCCTTGCTAATATATAGCCAACTTGGTCACCAACTTGGAAACTATGCTCCATCCAATGCTTGTCATGCCTTGCCTTGTATTTGGCTTGGCTCCTTTCCAGCTGTTCTTGTATTGCCTGGTGGATCTCTTGGATTTGTTTAATGAACCTAGTTGCCCTGTCCACATCACTGTGTCCTTCAACTATGGTGTCTTTACCAAAGACAAAATCCAAAGGAGACCTTGGGGTGAACCCAAAATGGGTCTCAAAAGGAGATCTCTATGTAGAGGAATGTTTTTCTCTGTTGTAATCATGTTGCACATAACATAAATGTTCATCCCAAAGCTTAGGATGCTTGCTACAATATCCCATGAGTAACTAGATCACTGTCCTGTTAACTACTTCTGTCTGGCCATCAGTTTGTGGATGAAAAGCTGTGCTTTTCTTCAGTTTGGTGTCCATCAGTTCCCACAGACTTGACCAAAACTTCCCCACAGATCGAGTGTCTCGATCAGATACAATGGAAGTGGGTAATCCAAGATGAACCCATACATGTTGAAAAAATAATTTTGCAGTTTGTTCAGCTGTAATCTGTTTATTACAATGTATCAAAATACACATTTTGTTGAACCTATCCAGAACAACATACAGATAATCATGACCTTTCCTAGATTTAGGCAGTCCTCCAACAAAATCCATGGAAACACTTTCCCAAGGGTGAGAGGGAACTGGTAATGGAGTGTACAAGCCTAGTTTTCTATTGCTAGGCTTGCTTTTAGCACACATAGTACACCCTCTTACATATCTAGAAACTGTCTCATTCATTTTTGGCCAGTAGCAAAATCTTTGCAGTTGTGAAACTGTTTTACTTACCCCAAAGTGACCGGATATTAGAAAAGTGTGTGCTTCTCGAATTATCTTTACTCTTTCAGTTTGTGGTGTTAGCGCTTGAAATTTCACCTCAGGCTGAGAAAGGCAAACTCCAAGGCAACATCAAACCACTTAGCCTCGTAGTTAGCCCTACGGGGCAGGAGAGGGCTCTCTCCGGTATATCTCAGCAAAGATCTTCAAAGGGTGGAGATAACCAATAAAGAACACTGATTTTAGGCTAGTAAACTGATAAAAGGTTTGATTTGAGATTTTTGGAATTTTGGTGGAAAATCGGGGAAAGGCAATTTTGGGTGCGGGGATTGGACATAGTTTTTGCAGGGGGTTCTTTGGGGCAAGGTAGGGGACTGTATTGATGCCTTTGAAAGAGTCAGATGGGCAAGAATGACTAGTGAGGAGCTAAGGAGAGCAAGTAAACACCCTGATTTCTCCTTAAACAGATGAAAACATTGATATTAAGCAAACTTAAAAGTAGAGCATGGCAATCATGAATTCTACTTTAACACTTCATTTGCCTAATTTGCAGAAGGAAAAGTAAGAAGATGATTCACATAAAAAACTTACAAGTACAAAGAGAAACACACCATCAATACATGTAACCACAGGAATCCCAAAAAGGACTGCAAAACCCCGGTCTTTCTTCCTTTGCCAAAATTGCAGAGATACAATGAGTAATACAATAGAAGCTTTCTCCCTCAAGAGTCCAACCATGGAAATGACCAAGAAAGTACATAATATAGGCAATCTAACATCTTTCCTTGCCTCTAGGGGTCGAGCTCAATATCCTAGGAGCTGTTTCAACCAATTCTAAACTGAGCACTGAAAACTAGGCAGTCAAAACAACTTGCCTCTATAAGCTAGGAAACCAATTCATTCATTAAATTTTTGCCTATCTCATGAATGAATCTTCTAGAAGAGATAAATGAGTGTCAAAATATCATAAAATTACATCATTTACAACAAGGAGGATCAAAATCCACTCCAAAAAGTCAAATCCAATCAAAACTGCGTTTTGCTGAGCTGTAGGTGCATTTCTGTGAAAATTTCCCAACGCGTAGCGCCCTGATTCTGAACGCGTAGTGCGCCTTTGGAGCAACTTTTGAGGCACTTCCAGGTGTCCAAATGAGGCAAAAGTGGGCTTGTTGGAAAGGTCTGGATGTCTACTTTCCAACCCTAGTGGAATTTCTAAATTGGGTGTCCATTTGCCCCTCTAAAATGGAAATCTCCCAAGACTACTTCCTGTGTGTCAAAAAAGTGGCAGAAAGTCATTTTTTGCATGTTTTTTGACCTTCTGGAGGCTCAAAACTTGGTGAAATTTCTTGGCAATTGCTGAGCAAGTGTATTTTTGCATGAAAAATTAAAAAATTCTGAGTTTTCCTGAAATGGAGTTGCCCATCTTAAGGGTCGCGCGCGGCGCGCTACGCGTTGGTGAAGAAAACCTGTTTTTAGCCCAAAAAATTCACAAGTGACCAAAAATACTCAAAATTTTCTGAAATTTGTGCTGGAGTTGAGTCATTTAGCATCATGCTCCTTCAAGGAAGCCTCAACCAAGATGTGGAGGGGATCAGGCCTTTTTCTTCGTTTTAGTGCTTTGGCCAACCGTCCTTGGAGCACCTTCATTCTCGCCTTGCATACGTGCATTCAGGCCCAATAGTGGTTCTTCATGTTCCGGAGCAGGTCCTTATCTTTGTTGGCCTTAGCCAGCAACCTCTCCAAATGAGCATTGACCCGGAGAAGCATAGCCTCTCGCTCAATGGGTACCAAATCACCGGGTCTCTTACGAGCCAAGTTGCGGTCTTCATGGATCCTCCGCAACTCATCAAGAGTCTGCTCATCTTCTAATTGCTTGTTGTGCTGCTCCAAATATGTAATCATCCATTGTGCCATCTCTAATTTTTCTTGCAACAAGCAATTTTCAGCCTTCTTTTGCTGAATGATCTTGTGAAGCTCCGTGCTAGGAGAACGGGTGTCAAGATCAATGATGTCGATATCTGGATCACCTGACAATCCCTCCTCAATCATGGGATGCTTGCCCCTCTCTGATACCTGTGTTGCTGTTGGAAGCGAGGCCCCTTCCACATGATGTGGAGATAACACTCGCGGTGCTGATGAAGATGGCGAGACCCCTTCCACCTGGTGTGGAGAAAATACTCGCCGAGCTGATGCAAATAAGGCCTTGTGGCCTCTCTGATATGTGACCAATGGAGGGGAGCTGACATGTCTGGGCTCAGGGATGTCATACTGCTGTGATGGTCCTCCCTCCTCATGAACAACCTCAGGGGGTGGTGGTGCTGTGAAGAAATCTCGAGAGATGAAATCCTCCCATGGGATACCTTGCTGGGCCAACTGATGTATGACCACAAGCTTGATCAAACCATAATGATAGATGCTCTTGTGTTGCTATGCTGGGCTCTTTCTCTGCATCAAGGGCACCATCCTCTCAATATTCCGGCACATGAAAAATGGTATGTTCATCATCCGTACCCGTGTGAAATGCATCAACAAGCGGATATGGTACGAATACAAACGTGAAAATCTGCCCTCACAGGTGAAATAGCGAATGATGAGCCTCATAAAGGGAGCATACTCATCCCTCAAAAATTTGAAAGGAAATACACCAGTCATGTGCCTCATGTACACAAATTTAATGTAGGGCTCATACTGAAATCTGTCCAACAGTTTGCGCTTGTTCCACTCTTCTCCAACATTGGGTATCCCTGTTGCTTGAGCAACAATCTCAGGTGACAATGTAAAATCCACCCCTGCAAGATTCACATGCCCGTCATGCAAATGCAAAACAAACAAGCGGACCAATACCCTATGGTGCTGAATTTGAGAAATCCTCTTGCAAAATTCATAACATGATTGATGGCGGAAACATGTGACTGCAAGTGGACAAACCTGTAAATAGGTCAAAGAGGTGGGCTCCTCTCTCACATGGTGACCACCCTTACCACCCATGTGAGGCCTCCTTTGTACCTCAACCTCTGGTGTTGACTCACGGTCATCACTTTGCTCATAGTTGGTTTTGGTTTCTGACATGGTTTCAAGAGCAAAGTGGCTGAAATGTACTGCTGCTTCTGCTCAAAAACCTGTTGTTTTAACTGTTGAAATGCTGCTTCAAGGGGACAAATAACACAAGGGAGATGTTAGGGAAGGGAGACTTTTGAGGGAACTAAGGGAAAATATAAGTAAAATGGGATTTAGGGAAGGAATCATGACATATACAACATCATATAATTATAATTTGCAGGGGTTTTACGGGAAGTAGGGTTTAGGGTTATGTTATTGAATTTTAGGGATAGGGGTAGGGTTTTAGGGCTTTTGGTATTTTTGTTAGGGAGATTAGGTGAAAATGACAAGGGAGATGGTAATGGGATGTGGGGAAAAAATGGGGGTGAAAAGGGATGACCTTGAGCAGCAAAAGCAAAACCCTAGCCTTACTTGCACTTTGACATTTGTAAGCAAAATACACATGAACTTCTCATTTCAAAATGATGACATTTAAATGCTCATTCAAGCTTTAGCAAGCAATATACTTTGATGTTTGGAGGCCTACTTGCAACCTTGAAGAGATTTGGGGTCGATTTGAGGTTTGAAGGCAATTTTTCTGTGTGTAAACCCCAACGCGTAGCGCGCAACCAACGCGTAGCGCCTGTGTCTTTTTCCCACTGCGATGACTGCCCCAACACATAGCGCGCAGGTCCTGATGCATAGCGCGCGGGCTCTCACAACAATTTCGCCCAGTTTTTTCACTAAGTCGCCTTTCACACTTGCTCTTGGAGTCTTGGAGGCAAATAATGATAAAACGAAGGGAGGGGGCTTTTATAAACTTGATTTGAATTAATTTCCCCTCAAACCCACTTTCTAATGTTTATAACATGACACTTTTCAAAATTTAAATGCTGCTGACTTATGGTTTCCTTTTTGTCCTGAAATTGGTTGAAATGATGCTTTTTCTTGAAAATTTTTGCAGAGGTAGCTTTTGAGGAGTCTTGGTAAAGGGGACCAGGGCCGCATGCTGACTTCCGAAGAGTTTTAATTTTTACCAATTTTACAAAAAATGAGAAAATGACCTTGTCTTCAAAAACAGGGTTTTTGAATTCAAGGTAAAAATTAGCTGTACAATATGAAATCCTTTGAAGTGATGCTTTGATAGACATCCCTTTGGCCTGCTGGGCATTTATTGACCTTAAAAACATGACCTCAAAGACAAATTGGACTAAACCCTAGACTTAGGACCTTGACTTCATAACAAGACCAATGACCCTGTAAAGAATTTTATTGACTGAAACAAGCTTAATCCAGCAGTGCCAAGAGGGGAATAAAAGACACAAGCTCCTCCATCAGGGTTATGGCATGCCTAATGGAATGCAATAAGAGGACACTGATGAGACACCTACTAATGAAATGCAAAGAGTTTTGATCGCTGATGGAGGGCTACTAGACCGACTCTAACATGTGGAATGAATAACTTCCCACAATGATATAAGAGTCGGTCCTTTACATGATAATCTAATTCTTCTACTCATTTGCCTTGACTTAAAGTTGCATATACATCTTTAAAGTCTATATCTTGAGCATATTGTTCAATGTAACTCTCATGTAACACATAATTATGCTTAAGTATAGTAGATGCATTTATAATGGGTCTAGATAACATATCTGCAATGTTATTGTGTATGCCCTTTTTATATCTGATGACTAAATGAAACTGTTGTAGAAAACCCATCCATCTATAGTGCCTTGATTGCTGCAACTTAGTTTGGGAGTGTATATATTGAAGTGGTTGATGATCAGTATGTATTACTATCTCTTTGCCCATTAAGTAATGTTTCCACTTTTCACACTCTGTACTAATGCATACAATTCTTTATCATATGTAGGATACTTAACCACTGCAGAATTAAATGTCTTAGAATGATAACATATGGGTTTACCGTGCTGTGTTAACACTGCTCCCATGGCATAGTCACTGGCATCTGTTTGGATCTCAAATGGTGTTTGAAGATCAAGCAGTGCTAGTATAGGTGTTGTACTAATCTTTTCTTTCAAGGTGTCGAAGGCTTTCTGTTGTTTGCCTCCCCACTGAAACACCTTGTTCAATCCTGTTAAAGCATGTAAGGGAGCCGCAATTAAGGAAAAGTTAGAAATAAACCTTCTCCAATATTGTGCTACTCCTAAGAAGCTCCTAACTTCTGTAGCAGATTTGTGTTTAGGCCAATTTACAATGACTGCCACCTTAGAGGGATCTATCTTCAATTCACCACCCCCTACTATATGTCGCAAATAATTCAAAGATGTTTTGCCAAATTCACATTTTGAGATTTTAACATAAATTTTTCTCTTTTCAAAACATCTAGTGTCTGCTTAACATGCTTTAAGTGTTCTTCCCATGTTTTGCTAAATATCATAATGTCATCCAGATACACAATAACGAAATCATCAAGAAAAGGTCTGAGTACATCATTCATTAATCCCATGAAAGTAGTAGGAGCATTAGTTAAGCCAAAAGGCATAACTAGCCACTCATACAATCCCTGCTTTGTTTTGAAAGCAGTATTCCATGCATCTTGTTCTACAACTCTGACCTGGTGGTATCCACTGTGCAAGTATAGCTTGGAAAAATAAATAGATTCTTTCAATTGATCTAACAGATCATCTATGCGAGGAAGGGGATAATGATTTTTGATTGTTATCTTATTCAGTGCTCAGTAATCAATGCACATTCTCCATGAGCCATCTTTATTTCTCACCATGACGATTGGTGACCCACATGGTGATGTGCTAGGTCTGATGAACCCTTTCTCGAGCAACTCCTGCACCTGCTTCTTGATTTCGGCGTTTTCTAAAGCAGACAACCTATACATTCCAATATTAGGAAATGGAGAATCTTGCTGCAAAATAATATCATGCACTATTTCCTTTTTGGGTGGCAGACCTTTTGGTTCTTGAAACAAGATATCATACTGTGAAACAACATTTTCTAAATCAGCTTGTTTTTTAGCATTACAGCCTTCAAATACATTGGTTTTGTCAGGTTTCTTTTCCTTTACAACCATAATTAAAATTTTTTTACATGAATTTATCATTTGTTTCATCTGCCCTGAGTTTATGAGAGTATAATTATTCTTGAGCTTATGAGCTCTTACAAAGTATTTGATTCCATCTTTAACAAGTACATACTTGTTCTTAGCTCTATAGAAAATAGTTTTTCTGTCATACAAGTAAGGACCTCCTAAAGCAATTCCACATATATCCAAAGGAATTATGTCTAACTCAACCTCATCTACAAATGTTGACCCAAAAGAAAACTTGAGTTTACATTGTCTAGTCACTTGTAGTTGTGCTTTGTCATTCAACCATCCTAATGGGTATGGTTTCTTGTGAGGTGTACTTACTAATCCAAACTTCTTTACAATTGCTTCAAAAATTAAATTTACTTGTGAGCCACTATCAAACAAAGTGTCAATATTTTGATGTTTGGAAATAACTCAAATATGGAAAAGCTCATGTCTTTTTCTCTCATTTTCTTCATCAATAGTAGATTGTGCATAATTACTAGTAGATGCTTCAGAATTCTTACCTTTTATAGTAGTGGTTGCAATAGTTGTTTCATCTCCTGAGTCTAATCCCAAATCTTTCTGAATAGCTGCAGTAGTCCTCTTCTTCTTGCCCTCAAACTTTTTAGGTCTCAGCTTTGGGTGCATAATCCAACCATGCTCATCATCATGCCTATCCTTTTTACAGTCAGTGCATGGAGCCTTGCTTTTCTGTGCAGTGTTAGCCTTCCTTTCTTTCCATTTCTGCTTTCTTTTCTCCTTACTCTTGCTTGCAGTGGGTTGGGATGATCCCCCAACTTCTGGACTTCCATTCTTTCCTCTAGATTCTAGATGAGTAGCTTGTACAGATACCTCATATATACTAGTGGGATTAAACATGAGGATAGTGTGCCTCATGTAGCTATGTACACCACCAATGTACTTGAAGAGAGTCTCACGTGAGTCTAATGAGATTCCTATAATCAATGCTCTCTTTCTAAATTCCTCAGTGTACCCTTGCACACTTTGCCCTTTCAACTGTCGAAGAGTTCTCCAGCTCATCATGGCTTGCTGCATGTAGGCCAATGGATAGAACTGCTTTTTGATTGTAGAAAAAAATTCACTCCAGACAGAGATAGTCTTACCATGTCTCTTCAGGTCAGCTTGGGTCTTGCCTTCCCAACAAACCAAGGTAGTGCCTCCAAGGCGTAGGCTTGCCAGTTGAATCTTGCTCTTGTCTGAATCGATATTCTGCACTCTGCAATAAACATCAATTTTTCTAATCCAATTGTCCAGCTTTTCTACATTCAACTCTCCATCATATATAGGTAAATCAAATTTGACATCTAGTTTAATCAAAGATGCCTTATTTTTATGTTCAGGGCTATTAGGAGGTGTGAGAAATCTTTCTTCTTTCCCTTTGCCTTTTGAGTGGTCATGGAAATGAGACTCACCTTCTACTTTGTCTTGTTTGGAGCCTGATGAATCTTCATCCTTGTGTTTTCTAAAATCCCTATACATTTCCTCTACCATGGACTTTATGGCTAGGAAACTATCTATGAATTGAGGGTCTGGCCCCATAGAACCTTCTTTTGACATTGTCTTCTAAGGGTAGACTCTCCCAATTTTAGGTTTAGTTTCGACCAACTCTCCTTCTCCTAATTTGAGCTTTTATCTAGTTAGCATTCAACAGCTAAAACCAACACAAGCTTGTCTAACCTTGATAGCCTAAGGCTCTAATACCACTTGATCTAAAAATCACTCGTGAGTTATCTCAGTTAATTAATTGATGGATGAAGGTATTACAGACTCATGTGCCGGCGTGTGTCTATGTTATCTTAGGCAACGGACTGATCAAATTGAAAAATACACAGACACTGGATAATGAAAAACAGTAAGAGAAACACAGTAAGAAAATGCAAGAACACAACAAATTAATAAGGAGTTCACCAATCCTCTTGGGCTACGTCTCAGGTCTAGCTTTCAGTGGTGGCCTTTTCTTATTGTGTCTTTAAAGTAGAGTTTTTACAATCAGGAGCTCAATTTGAGTCTCCTGAAATAGATAATGCTTAGTAGGGTGGTTCTTGGACTCCCCAAGCCACTAGAGTGCACAGACTCTTCCTTACCAAGTCTCGACCTCAACTGGTCTTGAATGGGATGAGTCCAATTTGGTACTCAGTTCTCGACAGGTATCCTCTCAGGGATTGATCGAATCTCTCAAGCCTTCTGTCTGCTCGATGCTACCTTATTCTATAGGTTAGCTCGGCTCTCTGTTTTCTGCTTCTTACTTATTCTCTATTCTGTCTCTCTATCTCACTGTTTCCCTCTTTCTTATAGTGCTCACCTGTGTTCTTGTTATCTGTCTATTCATGGCTTAAAGCCAACACATCCTTGACTGTTCGCTTCCTCTTCCACCTCTTCAGATCGCCCACTGCTGTTCGCTTAGAGTCCCCTGCCTCTGCGTCATAGCCACTCTGTAACGTCTCACAGGGAAGTGGCCGCTTGTCCTCTCACAAACTGCGCCGGCTCTTCCTCAAACGGTTCTGTATTTCGGTTACGCTGTGTAATGATTCACCTACCAACTCAGCAGTCAAATCGAACTTTAGACTTTTATATGCCACGACTTAATTCTCCCTCCAGATCCGGTTTCTCATCGAGCACAATCTCCACCATTAGATCTGGAGCCCCCAGATCCTACGGTGTTTGCTCTTATCGCGCGGTTGACTTGCTCGACCGTTAGCCCATGATGAGAGGTGGTTTTCTCTCTCATCCACCAAACATGCATCATGCAATGTATGGAATCGCTCGTTCTCTTCCAAATCCGCTTAGCGCCCAAAATGCCTCTGATATTCCACCGGTTTTGGAGTGTGGGACCTGCCTTTCACTTTAGCACTTTCCCTACGGTTTCTCGGCTTCCCATACAACTGAATGCTCGGGGCCTTTCCTTCTCGAGGGGTTTTGCCCAACGATGCACGATTAGCGCTTTGCATCAGAAATGGCCTCTGTTTTTTGATCTGGACTTCCTAACTGCTAGTTTGCATCCTGCGCGATCTCCATGGGCCTCGGTTAGTGCGCTTTGACCGAGGTCCTCATCGTTCCTTGCTAGCTACAAACTGCCACTGTCTAGAGGTCCTTCCTGATAACTCTTTGTTCACAAGTTTCTTGAAGTCTGTCCTGATTTGATACAGTCATATTACTTTGATAATTTTCATGGATCTAATTCGAATCAATCACTTAGCCCTTGAGTCAAGTCACCAAAGGAGGAGTGAAAACAAAATTCTTTTGGTCTGAATCTCAACACAAGGCATTCACAGAGTTGAAAGATGGCCTCTACTCAACACCAGTGCTCAAATTTCCATACTTGCAACAACCATTTGAGGTCGAGACATATGCCTCTGACTATGCTATTAGGGCAGTCCTTACTCAACACGGGCATCCAGTGGCATATCACAGTGAGACACTTTCAGACACAGTCTGAAAGTATCCCACTTATGACAAAGAGATGTATTCCATTGTGCAGGCCTGTCGACAATGGAAACATTGCATTTTGGGGAAGGAAATGGTCATCCACACAGACCACCGACCCCTCCAGTTCATACAGACCCAAGGGAAATTACAGAATGATCGCCATCAGAAGTGGTCCACATGCCTACAACAATTCCATTTGAATATCAAGTATAAGAAGGGAAGCACCAATAATGTTGCAGATTGCATCAGTCGATCACTGATCATGGCGTTAACCACCGTGCTCAACTCTTGTGGGCACGAGACTTCTGATTGGCCACTTCTTCACAAAATTGACCCAGAATTTAGCCACACATACCAGACACTCTTGGAGGGTCAACCTGTTTCAGATTTTCACCTCTAGGATGCCCTGTTATGCCACTTGGGTCACCTTTTTGTTCCTTAAGTGAGTGTGCCAAGATGATTTTGGAAGCACACTATAGTCAGGTTGCTGGGCATTTCGGGGTCGAGAAAATAGTGGCAGTGCCACAGAAGTATTTCCATTGGCCGAATATTCGACAAGATTTCGGGAAGTATATCAGATCATGCACTGCCTGCACCATTGCCAAACTGACCGTCAAGAAGCAAGGCCTCTATACCCTACTGCCTACCCCTAGTCAACCTTGGGAATCCATCTCCATGGATTACATGTCAGGCCTTCCTTCCACTAAGCATGGAAATGACTGTGTTTTCGTGGTCGTCGACAGGTTCTCGAAGATGGCGATTATGGCGGCCTGCAAGAAGAATATCACAACAGAAGCCACTGATAAACTCTTCTTGGAACGAGTGTTCGTACACTTTGGGATCCCATAGTCTATCATCTTAGATCGGGATAGTAGGTTCCTCAATACATTTTGGTCTAGTCTCTGGTCGATGCTGGACACCAAACTCACTAAGTCCACAGCCTTCCATCCTCAAACGGATGGCCAAACAGAGGTTGTCAATAGGGTGATTGTACACATTCTGCGCATGTACAATTCAAAGCATCCATGCACATGGGACGAGAGCCTCCCCTATGTTCAACACAGCTACAACCAGGCTCTCCACAGCTCGACTAGCCACAACCCTTTTCACGTGGGCTTGGGATTCCAGCCACTATGTCCCATTGATGTGGCCATGCCATTTGCAGCTACTCACGCGGATTCGGCTCATGTCCAGTCCGAAACAGATAAGGAAAATAGCTTCATTGAGCACATCCAACATATTCGCCAGCAGGTCCATGACATTTTAGAGAAATCAAATGCCAAGTACAAGTAGTGACATGATCAACATCGGGTGCCACACAAGTTTCAGGTGGGCGACAAATTCTGGTTGCATTTGCAAAAGGAATGCTTTACCGGAGCCTATCGGAAACTTAGACCACTCCAATATGGTCCTTACACCATTACCAAGGCTGTGGGGGATAATGCATTTGAGCTCAGCATACCCCATTCCTTAGTTTGCACCCAGTGTTCAATGTGGACCGCCTTCAACCATACTTTCCACCATTACTAAACACATCCGACATTGCAGAACATCTCACACACATAGAGTTAAATCCAGATTGCATGGAACAAGCTACAACTGATTAGATCATGGATGCACAGATCAAGCACACTCGCCAGCAGAATATCCAACCGTATCGAGTTGTCAAAGCAGGCCAACTCCTTCACTAGGGCAAGTGGCTCACCAGGGACCAAGTTTAGCAGAAGTTTCCTTATCTCATGGAGGGACTCAACGCAATGGGGACCATTGCTTCCTAAGGGGGGAGGAATGATCTAGGTGGATAATGGTGGCCACCCACCAAGTCCACTTGGACCCCCACCATTGTTTCTTTCAGCTTTCCAGTTTCCTTAATTGTAGCACAATTTACTATTTTTAGTAGTTTTTCGAGTCCTAAACTTCTGGAGCCGCTTTGAGGCCGTAACTGACGTTTTTTTGGGAAAACTGGGAGAAACATGGGTCCATGGACCGATGTTTCTCTTCCAAAAGTTGTAGTTCTCAGATATATCTTTCTAACAAGATATTGTATGCGTCAAACGAAGATCGTATGCCAAAGTTACGACCTCGGGAAGTTGATGTACCAATTTACCCAAATGGGGCCCACAATTTGGTGTTTCATCTTCTAAGGTTAGGTTTTTGGATGTTTAGGGTTTTCCCATGTTTCTCAACAATAAATAGGCCTTGTAGCCTCATTGTAACACAGTTCGGAGGCATGTAGCCACCACATCTCTTCTCAGAGATAAGCTACCATCGCCCTAGCTGGTTTATTTCCATTGCTATTTGTAAGCATATTTCAGTATTTTACATTAATGAAATGAAGTATTATTTCCACTGCATCTCTATGTTTATGGTTATCTCTGTAATTTATTGTATTCCTGTTTAAATCCGGATCAAGACAATATCAATATTAGTAGCTAGTAGTATCCTTGAACAAACAATCTAGCAGATTCTTGATATGGATGGGGGTAGCTGGGAAAAAGACATAGTTGTTCATGTAGTTAGAGTAGCTTATGATAATCCTAAGTGAGATGTAGAGTATTTATACTCTGTAAGATTAACTACTTTGAAGTTTCGAAGATACTTTGGGCTGCAGTTTTTACTATATCACAAACTTTGTGGTGATGATGGTTTTGTCCATTTACACAAAAAAAATTTATATCTTGTAGGGAATTCTTGAGACAATTGAAATTCATATTCCTATTGCTCGATCCTCGCCTTAAAATCTAAGTGCTATTGATCAAGGTACAAACAATGTCATAGCTAGTGAATTTGATTTGGCTGAGGCAACAGCTCCATCTGGTGGGCCTGATGTTGCTCCATTAAATCTATTTCTATAGGTGAGAATTTTGCAAGATATTTAGTTAATTCATGTTTCATCGGATTTTGAAATTAGGCACTAGCTCATTGTTGAGTTAAATTCTTCTTCCATTTGTAGGGTCTTCCCAATTTAGGTTGACATCCATAATATTGTTCATCTTGCTCCACTCTGCTTTGTAGGAAAGGCACTTGACTTGTTTTTGCAACACACAACCAAAAATATCTTTGACAATGTTATCATGCACACCCTTTGATGCCTTACCTCCATGATTGTTCCATGCTATATACAACTTAACAAATACATCATTTCAAGCCTCAATCAAGTAATGGAGAAATTCATGAGCATCTTCCTACCCCCTGAAATGTGTCACAAATAGCTCTCAAGAGCTTTGTATATTTATAGGAGCATCATGAAGAATGTCACATTTTAGAGACCTTGAGATCCACTTTTCCACCAATAAGAAGGGACAGTGGTAGTTTAAAGATTTGCATACAAAGAAGCATTAATTTATGAGGAAAAAATTGACCAAATGATTCATGAAAGTGAGACACTAAATCACACTACTGAGATAACATGCATTACCGAGAATTTTGAATCCCATGGGAAAGATCCAAAAAAATGGTTGTTGCCACATCATTTCCAATGCCATTTATGGCTCTCTTGAAACCCTAATTTCTGCATCTACCATGCTATGTATTATGATTATTGGATAGTTTCCATGGCTATTGTTAAGCAAAGAATAATGAGCATAGCAAAAAAAGTTGCTTCTCATTCTTTGCCTACTAAAATAGTTTGAATTTTGATTCATGACTAGTTCATCGTAGGTTCCTATATAGATAATTTGAACTACGAGAGTGAAGCCTTCATGTAGAGGCCAATCAACAAATAGCAAACCTATGAAAGTTTGACGCAATGTTATGTAATCTTATTAAAATTATCCTTCCAACCATCATTTCATCATATGAACCATTCTCCATCGCGACATATGCACTACTCTCCACTGCCAACATACCCAATAGTCATCATTTCATGAAATATTATCTCATTCAGGAATTTTATCAAACATTTCATAGAATAGCTTCCCAACCTCATCCAACAAGATTTCGTTGCAATGACTATCAGCTAGAGCACTGTATGTAAAGGAATTTAGCTTATAATATTTTCTTAACATCTCATAAATAGTTTCTTGGCATCTTTGACCCTACCTATTATGCATGATCCATCAATTAGGGGCTTCCATGTGAATGAGTCAAGCTCATGACCTTTCTACAACATAAAAATGTTATAAAGGTTATGATGTTTGGAACATTACCCATATACATTTCTTTCTTGAAACATTTTGAATGTATCCTGCATACTTTCAATTACTTAACCAAAAATCAACACTACAACAACCATCAACTTATTCATATACTTGAGAGGATGATTGAGTCCATTTTTTTTTTCCTCTCTTCATGGATCCTTGGTGGGATTTCTGGAGGCCAAAATTACCCATACAACTATCAATATACCTCTCCTCTTTTCCAAAACTATGGACAAAAGTGCCCTTGATGGTCTTTGGTTTTGTTCTACCCTTCTATTCTTGCTTTGTGTCTATGTGGGCTTTAGGTTATTGAAATAAAAGGAGTTCTGCATAGTGAAGTGGCTCCACACTTATATGTAGGGGGGTGACCCTCCTCTACCTCTGATATTCTACCATGGGCATTGAATGTTATTGACTACAACTATGAACTACACATGGGATCCTATATGGTGAATGTTCCATATGTGTATACCCACATGGTATTCTCATGCCCTTGACCCTTGAGATATCGATGTGGTCATCAAGTGGGCTACAAAAAATGGTGCCAGAACCATCCCATTTTTTTTCAAGTTTGCTTTTGGTGAGTATATTTACACCCCATTTACTCCCATTCTTGTAATTTTATAGATTTTGTTCTTTTGATTGAAAAAATTCCATAATGCTAGATGAATGTAAGATTCCATGGCCTATTCTAATTTTGAGCCTATTTTCAATTACAAAACATAACAATATTACAAAACAAGAGATTGATGGATTTGACGCTAAAGGAAGATCTTAAGGACATTAGAGAAATTATAAATTACAAGGATGGACAGCTAGAGCTGGGTAAAATGTTACAGAAAGTTAAATCTTTCATCTATATTGATAATGTTTTGGGAGAAAAGGAGCTCAACCAAATTTTGCCAGAGGACATTATTAAAACAATGAAGGTCAGTCTCCTTCTTACTAACTGTGATAAAAATGACTATAACCCATGCACAGTTAAAAGGAGGGAAGTCTATTATATGAAACACCCTCCCCGCACTGAAGCCATGACCCTTTTAAAGAAATAAATGGACAAGAGGGAGGACAAAAAGAGACAAAGAGATTCTAGTCCATTGAATGAAAGTGAGCTAGATGAGATAATAAACTTTTGCGGTGGTATTCCAAAAATTTTAAAAGTGGTGGTGGCATTCATAGTAGTGGCATATAACCAAAAGAAATATTTTCAAATAATGAAAGAATAAAATATGAAATTGAAGGGTAGATAGTTGGAGAATATACAATGCTATGTTTTTTCTTATGACAATTTTCGTAAAGAATGCAAATATCCATTTCTTGATATTTGCTTATTTTTCAAAGAAAAAAATTGGGAAATTGTTGAAGATATTGTGGGAATGTCTGAACTGGATACTCTAGAAAAATGTGCACTTGTAATGAAAGGCACAAATGGCCTTGTAAGTGTGCACGATGTCATTTTGGGACTTAGTCGCCACAAGGCAAAGGAAACTAGGCTAAAATTTACCAGTTCATATGAAATTAAGAAGTTCCTAAATTGCAAAGTAGAGAATGTAGGTACCAAATGTACAAATTTAAAAAAAAAAATACATTTTGTTTCATATAATGCCTATAAATCTATATTTACTAAATTGTGTTTAATGGCAGACATTCAAAACATAAAGGGTCTTTGGTTGAGTGGAAATAAGGATTGATTGTCTATATCTTCTGAAAAAATAGACTTAATATCTAAGTCGTTGAGAATTCTTCACCTTGGAAATTTAAGACAAGTGGAAGGGACATGTAAATGACCATTGTAAAAATTTATCTTTTTCCAAGGAGCAGTTCCTTGTCTTTCAATTGATGTGAAGGAGGGCATAGGCTTGAAATATTTGAAAAATATTTGAGCTATCAACCCAAGGATCTGAAACTGTCTGAGGCAAGTCTCTGTCTTCTATTTTCCACCCTTTGAATCATGATAAAATGTGGTGTTTTATTATTTGTAGATCACTTAATTATGATTCAATTATACATAGCATAATTTGCAGATGCCATCCGATCTTAGACACATGGAGTTTGATGGAAGGCTTTCCCATGCCTGTGAAATCTATTCGAGGGATTTGGAATAATTTCTCAAATACGACTCTGTAAAGTGGCTGAAGAAATATGGGAATCAATAGATAAATACCAATGACAATTTGTATCCTTCACATATGCATAATGATGAGTAGTGTCCTATGAGTATCTTGAATGGAAATTTGTGTCAAATAAAGTATTCTCTAGGTACTCATAATGTTTTGAGCTATTTAACACGATATATATCCTCAAATATCTCAAGTTGAATTGAAATAACATTATGGTCTTGAAAGATTGACATTTTTTTGTGTGTTGTGGACACTTCTTGCAATTTTTGCAATGGTACTTGTTTCCATCAAGCAATGAAAATAAGAACAAAAGGATTATTTTCATGCAATCAACATATTACATTTCAGGTATCCATTTCATTATTTAATCTTTTGCAATGTCCCAAAGATGCTTGGTTTGTTTGGGCCATTATAAGGCCATTATAAAGCACACAGTAGTCTGTATGATCTTTAGATGTCTCTTTAGACAATCATCATACTACCTTTTAGGTATCTTGTTTTGCATTTCTCAAAGACTTGATTTATTTGATTGGGGAGTGATTATTTATTCACTAAGGTCATATTTTTATTAGGCCAAGTCAAGTCATGAAAGTTTTTTTATCAAAAGAATCACCAACAATTTCACCTTAGGATTCGCCTTACGTTGCAAATCCTTAATCTGTTGCTTGTAGTATGTTTAAGCCCTTGGTAATACTTTTATTTTGTGTAGATTTTATCTTATCTTTATACATGACATTATATTGTGCTTCTTGGCAAAATAAGACCTTGTCAACTGCAGGAGCATCATAAACATCAACTACTTCAACGGTTCAAGCTTTCTAATTTTTTTTTAAGAATTAGTCAAATAGTGATGTTTTTGCACATGATTTTTGGTCTAAATTTTTATTTCCTCTATTACAAAAATTAACGATACTTCTTATTTCAAATGTAGCCTACCCAAATAATTACACCACCAGTTCCAGCTTCAATCCCTATAGAATCTGCATACCGAGTTGTGTCTCAGCCCCTAGCTGTGTGAGTCAGAAAATTCCCATGTTCTGTTTGTTCTTAATATTGGAGATCATACTTGTTCAATTCTATTAGAGATGTTCATTGTTGAGTAATGAAGTGATAGTATTCCTGTGCATTTGAAGTCAATGCACATGTACAATTGTAAATGTCTTATGGTATTTTTAATAAACAGGGCTCCTACAACTTTTGTGTCATGTCTTGAGACTACAACAGTGCAGTAAGTACACTCGGAAATAATTTCTTAGTTATAAGAAGTTCATATTTACATATTCATTAGTCTCAGCTTTTCGGACCTTGTTTCTCCTTCCATATACATGCTATTGTCATGTTGGTAAAGCTGCATATATTTTCATTGTATTTTTGTCTTGTCACAGAGAAAATGTTGATCCATATGGTGAGGCAATATCAATATTAGTAGCTAGTAGTAAGTTTGAACAGACAATTCAGTAGGTGCTTGATATGGATGGGGGTAGCTAGGACAAAGACACAGTTGTTCGTGCACTTAGAGCATCTTATGATAATCTTGAGTGAGTTGTGGAGTATTTATACTCTGTAATATTAACTACTTTGAAGTTTGGAAGATACTCTCGGATGTAGTTTTTATTATATCACAAAATTTGTGTTGATGATGGTTATGTCCATTTACCAAGAATATTTTTAATATCTTGTAGGGAATTCCTGAGACAACATAAATTGCTATTCCTATTGCTCACTCCCCATCTTCAAAGTCAGGTGCTATTGATCAAGGTACAAACAATTTCATAGCAGGTGAATCTGATTTGGCTGAGGCAACAACTCCATCTGGTGGACCTAATGCTGCTCCATTAAATATGTTTCCACAGGTGAGAATTTTGCAAGATATTTAGTTAATTCATGTTTCATCGTATTTTGAAATTAGGAACTAGTTCATTGTTGAGTTGAATTCTTCTTCAATTTGTAGGGTCTTCACAATTTAGGTTGACATCCATAATATTGTTCATCTTGCTCCACTTTGCTTTGTAGGAAAGGCACTTAACTTAGCTTTGCAACACAACCAAAAATATCTTTGACAATGTTATCATGCGCACCCTTTGATTCCTTACCTCCATGACTGTTCCATGCTATATACAACTTAACACATACATCGTTGCAAGCCTCAATCACGTAATGGGAAAATTCATGAGCATTTTCCTACTCCCTGAAATGTGTCGCAAATAGATCTCAAGAGATATGTATATTTATAGGAGCATCATGCCTAATGTCACATTTTAAATACCTTGAGATCCACTTTTCCACCAATAAGAAGGGGTAATGGAAATTTAAATATTTGCATACAAAGAAGCGTTAATTTATGACAAAAAAATTGACCAAACAATTCATGAAAGTGAGACACTAAATCACACTGTTGAGATAGCATGAATTACCGAGATTTTTGAATCCCACAGGAAAGCTCCAAAAAAATGGTTGTTGCCACGCCATTTCCAATGCCATTTATGTCTCTCTTGAAATCCTAATTTCTACATCTACCATGCTATGTCTTATGATTATTAGATAGTTTCCATGGCTATTGTTAAGCGAAGAATAATGAGCATAGAAACAAAAGTTGCTTCTGCTTCTTCTCCTACTAAAATAGTTTGAATTTTGATTCATGACTAGGTCATCATAGGTTCCTATATAGATAATTTGAACTATGAGAGTGAAGCCTTCATGTAGAAGCCAATCAAAAAATAGCAAACTTGTGAAAGTTTGACGCAATGTTATGTAATGTTATTAAAATTATCCTTCCAATCATCATTTCATCATATGAACCATTCTCCATCACCACATATGCACTACTATCCATCGCCAACATACCCAGTAGTCATAATTTCATGAAATATTATCTCATTTAGGAATTTCATCAAACATTTCATAGAATAGCTTCCTAAACTCATCCAACAAGATTTCCTTGCAATGATTGTCAACTAGAGCACTGTATGTAATGGAATTTAGCTTATAACCTTTTCTTAACATCTCATAAATAGTTTCTTGGCATCCTTGAGCCTACCTATTGTGCATGATCCATCGACTAGGGGCTTCCATGCGAATGTGTTAGCCTCATGACCTTTCTACAACAGAACAATGTTCTAAAGGTTATGGAATTTGGAACATTACCCATATACACTTATTTCTTGAAATATTTTGAATGTATCTTGCATACTTTCAATTACTTAACCAACAATAAATACTACAACAACCATCAACTTATTCATATAATTGAGAGGATGATTGAGTCCATTTTTGTTGTTTTCTCTCTTCATGGATCCTTGGTGGGGTTTTTGGAGGCCATAATTACCCATACAACTATCAATCTACCTCTCCTCTTTGCCAAAACTATGGACAAAAGTTCCCTTGATGGTCTTTGGTTTTTTTCTACCCTTCTATTCTTGATTTGTGTCTGTGTGGGCATTAGGATATTGAAATAAATGGAATTGTGCATAGTTAAGTGGCTCCACACATATATATAGGGGGGTGACCCTCCTCTGCCTCTGATATTCTACCATGGGAGCTGAATGTTATTGACTACAACTATGAACTACACAGGAGCTCCTATATGGTGAATGTTCCATATGTGTATACCCACATGGGATTCTCATGCCCCTAACCCTCGAGATATCGATGTGGTCATCAAGTGGGCTACAAAAAATAGTACCAAGACCATCCATTTTTTTCCCGTTTGCTTTTGCTGAGTATATTTACACCCCATATACTCCCATTCTTATAATTTTATAGATTTCGTTCTTTTGATTGAAAAAATTCCATAATGCTAGATGAATGTAAGATTCCATGTCCTATTCCGATTTTGAGCATGTTTTCGATTACAAAACATAAAAACATTGCAAAAAAAGAGATTGAGGGATTTGATGCCAAAGGAATATCTTAAGGACGTTATAGAAATTAGAAATTACAAGGACGGACAACTAGAGCTAGGTAAAATGTTATAGAAAGTGAAAGATTTCATATATATTGATAATGTTTTGGGGGAAAAGGAGCTCAACCAACTTTTGCTAGAGGACATTAATAAAGCAATGAAGATCAGTCTCCTCCTCATTGAACGTGATCAAAATGACTATAACCCATGCACAGTTAAAAGGAGGGAAGTCTATTATATGAAACACCTTCCCCGTACTGAAGCCATGACTCTTTTAAAGAAAGAAATGGACAAGAGGGATGAAAAAGAGAGAAAGAGATTCTAGTCCATTGAATGAAAGTGAGTTGGATGAGATAGTAAACTTCTACGGTGGTATTCCAAAAATTTTAAAAGTGGTGGTAGCATTCATAGTAGTGGCAGATAACCAGAAGAGATCTTTTCAAATAATCAAAGAAGAAAATATGAAATTGAAGGGTAAACAGTTGGAGAATATACAACGCTATGTTTTTGCTTATGATAAATTTCGTAAAGAATGCAAAGATCCATTTCCTGATATTTTCTTATTTTTCAAAGGAAAGAATTGGGAAATCGTGGAAGATATTGTGGGAATGTCTGAACTGGATACTCTAGAAAAATGTGCACTTGTAAAGAAAGATGCAAATGGCCTTGTAAGTGTGCACAATGCCATTTTGGGACTTGGTCTCCACAAGGCGAAGGAAACTAGGCTTAAATTCACGAGTGCATATGAAATTAAGAAGTTCCTAAATCACAAAGTAGACAAGGTAGGTACCAAATGTATGAATTTAGAAAAAAATATACATTTTGTTTCATATAATGTCTATACCTCTATATTTACTCAATTATGTTTAATGCAGGACATTCAAAACATAAAGGGCCTTTGGTTGAGTGGAAATAAGGATCGATTGTCTATATCTTCAGAAAAATAGACTTAATGTCTAAGTCGTTGAGAATTATTTACCTTGGAAATTTAATACAAGTGGAAGGGACATGTAAATCACCATTGGAAAAATTGATTTTTTTCCAAGCAGTTCCTTGTCTTCCATTTGATGTGAAGGAGGTCACAGACTTGAAATATTTGAGCTATCAACCCAAGGATCTGAAACTATCTGAGGCAAGTCTCTGTCTTCTATTTTCCACCCTTTGAATCATGATAAAATGTGGTGTGTTATTATTTCTAAATCACTTAAGTATGGTTCACTTATACATAGCATAATTTGTAGATGCCATTCGATCTTTGACACTGGGAGTTTGATGAAAGGCTTTCCCATGGCTGTGAAATCTATTCGAGGGATTTGGAGCAACTTAACAAGTTGCGAATATTAACATTGACAAGATTTGAAAAGTTGAAAAGGTCGTCTAAAGAACTAGGTGATGAAATGAATGGCTTGCAAGAATTAACTCTTTCATGTTGTGAATCAATTGAAGAACTGCCACTCTCTATTTCAAGCCTTCAGTTAACAATACTGAGAGTAAATCATTGTTCAAATTATAGAGATTTTATTTAGAGATTATAGATCCAAATCAGCTCATGTATTTCTTTGTTCTGAGCTTTTTGTTGAGTGAATTTTCCACGCAACCTCCTCCTGCCATAACTTCATAATGCACTTGTTAGTTAGGCTTCATCCTTTTGCTTCATTGATTTTTGTATTGTGCTATATTTCTACTTGTACAATGTATGAATTGCATTAAAGAATAACCTCCCTTATAATGAACAAGGATTTTTTGGGGCTCCATTTTAGACATTAATAGAATTTATATGCTCTTGATTTTGTAGGTCAAACATGTTGTTGTTTCACTACTAGAGAGGTTTGGTGAGCTTGAGTGCGCTGTAAGATACTCTGAATTTTGCATTATGAATGTCAAATTAGAATAGTTATTTGGACATTTTCTTTTTACATTTGAAGTTTCTATAATCTCTCACAGGAAAACTAAGTTTGCAAAGCCTGCATTTATGGTTTTATATATTCTTTGATATCTGGTAGAATTGCTTTCTATTTTTCAAATATAGATTAAAAGCTTTCTGACTTGTTTTCTTGTATGGCCATTAGTAGAAACCCTCCTATCTTGACATCAACTCTTGCAAGTACCCTTTATTTACAAATGTTAGTCTTATGAATATAGATTAAAAGTAAACATGGGCTTGCAACACCCAAACACCAAAAATCCATGCACCTTTCTCGGGACCTACTTGTATGCTAAGTCTTACAGATTTTCTTTTAATAAATCATTTTACATACGCTTGTTGTTTTTTTGCACAGTTATAATCCTACTCCTCATCTTAAAAGTTACCTTGATATTGAGGTCATATTAGCCATGGATTTGCTTCTCCATGCTTCATATCATACTATTGATTGCTCTATCATGTATCTTATGGTCAGAATTTTGTGTATTGTATTTTGAGAGATAGACTATTTTCTAATTTGCATACAAGGAATTAACTTTTGTCAACTCTATTTCCAAATTTCCATAGGAGGATGGTTTGTCCTTAGATGGTGACAAATGGCATTGGGTGGTTGGAATTATGGTTTCAGTTACTTTTGTGAAGATGTTCCTCATAATGTATTGTCAAAGTTTTATTAATGAGATTGTGAAGGCATATGCTCAAGATCATTTCTTTGATGTGATCACCAACACAATTGGTCTAATTGCTGCTATTCTTGCAAGTACTCTGTACTGGTGGATAAATCCTCTTGGAGAAATTGTGGTAAGAAGTTCATTGACCTTTTTCTTTATAGTTCATAGTTTGCAACTTTTCACATGTTATGCTTATCTATTTTGTTGAGTGTGCGTCATGGTTTCTTGGCACTAACTATTGAAGAGTAGTTTGTCTTCCATTATGTCATCCTCTCCTTTTTATAATCAGCATCCACTTGTTTAATAAGAAACTTGCTGTTGTTTTTTTCATTATCATGATATATCTTTTGATTTAGTAGAAACATAGATGATATTTTTAGCACATGTTCTCGGTCATCAGTACTCTTCACTGTCATAAACAATGGCTGGTGTGGAACTCCCAATGCATAGAGGGCCCTGAATAATTGTGGAGCTAGGATGGAGCCATGAATCTATCTAGCTTAAAATTCAAAGGGAAAACACATTACAGGTCTATTAACTTTTAAGTAGGGAGAACTGATTGCAAACGTGCAAGAGAACATATCCAGTCCATTTCATTTATTTTTCTTTGATAATGACTCAATCACAGATTGTGGATTCACAAAGCATAATTATGTTTGTTTTACGTTTATAAATCAAGAAATTTTGTTGTAGAATTTTATATGGGTGCATATACACAATAATATACACATACACGTGTGGATAAGAAGATGAAGACAAATAAGTATTAACATGGAATGAAATCCCAACATAGGGATATGCCACTGTAGCAAGATAGCGTGTATACGTGAACATTTAATTGTATACTAATATAAGATTTTGAAATTTTTGTATACAGATATAATCTGCCTCCCTTTGCACCTTTTGGGGCAATTTCTAGTTTTAGTAAGTTAAAAATATGGTCTACATGATTATAGTTTTTATAAAGATTATAGATCATGTGTGATATATTTTTTTTTTAAATCAATGACTATAAATGTAGTTTTCAGGATTGCCATAACTCTTCATTTAATTCTTTAAAGTGTGGTAGCTCAATGGAATAACATCTACCTTACAAGCAGGAGGTTAGTGGTTCAATTCCACAGTACACTAACATGAATTAATAAATGATTTTGTAGTTTATTTTTAATTAAATGTTTTTGATATCGATTTATTTCAATGGTGAGATATTTCTGGATTCATTGTTTTATATTGTCTGTAGAGAGATAATAGCTAGTATTAAAGACATATTGTCTCTAATCCGAGTGTTGTCTCTAGAGAGACAAAAATGAAATAGTCTCCTAAGAGACAATAATGCTTGTGTTGTATATTGTCTTTATAGAGACAAATTTTTAAGACAGTAATCTTTAAGATAGTATTTTTTAACACAATAATCTTTAAGACAATAATTTTAAGACAACAATCTTTAAGACAATATTTTTTGAGACACCCACTTAAAGACAATATTTAAGACAATACATGAGTTTTTTGTCTCAAGTTAAGACAATTTACCCAAAAATTGTCTCAAATATTGTCTTAAGAGCCCCCTTTAGGTAGTAGTGTAAAAAATGAAGTCTTCCTCCATGACCACTAAATAAACTTGTATTTGCATTTGTAAAATTTTAAAAGAACATGAGAATCAGATGATGTATTCACCTACTTTGTACCTCTAGTAACTTGCACATTAATAAATTACCATCCAAAATTAATACATAACCACCATTGTAATAATTTTCTATCCACATTTTATCTTTTATTTCATTTCTAGATTTTTATTGCACTCTTAATCCCAATCATGACACATAATCTAGTATAAATGTGTGAACTTAAACTTGTGGATGTTTGGTATCAAGAGAACAAACACCCTTTACTAAGAAGTTTCTAAATTAATCATATTAGAATCTATAATAAATGAAATTTGTAATTAAATTTTATAAGTTGAAAGCATGTTTTTTTTTCCAAAGAAAAAAATGATTTTTTTATTAATATAAAGAGTTACATAGAATATGCATTAAGCATTCAATTTGGCTGTATGAAAGTGGATCATATAGCCCATAAGATACAACCCTGACTAAAAGCAGAAAAAGAAAGTGCCACTCCTATTATCCGGAGTGTAGTCAACAACAAAAAAACCAGCTGGCCTAAGCCTTCCTGCCCTTCTTCTTCTCCACTTTTCGCCAACCATCCATGTTGTGAGTGGAGTCAATAATGGCAAGCTGGTTTTCCACTGTGTTCATTGGTTGTTCCTTATCTGAATCCGATCCTTCAGGACTGTGACTTCGTTTATTACTACTTATTTCCAGCTGGAGTTCTTGTTCCTTTTCCTCATTAATCTCTTTATCCTTATTGTCCTGATCTTTATCCTTTGCTGTATTATATTCTTCTTTCTTTGCTGTAGCTGCCTTCTTAAATGCAGCATCTATGTTCTGCCATCCTTTCGGCTTCCTTTGTTGTTGCTTGCTCTTGTTGGAGCTTGGACATGCATTGTACAGATGACCTGTTTGTTGACATCCCCGGCATCTGAAAGCTGTGTTCTCATAGTCCAACAGTTGTTTCCACTGTGTATTATTGAAGTTCAGAATTATGCTTTCAGGTAGTCCTCGGCTGAGATCTACCTCGACACATATTCTGGCAAAAGTAAATATTCCTTTTAGATGTCTCTCTGCATCTATTTTTAACATTCTCCCCAAGGTATTTCCAATAGCTGTTAGAGCCTTTGGATGCCAAAAATGTAAAGGAAGGTTATGCAGCCTGACCCATACTGGCATCCTTGATACCACCATGGTGTTGGCATCAAAATCAGGAAACCAAGGGGTAATAAAAAGTCCAGCACTGCCCCAGAACCATGGCCCTTGGTTGAGAACTATTTCCTTTTCTTCTTCTGTTTTAAAACATACTATAAAGAACCCCTTAGGGTATAGGAAGATTTGGCAATTTTTTGTCCAAACCGAATGGATCCATTGATACAATGCATCAGTTCTAGGCCAAAAGCCATTGAATCTACAAATAACTGCATTTTTTTGTAAATCTGAATATACCTTATTTACCTCTGGTATTTTAATGGAGATAGATGGGCTCTCCGGAATTTGGTATACGATGCACTGCCCCGGGGGTTCAGTGACAGCTGTGGGTTCTTTCCCTTTGCCCTTCACTGCTTCCTTAAAAGACCCTTTTCTTTGCGATCTAGTTCCAGCGTTTTTGGCACCTCCTCATAATCTCATATTGAGAATGATTGTAGAGCCTGACTTGATGTTGTAATCTTGCATGGTTCTGCATTCCTGCAGTGATCTGCCCTCGTTTATTAGGTGTTGTTTCTCAGTCGGGTAGCCAATCTGATCGGCGATGTTGTTCTTAAAATCTGAAACCCTGTCACTGTCATGAGTCCAAATCACGGTTGTGTTTCCTTTTGGCGTCTTTACAAATATTTGAAAACCAGATCTGGCATTCTGGGGTGGCTTGATTCTTGTCAAATCTGAGCCGTCCAAATCCGTAGCCGATCTGTTTACAACCTTAATTTCCTGAGCATAGCTTTGGATCTCACTTGCCTTGAGGAGATCCTCTGCGCCTGAATAGGGATCTGTGGTAAAAAAATTTGATTTTTTCCCAGGTCCATGCTTTGGTTTTGCTCGAATCCTAAAACGAAACTACAGCAACTTCTGAGATTCCAAAATACCGGCGATTCCTTCTCTGTTTGCTACAACGCTGTGCAAATAGTCAATTGCCCGATCCGCAGATCCTTCCTTTGCCGAACCGCTTTATTAACTCTAATCGATGCTTGTCCCGTGCGGGGTTCCAATTGAGAAAGATCGGCGAGCATGGGAATCGTCCAGGTTTCCAGATCTGGTCATTTTTGCAGCTCCAAATTTAGCAATCAGTTCAGCAACCCCGCTCTTGACAGTAAACTTCGTGCGGAATTAGGCTTTGGATAGATGGGTTCACTGAGTTTTTGAGAGTCACAGTGGGCCATTGCGTCTGGTTCGGACAAATACCTGTTTATAAAAGAGGTATGGTAAATAAGCTGAAAGCATGTTATATTGAGGATATGATAATATTTTGATAGTTTTATAATATATATACGATTTTTTTGCATTTTTAGGGTCTATTGTTCCTAGATGACATTTGTCCATTAATTTCCCCAAATACCATGTGACATCTATGTTTTGAACTGATATCCACTTGGTACACCCAAAGGAACAATTCAACCCTCAATTTTTAGAAAAGAAACCCTTACCCAAACTTCCTCCTTTGCCCAAATTCTTCAAACCTAAACCCTTAGCCAAATTACCACCAAAACCCCAAGTTCTTTAAACCTCCTAGTCCTTAGCTAAAATTACCCCCCTCTTCATAATCATGAGACTCTTCACCTCTTTTCATTCCCTTATCTATTATGTCTAGTTAACCATCCTTTCATTATTTCTTCCTTTACAATCATATTGTATCAACTTAATGTAATTGTTATGTTTATGATATATTATATTTCCAATTTACAATTGTTATATATATGAGATGCATTACAAATTATTTTTATGATAACATATTGATTAAATACTTACTATATTCTTAATAATTAATTATCTAATGTTTATATGGAATAATTTTAAGTAAATCCATATGGGTTATAAATTTATTGTTTGCCTATTAAAAGATAACAAAAAAAGACAAAAAAATATATGTATATCTCTACAATTTTATACAATATTATGTTTCTATCTATTTCAACTAGAATTTAGCCATAATAATAGTTGTTGATGTTGAACACTTAATGAGTTTGTATTTACATCTAAAATCATAAAAAAACATGGGAAATAGACCATATGTTAATCTACTTTGTAGCTTTAGTAACTTTCACATTAATATAAAACCACCTAAAACTCATAATCACTATGGTAATAAGTTTTCATCCACTTGTTATCTACTTTGTGATTTCAACCTTTTAAATTTACCTAGTAGTCTTAATCTTAAACATAAACTAGTATAAGTGTGTGCACTAAAACTTGTGGATGCGAGAAGTTCCCTATCAAGAAAACTAATACTCTTTAATACCAAGTCTCTAAATTACTCATAAGAGAAACTATGTAAATGAAATTGTAATTAAATTTTATGAAAATGAAAACAAAGTTTAATAACATGGTGACAATTTTCTTATGTAAATATATATTCTTTGCATTCTTAGAGTCTAATGGTGTTACAGGAAAATAATAGTATTTTTCATGGGTTTATACAATGTATAGATGGAATCTTTCTCTTTTGAAAATGTGGCATACTAGTTTTTAGATTATGCAATAAACTAATTTATACTAAATATGTTAATACTTATATGATTTACTTGTTAGAATTGTCTTATTATCGTCTTTGAACTTAAAACTTACTTTTCATTTTATTTGTTGATTAAGGATTTCATTTCATTTCATTTGTTTTTATGTATTTCAACTCTCATTTAGTCACAATAATAGTGTTTGAAATTCACCAATAAATATCACTTGAAGATTCACTTAACATCATAAATTTAAAAATATTATAACAAAGACATTTTCCATTTCCCTTTTAGAGTGAAAATAATTTAGACTATAAAAACTAAACGATTGAGATGTTCCTTCATGACCAATAAACGAACTTGCCTTTACAATTACATTGAAAATATTAAAGAACATGACAACTTGACCTTATGTTAACCTACTTTATTTCGTTATTAACTTAAACATTAGTACATAACCACCCAAAACTAATACATAATATTCATTGTAATAAGTTTCTATTCACATATTATCTATTCCTTGATTTCATCATTTTTTATTTACACCTTAGTCCCAATTATGAAAATATTAGACATAATCTAGTATAAGTGTACACACCTAAACTTGTGGTAACTCCATATCAAGAGAAAAAATATTCTTTAATACCAAGTTTATAAATTTTTCATAACTAAAACCATGAGAAGTGAAATTGTAATTAAATGTTATAAACTAAAACAAGTTGTTAAAGATTTGATAATAATATGATAGTTTTCTAATATACATATACATTCCTAGAATTCTTAGGGTCTAATGTGTTGGATGATAGTAATAGTATTTTTCATATTCTTATAAAATATATGAATGAAATATTTTTCTTTTGAAAATAAGATATATTTATTTTTAATTAGTACAATTAATTAGTTAATTTTATGTTTATATTCAATTATTTAAATGATTTTATTAGTTTAATGGTTTTATTATCCTCTTAGAAAGTAAAAACTACTATTAATTTCAACCATTGTTTAAAGTTTTTAGTTTTTCTTTGTCTAATCTCTCAAACATTTCGATCATCCTAAGTACTACACACTTAGCTTCCATAAGAATTCTTCGCATTTGGCACTCTTCTAATCTAATGTAAAGGTTATCCTTTTCAAATTGAATTTTGGAGATTGAGTCCTATCGTTTTTTATTTATTGATCTTACATCCATCTATCATTGACATTTTATTATTACTTCCTTATAATCTAGTTATTAACATTTTATTATTAATTTCCTTATAATTTAGTTATAGATTTATTATTTGATTTCAGTATTCAAATCATTTTGATTCTTGAATCTAGTTTCACTTTAATTTTTTTAATTTACTTATGTCCTCTTAAATTTAATATGGTTCACTATTATAAAATCTATAACACATGGAACTCTAACAAGTCTTAATATGATTATTACTTTACCTTTAGATCTTGGACATTTTGTTTATTGTTGTAGTTTTTGTATACATTTATATTTTCCCACAAAATATAAACCACAGAAAATATATTATAAATAGAAATAAATATTAAATACAAGAGGGAAATCTTAGGATATTTATTTTATACAAAACCTTATTCTTAGTCTCTCTACAATTACTATTCATGGGAAATATGACAAGGGAAGTAGAAGACATTATGGACTTTGAGAGCTAGATAATATTTTGTCTTATCATCTCACATGCAATATAAGTTTGTTTCACTGGTGTTGCATGAATACCATTGGGAAATATGACAAGGGAAGTAGAAGACATTATGGACTTTGAGAGCTAAATAATATTTTGTGTTATCATCTCACATGCAATATAAATTTGTTTCACTGGTGTTACATGAATACCATTTTTGTTTTGGCATCAACTTATTTGAAGTGATTGAGCCAAAATAAATAATTTCAACGGTTTAGATTTAGACACTTGCAAATCAGTAGATAAACGGTAGCCTCTGATAATCATTTTTATCATTTTATGCTCTGATTTCACAATATATTTATCTCTAATTTGCACTATGTCGTATTAATGTTAGAGATTTCCTGTCGAGGATCATTCTCTAATCCCACATCCGGAAACTGTAAAAAAACAAAAAACAAAAATGGGGATTGATTGGGATTCATTTAAAATAAATTCTGGAACACCAAAGTGGATGCAACGAACGATGGGATAACTATGAATTATTTTTTTTAAGCAGATTACAGATATCTCTGAATTGGAATAAAAATTAGTGTCCAATGGAAACAGATCATGATAATTTCGTAATATCATTCAACTAATCCTTGAGCTTTAAATAAGGGTGGAAAATATATTATCATAAACGCATAAAATGATTGCTTGTTTTAACTATTTCATTGCATTGAAGTAATAAATAAGTAATTTCAATTGGATTGGCAATTTCATTGGGACAACCCCAAGTGTTTCAAACTTAGGTTTTTTAAATCATGATTATATTGTGACAGTCCTTGAATTTAATATAAAGGTTATCCTTTTGAGATTAAAATGTGGAGATTGAGACATATTGTTCATTATTTATGGATCATACATACATTTTTATTGTACACCTTTTTGTCACTTTGTTTATATTCTAGTTATAAAATTAGTTATTTGATTTTTTTTTTAAGTCATTTGGTTCTTCAATCTAGTTTCATTTTTAATTTACGATTCATTTATTTTTTCTATAATCGAAATAATTTTATTAGCGTTATAAAAGTATTAAAACATATGGGAAACTAACTCTATATATATATATTTCTAATTTTAGTATTAGATATTATTTTTGTTATTGTAGTTTTATCTAGATTTTTATTATTATACAAAATAGAACACATTTTTTCTATAAATAGAAAAATAAACAGTTATTATAAATGAGTGGGATCAAGATATTTATTTTATGCAAAACTTTATGAACCTTTGTCTTTGTTTAGCATTGACCAATGCAAGTTATAATGTTTAATTTTGAAACACAAAATATTTATTTTTTAATATGATTGAAAAAATCATTTTACTTTTGCCATAATTTCTAATTGCAATATTTATGCCATGATTTGTAAATATTCGTGCAAAATAGCTCATACTCACATAAATAATCTATTTACCACCACCATAATTTAAGGAAGTATTTATATAAAAAATGAATAGGAAAAATATAGAAATAAATATACCTACTAAGAGTTACTCCCTACCAAGAGTAAAAGTGTAGTGATTATTACCACAAAAAAATATTGCAAGTGGTTCAAGACTTTTCATGTTGTAATATAAACAATTTTGTTTATTTTATATAATGTTTTTAAGGATATAAAAAATAATAATATTTTGTTCATAGATTTAAAACAACATGAGAAACGAGTGAAAGCAATTCGGAGAAAAATGCGTAGCCAGGGTTTCGAAAAAAATGCGCAGCCAGGGTTTAGCTTCTGCTCCTAATGCAGGAACGCAGAGGAGGGAGCTCCCCTCCCTCCTACAAAAGTGTTGTTGCCAGCAGAGGCAAGTCCCCTCTGGGCAAAGTTAGAGATTCTCTGAAAGAGGAACAGAGTAATAATGAAAAGGAGACAGACGAGGGCAAGCCCAAGGAAAATGTTAGCACTAAAGACAAGGAGGAAGAAGACAAAAGCCAGGGCACAAGGAACAATAAACAAAAGGGACCGTGCAGACCCAAAATGGAGATTACTCCTAGAGTAGTGTTAAACGATCCTGCACTGCAGGCACACAGGGAACATATGGGGACCTACGCTATAATCTGCAAGTTTATGGGATTATGGCCCACGGAAAAGGCTTTACAGTTATGGATCAAGTATCACTGGAAACCCAAAGGAAGTATAGACCTTCATCTTGGGTCAAAGGGATTTTTCATTGTGGTGTTCACAAACATCGAAGACAAAGATAGAATATTCGAAGGAGGACCCTACTTTTATGCAGCAGTTGGCCTCTATATGCGGCCTTGGAAGATGAACTTTGTTCCAGAGCAGGAGACTTTCACTTTGGTACCGGTTTGGGTAAGGCTCTATTCTCTTCCTCTTGATTATTGGCAAACTGAATCACTTGCTACCATTGGCAACAAACTAGGTCATTTTTTCAAAGCTTCGGAAGCCACAAGAAGAGGCAAATACACTTCCTATGCAAGGATCTGTGTAGAAATGGATCTATCAAGCACTCTTCCGGATGAAGTCATCCTGGAAGTTTTTGATGAGGAATGGGTACAAATAGTAGACTATGAGCATATCCCGTTCAGATGTTGTAAAGGCCATGAACATGGACACTTGTTCAAAGATTTCCCTCTTAGTCAAGCAGACAACAAGGGAAAACCTAAGGAAATGAAGGACACAGATAGCTTCCAGAAAGTTACAAGTAGAGGAAAAGGTGGCAAAAAAGGACCAAGGAAACTTCATAATGAGAGTCAAAAGGTCAGTGAAAATAGGTATCAAGCATTGGAAGAGAATGTAGAAATGGCAAATGAAAACCAATCTATGAAGGACGGCCCTAATGAAAAGGAAACGAAAATGAAAGAAGACTTCTACCCAACACAAGAGAAGGATAATGAGAAAGAAAATATAATGAGTGAAACAGAACTAGAGATGGATCAGGAAATGACACAGAGTGAAACAGATCTGGAAGATCATGAACTTCAGTAAATTCTAGATAAGGAACATCTAGATCTGGAAGGGTTCTTGATGTAGGGATCCATGGGAGGGATAGAACCACTACCACAAGAAGACTGCAACAAAATTCAACAACTATTCTTATGGAAAACTTAGGAAAGAGGATTAGATAAAGGAAAAACCATTGGAAAACAGGAATATAGAGGAGTGAAAATAATGAAATCAATGCCAGGATTAGCGACCAGAAATGCAGGAAAGAAGAGAGGTAGGAAAAAGCAGAAGGACTTCTTGATGGAGTGTGGAAATTTAATGATAGACTCAGGTAAGATGAAAGACCTAACCAGTTACTCATTTACAAATATTTAAATATGAAGCTCACATCATGGAATATCAGAGGTCTAGGTAGTAAAATAAAACAAAGAATGCTTAGTCATAGAATGAAACAGGAAATGCTAGATGTTATTTTCATCCAGGAAACGCAATGTTCCATCCAAAAAATAAAACAAATTCACAGCAAATGGCTCAATAGATTTGAGTTCTTAGAGGTTAAAGCTGAAAACGCAGCGGGGGGCATTCTAACTCTTTGGAATCTAAAGAAAATCAGTATAACAGATGCAGAAGCATCTAGAAACTACCTATCAGTGGTCATTCAACTAGTGGGGGATTCAAAAACCTTCCTGGTCACAAATGTTTATGGTCCTCAAAGAATAGATGACAAACTCAAATTGTTAGATGCCCTAATTGATCTCAGGAACAGACAAGCTGGGATCCCTTGGATCATGGGAGGGGACTTTAATATGATCAATCTCTTTCAGAGAAAAAAGGAGGCACCAGAGCGCTCAACAAAGACTCCTTAGCATTTCAGACTTTCACAGATGAGATGAAATTGGTTGATTCAGACCTAAGCAATGGCTTGTTTAGCTGGAACAAAAAAAGAGGAGGTGAGGCACTGGTAGCCTCTAAATTGGACAGGTTCATGATATCAGAGGAGATTTTGCTTACAAATAAAGAAATAACAGCAACAGTCCTTCCGTTTGGAGGTTCCAATCACTGGCTGATTCAACTGGAGATCAAGGGTTTGATTTCTCCCAAGAACAGGCCCTTCAGATTCAAGAATATTTGGCTCTCCCACTCGGATTTTATCAGCAACATTGAAAAATGGTGGTCAGAGGACTTGCATTTCCAGGGCTCAAAAATGTACCTCCTTCATAAAAGACCAAAGCATGTCAAGTTTAGGCTAAAAGAGTGGAACAAAAAGGATTTTGGTAACATTTTTGTGAACAAAAGATCATTGGAAATCAAATTACAAGAACCCAACTAGGCTCTGATCAAAGACGACTTTGACAAAGTCAAAAGTGATCAGGCTAATAAGCATCACCAAGAATGGGATAATTTATGTAAACAAGAGGAAACATTCTGGAGGTAGAAGTCTAGGGTTCAATGGCTCAAGGATGGAGAGAGGAATACAAGATTCTTCCACAGATCCACTATGGCTAATAGAGCATACAAGAGAATCTCAATGATAAAGGATGAGAATGGACAGCTCCATAACACCCATAAGAATATTGAAGCCGTGCTTATTCATTATTTCCGAAACATCACCCGAGAAAACAATCCAGATAAGGAACTTTCCATCAAGGAAATTATAAGGCATATCCCTAAGTTGGTGTCTAGAGAGGAGAATGTTAACCTTAACAGACCTGTTACTGAAGAGGAAGTTAGCGAGGAACTGCAAAGCACCTGGTCCGGATGGTTTCAATGTGGATTTCTTTAAATCTTGTTGGCATATTGTCAAACAGGATATTCTGGAAGTGGTGGAGGATTCCAGGTCCAGTAAAACGATCTTGAAAGCCCTCAACACCTCCTTCATCTCCCTGATCCCCAAATAGGAATCAGCTCAAACTGTAGACAAGTAAAGACCCATAGCTTTATGTAATGTGGTTTACAAGATAATCTCCAAGGTAGTGGCAAATAGACTTAAACCTCTCCTTCCTTCTTTAGTTTTAGAGGAACAATCAGGTTATGTGGAGGGAAAAAAAATCTTAAATAACATTATTTAAGCACATGAGGTGGTCCACACGCTTACCAGTAAAAAACAGACTGGGATGATCATGCAATTAGATATAACCAAAGCCTATGAAAAAGTTAATTGGATCTACATAAAAAAGGTTCTTACTACTTTTGGGTTCGACCACAATTGGATCCAATGGGTCATGGCTCTGGTTACCTCTTCCAGCTTTTCAATTTTGGTGAATGGCTCTCCCTTAGAGATCTTCATTCTTTCTAGAGGCCTTAGGTAGGGAGACCTGCTCTCTCCCTTTCTTTTCATTCTTATGATGGAGGGACTTGGTAGATCTACTAAGCATGCCAAGGCAACGGGCAAAATCAAAGGTCTTCAATTATCTAAGAATGGTCAAGCTTCGACTCATCAACAATTTGTAGATGATACAATGTTGCAAGGGATCCCCACAGTCAAAGAAGCTTCAGCCTACAATCAATCCTAAAGGAATTTTCTTTGGCTACAGGTATGGAAGTCAATATTTCTAAGTCAAAAATCTTCTTCTTAAACACTAACATTGCTATTCAGAGAAACATTTCAAGAATTCTGGGCTTCCAAAGGGATTCCCTCCCCACAAAGTATTTGGGAATTCCTCTCACAGACAGACCATTGTGTAGAAGTATCTGGGAACTGATGCTTAATAAATTGCAAGACAAAATAAAAAATTGGACCTTCCAGGTCTTAAACCTGGCAGGCAGGTTGGTTCTGACAAAGGCGGTCTTGCAATCTATCTCGGTTTTCATGCTATTTTCCCTCCCAGCTCCCAAAGGTGTTTTAGAGCAATTTAGAAGCATTCAAAGGGATTTCCTCTAGGGTAAGGAAGAAGCTAAGAAGAAATGGGCCCTGGTCTCTTGGGACAAAATCTGTAAACCCAAGAGACAGGGGGGACTAGGCTTGGATGATCAGGAGATTCTTAATGAAGTTCTAGGAGCCAAGCTTTGGTGGCGCTGGGTTCAAGAGCCAAAAGCACAGTGGGCAAAAATCTGGAAAGAAAAATATGCCAACTCTTGGCACATTAAGGATCTCATAAGAATGTTTGGTAATGTAAAAGTTTCTCACATCTGGAATAGAGCCTGGGATAACTGAAGCCTACTTCAAAATAACAGCTTCTGGGAAATCAAAGTAGGAGATCTTGCACTCTTCTGGGAAGACAAGTGGCAGCAAGAACCAACACTGTTAATAGAGGACTTTGTTAGTCTCAAGCAGGAAATAGATCACCAAGGGTTAAACAAAGTCAAGGATTTCTAGGATCTTGTTCAGGCCTCAGGAAAATGGAGAAGCTGGAGGAAAATTGACTGCAAAGATGATAGCCCCATTAAAATTAAGGCAGAGGCTCTTGGGAGCTTGCTTAAATAAAGGATGATTTTAGTTATAGAGGGGGAATTATCAATTGAGATGGGGCAATAACAATAAAGGTAAATTTAATCTTAAGGAAGCCAAAACTATTCTTCTTGGGCTTGATTACAGGGTTCCAGACAAGACATGGCAGCTCTTCTAGAAGCACCAAGGTTGGATGGAAATCAAGCTTTTCATGTGGTTGGTTCATCATAAGAAAATTTTAACTTGCGACAACATTAGAAAAAGGGGTGTTATGGGGCCTTCCAGATGCCAGCTTTGTGAAGAGTAGGAGGAGAATATGGAGCACATTCTTAACAACTGCTCTTTTACTACCTAGTTATGGGATTCCTTCTCTTCCATTTTCCATCAGTTAGATAGGGATATAAGTAGTATCATTAATACCCTAAACAATTGGAGAGCAAACTTTTCAGAGAATGACTGCATTAATATGGCCCGGGTCTCCACGCTAGGCTTCATTATCTGGAATGTTTGGAAAGAAAGAAATAAAAGGATTTTCAAAATGAAAAGTCTACCCCACACTGTCTTTTTGATCTTATCCTGAAATAGCTTAGGGAGAAAATAAGTACCACAGTGCGCAATCTCCCCAAAAATCCCCCCTCCTTGTACGAGATGAGAATTCTCAGACAATTTGGAATGAAAGGGATTATTCCCCAAGGTCTAATCAGAAAGGACACAACAATGGATATAGAGAAGGAGTTCTAGCAACCTCCACCGAAAGGTTATCTGAAATACAACATTGATGGGGCTTCAAAAGGCAACCCGGGAACAACTAGTTTTGGAGGAGTTTTAAGAGATGAAGAGGGCATAATTATTTTTATCTTCCACTATCATCTAGGCAGAGCCACAAATAATATGGCAGAACTAATGGCTCTAGAATAATGTCTAGAGTTTCTGATCCAGAACCATTGCTCTAACGTCATTGTTGAAGCAGACTCGGAGATTACTATGAACTCTGTGAAAATAATTAATTATGGTACTCAATCGGAGAAAGTTTCTAATCACTGGAAACTAATCCTCGTTTAACAAAGAATCCATGTTCGCCTCCAAGGGCTCAGAACGGTGAGTTTCAACCATGTTTGACGTTTAGCCAACAAATTAACGGACCTTCTGGCCAACCAAGGAGTGAATAATGTAGATTATGGGATGGCGATCAAGTGGCAGGAGATTCCTCAAAACCGTTTAAAGGCTCTCTGCGAGAATCAAGCTTCAAAAGATAGGGAAATGTTTTGTTATCGGACCTGGATAGAAAGTATGAATTGATTTATTCGGCAAGGTTTTTCTCAAACTTTTTGAAGGCATATGGTAGAAAAACAAGCCAGGCTATGTCTCACTCTCTACCAGAGTCAGGGGAAGGGATCCTGAGGTTCTCGGATGACAATTTACGGGGTCATTTCTTAAACAAGCTCAGTTTAGGGACAGGCACTGTGGAAAGAACATACAGAAAATGAGAATTGGTTTTCCAGCTGCCGGTATTCTCCCCCTTCCAGTTTTTATGTCTGAAAACCACGCCTGGGTCGGCTCTCCGGTGATTGCTCATTACTTGAGTAGTTTGTGGTTTTTTAGTTTTGGTAGCGATCCAATTGGGATTGCTACACGTGGCCGAGGGATTGATTTGAATACCGCCCTTGATTGCACATTATCTTTCAGACATGTTCGGATGCATGATATGATTCTTCGCCGTTGGATCTAGCAGCCAAGATCAATGGTAGGGATTAATTGTTTGGTTCTGTGGGGCCAGGTGGGCTTTATTCATTACGCCTTTTGGCGCGTCTTTTCCCTCTTTTGCGGGGTGTGGGTTTCACGTGATTGGGGATTTTTATGTTTATTGGTCGGCTTAGGGCATGTATCTGTACGGAATTTCCCTAGTGGGTGGGGGCTCTTGTTGTCTTTCCACGTCGGCTTCTCTTAAGATGGGTGCACACCATAGTAGGGCGGGGGGTCTTTGACATTGGCAAGGAGTCATTTTCCCGTCTTCTTGTAAAGAATCATGTTTTTGTACAATATGTAATTTTTCTTTTGATTTAATGAAATAGAAGGATCGGCGCTTGCTTCAGCAAAAAAAAAACGACATAAGAAACAAATGAAGCTTTCCCCAAAAAAATAAATTCAACATGTATACTACATGGCTCATTCTAGAATTTACCTCCAACAACCCTCACCTAAGGTTTTGTGATTTTGTTTCCAAACATAGAATTCTTCATTGATAGTAAGAATTGATGCATTAATATAAGTATGCCATTATGGGTTTTTTATTTTTCTTCTGCAAAAGTATTATAAAAATCTTTGGTAATTTCATCATGGTGAAATATATGTATAAAGTGTTTTATAGCATTTCTTGTGTTGTTTTAATTTTTCAAATTTTCTATTATCATAAGAAGTTTTCAAATTTTCTATTCTTTCATATATGGTTAGGGTTGTTTTGGTTCTATAATCCAAGCAGCAAACATTTTAACATAGTTTTTCTTTCTATAAGCAACTTAGTACTTTGTGAATTGTAGTTTTATGGTCTTTGTGACTTCAAGAGATCTAGAATATTGTAACAATTGTAAATCTTGTAATTCTATCATGCTCTACACAGGAATTTTAGAAAATAAAATAATATAGTGTTTGATATTATCTTATATACATATATCTTAGAGTGCTCCTATAAACCATATAAATATGACTTTTATTAAAAAGAAAATACTTTTTCATTTTCTTAAATAAATCAACATTGAGAACCAACTATTAGATATTACATTACAAATGATTTGATGCCAGAATTAATCCAATCAATACTTGACCTTTTACATGAGTAAATCTTTTTACAATACGATTACAATGGGTTTGAGGATTAAAATTGGAATCTTTTTATTTACGTAGAGAACAACCACTATAAAATCGCTGAAGGACATACAAAGCGTAGAAGTTATTCAACCCTGCAAGCCATAGACGTTGGCGCTCCTAAACTAGTTTTTTTATGGATCAAGTTATTCCATATGATAGCAATCACGATCGCTTTCTATTTTGTTAAATTTTGGTGCGGGATCTGAGTGACCATTTCCAAACTGTATATTCTTAGATTGTGGAAATACATGTACAAAATATTTCTTCGACTCGGTAGAAAGTCATCTTCGTGTTCAATTGTTCTGATCTGCTCTGCTTTTATCTTTTTAAAATAAATGTTTGGTACAATTTCTTGAGCTAAAATAACATAATCTACACGGAATTCCCACCTTTCGCTAGACTTCATTGCTAGCAAAGACTAGTCTCGCGTGAAAGAGAGGTCATAGGTCTCACTGTTCCCCGGCATCGGTTGAGCAGAAAGATTAGATTTCTTCTCACAAGCTGTCATCGATGCTGATAATAGGTCTGAAGCTTTAATAGTTGTTTTATTTTAGTAGAATCAATTTTAAGTTTTACTTGCAATATCAGGGTTTTAGTTTTAGTCTCTTTTGAAGTAATTTAAAAAGTAGTAGGTTAATTTTTTTTAATTAATTTATGTTAGTTAAATTTAATCATCATTATCATTTACATATTTTTTAAAAATTATATGTAACATTTATTTTATCCTAAATTATGTATAACAATATACAATTAAGTTATTCTAAATTATCAAATATAGGAGGGTTATATATTGTCTCATCAGATATATGAATATGTTCATGTGTAAATATTTATTGGTTATTATTTCAGTGGTAATGGAATGCTCTTTTCTACAATCACCTTTTACCCATTTAACATGTAAAAATTAAGTATTTTATGATTTTGGAGTTTGTTAAATTCTTCCATATATTTAAAAATACATTTTAAATAATTAAAATTTAAAATTTAATCAAAAATTATATCACTAAATTTTTGTGAAAAAAGATAATTTTTTTAATTAAATTTCTCCGATAAAATTATTATAAAAAAATGATATATATGTGTGTATGTATGTAGAAATAATAGAAATTTTTTCATTGAAATGTGCATATTACAAAGAAAAAATGTAAATGTAACATAAATATCATTACATCTATTATTATAACTAGACTTTTAGAAACACATTATACTTTTAATTAAAGATTTAGCAATAGATAATTTGGTTATATGAACTTTAGATGGAAGGAGGTTCATTAACTTTTTTTTTTTTTAATTGAGGGCCTAGATTGATTTTGGAATATGCTCAACATATGATTCTTTTTAATGCTTATCAATAGTTGTAGTGTATTACAAAGTTTGTTAGTTTGCATTGACTTTTACTAAATTAAAAAAATTAGATTTGTGCCAAGTGGCTGCCCACCCACTAATTTGCTAGGGATTTGACATTATTCCAATTCTAATAAGTTCCACATTATTATTTGTAACATTCATTTAAATATAAGCAAATTTTAATTAGAGAAATGGTCCATTACTTTTAATAAATTTACAAAATTATATTGGGAGTGGCTCCCACCCACCAATTTCCTAGAGATTTGACATTATTTCAATTCTAATAACATCCTCATTATTATTTATAACATTCATTTATATTTAAGAAAATTTCATTGACCAAAATGGTCCATTACTTTTAATAAATTAAAAAAATTATATTTGTGCCAAGTGGCTCCCCACCCACCAATTTCCTATGGATTTGAGATTATTCCAATTATAATAAGTTCCTCCATGTTGAGATTATTACAATTTTAGGGTCTATATACCTTGCTTTTAGAATATTAATCCCTTGGGTTTAGTATCATTCCCTTGGGTTTATAATACCTTTGGATTCAATGATGGTCAACCATGCTCAACCATGGTCAAATTGTGACAAAGATTATCTCTTGGTCCAACGTCACAGTGTCATAATGATGGTCAACCATGGTCCAACGTCGCATTGTGACAAATATTATCTCAATATGGAGATCAACCATGGTCAATGATGGTTAGCCATTGTCCAACATCACATTGTGACAAACGTTGTCTCAATTTGAAAATAAATCATGGTCAACCATATTCAACGTCGCATTGTGACAAATGTTTATCTTACATTCTATAATACTTACCTTAGGCTTTCTATCCTTGGGTTTATAATATTTATCCCTTGGATTTAATATTATTCGCTTGGGTTTATAATCCCATGTTTTATTATTCCCTTGGTTTTATAATATTTATCTGAGGGTTTATGAACCTTGGGTTTATAATATTAATCCCTTGGTGTTAATATTATTCTCTTGAGTTTATATTATTAATCCATTGGGTTTTTAGTATTAATCCCTTTGGTTTATAATATCAATCCCTTTAAGGTTTATATACCTTGCATTTATAATATTAATCCCTTGGGTTTAATATTATTCCCTTGGGTTTATAATACCTTTCGGTTTTAGAATTTATCCCTTGGCTTTATTATTTCCTTTGGTTTATAATATCGATTCCTTGGGTTTATTTGGCTCATATTCCTATGGTATAATATTACTCATAGGGTTTCTAATATTAATCCTAGGGATTAATATAAATCCCTTGGGTTTACAATCGTGGTCATCCACGGTCAATGATGGTCCAGTGTCACAATGTGCCAAAGATTTTCTCAATATGAAAATAAACCATGGTCAACCATGGTCCAACATCACATTCTCACAAACATTGTCTCAGTATGAAAATTAATGAGGGTATATCATGGTCAACCATGTTCATTTTATGGTTTATAATATTTATCTTAGTGTTTTTATACCTTGGGTTTATGATATTTATACTTTGGGTTTAATTTTATTCCCTTTCAATGAGCCACTATAGATAATGGAGACAAATAGAGATAGGGTCTCACATTTACAGTTATATCAAGAGTGAAATCAATAGATGGTTTGCATATTTCATCGCCTTTTTCTTATCAAGGTTATGCAAAAATGCAAGACAGTGCGAGAAGGGATTGGTTGGAAAGAGTGAAAGGTCGTGATAATTATCCTGTTGATTTGAATTGGTATAACTTTTTTCATTGGTCTCGGTGTGTTTTGAAAGAGGCTAACATTTAATATCTGTGTTTAGATGGAGTGTTTAAAGTTGAATTTCGTATCAACTACATTTAAATTGTTGTTTGATTTTTATTAAATGTTTATTTCATAATTAATTCATTATTATTTATTAAATGATTATTAATATAATTTATAAAATCATTATATATATATATATATATATATATATATATATATATATGGTAGGTAAGCACCCACAGGGGATTTGAACCAGTGACCTATCACAAGGAGTGCTTTAACAGTGCACCCATTCACCATCAATCCGAAGCCCAGTGGGCTTTATTGTTATTATATTTATTATTATTATTTTTATTTTTAATAATAATTATTATTTAATATACTAGTAATAATATAATATTAATGATTGTTAATATAGTTCTTATATTTATATTTATATTATTGATAATAAAATTAATAATATTAATTCTTAATATTATTGGTAATTGGTATATGTGTTTGATATGAGCCTATCAAAATTTCTCAATCATATTTATTAATGTGGTTGTGATAGTTATACTTTTATTTTTATTTGTTTTTATACAATAAGAAAGATAATTTTTAGAGAATTGTATTTAATTTTTTATGATATTTTTTCTAAAAATTAATTTTACTCAAGAAGTAGAGTTGTATTTTAACCATATGATTATGTTTAAAAATTTGTGAATAATATATATATATTCTTTTGGTTAGATGATCGACATGAATTGTCAACGTGGAATCATGTAGAACATAACACTTGATTGTCAAAGTTATAGCCAATTGAGTTGTCTACATAGGCATGCAATTTTTTTCATTACAATAATATTCTAAACTATATAATTCTCAAAATAAATAATAAAATCATTATAAGGGGCTAATATATATATATATATATATATATATATATATATATATATATCTTTTAAAAATTCATATTTTCTATTATTTTGTTAAGTTAGGTAAATTCTTTTCTCGTAATTTTTAGTACATCTATTTTTTGCTAATGAAATTATATATATATATATATATATATATATATCTAGTGATACAATTTTAATGATGTGATTTTTTTTTGTTTTCTCAAATGAATTTGTGAGACTCTAAAAACCAAAAAGCACTTAAGTTGCGTAGATTTAACAAATTAAATTTCCATCCTAACAAATTTTGATGTAAAACTCATTATGATAAGGAAAAAATGTATAGAGTGTTTAGACTACAATTTTTTTTTCTCTTCATAAGTTTATTGGTCATTTAACCACCTAGAGTTCATAAAAAAATATGTATAACATTTACATCCATGATATCTTATTATTTTAGGGGTTTCCATATTATTATATTCAAAACATGTTAATTCTAAACCACAAAGAATCACTAAATATAAATATGCTAAAAATATAATATAATTAAATAAATTCACAACATGTTAAATTAAATAAATTCACAACATGTTTACGAAAATGAACTCTCAGCCCTAAATATCCCTGTAAAACATATATGCATATGCCATAAAACATAAAATTCCTCTACCTCTATGTCTTAATACATTCTATAAATATATATCTTTCTACAATTACTTCATTTCATAAATCAATTGTTAAACTTAGACATCTATTCCCTTCACATGTCATCTATAAATAAATATAAGAAACACCATAAAATATCCATTCTTCATGAATATCCAATTGGGATAATACTTTTAATGAATATTATCAACATAAATTAATAGAACTTTCGTTATTTTCAAAGGAATATGGTTTAACGCCCTCTATAGCTATGATGAATGGAAGGATTTATATTTCATTTTCAAATTTATTACTCCATGTATTCTTTTTTATGGTCCATGGTTATTGAATCCTATGGAATCCTGGTAACGCCTACCTTTTCTATGCAAACATGTCACCCTATAACATAACTAACTCGTTGCAATAATGTATCCTTTGAATGCTTGGAATTATATCCATGTGCCTAAATATCAAATATGAAGGAAAATGTTCATTGATTTAAAAACAAAAAAATTATATCCATCATGCCTAGATTTTCGACATATCACTTATATATATATAACCTAACGTTTAATGGAATTTAGTTTCTCTTCGTACGTAACGAGGATGTTATGAATTGTATGTCTTAGTTGAATAACTACAAGGAGGATGTTATGAATTGTATGTCTATTATTTGAATAAGTTTGAACTAGAGTAATAGAAATATGCACTATCATCTTATTATTGCGTAATGCTGGACAAAATTCATTAAAATATAGCATACCTAATGGTTAGTTACCTCGATATTTTTTATTATTACATGTATAAAATACTGCACATTGCTTTCAAGTTCTATAATACCACCTTTTTCATGACTTGGGCCTTGAACATTTCTAAAGAAATCAAAAGACTAAGAAGATTTTAGGATTTTGAATAATCTATTGACAATATGACCAATCTATTGACCATATGACCCTCCTTTATAAGTTCATATTATATAAGGTATTGAATAAAGAGAAGATTTTAGGATTTTGAATAATCTATTGACCATATGACCGTCCTTCCTAAGCTCATATTATATAAGGTATTGAATAAAATTTTGTGTGAGGAATATATATCCCATAAGTAATCATTTATGCGAACATCTCTATTATTTTCTTAATCCATATCATATGGTGATCGAGTGCAATTCTAGATAAGTTAAAATAGTTACATGGAATGTCGTGGGAATTGAATACAGGGTTGTTCTCATCATGATTGGTATAATTTTTATTGTATCTATGTTTATTTATCAAAATTTTTTTTAGTTGGCATTATAATGTCGTGCAAGAATAGATGAAGATAGTTTACATGTATATTAAATTTTAATCTCAAATATATTGAACATTAAACTAATTATATTAATTGACTAAATCAATTTAGTATATTTATATAATACACTAAACATATATTATAGACATGTAAAAAAAAATTGAACACTTATGTAACCAAATAATTTAGAAGAGAATATCAAATTGAGTTAAAAAATTTACTTGTGTTTCCGGTAGTTCAATTGGCAATAGTCGTGGAAATGAAGTCTCACCCAACAGAAAGTCTTGGATTCAAATCTTGTGCTCTCCCTCGGATCGAAGTGAGACGTTCAACATGATGAAAATATAGTCCTCACAAACTTACAAAAAGGTTAAAAAATTTACTTTAATTCCATTAAAAATCCATAAATACAATTAGCCAATAATCATTTTCCTATATCTTAATTAAAAAGTATAAACAATAATACAAATGCAAGCCACCTCAAATAAATTATTATTGTTCTATAAATGTTATAAAAAACATATGACATCAACTACAATAAATTTTGATAATTTTTAATAAAACACTCAGTATTTTTTAAATATTTTTGAAATAAATAATATATATTAAACAATGAGCATCCATTACTACCCATAAAATTATAATATTTCCATAAATTCACATATTGTAATCATTGAGTTATTATAAGTTCTTTCATATTAAATTTTAAGTATAAATAAATACTCATGGACATCTCATACATTTAAAAAAAAATATTGATGTGCAACCGTATTTAAATAAACAAAGTGATTATAAAAATATCATAAAATTTCATCTTGGTTTTGAACCTCGATGTTGTTCAAAATAACACTATTCTAGATTCTTTTGGGCAGGGATGTACATTAAAATTCTTGAGTGAAGAAACACCATCAGCATGGCATTCATTGCCTTAACGAAACTTTGTTGTTATGAAGGACTAGTTAGCCTTAACGAAACATCATTGTGAGCAAGAACTATTGTTCCATCATTTATTTAGCCAAAATATCTAGATACTTCTTTTATAGTTGCATTAGAAATAAAAATAGCTTGAGATATCTAATACGTATTGATTAGTCTTTACCAATACACGCAAGATTCTAGCTATCACTATTATTAGTTTAATATGGAAGAATGTAAGTTATAATGTTTAAATTTGGAAAACAAATATTTATTTTTCAATATTATTAAAGAAAAAAAAAATTAAGGATATGATTGGATCATAACTTTGAAGGTCTTATTGTAGACTTTGTGCCATGTAGACAATTGCCTCATATTTTTTTCCACAATTTCTAGATATAGTTGCAATATTTATTCCATGATTTTTAAGCTTCATATGAAAACCACCAAAAATTAAATTTTTTGAGAATGAGTCATACTCACCTAAATAGCCTATTTACATTCAGTTACTAACCACCATAATTTAAGCAAGTATTTGCATAAAAAATGAATAGGAACAAGATGGAAATAAATATGCCTACCACGAGTTATGTCAACCATTATATGTAAATGTGCAAACCTAATAGTTGTTACTACCCACCAAAATTGATGCAAGTCCTTATCCCTTAATAAACAATTCAATGAGGGAGAATTTTCATGTTTGAACACAAATACTTTTGTTTATTTTATATAATGTTTTGAAGAATATAAAAAATAATAATATTTTGTTCACACATTTAAAACAACCCTTTCCTTACAATTTTACAATCTAAAGAGTTTCCCTTATGGTTTGCATGCATATTTGGTGTTTGGTTTTGTCCTTATGTTTCTAATTGTTAAATTGCATTTAATGATTATCACTACAAAACATCAAATTCTTCATTGATAGTAAGTACTGACACAAGTATGTCAGTATGAGTTGTTGAGTTTTCTTCTGAAAAAGTCTTATAAACATCTTGGGTTCTTTAATTCTTCATGAAGTATACATACAAAGTGTTTTATAGTGTTTCTTTTGTTGTTTTAATTTGTCAATCTTTCTGTGTATCACAACAATTTTTCAGATTTTATATTCATTGAGATATGATAAAGGGTTTTTTTGTTATGTAATATATATGATGTTTTTAGCAGAAAACAACATTTTATTATAGTTTTTCTTCCTATAAGCATCTGATTACTTTGTGAATTGCAGTCTTATGGTGTTTGTGACTTTGAAAGTTCTAAAATATTACAAAAAATATAGATCTTATAATTCTATCATGCTCTACAAAAGAATTTTGTTACTGACTTTAGGATGTTCTGTAGATGTTTTAGCTAGTCTTGTAGAGGATGGAAGAATTTAGGGTTTGATATTTCCTTGTATACATATATTGTAACATGCTCCTATGGATAATATGAAGATAACTTTTCTTACAAGGAAAAATATTTTTCATTTTCTTATGGTGTAATGACTACGCAAAGAGAGGTGAATTGGTACCCACATGTTTACATCTTTGACATCTTTGAGAGATTCAAAAATATTTTTCTTAACTTTTTCAACAAACATTAAACACAACTATTAGATATTAGGTTCCAAATGATTTGATGTCATGACAATTTACAAGAATTTTCTCCATCTCAATATGTTTCATTCCAAATTAATTAATGCCATGGAAATATTGTTACATTATGATTACAATGGGTTTGAATCCTTATGTTTACTGATCTGGATTAAAATTTGAATCTTTCTCTTTACTTGGTGCAGAGTCGAGTACAAATGAGTATGGTTACTGATTTTTTTCATATAAATCATTTTTACACATCACCTATTTCAACATTGGTTTAAATCCAATGAAATATGATTTTTACAGAATAATACGAGTACAAATTGAAATCCCTAGTTGAAAATATGTTTTCTTTTAAAATAGAGAACTACCAAGGCAAATAATACTAGAACATGAAAGCAATTTATTTTGCATGAAAGATCAAGCTGCATAGCCATGAATTTAATATAAGCATCCTTAGGAGATATATATTCATGAAATAAATGGGGAAATTGGATTTAAGGATAATAACTGTCCAATTTAAAAAGTATGATTTGCAAAAATATTCTTCAACCAAAATAAAACATAAATTAGAAAAAACCACAAGTAAGCTACAATAGAGAAAGAGAAAAATTGTTCCCTAAATATATTTTTCCTTGGTTTAATTCCCACAAGGACATTAAATTTTGTCTCGCAACCTTCTTATCCATTCATGGAAAACAATAGGGTAGATAGTCGTTCAAGTCCTCTATCAAATTGTGGCATAGTGACGGTTGGATTGCTAATCATAATGATTCTAGCTTGGTCCTCCTAAGACAGGGTCAACTAAATTACAATTTCTCATATTTATATTTATCTTCTCATCTCTAGGCCCTCATGGTCATCCCTCGTTGATATCATCCTTTTGCTCACATTATTTTTAAATATTTGCGAAATGATTTTTCATTGTTAAGCTTCATAGAAAACCACGTCAAATCAAAATCCTTGGAATATTTACCATTATTTAAGCAAGTATTTGTATAAAAAATAAATAGGAACAAGATGGAAATAAATATACTTACCATGAGTTAATACCTAGGATTATTTAGGTTTTCTTCAACACTTTAACATGTAGGAGTAAAAGTGTAAATCTGCAAATGTAGTAGTGGTTACTACCCACCAAAAATCTATGCGGGTCCTTATCCCTTAGTAGGAAATTAAATTATCCACTTCATATATCAATTTGCAATTTTTCTAAAAACATAACATCCACTTAAATGGAAAGGACTATGCTTCACTACAACACTTATTCTTATTATGTTTATGCAAGTAATCTTTCTAAGTAACATGATAAGGGAAGTAGAAGAAATTAAGGTTCTTTACGTACTAGGTACTATTCTCATTGATCATCTCACTTCAACCATGAGTGTGTTAATACAATTTTGGGCATCAACCTATTTGGAGAGACTTAGAGATAAAAGATAGAATTGTAGCATATGCCAAAGGTCTACTAATATTTTGTTAGTTTCTAACTACCCCCAAAGGTGCTTTGCATCCAAATGTGAGGTAGATATTGTAAGCTAACATTACATTTAAAAACAATAAAATGTTATTTACATTAATAAATTAAAAACATTAATTAAAAAAAAAATGTTTTCCACAAATAAAATAATTCAAATTTCATCTTAATTTTACATCAACTTTCTATATAGATATAAATTAATTAAAAGTAAACAAATTTTAAATTTTCTTTTTAGTATAAAAGAGATAAGTAATTTCTTCACTACTTAATATGGATTTGACACAAAATAATATTATTAATATTACATGATGTGTAATCCATTCTATGTGTTAGAATAATGTAGAAATGCAAGAGACTAAAAATGTGATAGGTTTGTTGAGTTGTCTTCTTAGTTGTCAGGAAATGATCTAGATCTATGTGAGTTATGAGGTGTTTTTCTATAAGTAATTACTTTCCAATGTAACTGAGTTGTAGCTGAGTTGGAGTCTGTATCTTCCATGTTGTTATGTCTATCAAGTCTAGTGATCCCATAGTTATATAATGGGAAACATTGTGATGTATTTGTTGTGAGTAAGTGTAAGAAGGTTTAGGCGTGAATTAATAAAATTGTTCCACTGTGTTAAATTTTGTGTTTTCTATTTTGGTATCAGAGTTTATGGTGCGGATTTGAGAACCAGTTGAGGGAGTCGTTTCCTACAGTGTAAATCTTGTGCATGTTCTGGTGAGGATGTGAAAGGAACTATTGCATGTGCGGTTGGGCAAGGACTAGTCTGATTTGAATTCGTTGAAGAAATTGGAAGGGCGGAAAATCTCAATGTTTGAAGGAACTAATCTGATGCACGACGAGTCACAAATCTTGATGTTCAAGTTCAAATCTTGTGATAGAGTGTGTGAATCAAGTGGCATGGTGTCTGAGCGTTAAATAAGCTCGAAATCATGACCTCAACAGAAGCCTGGTGTTATCACTAAAAAATGATCACCTAGCCATTTCTAATTAGGTGGATTGAATATACCATGTAGATTTAATTTTACCATTGTAAAATCACTTTCACTGTGAAAAATAATTTAATAAACCACTTTTACTAAAATATTTTTTGATTTAAATAAAAAACCCCATGAGAATAATTAGATAAATCATTATTTATTTAATTTTCTCTAGGAATGATTATTAAATCATTATTTAATAATTATTCCTCGTCACATTTGACTAAATCCCTTGTGAATATTTAAATAAATCATTATTTATTTGAATTTCGTTATTTATGTTATTAGAATTATTATTAAATCACTATTTAATAATTATTTTGATTTCACACCTTTCTTGTTTCTCGGAAAATAATTAATAAATCATTTTATTTGTTAATTATTTCTAAATAAAGGTTTTTAACCATTTTAAATTCCTTTTTCCCTCTCCAATAAATATAATAAAGTATTCCAGGTAGTTGGATCTAAATTTGGTTAATAGTATTTTATGATTCTCCATTTTCGATATTACTTCCATACTTTGCTATATGAAGGAGGGTTTTCATTCATTCTTCACCATGATCATTATCATCGTCAACATTATTGTCATTTTTCTTGAGCTCCAATTCAAGGAAAATTTAAAGGATGGAATTTTTTCTTGAAGTTTAAAAACATTGGAGAATCTCACTAATCCGTAATATGCAAACTATAAAATGTTTATTGATATATTTATAAAATTATTCAAATTTATAATGATTTTATATATAGTCTCTATATAATGTTGGCAATTAAATAATTTTATATTCTAAAGTTTGGGCAAATAATCTTTTATAAAAATTAGAAATTGACAAATCTTTTTTGTGGAAAAATCATGGAAAATTAGCCCACTGGGCGAACATTAGCCCCTAAAATTTTCCATGCTCCTATTTTGAGTTCTTCACTTTTGTTTGGGGTTTTCACATTGAGAGGAAAGATCAATTTTCTGAAAGATCCTCAACAAATGTGCTCCCATAAATGAATAAAGCAGATGGGGCTTTAGGATTGGATCCAGAAAGCTAGGGGTAAGAACTGAAAGCGTAATGGGTAATGTGTGGGCTGGAGGATTGGGAACTGAAAGGCATAAATAACGTAACAGTATGGGTTCCTAAAATCATAATGGTAGGATTGTTTCCAGAAGGCTGAATGTGTGGATGAACTGAGAGCATAATGGTATTGAATAGAAGGCGTTATTAATGGGGGGAAGAACTGAAAGGCATAACTAAGGTGTGTCCAGGCCTATTCAAGTGTGTCAAGACCTCTTATCGTAAGTCAAGGCCTCTGTCAAGGCCTCCTCTATCAACAAGTGTAAATACCTACTATTGTTTAAAGGCCTCCCTCTCTCCCTCGTCAGGGTGAGGTAACGTGGCCCCTCTCAAATAAGTAACTAAGACGAGCAACTCTCTTTTGGGGGAGGGGCCCCAAAAGGGAGGAACTTGAAGAACTAAAAGGCCACCATCGCTTCTATTGGTTTCAGAAAGCATTTAATGTAGGGGGATTGGTGTCAAGGATATCAAAGGACCCATCCCACATAAGAGGACTTACAGACCAATCTGTAGATCTCCTTCAACATGTGTTATCAATAAAAGATTAATTCATTTAAAATTGTCTTTCCAATCAAGTTATTATAGTAGATACTTTATATTGTTTCTTTTTTTCTTGGATTATCTCTTATTTTAATGCAAGTTTTCTATTTGTGTTTCAAATCTAAGATGACATCAACCATCACCTTGTTGTTAGGGTCACTTGTCACCTAGTGACTTAAGTGAAGTATTTTTGATACACCTTCCAAGATTTTTCACACTAACAAATTGTAAATCCACTAGTGTAATAACAATGTTCTTGGGTTACTGAAGTTTCAGGAAATTTCAAGGCTTTTCAACTAATTTTTTCTCTCAATTTCTATTTATAGTATTAAACACTATTTTGCCAAATTTCCAGATTATGTTGGGTTTCTAGTCTTTTATGTAGGTCACAGGTCCCAGCTAAGCAGGAGACGGTAAAATCTATGCGAGATCTGCTGATCGAGATTCCCGAGAAAATAGCACACTCTTTTGCACCATAAGTGAATTGCAGAATGCACTTTTTGGCTCCAAATCTGCGTTTTCCTCAAAAACAAGTCAGTGCCTGTGTTTTTTACCTTTTCTAGAAAAAATTCAAATTTTTTACAGTTTTTCCTAGAATGTTATCTGTAGACAGGTTTGGGTTATTCACCTTTGTTTGTTAGTATCCCTTAGGCCTAGATCCACGATTTGTCTCTTTGAGGAAGGAAATAGCCCCTAGGGTTTAGAGTACACCTCCAAATTGTTAGGAAGAGATTTATTGAGTGAGGAGTCTAGGGTTTTCAACATTTTCAACCACTATTTTTCAGATTTGATCCATTTCTTTTTAGATCTCTTGGATAGGATTGTTTTACCTTTTCTCCCTTTATAGTTTGGGTTTTCCTTTTTCCCCTTAGGAACCCCTTGAGCATCCTAAGTCTTTGAGCTTCACACCTACCCTTTGCAACATTTTTCACTTCTGATTTTTGCTATTTATCTACATCATTTACAACATATTAGAGACTTTAGATCCCATCCCCTTCACATTATATATTTTTGGCCTCTTCTTTGCGTCCTTGAGTTTCTTGTTTTGCCTTATCTTACTTCGCTTCTTAGTAGCCCTTGTGGGTGGAGTTTTGTATGCTAGATTGGTCATTTATTTTTCTTTCATTTTCAAATTTATTTACAGTATTTCAGCATTTTACTTTTAGCAGTATATGGCATCATGGAACATGCTTAATTAACTCATCCACTTGACACATCATTTTCACACACTCACCTTAAGCGAATGTGAGCTTGGTTAACACCTTCAAGCCATTACTTTAAACACTACACCTTAATAAATCAACACACATAGATTAAGACACTTGGGCATCAAGGCCAAACAATCTTTGTGGTGTAGGTGTAGTGTCGGTGGGATAGGCTTCCAATAACACCCATCGGTCACTTTTCATTGAGACATAGAAGTTGACATATTGAGGAGCTTAAAATCCTTCACCATCCCATGGTCAAAGTGGGAGTGCATCAAAAGCCCAATTCAAAGGAGGTTAGGGTAGGTTAGCGTGCGAGCTGTTCCCCTCGAGGCTACCCAACCCATGGCAGGGAATTTTGTAAGGTGGCTAACTATAAATAAGCTTAAGACTTAACCACCCCCATGGGACAAACGTAACCATAGTGACCAATCTTAGGAAAACACCTTATAGGACTAGCTGTGGGAAGTCATTGATCCTCTAAGTCACCCATACATGTAGCATAATATATGACTTGGAACAATCTCCTGCTGCCATGTCAACATTGGAAGTTCTCTAGACCTTCCCATTAATACAAAAAGCTTTACTATCTAATCTAGGTGTCATGGATCCTCAAGATGATCAGATGATTGTATTTCATGTTGACAAGTTAGATAACCCTCCCTTACCCTCATCTGTTTCTTTCCAAATTCTAGTCTCCATTCGAAATGCCACTATCTAGAAGTGTATCATTAACGAAGGCACATCCACTAGTGTGATGGCCTCTAGTGTTTGGAAACCACTTGCTTCCCCTAACCTATCCTCATCCACCATCACCCTACATGCATGGGATGGTCATCCTTCACAACCCCTTAGTTTATACCACAGCTTCCCAATCACAGTGCTTATATTGACATTGAAGCCATTGATGCTCCCCTTGACTATAAAATCCTTTTGATTCGTAATTATACTTATGCCATGTTAGCTGTTCGATCCATGGCTCACCATAAGATGTGTTTTCCCCACAATGGAAACATCATCACCATCGATGAATTGACATATTATGATCCAAAAGCCGAGACTTCACCTTAGACCAACATTTCTTCCATGGCTGACAATAAGACTATCTCGTTTGTACCTTCACGAGTCTATAAAGATTCCTATTTACTTGATAATTACTATGCCCCCCCCATTTACTCCTTCTAAGCCTATCTCATTGAGTGTTTGCATGCTCCAACCATCATGGGCCACCCACAAACATGCCGCTATTCCTTCACAACATCTTATACCTTCACAATGTATTGTGCCTGACTTAACTCTGCCTGCCAGTACAACTCCTCAAGGATCACTTCCTTTTCCTAGTATCTCTCCTAATCAATTTCTGCCTGAAACCATTCCCCCAGGCCTTAACCATTGTGGAGCAGTTCCTCTAGGCCATTATCCTTTTGGTTAGATACCCTTCTTATTCCCACCTCCCAAAGTTTATTCTACACCTGTCATGGCTACATTGAATCTACCCAATATTACCTTAGGGATCCCAATCTAGTACATTGATCCCCTTGCAAACACTCCACCTAATCAATTGAAACCTTACACCGCTTTGATCGTGGTCCAACCGGTTTCTCCTACCCCTCCCTTTGCTTTAGTTCCTCGGTAACCTCAAAAGGATCCTACTCCCATTGCGAAAGCATCTGGCAAGGGGGAAAATCCTGAAAGAAGGTAACTCAAGACAAGGCTCCCCCTGCAACTCCAGCACTTCCCAAACCATTGAAAACTCTTCCTCCCTATGCTTTGTGTGATGTTGTCGATCACGCCACCAATAATTGTCCTGAACCCCTTCATGTTAAGGATTTGCTCACTGATATCTTCCCTAATTCTAACATTCCCAAGGTCCATGTCACCTTACATGAGTCAGCTATGAAGATCAGATCGTTACACACAAACCACCCTTGTGCTTTGTGTGATTGATCCAGATCTTGGGGGGAGGCCCCTAAGATCTAAAATATTAAAATTGCTTTTGGGGTGAGGTCCACAAGATCCAAAAACTTGAACTGCCAGAAGAAAAACAAGAGAATTCCCAATAAACAAAACCACAAAGGAATTTTTTATTAAAACGGAGAATAACTGCAAAAGCTACATTGTGGCGGACAAACTATCCTTTTACAAAATGCAACTTGTTATTTATATTATTTTTCGGTTACAATACCACAGGTAAATTCCATGGGTGAATGAATACCATGGGTGGATGTCACAATACCATGGGAAAATACCATGGGTGAATGAATACCATGTGTGGATGCCACTTACAATACCATGGGTGGATGCCACTTACAATACCATGGGTGGATGCCACTTACAACACCATGGGGAAATTCCATGGGTGGATGAATAACATGGGTAGATGAATACCATGGGTTGATGCCATTTTCCATTCGGATCATTCCTCCCTCCTTAAGAAGCAATGGTCCCCATTGCGTGAAGTTCCCTCCTACGAAGCCTTTTTTTAATATGAATAGCCATTAAAGAGAAGGGTTTTATGTGGTTAACCCATAACCTTGATGAACGAAGATTCGAGGATAGAGATACCCGATAATATTAAGGACACGATTAGGAAAGATTGCATTGTTGTCCTTAGGAAGGCAAAGCCCCCTAGGAGCAATATTAGCAAGGATGAGTTTGAGGCCCTCAAATCCATGAACCATAACAAGGACATTGTGGTTCTCATAGGCAAGATTGCGTTGTTGTCCTTAGGAAGGCAAAGCCCCCTAGGAGAAATATTAGCAAGGATGAGTTTGAGGCCCTCAAATCCATGAACCATAACAAGGACATTGTGGTTCTCAAAGCTGATAAAGGACGGGCTACTCTCATCCTTAATAAGGATGATTACCGATAGAAGATGTTGGACCATCTTTGTAACAGTGGCAGCAACTATAAAAAGCTTAACAAAAATCCCCTGAAGAAGGTCTCCAAAATTGTTTCTCTAGCTATTAAATCTAGCAACACTGTGGGTTCCTTTTGCCATAAGCTTATTGAGAGTAGCCCCATCACTCCTCAGATCTATGGTCTTCCAAAGATTCAAAAAGAGGGGGCCCCCCTAAGGCCAATTGTCAATACCATAGGTGGTCCAACCTACCTCCTTGCTAAATTCCTAGCCTTGAAGCTTAGACCCCTTGTTGGCCTCACAGAGTCATTTGTTAAAGACTCTTCGTCCTTTGTCAATGAGCTTAAAGTCATCAAATTCGACCCTGAGGACATTCTTGTGAGTTTTGATGTGGTTTCCCTTTATACTTGCATTCCTATAAGGGAGGCCATTGAGGTCATCAACCACCTTACTGATCCTGACACTGCTCATTTAGTTGAAATTTGTCTCACATCCACTTTTTTTAGCTTTGAAAGGGAATTCTATGAATAGACCTGTGGGGTTTCCATGGGCTCCCCCCTATATTTGGTTGTTGCTAATATCTTTATGGAAGAACTTCAGTCCAAAGCTTTTGCCTCAGCTTGTCTCTTGGCCAAGCTTTAGAAGAGATTTGTTGACGAAACTTGTGTCATCTAGTCTCATGGCCAGGAAGAATTGGAACTTTTTTTCCAGCATCTCAACAATCAATCCTCATCCATAAAGTTCACTATGGAGCAAGAAGTTGATGGGTGTTTAACTTTCCTAGATGTTCTCATCTCTAAGAATGATGACAGAATCCAGCATCTACTGACATTCCATCCATCATCTCTATTTAAATTAACAGGTCTCTTTTCAATTTCTAAGGCCTCCCTAAATTTAGGATAATGAAAATGGTCAATCCTTGCAATGACGTTAGCCTCTTCAATGCAGATGGGATGATTGGTTTCTTTTGCATGCTGTGCCAAAACAGAATGAAACCTTCCATGTTTGATTTCGACAGCAAAAAGTAATTTAAATAAGCATAGTCACATCAAATATCATATATCATGTACCCATGAAACACCACTAATAAACCTATCCATAACCAAACTAAAATTATCTTAATTACTCAAATGATAAAGTTGATATTAACCTAATCAATAAACCCCTACAAATTTTGAATATCATATATTTTAATTACTACCCATACTTCTAATTTTTCGTAACATAAAAATTATCAATTTTCAAGATATATTACCACTTATTTCATAATTTCAATATAAACTTTATCGTTTAAGAAATTCATTTTTTTTCAGAATTCCGTCGAAAATAAAATATTAGTAAAATAAAAATACAAAAAAACACTTCTTTACATTGGCCTTTAGTTTTCTTCGTAATAATCACATCAAACAAAATATTGTGCGTATGGAAATGTATAGATACTAAACATTTTTTTTTTTTCCAATAAATAAGGGGAAAAAAAGTGTATAATTTGCTAGATAATGAATTAATGATTTGTTTTGATAAATGAATTAATTTTAGTTGTATATTTAGTTATTATACAACAAATTCTTCCATTATTAATAGTGAGATATTTCGAAAATCAATGGAACAAAAAATAATTGAATTTGTTATTTTTTAAAATAAATTTAATTTAATTAAAATATATGTAGTTAATAAATAATAAATTTTTTGAATTTAGACTTATGTGACTCATAACAATTATAAAAATATTTTTTGGTAAAAATTATATAAGAGATATTTTGGTCGACTTGTTTCGAATCAGCGAGTGTGCTTTATTTGAATCAGATCTAGGCATTGAGATAAATAGATGTAGAGAGCTACAAACTAGTCATTCGCTGTAACAACTAATTTGACTAAGGATAGGAATTAGAAAAGGTTTTGACCAAAACGTTAAGGGAATCTAATTACAAAATTTAAAAATAATTTTGATAAAATAATGATATAAAAAGTTATAATTTTGAAATAATATTATATAAAAAGTTATAATATGTTAATAAAATAACTAATTAAAGCTTTTTATAACCCCTTATAACTATATAATATTATAAAAAATATTAATGGCTTAATCCTAATTATATAAATATTAAATAATTTTAAAGAGTCATAAATTAGATAATATTAATGAATATTATTATATATGATATTTAAAAAAAATTAATAGTTTAATCTTATTCATATAAATATTAAATAATTTTAGATAGTCATAAATTAGATAATAGGTAGATTAACAAATAGTATTATAAAAATATATAATATAATAATATTGTTTAGGGTAAAAAATTAGTAAGGGTTTTGACCAAAAAAGGTCAAGGAAACTAATTAAAGAATTTAAATTATTTTGATAAATAAAATTAAGAAAAAAGGGTTATAATAAATTGATTTAATAAAAATATTTTATAACCCTTATATAATCTTATTAATGAATATTATCATATATAATATTATATTAATATTAAGGTTTAATCATATTCATATCACCAAATACAAAAATAATTTAAGAGAGTCATAAACTAATCAATATAAGGATTAATCAATAATAATATTAAAAAAAATAATAAAAATAATATTAAAAATTTTATATATATATATATATATATATATATATATATATATATATATATATTGGAGCCATTATCTTTATTTAAATTAACAGATCCCTTTTCAATTTCTAAGGCCTCTCTAAATTTAAGTCGATGAAAATGGTCAATCCTTGCAATGACGTTAGTCTCTTCAATGCAGATGTGATGATTGAATTTGTCTGCATCCTCTACCAAAGCGAAACAAGACTTTTCATGTTTGATGTCGGCAACAGAAAATAACTTTTTTATACTTACATTAAAGACATTTTAATTAAAAAAAAAAAAAAATTGAAAAAACATAAAATAAAATTAAAAAATTATAATTTTGAGAAAAGTAAAAATGAAAACAAAAATTATAATAACATAGCAAAAATATAATAACTTAAATAAATATTAATCGTGAAAAAATCATAATGCGGATAGAGATTGGGCCCAAAATCAAAATGCTTCCATAGTTTAGTATAGAAGGATATTATAAGATGTTATAACATTAATAACATAAGTGTTTCTATGTACTATAAACGAGATGTTGTAACATGGATAGCATTTAAATCAAAGGGATAGGTATTTTACCATTATAAATGGGAAAAGGTGCTTTTACACTTTTGAATGGGAGAAATGATGTAACTTGGATAATGTTTACAATATATGTAACTTGAATTATAATAGTTACCAACATAAATTAATATTAATTTTCTATTTATCAAAGGTTGAGAAAGATTAAATTTTTTAAGATGAAAACTTATTTGTATCTAGGAGATTTTATTACCCTTATAGATGCTTGTTAAATCCTGAGTTAAAATGCATTTATCACATCTCTATATATATAATTGTTTATATTTATTTTTATTAAAATCCTAATAATGTATATAGTTACATATATATCGTTGCCATTTTTTTATTATATGTTTTATAATATTTATAATTGAACTTTTGATGTAATATACATAGAATTGATTACTTAAAGAGAACAAAGGAGAGAGAACTTAGAAAAAATTATATGGTAATTAAATTTGAATAAAAATTCTGAAATATAATAATTATGAATATAACTTATTATTATTATTTAGGTGCTCTAGAACACAGTATATCCTAGATGTTTGAGCATGAGATGTTATATGTTAGATGATTAGGTGTTGTATGTGAAATGTTAGATATTTTTTAAATTCATTTTTTTTATTATGGATATTTTTTAGATAAAAGAAAATATAATATACATAACAATAAAATATATAACATATAAATAGTAATTATAAATTAACATCCATTTTACCATATAAATTAATATAATGATTCCATAACCATTTACCATGAATATTATTAACTTCTAAATAAATTTTTTGACAATATTATGGGTCAATACCGAGAACCCAAAGATAAAGGGAGGGAGAGAGACAGGAGGGAAGAAAATCATAATACTGTGGGCTAATACCATGGTTGATCAATACCATGGGCCAATACCATGGCTTATGAATACCACATGCCCAAAAACCGTAACTTATTTCAAAATCAAAATATTTGACAAATAGATTAGTTTAATTTAGTTCTATAACATATTTTAATTAACTATAAAAAAAATATGTTATAATTACTTTTGAGGTATATCTAAACCATCTATCCTCACTAATACTAAAAATATTTCCATAGAGATTAAATAAAGGTTTTAATAAATGCATTTTATATTCCCATATAGATTAAATCAAGGATTTAATAAATGCATTCTAGAATTATTTTATGTATACATATATGAAATTTATATAATATAAATAATATTATAAAGAACAAGCATCTTAACCAAGGATCCAAGCAAAGAGAGAAATCAAAGTGACTAACAATGATATGAGAAAGATAGTGCATGATTCTTTTACTTTTTTATTATTGTATTTTATTTGACATGATTGTGTTGTGTGTGGAGCATGATTGTTAAGAGGTCTTTGTTTCAGCCGGATGTATACCCCAGGAAGTTTGTACACCCCTCCATGGGGCAGGGTGCAGGGGGGACTTGTCCCCCCCGTGGGGGGGGGGGGGGGGCGATCCCCTTCGGTTGGGGGGTTCGAGGACCAGTGGTCCCCCGACGGGGGCTCAGGGGCAGCACCCCCAAAGCTAAAAACAGATGTAAAATTGCCTTGTATAAGTATAGTAATTTCTAGTCAATCTAGGCTGTTCATTAGGCGGATGATCTGACGGTAGAACTTATGTTTAGTTTAGGTTTTTTTGCCCTAGAAGGCAACCCCTCTCTTTGTATGAGGGAATTGTATTTGAGGCTGAGATATAGATGTGTATTCTGTGAGCGAGAAACAGAGAGGTGAGACTGTGAGAGAAAACAAAGGATATTACAGCGAATCTGCTGTAGGTTGTGTCTCTTCATTTTGCTGGATAATAGAAAGGAAGGGCTGGCTGTTTGGGGTGGATGTAGCCCAAACTAGGTGAACCACGTATATCTGTGTCTCTCTTGTTTTATGCATTTTCTGTGTTTATATTTATGCAATATTTTATGTGTTCAATTGCTCCATAATATATAATTTTATAACATATTGATCCAAAATATAGGTTTAATATTTTGCAACCAATTATGTTTTTCTTAGATACTTTCTTAAGAGAGAGAGTGAGTTGGAGGGGGAACAGAGTGGGGGAGAGACACATAGAGGTGGGAGACACAGGGAGAGAGAGGAAGGAAGAGAGAGGAGGAGAGAGGGAGGGATATATGGATTTGGAGGGGGGAAAGAGAAGGGAAGAACAAAGATATTGAGAGATAGAGGTGGAGAGAATGAGAAAGTAACAAGGGAGAAATGAAGATGGAATGAGGGAGAGAGGAGATAAGGGAAGAGAGAGAAAGGGAGAGTATAGAGATAGGGAAATAAGGGGAAGAGAGAGATAGGGAGACATAGATATGGAGGGGGGAGAGAGGGGGAGAGCGAGAAGGAGAGAGAGAGGGAGATAGTGACAGAGTTGGAGGGTGGAGAGAAACACAGAGTCAGATGGGGAGAGAGAGAGAGAGGGAGGTGGGAGAGAAAGGGAGAGAGAGGAAGGTAGAAAGAGGGTATTTGAGAGAGAGGAGAGAGGGAGGGGAGAGAGAGATGGAGTGGAAGGGGAAGAAAGAAATAGAGAGAGAAAGGTAGGAAATGAAACATTTTTTAGAATTCCCCTTACAACATATGTTCATACTACATAGGTGGAGAGTGAAGCATTAATAACTGTTTGAATTCTAGAGTAGATATGGTATCCAAATGTGATTGTGCAGGTACGTGTGCTGAAGGTGGAAGAATTAACTATGAATCACTATGGGAAAATACTGATGAATAATGAATACTAGCAACAGAAATCGGTATACTGGTGAATAATGATTAATAAAGAGTGGAAACAAAAGCTTTGGTAATTTTTATTGAACATGAATTTGGAATGCCTTGTATGGTAAGAGTATTTCAATGAATGTGAACCAAGAAAGTACAAAGATGTTCTAATATTTTACTATACTATGTTGAAATAACACCAATATAGTCTATTGAAATAATTAGATAAAGTAGTAATGGGGAAGATGAGGTAAATAAGTATTTTCAAACACATTCATAAATGAAATATAAAAAAAAAAAATTACTTTTATTTAATATTTTTATTTTTTATTTTCTTTATACATATTTCTAAATTAAATTTACATAATTTTTTGTTCAAACTAAAATATTTATATTAAAATAAATTATATCAATTAAGATTAACATATTTAAATTTTTAGATTGAAAAAAAAATGGCATACTAAAAATTACGTTAATTACTATTTAAAATTTTATAAGTATTTAAAATATTTTTATTAATTTTTTTTTTGGTAGGTAAGCACCCACACAAGAAGTTCCTTAACCATGCACCCATTCATCATCAATCCAAAGCCCCATGGGCTTTTATTAAATTAATAAAGTATTATATAGTTATTTTAAATATAATATATTTTTTCCAATTAAAAAAAAATTACCATTTAAAAATATAATTGATAAAGTAAATTAATAATGTGTTAATTCCAAAATAAATTAATAATGTTTTAATTGCATTTTGTAAGAGGTATTGTTATTTTAAATTTTATAAGTAATTAAACTATTTTTCTTAAAATAATAAAATATTATATAGTTCTTTTAAATATAATATATTTTTAAAATAAAATAAAATAAATACCATTTAAAAATAATAATGTATTAATGGTATTGTGTAAGAAGTATCAATATAGTTAGGACAATTAAAATTTGTGTGATCATTTAAAAAAAAATTATAGGAGCGTTTGGTGTTTGAGTCTTATATTTTATGGTCAAAATGGACTCAACATTGTCAACCTCCGGGAACCCAAAATCTAGAAACTTGATTTCCAAAAATTTCCACCAAATTTTTTCAAAATCCTAGAAAAAAGTTATTTCTATATAACATAAGTAAGACCCATGGGAGGTCACCCAAAAGTTATTTCTATATAACATGAGGAAGGATAATGGGAGGCCCCTTGGTTGGCCTTTCTCTTGAACCAACGACCTTTCCTTGCATCCAAGTGGATTGCTATGCAAAACCATAATTTTTAACACTAAATTTTAGTCAAGGATTTCCCCAAAATATTTCCTAGTCTCCACACATTGTGACTTCCAAGTGAGACGAGCTCCCTTTCACTATACCCTAAATCCTGAGTTACCCGTGAACTATGGGTGGGGAACTATGTTTCTTTTCTCCACAAACAAAATCAACTCAAGATTAAGCGACTCTTCTTTTGTCACTTTATAAATTCACCCCTTTCACAAGAACACTTGTAGGGTCCACCGATGGCCAGGGTCGGATTTGGTCCCCACAATAGATAGAAATAAGATACTAAAACAAATTGGTCGTCAAGATCACCAAATATGTTATTTTTATTGATGATATTGTTTATGCACTTTATCTCTCAAACTTTGTGAAATGGATAAAATAATGAGATATCAAAATGCATAAGTTTGATGATAATAATAATTGAATATTTGACATTCCTTTTGAGACACTAAAAGAAATTGGTCATCAAGATCACAAAGTATGCTATTTAAATCACAAAGTATGCTATTTTTATTGATGATAATGATTAAACACTTTATTATCGGAAATAAATATCAAAAGCATAAGTTTGATGATAATAATAATGGAATATTTGTCCTTCCTTTTGACATTAATTAGTTTCTTTAATAGTTCCGTCCATTCTTTAATGACTTTGTATTGCATAATAAATTTTGGTGGTATTCTCACCATTAAAATTTATCTTTGAAATTCTAAGGAGTACAACCCGAAAAATCACATCAAAACGAAACCCTTTTTTAACTTTATCTCGATAAATAAGGAAAAATTGTTAACATGGGCCCATATTCGTTAGATAGTGAATTAATGAGTTACTGTGATAAATGATTTCGAGCATATTTAGTTAATAAAAAACAAATTCTTCCATAATATATATGTCTAAAAATGAGATATTTCAATAATCAGTTCAATAAAAATACGTTAATGATTTATTTTGGTGAATGAATTCATTTTAATTTTAATTAAATCTTATGTAATTAATAAAAAACAAATATATTCTTTAAATTGTCGTTAAAAAAATATAAATATAAATATATTTTTTATTTTTTAAATTCAAATATAAATATAAATTTTTAATTTTTTAAATTATTATTTAATTTAATTTCTCATATTTTATATATTATTTTATAACAAAGTGATTGTCAATTGATTTATGGGCAATAGAAAAATAAAAAGCAATTCTAGGAGTCACACTTTTCATAAAGTTTGATCAAGCTGAGAATCTCCGATAAAAAGAACCTCGCTAGAGAGAAAGCCCATCTCCTTAATGTGTTTGTTAATAATGGTTATAGTAGGCACGATGGTCTGAAAGATTTCCTTAAAGCTAGCAAAGGTCCCAAGGTTAAGGGAGATGTTAACGATCGTGTCTCAGGGGTTCATCAAGAGGCCACAAATAAGTTTGTAAGGATCCTTACAAAGCATAATGTTCCCTCTACCTTTAGACCCCTTAACACCATTTGTAGGTCCCTTAGATCTATAAAAGACCCTATTGACCCCAAGGACATGAAAGGTGTCTATGTTATTCCTTGCTCATGTGAACCCCCTATGTTGGTGAGACGGGGCATTCTATTAATCAAAGGATTCACGAACAATCAGCTAGCATTAAGCATGGGAGGACCCGGTCTTCTGCCTCGGCAGAGCACGCGGAAAAAAAAAAAGCATCACATATGCATTGAGGAGGCCAAGGTCATTGCCAAGATTGCTCCCTTTCATCACCAAAAATTTAGGGAGGCCATCGAAATTGAAAAAAGGCCGAGGAATCTCAATAGGGATGATGGTTGGGAAATTAGCAGTTGTTGGATCCCTGCCCTTTCTTCCTAGTTATCGCCTTCCCCCTCCCGCCCCCGCCCCTTGGGTTGCTCTTTTCTACGATCTTCTTTGTTTCTCCCGTCATCTTCCAAGCCGTCTGTTTTTTTTTTTTTTTCCATCTCGTCTCCTAGGCCTTTTTACATTTTCTGGGTTTTATTTTACTCCTTCTAGATTAAACTTTAGAACAAATTGTTCAAGTAGGTAATGAAATCCTTTTAATTGACTTAGTAAACAATTGAAACAAGTATTGGTTGTTCCTACACATTGATGAAAGAATTCTAAAAGTATGATTTTTCTTTCCATCCCTTTAGATATAATTAAATGAAATTAATATTGAATTAACTAACTTATTGGAAACGTTATATTTTTTCTAATTTAATTACCATGTTAATTAGGGTAAAATCAATTAAAATGAAATGATGTTGGATTCCATATATTTTTTCTAATTTAATTACCATGTTAATTAGGGTAAAATCAATTAAAATGAAATGATGTTGGATTCCATATAGTTAGTATGAGGTCATTATCTAACTATTTTAATAGGTTATCTATTTTTTCTTATTTCATATAAATTTAATTTTTTATCCATTTAGATAGTTTTAATAATATTAAATGGATCTAGGAATAAGTTATGGTTCTTGTTAATTAAATTCAAACTTTTACTTTTTAGGGTAATAAATATAACATACTAACCCCCAAAATTTAATTAATTAACTATTTGCCTTTCTAGTTTTGACAAAAAAGCTTATTAATAAATTATTACTCAACCTTAGGGTAATAATTATAACAAACTAACTTAGGATTTTAATTATTTTCCTGTGACTCATGTGAGTAATTTTTAGCTTATTACTTATTGGACTTATATATATATATATATATATATATATATATATATATATATATAGAGGTTAAGAATTGATAGTTGTCCAAATATTATCTATTTAACTAATTTAATATTGATCGTGGTTATTTAACTAATTTAAAATGTTATCTATTTAAAGAAATTTCTTACTATTTCATAAATTAACATGTTTTATGACTTATTAGGTTATGGTTCTTGGAATTAAATTAAATATAACATACCATCCCTTAAGTTAACTAACTAACTATTTATCTATTTAATTTTAATAAAAAGGCTTAGTAATATATTATTAATACTCTAGCATATGGTAATAAATATAACTAAACAAACTTAGAAATTAATCAAATAATTAATTTTTCCTCTCCCTTTTCCTTGGTCTTGGTGCCCAGTCAAGCTTAGCCGTTTCTTTAGCCTAGCCTAGTTGTCCTATATTCTTTCTAATTTAATTACCATGTTAATTAGGGAAAAATCGATTAAAATCAAATTATGTTGGATTCCTTATAGTTAGTATGAGGTCATTATCTAACTATTTTAATAGGTTATCTATTTTTTCTTATTTCATATAAATTTAATCTTTTATCCATTTAGATAGTTTTAATAATATTAAATGGATCTAGGAATAAGATATGGTTCTTGTTAATTAAATTCAAACTTTCACTTTTTAGGGTAATAAATAAATTTAATTAACTAACTATTTGCCTCCCTAGTTTTGACAAAAAGGCCTATTAATAGATTATTGCTCAACCTTAGGGTAATAATTATAACAAACTAACTTACAATTTTAATTATTTTGTGAGTAATTTTTACCTTATTACTTATTGGACTTATATATATATATATATATATATATATATATATATATATATATATATATATATATATATATATATATATATATATATATATACCTTATTACTTATTGGACTTATATATATAAGTGGTTAAGAATTGATAATTGTCCAAATATTGTTGGATTCCCTTTAATTAGTATGGGGTCATTATTTAACTTATTTAAAATGTTATCTATTTAAAGAAATTTCTTATTATTTCATAAATTAACATGTTTTATGAGTTATTAGGTTATGGTTCTTGGAAGTAAATTAAATATAACATACTATCCCTTAAGTTAACTAACTAACTATTTATCTATTTAATTTTAATAAAAAGGCATAGTAATAGATTATTAATACTCTAGCATATGGTAATAAATATAATTAAACAAACTTGGAAATTAATCAAATAATTAATTTTTCCTCTCCCTATTCCTTGGTCTTGGTGCCCAATCAAACTTAGCCGTTGCTTAGTAGCCATTGTTCTAGCCTTGTCCTGTTAAATTTAGTCATTTTTGAGTCAAATATAACCGTTTGAGGACCTGCACTCTCTATTTAACATGAATCCATGTTGGTCTAGCCTTGTCCTATCAAATTTAGTTGTTTCCTAGTCAAATATAACCGTTTGAGGACCTCCTCTCCCTATTTAACATGAAGCCATGATCTGGTAGCCATTTGACCTGCTCTCTCTATTTAACATGAAGCCATGTTGGTCCAGCCTTGTCCTGTCAAATTTAGCCGTTTCACAGTCAAATATAACTGTTTGAGGACTTGCTCTCTCTATTTAACATGAAGCCATGATTTGGTTCTTCAACTCGTCCTAACAATGAACCACACTCGTTGGTTCGAAACGCGTCGACAAATGAATTATGATGGATGAACCACACTCATTGGTTCAAAACCCGTGGACAAATGAATTATAATGTGATTTTCAGTGAAGACTCTTCACATAAAATTAATTGTGTGTTATTATGGATTGATGCGTATGGACATTTACAAACCATTAATTATAATTTATATGGCTGGTAACCACCTATGGCATGAATTTATGATATGCATTAAACATTTACTTCAAGACACATCTCACATTGCTAACATTATTAAAATCATAAAAAACTAACTTTATTATTATTATTATTATTATTATTATTATTATAATAGAAGGAATTAATAAGTTAAGAATAGACACATTTAAAAAATGCATGGAACAATATTTTTAACCATGGAAATTCACCCGCACATTACCATGGACATTCTTAATCTGTAAATAGGTTTTGTTACAATACAATGAGTTAATAACAAGGGTTATCAATACCATATGACCAAAAAACTATAAATCATTTCATAACACCCTTGTTCATATGTTTTCTTTTTCATTATTTAATTTAATTAAATGAGAAAAAAGTGTCTAACTATTTTTCAATCTTTTATGAATACTACTGAAACAATATTCTAAAATAATCTATAAAAGTTAAATCCCTACCATTGATATGTATATTTACAAGAAAATGTAACAAGATTCAATGATCAGATGATGTTTGTCAACGAGGTCAGCGTCATTGCAAGTTCCTTCCATCCTAGAAGATTGAAAGCTCCTTCCATCCTAGAAGAACCTGTCTCTGAAGTGGACCTGGTCTTGATAATACCTAGTGTTGCAAGGTTCACTTACTCAACTTTTGTCTCGAAGCGGTAGTATATTTCACAAATTGAACTACTTACACAAATGAAAAAACTTCTCTTGTTTGCCTTCTCACTTTTCTCATGAGATACTTACACAAATGAAAAAACTTCTCATGCTTGCCTTCTTTCTTTTCTCATGCTTTCCTTCTCATGCTTGCCTTCTTGCCTTTTCACCGTCTGTAGGACACAGAGTAGTATGAATTGTTTTTTTAACTAACTTTTCTCATGCTTTCCTTCTCATGCTTGCCTTCTTGCCTTTTCACCGTCTGTAGGACACAGAGTAGTATGAATTGTTTTTTTAACTAACTTCCATTGTATAATGATCCTACTAACTTCCAGGGTAGTCGTTCTTTAACTAACTTCGAGTGTATAATGATCCAACCTACAATGTGCAACAACCTATAACGATCCAATGGAGGAGATTTTATTTAATCCTTCTAACACAATGGATCAACGGCTCAAGACATTACACAGTGGCATACAGGGATAACTAACTTCCGGCGTATAATGATCCAACCTACAATGGGCAACAGCCTATAATGATCCGACGGAGGAGATTTTTTTAATCGTCTAACACAACGGATCAACGACTCGAGACATTACACAATGGTATACAGGGAAGTTCATCCCAAATATATACTAGCATTTGCACCAGATGTTGCAAAGGAAACGTCGTAAGGCATAAATTGAAGAATGCAAATATTTTATTTTTTAAATAAATGAGAAATTTATATTTAAAAATATTAATTAAAATAACATTTTAAAGTTTGATCCAATTTAAGCCATGAGATGAAAAAGCTAAAACATGGACCGTTGACAGTACCTGGTAGGTCGGGGGTGGAAATTTAAGTTTAAATGCATAGCAATGTAAATATTATTATCTCATCTCATTTTATTTTGCAGCATATGTTCATTTGTAAATTCCATGAATTCCATTACATCTGTTTGTTTGTAAATTCCATGAATTCAATTGCATATGTTCATTTGTAAATTCCATGAATTCCATTCCATCGATTGTACCTGGTAGATCAGGGGTGGAAATTTAAGTTTAAATGCATAGCAATGTAAATATTTTTTTTGTAAGCTGAGGTGGTACTCTTTCTATTACTGGATAGAAAATAAAACATTACATAGTATCAAAAACATTGTAAACCCGCCCACATGGGGAAACCGAGTATTTAATCCATCTATAGTTTTTGATGGCCGCCCAAAAGTAAAAGGCCCAAAGTCTGATAATCCTAGCCAAATAAACAAGGCAGTCTTGAGATCTTCTAATACTACTAGTCTGCAAGAAATATATTTCTCTATCTAAAACATGCAAAAAACTGTAACTGGTAAGACTATGAGTTTTCCTGAACATATCTCATGTCAAACATTGTCCATTGCTGGTTGCTGACTTGCTCCTCTCTCTGCATCTTTGTGGTCTCCCTTCAGCAGCTGATGAATTTCGTCCAATTTCTCCTCTTGCCTCTCCAGGGCAATGCAGATGAAACTCAATTCTCTGCGCATATCAGGGCCTCCCTGGGCAATCTCGACCATCTCCTTAGCAACTTGCTCTAGAGCCTTTGCCAGCAGCCTCTTCATAACCCAGTATATGTGCAGAGATTGTTTAAACAAGGACATTCTTCCCCTGGTATGACCTGGATCATGTAGCAGGAACTCCCAATCCTCCATTTCGTCTTCAGATTGGTCCTGGAGAGACTCCTCCTCCAGGTATTGAATGATTCTTCTAACTGCTGGGTTGGTGTTTCGCTGATAGGCCCTTTCTACCCGACGGACTCTATGATTCACTGTCCTTCTTGTCTTTTTAACAGGTTTCGTGTCCTGCCTGGAATTCTCTCCTTCCTCATGCGTCCTCCTGCTCTGCCCCCGACCCCTTTTCCTACTCGAGTCCGCACCGCTGCCGGGGCCCCTCTCTCGTCTTCTCATGCCATAACGACGAACCTTCACCTCCTGCCGAGCAGGGTGGTCATCTTCCATCTGATGATACTCCTCGCCTGCTAGTCCGTCCTGAGAAAAAGACCGCTCGTTCCCCTCGCCTCGGGGCATCTCCTCCTCAGACTCGTCCTCAATCTCCCAGATCTCAGTTGGTTGATCTTCGTTCATAATTTCCTTGCCTTTCCGGCTCTTATTCCTAACAGTTGAATTATGCTGCTCCTCTGCCTCCCTGGTTCTCAGCCGTGTTTCCATGTTACCAACGGATCTGTCGCAGAGAATTCTCTGGTGCCAGGAAAACTTTATCTTATAATGCTGTCTCTCAGCGGTAATGTCCACACCTCTCCAAATTAGGAAACAGCTAAATGACTGTTCTTCCTTCCCCGTTTGGGTATATATCAGATTTCTGTCCTCATCGTACACCTTTGGATCGAATTTCGTTTGCCGCCGATTGCTTTCTGGGGTGACGTCTCCTTTGGCCATCATTCCTTGATTAATATCCGTTATCAAGAGATCTGACAGACCGCTCCACCCTCCTCTACGATCGCGATCATTTATTGCTTCACATTGGATGATCCTGTTCCGTTCTCCACGCACGCCGCCACTGTACTGCCCTGTACCCTATGATCATATCTCTTCTCTGTCCAGACTGATCTAGGTTCATTACACGGGACCTCCACGTCCTCTCATTTCTCCAGCTCATTGATCCTCGCATTTTCGCTTGTAGCTTGATCATGGTCTTCATTAATGATTTCTGCCAGGTCCTCCCACTCCCTGCTCCCACACACCGCTCTCCATTGATTGTCCACCGTGCTGCCACGACCTCTACATCCCCAATTCGCCATGAAATCGGCCGCCCGATTCCCCTTCCTTCTGACGTGATTTATTATTTTGTATTCGATTCTTTTCAATAAATCCGCGATTTCCTGGACAATTCCAGCCGTACGCCAGCTGCTTGTGACCTTCTCCCAGTCTCGTCCATTACTGAGCTTCTTCAGCATTTCAACCGCAATCTGAGAGTCTCCAGCAATTTCTAAATTGGTGTAACCATTTCTTACAGCGATTCGCAATCCCTGGTGAAGAGCCCAAAACTCAGCCTCGTTGTTCGTCATTTCCCCACCCCAATCTGCGTAAATCCACCTTACCTGCTTGTTACTATCCCGGAAAATGCCTCCAAAACCAGCTTCGCCCAGGTTCCCCTTCGAGGCCCCATCGAAGTTTAATTTGATGAAGTTTTCTCTGGGATAGCTAAATTTATCGGGGCTTTGGGTCCGCATATCATGTCGGGAGTTTTGCTTATGATGGACCATCTCAAACTTTAGATTTAAATTGTTCAGGATTCCCTCCTCAACCTGGTTTGCCTTCCAATCCTCCCCATCCCACTTTTCAACCAGGATTTTTTCCCTCATTAACTTGACTGCTCGTCCCCAAATTATTTCCGGATCCTTTGATTTATTCTGGAACACTCTGCGATTCCTCTCCTTCCATATCATCCATAGCACGAACCCTGAGATGAGATTCCACGCTCTTCTGACCACTTTACATTGAAAATCTTCTTTATTCCATTGAAAAACCATTTCATTGAATTCACTGGGGGCTATCTCAGATTTGCCAAATATTCGTTTAGTGTTCATCCACAGATTCTTTGCGAACGGGCAATTAATCAGTAGGTGATTTCTGGTCTCCACTTCAGTGTTACATAGACAGCACCTCGATGGGCCACTGAAGCCTTTTTTTTGAATTCGGTCCCAGGTTAAAATCTTATTCTTAGTTGCAAGCCATATGAATATGGAAACTTTCGGCCACCAGTTACTTTCCCATATAATTTTCCAGTCTAAATTCTCCTCAACTCTGGTTTGGGTATCAGTTAAGTAGTATGCCTCTTTGGTGGTGAAAGAACCTTTCATGGAATTCCCCCACCTGAGGATATCCTTTCCAGTGCGTGCTCTAATTTTCCTGGACTCTACCTCTTTCCTGTAGGCTTCTTGTTGGTCTTGGCTGAGCTCCCTGTCCCACTCAGTCGGATCAGTCCATATTCTCCAGATTCCTTCCGGATCATTAGCTTTCCAATAGTCTCTGACACATTTTCGATCTCCTTCTATTCTATCCTGAATCTGTTGAAGCCTCTGAATTCTACTCATTCTTTCTTTCTGCTGCCACTTATCATCCCAGAAATTGGCTTCTTCTCCACCTCGAATCTCCCAGAAAGTATGCTTTTCAACCAAATCTCTGTTTTGACGAGCTAGGTCCCAAATTGCTGACCCTTTGGGGGTTTCTCTCTGTCTTAAGATCTCAACTGTGGAGTCAGGCATATTGTATTTTGTTTTCCATATGGCTTTCCACAGATCATTGCCCTCCCTTAGCCAGCGCCACCAGAGCTTTGCTCCCAACACTTTGTTGAGAATTTCAGGGTCCCTCAGCCCCAAACCCCCTTTTTCTTTTCTCTCTATTAAATGATTCCAAGAAACTAAGGCCCATTTTTTCTTCTGGTTAGTCCCTCCCCAAATAAAATTTCTTATGATCTCTCTAATCTTTGCACATACTCCTAAAGGGGCTGCCATTATCGACAAGGGGTAAATGGGGATAGCTTGAAGGACTGATTTTGCCAGAACCACCCTTCCTGCTATGTTTAAAACTCGAAAGGCCCAGTTTGCTACTTTGTTTCTCAGCTTATCCAGGACTCCTTGCCAATTTTTCATCTTTTTGGAAGTAAAGTCCAATAAATTTCCCAAGTATTTCGTAGGCAGTTCTCCTCTCTTAAATCCCAATAATCTTATAAGGTGGGTTTTGACCTGATCCACTGTATTAAATATGAATATACAGGATTTATCTCTATTAATTTCCAGACCAGAAGCCTCAGAAAATAAATCCAAAATTCTTTTAAGATGTCTTACTTCCTTGACAGTTGGTTCCCCGAATAACATGATATCATCAACAAATTGCTGATGAGTTAAGGGCAAATTATTTCCCCAGAGCTGTAAACCTTTGATTCTGTTCGCTGCTCGTTCTTTTTTAATAAATCGACCCAGACCTTCGGCTGCTAGAATGAAAAGAAACGGAGATAATGGATCTCCCTGTCTAATTCCTCTAGATGCATTAAAGGTTTTTGAGGGAGTTCCATTAACAAGAATGGAAAAATTTGGTGAAGAAATCAAGCTATGAATCCACTTAATCCACCTCCTGTTAAAACCAAAACTTTCCAGGACTTCTTCCAAATAGTTCCAGTTAAGTCGGTCATAAGCCTTCGACAAGTCTAATTTGATCATCATACCCTTTTGCTTTTTTATTTTTAGAGAGTGAATAACTTCTTGAGTTACTACCAGGCCATCTAGGATCTGTCTACCTTCAACAAAACCTGTTTGTTCAGCAGATATTAACTTGTCCAGAAGGGGTTTTAATCTCTTGGCGATCAGGGATGTTATAATCTTGTAAATAACATTACACAGAGCTATGGGTCTAAAACCATTGGCATCTTCTAAATTATCACCCTTAGGAATCAAAGCATAGAAAGTAGAGTTAATGGCAGGCCATACCTTTTGGTTCATCCTAGATTCTTCTATCAGATCAAGGATCTCTTTTCCCAGAAAGTGCCATCCCACCTGGTAGAAATCAACTGTGAAACCATCCGGGCCTGGAGCAGTACCTTTCTTCATTGATTTTACAGTTTCCTCTATCTCTTCTAAGGTAACAGCTCTCATCAGCGCCTTATTTTGGTCTTCTGTAACTAAACGAGGAATGGCCGAGCATATTTCCTGAATTGCTCTCGTTCGATCAGCTTGAGGTTCTGTTAGGATTCCTTTATGATGATCTACCAGGACTTGTTCAATCTCAGCTTGCTCAACCACTCTATCCCCATTCTTATCTTTGATGGATAGAATCCTATTTCTTTGTCTGTGTTTGATCATAGCCTGATGAAAGAATTTTGTGTTCCTTTCCCCCTCCCTTAACCACTTTATTCTTGATTTTTGCCGCCAGAGAACTTCTTCCTGCTTTCGTCTTTCTTCTAGTTTTCCGAGTATTACCCCTTCTTCTCTAATGCTTTCCTCTGTTCTGCCTTCCATTATCATCTTTTGTTGAAGTGATTCCATTTCCCCCTCTAGTTTTTGTTTGTCTTCCATAATGTTGCCAAATTCTTCCTTGTTCCATTTCTTAATTCTCCCTTTCAGCTCTTTCAGTTTCAACTGGAACGTATGCATTTTTCCTTTGCCCTGCACTGTACTCTACATCCACCATTCTTCTACTTTCTTTATGAATCCTGGGTCCCTTAACCAGAAGGCTTCAAATCGGAAAGGTCTTTTTCCACGATTCCTTTTAATATCCACCTCTAGTCTAATAGGCCAATGATCAGATCCAAGGGATGGTATGATCTTTGCTTCGACGAAAACATCCTTATTCATAATAGCTTCTGATACTAGGAAGCGATCAAGTCTTGATGCTATTTGGTTCTTGCCCCCCCTCCTGTTGTTCCAGGTGCATATCCCATTAATAGTCTGGATGTCTACTAATCTTAAATCCTCTATCATTTCATTGAACATATCCATGAAGTGGTCCAACTTCCTTATCCCTCCTTTTTTTTCTTCTAAGGATCTGATTAAATTAAAATCACCTCCTATGATCCAAGCAGCCTCTGGATATATTCTGCGGATTATTTTCATACTATTTATAAAATTTTCTTTTTCCCCTGGGGAAGGGGGGCAATAAACCCCTGAGATAACAACCTTTTCCTTTGTTCCTACTATCCTACCCAAGCGAGTAAGGACTCTATTGATGCTGGTCGAGCTTTCTAGAATGATATCGTTTGGATTCCACAAAATTGCAATACCTCCCGCAGAGCCAATAGCATCTTGCCCCATAACTTCGTATTGCAGTTTATTTTTGTCAATTATTCCTTCAAGCTGTTGAACTGTAATTTTTGTCTCCTGTAAAATCATAATACTAGGCTTCTCTTTTTTCAATTTCTCTTTCATATATCTCTGTTTACCCTTACTGTTCAAACCCCTAATATTCCAACTGATAAAAATCATTTAAAACTTTTGGTAGGAGGGGAAGAATACCTCTGACAGAGGTATCACTTTACCTGAGTTTATCAATGTTTCTCCCACAGTCTGAATAGTTTCACTCATCGTTTTCCGACCTCTTTTCCTACTATTTTTTCCAGAGCCGTCCATTCCCACCTGTCCATTCCCCTGTTCATTTCCTATAATTATCTGCTTGTCCATGTTCTCCCCTTTTTTTTCCTTGTACTTCTGAAATGCTTCCTTATACAATTGTTTCTGCTTCTCAGGTATGAATCTACTATCTAGATATTTCCATTCCTGAATTAGCTGTTTCATGATTCTCTCCTCCTCCACCTCACTTTCTACCTGGTTTTCCACTTCCATCTGGGATTGCATTGTTGCATTTTCTGCCTTTCCTTCCGTCCGTTCCTCAATAGTTTTCCTTAAATTTGCATCTTTTCCTTTGTTTTCACTTACAATTTCCATTGGTGTGTTTCCAGGGTCTTCGTCGTCCTCCAAATTTACTTCATAGTCCTCGTTCTCGCTCTGAAGCGCTTGAAACTTGTTTTGACTTGTTGTGTGGCTGGGTTTTTCTTGTGACTGGGATTTGGGTCCCTCCTTGCTCTGTTTCTTTCTCCTTGTGACCTGTTGAAAACCCCTGTCTGCCTCCTCCATTTTTTCTGAATTTTTCTGATATTCCTCTTGACTTCTTTTTGACTCCTCCTCCTTATTCAGCGGGCATTGCCGATATAGATGACCATATTCATGGCATTTGCGGCACCTAAACGGGATATGTTCATAGTCTATTGGCTGTTGCCAGATTTCATCATGATATTCCAGCTCGATACTTTCCGGGAGGGGTTCTGCTAAATTCATGTAGACACAGATCCTTGCATATGAAGTATATTTGCCTCGTTTTGTAGCTTCTGCAATTTTAACAAAACCCCCGATTGAGTTCCCGATTCCTTCTAAAATTTCAGGGTCCCAGAATTCGTCTGGGAGCCCGAACAGTCTAACCCAGATTGGGGCGTCCAACATTTTTTCCTTTTCTGGGTTGTATCTTTCTTCCCAGTATTTCATGAACAGGCCTGCATTGTTCATGAAGTACGGTCCTTCTTCGAAAACCCTATCCTTGTCCTCCAGATTCGTGAAGATAGCTGTGAAAAACCCTTTTGCTCCCAATTTCAGATCTATATGGCCTTTTGGTCTCCACCTTTGATCAATCCATCTGTATAACTCCTTCTCAGATGGCCAGTAGCCTATGAATTTACATATCAGGGCATGGTCCTTCATGTAACAGTTATATTCCTCAAGTTTGTTGCAGGGAATGACATATCTTGGTTGTTTTTGTGCCCTAGGTAGGCATTTTCCTCCCATCCTTTTCTGCCATAGGTTACCCATCACTGGGGCATAGCTTTCCTTCTGGTTATGCTGCATTCCGCTTGCACTGGTCTCCCCTGCTACCACATTTTTAAAGGAGGGGATCTCTCCCCTCCCCTTTGGATTTTCCATTTTCCCCTCAGCTCTTGACTCTAATTATTTACCCTCACTTCGCTGTTGAAGACTGGTTGCCTGAGATGCGGGTATTGCGAAATTCTTTTTCCCGATCTGTCCTCTTCGACTTTCTTCGTCCTCTCTCCCGTGTTATTCACCTGTCAACCCCGTCTGCTGTGCCGTCTGCAAACCCTAGCAACGCGCACCCTCCATCGAACCCCGTCCAGTCTCCTTTCGCGGCATAGCAATGTAAATATTGTTATCTCATCTCATTTTATTTTGCAACATATGTTCGTTTGTAAATTCCATGAATTCCATTACATATGTTTGTTTGTAAATTCCATGAATTCCATTCCATCGGTTGTCTGAACCAATATTTAACTGTGCATATTATCATTTTTTCTTTTATGTACTTTGTTATTATGAACTTCTCCTTCTCTCAGAGTTTAAAATGGAATTCATTCGTTCTAATTGCATGTTTAAAAAAAATATTGATAATTTGAGTAATTTGATTAGACTTACACAAAGGGGTATTTTCTAGTTCTATAGGATCTTCTCTAGGATGTTATTCCAGTATGGAGTTTACTTTATATCACCATTAATACATTATTAAAAACTATTATTAATTATTTTAATGAAAATATATAAAAACAATTAATTTCCCCTTCCCGCACCTAAAAAATTATAGAAAGTAATGCATGCATCCCAAAAATTTATGAAAACAAGCATTTCGATTAAAAATGAATGCAATGTAACTAAAACACCCTATTTGTCTTTGAACTCATTGGCTTGAGTCTTCTAGTGTTTGTTTGTCCCAATTAATGTCAAACCATGAGAGAGCTGTCTTAATTATCATGCAATTTAAACAACAGTGGAAAACCATTGTTTTGGATCCCTGTTTTGGAACTCGTTGACCGATGGTGGAATTGAATACATATTGGTAGATGTCATTATTTACATTGGAGATTTGGAACATGGGAAAGTGATCAGTGGAGCATGCTGGAGCTGGAGCGTGGGAGCAGGTATCCATGAGAAAAACCCATAATGAAAAATGACATTTGTTCTAAAATTAGAAAGGAAACATGACTTGCCATTAAAACTTAGAGGTCTTAGGTTGTATAGATATTTAGCGAGAGTTTTTTTTCCTATTCCGTTCATTCCCGCAATCCCCACAATCATCATGTCGCTGACATCGCTTTGTTTTAGAAGTTTTTGAAAGGATCAAAACCCATAATGAAAAACGACATTTGTTCTGAAATTAGAAAGAAAACATGACTTGACATTAAAACTTAGAGGTCTCAAGTTGTATAGATATTTAGCGAGAGTTGTTTTTCCTATTTCATTCATTCCCGTGATCCCCACAATCATCGTGTCACTGACATCGCTTTGTTTTAGAATTTCATTGATCGGGGGATTCTCCGCCAAATGGTCGAGGCCAACTGGGTATTTGGAAACATATAATGATCCCCATTTAAATACCTCTTTTAACACTTTTCCCACAATATCCTCCACAATTTCCCCATAGTCACAGAAAATGGCATGCAGAACAGATATATTGACTCATTATGGCTAGAATTGAGAAAAGTAGATAGGAATTATATATATCAGTTAGATTCTGAAAGAAATGAAAAAAGGTTGTATTCACCTTTCGTTCGGTTTGAACAATATGCCAGAAATATCCGCGGCCTGGCTGAGGGTCTTCTTCCATTTTTCGATCTCTTCCGTGGAGACTCTCCCTTTGCTTTGGTGTTGATCAAAGGCATTTTTATAACATCCGCTCTCAATGTGACGAAGTTCTACAGGCTGAACACCACAGAACACCGGAATAACCTTCTTGTTGTGCTTATGATATGATTTTAAAATCCAACACAGTTCTTCTAAGCACAACCATGATTCAGCATAGCGCTCAAAAAAAAAGGTAATGTGAACATAGACACTCTGAATGGCGGTGTGGATTGCATTTGAGATAGTATCTCCCATGCAAATCTCATTTTTATCGAGGAAGACATGAAGCCCGTGACATTTCTCGCCGCCCCTGCTCCTCGGCAATTAAGAACATTATCCAGCAAATAAAAAACAATATGATCGCCCATGACCTAGATCTGCCATCTGCCAGGTTTCAGAACGCTTCCACAGCACATCCACCTGGTGTAGGCCAGGACAAGAGCCTGAAGAAACAGAAACACTAATGTCCGAAACGTACACCCAGAAAGTTGCGTCGTTGTACTCGTCGGGCGTCACAACTCTAGTTTTCCTCCTGCGCTCTGCGGCCACTGCTCTCCTCCTACGCTCTGCGGACACTACGAAGCCAAAAGTAATGAGATTGATACCATGCTGTAATCGGTTATGCTGACCAGTGCGCAAACCATTTCCCAAACGAATTTGTAATCATTTTCTAACCATTCTCATCAAACGGTTGAAATTTTTGCAATCGTCTAACATAGGATCTTATGGCATACAAGGATGATAGGTGGATAGAAAGGGGGTTGATTTCAGAAAGAACACCTTCTGGCATAAATATGAAAAGAAAGATATATATATATATTTATGTTTATGTGAAATTTATATATAATAATTTATAATTAAAATATTATATAAAAAAAGTTTCCGTAGTTTAAATAATTTTAATCATTAAAAATGTATATAAAACTTCGACCACAAATCTAATAAGAGGTAATACCAGCAAAATGTATATGTCAAGATGGAAGCAAACACTACATGTGAAACCCTAACGTCGAGCACCCAAACTCCTGGTCGTTGGTCAAGACATTGAAAGTTCAGTTTACATGATTAATAAACGATGGCAAAGTACAGCGCCGAAAGAGAATAGCGACATATTATTCAACTCTATTTCATTACGATGGACCATTTTCCACTTTATTTCATTACGCTGGTCGTTGCAGTAGGCAGTGATGAAAGCAGCATGTATCTGCATCCTTCTAATTGTATTCTCATGACCACCCTTGTAAGCTATTTGGACATTAAATTCTCAGCACCCGATGGAGATGAAGATATTATTAGTCTAGTGCTTGCCCTTTCTGTATATATACCCATCAAAGACTAGAGGGTTTGCAATCACATGCATGCAGAGAGCATCGAATATATCGCATGCTCTCAGAAATGGGGAACTTCAAGATTTGGCGAGCAGCTTCTGTTCCAGCAAGTGTGGTGGTGTTCATCTTCATTGTGCTTAGCCTTGCAGGAGCCTGCAATGGCAGCGACGTCAATTCCAGTAAATGCAACTCCATAAATGGTAGCGTAATCTTCGACTGCAACGCCTGCTCGGAAAACCACCTTGCATTTTCAGGTTTGCCAACTCTTCTCAACTCACCAAATAATTATTGTAACTCTTCCATCCTTTCAATTGATATAACTCTTTATCATTTCCACGTCACACTGTTTAACGATAATTTTATCTCTTTCGTGTCATGTTGTGTGGGGACAGATGCACATGTAACCCTGAAGTGCCAAAGGGGCAATCATTTGTCTGCCAACGGAACAGCAAGCGTGAATGCTGACGGCTCCTTTATAATCCACCTGGACAAAGTGGAATTGGGAGATCTGTGTTCAACCGTGGTTGTGATGCCAAACAACAAGCTCTGCTCTTCAGCAAAGACATCTGCCCCCTTCACTCCGGAGAAGCTGAGTGTCTCAACTCCACTTATGTACAACCATGCAGAAGCCAGAGTGGATCAAAGGCCCAATTTCAATTTGTCTATCAATTTGCCAAAATTTCATGCTGCACCTGAGTTTTCAACCCTTACCAACTCCATAGAGTCAAAGCAGTAACTTAATACTGAATTGTTCAAAAAAAGCCCTTACCCGAACTTCCTCTTTTGCCTTTGATCTTCAAGCCCAAACCATTCCTCAAGCTTAAACCATTATTCAAACCTCCACCCATTCCTCTTATCTTGAAACCTAAACTATTTCTTAAACCTATGTTTTCCAAACCAAAACCTCTACTCAAGCCTCATCCCTTTTTGAAGCCTAAACCATTTCTTAAATGTAAGTTTTTCAAACCAAAACCTCTACTCAAGCCTCCTCCCTTCTTGAAGCCTAAACCATTTCTTAAACTTATGTTTTTCAAACCGAAACCTCTACTCAGAGCCTCCTCCCTTCTTGAAGCCTAAACCATTACCCAAGCCCAAATTCCTCAAGCCTAAACCTTTACCCAAATTACCACCAAAGCCGAAGTTCTTGAAACCAAAACCCATACCCAACCCAACACCAAATCCCAAGTTCTTCAAACCTAAACCCATGCCTCAACTGCCACCAAAGCCCAAGTTCTTCAAAACTAAACCCATGCCTGAACTACCACCAAAGCCCAAGTTCTTCAAACCAAAACCCTTACCCAAACTACCACCAAAGCTAGAGTTCTTGAAACCTAAACTCATGCCTGAACTACCACCAAAACCCAAGTTATTCAAACCAAAACCCTTACCCAAACTATGGCCAAAGCGAGAGTTCTTGAAACCTAAACCCTTACCAAAATTACCACCAAAAACCAAGTTCTTCCAACCTCCTTCTCCTTAGATAAAATTGCCCCACACTTCCTAATCATAAGACTCTTCACCCCTTTCACTCCCTTATGTACTATATCTAGTTAATCATCCTTTCATTATTTCTTCCTTTTAGTAGCATATTGTATCACCTTAATGTAATTGTTATGTTTATGATATATTATATTTTCAATTTTTAATTGTTATAGATGAGATGCATTACAAACTATGTTTTTTTCATAACTTATTACTTAAATACTTACTATATTTTCAATATTTAATTGTCTAATGTTTATATCTAATTCACAATTTTAAGTAAATTCATAATGGTTATAAATTTATTGTTTGCTTATAAAATGACAAAACCAAGATCTATATATCTCCACAATGTTATACAATATTATGTTTCCATGTATTTTAACTAAAATTTAGCCACAATAATAGTGGTTGATATTCACATTAGACATTAGTGGAAGATTCATCTAACATCATAAATTTAAAAATATTATGACAAAGATATTCAAGTACCATTTCCCTTGACTATAGCATTAACTAAACAATTCAAGTGTTCCTTCGTGACCACTAAATAAACTTACATTTGCATTTGCATTTATATCTACATCTAACATTTTAAAAGAGCGTGGGAACTATACCATGCATTCACTTATTTTGTAGCTTTAGTAACTTGCACATTAATACATTATTATCCAAATTCTTTCATTCCAACATTTTTTATTGGTCTTTTAATCCTAATCCCAACAAGATTAGATATAGGCTAGTCCAAGTATAAGCATTAAAACTTGTAAACGTGGAAGGTTCCCTATCAAGAGAACCAATACTATCAAGTCTCTAAATTACTTAAAGAGAAATAATGAAAAACAAAATTGTAATTAAATTTTATGAAACTAAAAAAAATATGTTGAAAAATTTATATATATATATATATATATATTTAGGGTGTAATGGTGTTGGATAGTAAAAATAGTATTTTTATAGATTGTATGGATTACATATTTCTTTTTTAAAAATGAGACACGTTAATTTTTAGTTACTCCAATCAATTAGTTCATAGTCAATTTGTTTATAATTTATTCTCTAAATGATTTTCTTGGTCTATTACTCTTATTATATCGTTTAAAATCATAAATTTATTTCCATTGCATTGGTTAGTTAAATTTTTTTGGTTGTCCTCCTATTTCCCATACTCCAAACAAGCGCAAGTGATTCTATACGGACATTATTACTCCTATGTCACTCCTTGAATGTAATACATTTCAAATTAAAATACAGAATTCATGTAGTAGAGTTGATTATTTATTAATCCTACATGGATATGTCATATACCTTTTTTTCTTATTTTCTTTATAGTTTGGTTGTAAATTTTTTATTTGATTTTTTAGTGTTCAAGTCATTTGGGTTCTTGAATCTAGTTTCATTTTTACTTTTGTGAATTACTTATATCTTTCACAATTTAATTAATCTGGTTCACAATTATAAAAGCACTAAAACATATGGGGAAAACTAACAATCTCTTATTATGAGTTTTACTGAGCCTCTAAGTTTAGCACTTGGGTAGTATGCTTGTTATTGTAGTTTTTATATACATTTCTATTATCCTACAAAGAACACACAAAAAAAATTGATCAAATATAAAAATAAACATTAATTATAGAAGGACAACCTCAAGATATTTATTTTATGTAAAACCTTATTCTTATTGTAGGAACATGATAAGGGAAGTAGAAGAGATTAAGTAGCTCTAAGCACTAGGTATTACATCAATTGATCACTTCACTTGGCCGTTATCTTATTTGGATGGTGTTGCAATAATACTATTTTAGGCATTTTTTTATTTAGAGAGATCAAGAGACAAAAGATAGAACTACATTATATGTTAAATGATAGTGTCTAATATTAATATCCATTCTTTGCATTCTTGAAATTATAATGGTTTTAAATGTAATTATCTCTATTACTGCTACTACTATAATAATAATAATGGGAAAAATAATAAAAATAATAATAATTAATAAAGAAAGAAAAAAAAATTGAAGTGAATATAACCAATGCTATATGGTAGGTAGTCCTACTGGATAGTTTAAATATAGTAAAATTAAAGTGAGGTATTATTAAGTGTGATTGTTAGGTAATACAGAAATATGGTAATAAGTTTGTTATGTGTAATTAAATAAATTTATATAATAATATTATTCAAAATCATGTTTGTGTATATTTTTGAAAGGATTTTTTTTTGTAATTATGTAATAAAAATTTATGTGTGATAAAAAAATTATAGTTTTTATTTAATAAAATTTTTCATTAATTTTAAAGATATATTAGATATTGAATGAGACATTTTTATATTTGAATATTGTGATTTTAATTTATATAAAATTTAAATTTAAATTATATATTGATAAATAATTTTATATTATAAAATATTATTTTTTAATTTAAAATAATTTATTATAATTTAATTATTAATTAATAATAAAAATAATTATTATTAATAATAAAACAAAATTAATTATCATTATCATTAAATAAAAACCACATTAGTTCCTTAAATAAATTAGAAAAAAAATATTATTAACTAATTTTTAAATAAAAGAATATCATAAATATATTTTAGGTCTATATGAATATTAAATTATCCTAATATAATTGTCAAAATTATATAAATAATAATAAAATTATATTATTTTAAAATATATAGATTCAGAAAATATATTGTTTATTTGATATATATATATATATATATACATAAATAACGATTAGAATGACTTAATGAATGTTCAAAACTCAATGCATATTGTAATGCTCCATTATCCTGACATGAGGGTGTGTAGGTCGTTAGCATCTTTGGGGTAGAGTGTTTTTTTATACGATGAAGGCTTTGAATCTACGGTTTCACCTTTTGTGCAGTCATAGCATGGGTTGGTTGGACAACGAATGCCTTTGATATAAAGTATTTTATATATTTCGATCACTTTTCATAGTTCAATATGACTTGTCTCGTATATTTCTCAGTGTGGTAGACTTTATGAATATTTTGTAGGAGATTTTATGAATAACTGTACTTTAGTCATCATGGCAAGATAAAAACAAGTCATGATTGCAAAATAAGAAAAAAACAATTGAGCCAATCAAAAGTTAAAGATAAATAAATTTAAATCGTTTTATAATGTGAATCTTATTTAATGTCATTTGATTTTTAGTTAAATAAATAATTGGTTAATGTCTGAAGTAATGTTTTATCACCTCGCCGTAATAATAATAATAATAGGTAAAGAAAATAAAACATTTTTAAAAAGTAAGAGAGAAACATTTTTAAAAAGTAAAAGACTAAAATATGTCAGAATAAATTGGGCAAAAAAACAATAAAAAATAAAATTTATGTATGAAGATTTTTCTTACATTTTTGGAATAAGTTAATTTATTTAAAGAATGAGAAGGATAATGCGAGATATTCATTTTTTTTGGGAGATTCTAGGAAAGTTTTTGATTGAAGGTTTTCCTTACATTTTGGAACAAGTTGATTTATTGAACAAATGAGAAGGAGGACATGAGACATTCATTTTTTTGGGAGAATTCTAAGAAAGTAGTTGATTGAGGGTTTGAGGGTGTTCAATTGAAAAAATACCACAGTGCATACGTCTATTGTTAGGTGGAGAGTTATTCCCAATATGTTAGTTGTAGTGTTTTACGTTAGATACTAGTATATGTCGGCTAGATCTCTACAAAATTGTAAGTGAAATTGTTTATTCTTAACTTAGAGGTATGTTTTGATTAGCAAAAATTTTAGGGTCGAAATTTTGCAAATGGGCTTTTTTTTGGATATTTTCTCAAAAAAAAAAATTCCCTAATTTGGTTAAAAATTCGCCTATTTTTTACATATTTATGATTAAATGGATGATATTCACCAAAAATTTATCAATTCTAATAGTAAGTTATATGTTTTTTATTGAATATTCACCTACAATCTATACATATGAATATTCAAACCAAAATGGTCCCCTACAATACAATATATAGGAAAATATTTAAATCCTTAAAGAATACCCCTAATGTTGATCACCCACTACACTCGTATATTCATGTTGATCACCCACTACACTCATATATTATATAATTATCAATTAGATCTTCCTCATATTTATCACCTCATTATTAAAATTTATGTATATAATTTACCTGTAATTATATTTTAAATTCAAGCTATCACATATCATATACCATATATCATATTAACATAGTTATAACCATTGAACCTATGAATATTTATACAATTATGTGCATTTCTAAATTTATTAAATATCGATTATGATTATTAACTTTTTATTTTATGGAATAATAATATAAATTATGTAATATATTAAAGTACGATAATAATAACATATAATAAAAACATTGTTTAGTGTATACTGAAAATGTGAAATCACGTCATTATTTTAATCTTTAATAATATCATATATAAATTTCATCAACCTTTTAATCCTAAATAATTTTTTATATGAGAAAATCCATTTAGATATACATTAATATGTGAGTAGAGAAAACCATATATATATATATGTTTGTTTAATGGATCTATGGAATTAGTGGCTCTTACATTTATGTATTTATGAAATATTTGAATTAGAAATATCTATGTGAAGGGATCACTTGATGTTAGGTTAATCATAAATTTTAATCCCAAAAGTGTGAAGATAATTAAACCAGTGATCTTGACCTTGAAATAAAAAAAATACCTTAATATATATATGAAATTATGTTAAAATACTATTATTTCTATTAGTATGAATGAGACTATTTCCCCTTAACTTCACATGCATTTTAAGGTTAATGGAAATGACCCATATTCCCTTGATCAAATGGGTTCCAACAATATGATTGGATTTATGACCTATTGGTATCTTTGTCAGTTTTTTGTTTTTCCGTGCTAGCTCAACACATAGGAAGTTTTGAGCATCTCACTGAAATGGCATTGGTGTGAGTATGTTGATAGAATCATATTTATCCTAAAGTTATTATGAGAACTCATTTAACATCTAGTAATTGATGCCAGAAGTAATTAGAAGATGTTTCTAATCATTTTGGATGTGAATGTTTTCTAAAGAGGTTTAGAAGTGCAAGATTTATTTCTGGACGACCTGTGTAAAAATTTCCTCTAAATAATATACATAAATCAATAAATAAAAATATAGATGAGCATTACATACTCGATGGGAACACATCTTTTTGTGTGTATTCACATCAATTTCTCTCCAATTATTACATGTACTTATTTGTGAATTAGAATGAGATATTGATTTTTTTTTCTTAGTGGTTAAAATTATAATTAATCTTTATTAATCAGAAAAATGTACATCATTCATTAAGTTACTTAACAATAATTTTATAACACAAGTTATTCATTCCATTATATATTTTTATGAAATGTTAAAGAGTATTTTTTCTTTTATATTTTTTTACTTTAAATTTGAATATAATCCATCAACATTATTTTTGTATTTGTTGGTTGTGCCATTTATTTCATTTTTAATCTTATATTTGAATCTACAATAATTTTTATTATAAACCCATAATATCTTTTATTTTTTATTTTTAATGCTCAAATAAGTTTACTAAGCATTGACTTTTACTTTAATTGTTTTTTTATTGTGTTCTTAATTGTTACACATTTTACCATGGAATCTAAACTCATGATGTGTAATTTATTTTTATTTTTTCAACTTAAATTGTTTAGCATTTCACGAAGCCATAAGGCAAAATTTCTTTGACATATGATTTAATGTATGATATGATAATCATGAAAAAAATGTGGATTTGGGAATGCCATTTTAACGTTGTACCTGAGTTTCAAAGTTGTGATACAAGTTTGAACATGATTAAATTTCTAAGTAATCATTAATTGATAGGTTGTGACTTCAATACTCTGCATAAAATTAATATTAATTTTTGATATATTGATGTGTGGTACATTGGAATCATCATTAAAGAATAATAAAGTATATGATTATTAAATTGATAGCTTGCAAGTTGCTTTCATAGCTATTCATATTCATGTTCCCTCACTAGATCAACTTCATGTGAACTAGCTATGTTTTCCATTCCCTTGATCCAGTGCATCATTTTGCATCATTTCCTACATCATCAAAACTCTCATTCTCCATGAACTCATCCTTGCCACTCCATGAACACTTCCACCATTCATATCGCATCCTTATTGGTTGTATGTGTTCCATTCATTGATTTGAATTATAGTTCTATGTTTTCATTCACTAAATCCTCACTCACATTCCATCTATTATCAATTCATATCCTCACTCAAGTTCCCTCTTCTTTTTCCTTTGCATCTCCACATTCCCAATTTTTTGCAATCCTTTATTCCACATAGCCCATTCCATATCCCCATACAATTTTTGTTTTCACACATCCATTGTATCCACACCTTCACATCAATTTTCTAGCAATCCAAACCATCCATGCTTGGTTTCAAATACTTGTGCATTAGCTTTGGTCACCATTCCTTCCAATCATTATTTCTCTCACACCCACACACACACCTAGTCCCCATATGATTCCTTGTGATATATGATTTCTTTGAGACAAATAAATATTTAAAAAATATTAATTTGAATTTTCTAGCAATCTGAGTATTATATCAACACCACCGAGAAATGATTTCAATTGTGAACCACAATTTGATTATGTTATCTCTTAGTTGTAGATTTATCATTTGATTGTTAAGTGTTCAAGTAATTTTGGTTCTTGAATCTACTTTCACAATAAATGAGTCACTTATGTTCTCTACAATTTAATCAATCTTGTTCAACATTATAAAATCACTAAAACCTATAGGGAAAACTAACAACATCTTAATATTAATTTTACTTGTCCAATAAGTTTAGCCCTTGAGCCTTATTCTTTTTATTGTAACTTTTATTTACATTTCTATTGTCCTACATAATAGAACACAAAAATAATATCCAACAAATATTAAACTAAACATTAATTACAAAATTACGACCTCCATATCTTTATTTTATACACAACCTTATTCTTATTCTAGGAACATTATATGAGAAGTGAAAGACATTAAGTAGCATGAGGTACTACTTCCATTGATCATCTTAGTTAGCCCATTACCTTGTTTGGTTAGTGTTTCACTAATATCAATTTAGATATCAACTTATTTGAAGATATTGAGAGACAAAAGAGAGAATTGCAACATATCTTAAAGATTTATTAATGTTGTTATAGTTTTTAATATTAATATCCATTCTTTGCATTCCTGAAATTAGAATGGTTTTAAATGTAATTCATCCATATTATTAAATTAATAATAATAGTAATAATAATAAAAGTGAAGAGAAAGAATAATGATGAAAAAATAATGAATAAAAGAATAATAATAAATGGAAGATAAATAAATAGATAAAATAATATATTTCTAAAAAGTAAAAGACTAAAATAAGTAAGAGTAAATTAGTTAAAAAAAACTAAGTTACCAAAATCATAAAACAAAAAATATAAATTGCATGATGGCACATAACTATGTTAAACAAAACTTAAGACAAAAACTAGAATTTGCATGATGACACATGAATTATGTGCATGAATATTTTCCTTCCATTTTTAGAAAAAGTTGTTTTATATAATGGATTAATTTTCCTTGTAGAATTTTAAGAAATAGGGAATTGACTACTAGTAGTAGTTGATCAAGGGCTCAAGGGTGACTAGATATAGAAACACAACAATGCATTTGAGCCTATGGTCCAGTGGAGAGTCATTCCCAACATGTTGGTTATGGTTTGTGGGTCAGAGACTCGTGCACACTAATTCAATCTCTACAAAGTTGTAAGTGATTTAGTTTTTTTTAATGTTACAAGTATGCTCTCATCACCCACTACATCAACAGATTATGCAAATATCAATGAAATCTTCCTTGTGTTTATCAACTAATTGTTGGAAATTATCTATATAGTTTGTGCCTAATTATGTTTTATTTTCAGCCCATCATATATGATATTGGATTCTAGTTGCAACCATTAGTTGCAACCTTTGCAAATGAAATCTTCCTTGTGTTTATCAACTAATTTTTGGAAATTATCTATATAATTTGTGCCTAATTATGTTTTATTTTCAGCCCATCATATATGGTATTGGATTCTAGTTGCAACCACTGAAACTTGCCTAGTTGCAACCTTTGCAATTTATGAATCGTTATGCAACTACATACATGCTTGTGTTTTTTTTTGTTTGTTTTTTATTTTTTTAGTATTGTTCACTCTACTAGAGATGGGTACTAGCTACTTCCATGGAAAAATCACCTATGTCTAAGTGAGTTGGTTATCCTTCATGTATAAATTACTCTTAAAGAGTGACCATGTGGGACTAAAACCTAGACGAGGAGGATAAGAACAACTCCTCTCTACCACCCTCGTTACACCCACTTTACACCTACAAACTTGAGTTTATTAAAAATCTTTTATGATTATCAAACATGATTAAATAACATAATAATATAAACTATACCATATATTAAATTACATAAAAATATTTTATAATAGAAACAATTTTCAATACATGTTAAAAATATTTAATACAATCTATATTTTAATCTTAAATAATAAGATCATTATTTATAAAATATAATAAAATGTATTTATAATTATATTAAAATAGGACTTAATCTTCCACTGCAATGCCTATTTAAAACATCACCTTACATTTTCAAGTTTCCAACTTTAAATAAATAAATAAATTTAAAAAAAACGTGAAATTTATATATAATAATTTATCATTAAAATATTATATTAAAAAAATTTGTCTTTTAAATAATTTTAATAATCTTTTAAATAATTTTAATAATTAAAAATGTAAATAAAACCTCACGTACAAATCCAATAAGATGGAAGCAAACATTACATGTGAAACGCTGCCGTCAAGCACCCAAACTCAGTCGTTGGTCACGACTAGTTATAATGGCCATTGACATAGAAAATTTAGTTTACATGATTAATAAACAATGGCAAAGTCCAGCGCCGAAAGAGAATAGCGACATATTATTCAACGCTATTTCATTACGATGGACCATTTTCCACTTTATTTCATGACGCTGATGGTTGCAGTAGGCAGTGATGAAAGCAGCATGTATCTGCACCCTTCTAATTGTATTCTCATCACCACCCTTGTAAGCTGTTTGGACATTAAATTCTCAGCACCCCATGGAGATGAAAATTTAGTTTACATGATTAATAAACGATGGCAAAGTCCAGCGCCGAAAGATAATGGCTATTTCATTACGATGGACCATTTTCCACTTTATTAAATATTTCATTACGCTGGTCGTTGCAGTAGGCAGTGATGAAGGCAGCGTGTATCTGCACCCTTCTAATTTTATTCTCATGATCACCCTTGTAAGCTGTTTGGACATTAAATTCTCAGCACCCAATGGAGATGAAGATATTATTAGTCTACTGCTTGCGCTTTCTGTATATATACTCATCAAAGAGCAGAGGGTTTGCAATCACATGCATGCAGAGAGCATCGAATATATCGCATGCCCTCAGAAATGGGGAACTTCAAGATTTGGCCAGCAGCTCCTGTTCGAGCAAGTCTGGTGGCGTTCATCCTCATTGTGCTTAGCCTTGCAGGAGCCTGCAATGGCATCGACGTCAATTCCATTAAATCCAACTCCGTAAATGGTAGCGTAATCTTCGACTGCAACGCCTGCTCGGAAAACCACCTTGCATTTTCAGGTTTGCCAACTCTTCTCAACTCACCAGATAATTATTGTAACTCTTCCATCCTTTCAATTGATATAATTCTTTATCATTTCCACGTCACATTGTTTAACGATAACTTTATCTCTTTCGTGTCATGTTGTGTGGGGAACAGATGCACATGTGGCGCTGAAGTGCCAAAGGGGCGATCATTTGTCTGCCAACGGAACAGCAAGCGTGAATGCTGACGGCTCCTTTATAATCCATCTGGACAAAGTGGAATCGGGAGATCTGTGTTCAACCGAGGTTGTGATGCCAAACAACAAGCTCTGCTCCTCAGCAAAGACATCTGCTCCCTCCACTCCGGAGAAGTTGAGTGTTTCAACTCCACTGATGTGCAACCATGCAGAAGCCACAGTGGATAAAAGGCCCAATTTCAAGTTGTCTATCCATTTGCACAAATTTCATGGTGCACCTGAGTTTTCAACCCTTACCAACTCCATAGAGTCAAAGCAGTCACTTAACTCTGAATTGTTCAAAAGGAAGCCCTTACCGGAACTTCCTCCTTTTCCTTTCATCTTCAAGCCCAAACCAATCCCCAAGCTTAAACCATTATTCCAGCCTCCACCCATTCCTCTTATCTTTCTTAAACTTAAGTTTTTCAAACCAAAACCTCTACTCAAGCCTCCACCCTTCTTGAAGCCTAAACCATTTCTTAAACCTAAGCTTTTCAAACCAAAACCTCTACTCATGCCTTCTCCCTTCTTGAAGCCTAAACCATTTCTTAAACCTAAGTTTTTCAAACAAAAACCTCTACTCAAGCTTCCTCCCTTCTTGAAGCCTAAACCATTTCTTAAACCTAAGTTTTTCAAACCAAAACCTCTACTCAAGCCTTCTCCCTTCTTGAAGCCTAAACCATTTCTTAAACCTAAGTTTTTCAAACCAAAACCTCTACTCAAGCCTCCTCCCTTCTTGAAGCCTAAACCATTACCAAAGCCCAAATTCCTCAAACCTAAACCTTTACCCAAATTACCACCAAAGCTAAAGTTCTTGAAGCCAAAACCGATACCAAAACTACCACCAAAGCCCAAGTTCTTCAAACCTAAATCCATGCCTCAACTACCACCAAGGCCCAAGTTCTTCAAACATAAACCCATGCCTGAACTACCACCAAAGCCCAAGTTCTTCAAACCAAAAACCTTACCCAAACTACCGCCAAAGTTAGAGTTCTTGAAACCTAAACCCATGCCTGAACTACTACCAAAGCCCAAGTTCTTCAAACCAAAACCCTTACCCAAACTATGGCCAAAACCACAGCCCAAGTTCTTCAAACCAAAAACCTTACCCAAACTACCGCCAAATCTAGAGTTCTTGAAACCTAAACCCATGCCTGAACTACTACCAAAGCCCAAGTTCTTCAAACCAAAACCCTTACCCAAACTATGGCCAAAACCACAGTTCTTGAAACCTAAACCCTTACCAAAATTACTACCAAAACCCAAGTTCTTCCAACCTCCTTCTCCTTAGCTAAAATTTCCCCCCACTTCCTAATCATAAGACTCTTCACCCCTTTTCACTTCCTTATGTACTATGTCTAGTTAATCATCCTTTCATTATTTCTTCCTTTTGGTAGCATATTGTATCATCTTAATGTAATTGTTATGTTTATGATATATTATATTTTTAATTCTTAATTGTGATAGATGAGATGCATTACAAACTATGTTTTTTTTTTATAACTGATTACTTAAATACTTACTATATTTTCAATATTTAATTGTCTAATGTTTATATCTAATTCACAATTTGAAGTAAATTCATATTGGTTATAAATTTATTGTTTGCTTATAAAATAACAAAACCAAGATATGTATATCTCCACAATGTTATACAATATTATGTTTCCATGTATTTTAACTAAAATTTAGCCACAATAATAGTGGTTGATATTCACATTAGACATTAGTGAAAGATTCATCTAACATCATAAATTTACAAATATTATGACAAAGATATTTAAGTTCCATTTCCCTTGACTATAGCATTAACTAAACAATTCAAGTGCTCCGTTGTGGCCACTAAATGAACTTACATTTGCATTTGCATTTATATCTACATCTAACATTTTAAGAGAGCATGGGAACTATACCATGCATTGACCTATTTTGTAGCTTTAGTAACTTACACATTAATACATTGTTATCCAAATTCTTTCATTCCAACTTTTTTTATGTCTCTTAATCCTAATCCTAACAAGATTAGACATAAGCTAGTGTAAGTATATGCATTAAAACTTGTAGATGTGGAAAGTTCCCTATCAAGAGAACCAATACTATCATGTCTCTAAATTACTTGAAGAGAAATAATGAAAAACAAAATTGTAATTAAATTTTATGAAACTAAAAACAAAGTAGGTTGAAATATTTAGATATATATATTTTCATAGGGTCTAATGGTGCTAGATAATAAAAATAGTATTTTTATAGATTTATAGATTGTATGGATTACATTTTTCTTTTTTGAAAATGAGACATATTAATTTTTAGTTATCCCAATCAATTAATTCATAGTAAATTTGTTCATACTTGATTCTTTAAATGATTTGCTTGGTCTACTACTCTTATTATATCCTTTAGAATCATAAATTTATTTCTATTGCATTTGTTAGTTAATTTTTTGTAGTAGAGTTTATTATTTACTAATCCTACATGTATATGTCATCTACTTTTTTTTCTTATTTTCCTTATAGCTTGGTTGTAAATTTCTTAATTGATTTTTTAGTGTTCAAGTCATTTGGGTTCTTGAATCTAGTCTCACCTTTACTTTTGTGAACTACTTATCTCCTCCACAATTTAATTAATCTTGTTCACTATTATAAAATCACTAAAACATATCAGGAAAACTAACAACATCTTATTATGAGTTTTACTAAGCCTTTAAGTTTAGCACTTGGGTAGTATGCTTGTTATTGTAGTTTTTATATACATTTCTATTATCCTACAAAGAACACACAAAAAAATCGATCAAATATAAAAATAAACATTAATTTAGAAGGACCTCAAGATATTTATTTTATGTAAAATCTTATTCTTATTGTAGGAAAATGATAGGGGAAGTAGAAGAGATTAAGTAGCTCTAAGCACTAGCTATTACGTCAATTGATCACTTCACTTCATCGTTATCTTATTTGGATGGTGTTGCAATAATACCATTTTAGGCATTAGTTTATTTGGAGAGATTAAGAGACAAAAGATAGAACTACATTATATGTTAAATGATAGTGTCTAATATTAATATCCATTCTTTGCATTCTTGAAATTATAATGGTTTTAAATGTAATTATATTTATTATTTAAATTTAATAATAATAATAATAATAATAATAATAATAAATGGAAAAAATAATAAAAATAATAATAATTAATAAAGAAAAAAAATTGAAGTGAATATAACCAATGCTACATAGTAGGTAGTTCTACAGCATAGTTTAAATATAGTTAAATTAAAATGTGAGGTATTATTAAGTGTGATTGTTAGATAATAAAGAAATATTGTAATAAGTTTGTTATGTGTAATTAAATAAATTTATATAATAATATTATTCAAAATCAAGTTTGTGTATATTTTTAAAAGGATTTTTTTATAATTATGTAATAAAAGTTTATGTGTGATAAAAAAATTATAGTTTTTATTTAATGAAAATTTTCATTAATTTTAAAGATATATTAGATATTGAATGACACATTTTTTATATTTAAATATTGTAATTTTAATAAATATAAAATTTAAATTTAAATTATATATTGATAAATAATTTTATATTATAAAATATTATTTTTTAATTTAAGATAATTTATTATAATTTAATTAATAATTAATAATAAAAATAATTATTATTATTAATAAACCAAAATCAATTATCATTATCATTAAATAAAAACCACATTACTTCCTTAATTAAATTAGGAAAAAATATTATTAGTTAATTTTTAAATAATGGAATATCATAAATATATTTTATGTTTATGTGAATATTAACTTATCATAATATAATTGTCAAAATTATATAAATAATAATAAAATTATATTATTTTAAAATATATATAGATTTAGAAAATATATTATTTATAACATTTGATATATATATATATATATATATATAGATATAGATATATAACCATTGGAATGACTTAACGAATGTTCAAAAGCTCAATGCATATTGTAATGCTCCATTATCCTGCCATGAGGGTGTGTAGGTCGTTAGCATCTTTGGGGTAGACTGTTTTTTTATACGAGGAAGGCTTTGAATCTACGGCTTAACCCTTTGTACTGGATTAACACACACTTTCGTGGGACGACCCGGGACCTGTGCAATCATAGCATGGGTTGGTTGGACAACGAATGCCTTTGATATAAAGTATTTTATATATTTCGATCACTTTTCATAGTTGAATGTGACTTGTCTCGTATATTTCTCAGTGCGGTAGATTTTATGAATATGTTGTAGGAGATTTTATGAATAACTGTATATTAGTCATCATGGCAAGATAAGAACAAGTCATCATTGCAAAATAAGAAAAAAACAATTGAGCCAATCAAAATTAAAAAAAAAAAAAATTAATTAAATTTAAATCGTTTTATAATGTGAATCTTATTTAATGTCATTTGATTTTTAGTTAAATAATTAGTTAATGTCTGAACTAATGTAAAATCAAATAATTAGTTAATGTATGAACTAATGTTTAATCACCTTGTAGTAATAAATAATGTAAAGAAAATAAAACATTTTAAAAAACTAAAAGAGAAATATTTTTAAAAAGTAAAAGACTAAAATAAGTGAGAATAAATTGTGCAAAAAATATTAAGTAAGAAAAACTTACAATAAAAAATAAAAATTGCCTAATGACACATGGATGTGTGTATGAAGATTTTTCTTACTTTTTGGAACAAGTTAATTTATTTAAAGAATGAGAAGAATAATGTGAGATATTCATTTTCTTGGGAGAATTTTAAGAAAGTTGTTGATTGAAGAATTTCTTTACATTTTTGGAACAAGTTGATTTATTTAACAAATGAGAAGGAGGATGTGAGACATTCATTTTTTTGGGAGAATTTTAAGAAAGTAGTTGATTGAGGGTTTGAGGGTGTTCAATTGTAAGAATACCACAATGTATATTGTTAGGTGGAGAGTTGTTCCAAATATGTTAGTTGTAGTGTTCTACGTGAGATACTAGTATATGTCGGTTAGATGTCTACAAAATTGTAAGTGAAATAGTTTTTTCTTAACTTAGAGGTATGTTTTGATTAGCAAAAATTTTAGGGTAGAAATTTTGCAAATGGGCTATTTTTTGTGGATATTTTCTCAAAATAAAAATATTCCTTAATTTGGTTTAAAATTCTCCTATTTTTTACATATTTATGATTAAATGGATGATATTCACCAAAAATTTATCAATTCTAATAGTAAATTATATGTTTTTTATTGAATATTCACCTACAATTTATACATATGAATATTCAAACCAAAATGGTCACCTACAATACAATATATAGGAAAATATTTAAATCCTTAAAAAACACCCCTAATGTTGATCACCCACTACACTCATATATTATCTTATTATCAATTAGATCTTCCTCATATTTATCACCTAATTATTATAATTATTAGAATTTCTGTATATAATTTACCCGTAATTATTCAAGCTATTACATATCATATATCATATTAGCATAGTTATAACCATTGAACTTATGAATATTTATACAATTATGTGCATTTCTAAATTTATTAAATATCTATTATGATTATTAATTTTGATTTTATGAAATAATAATATAAACTATGTAATATATTAAAGTACAATAATAATAATATATAATAAAAAACATCGTCTATTTTATATTGAAAATGTGAAATCTCTTCACTATTTTAATCCTTAATAATATTATATATAAATTTTATCAACATTTTAATCCTAAATAATATTTTTTATGTAAGAAACTCCATTTATATATACATCAATATGTGAGGTGGAGAAAACCATAGCTATATATATAGCTATGGTTTTCTCTACCTCACATATTGATGTATATATAAATGGAGTTTCTTACATAAAAAAATATTATTTAGGATTAAAATGTTGATAAAATTTATATATAATATTATTAAAGATTAAAATAGTGAAGAGATTTCACATTTCAATATAAAATAAAAGATGTTATATTTTTATTAGTGGTTCATATATATATATATATATATATATATATATATCTATTTGTTTAATGGATCTATGGAATTAGTGGCTTTTACATTTATGCATTTATGAAATATTTGAAAGATCTATGTGAAGGGATCACTTCATGTTCGCTTAATCATAAATTTCAATCTCAAAAGCGTGAAGAGAATTAAACTGGTAATCTTGACCTTGAAATAAAAAAAAATACCTATATATATATATATATATATATATATATATATATATATATATATATGAAATTATGTTAAAATACTATTATTTCTATTAGTATGAATGAGACTATTTCCCCTTGATTTCGCATGCATTTTGAGATTAATGGAAATTACCCATATTCCCTTGATCAAATGGGTTACAACAATCTTATTGGATTTATGACCTATGAGAATCTGCAGTTTTTTGTTTTTTGGTGCTAGCTCAACACATAGGATGTTCCGAGCATCTTACTCAAATGGCATGTTCCGAGCATCTTACTCAAATGGCATTGGTGTGAGTATGTTGATAGAATCATATTTATGCTAAAATTATTATCAGAACTCATTTATTTAACATCTAGAAATTGATGCTAGCAGTAATTAGAAGATGTTTCTAATCATTTTGGATGTGAATGTTTTCTAAAGAGGTTTAGAAGTGCAAGACTTATTTCTAAACAACCTGTGTAAAAATTTCCTCTAAATAATATACATAAATCAATAAATAAAAATACAAATGGACATTACATACTTGATGGGAACACATCTTTTTGTGTGTATTCACATCAATTTCTCTCCAATTATTAGATGTACTTATTTTTGAATTAGAATGGGATATTGATTTTTTTAATTTATTTTTTTGTTAATGATTAAAATTATAATTAATCTTTATTAATCAGAAAAAGGTAGATCATCCATTAAGCTACTTAATAATAATTTTATAAGACAAGTTATTCATTCCATTAAATATTTTTATGAAATGTTAAAAAGTATTTTTTCTTTTATATTTTTTAACTTTAAATCTAAATATAATCCATCAACCTTATTTTTTTATTTGTTGGTTGTGTCATTTATTTCATTTTTAATCTTATATTTGAATCGACAATAATTTTTATTATAAAACCATAAATATCTTTTAGTTTTTATTTTTAATGCTCAAATAAATTTACTAATCAATGTCCGCATTGATTTTTATTTTAATTGTGTTTTAATTGTGTTCTTAATTGTCACACATTTTAACATGGAATCTAAACTCATGATGTGTAATTTTTTTATTTTTATTTTTCTACTTAAATAGTTTAGCATTTCATGAATCCATAAGGCACAATTTCTTTGATATATGATTTAATGTATGATATGATAATCATGAAAACATTGTAGATTTGGGAATGCCCTTTTAACCTTCTACCTGAGTTACAAAGTTGTGATACAAGTTTGAACATGATTAAATTTCTAAGTAATCATTAATTGATAGGTTGTCATATAAGTTTGAACATGATTAAATTCCTAAGTAATCATTAATTGATACCTTGTGACTTCAATACTCTGCATAATATTAATGTTAATGTTTTATATATTGATGTGTTTTACATTGGAATCATCATTAAAGAATAATAAAGTATATGATTATTAAATTGATAGCTTGAAAGTTTCTTTCATAGATATTCATATTCATGTTCCCTCACTACATCGACTTCATGTGCACTAGCTATGTTTTCCATTCCCTTGATCCAGTGCATCATTTTGCATCATCTCCTACATCATCAAAACTCCCATTCTCCATGAAATCATACTTGCCACTCCATGAACACTTCCACCATTCATATCACATCCTTATTGGTTGTATGTGCTGCATTCATTGATTTGAATTATAGTTCTATGTTTTCATTCACTAAATCCTCACTCATATTCCATCTATTATCCATTCATATCCTCACTCAAGTTCCCTCTTCTTTTTCCTTTGCATCTCCGCATTCCCAATCCTTTTCAATCCTTTATTCCACGTAGCCCATTCCATATCCCCATACAATTTTTGTTTTCACACATCCATTGTATCCACACCTTCACATCAATTTTCTAGAAATCCAAACCATTCATGCTTGGTGTCAAATACTTGTGCATTAGGTTTGGTCACCATTCCTTCCTATCATTATTTCTCTCACACTCACCCACACAGCTAGTCCCCATATGATTCCTTGTGATATATGATTTCTTTCAGACAAATAAATATTTAAAAAATATTAATTTGAATTTTCTAGCAATCTGAGTATTATATAAACACCACCTAGAAATGATTTCAATTGTGAGCCACAATTTGATTATGTTATCTCTTAGTTGTAGATTATTATTTGATTGTTAAGTATTCAAGTAATTTGGGTTCTTGAATCTAGTTTCACAATCAATTTTGTGAGTCACTTATGTTCTCTACATTTTAATCAATCTTGTTCAATATTATAAAAGCACTAAAAGCTATAGGGAAAGCTAACAACATCTTATTATGAATTTTACTTTTCTAGTAAGTTTAGCCCTTGAGCCTTATACTTTTTATTGTAACTTTTATTTACATTTTTATTATCCTACATAATAGAACACAAAAATAATATCCAACAAATATAAAACTAACATTAATTACAAAACGTTCACCTCCATATCTTTATTTTATGCAGAACCTTATTCTTATTCTAGGAACATTATATGAGAAGTGGAAGACATTAAGTAGCATGAGGTACTACTTCCATTGATCATATTAGTTGGCCCATTACCTTGTTTGGTTAGTGTTTCACTAATATCAATTTAGGTATCAACTTATTTGGAGATATTGAGAGACAAAAGAGAGAATTGCAACATATCTTAAAGATTTATTAATGTTGTTATAGTTTCTAATATTAATACCCATTCTTTGCATTCCTCAAATTAGAATAGTTTTAAATTTAATTCACCCATATTATTAAATTAATAATAATAGTAATAATAATAAAAGTGAAAGGAAAGAATAATGATGAAAAATAATGAATAAAAAGAAAAGTAATACAGGGAAGATAAATAAATAGATAAAATAATATATTTCTAAAAAGTAAAAGACTAAAATAAGTAAGAGTAAATTAGTTAAAAAACTAAGTTACCAAAATCATAAAACAAAAAATAGAAATTGCATGATGGCACATAACTACGTTAAACAAAACTTAAGACAAAAACTAGAAATTGCATGATGACACATGAATTATGTGCATGAATATTTTCCTTCCATTTTAAGAACAAGTTGTTTTATTTATTGGAATATTTTTCCTTGAAAATTTTTAAGAAATAAGGAATTGACTACTAGTAGTAGTTGATCAAGGGCTTAAGGGTGACTAGATATAGAAACACAACAATGTAGTTGAGCCTATGGTCCATGGAGAGTCATTCCCAACATGCAAAGACTTGTACACTAATTCAATCTCTACAAAGTTGTAAGTGAATTAGTTTTTTCTAATGTTACAAGTATGCTCTCATCACCCACTACATCAATGGATTATGCAATTATCAATGAAATCTTCCTTATGTTTATCAACTAATTGTTGGAAATTATCTATATAATTTGTGCCTAATTATGTTTTATTTTCAGCCCATCATATATGTTATTGGATTCTAGTTGCAACCATTGGAACTTGCCTAATTGCAACATTTGCAATTTATGAATAGTTATGCAACTACATACATGCTTGTGTTTTTTTTGTTGTTTGTTTTTTCTTTTTTTTTTAATATTGTTCACTCTACTAGAGATGGGTACTAGCTACTTCCATGGCAAAATTACCTATGTCTAAGTGAGTTGGTTATCCTTCATGTATAAATTACTCTTAAAGAGTGACATGTAGGACTAAAACCTAAGTAAGGAAGATAAGAACAACTCCTTCCTACAACCCTAACTACACCCACTTGACACCTACAAACTTGAGTTTATTAAAAATCTATTATGATTATTAAAAATGATTAGATAACATAATAATATAAACTATACAATAATTAAATTACATAAAAATACTATATAATAAAAACGATTTTTAATACATGTTAAAAATATTTAATCCAATCTATATTTTAATATTAAATAATAAGATCATTATTTATATATAATAAAATATATTTATAAATATATGCAATACCTACTTAGATCATCACCTTACATTTTCAAGTTTCCTCTATTGAATGAAATAAATAAATATATATAGATATGAGAGAAGAAAAAAAGCTGTGAAATTTATATATAATAATTTATAATTAAAATAATATATTAAAAAATTTTGTCTTTTAAATAATTTTAATAATTAAAAATGTATATAAAACCTCACGTACAAATCCAATAGGAGGTAACACCACCAAACTGTATATGTCAAGATGGAAGCAAACTGGATAATGGCCATTGACATTGTAAATTTAGTTTACATGATTAATAAACAATGGCAAAGTCCAGCGCCGAAAGAGAATAGCGACATATTATTCAACGCTACTTCATTACGATGGACCACTTTCCACATTATTTCATTACGCTGGTCGTTGCAATAGGCAGTGATGAAAGCAGCATGTATCTGCACCCTTGTAATATTATTCTCATCTTCTGTAAGCTGTTTGGACATTAAATTCTCAACACCCCATGGAGATGAAGATATTATTTGTCTACGGCTTGCGCTTTCTGTATATGTACCCATCAAAGACCAGAGAGTTTGCAATCACATGCATGCAGAGAGCATCGAATATATCGCATGCCCTCAGAAATGGGGAACTTCAAGATTTGGCCAGCAGCTCCTGTTCGAGCAAGTCTGGTGGCGTTCATCCTCATTGTGCTTAGCCTTGCAGGAGCCTGCAATGGCAGCGACGTCAATTCCAGAAAATCCAACTCCGTAAATGGTAGCGTAATCTTGGACTGCAACGCCTGCTCGGAAAACCACCTTGCATTTTCAGGTTTGCCAACTCTTCTCAAATCACCAAATAATTATTGTAACTCTTCCATCCTTTCAATTGATTAATTCTTTATCATTTCCATGTCACATTGTTTAACGATAATTTTATCTCTTTCGTGTCATGTTGTGTGGGGAACAGATGCACATGTGGCCAAGTTCCAAAGGGGCAATGATTTGTCTGCCAACGGAACAGCAAGCATGAATGCTGACGGCTCCTTTGTAATCCACCTGGACAAAGTGGAATTGGGAGATCTGTGTTCAACCGAGTTGTGATGCCAAACAACAAATTCTTCTCTTCAGCAAAGACTTCTGCTAACTCCAGTCCGGAGAAGTTGAGTATCTGAACTCCACGGACACGGAATTATGCAGAAGTCACAGTGAATCAAAGGCCTAACTTCAATTTGTCTTTCAATTTTCCCAAATTCCAAGCTGCACTTGAGTTTTCAACCCTTACTAACTCCATAGAATCAAAACAACCACTCAATTCTGAATTATTCAAAAAGAAGCCCTTGCCTAAACTTCCTCCTTTGCCCACCATTTCCCCAAGCCTAAACCATTATTCAAACCTCTATCCATTCCTCTCATCCTGAAACCTAAACTATTTCTTAAACCTAAGTTTTTCAAACCAAAACCTCTACTGAAACCTCCTCCCTTCCTCCCTTCTGGAAGCCTAAACCATTACCCAAGCCCAAATTCCTGAAACCTAAAACCTTACCCAAATTATCACCAAAATCTAAGTTTTTCAAACCAAAACCCATATCAAAACTACCACCAAAATCCAAGTTCTTCAAACCAAAACCCTTACTTAAAGCACCACCAAAGCCCAAGTTCTTCAAAACAAAAACCTTACCCAAACTACCACCAAAGCCAAAGTTCTTGAAACCTAAACCCTTACCCAAATTACCACCAAAACCCAAGTTCTTCTTTTTTTTTTTCAGAGGGAAAATCAACATATGGCCGAAGCCCGCAGATAATTTTTTACAATATACATATGGCCGGAGCCAGCAGATGAAGTTCTTCAACCCTCCTTCTCCTTAGCTAAAATCCCCCGTCTTCCTAATCATAAGAGTCTTCACCCCTTTTCACTCCATTATCTATGATGTCTAGTTAATCATCTTTTCATTATTTCTTCCTTTTGGTACCATATTGTATAGGCTTAATTTAGCTGTTATGTTTATGATATATTATATTTTCAATTTTTAATTGTTATACATGAGATGAATTAGAAACAATTTTTTTTTTAATCAATTATTTCTTAAATAATTACTATATTCTGAATATCTAACTTTCTAATGCTTATATCCAATTCACAATTTGAAATAAATTCATATTGGTTATAAATTTATTGTTTTCTTATAAAATGACAAAACCAAGACACATATATATATATATATATATATGCAATGTTGTACAATATTATGGTTCCATGTATTTAAACTAAAATTTAGCAATAATACTAGTGGTTGATATTCACCATTAGACATTAGTGGAAGATTCATCTAACCTCATAAATTTAAAAATAGCACCTACTTTGTAGCTTTACATTATTGTCCAAAATTAATACATAACCATCATTGTAATAAGTTTCTATCCATATGTTACATATTCTTTCATTTCAAGATTTTCTAGTTGCCTCTTAATCTTAATTATAAATATTAGACATAAGGTAGTATAAATGTGCATTAAAACTGGTAGATGTGGAAGGCTCCCTATCAAGATAACCAATACTATCAAGTTTCTAAATCACTGATAAGAGAAATAATGACAAATAAAATTGTAATTAAATTTTATGAAACTAAAAACAAGGTATGTTGAACATTTTATAATTTGTAATTTTATCTTCTATCTATCTATCTATCTATCTATCTATCTATCTATCTATATATATATATATATATATATATATATATATATATATATATATATGAGACTATTGGTGCTAGATAATAGTAATAGTATTTTTACAGGTTTACATATTGTATGGATGAAAGTTTTCTCTTTCGAAATATTATTTTTTAGTTGGTTCAATCAATTAATTCATACTAAATTTGTTCATACTTCATTGTTTAAATTATTTGCTTGGTATATTGCTCTTATTATATCCCTTGAGCTCAGAAATTTCTTTCCATTGCATTTGTTAGTTATTTTTTTTTTTTTGTTTGTCCTAGTATTTCCCATACCACAAATATTGAGACAAGCCCAAGTGATTCTATGCAAGAATTATAACCCTTATGTCACTCTTTTAATGTAACATAAGGGTTATGAGTTTCAAATTAAAATATGGAGTTCAAGTCATACTCTTCATTATTTATCGATCTTAGATGCATATGTCATATTTTTTCTTTCTTATTTTCTTTATAGTTTAGTCTTAAATTTCTTATTTGATTTTTTTAGTATTCAAGTTATTTGGGTTCTTGAATCTAGTTTCACCTCTAGTTTTGTGAATCACTTATGTCCTTGATAATCGAATCAATCTTGTTCACTATTATAAGAACCTACAACATATGGGGAAAAGCTAACAACATCTTATTATAATCTCGTTATTGTAGTTTTTGTATACATTTCTATTATCTCACAAAATATAACACACAAAAAAATTCAACAAATATAAAAATAAATATTAATTATTGAAGGACATCCTCAAGATATTTATTTTATGGAAAACCTTATTCTTATGGTAGGAGCATGATAAGGGAAGTAGAAGAGATTAAGTGGCTTTAAGCACTAGCTATTACTTGAATTGATCACCTCACTTCATCATTATCTTCTTTGGATGGTGTTGCACTAATATCATTTTGGGCATTATCCTATTTGAAGAGATTAATAGACAAAAGATACAATTACATTATATGTTAAAAGATAGTTTATAACATTAACATCCATTCTTTGCCATATTCAAATTATAATGGTTCTAAATCTAATTATTTCTATTATTAAATTATTTAAATAATAATAATAATAATAATAAAAATGAATAGAATTTTTTTTAAATAATAATAATAATTAATAAATATATAAAAGAATAAAAAATAAAGTAAATATAATAATATGTAAATAAAAAAAAAAAACATTTTTAAAAATTAAAAGAGTAAAATAAGGTAAATTGTGCAAGAAAAACACTAAATTAAGAAAAATTAAAAATTGCATGATGACATATGGATGTGCTTATGAATATATTCATTACATTTTTGGAACAAGTTGAATTATTTAATTGATGAGGAGGAGGCTTTTAGACATTCATTTTCCTGGGAGAATTCAAGGAAAGTAGTTGATTGAGGGTTCAAGGGTGGTCAATTGTAAAAATATGACAATGGAGCTAAGCATATTGTTAAGTGGAGATTCATTCCCAATATGTGAGGGTAGTCAATTGTAAAAATACCACAATGGAGCTAAGCCTATTGCTAGGTGGAGATTTGTTCCCAATATGTTAGTTGTAGTGTTTTCATAAATGGGCTATTTCTTGGACATTTTATGAAAAAAAATTATTCGCTAATTTTTTACATATTTATGATTAAATTGATTATATTCGCTAAAAATTTAGCAAATTTAATAGTAAACTACATATTTTTTAATTGAATATTAGCCTACATTTTATAAATAAGTTTTTTTTTCAAAGCAAAATAGTCGCCTACAATACTATATATATGAAAATATTTAAATTCTTAAAAAATACAGTGGTTTTAATCACCCCTACAATACTATATATAGAAAAACATTTAATTCCTTAAGAAAATATCGTGATTTTGATCGCCCAATACAACAATGAATTATATAATTATCTATTAGATCTTTCTCATGTTTATCATCTAGTTTTTGAAATTTCTATATATATACTTGTGCCTAATTATATTTTAAATTCAAGCTTTTACATATTATATTACCGTAAGTACAACCATTGAACCTATAAATATTTATACAATCATGTACATTTCTGAATTTATTAAAAATCTCTCATGATTACTAAACTTTGATTGTGTGGAATAATAATAGAAACTATGAAATATATTAAATTAAAATAATAATAATATATAATAAAAACATTGTTTACTATATATTAAAAATGTTAAATCTCTTCCGTATTTTAATCTTAAACAATATTACATATAAATCTCATTCACATTTTAAACTTATTTATATAGGAAAATCCATTTATATTTGATGGAGAAGAGGAACATAGATTTATATATAGTATATATATATTATATATTTTTGGAATTGGTAATTTTTACATTTATAGAATATTTGTACAAATTAAACCCTTAACCTCACACTTTTTTATATATATATATATATATATATATATATATATATATATACTTTTATTTCTATATATATACTTACTTTTATTTCTATACATTTGATCTAAATAGTACTATTTCCAATTCTCAAATTAATGGAAATGGCACATATTCCCTTAATCAAATGGGTTTCATCAATTTGGTTCGATTTATGACCTAACAGAATCCCTGGCACTTTTTGGCTTTTCGGTGCTATTTTAACACATGGGAAGTTCCGAGAGCTTCTTACCGAAATAACATTGGTGTGAGTATGTTTATAGAATCATATTTATCCTAAAATTATTATCAAAACTCATTTAAGAATTAGAAATTGATGCTATTATAGGAATTAGAAAATGTTTCTAATCGTTTTGGATGTGTATGTTTGCTAAGGAAGTTTAGAAGTGCTTTAACCAACGTATATAAAAATTCCCTCCAAATAATATATATAAATAAATAAATAAACTAAATCACCATTAAATAATATAAATAAATAACTAACTAACTAGATAGGCATTACATACTCGATGAGAACACATCTTTTATGCGTGTTCACATCAATTTGTCTCCAACCATTGCATGTAATTTTTTGTGACTTACAATGTGATATTGAATTTTTTTTATTTTTATGTTAATGGAACTTTGTTATTCTGAAAAAAAAAAAGATTTTTATTAAATTATTTAATAATAATTTTATAACCTAAGTTACTCATTCTTTTAAATATTTTTAAGAATTATTAAAAATTATTTTTCCTTTTATATTTTTTAACTTTAAACTTAAATATAATCCATCCATCTTACTTTTGTATTGATTGGTTATGAAATTTATTTCATTTTTAATCTTGTATTGCACTTACAATCATTTTTAGTATAAATCTATAAATTTATGTAATAATTCATATATTAACTATTTCATATTTTTTATTTTTAGTGCTCAAATAAATATACATATAAAATTTATAGTACAGTTTACTAATTAATGTTCATATTGGGTTTTCTTTTAGTTGTGTTCTTAATTATGACACATTGTATTAAGGAAATCTATATTCATCATGTGTAATTTATTTTTATTTTTTCAATTTAAATTGTTTAGTATTCCACTAATCTATGAAGATTTTGTTTGATATGTGGTTTAATGTAGTATAAGATGATCTTGAAAACAATGTAGATTTAGGAATGCTTGCTTTGGGAATGCCCTTTTAACCTTGTATTTAAGTTTCAAAGTTGTGATACAAGTTTGAACATGATTAAATTTCTAAATAATAATTAATTCATGGGTTGTGACCTAAATACTCTACACAATATTAATGTTTTATATCTTGTACATTGAAATCACCATTAAAAAATAATAGAGTATATGATTATTAAATTGATAGCTTGCAAGTTGGTATCATAGATGTTTATATTCATGTTCCCTCACTGCATTGATCTTATGTGCACTAGAAATGTTTTCCATTCCCTTCATCCACTGCATCATTTTGCATCATCTCCTAAATCATCAAAACTCTCATTCTCCATGAACTCATCCTTGCCACTCCATGAACACTTCCACCATTTAGACCGCATCCTTATTGTTGATATGTGCTCCATTCATTGATTTGAATTATAGTTCTATGTTTTCATTCACTAAATCCTCACTTATATTCCATCTTCCATATTTTTACTATAGATTCAACAACTTATGTGATATACTAGAACACAAGACAAGAATATAGTCTACTCTTTAGCGAAAAATAAAATTGATCGATGAAAACAATCAACAAAAAAAGAACAATATCAATCGCACACAAAACTATATTTCTCTGGGGAAAGAAACTGCTAAAAACCCCGACTATCTATATTTCATTAACCAGAAGGTCTGAGAATAAAATATAATTTTTTTTTGAAACCAAACAATTCCTGAACAAGTACAATCTATCTCTCTCCTTCACAAACTAGCTCAAGCCAACACTTAGCCAATTCTGTTGCCTACCAAATCCCTACTTCCTTGCGCAATTCCTCAGAGAATTATCCCATATTTAATTGGGAAACCCACTCTCCATAACTTCACAATCCATACATAGGCCTTCTACTTATTGCATGCACCATCTTTACAACTCAGAAAATTATACAACTAATAGTACATTGTCCCTGAACTCTAATCTCAACTAGGTGTTCCTCTTAACTGACATGCATAAGTTATTTATGTGTGAATCTCCAGTTACATGGTGTGGTACTGAGGATGCACTTGTTCACTTCCCCACTACTAGACTCCTAAAAATTCCTCCAACGGTTAGAACTAGTTTAACTGATTATAACTCAGTTAGACTAAGTTAATTAATTACAACTCAAAAGAACTTAACTTGGGCCCCTAAAATTTAGGGATCACTCTACATGAATCTAGATAGACTTCTAACTCAAATTTCCTAATTCAATTAAGTCAATTTATCTTAATTAACTGCTACAAGTTATTATGAGAATAGAAATACTACTTAATTCTCAACTTAATTCAAGGACAAATTAAATTGGAATTTATAGATTCTATTTCTAACATTCTTGTCGCAAAATTCAACACTCCCTCTCAACATGAAATGAATTCAACTCTACCATGATCTGGTATCTTTGGAATGTTCTGCATGCAACACTTCTCTTTAGTGTTGTTCCTGCAACTTATGAAATTGAAAAAGAATCCAACCTAAATTAGTATGATGCATCTGCAACCAAATTCTATGACTGCTACTAACTCCTGCACTGTCTACTGAAAACTTCATGCTTTTGCTGCCTTTGCACCATGCCATCTGCACCACTGTCAACTCTGTTCTGTGCTCCCCAAAATCTGACTTCTACTAATCTCTGCCTCTGTCACTATGACATCTGACTGCATCAGCTTCCACTAATCCATCTAGCTGCTGAGTACTGTGGGCTCCCGTAGTAAGGTAATGATCCATGAGACAAAACATATCAATGGACCCTACCCAAATTTCTGCACTCTTGGAACTATTACTTCACATTGCCCCACCTCTCACCTGGAGGTATGGCTACATGTACTCCCTCTGCCCACTTGGACCGAAATTTCCCCTACTGGAGGTATCTGCTTGAGTGGATGTCTCCACTCAGTCTCCTCTCTACTTCTCTAATTGTGGCTACTCCATAACTTTCTGAGTCTACCACTGAGGTTTCTTTTGGGGCTACATGTTGAGAGGTAATTCACTCTCCCTCTCAAAGATGAAGTATTTAACCTTTTCCTTTCTCCTCAAGGATTTGCATGAATATTGTACCTCAAGTGCATACAAGTTCTTGACTCGCACACTAATCTATTTCACCTATGCCATGGTGATGTTTCAAAGGAAAACCTTTCCCTTACTAAAAATCACATCATAGCCATTGTCTTCCAATACCATGATGGAAATAAGATTCTTCTTTAGTCGTGGAACATACATCAAATCTATGATTCTGAGAAGGGAGCCAAGCTCCCTCTTAATGGTAATTGTACCAATAACGGTCACGTTATACCTCCCATCATCTCCAAACTCAATGTTCTACTTGAGGTCTTTCTCTTCAAAATCATTGAAGAGAACTCTATTCCCCATCATATGGAACGAGGCACTGCTATCAAGATACCACATGCTTCCTATTACATTGTTGACCATGCATGCAATGAGAGTGAAATAAAGTTTGAATTGGTCAGCTAGAGCTTCACATGCTCCTGCAACTGCAGTCTCCTTCTTGCTTTCTTTATTCTGTGGGAAATTCGTGGCAACGTGCCCATACTTGTGACAATGAAAACACTTGACTTTTGACAAGTCCTTATTCTTATCACCCTCCTCACCTTGGGACTTATTTCCCTTGGATTTATTATCTTTCCTGACTAATGTAAAGTCCTCTTCCACTTCTTTGGAAGAGGTCCCATCTTTGGTGTTTTGTCGAATCTCTTCATGTACCAAACTAGACCACAACCACTCCCAATTTGGTAGCTTCTCCCTCCCATTAAAAAAGTTCTAGTAACCATGCCAGATCTTAGGAAGTCCAAGAATATCTAGGCTCACCATATCATCCTTAGAAACAGTAATCCTGACACTTCCAAGCTCATCCAAACAATGGGTGAACTTGGTCAAGTACTTCCGAATTGAGTCACCCTTCCCCATCTTGATCTTTCTGAGTTTGTCCTTCAGTACTAACTTCCTGTGGTCACTACTATTTTGAAACGGGTTCACCAATGCCTTCCCCATTGCATATGGAGTGTCCTTACATCCATATCTTTATCATTCGATGTTCTAGGCTTAGGAATGTCATGATCTATGAATTCCTTGAGGCCATTGTCTTCCAGAACTCCCTCCATCATATCCTTCTAAGCTATGTAATTTGAACTTTCCTCCAAGGAATACTCTAGTCTCAGGCCGTAGAATGACATATTATTGACTCTAAAGTATGAACTTGCAAATTTGATTTCACCTACACAACAAACTTGAATTATCCTTCAGCTCTGATACCATGTAGATTTTTACTATAGATTCAACAACTTATGCGATATACTAAAACATAAGACAAGAATCTACTCTACTCTTCAGCGGAAACCAAAAGTGATTGATGAAAATAATAAGAGAAAAAGGAAGAATATCAATTGCACATAACAAAATATTTCTCTGGGGAAAGTAACTTCTCAAAACCTTGACTATCTATATTGCATTAACTAGAAGATTTGAGAAGAAAATACAATTCCTGTTCAACCCGAACAATTCCTGCATAGGTACAATCTATCTCTACTTCACAAATCATCTCAAGCTAACACTTAGCTAGTTTTTCTTCCTACCAAGCCCCTACTTCCTTGCACAATTCCTGAGAGAATTATCACGTATTAAATTGGAAAATACACTCTCCATAGCTGTGTAGTCCATCCATAGGCCTTGTACTAATTTCGTGCACCATATGTACAACTCAGAAAATTATACAATTGATATTACATTGTCTCTGAACTCTAATATCAACTAGGTCTTCCTCTAAACTAACATGCATTAGTTATTTATGAGTGAATCTTCAGTTAATTGGTGTGGTACTAAGGATGCATTGGTGAACTTCCCTATTACTAGACTTCTACTAGCTCCTCCAACAGTTAGAACTATTTTAATTGACTATAACTGAGTTAGCCTGAGTTAATTAATTACAACTCAAATGAACTCAACCTGGGCCCCTAAAATTTAGGGATTACTCTACATGACTCTAGATAGAATTCCAAATCGAATTTCCTAAGTCAATTAAATCAATTTAACTTAATTAATTGCTACAAACTGAATGTAATTACACTTTAATTCTCAATTTAATTCAAGGAAAAATTAAATTGGAATTTCTAGATTTTATTTTTAACATTTCTTTTTGCAAATTTCAACAGATCTACTATCCCTTCTTATATCCATTCACATCCTCACTCAAGTTACCTCTTCCTTTGCCTCTGCTTCCCCTCATTCCCATTTTTTTGCAATCCTTTATTTCACATAGCCCATTCCATATCCCCCTGCAATTTTCCTTTTGACACATCCCTTGTATCCACACCTTCACATCAAATTTCTAGTAATGCAAACCTTCTATTCTTCGTTTCAAATCTTTTTGCATTAGCTTTGGTCACCTTTCCTTCCGATCATTATTTATATCATAGCCACCCACACACCTAGTCCTCCTATGATTCCTTGTGATATTTGATTGCGTTCAGATGAACACATATTTCAAAAATATTAATTTGAATTTTCTAGCAATTTAACTATTATATCAACACCACCTAAAAAGGGTTTCAACAATGAACCAAAATTTGAGTATCTTATCTCTTACATTCATTTTTCATCTACCTTTTTCTTCTTACTTTCATTATAGTTTAGTTGTAGATTTTCTATTTTATTTTTGAGTGTTCAAGTAATTTGAGTTCTTGAATCTAGTTTCACCTTCAATTATGTGAGTCATTTATGTTCTCTACAATCCAATCAATCTTGTTCAATATTATAAAAGTTCTAAAATATATGCGGAAGCTAACAACATCTTATTATGTTTTTTACTTCTCCTGTAAGTTTAGCATTTGGGCCTTATAGTTGTTATTGTAGTGTTTATATACATTTCTATTCTCGTACATAATACAACACAAAAATACTATCCAACAAATGTAAAAGTGTACATTAATTACAAAACTATGACCTCCATATCTTTGTTTTATGCAAAACCTTATTCTTATTCTAGGGACATTATAAGAGAAGTACAAGAGATTAAGTGGCATTAAGCACTAGGTACTACTTCCATTGATCATCTTTATTGGCCCGTTACCTTGTTTGGGTAGTGTTTCACTAATATCAATTTGGGTATCAACTCATTTGGAGAGATTGAGAGACAAAAGAGAGAATTGCAACATATCTTAATTATCTATTAATGTTGTGATAATTTCTAATATTAATATCCATTGTTTGCATTCTTGAAATTATAATGGTTTTAAATGTAATGCACCCATATTATTAAATAAATAATAATAGTAATAATAATAAAAGTGAAGAGAAAGAATAATGTGAAAATAATAATTAATAAAAAATAATAATAATAAGTAATAAAGGAAATATAAATAAATAGATAAAAGAATCTTCAATAGTAAAAGACTAAAACAAGTAAGAGTAAATTAGTTAAATACCAAGTTACCGAAATCATAAAACAAAAAACAGAAATTGCATGATGGCACATAACTAAGCTAAACAAAACTTACGACAAAAACTATAAATTGCATTATGACACATTCATTATGTGCATGAAAATTGTCCTTTCATTTTTGGAAGAAGTTGTCTTATTTAATGAATTAATTTTCCTTAGACAATTGTAAGAAAGAAATAATTCACTACTTGTAGTAGTTGATTTAGGGCTCGAGGGCAACTATCTATAAAAATAAAACAATGTAGTTGAACCTATGGTTGAGTGGAGGGTCATTCCCAACATTTTTTTTGCGGGTCTCAGACTCGTGCACATTAATTCAATCTCTACAAAGTTGTAAGTAAAGCAAGTTTTTTTAATAATACATGTATGTTCTCATCACCCACTACATCGATGAACTATGTAATGATCACTGAAATTTTCCTTATGTTTATCAACTAATTGTTGGAATTTATATATATAATTTGTGCCTAATTATGTTTTATTTCCAAGAAATCATATATGGTATTGGAGTCTAGTCGCAACCATTGGAACTTCCCTAGTTGCAACCTTTGTAATTTATGAATCCTTATGCAACTAAATACATGTTTGAGTTTTTTTTTTTTTTTTTTTTTTAATATGGTTCACTGTATTGGAGATGGGTAGTAGCTACTTCCACAGGAAAACCACCCATTTCTAAGTGAGCTAGTCATCTTTCATGTAGAAATTACTCCTAAGGAGTGACCATGTCAATCTCAGTGGGACTAAAACCCAAGTGGAGAGGATAAGAACATCTCCTCCCTACCACCTGAGCTACACCCACTTGACACCTACAAGCTTCGGTTTATTAAAAATATATTATGATTATTAAACTTGATTGGATAACAAGATAATATAAACTATGCAATATATTGAATTACAATAAAAATAATATAGAATAATAACAATTTTTTATGTATGCTAAAAATATTTAATCCCATCTATATTGTAATCTTAAATAATAACATCATTATTTATTGTTATGAAACCAACTCACAAAAAGATAGAAAAGAGAGATAAACGCCTTAGAATTCAGCCTCTTCGAGGGGGAAACCTACTTTACATTACACAAATGAACAATTCTTGAAAGATACAAACGAAAAGACCTCCTTTCTATATATAAGAGTCTAAGGGGTCATAATATAATCAGATCCAACATAACAATAATAATGTAAGGGCACATTAATAATAATATGGGGACTACGTGGGCACAAAAATATAATAAGGGAGTTGTACTAATAACAATAAGCGGTTACACTAGTAGTATAGGGAGCTAACATGCCCCTCTCCTTCAAAAAGTGTTGTCCTCAACGCTTGAGTAATTCTTGATGTGTCTGTATAAAATTCTTGTCCTCCCATGTGGAATCTCCAGTGGGTAAGTTCTTCCACTTAAGGAGATACTTTGAAATTGATCGATTTTGTAGCTTTCGGTTTCTTGTTTCTATGACTGCTCCAGGATCCAATATGATTTTTCCTTCCTCGTCAAGCTAGTAATATTGTTTTGAATTGGCATCTTCTGTAATTTTTAAATGAGTGGCCACACTTCTTCGTCCTTATTCCATTCATCCCTTGCTTTGTTTATCCATTCTAGTTGGATAATAGAAAAAACACAAAACAATGCTTCCACATCCTCATCCTATCTTGAGACTGCATCTGCAACAACATTTTTCTTCCCTTTTTTGTAGATGATTTTAAAGTCATAACCCAACATATTTTTGACCCATTTTTTATGTTCTTCTAAAGATAATCTTTGTTCTAAAAAGTATTTAAGACTATCATGATCCATTTTTACCTTGAAGTGTCGTCTCATTAGGTAAGGTTGTCATTTCTTAAGTGCATGTAGTATTGCCAACATTTGCTTCTCATAAATAGCTTGCTTTCGATGTAACCATAAAAATACCCAATCGCCTACATCAAAACTTCTTTCACTGCGATGTTGATATGCCTATTGTTTCATTCAATTCTACACCAAAGTGGTGTTATCCTTTAAATGTTGGAGAACTTATTGTTGATCCTCGATGTGATCTTTCACTGCTTGAATCTTTTTCTTCTTGATATGTCCTTCTATCTTGAGAGTTTGAGGAGTGGTAATTTCTTCCAATGCATTTCAAGATAAGGTCAGATTCATTTCTTGATGCTTGATGTGATCTTTCACTTCTTGAACATTTTTCTTCTTGAGATGTCCTTCTATCTTGATAGTTTGAGGAGTGGTAATTCCAGCCAATGCATTTCAAGATATGGTAGGATTCATTTCTTCTTTCTCGATGTGATCTTTCACTTCTTGAACCTTTTTCTTCTTGATATGTCCTACTATCTTGAGAGTTTGAGGAGTGGAAATTCTTGCCAATTCTTTACAAGATAAGGTCAGATTCATTTCTTCTTTCTCTAGGGTTGGTTCTCGGTGTATATCCTATTCTTTTTATGTTTATTGATCATTTTCCTCCTCCTCTTCATAATCTATGTAAAATAATTTCTTCTCAGCACACTTATGACCTTTAGTGTATTTGCTATCACAATTGTAACAAAGCCCTTTTTATCTTTTTTCTTCCAATTTTTGTGGTGTAAACCATGTAGCTTGCGGAAGGCTAGGAGAAAAAAAACTTCCATAATTATAGTCGTGAGTGATGGGATTCCTTGTTTCCATAATTTCACTTTCAATTTTTCTTACCAACGTGAATTCCTTCTCCAATGAATCAGGCTCCCAAAGACGAACCTCATGTGGACTTTTATCCTTTAAAGTCCCTATGAAGACATCAATTCTTTGCTTCTCTGGAATATCATTTACCCTTATATTCAATTTTTGAAAGTCCTCAATGTGCTCTTCCATTGAATCCTTTTGTTTGAGATTTATCAATTGGCTAAAGAAGGTGTTACTCTTTGTATCATCATAATGTGCTATCATTTCTTTCGTGAAAATTGATCAAGTGACAAGTGTTTTACGAGAACAAAGCCCTTTATACCATAAAAATTGATTCAGTTCTAAATATAAAGATTGAATATGTACCTTTTGTAATAGTTGCACCTCATGTATATCAAAATATTTCTCCTTCTGTAGTATCCAATGTACCGGATCCTTGCCGTCAAACTTCCTCATATCCGTTTTTCTTAATTTTAGGAGCTCGCTCTTGAATATGTTGTATCTCTGAAATTTCAGATATCCAAGGTTTGCAATTGTGACTTATGGTAGCCCTCTGTGTCCTCTTTCCAATGCCATCAGTCTGATCGAAATTGGATTCTTCAAGAAAGAGTTATGCCCAATCTCCCAAGATGACCTAATTATATACTTTTTCAATAGAGCGAACTTGTACAAAGTGACACGTATCACTGTTTTGACCTTCGGACCTGAAATTGATACAAAAAAAACTACAAGCCATATTCTTTCTATAACTTCTTACTAAAATGAAATCTGATGCTCAAAGAGAAATCTATTACGATGTTCCCAAGGTCACCTCTTTGGAATGTAATTCGGGAGTTTGTAAAAACCCTAACTTCCTTAGATCATGTATCCAAAAATATAGCAAGACAAGATCTGAAATTCAAACCTGAGGTTCAGAATGATTTATGCTCAAATGGGTTTTAATTTCAGAGTTTGAGTCGTCACAGAAAACAAGGTATAGCGAAAATCACATGATGAACTACTCGAGATGAAATTCCAAAGCTTGCAAAAACCCTAAGTTACTTAGATCATATCTCTGAAAATATAGGGAGAAAAGATCCGATATTCGGACCTAATGTTTAGAATGATTGTGACACAAATGGGTTTTTTTTTTTATCTTCTGAAACTTTGTAGCAAAAAAGTTATAGCGACAATTCCACGATGACCAGTTTGGAGCAGTGAAACCCTAGAATCCAAAGCTGTGATATCAAATGTTATGAAACCAGCTCACAAAAAGATAGAAAAGAGAGATAAACGCCTTAGAATTCAGCCTCTTCGAGGGGGAAACCTCCTTTATATTACACACATGAATAATTCATGGATGATACAAATGACAAGACCTCCTTTCTATATATAGGAGTCTAATGGGTCATAATGTAATCAGAGCCAACATAACAATAATAATGTAAGGGCACAATAATAACAATATGGGGACTACATGGGCACAACAATATAATAAGGGGGTTGTACTAATAACAATAAAGGGTGACACTAGTCGTATAGGGACCTAACATTTATATTTAATAAAATGAATTTATACATACATTAAAATGTGGTGTAATCTTCCACTATAATTCCTTCTTGGAACACCACCTTACATTCCCAGGTTTCCAACTCTATTCAACTCACCAAATATTTATAGTTCTTTGTTAATTTTAATTGGTATACTTTTTGTGATAAGTCTTTATCATTTTCAAGTCACATTGTTTCATGATAATTCTTGATCACTTTCAAGGCATGTTGTGTGAGGAACAAATAAACATGTGGAAATGAAGTGCCTAAGGGATAATGATTTATCTATCAATGAAATAGGAAGTGTGAATTCTGATGCATCCGTTGTCATCCATCTAGACAAAGTGGAATTGGCAGAGCTATGTTTAGTTGAGGTTGTGACACAAAATAACAAGCTCTACTTCTCAGTAAAATGTTCTTCTCCCTCCACTCTATAGAAGTTGAGCATCTCAAACCCATTGATATGTAATGATGCAGAAATGACTATGAATATTTTTCTTTCCAAAATCAATCCTCCCAAGCCAAACTTCAAGTTGTCCATCAATTTCTTCAAATTCTACAAGACACCTGAGTTCTCAACCATTACATACTTTTTACAGCCAAAGCATCAACTCAATCCTCAAATTTTTGAAAAGAAACACTTACAAAAATGTCTTCCTCTGCATTCCATCACTAAGCCTAAACCATTCCCCATATCTAATTTCCTCAAATATCCACCTCTTACCAAACCATTCCTCGAACCCAAGTTTCCAAACCACCCATTTTCTTCTAAATTCTGCAAAACTAAATTGTTACACAAATTTCCTCCTTTTCCTCTCATTTCTAAGCACAAAACATCTTTAAAATCCATATTCTTCAAACCTAAACCATTTCCTAATCCCAAATTCTTTAAACCTACATCATTATTCAAACCTCCTACTCTTCCACCTATAGTGAAGCCAAAACTATTTCTTAAACCTAACTTTTTCAAACCAAAACCTTTATTCAAGTCTCCTCCCACTTTGAAGCTTGAACCATTACCCAAAACCAAATTTTGGAAACCTAAACCCTTACACAAACAACCACCAAAAAATAATTTCCTCAAACCTAAACCCTTACCCAAATTACCAACAAAACTTAAAGTTATTTAAAACTCATTCTCATGAATAAAAAATACTCCCCTCTTAATAATCATAAATTCTTCACCCCCTTCTCTCTCCCTTATCTCTTTTCTCTAGTTGATCATCCTTTCATTATTTCCTTTTTAATTCCTTTTGTATCATTCTCTATGAGCTTGTTGTAATGGTTATGCCTATGATATATTATATTTCTAATTTATAATAGTTGTATATGAGATGCATTATCAACCATTTATTATTATAATATATTGGATAATTACTTATTATATTCTTTGGGTTTGATTGTGTAATGTTGATATCAGATTCATAATTTTAAGTAAATCCATGTTGGTAATAGATTGATTGTTTGTTTATAAATTGCTAAAAGTAGGACATAAAAACAATCTATATACCTTTACAATGTTATACAATATTGTGTTTCTTTGTATTTCAATTAGCATTTAGCCACAACAATAATCATTGATGTTGACCACTAAATGAACTTACATTTACATTTACATCCGAAATCTTAAAAGAGCACAAAAACTAGACCCTGTGTTAACTGACTTTGTAGCCTTAGAAACTTTCACATTAATACATAAGCACTATTGTAATAGGTCTCTATCCACATGTAATCTACTCCTTTATTTCAACACCTTTTATTTACCTTGTAGTCCTAATCATGACAATATTTGACACTATTAGACATCAACTAGTATAAGTGAATGCATTGAAACTTGATAATGTGAGAGGTTCCCTACCAAGAGAATAAGTACTCTTTAATTCCAAGTCTCTAAATTATTCATAATATAAACTATGGAAATAAAATTGTAATTAAATTTTATGAAACTCAAAACAGGAACATTGAAGATTCAATAACATTGTGATGGGTTTATTATGTAGAGATACATTATTTGCATTATTATAGCCTAATGGTGCTACATGAAAGTAATGGTATTTTTCAATGGTTTATACATTGTTTATATGAAATCTTTGTCTTTTGAAAATGAGGCATATTGATTTCTAGTTGATGCAATCAACCAATTTACATTAAATATGCTCACACGCAAATGATTTTCTTGGCATAACGGTCTTATATCCCCTTCGAACTTAGAAATTAATTTTCATTTCATTTGTTAGTTAAAGTTTTCAGATTGTGCTTGTATGGTCCCTCAAACATTCAGGCAACATTAAGTACTTCAAGCTTTGCTTTCGTAATCATTGTTAGTATTGTGACACTTCGTGAATGTAACCTAAGGGTTATCCTTTCAGATTAAAATATGGAATTTGAGCCCTGTTCTTCATTATTTATGGATATTACATGCATCTCTCTTGTATATCTTTTTGTCACATTCTTTATAGTTTAGCTGCATATTTTTTATTTGAGTTTTCAGTGTTCAAGTCATTTGGGTTTTGGAATCTAGTTTCACTTATACTTTTATAATTCACTTATGTCCTCTACAATCTAAGAAATATTGATCAATGTCATAAACGAATTAAAAAATGATGGGAAATATTACAACATATTATTATGCCTTTTACTTTTCCTCTAATTTTAGCACTCGAGTAGTATGCTTCTTATCGTAGTTTTATGCACATTTCTATTCTCATACATAATAAAACACACACAAAATTGCCTATAAACAAAAAAAAATAAACATTCATTATAAATGGGTGAACACAAGATCTCTATATTATGAAAAACCTTATTCTTATAATACATGTATATGCAAGTTCTCTTTCAAAGGAACAAGATAAGGGAAGTATAAGAGATTAGGGTGCTTTAAGTACTCGGTACTATTCTCATTGATCATCTTACTTCCACAACGAGTGTCTTTGGATGTTGTTACAAATATACCATTTTGGGTATCAACCTATTTGGAGATACTTAGAAATAAAAGATACAATTGTAGCATATGCCAGAGATATATTAATATTATGGAAGTTTTTAATATTAATATATATCCATTGCATTCTTGAATTTTTGAACCAGTTAGATGATAATGAGAGTACTTTAAAAAAATTTCACATATTGTATAAGTAAATATTTATCTTATTATAATTCAAGATATAATAGGTATATTTCTGTTAAGTAATTATTCTAAATTAAATCCATTCTTACTAGATTTCTTAAACAATAGTAGATATGATATGTCAATTCAAGGGTTTTCATGTTCCCCTTTAAGTCAAAATCTACCTTTCATTTCCACTAATCAATCAAATATCTAATTTGTCCTTGAATGCTTTGAGAGTCACGGGGATAAGCTTGAGTGCTTTGGGATTAACTTTTGCAAGAGCTTTTTAGACTAGGACAATATCTAAATATAATGTAAATACTATCTTTCTGAACATAAAATAGAATTTGGGTCATACCATTCATTAATTATTTACCTTACATGTTTCTACCACGTACAAATTGTTTTATTGAATTCTTTATATAAACTTCAAAAGTTTTAATTCATTTAATAGTTTTAAATCTTTTTCTTCATTGAATCTACGCTTAGTTTTACTTATTCTACATATTTGTAAACTTTGTATTCTAATTAACCTTGGTCATTATTTATAAAATCACAAAAACACATAAGGAATCTTAATAACGTTTAATATGTTTTTAATTTACTAATTTCAATGCTTTGAATTAAGCTATCTATTATGGTTTTCGTCACGGGGGCTTCACTAGGGAAAAAATATCATATCACATGGGTTCATATTGTGAGATATATATTGAGGAAAAAATGACATAATATATTGGGGGATATATAGGGGGTAAAGGGTTTTTATATTGGTAGGTATAAAAAATGGAGCTCAAAGTTAATGAAAAATATAAAAGGGGTGTAAAAAATGCTAATGAAAAAATGGATACCTACAATATCTAGTGAAGATATGGGTTTTTTTAAATTGAGAAGGTTTATTAGGTTTGTATTGGTATGGGGTTCAATAATGTGATTTTTAGAAGTATTTTCGAATATGTAGTCAAATTAAAGGTATTGTTTAGTATGCCACGAATGCATGTGATACATCATAGGTTCATCGAGTGAAGCCCCTATAGTTTCTATAGACATTTATACTCTCCTACAAAATATTTTTCATACTTCTTTCACAAGTAAGTATTCTTGGTCATAAATCAAGTGAGAGAGGTAGATGACCCTAAATAAATATTTCATGCCATGACGCAAGATATGAAGAGAACATTTTGACTCAAAAGGTTCCCAAACTCCACCCTCCCATTCTCTAGCCCAACTTCAAGTTGTTTATTAGTTTCCTAAACTCCATGTAAAACATGATATATTGATACATGCTAGAGAGATATTAAATCCCAAACACCCACCATCACTTCTTCAACGCTATTACTTTACCCAAACCTCCTCCTCTCCCTCACATTATGAAGCTTAAACCATTTCCCAATCTCAAGTTGCTTAAACATAAGTCTTTCTTCAATGCCACCCTAATATTACGCTTCTCAAATCTAAATCCTTACCCAATTTCCACCTCTACATCGCATCTTGAATCATAAGAAATTCACTAAGATCAAGTTCTTCAAACCTAAAACATTATTAAAACCTTTCCATAAGCTAATATTCCTCAAATTTAAACCTTACCTAAATTACCACGGAAACCCAGGTTCTTCTCTTCCCTAAGCCAAACTAGCCTCCCTTCCCTTTACATACACGAATTTACGTCTCTTTATATATGTAGTCTAATTAACGTCTCCTAATCTAATTAATAATATTTTTATATAATTATTTTCACTTTTTCATCCTATGATAATATATAGTTAATATATAATTTAACTATAATTATTTCTATAATATATTATGTTTTCCATTACTAATTATTATTTATATAAAGAATTAAAAATCATTACTATGATAAGCTGCCACATTAAGATAACTCTCTAAAATTGTAGTGACATTTTTGTTATATTACATTTTCAACATTACAATATGTAATATATTATAAAATATGAATATAATAACATATTGATTTTAATATATACAAAAATATAAGGGACGCAATGCTAAATGCAAAACATTATTATGAATATCTTTTCATGTATCTCTATTAGGTTGGAAAATCATGTTAAATTGACGATATTATGGGAATAATATCACTTAACTATGTTCATTTCGGCAATGAAAAAATGATTGATATTTGAGAAAATAATGAAATTATTAACCAACATTGTTTTTACATGAAACCGTTACGGTTTCTCATAAACGCTAGATTAGGTGCTAACCTACTTTATAAATTTAGTCACTTACAAATCAATACATAACTGCAGTTTGTCACAATTATCTACTACCCACATATATCTGTATTTGATTTCATATTTGTATTTGATTTCAATATTAGTTTATTACGCAGTAAATTGTTTCCCTCTGAAATCAACTCTTCTCCTTGCCTACTTGTCATCTTGTGTGCTATAAGATTAAATGTTAGACGATTCCACAAATTTCAAGCGTTAAATAAAAAAAATACAAATTAGTATGCATTAGTTATTGGTTATTACATGTAACGGTTCGTGATTGACGCTTTGCGACTACCATTCTTTGAAAGACCACCATTCTTTGAGGCAAAAAACGGTTTACAACCGCACTAACAGTTAAGGCAAACATTGAAGCACCCATAATTGCATTCAGAGTTAACGGCAAAGCTGGACATAACCCTTCTTCCTCCGTAACATCTGCAAGCGGTGGAAACCAGCTAGCCACACCCTCCTTGCGTGACTGAAAGTTATCTAGATACTCGTAGCTGCCATGGCCTATCATCGTCCTTTGTTCGTCTGCAACTAAAATTCGAGGAAGTGCTGAAAGGTACCGTCTTGATGCCAGTGTATTAATCTCCTATTTCACATGTTCCGGGTTCATATAGTATGCTATTTTCTTGATATGCCACGAATTCTTAAAATCAATTGCAGCAGGGCAAATTTGAGTCATAAGAGTTTTCTTTTGGCGGTGCATATAGTGTTTTTTGTTTTCTCTGTAATGGCGTATTCGTTTTCCCCGTGTTTTTTATTTAATTACTGGATTTGAAACTGTATTTATTATATTTCCTCTGAACTGCGCGTTTGTTAAGGTGGCATATCTTTCTTCTTGTTTTGGCGGTTTCGGTCAGAGTCTGTGGGAGGACTCATTTTTGTCAGCGTATCCCACTGTAGCAGAGACTACATAATCTGTGGGAATCTGTGCAGCCCTTATACACGAATGTTCATCGACATTCCAACCCCACAATGAAGCCGCTAAGTTGTTTGCCTCATTGTGGATAAAAATAACCATCACCTACGTGGATGATAGAAAGTTCTTGGAAATTTACAAACTTATCACCGTTGGAGGAAATGATGTGGATGATAGAAAGTTCTTGGAAATTTAAGAAGCTTCCCAAAAGAAAAGAAACATTTTTGGATACTTAACCCAAAATTCAGTGGTAGGCCCAGCTTCTGAGCTTGTTTTTTTACAACGGATGCTTTTACACTTACTGCTATAAACACGAGGATGATACGCACCGCCTTGCGTGTTTTTAGCATCCCGTTAGAGGTAAACGATTCAGCTGTAGCCTCCTGCAACCCCATTCCTGTGCATTTTGTAGCATACCCAGAACGATGCCTGCCAATTTTGAACAAGGAGATGGGATGGATGTGTCAATTATTGTGTGGCAGCTGAAGCAAGAGTGATTCGAATGGGTGGAGATTGCACGAATATCTTCTTTGTTGTGCAAGGAATGGATGAAACAACATCTGATGAGAATTCATTTGGATTGGCTTTATGAAAAGGGTTTTCGAGTTCCTTTTGAATTGGATTTTCTAAGGGAAGGCTGCGTAGGAGTGGGAGATCACTTGTGTTTTGTACCCAAGAGAATCATATCATTAGAAGATGTAAAGATTGTCGCATACAATTTAATTAATAACACGTGGGATTGGCTTCTCACCTGCCCTTAACTTACTTTTGCAATACAACAGGTCACAGGCCTTTTACGGAAATACACAGAACTATAGCCTTTGAACCAAGACCACATACCGAGTTTGAATAAAACGGTTTATTGATAAAATAGTGTTCAAAAGTTGAAGTTTGGATATTAAAGAAGCATAAGTTTTATTTTATTCCCTATTTTGAACGTTTCTTAATTAATAAAAAAAAAATTGAAATATAATTTTATTTATATATGTTTTTTTAAACTTAATGTCTAAATTAAATCAATTTGCGAGAAATTGTATCCTTTTTCCGACCATTTATTTCTTAGCCGTTTCTTTAAAAATATATGGTTTAAATAAAACATTTTAAAATCATTGGGCCGCTCTCCCAATACATGAGGGAGTAAAGTAATAAATTAAAAAAAAATACTTAAAAATTGTGTAGATTAAATTAGATGAGAATGTGCACATAATACATTTATAAGTTTTCTCTCTAATTCCTAGGTGAAAAAATTAGTTAAAATTAGAAAGGACATGAGCGCAATCCATAAATTTTGGAAAAATTGCTTTCCTTACATCTAAGGAATGAATGTTATTTAAGTATTACTATATATGTAATTAAGGGCTTTCTTCTCTTTCTTTCTTTGAAAGGAAATTAGATAACCGATTATCCTCGATTTCTATTTAATTCATATATTTCCTCACTCTCCTTTTTTGAAGAGGAATTAGATGACCAAGATTGGAAACTATTCTCAATTTATTATGATATATGGAGTTTTTAGATTCATTTATTATTTTGTTGATACGACACTAATATATGTCTTTTGTGGTTCGAGCTCGGAGTCTTGCAAATATCGAATGTAGTCAATAATTCAATTAACATTGAGACACTCGTTGAGAAATTAATTCTCAATTTTCTCTAACTACTCAATTTTCTTATCCAATAATTCATAAGAATAATCAATTACATTAAAATGCTATAATTTTATACAAAGAGTAAGAAATTAGGAAATCTTTAAATCATTTGTTAAAATTGTTAAAATATTATGAATCATGTTTTGGTCATAATTTCAATAAGCCATGACTAATTATTATGACAAAGTAGGCACTTTGGCATATCCAATAAAGGTGAATACAATCAATTTTGTCCTAAATTTACCATATTAACCATGTATCTAATGTACTTGATATGTCTCAAACTTTAACAAAAATAAAATCTATTAATACATGAAATGTATAAGTAGAAATGTAAGAAATGCCAATTGATCATTCTTTTGGTAAATAAATAAAATGTTATTAAAATGGAAAAATTGTACTCATTGGTAGATTAGTGTATTTATGAAGCTCATAAGTACATATATTATATTATTTTTAGTGTAGCATTTATTAATCAACCTATAAAAAAGAATAGTTGCTAATAGAGGTTAATGGAGTTTGATAGTATTGTATTTACATTAGGGCCAAGAATTGTATTCACTTTCTTTCAGCGAGACTTATTAATAAGTCAAGAATGTTGGTAATATGATAAATATTTTGAAAATTAGAATGGATATGTAAGTTCATAAGTCTAAGAAAAATTTCTTTTCATCTTCACCCGTCTTAGTATGGCACAAGCATAGACTCTTTCTTCCCATGGTGTTTTGTCTTTCACTATGAAGCTCATTAGAATTAACTCTTATATTAGAAATGTTTGTTTTCTTCCTAACATAAGCCAAGGCAGATAAATTTTTTATTGTTTTCAATATTTAACTTATGGGGTTTCATTTTTCCCTCCATAAAATAAAGTATTAAGTGAAATAATAATAAAAAATAATCATAAAACATAATATTCATTGAATTAAAATATATTAATAATAATTAATATATGGATTCAATTCATATTGTTATATTGTAATCTCATTTTTATTAATAAAATTACAAACATATCACATTAAAAGAAACAAAAAATAAAAATTCATATTGATAACCATATATTTTATATAAAAGGTATACTTAATAAATATTAAAAACTTAATTAATTTAATTAATAAATATACAATTAAAAGTAAAATATTTATAAATATAAAATAACGATGTAGGAGCATTATATAAGTTTCATAGTTGGACTTATATAAAGTCAATTTCAATTTACAAATGGGACTTGGATTCCCGAATTTAGGATTTATGGAGTGATAAAGAGATAAGGGGAAAAGGGAAACTAAGATATTATACCGAGTTGATCAACTCTAATATTGAAAACTATAATTATTTATCTATCTTTACTAGTGTTAAGAAGAAAATGAACATTTCTAAGATAAGAAATAATTCTCTTGAGCTTCATAATGAAACTAAGCAGTAGCTTATTCCCAAAACACCATGGGAAGATTCAATTTGTCAAAATAGATGTCAAGCTACCAACCATCTTGACCCATTAAGCTAGAAAAACTATGGTGATCTGAAAATGCTTCTCTAACTAATTTTCAAAAATAGAAATAATATGTTAAATAATTTTGATTATTCTTTTTTCCGTCTTAAGGACTCATGATTTCTAAGGCTAAGGAAGCATGTATTGCAGTAAGATTTCATTATAGCATGGTCTTTGCCTTTTCTTGATATTTTTTTCTCTTTCAACACTTGTCAAAGAACCATTATTTTGTTTTCATTATGGCATGGTCCTTGCCTTTTCTTGATCTTTGTTTTTTGTCTTTCAACAGGTGACAAAGAAGCATTAAATTAGTGTTATATGACATAGGACTCATGATTTGTAAGGCTAAGCAAGCATGTATTGCAGTAAGATTTCATTATAGCATGGTCTTTGCCTTTTCTTGATCTTTTTTTTTTCTCTTTCAACACTTGTCAAAGAAGCATTAATTTGTTTTCATTATAGCATGGTCCTTTGCCTTTTATTGATCTTTTTTTCTCTTTCAACACTTGTCAAAGAAGCATTAATTTGTTTTCATTATAGCATGGTCCTTTTCCTTTTCTTGATCCTTTTTTTCTCTTTCAACACTTGTCAAAGAAGCATTAATTTGTTTTCATTATACATGGTCCTTTCCTTTTCTTGATCTATCTTTTTGTCTTTTAACACTTGTCAAAGAAGCATTAATTAGTGTGATACGCTAGAAGCATTAATTAGTGTTATATGACATATGAATCATGATTTGTAAGGCTAAGAAGCATGTATTGCATATACCATGGTCCTTGCTTTTTGTTGATCTTTTTTTTTTTGTCTTTCAACAATTGTCAAAGAAGTGTTAATTAGTGTTATATGCTATCTATTGCCTTAGCTAATTAGTATTATATGCTATCTATTGCCTTACATAGTGTTATACGTTATCTATTACCTTACAATGTTTCCTTTGCAACATCTGGTGCAAATGCTAGTTTACCTTTATTTCGAATCACTGTGATATATGACACAATAGTATTCATTGTGTCATGCTCATGGTGGAGACTTCCGTGCATACTCTGTTTAACCCCAATTGTTTACAACGCTAATAAAAGTGATAATGCCAACCAAAATTGAACATAAATGTTGTGAATTTAAAAATAGTTATTGATTAAGATTGATGTATTTATAAATTAAATTGACATAATTTTCTTTGAATATAAATTAAATGGCTGGTCATCATTTGTATTTTTATGAATTTTTTTTTTATAAAATTTAACTAAATTGTAACATTATTTTAAATTATTAGTATTATTATTATTATTATTATTATTATTATTATTAATATTGTTTATAATTTAAAAAAATATATAAGAATTAAACATATATACATTTTAAAAATAAGATTCTTAAGTATGAAGATTTACTTAGACTCTATTATAAAGATTCTTAACTTATAAATAAATTTTGTTAAAAAAAAAAATTACATGAGATTTTTGTCTAAGATATTCAAAACCTGCCTTTTCCAATTTATTGTTTTTTTGAAACCCATTTCACCAAAAATCTATATTCTTAAATGGTATAAACGTTTTTTCCTTTTAAATATAAATTATTTAAATAGTATTTTTTTCCTTGCATGTAATTCTTCTATTTTATGCAATTATCAATTTTATGTATTTAAAATAAATTCCATTTATCAATTTTGTGTATATAGGTTTTTGTGAATATATTTCCAGAGTGCAACATACTTTTTAGACAATAGCCCTAGTTAAAATATGTTTATATTAGTTTTACTATTTTTTTTTGCCATAATTTATTTGACTCGTTCATTTAATTCCTTAGCATTAGCTATAATTTATTTGACTAGTTCATTTAACTCCTTAGCATTAGCTCTAGTTTGTTTTATCACTAGTAGCATATGCATCTTTTCTTTCAATATCTCTTTCACATGCAATTGTAAATTTTTTTATTTTTTATTTTATTTTTTTCCGTAGCAAGCATTACCAGTAGATTTACTCCTTTTCTGCCATATATAGATTTTCACAGTTAGAATAATTGTTTTCTTGTTTTTCTAGTAGAATGTGGTTTAGTTTAATTCGACCATAATGAATTTTTCTTTTAGTATTATCTGTAATATATATAGATATTTGTGGATATGTTGTAAATAATTTATTCACGAGCTTAAGTTAATAATAACATAATAACCAGAAATGCATATATATTGCTAAGATTTTTGTAAAAGTGAATGGGATTGCATTGATATTAAATTAGGTTCCTATAAGAGCATTGTAGGAACATCTCACACACCACTTGAAATGTTTGACTAGCACGTAGAAGGGGAAGGGTATATAATAAAAAGATAGTTCAAGTCTAGATACATTTCACTCAAGTTGAATATGTAAGACATGGAAATCATGTATATAGTTAAGCAATGGCATTCAATGAGTGACACTAGTTGGGAGGACACACTATACTTTAAGGGTCATATGAATGACTGATGGAAATTATCCTGTTTGATGTGGCCTCTTTCTTGTTTGATGATTAATGATCATGAAAAGATGAATAACTAGTAGATTCACACTGGCTATGGGTAATTCTATCTTGTTGGGTGATGTCTTGACATACATGTTTTCATTGAGTAGTGGAGATTTGTTCCCATTGAAAGTCCAAAGCATCAAAGCTTTAAAGCATGTTTTAGGGATCTAGTGGAGATCACATGCTTTAAGTATCTTCCCAGGCCTTCAACAATCATTAGGAATAAATATGGTGAAAGGGGATCTCCTTGGTGAATTCCTATGGATGTGCAGAAGGTGGGTGAAGGGGATCAATTGACAAGGATGGAGAAGAATGTTTTGGAGATGAGGCTTGATATCTAGGAGACTCGGATGTATTGGAAACCAAATGTTGTTAGCATGTGAGAATCTATATTTCCATCTTAGCTTGCAAAGGCCTTTGACAAATCCAACTTGATAATAAAGTGTAGATATTTTTTATGGAGAAGCAAATGGATTTGTTCTTAGGTGATGATGATATTGTCCAATATTTTTCTACCTTGACATAGCTTCATTTACGATGGGAGCTGATGAGGGGAAAGAAAGGCTTGAGCCAGATGTCTATGAATTTAGAGATAATTTTGTAAATGACACTATAAAGGGAGCTAGGTCTTAAGTATGTAGGGGATTTTGATTGGGAATGATTGGGGATGAGGGTTAAGAAGGTGGAATTAATGCTAGAGGGGATGCATAGGGTTTTTCTTGAATATTCTACAAGTTGAGTGACTTCATTTCCCACTATGTTCTAACACTCTTGAAAAAATTCTATTACGAAATCATTAGGCCATAGGAATTTGTTCTTGGGAATGCTCATAAAAGTTTCTTCCAGTTATGTTGTTGTTATTTCCCTCATCGACATTGCATTTTGATCCTAAATGATTATTTTGGGAATGTGGGTTGTAACCTTTATTATGGTTGAAGGTATTTCTTGAATGGGTTCATCCATGAGATTTTGGAAGTGGCGATTAAGCTCTTGAGTGGTATTATCATGTCCTTCTATTTTTTGTTGATGATTGTCTGTGAGGTAAAAGTTTTGGTTTCTATGCCTATGTAAATTCATAAACATGTGGAATAATTTGGTGTTCATCTCTCCATCTTTAAGCCATTGGACCCTAAATATATACCTTGATTGTATTTCCTCCTATTGCAAACTTTCATTCATTTGAATTTTCAGATTGATTTATTTTATGGTAAGTTCTTCTATTTTTCCTTGATCCATGATGTCTTGTTGAACTACTAAAATTTCATATGTAAGATATCTTTTATGCTTGTGGATGTTACAAAATTCGTGAGTATTTCATCTCTTGATGTGTTTTATTTATTTATTTTAGCCTTTAATGGAACCTATACATAGAGTTTCCCTTTATGGAGGTAGAATCCTGTCACCATTGGTTGATGTTGTTTTTAAAGTTTGGTTGTCATATCTAGAAAGCCCCAAAGCAAAAGGGGTCATTTTGGGAGTGACTTTCTAATCGATGAGTAGTTGCATAGTCCAATGTTTAGAGGCATGACTCGGGAGGATGTTGGTATGAAGATTTAAGCTAGCAAGGAGAATATTTTTAGAAATGAGGAATTTGTTAAGGCAGGAGGTGACATGAGATTCTCTACCTCTTCAGTTGTTACAAGTATATAGCCCATTGTTTGTTTACATGTCATTAGGCTTAGAGGACTAAAGAATATTTTAGAAGTGTAGGGAATCTTCCTCTAGATTTCAAGTGCCTCATTTTTTTACCTGCGAGGATTTGATTAAATTGAAATATCCCCCAATGGTCCATTGGTTAGGGTTGACAAGGTCTTTTGAGTATTGTAGGTGCCTTTTGAATGTGGGAGAGGTAGGGCCATAGAAATTGGTAACAAAGTTGTGGTTGTGGTATCCAATGGGTTGAAATTTGACAGTGAGGGAGTGTTGGGTTGATAGGGAGTTGTCTAGAATTATGGTTTCTAGGTTCCAAAGGATTGCAATGCCTCTAGGGTATCCGAAGGAATAATTGGCTATAACATGGTAGTTTCCCCGAATGGTAAGGTAGAGGGTTTAGAAAGTGGAGGCATATCATTTGGTATCTTCTAGTAGTAGGATATCATAGTTTTCATCTTTGGTTTTGTGTTTTAGGAGTCCTTTTAAGGTTTTTCTCTTAAGACACCAAACACTCAATTAAGTTATATTCATTGATAAATATTATTGGGGGGGTGTAGGTCACTATCATGGGTTTGACTCGACCAGAGTTGACTAGGTATCCTTTCATCTCCTTGATTAATTAATGGGCACATTTTACACCCCGTATTTTCCCTTATGTGGCATTTTTAGCTGGCCCTTATTTATGTTGCCTTCAATTCCTAAGGAAGAGGAATGTGTAGGTTTAGAATTGTTACCTGATTGTTTTTTCATACTTTCTTCTATTGGTTGAAGTAGACTTTCAAAATCAACTAGAATTTTTCCTTAGGAATATTCATGGGATTTTTGGTCTTCCATTCTTGGGAAATCTAGAGGAGATATACCTTTCTCAAGTCAACATATTCTAGGTCTTCATGCACTCACTAATCTTGCTCATCTTCTAACATATCTATATCATCCTTAAGTATCTTCTTGTGTTGGAGGCATGTGGGGAATCTCAAATAGTTTTGCTTATTGGTCCAACCCCTATCCACTTTTGTGATTTTTTGTTCTCCCATTTTTTTTTTCTTCTTCTACTATATTCAAAGTCGATAATTTGTTTGTAGGTGTTTCTTTGGAAGAAGAGGGGTTGACAACTTCTTCCTTTGTAGTTTTTTCCCCTTTTTGAGACTTTCATGTATCCATTCTTTGTTATTTGTGGATTACCCTCTACATCTTTTTGTGTTTTATTTAGGAGGAATTCCCTTAATAGGTTAACATATTCATGGAATTTTCTACAAAAAAAGAGATTTCTATAAATTCTATGGGTTGTTACTAAATGTTATCATGATAATTGATGTTTATGTTAGATGAAAACGCTTTGGTGAAGTCCAAGAAGATGTAAAGGTGGCCATAAGAGGCGTAGTAGCCATCTTTCATAACTTTGGATAACATCTGATCCAGATCTTGGGCGGGGCGGGGGGGGGGGGGTGTAGATCTAAAAGATTGAAATGGATTTGGGGGACAGGCCCTCAATATTTGAAAATTTGAATTATGAGAAGAAAAAGAGGAGAATTCCCAATAAATAAAACCACAAAGAAATTTTTTATTAAAACGAAGAATAACTATGAAAGCTACATTGTGGTGGACAAACTATCCTTTTACAAAATGTGACTTGTTACTTATAGTCTTTTTTAGCTACAATACCACGGGTCAATTCCATGGGTGAATGAATACCATGGGTGGATGTCACAATACCATGGGAAAATACCATGGGTGAATGAATACCATGGGTGGATGTCACTTACAATACCATGAGTAAATTCCATGGGTGGATGAATAACACGGGTGGATGTATACCATGGGTTGATGCCATTTTCTATTCGGATCATTCCTCCCTCCTTAAGAAGCAATGGTCCCCATTACGTGAGTTCCCTCTTATGGAGCCTTTGTTGAATATGAAGAGCCACTAAAGAGAAGAGTTTTATGTGGTTAACCCATCACCATGATGAACAAAGATCTGAGGATAGAGATACCCTGTAATGCTTGTGACCAACTGTGATACTGACAGTGTGTGGCCTAGCAAATGGACTTCGATGAAGTGTGGGTTTGTGGATGACCCATAACCATGATGAGCAAAGATTTGAGGATAGAGATACCTGTAATGCTTGTGACCAACTGTGATACTGACAGTGTGCAGCCTAGAAAATGGACTTTGATCAAGTGTGGGTTTGTGGATGACCCATAACCATTACAAACGAAGATTCGAGGATAGAGACACCTTGTAATTCTTGACCAACTGTGATACTAACAGCGTGCAGCCTAGCAAATGGACTTCGATGAAAAGGGTTTTGTACAGTTGACCCATAACCGTGATGTTGGTTGTTGATGAAGTAGTAGGTGCCTACATAGCCGGGGGTGGGAGGGCATGTCTCCAAAGAACCTATGTTGAATGTTGCTATGTTGAAATTGATGAATGTGAAGCAGGTTCCTACTAAAGCGGGGTGGGAGGGAATGTCTCCAAAGGGAACCCGCTCCCAATGCTACTCTAGAATTAAAATGGATATAACTCAGTCAATATAACTCAAAATATTTATTATAACCTATTTTTGGAAACAAAAAGACCATTTTTCATCTTCCCATGTGTTGGAAATCGTTATCTGGACACTCTAGAATCTCATATTCACGCTACAACATTTCCGCTATCACAAAAGTTTTGAAAAATATCTGATTTTAAATCAGCGATACCTCGCACATTCGAACTCTGATTCGACCCATTTTTTTTTGAAACTGAGTGATTTTTCGAGTGGTTCTCAGATCCATAATCACTTTTCTGAAATTTTGCACCAAAATTGAAAAAAATGATAGGAGAGCCGCTATCCATGAATTGTCGTTAGAAACATTTCTACAACATCGCTGATTTTAAATCAGCAATATCTCCCTCATCTGGACTCCGATTCGGCTGATTTTTTTTTTGAATTTGGGTATTTTTCGCAAGGAATCTAGATCTATTACTTTTTTTGTAAATTTTGCACCAAAAGTTTCAGATCTAATCCGCAAACTCGCCTCCCAAAAAACATTCTTGCAAAATAATGAAAAAGAAAAATTCTTCCCGCTTGGCCCAAGAAAATGCTCTGTGGAGAATGTAGCACATGCCTGAAGTTTGTTGTATATTGCTACAAAATTTGAAACTGAAATATGCATCAAACCTTCATTCCCATGGAATCATAACCTGCTATGATACCATTGATCCGGATCTTAGGGGGAGAGCTCCAAGATCTAAAAGATTGAAATGGATTTTGGGGGAGAGGCCCCCAAGATCTGAAAATTTGAAATGCCGAAAGAAAAAAAGGAGAATTCCCAATAAATAAAACCACAAAGATTTTTTTTTATTAAAACGGAGAATAACTATAAAAGCTACTTTATGGTGGACAAACTCTCCTTTTACAAAATGTGACTTGTTACTTATAGTCTTTTTTAGTTACAATACCACGGGTCAATTCCATCGGTGAATGAATACCATGGGTGGATGTCACAATACCATAGGCCAATTCCATGGGTGAATAAATACCATGGGTGGATGTAACAATACCATGGGAAAATACCATGGGTGAACGAATACCATGGGTGGATGTCACTTACAATACCATGGGTAAATTCCATGGGTGGATGAATAACATGGTTGGATGAATACCATGGGTTGATGCCATTTTCTATTTGGATCAACATCACAAATGAACTTATTGTATTTCCTAGACCTTTTAGGATGTCGAACTCATAAAATGTTTGGGGAAATGAATAGAGGTGAATCCATACATGATTCAAGATAAAATTTTCCTTATTTGGGTCAAAGAATTCTACCCATGCTCTCACGTACAATCCTAATGAATTGAGAAAATGTGGGCCTCCCTAAAAACATTGTCTTGGTTTTCAGCAATTTTCAAAATTACCATGAAGAATCCCATTGGGTGGAGGTTTTGTCCCATGTCACCTCTGATCTCATTTTTTTATGAACTAGGTGATGAGGGTTTTCTCTGTTGGCCAAGAACACACAAACTTGCATATTAATTCTTGATATGTCATATGTTGTATTCTTTCCTTGATTTTCTCAGATATGATCTCATAGGTTAGTGCTTCTTTGGTTTGTGGGAGGCAAGCATTTCAGTGAGCGTGAGTTGATCTCAATGAAATTCTAGGTTTCTTGAAACGAGCACTTTGGGATTTGGGAGCATATGGGCTTGGTTTTCGACCTTTTGTGCAAAAGCTAGTTGGGAACTTCTGAGAATTGGGATGGACACTCTTGTCGAATACTATATTGTAGAAGGAGATGCTTCCTCATCCCCCCCATATGGGCACCATGGTCCTTCAACAAAGGGGGTAGTTGAACCATAAGGCATGTTGCTTGTTACAATCCTCCACTATTCAAGTTTTTGGATCACTAATATTAACGTATTTGTAGTTAATAAACAAGAAATTAATCATTTAAGATGTTAAAAAAAAGAAGAAAAAACTCAAATATAAATATAACATAATATTTTTTCTATTTTTTTTTTTACATTAAAGCAAAATTTCAAAATAGCCACAGAATGCAACATCTCATCCCTCAATGGAGGAGACCCATCCTTTGAATGAAATGGAAAGAGATTAATCCTTAATTGCGACTTCTACAATGAGTGGGTGAAAATGTACTCATGAGTCAAATCAATTGGATAGCGACAAGTAAACAACATACATGGTAGAACCCATGGAAATGTATTTAATCAAAGAAATTATGACAATTTCCCCCATACAATTGTTCTTGATAATTCTATAGAACGGTTTGATTCCCACCAAAAAAAAATAAAATCCATGATCAATCATGGGATTTGACACCAGGAATGTAGTAAATGTAGTTTGTTGTATTCTTCTTATCAATGATGGATGATATGTTGCAATATGATATTTTGAGGCAATAGAAATTAACTTCCAAAAAAAAAGAAAATCCATGATCAATCATGGGATCTAACACTAGGAATGTAGTAAATGTAGTTTGTTGTATTCTTCTTATCAATGATGGATGATATGTTGCAATATGATATTTTGAGGCAATAGAAATTAACTTACAAAAAAAAAGAAGAACTAAAATACTAATTTAGAAAAAATTGGGAAACCGTTGATCGATACTAGATACTTCCATGGAAAAATTGCCCATGTCTAGGTGATTTGGTTATCTTTCATCTATACATTACTCCTGAGTAAGCATGTCAATCTCTGTGGGACTGGAACTAGGTGGGGAGGATAAGAGTGACTCTTCCCAATGACTTGAGCTACACCCACTTGATGCCTACTGTTATGAAACCAGCTCACAAAAAGATAGAAAATATAGATGAACGTCTTAGAATTCAGCCCGTTCAAGGGGGCAACCTCCTTTACATTACATAAATGAATAATTCTTTGATGATTCAAATGACAAAACCTCCTTTCTATATATAGGAGTCTAAGGGGCCACAATATAACCAAGCCGACCTAACAATAATAATATAAAGGCACAAAAATAACAATAGAGGGATTTTATGGGGCACAGTGATAACAATATGGGGACAATAGGGGCACAATAATATTAATAAGGGATACAACTACAATAGTAATGGGGGAATCACTAGTATTATAGGGACCCAACATGCCCCTCTCCTTCAAAAATGTGTTGTCCTCAACGCTTGAGTAGTTCTGGATGCTTCTATATAAAATTCTCATCCTCCCATGTGGAATCTTCAGTGGATAAGTTCTTCCACTTGATGAGATACTCTGAAATTGATCGATTTCGTAGCTGTCGAGTTCTTGTTTCTATAACTGCTTCTGGTTCCAATATAATTTTTCCTTCCTCGTCAAGTTTTGGCAATATTGTTTGAATTGGGAGCTTGTCACCTATAACCTTCTTTAAACATGAAACATGGAAAATTCGGTGTACTCGAGAAGTTGCAGGAAGATCCAACTTGTATGCCATACTACCAATCTTTTGCCACACCTTATACGAACCATAATACTTTGGTGATAATTTATTATCCTTCTTAGCTTGCTTGAGGGACATTTGTTTATATGGTTGTAGCCGTAGGAATACCCAGTCACCTACATCAAAACTTCTTTTGCTACGATTTTGATTTACCTGTTGTTTCCTTATATTCTGTGCCAACACAAGGTTATCCTTTAAGAGTTGGAGAACTTGTTGTTGATGCTCGATTTGATGTTCCACTGCTTGAACCTTAGAATTTTCTCTTAAATATGATGTGATGGATGGTGGTTGATATCCATAAAGTGCCAAAAATGGGGTCCTTTTTGCTGTAGTATGGAAGGAAGTGTTATACCACCATTTAGCCAGAGGCAACCATTTAACCCATTGTGTCTGTTTATCAGATTCAAAGCAACGAAGATATCCTTCCAAACATTTGTTTACTATCTCAGCTTTCCCATGAGATTGAGGATGATAAGATGAGCTATGAGCCAACTGAGTACCAAGACAAGAAAATAATTTTTTCCAAAAATTTCCAGTGAAAATGGGATCTCTGTCACTTACAATAATCTTTGGGTTTCCATGTAGCTTTTGCATTGTTTCCATAAATGCAGTAGCAACTGTACTGGCTTTAAATGGATGTGATAATGCACAAAAATGTGCATACTTGGTAAGTCTGTCAACTACCACCATGATGACACTCCTTCCTTCAGACTTGGGTAAACCTATGATAAAATCCATTGAAACATCCTCCCAACGTTGGCTTGGAATGGATAAAGGTTGTAATAGACCTGGGGTCTTAATTGTTTCAACTTTATTTTGTTGGCAAACCAAACATTCCACCACAAAATTTTGAATATCTGATTTAAGGCCAACCCAAAAAAAATCGTTCTTAACCCTGTGGTATGTTTTTAAAAATCCTGAGTGCCCTCCTAAGGGAGAAGTGTGCAATTCCATAAGAATCTTTTGTTTGAGTTGGGAATTCTTATAGAGCTATAAGCGATCTTTGTACCATAACAAATTATTTTTCCAGCTAAATGTATCAGATGTATTGGAATCTTGTTGTAACTTTCAAATAAGTGCCCCCACTTCTTCATCATTCTTCCATTCCTCCCTTGCTTCCTTTATCCAATCTGGTTGGATAATAGAAATTGCGCACAACAATGCTTCCACATCCTCATCCTCTTTTGAGAATGCATCTACCACAACATTTTGCTTCCCTTTTTTGTAGATGATTTCAAAGTCATAACCCAACATCTTTGTGACCCATTTTTGTTGCTCTTCAAAGGATAATATTTGTTCTAAAAAGTATTTAAAGTTATCATGATCCGTTTTTACCTTGAGGTGTCTTCCCATTAGGTAGGGTCACCATTTCTTAAGTGCATGTAGTATTGCCAACATTTCCTTCTCATAAATAGCTTTGTGTAAATATTTTCCCTTGATTGGATGAATTTCGAAAGCAATGGGTCTTTCATCTTGCATTAAAACAACACCAATTCCATTTCCTGAAGCATCACATTCCACAATAAATGTTTTTGTGAATTCCAGTGTAGCTAAGACCGGTGCTTGGCAGATTGCCTCTTTAAGATGTTCGAAGGCCTTTGTTGCTTTTGGAGTCCATGAAAATGCATCTTTCCTCAATAATGTTGTTAGAGGTGCTGCTATTCTCCCATAATTCTTAACAAATTGGCGATAATACCCTGTCAACCAGAGAAATCCTCGTAGATGTTTTATGGATGTGGGGATTTTCCATTCCTTAATGGCTTTAATTTTCTATGGTCTAACTTAACACCTTCATGAGATACAATATGACCTAGATATTCCACCTCTTGTACTCCAAAGAAACATTTGGAGCTCTTTTCATATAATTGTTTCTCCTCCAATAGTTGTAGCACCCTGTCAACATGTTCAACATAATCCTTCCAAGACTTGCTGTAGATTAGTATATCATCAAAAAATACTAAAAAAAAAATTCTAAGGAAGGGTTTGAAAATGGAATTCATCAAACCTTGAAATGTAGAAGGTGCATTGGTAAGGCCAAAAGGCATGACCAAAAATTCATAATGACCCTCGTGAGTTCTAAATGTTGTTTTCAGAATGTCTTCAATCTTCATTTTGATTTGATGATATCCTGAACGAAGATCCAACTTGGTGAAGTAAATTGATCCATGCAATTCATCAATGACAAGAATGGGAAATTTATCTTTAATAGTGAGCTTGTTGAGCTCCCTATAATCCGGACACATGCTCCATGATCCATCTTTCTTGTGCACCAATACTACTAGAGCAGAGAAAGAACTTTGACTAGGTTGAATTATACCAGCCTCTAGCCTTTCTGCAACCATACGTTCAATTTCACTCTTCTGGGCATAAGGATATCTGTATGGCCTGATGTTTGGAGGAAAACTTCCTGGAATCAAATGAATAGCATGATCTTGATCACGAACAGGTGGGAGACCTTTGGGAGTCTCAAATACCTTGGAATGATTTTCCAAGACTTTTTGGAGATTTGGAGAAATAGGTGATTTCAATGTGGAAACATCTAGCAAACATAATTGTGCAATTACACCTCGTTGTTCCATTTTTAGAAGCTTTGTCATACCGTTAGAGCTAATTATCTTTCCTGGTTTCTCTGCAATACCCCTTAATTCAACTTCCTTTCCATCTGCAGAAAATTTCATGAAATGTTCTTGAAAATTAAAAGCTATTGTACCCAAGGATTGTAGCCATTGGACTCCCAGTACAACATCAACACCTCCCATTGGAATGGAAAGAATTGAGCTATTCAATACATATTCTCCCATGGATAGCTTGATATTATGGCACTTTCCAGAGCAATTTATGGTTCCTCCACTTGCAACCATTACTTGACACTCTGGTGCTAGAGATAGGAAGAAATTCAATTCTTTTGCTATCTTACAATGAATAAAATTTTGGGTACTTCCTGGATCAATCAACACTATTACCTTTTTCTTCTTGATATGTCCTTCTATCTTGATAGTTTGAGTGGTAATTCCAGCCAATGCATTACAAGATATTGTAGGATTCATTTCTTCTTTATCTAGGGTTTGTTTCTGGAGTATATCCTCTTCTTTTGACATTTCTTGTTCCTTTTCTTCCTCCTCTTCACAATCCATGTAGAATAATTTCTTCTCGGCACACTTATGACCTTTAGTGTATTTGCTATCACAACTCTAACAAATCCCTTTTTCTCTTTTTTCTTCCAATTGTTGTGGTGTCAATCTTATAGGTTGTGGAAGGTTAGGGGCAACAACACTTCCATCTTTATAGTTGTGAGTGGTAGGCTTTCTGGTTGCCATAATTTTGCTTTCCATTTTTCTCGCTAACCTGAATGTCTTCTCCAATGAATCAGGTTCCCAAAGGAAAACGTCATGTTGGATATTATCCTTTAAATTCCCTATGAACATATCAATCCTATGCTCCTATGGAATATCTTTTACTGTTATGTTCAATTTTTGGAAGTCCTCAATGTGCTCCATCATTGAACCCTTTTGTTTGAGACTTATCAATTGGCTAAAAAACGTGTTGCTTTTTGTATCCTCATAATGTGCTGTCAATTCTTCCGTAAAAATTGCCCAAGTGACAATTTTTTTACGAGAGCAAAGCCATTGATACCATACAAACTGATTTGGTTCCAAATATAAAGTTGCAATACGTACCTTTTGTCTGTTTTGCAAATTATTGAGATCGAAAAATTGCTCCATCTGTAGTATCCATGTTGCGGGATCCTTGCCATCAAACTTACTCATATCGATTTTTGGAATATGGTGGGTCTTCAATCCAACATTAGAGTCTATGAAATCATGATTAACATTTCTTTTGTTCTCATCATGAGTTTCCTTTACTACCCTTTCACCATTAGTGACCACTTCTTGTAGCAACTTATTCAAATTTATCTTCAATTCTTCCATCTTATTGTCCATGCCATTCATCTTAGCTTCCATCTTAGCATCCATGCCATTCATCTTAGCTTCCATCTTAGCATCCATGCCATTCATCTTAGCTTCCATGCCATTCATCTTAGCTTCCACGTCATTCATCTTGGCTTCATTTACCTTTAGTGAGAGTGAAATTTGTTGTACTTGGTCTTGTAATTTTGATATATCATGTTGCATTTCTTCCTCTTCTTCACGAGTCATGCTAGAGCTTTCAGGTTGCTTACTAGGTGTTTCCATTTTCTTTCTTTGGGGCATTAATTAATAAAAATAATAATTATAAAAATAATAAAACTTAATTAAATTATAATATTATTTTAAATTATTATTAGCATTATTATTAACCATTATAAAAATAATTAATATAATTAAAAATAATAAAAATAATTAATATAAGAATTATATATATATAACATGTAACTAGATTCATAAGTATTAAAATGGACTTCCACTTTATTATTATAAAAACTCTTAACTTATAAATAGATTAGATTTTGTTGGAAAGAGGAAATTACACCCACCCTTTGTTTAAGGTCCCTAAGTCAAAATTAGCCGTTGGATAGCTGTTGGAGGCTCTGCTCAGACTATTTATCACGGAAAGCTGGATCTGTTTCTTCAACTTGTCCTGATGATGAACTACACTGGTTGGTTTGAAACGCGTCGACAAAGGTCTTTCTACATGTGATTTACGCCGAAGTTCTTAACAACATTCAAAACCTTCTCTCTGCAATTTGTACTTTTGTTTAAATGCATTACACCAAAAATCTATATTCTTAATTGTTAAACTACTTAAATTATATAAACATTTTTATGTTAAGTATAAACTATTTAAATATTATTTCTTTCATTACATGCAATTCCATTTTATGTACTTATCAGTTTTTTGTATTTAAATAAATTTCATTTATCGTTGTCTGTATATAGTATTTTTTGTGAATATATTTCTACATTTCATCATACTTTTAGACATTTAAAATCGTTAATATTAGTTGTACTGTATTTTTTTTTGTATAGTCATAAGTTATTTGACTAGTTTGTTTAATTCCTTAGCATCAGCTCTAGCTTGTTTTATCGATAGTAGAAAATGCATTTTTTTCATTATTTTTGTTACATGGAATTGTAATTTATTTCCAGATGTAGCTTATTTTGTGGCAAGTATTACCATTAGATTTACTTTATTTTTTTCCATGTATAGATTCTCATAGTTATCATAATTGTTTTCTTGTTTTTCTAGTAAAATGTATTTTAGTTTAATTCAACTTTAATGACTTTTTTTTCATTATTTTTGGTACTATATGGATATATTTGTGCATAAATTTCAAAGAATACAAGTGGTAAAGAATATATTTATCAAGTTAAATTAATAACGACATAATAACTAAAAATGTGTATATATATGGCTAAGAAGTTTATAAAAGTATCAATAATCTTAGGTTGTTATTAAATTAGGTTCATATAAGAGCATTGTAGTGAGTTGTCACACACCACTTAAACGCCTAACTAACATGTAGAAGGGAAAGGGTGTATAATAGGAAAAATGCAAGTTTAAATGCATTGCTCTTAAGTTAAATAGTAAAACTTGGAAATCATGTATAGAAGTTTTATTATAGATTTGTAATAGAATTCAATGGGTGATATTAATTGGAACATTGCACCATAATTTTAGGGTTATATGAATATTGCTATTAGTTATTTTCTTTGATGTGTCTTCTTGCTCGTTTGATGATTAATATTAATGGTCACACGGACAACTGGTGGATTCACACTCATTGTGGGTAATTTGGTCTTGTTGGGTGATGTCCTAACATACATGTTTTCATTGGTTAGTGGATATATGTTGCCACTGAAAGTCCAAAGCTCTAAGGTAAGTTCAACCCTTCATTAGCTAGTTGATCTACCAACTTGTTGCATTTCTGTAAGACATGTTGGAGAATGATCACGTTGAAGGATACGAGATGATGTGCAATATTTTCTAAGCTAGCTAGGAGATACCAAATTTCACTGAATTTGGGTGGAGTGGAACCATTTTGCATTATTTTGAGCATGTTGATAATGATTTTAGAGTCACCTTCCATAACAAGAATTTATATGCCTAGTTTCTTTGTGATTTGTAATCCTTTTTCTACCCCATAAAGCTCAACAATGTTGTTGGTGTTATGGTCAATGGTGCCTATGTACAAATGTAAAATTTTTCCTTTATCATTTTTTAATGCACCGACATAGTTGGTAGAGGTTACCCTTGGGTGTACCATCAAAATTCAATTCTATGAAGCCTTTTCGGGAAGGTGACCAATGATTTGGACTAGCTTGGGTGTGAGGAGTTTGTAAGCTATGACTTGTTAGCATTGATAGTTAAGATCTAGAAGAGAGAGGATGGAGGCTTCAGAAGGGTCACATTCATAACCTTGACTATGCCATGGAGAAACTTGAATGGATTCCTTGATCTTATCCATATTTTTTTTCCAAACCACGCTTAACGTTCTTAAGGTATCTGTAAATATTATTTGATTGCAATCTTTCCAAATTTCCTAGACTATTAACCCTTGGAATAATTGTCAAAATCTGTTGATTATTGGATTCTGAAACAATCTAGTGTGCCATTCCTTCAAAGTTTTATTTAGGTTCGTATTGTCTTTGAGGATTTTCCTAAAGACAGTTTCTAGGTAGTCCCATAATTCTAACAAAACCAAATAGTCATTCAGAAGATGTTCTAATGTTAGAGTGGAAACTTCAACATTGCGTAGGGCCTTGAAATCCTTATTTTTGTACATAGTCCTGGGTGAGACAAGGAAACAAGGAAAATAAGTATATTCATGTAAACAAGGAAAATAAGTATATTCATGTAGAATAAATAAATATTAAAAATAACTTTAATTTATCAAAAACTATAAGAATATTAAAATATTGAAATCATCCTAATCTTTTATAGCTTTATAATACATTTTCCTTAGAAACCTTGTAACAAATTAAAAATATAAGCATAATTACCATAAAGTTACAAATAATTAAAACAAAATCATCATTTATTAATAAAAAACCTATTACATAAACAATTCACTTAAAAGAAAATTAATATATAACTATAATAATTATCCATAAATAATAAATAATAAATAAAATTAAAAAGAACCCTAATAGAATATATATTAGAAAGATTAAAAATAATCCAGTTTATTCAAACATGAAACTGGTCGGCTCACATTCTTGACAGTTCAACCTAAAACCCTATTTATCAACACATTTCTCTCTCTCCTTTGTAAATCAAGTCCTGATGATGAGTCTTGGTCTAGACTCGAAACGTCAACAAAGAAAAATGAAAACTGTGGATTATCTGAGTTTAGATTCTAAAAAACCAAACCACAAAAATCTTCAATCCATTATCTTGACCCTGTACGGAGGGGAAAGATGGAAGGAGATACGTAATCTCGAAAAGATGAGGGTTAAACTACAATGGAAAGAGTCAGATATTCACTTTCTCAAGCAATGCAGAGATTCCAATCTTACTCCACCCTTTGCTTGCATCAAACACAGATTACACAACCAGCACAACCATAAAACATTTGAAAGACTCAGTAAAACCTTAATCCGCCTTGAAATACGCAGGTGCAGAATTCTGTTATGGAAATTATCTACAACAGCCTTTGAAGCCCACTTAAAACTTGCAACGAAGATCAGAGAAGACCTTTGGAAGGTCATAGATGCATGCGCAGCGCTCAAAGCAGAGAATGAAAGACAAACAACCCAAACTAAGCACAAAAACAAGCTGGAGAAACTAGAGTGGCTTCAAAAGCACAAAATCAGAAGAACTGAACCACTCACCAAAGAATCAAGGAGAATGAAACACGCTGGTATTAATGAATCTCAGATAATAATGAACAACGCAGAGTTTGAAACAGAAAATCAATGCAGAAACATAAACAACACTGAAGCAGAAGACAGCTCCAGGCCACAAACAGGCAGAATAATGGCATGGACACCCAGTGTGAGCGAATCGGAATTGGTTAGAGAAAATGGAGGACCGTGCAGCAGAGAAACTTGGGACAGCAATACTAAAATGGGGGAAAAGGAAATACCACCCAGCAAAGAAACATTAGGGACTAATGCATCAGACCGGGAGAACGCTGCAACAGGATGCAACTCCAGGCTGCAAAAACGTAGTACGTTGGCAAAAACTCCAAGGTCAAGCACACAAAATAAAACACACATCGTAGTGGACCTGAACAAATCATAACGCTAGGCAAAATATTTAGAACTTGGCTCAAACGTACATAAAGAGCTACGCAGGTTGAAAACATTGATCAACAACAACATGATGGGAGATAATAATAAAACTCGCAGCAAGAGTGCATTGAACAACGTTAGAAATTCCAACCCATGCGTAAATCCGCTTAACAACATCATTAACCTGACAAAAAACAGCGCAGAAAAGTATAATGAAGTAAGTTTGAATGGCAAAACCATAGTCAACATAGAGCAAAGCTTCAAAAAAGATAATAAAACTAGTAAGGAAGATGAGGATAACAAGGGTAACGTGGATAACATAGACAAACACAGTGAAAAAGATAACAATCCATATAAACACATGACAAATCATATTAATAAGTTAGATAATAATACAAAGAATTCAAACAATAACTCAATGAACAACAATAAAGTTATTAATATTTCTTCCTATAAGCTGAAAAAAGAAGAAATTGAAGTCTTAAACAAAGGGCTCAATTTCGCCTTAGCCCCTAAACAAATCGCCAACGAAGAAATTATATGTAGCTTGGAGGATGGAATCAAAATGCTCAAAGAAGAAGACAAAGAGCTTGTTAGACAAGAATGTGTGGTTATCCTTAGGAAAGCGAGCCCCCCTAAAAAGAATTTGAACCAAGAGCAACTTAGAGCCCTAAAAAATCTTAGGAATAACAATGACATTGTCATTTTAAAAGCTGACAAAGGAGGAGCCACAGTTGTAATGAATCATGATGATTACATAAGCAAAATGAAGGACCAATTATACAACAGTGGCAGCTATAAGAAACTAGAAAAAAACCCCATCTCTAAAATTTCTAGACTTGTCAAAAAAGCCATAAAAGAAACTAATCTTGATGGAAAACTGAAAAAATTCCTTACTCATAACAGTGAAATTACCCCTCGCATTTATGGAGTCCCCAAAATTCATAAACCAGATGTCCCCTTGAGACCTATAGTCAATACTATAGGATCACCCACATACGAACTAGCAAAATATGTCGCTAGAAAATTAGCTCCACTGGTGGGCAAGACCAGTTCTTACATAAAAGATTCCAGCCAATATGTGGAATTCATTAAAAATGCAAAGATAGATCCATGTGATAAAATTGTTAGTTTTGATGTTGTCGAGTTGTTCACTAAAATTCCCTTCGATGAAGCAGTCCAGGTAGTGAAAGAGGTGGCAGACCCACAAACTGCAAAATTAGCTGAAGTCGGTCTGAGATCCACCTTCTTCACATTCCAAGGGGAGATTTTTGAACAAACATCAGGAGTGGCTATGGTATCACCCCTTTCAGCTATTGTAGCCAATCTCTTCATGGAAAAGTTTGAAAATAAGGCCCTAGACACCTACCCATTAAAACCCAAGTTTTGGATCAGGTTCGTGGACGACACCAGTGTGGATTGGCCCCATGGGGAGGACGAACTAAAAAACTTTTTAAACCATCTCAATAACATTTCTAAGGACATCAAATTTACAATGGAAATTGAAGATAATAATTGCATCTCTTTCCTTGACATCCTCCTCATTAGAAACAAGGATGGTTCTATAGGTCACAAAGTGTTTAGGAAAAAGGCACATACTGATAACTATCTCCATGCAGATTCCCACCACCACCCAGCCCAAAAAATGGGAGTCCTTCAAACCCTCTTCACTAGAGCTTGCAGAATTTCAGATGAGAGCCACACCGACGAAGAAATCACCTACTTAAAAAGAGCATTTTCCAAGCTAGGATACAATAATAAAGATATCTTCAAAGCCATTAAAAAAGCCAAAACTGGAAACATTGAAAACAAAACTAACAATCCCCCAGCTGCCAATGCCTACCTACCACATATTCAGGGTGTAACTGACAAGCTAGCCAGAATTCTCTTAAAAAATAATATCAAAACCTCATTCAAACCGTTTACAACTATTAGACAAAGAATGAAATCAGTCAAAGACAACCCAGAGCATCTCCAACAAAAAGGTGTCTATATCATCAGCTGCTCTTGTGGAGAACAATATATCGGGGAAACAAGTAGATCAGTCAGTATCAAGCTAAAAGAGCATAGTGCAAATATCCGAAGGGAAAGAACCCATTCCTCGGCCTTGGCAGAACATGCGGGTAAGACAAACCACCATATATGCCTTGAAAACTCAAAGGTCATTGCAAATGAAAAACACCATTTCAAGCGTAAATTCCAGGAGGCTCTTGAGATCATAAAACACCCTCATAACCTCAACAGAGATGGAGGCTTGGAAATTAGTAGGAATTGGACCTCTCTCCTCACCCCCATAGAGTAAATTGGCCCTCCTTTTTTCGAATCAGCCACTACCCTTAAATCTTTGTATAATACACTATCTAGCTTAAAGGCCTAATAAAATCATCATTAATAACACATTATCCTCTTAAAATCTTACATGAATTAAATAGATTATATGAAAAATAGACATAAGTTATAAAATATTACAATGTGTCAAAGCAAATCATTATGATAAATTATTGAGTAAATAAGAAATCAATAAAAAAACTCAAGCAATTAATAAACATGTATAATAAGTATATTCAAACTTTAATTTATCAAAATTATAAGAATATTAAAAGATTAAATGAAATATAAACACCTTCTTTAGATTGAATCAGCCCGTAAAACTTTGTATAATACACTATCTAGCTTATAGGCCTAATAAACTCATCCTTAATAACTCATTATCCTCTTAAAATCTTACATGAATTAAATAAATTAAATGAAAAAATAGACAAAAGTTATAAAATATTACAATGAGTTAAAGACAAATCATTATGATAAATTATTGAGTAAATAAGACATTAAGCAATTAATAAACATGTATAATAAGTTCATTAATGTATAATAAATAAAATTATAAATAAACTTTAATATATCAAAATTATAAGAATATTAAAAGATGAAATGAAATATAAACAAAAATCATAAAATATTTCAAGTAGTATAACAAATCTTTATGATAAATTATTTAGATAATAAAAATTAATAAAAAAACTTAAGCTATTACCATATTTACTTGGTTAAAAAGTATATCCATGTTTAATAAACATGTATGTTTATTATACATGTTTATCAATTGCAATACTTAGTAAACAAGCAAAATAAGTATATTTATGTAGAATAAATAAATATTAAAAATAACTTTAATTTATAAAAAATTATAAGAATATTAAAATATTGAAATCATCCTAATCTTTTATAGCTTTATAATACATTTTCCTTAGAAACCTTGTAACAAATTAAAAATATAAGCATAATTACCATAAAGTTACAAATAATTAAAACAAAATCATCATTTATTAATAAAAAAACCTATTACATAAACAATTCACTTAAAAGAAAATTAATATATAACTATAATAATTATCCATAAATAATAAATAATAAATAAAATTAAAAAGAATCCTAATAGAATATATATTAGAAAGATTAAAAATAATCCAGTTTATTCAAACATAAAACTGGTCGGCTCACATTCTTGACAGTTCAACCTAAAACCCTATTTATCAACACATTTCTCTCTCTCGTTTGTAAATCAAGTCCTGATGATGAGTCTTGGTCTAGACTCGAAACGTGGACAAAGAAAAATGAAAACTGTGGATTATTCGAGTTTAGATTCTAAAAAACCAAACCACAGAAATCTGCAATCCATTATCTTGACCCTGTATGGAGGGGAAACATGGAAGGAGATACGTAATCTCGAAAAGATGAGGGTTAAATTACAAAGGAAAGAGTCAGATCTTCACTTTCTCAAGCAATGCAGAGATTCCAATCTTACTCCACCCTTTGCTTGCATCAAACATAGATTACACAACCAGCACAACCATAAAACATTTGAAAGACTCAGTAAAACCTTAATCCGCCTTGAAATATGTAGGTGCAGAATTCTGTTATGGAAATTAACTACAACAGCCTTTGAAGCCCACTTAAAACTTGCAGTGAAGATCAGAGAAGACCTTTGGAAGGTCATAGATGCATGCAGAGCGCTCAAAGCAGAGAATAAAAGACAAACAGCCCAAACTGAGCTCAAAAACAAGCTGGAGAAACTAGAGTGGCTTCAGACGCACAAAATCAGAAGAACTGAACCACTCAGCAAAGAATCAAGGAGAATGAAGCACGCTGGTATTAATGAATCTCAGATAATAATGAACAACGCAGAGTCTGAAATAGAAAATCAATGCAGAAACATAGACAGCGCTGAAGCAGAAGATAGCTCCAGGCCACAAACACGCAGAATAATGGCATGGACACCCAGCGTGAGCGAATCGAAATTGGTTGGAGAAAATGGAGGACCGTGCAGCAGAGAAACTTGGGATAGCAATACTAAAACGGGGGAAAAGGAAATACCACCCAGCAAAGAAACATTAGAGAAAAATGCATCAGACCGGGACAACGCTACAACAGGATGCAACTCCAGGCTGCAAAAACGCAGTACGTTCGCAAAAACTCCAAGGTCAAGCGCACAAAATAAAACACACATCGTAGTGGACCTGAACAAATCACAACGCTGGGCAAAAGATTTAGAACTTGGCTCAAGCGTACATAAAGAGCTGCGCAGGTTGAAAACATTGATCAACAACGACATGATGGGAGATAATAATAAAACTCGCAGCAAGAGTGCATTGAACAGCATTAGAGCTTCGAACCCATGCATAAATCCGCTTAACAACATCATTAGCCTGACAAAAAATAGTGCGGAAAAGTATAATGAAGTAAGTTTGAATGGCAAAACCGTAGTCAACATAGAGCAAAGCTTCAATAAAGATAATAAAACTAGTAAGGAAGATGAGGATAACAAGGGTAACGTGGATAACATAGACAAACACAGCGAAAAATATAACAATCCATATAAAAACATAACAAATCATATTAATAAGTTAGATAATAATACAAAGAATTCAAACAATAACTCAATGAACAACAATAAAGTTATTAATATTTCTTCCTATGAGCTGAAAAAAGAAGAAACTGAAGTCTTAAACAAAGGGCTCAATTTTGCCTTAGCCCCTAAACAAATCCCCAACGAAGAAATTATATGTAGCTTGGAGGATGGAATCAAAACGCTCAAAGAAGAAGACAAAGAGCTTGTTAGACAAGAATGTGCGGTTATCCTTAGGAAAGCGAGGCCCCCTAAAAAGAATTTGAACCAAGAGCAACTCAGAGCCGTAAAAAATCTTAGGAATAACAATGACATTGTCATCTTAAAAGCTGACAAAGGAGGAGCCATAGTTGTAATGAATCATGATGATTACATAAGCAAAATGAAGGACCACTTATACAATAGTGGCAGCTACAAAAAACTAGAAAAAAACCCCATCTCTAAAATTACTAGACTTGTCAAAAAAGCCATAAAAGAAACTAATCTTGATGAAAAACTGAAAAAACTCCTTACTCCTGACAGTGAAATTACCCCTCGCATTTATGGAGCCCCCAAAATTCATAAAGCAGATGTCCCCTTGAGAACTATAGTCAATACTATCGGATCACCCACATACGAACTAGCAAAATATGTCGCTAGAAAATTAGCTCCGTCGTTGGGCAAGACCAGTTCTTACATAAACGATTCCAGCCAATATGTGGAATTCATTAAAAATGGAAAGATAGATCCATGTGATAAAATCGTTAGTTTTGATGTTATCCAGCTGTTCACTAAAATTCCCTTAGATCAAGCAGTCCAGGTAGTGAAAGAGGTGGTGGACCCACAAACTGCAAAATTAGCTGAAGTCTGTCTGAAATCCACCTTCTTCACATTCCAAGGGGAGATTTTTGAACAAACATCAGGAGTGGCTATGGGATCACCCCTTTCACCTATTGTAGCCAATCTCTTCATGGAAAAGTTTGAAAAGAAAGCCCTAGAGACCTACCCATTAAAACCCAAGTTTTGGATCATGTTCGTGGACGACACCAGTCTAGATTGGCCCCATGGGGAGGACGAACTGAAAAACTTTTTAAACCATCTCAATAACATTTCTAAGGACATCAAATTTACAATGGAAATTGAAGATAATAATTGCATCTCTTTCCTGGACATCCTCCTCATTAGAAACAAGGATGGTTCTATAGGTCACAAAGTGTTTAGGAAAAAGGCACATACTGATAACTATCTCCATGCAAATTCCCACCACCACCCAACCCAAAAAATGGGAGTTCTTCAAACCCTCTTCACTAGAGCTTGCAGAATTTTAGATGAGAGCCACACCGACGAAGAAATCACCTACTTAAAAAGAGCATTTTCCAAGCTAGGATACAATAATAAAGATATCTTCAAAGCCATTTAAAAAGCCAAAATTGGAAACATTAAAAACAAAACTAACAATCCCCCAGTTGCCAATGCCTACCTACCATATATTCAGGGTGCAACTGACAAGCTAGCCAGAATTCTCTTAAAAAAGAATATCAAAACCTCATTCAAATCGTTGAAGCCTATTAGACAAAGAATGAAATCAGTCAAAGACAACCCAGAGCATCTCCAACAAAAAGGTGTCTATATCATCAGTTGCTCTTGTGGAGAACAATATATCGGGGAAACAGGTAGATCAGTCAGTATCAGGCTAAAAGAGCATAGTGCAGATATCCGAAGGGAAAGAACTCGTTCCTCAGCCTTGGTAGAACATGCGGGTAAGACAAACCACCATATATGCCTTCAAAACACAAAAGTCATTGCAAATGAAAAACACCATTTCAAGCGTAAAGTCCGGGAGGTTCTTGAGATCATAAAACACCCTCATAACCTCAACAGAGATGGAGGCTTGGAAATTAGTAGGAATTGGACCTCTCTCCTCACCCCCATAGAGTAAATTGGCCCTCCTTTTTGCCTTCTTTGCTTCTTATCCTCCCTTCTTTAGATCGAATCAGCCACTACCCTTAAATCTTTGTATAATACACTATCTAGCTTAAAGGCCCAATAAAATCATCATTAATAACACATTATCCTCTTAAAATCTTACATGAATTAAATAAATTATATGAAAAATAGACATAAGTTATAAAATATTACAATGTGTCAAAGCAAATCATTATGATAAATTATTGAGTAAATAAGAAATCAATAAAAAAAATCAAGCAATTAATAAACATGTATAATAAGTATATTCAAACTTTAATTTATCAAAATTATAAGAATATTAAAAGATTAAATGAAATATAAACACCTTCTTTAGATCGAATCAACCCTTAAAACTTTGTATAATACACTATCTAGCTTATAGGCCTAATAAACTCATCCTTAATAACTCATTATCATCTTAAAATATTACATGAATTAAATAAATTAAATGAAAAAAATAGACAAAAGTTATAAAATATTACAATGAGTTAAAAACAAATCATTATGATAAATTATTGAGTAAATAAGAAATTAAGCAATTAATAAACATGTATAATAAGTTCATTCATGTATAATAAATAAAATTATAAATAAACTTTAATATACCAAAATTATAAGAATATTAAAAGATTAAATGAAATATAAACAAAAATCATAAAATATTTCAAGTAGTAAAACAAATCTTTATGATAAATTATTTAGATAATAAAAATTAATAAAAAAACTTAAGCTATTATCATATTTACTTGGTTAAAAAGTATATTCATGTACAATAAACATGTATGTTTATTATACATGTTTATTAATTGCAATACTTAGTAAACAAGGAAAATAAGTATATTCATGTAGAATAAATAAATATTAAAAATAACTTTAATTTATCAAAAATTATAAGAATATTAAAATATTGAAATCATCCTAATCTTTTATAGCTTTATAATACATTTTCCTTAGAAACCTTGTAACAAATTAAAAATATAAGCATAATTACCATAAAGTTACAAATAATTAAAACAAAATCATCATTTATTAATAAAAAACCTATTACATAAACAATTCACTTAAAAGAAAATTAATATATAACTATAATAATTATCCATAAATAATAAATAATAAATAATAAATAAAATTAAAAAGAACCCTAATAGAATATATATTAGAAAGATTAAAAATAATCCAGTTTATTCAAACATAAAACTGGTCGGTTCACATTCTTGACAGTTCAACCTAAAACCCTATTTATCAACACATTTCTCTCTCTCCTTTGTAAATCAAGTCCTGATGATGAGTCTTTGTCTAGACTCGAAATGTCGACAAAGAAAAATGAAAACTGTGGATTATCCGAGTTTAGATTCTAAAAAACCAAACCACAGAAATCTGCAATCCATTATGAAGAATGATATATTGTGCCAATGATTTAGTTTCCAAAGTTGTTTTCAAGAGTTCTCTTTCACTTGAGTTCCTAAGATCATGTGTATGTTGTGGGACTCTTTCATGTTGCATTCCCATTTACGATTTTATCCCCATATGAGGATATTATTTCCATTTTAAGATCTAGCTTCCAAAGTAGTTTCCAAGAGTTCTCCTCCACTGGAGTACCTGAGTTCATGAATATGTTGTAGGCATATTTGATGTTGTAATCTCCTTAGGGGTTCTATCCCCATATGAGGATATCATTTTCATTTTTAGTTTTTATTTTTCTTTGTTTTAACTCTTGACAGAAGGCTTCGTGACTTTTGGAGGTGATGGTAGAATTTTCTCCTAGGTCGTTCTTCCATATCCTTCATTAAGTTTTCTCCATTTTGGTTTTCCGGTAGTATTTAACAAAAATTTTGTGGTATTGTTTCATTTATGTCTTTAGAGTTATTTAAAGATAATTGTTGTTTCCAAGATTCCTCCCAAAATAGGGCTAGGTTTCCACTACACATTTCCCAAAACCTACATTTTTGTATTAAATTCTTACTCCAAGCATGATTCCATAGGTGTGACCCTTTGATTTTTTCCTACATTTTGATGATTTGATTTCTTTTGATATTAGGAATCTATTTACTTTTCCATATCCTTCTCTAGAGAACATCTGGGTTTTTAAACCACCTACACTAGGTTCGAGATGCGATAGCTTGAAGTGAATACTTGAATAGGATGGTTCTACTAGCGATATCGACAGCTTTGAAAGTCCAACAAGATAGTTTGTTTTGTAGTTTGAAGAGTAGATTTCCCCAAACGTTGAAGCAGAGAGGGTCTTGCACTAAAGAGATGCCTAAATATTTGGTTAGAATGGAGCTCTGTTGGAAACCAAGGAATATGGAAATGTCGGTTTGGATGGGAATATGGGTGTTGAAGAAAACGATTTGAGATTTGAGCATATTTATGTCAACTTCCAAAACATTAGTGAAGTAAGTAAGAATGGATTAATGGTTTAAGGCTTCCTTGATGGTTATTTGGCCCATGAGAAGGGTGTAATCAATTAGTTGCTAGTGGGAGGAAGGTTATCATTTTATTAAATTAAATAAGCCATATAGGGATCTAGTGGAGATGACATGTTTTATGTATCTTCCCAAGTCTTCAGCCATGATTAGGAATAAATATTATGAAACAAGATCTCCTTTATGAATGCCTCTAGATGGGCAAAAGGTGTTTGAGATAGATCCATTGAAAACGATGGAGTGGAAGGTTTTGTAGATAAGGCTTGATATTGAGGAGACCTAGGTGTCTTGGAAACTAAAGGTTGTTAGCATGTGTGATATAAATTTCCATCATAGCTTGTCAAATACCTTTGACATGCCCAACTTGATAATCATGCCTGAAGTTTTTTTGTAGAGAAGCGAATGGATTTGTTCTCAGGCGATGATGATACTATATAGGATTTGTCTACAACCAACTTAGCCTGATTTCTCATGGGACATTATGAGCGGCAAGAGAGGTTTGAGACAAAGTTTTATGACTTTAGAGATAATTTTGTAAGTGACATCGTAAAGGGATATAGGTTTAAAACCTACAGGGGATTATGATTGGGAATTCTTGGGGATGAGGGTTAAAAAAGTGGCATTAACACTAGAGGGGATGCATAGGTTTTTTCTTGAATATTATATGGGCTGAGTGACCTCATTTCCCACAATCTTCTAGCACTCTTAGAAAAAATATATTGTGAAAGCATTAGGTCCCGGGGCTTTGTTCCTAGGCATGCTCATAAAAGTTTCTTTCACTTATGCTATTTTAATTTCCCTCATTAACATTGCATTTTCATGTTAAGTGATATTTTTGGAAACATGGGATATAATATTTTTGATGGTTGGAGTTATGTCTTGAATGGGTTCTGCAATGGGAATTTCCTCCTACTACAACCTTTCATTCATTTAAATTTTTAGATTGATTTATTTTATGTAAAGTTCTTATATTTTTTATTGGTCCATGATGTATTGTTGAACTCTTGATATTTCAGATGTAAGTTCTTCTTTATGCTCATGGATATTTCCAAATTTTGAATCATTTCATCACTTAATTTTTTTCTTGAGTTCTTTTATCACTTGATGGAACCTATACATAGAATTTCCCTCTATCGAGGTAGAATCATACCACCGTTAGTAGATGTTATTTTTGAAATTAGGAATCTGTCTAGGAAGGATGAAACTTGAGATGATATACATGTCTTCCTTTTTTCTAAGAATACATGATATTGTTGGTTTCTACGTCAATAAGATTTGATTACTAATGAATATTTGAGAAGTTTAGGTAGGCATCCTCTAGTTTTCTAGTGCTTTCTTCCTTTTCATGAATGGATTTAATTACGTTGAAATATTCGCGAATGATCTAATGGTTGGGGTGGACAAGCTTTTTCTAGGTATAGTAGGTTGTCTAGGAAGGGTTTTTTTGTCTCTGGGAGAGGTAGGGCGATAGACATTGGTAATGAAGCATGGTTGTTAGATCCATTGGATTGAAATTATGCAATGAGGGAGTGTTGGTTGACAAGGAGTTGTCCAGAGTTATGGTTTATGTGTTCCAAAGGATTTCAATGCCTTAAGAGGCACCTAAGGCATCATTGGCTATAGCATGGAAATTTATCCAAATGGTAAGGGAAAGGGTTTGGAGAGTAGAGGTAGAGCATTTGGTTTCTTGTAGTAGTAGGATATCATGGTTTTCATATTTAATTTTTTGTTTCAAGAGTATTTTTTTTCTTTTACGTTAAGACCCCGTATATTCCATCAAGTAATCTTCATTAATAAGGAATAAGGGTTGGTCTCTATCATGGGTTTGAATCGGCCAAATTTTACTAGGTATTATCCCATCTCCTTGATTAATTTTTGGGATTTTATACCTTGTTTTTTACCTTCTATGCCATTTTTAGAGTGGCCCTTATTTATGTTTCCTTTAGTTCCTAACGAAGAGGAATGCATAGACTTAGAATTGTTACTTGAGTTTTTTTTCCTACATTCTTCTACTCGTTGAAGTAGAATTTCACAATCAACTAGACTTGTTCCTTAGGGATGTTGATGGGATCCGTGGTCTTATATTCTTGGGTGATCTGGAGGATATCTACATCTCTTAAGTCAACGTATTGTAGATATTCATGCTATGATTCATACTTCTCATCTTCAAACATCTATATGTCATCTTCTATATTTTCCTTTATTGGAAACATGTGGGAGCTCTCAGATAATTCTTCTCCTTTGACCAACCCCTAGTAATTTTTGTGATATTTTGTGTTCCCAAGGTTCTTTTCTTCTTGTTTTAACTCTTCTTTTACTATATTCAAAGCTGAGAATCTATTTGTAGGTTTTTCTTCGGAAGAAGAGGGATTGAAAAGTCCTTTCTTTGTGCATTTTTCCCTTTTTAATACTTTTATGTAGCCATACTTTGTTACTTGATGATTACCTTGTGCATATTTTTGTGTTTGATTTTTGGGTAATTCCTTAAATAGATTCCCATATTCATGGCATTTCCTGTAGGGGAAGGAGATATATTCATAGTCTATCTAATATTCCCAAATGTTATCACCAGAATTGATGTTTATCTTAGCTATAAGGGGTTTGGTGAAGTACAAGTAGATGCAAAGGTGGGAATAAGAGGTGTAGTGACCATGTTTCATGACTTCCAATAGCATCACAAAGGAACATATTTCATTTCCCAAGAATTATAGGTTGTTTGGTTCCTAAAATTCTTGGGGAAATGAATAGAGGTGAATCCATACAGGAGTGAAGCTAATATTTTCCTTATTTGGGTCAAAGCATTCTACGCATGATGTCATGTACAATCCTACTAAGTTGACAAAAATGGACCTCCCTAAAAAGCTCCTATGAGTATTCAACATTGTTGAAAATTACTATGGAGAATCCCTTTGAGCGGAGATTTAGTTCCATGTCACCTTTGATCTACCAACTTCTTCTCATCCAGGTGATGATGGTTTTCTTTATTGTCCAATAACCCATAAACTTGTGAGAAATGCTTGCTCTACAATGTGTTGAATTATTTCCCCTTTTTTATCATATATTATCTCATAGGTTAGTGCTTATTTGGTTTGTGGCAGGCAAATATTTGAGCGAGAATTAGTTGATCTCTTTGAAATGTTAGGTTTCTTGGCACGACCATTTTGGGATTTGGTAGCATCTAAGCTTAGTTGATAACTGTTTTTATGCGAGATAGATGGGAACTTCTAAGCATTGGGAAGGAGGCTCTTATTGGCTATTGCATTGCAAAAGTAGGTGCTTCCTCCTTCTCCCATGGGACCGCCATGATCCTTCAGGAAAAGGGGAATTTAAACCCTAACATAGGTTTCTTATTGCATTCCTCTCATTATTCAAGTTTGAGATCACTAATATTAAAGTGTATGTGCTTTAAGAAAAACTCGAATATAAATATATGAGATAATTTTATTTTATTTTTAGATTAAAATAAGGTTTTAAAATAGCCACCAGATCCAATATCTCATCCCTCAATGGAGAAGACCCATCCTTTAAATGAGATGGAAAGATAATCAGACATAATTCTTGCTTATAGAATGAGTTGGTGAAAATGTAGCCATGCGTCAGATTAATTAGATAGTGACAATGAAACAAAAAATATAGAAGAACCTTTGAAAATGGGATAATCTCAAAGAAATGATGTGAATTCCTCCCCCCCACCGCCCCCCCTCCCATAGTAGTTCCTGATAATTCTACGGAATGGATTGATGTCTCCAAAAGAAATGGGAAAAAAGAAAAATACATGATCAATCATGGGATATGACACCAGGAATGTAGTAAATGTAGTTTGTTGTACCGTTCTTATTGGAAATGGATGATATATTGTAATATGATATTTTGCGGCAATATAAACTAACTTACAATTTTTTTTAAGAAAATGTAACTTTAGAAAAAATTGAAATTGAAAAAAGATAAAATTTTATAGCTTTCTTTATTTAAAAAAATACAAAAGTTAAGGTAACATAGAGAGAATGTAATTACTTAAGTGGATAGTAACTTGGGCCCAAAAGCAAAATTATTCTATATTTTAGTACAGAGGCATGTTTTAATGTGTTATAGCATTAATAACATAATTGTTTTTATATGCTATAGGAGATGTTGTTTTATTGAGATGGTTTAGGGCCTATTTTCTAGCCAAAATCATGAGCCAAAAGAAGTCAAACCTAAGAAAAGTTTCATATCTATTCTAAGGTATATTCTGAGGCCAAGTTTGGGAGAAAAAAAGTTGAGTAAGGATGTTCTAAAGTATGGTAGTAATCACATCATCTTAGAGGAATGTGCAAATAAGGACATTTGGGAGACCACACTTAGTATGATTTCCCATGAATATGGTTTTAAGTTGACAAGGAAGATTTTCCTATCTTTTGTGGCAGAAAAGGGTCCATGCTTCATTAGTTTGATTTTTGATGTAGTTTTCCATTTTGGAGAAACCACATTTGGGTATATATTGGCATGCCTTGGATTTGCAGACTCAAACCCTATCAATTGACAATTATAGTTTACTTGCACAAGAGAGAAGGAGAATCCATGGGATCAGTCAAGAATTGACTTTTATTTCATTTATTATAGTTGGTTCTATGATTCAGACTAGCCAAACACCACAAATCTATAACAAAGTCAGAGTGACTGGCATTATTTCAATGTGTTCCAAAATGTACATAAAAAGGCCAACACTTTGATATGATATTATTCAATCCAAACATGGTTATGTTAAGAATATGTACCTAAAAAATCATGTGCCACACAAGGTCACCAATGAACTGATGTATTTATGGCAGGTTCTACAATTGGAAATTAGTAACCATTAGTCTCTCCATCAATTTCACACTATAGCATAGCAGGAACCTTGATTTTATTTCTACCATGCCTTGTTTTAGAGGGAAGAATGTCGGAATGAGTTTGTCAACACATGTGATGTTACATGTATTCTCATCTTAGTTGATTAATATGTTCTATGTCATCTGGATGGATTTTATACCCATATGTAATGTCCTAAACAATAGCTATGTGTCGAGTGTACAACTTGTTCCAACAAAAAATTGATAGAAAAATAATCAAACAAGGAGTGTGATTTGTTAGTTGGAAGACAAGGAAAATGATTGGTCTTGAGTCAACATATACTACAGTGACCCATTGATTGGATGTGAAAAATGATCATATCAAATGTAAAGTCCATCCTCCGAAGGAATATCTAAAGGGTGCCAAAACTTATAGGATAGTTCTTTTTTCATAGTTTATATTTTAGAAAAAGCAAGCTTAGACTATTTGATGGTATAGATTTTTCTTTAATTCTAGTGAAAATGGCCATGCAAATAGTGTAAAACATAGCTCTTACAATGGCCTTCAATCTCATATATCAGGCCATATGTGTATCCAAGTCCAACGTTAATTTGTCTTAAAAATAATATTCAGACCTGTAGCAACCCACTGTTTGAAATGAAAAAGTGTAAAGAACTATGAGGATAGCCACACTTACAAATTTGTGTGGCTTGAAGTTGCAAAGACTTAAGAAGTAAGTTTCCTTAAGAGGTTAAGGTCTACACATGATAATGTGGACGAAGTTAAGTGCAACTAGAAATATTTCATAGATGACAACAATAATGTGACAGTGTATATAACAACATAGTGACAAAAGTTGAGGAAGTGCAATGACAGAGAAATAGTGGTATTGATAGTTGTATTACTCACAAGAGTGGTTCAACAATGATCATAATTATTGTGTAGTGCATTGGTTGTGTAGTATAATCAGTGTGATCTATCTTATTCATTCATATTTCATTCTTAAGGGTTGTTGGGTGGTGCATGGAGGAGATCAACGACTCGTTCATGTTGGTGCCTAAGAACATCTTCTATCATAGGGTTGTAGGGTGGTGCAAGGTAGAGATTGAGGTCTCCTTCAGGTTGGTGCCTGAGACCACTTGCGGGTGGCATGGTGGTGTTAGGGTAGGTCGGTGCTTGTAGGGTGTTTGTGCAGCCTTTCAATTGGAGCTGATAAAACCAAGGGGTTGTTTCCTCCTTCTAGTTGGTTTTGGAGAATTTTTGAAGTTGGTGATTGAAGAATTTTCATAGTTGGTGATCCATATTGATGAAATATTCAAAATATATATTAAAATCATTCGGTGGTTTTCTCCCGTTTTGGTTTCCATGTAGAAATGTCTTGCATACTATATGTGATGCTTTGCATTGTTGAATTTAATTTTTCACTATTAATGTTTACATTATATGATTAAATTTTTTAAAATATGATCAATATTGATTCAATCCCCCTCTTAGTATTGGTGAATAATCCAACATATCTATCTTAACTCTAGATTTACCAAGGGTTGAGAGGGATCAAATCTCTCAATACGCAAACCAATTTTTACCTAAGAGATTTGATTCCTCTTAGTGGTTCTTGCTAAATCCCAAATTAAGATGGATATATCACATCTCTATATTTAAAATATTTTAATTTTTAATTTCATTAAAATCCTAATAATACATAAACTTACGTATATGTAGTTGGCACTTTTTTTGACATGTTTTATAATTTTTATAATTGAATTTTTTAATGTGATATACATAGGATGATTTTTATTTGAATGAGAGAGAGAGAGCACTTAGAAAACGAATCTATGGTAAGTATTAAGCTTTTAAATATTTATTAATTAAATTTAAATACAAAATTTTGAAATATAATAGTTATGAATATGAATATGAATCATTATTATCTAAATTTATTTTAATGTGATATGTATATTATAATTTTTTTGGAAAAAAGTAATTGGTTTTATTTTTATTAATAAAGTAAAAGTACAAATTTTATTATATATATATATATATATATATATATATATATATATATATATATATATATATATATATATATATATATATATATATATATATATATATATATATATATATATATATTCATCATCGCATCTCCTCTATACTAGAGTACAATCACCAACATTAATAATAAGAATAATGTTGATTCATAATTTTGTGTCAATACTACTAAACCCTGTCACCTTGGTATCGACCCTTTCATTATATTCTGAACATGGTGATATGCATGTATACATGGAATTTAATACAAATTCCTAGCAATTTACTTTTTCACACAACCACTATACTTCATTCACAATAAGTTAAATTTGTACATAGCACATAAAAGGGTTCATAAGAAATTGCAACATAATTAAGTGAATGTTGCATAAATACTTATATTTTAAATTTCCAATTAGTTGTATACTTTTGACATTCCTTCTAGACATATACCATTTTATTCATTTTCTCTCAATAGTGGGTGGTCCCTGAGTTGCTACATTGACACCATGGGGAACAAGTGTCCCAAATATGGGTACATGTTTAGTACCATCAACCAGAAAAAATAACAAACCCTAGTAGCCTCCAACCTAAAGGCTCACACCACCATTAAATTACAGCCAAGTAGCGTGCACTCTTTTCTACACCTATGGTCACTCGGGCTATGCCACCACCTCTAGAGCATCTTACTCAGTCGTATAGGCACATCTAAGGGACTTGTAGCTCCAAGAGCTCTTGCTACTCTCTAAGGTCTCTAGGTACCCTCGAGACCCTCATCTCAAATCCTGATAGCTTCCAACCTCCAGGCTCACATCCCCCATCCACCTACATATAAGTAGTGCACACCCTTATCTGCACCTGCATTCCTTTTGGTTGTGCTACAAACTCTAGGGTGCTCAAATCCACCATACAAGGATTTTCTCAATACTAGCAATCGAAAAGTTCCTACTTCCATCTTGAGGTGTCAATTATAACCCACTAGCTAACCCCCTTCACAACGAAAACATCATTCTTTTATGTGCATTTATTTGGTTTGACATTTGGCACCCCCTAAAGTCACTTATGGACTTTTTTTATATTCTTGTGATATTATTGATTAATTATTAAATCATATCAACATTTTTTGTGAACTCATGGTGTCTTGGTCGGCCATAATATTTTGTTGTGTTCGATATGTAGAAATTGTGTGGTTATTAATATGCATAAATTAAACATATTTGCAACATTGGGCTTTCTATCCTCATAACATATAAAAACATATACACATGGGTACAACAGCCCCAAAATATACACAAACATACACATGGGTGCATCACCCTAAAATGAAAGTCTTGGATCACCAACCTAATTAATATGTTTTGGCTCAGTAGCCTAACTTTTTCATGTATATGGTATTTACAATACATGGGTCAAGTAGGGGTGTTACACTCCAATTCAAACAAGTGTTCTCCCTTGACTAAATGTTGTTGTTTCTTTTTTAGTAACACATCTTCCCATTCTTCCTCTTCCACTAATACGGCTTCCATTTAAGGTACCTAGTAATTATTCGATTTATCTATTGCTTCATCCTTATTTCTATGATTTATTTTGGTTCTACTATGATTTCCCCTTCTTCATTAATCTTTGGTAAAATAATTCTGACTAATATCTTATCATTGATTACCTTCTTTAAGAAATAAGCATGGAGGACTAGATGTGCACATGAAAATTCAACAAACTCCAATTAATTCATAGTTTGAATCCTTTGCAACAACTTATATGAGCCATAACGTTGGCATTAGGGTTTTCATGATTGCAACTAGCTGGTGTTGGCATTGTTTTCATGGTTGCAGCTAGCTTGTGTTGGCATTGAGGTCAAACTTATGATGGTCTACATGATGCATTGATGTCAAACTTCTGATACATCATAATGGTATAATGATGGCGTTGATGTGGTAGCTTCATGGCTTGTATCTAGATCTACTAGGAATTGATTTGATGCAGAGAGGAGTTGAAAATGATGTTGGATAATGTTTGTGCTCCATGATGATGAGTGTGAAAAACTAGGTATTTGTGTTCATGACTTGTTACAAAGGTGCTTGGCCTAGTACACTAGTTGAAGTCCTAGCCTATTTTGTATGTTTTTAAAGGTGCTATAGTGTTGTACAAAGTTGTTTCAGGATATGCAAATTGTGCTGGAGAATAGATGACTTGTTGGAATTCATAGCAACCTTTGACTTGTTGGATTGTAGGTCAACATGGTGGTGGAACTTCATTGTGATGTTTAAACAATTTGTAAAGGTGTCACATAGCTTGGAAAAGTTTTGGAGGTGTGTACATATGCTGAAGAAGGTGTGCAAGTAGTTGGTAGAGGTTATGAGCTAGAGGGCTATTGATTTTCCCTATAATCTTCCCTAGCTGCTAGGAAGTAGTGTCATTGGTGCAGTTGTAAATCTTCAACTGAGATCTTCCATTGTTATGGGTGCATATTTATTCAAGATTTTCTTGTGTTATCCTTATGACTATGGCCAAAAATGAAAATTTATCTGCATTCCTCGCACACATCAAGAGAAATTCAACTTGGTAATTCCTGGAAGCTTTGTAATTAAGCATATGAGTTTTCAGATGGTCGAAATAGTATTCTAATGGGTGTGAATTCCTTTAGTGAACAAGTAGTGATGGCTATGGATCGATTTCATGAACTTAATGCACCTATGAGCTCAATCCAAAAGTGGAATTCACCGAAGATTTTATAAATATCTCATTTTGGATATGAGATATGGTTGGTTCATGTAATTGAGAGTGTGAGAGGTTTAAAGAAAGGAAAAATGCACCATCCATATTGGTGAAAAAAAATAGTTTAGTTTATGAGTGCAGATGACAACAGAGTGAGAAAATCTAAACTCTGTAGTAGATTATTGAAGCAAAGTATTAGTTTACAGATCATAATTATGGCAGAGACAAATTAAACGTAGAATGGTTTGGTTCAGAGATCGATAAAAGTGGATGGATTTAGGAGTGCATCTACATCTTCAGTTGACATTTATTTTGTATGGTCGCTAGTGCATATGGAAGAATGCCATTTATTTTTATGTTTGTAGTTTGTTGAGGGTTTGACGTTATGACTGACTGTGAGGCATGCTTTTTCTATTGGATAGTTATGTTATTAGGGATTTGATCTATGTATTGTAGCCACTATTTGCTAGAGTCAAGAGCATATTGCTTGTGGTGTCTTTTATTATGATTTGTAGAGTCTTTCTTGTTGTTGAGATTTTATAGCAGAGTTGAGTCTTGTTGAGAAGAGTGTCTTGGTGATATAGTTTCAATGAAATTGAGGTCCACATAGAGTAGTGGAGGAGTGGCCCCTAGCATATGGGTGCTTACTAAATTGGAGTTGTGATTTTGTGCTAGTGCATACTAGTAACAATGTTGTAGAAGAGGTCGTTTATGCCCAGTGGTAGCTGGAATAGTTGGTGGTTTCCAACTCACCATATTATTTGGATCAAGTCTCATGACTAGTGGTGGCTAGCTATTTATATGCGAGGATAATTATTCTAGCTGGTGGTAGCCATAAATCTATGTAAAAGGCATATTTTTTTCTTGATACATAATAGAAGATTCAGAGTAGCACAACAATAGCAAGGGTTGTTTTTATTGCGAAAGAGTTTCAACAAGATATCCTTGTGTCTCATGTGTATGATTATTATGTTGTGCATTTTTTATCTTATGGTTTTCTTAAGCTATTTTCTCACATGATTATATGTTTATGTGATGATCTATTAATATGTTGTTGGTTAGATTCATGCATGGATCAACTGAAGTTAAAATTCGTAGAAATTTATCATAAGTCACACCATTCATTCAACCTCCCCCTGATTAGTGTTCAAGGTTTCTAAAACATAATTGATGCTAATTTATTTTTCTTATTTTGTTACTAAAGGCACATATGTTTATATAGTTTTAGTCTAAAAAATACCTAGCCTACACTTCAAATTCCCTTTTATTTCAATATTGATTTTCTTGTCATTTCATCCTATTTTGTGTTATAACCAAGTTGTCCTTTAATAGTTTCACAACCTCTTGTTGGTTCCCTACATGGTCTTCAATTCCTTGAGCCTTTGTATTACCTTTTATGGGTAATGTGATGGATGGATGTGGATATCCATAATGTTCCATAATTGAGGAAATTTTTGATGAAATACGAAAGGATGTGTTACACAACTATTTTATCGAGGGAGAGCCTTTGACCCATTAGGTCTATTTATCAGGTGTAGAGAAACAAATATATCCTTCTAAATTTGAATTTAGAATATTAATTTTCCACTATATTAGGGATGATATGATACGTTGTGAGTTGATTGACTACCCAAACAAAATTAAACTAGTCCAAAAATTTTCCAGTGAAAATCAGATCTTTGTCACTTAAAAATTAATCATGGGGATTCCATGTAGCTTTTGGAATTTTTCTATGAATGTTTATACTAATAGACTTTATTTAAAAGGGTGATAAAATATAAATAATGGGAAAAAATTATTAGTTTATATACCAATACCATAATGACATTTTTTCGGTCATATTTGGGTAAATTTGTAAGAAAATGCATTGGAACTTCTTCCCAATGTTTACCTAATATGGATAATGGTTGTAGGAGACCAAAATTATTCATTATATCTCCATTATTCTATCATAAAACCACACATTCCACTAAAAGATGTTGAACATCATATTTAAGACCTTCCTAGGAAAAAAATATTCTTGATTATGTGGTAAGTTTTTCAAGGATCCTAAACATCCTCAAATAGAAGAAGTGTGCAATTCCAAAAGGACATTTTGTTTGAGCTGGGAATCATTACATAAATATATGTAATCTTGAGACCACAATAGATCATTCTTCCACATATTAAAGTCTAATGCACTTGGGTCCTCTTGTAGTTAAATGATATTACATCCCTTTTTGTCTTGCTTCCATTCTGCCCTTGCTTCTTCCACCCAATTACATTTTGAAATATAAATAGCACATAGAAAACCTTTGATTTCTTCTTCTTTCCTTGAAAGTGCATCTACCACCATATTATGTTTTCCCTTTTTCTAGATAATTTTAAAATTGTAACCTCACATCTTTGTAACCCATTTTATTTCTCTTCTAAAGAGAATTGTTTCTCTAAGAAGGACTTTGAAAATATCATCAGCTAATTTTACTTATAAGTGTCTTCCTATTAGATAAGCACACTATGTTTTAACCACATGTAGTATGGCCAACTTTTTATTTTTGATAAAATGGTTTTGAGGAAATTTTTTACTTTAAGTTCACTACTTTGAAAGTAAAGTGGCTTTCATTATTACATTGCAACTACACCAATGCCTTGGCCTAAGGCATCACACTCAACCAGAAAGGTTTTTGTGAAGTTAGGTGTGGCCAAGGTAGGAATGGTATGCATAGCCTACTTAAGCTTCTTCACAGGACTTACTTTTTAATTCCAAGGAAATACTTCCTTATTTAATAGCTTTGTTAAATGTGCTACTATTTGACCACAATTCATAAAAAACTTGTTGTATTATCTTGTCAATCCTAAGAATTCTCTAAGTCTCTTTAAGGTTATTGGTGTTGGCCATTCCCTCATAAGCTTAATTTTTTTAGGATCCATTTTGACATATTCATGAGATACAATATTACCCAAGTAGTCCACTTACTGAACCCTAAAAGGAATAATTGGAAATTTTATCATATATTAGATTCTCTTCCAATATCTTTAATACCATATAAACATGTTGTGCATGCTCTTCCCAAGATTTTTCATAAATTATTATGTCATCAAAAAATACTAATACAAATTTTCTTAGTGTGGGTTTCAAATTAGAGTTCATTAACCTTTGAAAATGTTCAAGGTGCATTACTAAGTCTAGATGGTATAACCAAAAACTCATAATGATCTTCACATTTTCTAAAGGCTATTTTGGGAATGTATTATTGCTTCATTCTTATTCGATGATTGTTACAGGGAAAAGTGTCTATATAGAACTGCTCTATCCCACTAAGGTGTGACAGCTGCCTTAGAAACAAACAGAGAAAAACTACTTTTGTTTTTCCTTTATGAATTATAGATAGAGAGGAACAGAAAGACCAACCTCTGTCTTGCGCTAATCCTTCGATTCGATCCCTCTCTTCTTTGATAGTCCACAGCTACCTGCTCCCTTGCACGCCTAGCTTCACAAAGTACCTATAAGATCACAGAAGCATAGCACTATACAAAGACATGGATCTATATTCATAAACAACTTAGGATCAGATTTAAATTGACCATACAAATGTAACAAGCATCAATGATACAAAAGCATGGAGGAAAACTCAAATAGCTTTTATTGATAAACAAGAAAAGATCCAGGAGGAGTTACAACCAGTTGTTTTGACCCAACATCAACCTTCCAGCAAAGAAGCCCCTCTTCACCTCAAACAAAGCATAGATCACCCAACAATCTGATGTTTGTCTCTAGAAACCAACAACAATTCCTTACAATATGCAAAATTCCAGCCTCTGGATCTCTGGGATGAGGGATCCATATATAGATATATGTAAGGGGGATGAGTCAGCTTGTGATTTGATTAGTGTCTTCTCTCTGATAGTTCTTGCTTCCACTTGGAGACTGAAGGCCTCTTACTCATCCTTGGTCGAATTCAGTGAGGCAAGTGTCACAGGAGAAGATTCTAGAAGCTTCCATTGTCTCTCCACCTCGCGAAATGACACTGCCATTTTTCATTTCTCGCCCATCGCACCCCACAGAAGGGACTTTTGAAATGCAATGCACCCTCACAGTGTATTTAGGTGCAATGCAAAGCACCTAGCCATTGGAGCAGCTGAAATGATCCTGTTTTGACCAATTCTGAGCAGTTTCTCATGGAGAACTTCTGGGAGAAGCTGTAAACTGTTGACCTTGTTCCTTTAGGGGTTAGAACAACACTTTTAGGGACTTAGGAGCCCTTGATTTATGGACATTTCATGCTTGGGGTTGTAGGGCCCAAAAATGTTTGTAACAGTTGCCCCCTAAAGTATGAGGCCGTTAACCTTTTGGTGTCGGGTGAAATGCTTTATTATGAGGATCCGAAGTTCTTTCAATGCTGGGAGGAGACCTGTAATAAGATATAATACAATACATTATCTTCATACTATTTTCATGATCTAGCTGAGGTGGGCATTCCCATGCTCAGCTTCATAAATTCATTTTCATGTACATAGGACAGACAATCGTCTGAGTGTAGACTGATGATTCTGGTAGAGCCATCATCCTTTTGAGTGGATGATTATCTGTGCAGCAATGATGTACATTTAATGTCTTTATTTCCCTGAATATATATCGCAACCCAGATGGATGAAACTAGATCCGGGGTCTTCAATCTCGTCTGATCTTCACTCGAAGTACAAGTCGATCCATGTGAGAAATGTTTTGAAGTCGAACATGGAAAGACATCGCTTGATTACCAGTCAATGATGTAAACCGTTAACAAGCGCGAGAGGAATCACCGATAATGATAATGACCCTCAAGGTATTGCAGTACAATTCACGTGGTGTGAATAAAGGACTTGGCGTCGAACACCACGCAAAATCTTTCGGTCGAAGGCCATTGATGTAAACCTGTCACCGGAAGTGAGAAACTTGCCATTGAGGGATGCAAGCTTCAAAGTACTGAATGGGTTGTTCCTAGATCAACTTCTCGGATAATGAGCTGATTTCGACAAGAAGTGATCCGTCACAGGAGGGCCTTAATGAACCCCACATCAATGACACGGAATGGAGCAAATGATTTTAATGGAGGTGAAAACGATCTGGTGATATAAGGTTCAGGGTGGCGGTCATGAAAGAATGGAGTATAATGTATGGTAGTGGGTGAGACACAGGTGAATTCTCTGAATGACTTCTCTTGAACATATCGGCGACACTACTGTGATGGATTGGTAGCATTAACCCCAAATGTGGATGGTATGGCGTGACCATGGTGATGTGACCGGTGAATGAAACAACCCAACCCGACTCGGACACGGAGTGGAAGTGTCATGTTCAAGAGCGACTTGCTACCAACAAAGTTTCTTTAAGTTTTCTTCCCAATTTTCCCCAGTCATTGCTGACCAGTACCTCTTTATTTTTGTCAAGCTTGAGGAGGATAACATATGCTTGTTCTATAATTTTCCCTTCGGGCAAACCCATCGCTATGTTTTAACGAGCCTAGCGATAGTGAAACTTGTTCTCGTCTATAGACAAGTTTGTCGCTATTAATCTTTTTAACGAGTTTAACGACAAAGATAACTCGGTCCTTTTCAATTTTAGAGAGTATGAAAAGGAACGTAAAGGAAACTCCAAAATTCCTTTTTCGTCATCTAATCCCTTAAGTCCGAAAAAGTATAAAACAATACAGAAGGGATGAATTTTCGATACTTTTAACGAGAAGAATAAAACAAGCGCTCGATCTTTTTGTGTAATAATCCCTCAGGTCCAAAAAAGATTAAAATCTAGAGGAGGGATAGCACTTCCTGTCCCTTTAACGAGCTGGAAAGGCCAAGGACTCGGCAATATTTTCATATTTTACGAGTCAATTGAAAAGAGCTTAAAGGAGACTCGTCTTTTGAGGAACAAGTGATAACATGGGTAGCAGATGATTCCAGGTAAGGTTTGGAATTTTCCAATCATGGCAGTGTCACAAGGATGGCTAGTGAGATCACTCTTCGCAGCTGTTCCTCAAAATGGGTAAACAATCAAATGGAGGTGAATGATCAGCCAATGAAAAAGTGGAGGTGACGGTGCAAACACGACCAAGGCTTTAATGGCTGAAGTACTACATTCACGATGGTTATTTCCTGGGGAATAGTTCATTTTTTAACGAGGTTAAACGCGGGTGGAAACATTTGCTCATGTCTTATGTTTATTTTTTAACGAGCTTGAACTATGTGCTAAAACTGCTCGATTAATCCAGTCGTATGATAAGAATGTCTCATATAAAAACGGCAACTTTTAGAGTTTTGCCCCACATCCTTTCTTTATGCAAGTTAGGAGACGACCAATCCTATGAGTTTAAAGGGTTAGAGGTCCTATAAATTTAAAAAATAAATAGTCGCTCTTCGCTTGCACTCCAAAAGGTTTGCATGCCCCCAGGTATAAAACAGAGTTTCAAGGTTACCCCTTCTTCAGTCTGTTAAAACATTTGTTTTACCGAGAGAGGCCTACCTCTTACAGGTTACCCAAAGATTGTTCTATTCACAGCGCAAACAAAACACTTCTTCGGCGATGTCTACCGAAATAAACAAAGGTGAGCAGATGGTATGGCGTGACCGTCCCTGACATAACTTTGACAAGAGGATCTTGTTCCAGTCCAACTCCCCCTTCCAATCACGGATGGGAGTACGGAGGTCATATTCTCTCGCGGAAACCTACCTTATACTCGAAGTTTTCCTGCCGAAGCAGACCAGGATGCATGCCCCTTGGGTTTCAGTCATGTCCCCCGAATCACTCGCACTCATCGGGTGGACGGACTGGAGATTGAGACATTTCTTGCATGAAAAGACCATTCAGGGATGGTATATGACTATTTGCTATGCGTGATCTGGGAAATGAAAGCCGGTCTACGAGCTTGACCACTCTTCCTTCGTGCGGAAAACACATTACTCTAAAGAGTGAGGAGACAATTGCTCCCATGCAATAAATATAGTCTCGTCCAAGGAGTAGATTGTAATCCAGGGGTCCTTGAACTACCATCACGTTCATGTGAATGGTTTTCCCTCTCAATGTTATGGGCACATTGGGAAGGATCCTTAACGGTCGACTGGTTCCTTTATCAAAGCTTGTCAGATTTCTCATCTCAGGCAAAAGCGATGGCGAACCAAGCGCTTTCCAAGCAGTTGAGGAAAGGATACTCACAGAAGCCCCCTCATCTATGATGGTACCAGCCATAAACATTCTATATATTTGAACAATAATTCGGAATGGTACACTAGCTGGTAAACGGGGTCTGCCTAGTTGATTCCAGTCGAAGGAGACAACTAGTTTGCTTGGTGGGACCGAATTGATGGCCGGGTACGACTCTGAAGAACTTCCTTCCTACGGTAAAGGAACGGGTAAATTGCCCCCATGTTCATTGGAGTCTGTGCTTATGAAGAGAATTTGGACGGTGTCGTCCTTGTTCTCTTCAGTGACTGTATCATCTGAAGATGAAACCTCTGAAGGCACGACCGAGTCAACTGCCGCCTCGACCTTTTGACTTTCGTCTGGTATGGATTCAGATGGTTTATCTTCAATGATAGGTGCTTCAGCCGACCACCTAAGCGGGCCAGCCGGGTTTTCAACTGGTGACGGACTCGGTAAGAGTTTTTTATATCCAGGAGGAAGTCGTGACAGTGAAACCGAACGATCGTCCAAAACTCTTTTAGCCTCGTCTAAGAAGGGACAACGGTGGACGGCATGATCGCCTTCGCACAGTTTACAAGGAAATCTATATTTTCCTTTTTGTCCTAGGGCTTCACTTTCACTAGTTGACGGTGTGTTTTCAACATGATCATCAGAGGTTGATGACATTGGGTTGTGCAAACGAGGAGACCAGTCCCTTAAGATCCGAGGGATGCAAGGACAATCTCTGTGATAGTGGTCTCCCTTGCAAATGACACATGGCGATTTAGGCCTGGTCGGTGCAGTGTGTGGATTTTCTTTAGACGACACTCGTTTGCCCCCATTCGCTTTTGGCTCCTTCTTCTTCTTCTCTTTCTTCTTCTTTTCCTTCTTCTCCTTAGGTACTTGACTTTTGGCTTTAGTAGCCCCATCAAGCGAAGAGGAAGGAGGAAAGGAAGAATTAGAGGAAGTAGAAGGTTGGTGGGTAACTCTGGACTCGTCTAATTGCTGATTCGATTGTTCAGGAATAGTGGTGTTCTGAACGACAGAGTTTGAGAAGAGCCATAGAGGCAAACCAATTGTCAGTCCTGGAAGCGACAATGTGGCCATATGGGGTGCACCAACATCTCCCTAAGAGGAGAAGGGACTATGATTTCCTCCAAGGGGAATTCCTTAGTTGGTGGACTCCATTTTCTCAACCCAAGATCAACGTAGGAAAGGGGTAATGAATATTCCGTTTAAAATAAATTTTAGACGCTTTGACACAACTTGTTTTTTTAGTTTTTAAGAGTCAAGAAAAAACAAAAGATGACTCTAGTCTCCTTCGATTTTTAATGAGCCTGAAGTGACAAGTGCTCAGATGGACCTTTTCTGTTAAGGAGTCTGAAAAGGAATGAAAGGGACTGCTCTGGAAGTCTAGGTAGAGGGAGTACTAAACCAATTGCAAAACTACATAATACTTTTTACGGTACGACAGTCAATCTTCCCAAATGTTGTGTTCAGTGCATTGCGATCGATAGGGCGGCAGACACGGCTTCCTATGGATAAAGGATTTATGCCTATAGGGGTCTCCCAAAATATACTCAACGGTACGTGGGAGTACAAGTCCGTACTGGCACTTATCGTCTCAAAGTGGAGGAATCACCCAACCATCAGTGAGAACAACAGTTACCAGGCTTTACGACGCCGGAATACGTCTCTAGCCTAGACCTCTAAATGTTGTGCGTTAAGTTCCAAAGCGTTGTTAGATTCATTGAATTTATTTTAAGTTGATCTTGCTTATGAAGTTTGCCTTTTGGGTTCACCACGAGATGTAGATGTAATTCCTAAAATGCAATCTAAAGATGATAAACAAACTTTTTATCTCTTTTATGCAATGAAAATCCTAGCTACTAGGGAAAAGAAAGACAGAATCTTTTCACAAAGAGCAAAGAGCACACTGTAAATGCACTTTCCTAAATCAAGCCAAACAGACTATCTATATGAAAATGCACATGCATGTATTTGTTTTCAACTTTCTTAGTATATGGATGCTAAAAAGAAAGTTGATGCACAAATCTGAATTTCTTTTCAAGCGACAAACATAAACAAGCTTATTCTCGAAATCAAAAATAGAGATGATTACGACACCTTATGATTTTGAAATGAATACTCGTTTTTGACACTAGAAAATCACAAATTCAGACCAAAAGCAATAGTAACAGGATAATCAACCATCAACAGCAATCAAACTCTTTCCTACGATTGAAATCGACACTTAGGACAGATTCAAATCAAAGGACGACAGTACGATTACACTACTTTTGCTAAGGAGAACTGTAAATGACTCAACAAACACACAAAAACATCTACAGATATTTTGTACAAAGGAGGCGGAATAACAGCAAGGAAAAGGGGTTTCAAACAGACATATACTGATCACAGGAAGCAAAATTCAAGAATAGAACTGGAAAGAATGAACCACAGAAGCCACAACTGCACAGCGCTAGTCTGATCAGCGCACCTGTAACACAGAGAATCTGAAATGCAGCGTAGGTTGTCCACTCGGGAAGTGCGCTGAAATTCAGAATCTCTGAATAGTACCTGCGCTGGGCCAGAAACGAGACTCTGTTCGGGTTCTGAGTCACAGTTTGCAGTTCAGTTCTTGGGTTTTGGCCGAGTAAAGAGCGATCAGTAATTCAACAATCAGGGGTAGATCTAAGGAGGATCTAAGAGCTATCACAAGGGCAATCAGATATTTTGTGAATCAGTTGTTTTAAATCATAAACAAATCCAGTAGATGGATTGAAGTAGCAACTATCTACTTTTCATTTGTTATGGCAAATGCAGTTCGAATGCCACTTGTAAGTTTATGAAACAAACAACAAGGAATGATAAACAAACCAACTAATTAGCTCCCCAGTGGAGTCTCCATTTTGTTACAGGGAAAAGTGTCTATATAGAACTGCTCCATCCCACTAAGGTGTGACAGCTGCCTTAGAAACAAACAGAGAAAAACTACTTTTGTTTTTCCTTTATGAATTATAGATAGAGAGGAACAGAAAGACCAACCTCTGTCTTGCGCTAATCCTTCGATTCGATCCCTCTCTTCTTTGATAGTCCACAGCTACCTGCTCCCTTGCACGCCCAGCTTCACAAAGTACCTGTAAGATCACAGAAGCATAGAACTATACAAAGACATGGATCTATATTCATAAACAACTTAGGATCAGATTTAAATTGACCATACAAATGTAACAAGCATCAATGATACAAAAGCATGGAGGAAAACTCAAAAAGCTTTTATTGATAAACAAGAAAAGATCCAGGAGGAGTTACAACCAGTTGTTCTGACCCAGCATCAACCTCCCAGCAAAGAAGCCCCTCTTCACCTCAAACAAAGCATAGATCACCCAACAATCTGATGTTTGTCTCTAGAAACCAACAACAATTCCTTACAATATGCAAAATTCCAGCCTCTGGATCTCTGGGATGAGGGATCCATATATAGATATCTGTAAGGGGGATGAGTCAGCTTGTGATTTGATTAGTGTCTTCTCTCTGATATTTCTTGCTTCCACTTGGAGACTGAAGGCCTCTTACTCATCCTTGGTCGAATTCAGTGAGGCAAGTGTCACAGGAGAAGATTCCGGAAGCTTCCATTGTCTCTCCACCTCGCGGAATGACACTACCATTTGTCATTTCTTGCCCATCGCACCCCACAGGAGGGACTTTTGAAATGCAACACACCCTCACAGTGTATTTAGGTGCAATACAATGCACCTAGCCAGTGGAGCAGCTGAAATGATCCTGTTTTGACTAATTCTGAGCAGTTTCTCATGGAGAACTTCTGGGAGAAGCTGTAATCTGTTGACCTTATTCCTTTAGGGGTTAGAACAACACTTTTAGGGACTTAGGAGCCCTTTATTTATGGACATTTCATGCTTGGGGTTGTAGGGCCCAAAAATGTCTATAACAATGATACCCTTAATGGAGATCCAATATAGTAAAGAAAAATTATCTATGCAATTCATCTAATAATTCATCAATGAAAGGAATAGTAAACTTAACTTTGATGGTCATTTTCTTGAGTTATCTATAATTTAGACACATATGCCATAAACCATCCATTTTTGTAACCATCACATTATTGAATATAAATCACTTTGGCTAGGTTGAATGACATCAACCCATGTAATTCCTAGAATTAGACATTCAATCTCACTCTTAAATGCATATGGATACCATAAGGCCTAAAGTTAGGTGGTACACTTCAAGGATGCAAATGAATAGCATGGTAATTGTTTCAAGTATGTGGTAGACCCTCAGGCATATTATCATATATATTGGAATAATTCTTGATAAGCTTCTAGAGATCAATTGGAGCAGAGGTTATAGATGTTTGAATATCAAATGAACATAATTGTGCAATTACACCATGGTGTTCCCTTTTTTAGTAATTTTTTATGCTACTAGAGCTTATCACTTTACATGGCTTCGCTTGGATACTTCTAACCCCAATTTCCTTTCTCTATAAGGAAAATAACATAAAAAACTATTCAAAATAAAGGGCCATTGTCCCCAATGATTATAACTATTGGATCCATAATACAACATTAGCAACACCCACTTGTATTAAAATCATTGGACTATATAATAAATACTCCCACATACTTAGCTTAATTTTATGGCCTTTCCTTCAAAATTTTATGGTATATCCATGTTCAAATAAAGATCTATTAAGAAGATTTCCCAATTTTTAATTGATGAAATTGTGGGTATGACCTGAGTCAATCAACATTGTTCCTTTTTATTTTTTATATGTCCTTCTATCTATATGGATTTTGGAGTACTGATAAGGGTTAATGCATGGAAAGATATTATTGGAATAGCCTCTTCTAGCTCTAGATGTTATGAGAGTTGCAATTCTTGATCTCCTTCATACTCGCTATCTATATAGATAAATATTCTCACCATATTTATGCCCCTTACTATACTTCTTGTCACAATTGAAACATAGTCTATTTTCTCTTCTTTCATCCAATTGTTTAGGTGTCAATGTCTTTAGTTTAGGAGAGGGAGCATGATGTTCTCAATATTTGTAGTGACCAATTTTCTAGTAGCCATACTTTTGATTCCAAATTTATTTGCTATAATGGAAGCATTCTATAGGGATCTAGGTTTAAGGAGATGCTCCTCATGTTGGATGCTTTCCTTTAAGGTTCCTTAAATAGGTAAAAAAATTATCCTATGAAATGTTCTTTACCACGAGAGTCAACTTTTGGAATTGTTGAATATGTTATGTAATTCGACCTTTTTAGTTAATATTTACCAATTTACAAAAGAATGTATTTTTATTAATGTCCCCATAATGTCATTTGATTTCCTCCATTAAAAAACCCATAGATGCAATAGAATCCTTTTTCCTTTCCCATAATTATACCATAAAAAATGTTATTTTATAAATATATTGGATACCATGTTTACTCTTTATAATGATTCCATTTAATGTATATCAGAGTATTTCTCCATCTAGAATAATGATGTTTAAGGGCAATTACCATCAAGCATCCTTATATTGATCTTAAAAATTAAGTTAGTGTTGACTTGAAGTCATGATGATATGGATCTTGGATCGAAAATTCATGATTATGGTTATGTGATTCAATATTTATTCTCTCCAACTATGATGAAATTATCCCCACATGTGATTAAGCCTCAACACCATACTTTTCCTCATGCTCATGATTTCTTTTGGATCTCCATAACCCTTCTAGAGATATCCTTTAAAATAATGGTTTGTAATTATTTAATTTTCCTTATTTCTAGTCATGGGTTTTATGTATCTCTTCCTTGAAATTCTACATTTCTTCCTTGTTTTCCTTCATTCTTTGTTCCATAAGTGACACTTGACCTTCCAATTTGGATACCCGGTACTACAACTATTCTATTTCTTCATGATTCATGCAAGATGTTTCTAGAGATTTAAGTGGCGAATTAACCTTTAAAGAAACATAAAACACGATATGAGTAAATAATAATTCCCCTATTTTCCTCTTTATTGTAAATTTCTAATCACCAAAAAAATATATTCTAGTCAAAAGTTATGCCAACCATAAGTTATGTACCTTCTGAAACCATAATTTGTAGGCTATCTAGATGGCTAACCTTTGTCATATTATATCTCTAAATATTAATCACATCTAAATCTACTTTCTTTCTTGTAATACTCTTATATTTCTTCTCTAAAATTCCATGAATCAATCCCAAATTTGATGTACAATGTAAAATTTAGGTAACTTTCCAAAACTTGTTGATTTTTGACCTCTTCCAAAGAGAATATAGTGTCTCATGTGTACAATTTATTAAATATGATTTTAAAATTTTTACATCAGGGACCTTAGTACTTGTCCTCATATTCTTGAAATTTTACTATCTAAAATTTTTGTAGCAAAAGGTTAAAACAAATCTTACAAAAGCACTTGCAACAAATCTTACAAAAGCACTTGTTTGAAACTGATTTCATGAATCATCACAAACCCTAATTTCCATAAAGTATATATCCAAATTTATGGTGAAATAAAATCCAAAATTTTGATAAGAGTTACTCCAAGGTCTTTACTCAATCTCTTAAAATCTTCATTGCCATAACTATTTCATAAACAAGTTATAGTTAAAATTCCATGATGACTCATTCAAAGCAACAAAACCTTAGGCTTGTATTCTTTGATGTCTAATTTTATGGAACATGTGCCTTAAAAGTTATAAGAAGCCAATAATTATAATCCAAAAAAAGCAAGACACCTCAAGTTTTAATGAACACAATGTATGAGATAATATATGAGGATCTTAAGGTTATGTCTCATTGGTACATATATAGGAGATAAGGGTTACATATATAATGAAAGAGTACATTAAAAAGTTATACCCTACATAAAAATATCATAATATAAATTCGAAAAATCCATATATATGGATTAAAACAGGGGTTTTGGATTAACATGGGGTTTATCAAGGGCTTAACAAAGTTTCTAGGTAGATTATTGTCAATTAGTGTTAATGAGGTGGATTCTTTTACTACATAAAATGTAGTATCAACTACCTCTTCCTAAAATTTCCTAGCCTAACTTGGCACCATTTATCATGCTCATTTGTATTTCCATCAACATCATATTTATATTTTATTCAAACCCATACTATTTAGGTCTATATGTAGTAGTATTTACATTGCTATACCACACTTCTTATAAAATTCCAAGTCTTCACTATTGTTTATCCTCAACACCTCAATTTTATTCTTTATGTAATTATCTACTAAAGAATTAAAATCATTAGGTTTACCAAACACATTACATTTCCTTTGGAGGAAATAAATCCATGTGGTCCTCAACAAATCTTCTATCAATCAAACATAGTACATAGATTTTATAAGTTATACAATAAGTGTAGGTCTAAATATACCATTGTGTATTAAGTTTAAAATTATCTTCGTAATTGTAGTACCTGTTGATAATATTACTTTATTATGTTTACCGCATGTCATGAATCATGCACCTTAAAAGTGAGAATATGCCAATAGTTACAATTTGTTTCTGAGGGGAAACCTCCTTTCATGATGAATAAAATGTCTATGACAATATTGGATGATACTAAGACTATGTCTCCTTAATGTATATATAGGAGACAAAGAGTGCAATTATAATTAAATGGTATAATGAAAAGTTTTGGATGGAAAAACAATATAACCCAATATCTAGTGTTTAGTAAGGGGTTTTGGGGTTAGCATGGGGATTCTCTAGGCCTTTACATGTCCATCCCCTTCAAACAAGTGTTGACCTCAACACTCTACTAAGTGTTGGTTTATTTCATGATTAATTCATCTTCCCATGTTACCTCTTCCATTTGATGAGGTATTCAATAATTAATCAATTTATCAACTACTTAATACTTTTTTTTTTGCTAAAGCAAGTGTGGATCCTCCTATTTCATTGAGCTGAAAAATAGTGTACAATTTTTACAACCGTCCACCCGACGCCAAGGAATCAGAAAAGCAAAATTAAGCCCAAGCCACCAAGGGCAAAACCTCTTATCCTTACAATGAAGAAACCCGAACCCAAGGAAAAACAAACAAAATTACAACCTGGCCCCTAGAAAGCCCGTGAACTTTCTCGTTGCCCCACTCCCGAAAAAGCCCGAACCATCTGAGCCATCCAAGAAAAAGCACAAAGATCGACAACCGAGAAGGATATCGCTCAGCCAAAAAGACTGATGTTTAATAGTCCTGCCCCACCAAGTTGCATGATCAAACTCAACTCTTGATCCCCTTCAACTAAATCCTATGGATGAGATTGATATCGCATCGGACAAGATGGTTAGACATTAGTGCGTGATGAACGGCGGTTTTCGGAACCATCTCCCTGCCACATGTTGGAGGTTAAATGGAATTGCTACGAAATTGTCAAATCTGTTTCCCATTTGAAAGTGGTGCGATCAGTCGAAAACCACCTCGGAGGCGGTTTTACAAGCGAAGACCTCGATTTCTGAAAAATTCGGCTGCCAGAAAAAATGGGGTTCTTCTTGTGCATGTTAATCTTCCTCGCCTGAACTTGGAACTCTGTAAAGATAAGAGTCTTTCCACTTAACGAAGACCTGTGCGATTTGATTTGCTTCCCACTATGAACTGAGATCTTCATCTCGCTAACTTCGGGATTATGAGCAACTAGATGTGGTCTTCTCCCCGCCAAAGAACAGTTTACCAGATATTGATGACACATTCAGGGGAAAAATCAAATCGAGCTAGCCTCCATGGCTTTGTTTCTAAACACTTCCATATCTTCTTCCTCTTGCTCGCAACTTAGAGCTCTCAGTCTGCTCGGACGCAACTCCTGCCACCTCATCGAAACCTTATCCTCTGTGCAGCTGACCCCCTGATTGGCAAGAAGATCCACCAGCTTATTTTCCCTTCTGTGAACATGGTGGAAACTGATAGTGCGAAGGCCCTAAAGGTGGCTCTGAATTCTTTGGAAGACCTGAATTAATTTCTAATGTTTAGAGACTTTCTCCAACGCAGTTCCATTATTTATTTTTTGTACTGAGTTGATGATTAACTCATAATTTGCCTCTATCATAACATTGAAATAGTTATCTTGACTCAGAAAATCCAAGCATTGCTCCATAGCCATTAGTTTAGCCATGTTATTGGTGGTTGTACCTAGGTGGCAATGGAAGATGAATATAATACTTCCCTTAGCATTTCTGAGGACACCTCCATACCCAGCTATTCCCGGGTTCCCTTTTGAGGCCCCATCAATGTTATATATTAAATAGCCTTCCGGAGGAGGATGCCAGAACTCCTTCTCTGTATCCACATATATAACCTTCCTATCTAGGCCTAGGGGAGTGAGCCCCTGCATCCCCAACTGTCTAAGAATTTTTAAATCTAATTCTAAGCGAGATTTTCTAGGATAGTTTCGAACCATGGTTCCCACTGTCTCCTTGAGTTGTTTTAGGATTATCTCAAACAGGCGGTGTGGGGGCTTCTTTTCATCCTTAAATGTTCTATTGTTCCTCTCCTTCCAAATGTTCCATATAATGAAGCTTGGTGTAAGAGCCCATGTTGAGTTGAGAATTTCATAATCTGAAAAATTTATTCTCCAATTGTTGAGGGTATTAATGATGCTCCCTCTGTATCTATCGGATTGCTGAAAGATTGTAGCAAAGATGTCCCATAACCAGGAAGTGAAAATGCAGTTGTTGAGTAAATGTTCCATAGTTTCCTCTTGAGCCTCACAGAGTTGGCATCTTGAAGGCCCCAGAGCACCCCTTTTCTTGATGTTGTCCCAAGTCAATATTTTCTTATGGTATACCAACCACATGAAGAGTTTGATTTTCATCCACCCTTGGTGCCTCCAAAGGTTTTGCTAGATTTTGTCCGCAACCTGGGGATCCAGGTCAAGGAGAATGCCTTTTGCTTCCTTAAGATTAAAGGTGCCCTCTTTGTTATTTCCCCATCTTAGATGGTCTTACCCCTCTGCAACTAAGACCTTCCTTTGTTCCACTATTTTCCTAAGCTCCTCTACTTTTGTTTACAGGAGATTGTTATCTCTGCAATCAATGTTTCTCTAGATTCTCCACTTTTTTGTATGCTGAGAATGATTCCAGAAGTCCTTTACCTTAATTAATCATTGGGAATCTGACTCCTTCTGAAGATCGAGGAAGTCTTCCTTTGACAAAATTGATTCTTGTTGCCACTTGTCTTCCCAGAAAAGAGCAAGATTTCCTTCTCTGATTTCCCAAAAGCTATTTTCTTGTATTAGTCTTCTGTTCTCCTAGCCTTTGTTCCAAATATATGAGCCCTTTATATTTCCTGACATTCTTATGAGATCACTATTTTGCCAGGAGCTAGAATATTTTTCTTTCTAGATATTTTCCTATTGAGTCTCTGGATGCTGAACCCAATGCCACCAAAGTTTGGCCCCTAGAACTTTGCTGAGTATCTCCTGATCATCCAAACCTAGCCCTCCATGGTTCTTGGGCTTACAATTTTTTTCCCAAGACACTAAGGCCCATTTCTTCCTAGTCTCCTCCTTGCCCCAAAGGAAGTTTCTTTGAATATTTCTGAATTGCTGAAGGACTCCTTTTGGAGCTGGGAGCGCTGATAACATAAAAATAGGGATTGCTTGCAGAACAACTTTTGCAAGAACTAAGTTGCCAACAAGATTTAAAGATCTGATGGTCCATTTATTGACTTTATCCTGTGACTTATTGATCAAAGGTTCCCAAATACTTTTGAGCATTGGTTTAGCAGTAAGAGGAACTCCCAAATATTTTGAAGGAAGGGAATCCCTTTGAAAGCCTAGAATTTTGGAGATGTTTTTCTGAATAGCAATATTGGTATTGGAGAAAAAGATTTTTGATTTGGAGAGATTTACTTCCATATATGAATCCAAGGTAAAGAGATTCATAAATTTTTTGTAGGTTGTAGCTTCTTTGACTGTGGGGGATTCCCTGTAACATGGTATCATCTACAAATTTTTGGTGAGTTAGTGCCTGACCATTTTCAGTTAGTTGCAGACCTTTAATCTTTCTTGTTGCTTTCTCTTGCTTAATTACCCTACCCAGTCCTTCCATCATGATGATAAAAAGAAAGGGAGAGATCGGGTCTCCTTGTCTAAGGCCCCTTGAAGGACTGAAAATTTGAGGGAGAGCCATTAACTAATATAGAAAAATTGGGGGAGGTCACCAGAGCCATTACCCATCTGACCCAATTATGATCAAATCCAAAAGCAATTAGCATTTTCTTGATGTAGGCCCAGTTTACGTTGTCATAAGCTTTGGCTATATCTAATTGCATGATCATACCTAACTGCCTCTTGCTAGTTAATGAGTGAACCACCTCTTGAGCTTGAATGATGTTATCAAGAATTTGTCTGCCTTCCACATAACCTGATTGTTCCCCTGAAACAAGAATCGGAAGCAAAGGTTTGAGTCTGTTAGCCACAACCTTAGATATAATCTTATAGACCACGTTGCATAGGGCTATGGGTCTATATTTATCTGGTGTATGAGCAATGTCCTATTTGGGGATCAGGGCGATGAAGGATGTATTGAGCACTTTTAGAATGGTTTTATTTAACCTGGATTCCTCCACAACATTAAAAATATCTTGCTTAACAATATTCCAGCAAGCTTTGAAAAAGTCCACATTAAAACCATCCAGGCCTGGTGCTTTGCCATTCTGCATTTCTTTGAGGACTTCACTAAGCTCCTCTTCCATTACTGGTCTATTAAGGTTGAAATTGTCCTCTTTGGACACCAGTTTCGGTATATTACTAGTTATCTCCCTGATGAATTGCTCTCTATCTGAATTGTTCTCCTGAGTTATACCTTGGAAGTGGTGGACTAACACAGTTTCTATAGCTTCATGGGAGATATGAAGCTCCCCCTCCTCATTCTTGATCGAAGAGATTCTGTTATGAGTTCTATTGGCCATGGTGGCTCTATGAAAAAACTTAGTGCTACGCTCTCCTTATTTGAGCCATTGAACTCTGGACTTTTGCCTCCAAAATATTTCCTCTTGTTTACATAGATTCTCTCATTCTGGATAATGTTTATCCACTTGATCACTAATGTCTTTATCAAATCCTTCTGTGATCAGAGCTTGGTTGAGAACTTGCATTTTGTTTTCAATAGCTTTTTTCTCCTCAAAAATATTGCCAAAATCCTTCTTGTTCCATTCTTTAAGCCGGAGCTTGATGTGCTTTAGTCTTTTGTGAAGTAGGTACATTCTTGTCCCCTAAATCTGCAAATCTTCTGACCACCATTTTTCAATGTTGCTGATGAAGTCTGGGTGTGACAGCCAGATATTTTCAAATCTGAAAGGTTTGTTCCTGGGAGTACCAATACCCTTAAGCTCCAATTGAATTGGCCAGTGGTTTGAGCCTCCAAAGGGAAGAACTTGCACTGTTACCTCTTTATCTATTAGCATAAGATTCTCAGAGATGAGGAATCTGTCTAACTTTTAGGCAACTTGGGAATCTCCACCTCTTTTGTTATTCCAAGTAAAGAGACCAGTATTCCAATTAGTGTCAACAAGATTCATATTGTCTGAAAAGGTTTGGAAAGCTAAAGAGTCTTTACTTAGAGCTCTTGTTCCTCCTTTTTTCTCTGAAAGAGATTTGATCATGTTGAAGTCCCCTCCCATAATCCAGGGTATATCTGCATGTCTATCCCTGAGATCCACTAGGGAATCTAGAAACCTGAGTTTGTCATCTATTCTCTGACGACCATAAATCTTTGTGACCAGAAAGGTGTCCCTTTCTCTTACCAATTGAAAAACAACTGATAAATAAATTTTGGAAGCCTCAGCATCCAAAATGCCTATTTTGTGATGGTTCCATAGAGTGAGTATGCCCCCTGCTGTATTCTCTACTTTGACTTCAAGAAACTCAAATTTGTTGAGCCGTTTGCTATGGATTTGTCTTAATTTTTGAATGGAACATTTCATTTCTTGTATGAAAATTATATCTGGCATTTCTTGTTTCATTCTGTTACTAAGCATTCTCTGCTTTCTCTTACTCCTTAGACCTCTAATATTCCAAGATGTAAACTTCATTATTAAAGATTTGTAAAGGAGCAGCTGGCTAGATCTTTTATCTTACCTGAATCAATCATCAGCTTTTCACACTCCATCAAGAGTTCATTCTGCTTTTTCCTACCTCTTTTCTTGCCTAGGTTTCTAGTGGTTATTCCCAGAGTATTTTTCATCATTTTCACACCTCTCTTGTCCTGCTTATCGATGGTTTTTCCTCTTTCCAGCGCTTTAGCCTTCGTTTTCCATAGAAACAACTGTTGTATTATGTTGAGCTCTTCTTGAGGTAACGAATCCACTCCTCCTGTGGTTCCCTGTATCAAGAACCCTTCTAGATCTAGGTTTTCTTTGTCAAGAATTTCCTATAGTTCATGGTGCTCCAGGTCCATCTCATTCTGGGTCATTTCCTGATCCATTTCTAGTTCAACATCACTCATTATATCTTCTTTCTGGTAATCAATATTTTGTGTTTGTTCTCGGTTTTCTTCCTTCTCCTTTTCCACAATACTTCCTTCCATTGTTTGATCTTCTTTTGTAATCTCTTCCTCTTCCTCAAGCACTTGGAATCTGTTCTGCCTGAACTATTTTCCTTTGTCTTGATGTTGTTTCTGTCCTCTTTTACCTCCTTTACCTCGATTAACCACTTTCTGGAAGTTGTCTGTTTCTTTCATTGTGTTAGTTTTACTCTTGTTTACTTCTTTACTGAGCGAACAGTCTCTGAAAAAGTGTCCATGTTCATGACATCTATGACATCTGAACGGAATGTGCTCATAGTCTACTGTTTGCACCCATTCTCCATAAAAAATTTCCAAGATCACCTCATCCGGTAAAGCTCCTGATAGACCCATTTCCACACATATTCTGGCAAAGGAAATATATTTTCCCCTTCTAGTGGCTTCAGAGGCTTTAACATAGTGACCTAATTTATTGCCTATGGCAGCTAACAATTCATTTTTCCAGTAATCAAGAGGTAGAGAATAGAGTGTTACCTAGACCGGTACTGAAGTTAAAGTTTCCCTTTCTGGAACAAAATTCATCATCCATGGCCTCATGTAGAGTCTTACTGCAACATAGAAATAAGGCCCTCATTCAAATATTCTATCCTTGTCTTCAATATTTGTTAACACCACCATAAAGAATCCATTAGACCCAAGATGTAGTTCTATGCTCCCTTTAGGTTTCCAGTGGTATTTAATCCAAGACTGTAAAGCTTTTTCAATGGGCCATAATCCCATGAACTTAAAGATGATGGCATACATCCGCATGTGCTCCCTGTGTTCTTGCAGAGTTGGATCATTTAAAATGACCCTGGGTGTTATCTCTGCTTTGGGTTTGTAGGGTCCCTTTTGTTTTTTGTCTTTAGTTCCCTATTTTTTGTCTTCTGCCTCTTTGTCTTTTGTGCCATTCTTTTCCTTATTTATGGCTTCTCCTATTTCTTCTTCCATGTTTCTTTTCCCTTCTTCCCCAGTTCCTCTAACATTTTCTAGGGGTTTCTTGCCTCTACTGGCTACGGCCTCCTTATAGGAGGGAGTGGAGCTCCCTCCTCTTCAGCCCTCCATAGGGTTTGCCGACTGAAACTATCTACAACCTTCACTGTTCGACCTCGTTGTTCGTTCTTTTGCCACTGATTTGGATCGTGAAAGCCCTCAACATCATCAACTACTTAATACTTGTTTCCATGATTGTTTTGAGTTATAATATGATTATCCCTTATTCATTAATCTCTATTAAAAGTGTTTGGACTAGGATCTTGTCACTAATTACCTTCATTGATAAAGAAGCATGCAAGAATAGATGTGTGTATGAAGATAGAGGAAACTCTAATTGTGAGGCATACTTCCAATCCTATGAAACACATTATGGGGGCCATAACACTTTTGTACTAACTTATAATCCTTATTTTATGGCTTGAGGGACATATATTCATATTCTTGTAGTCTCAAAAATACCCAATCCCCCACTTCAAATTCCCCTTCACTATAATTTTAATATCCTTGTTGTTTCATCCTATTTTTTGCTAGAACCAAGTTGTCCTCCAATAGTTTGAGAACATTGTATTGGTGCATTATGTGGTCCTCCACCACTTAAGTGATTGTAGTCCCTTTCAATACTGATATGATGGATGGAGGATGATATTTAAAGTTGCATATATAGGAACATTTTTTATGAAGTATAGAAGGAAGTGTTGTACCACCATTCTCCCAAGGGAAACCATTTGAACCATTGTAATTGTTTATTATATGAAAATAAACGTAGATATACTTATAAATATTTACTCACAAAATAACTTTTCTCATCAAATTCAGGATGATAAGATTATTTGTGAACCAATTGAGCACCCAAACAATAAAATAATTCAATCTAAAATTTCCTAGTGAAAATTGGATCTTTGTCACTTACACTAATATTTAGGATTCTTTGTAGCTTTTGGACTATTTCCATGAATGATTCTACCACTACAATTGCTTTAAAAGGATGAGAAAGAGAGAAAAAATGGGTTTACTTTTTCATTCATTCTACCACTACCATAATGGCATTCTTTCCTCCATATTTGGGTAACCATATAATAAAATCCATTGAAATTTTTTCCTGACATTGGCTTGGTATGGCCAATAGTTGTAGGCTCCCTAGGGTATTCTTTGCCTCTCCCTTATTATGTTGGCATATAAAACATTTAGCGACAAAAAATTCACATATGCTTCAAGACCATCCCCAAAAGCATATTACTTGATCCTTTGGTATATCTTAAAGACCCATGAACGTCTTGCTATAAAAGAAGTGTGTAATTCCAAAAATACCTCTTGTTTTAGTAGAGAATTATTACATAATTATAAGTGATATTGATACCAATAAATTCATTACTACATGTAATTTCTCCGCTTCATCAAGGTCCTCCTATAATTGCTAAACGATCTTGCATACCTTCACATCTTCCTTCCATTCTATCTTTGCTTCTCTCACTAAGTTAAATTGTGGAATGGAAATAACACATAGTAAATAGTTTGTGCATTCTACTTTTATTAATAGTGTATCTACCAAAATATTTGTTTCCCTTATTTATACAACATATAAAATTCATAACCTAGAATATTTGTAGCCCACTTTCCTTTCTCCTCTAAATATATTATATGTTGCAATAACCACTTTAAACTATCATGATATATTTCTACTTGCAGGAGTCCTCCTATTGATAGAATTTCTTTTTTGTATATTCGCCTAAGCATGTCATTTCCTTTAAGTCAAAAATTTAAAAAAGAAGGGGCATCCCCTATTACATCAAAATTCCACCAATGCCACGATATGAGGTATCACACTCCATAATGATGGTTTTTTGTGAAATGAGGTGTGTCCAAGATGGGAATTGTACACATTGCCTCTTTAAGTTTCTCAAAGTCTTTGGTTGTTTCTATAGTCCAAGAAAATGCTTATTTCCTCAATAATTTTGTTAGATGTGCTTCTAATTTACCATAATGATTGAAAAATTTATTGTAATATCCTATCAATCCTAATACTCCTATGGGTTTCTTCAAGGTCGTAGGGATTGGACATTCCCTCATAGGTTTGTATAGTCAATTTAACGTCTTAAATTGCTCTACATAAATTATCAATCCGGGTATCGTAAACTAATGAAGTGTGGTGCACCATATGTGCTTAGTTAACCTTTCTCTTACTTCGTTGTTTTATAGTTTATGTTGTTTTTGGGGTTTTGTTCTTGTTGGTTTTCTAAAGTGTTTAATGCAAATGGAAATCCTATTCTAAGGTCTTAAGAATACTTTTAAAGGACAAGTATGGATAAAGATTTCAAGACAAGGCCTATGTCCCTAATGGTAACTTCCAAAACTTAACACTTCAAAAGAACTTAAAACATGTTATTCATGGAATTAGTATTTAAACAAAAGTGTAAATATACAGCTAGTTCAATCAAAATAAAATGCAATAACCAAACAATGAGCTAGTGACTATGAGACCCAATATCCTTGCTGCTTCAGCAGAAGGACAAGATGATTCTATCATGTCATTAGTCATTAAAAGGCTATGTGCATCACTAATCTACAATCAATCGGTTGAACACACTTGCATGAATGAAAAATCTAATCTATCAAACTTGAAATCAATTTATGTACAGCTAATATATAGAAGCATAACAAAATTAATGTAAAACAACAGTAATCAAAATAGCTTGTTATGTATAGCTAATGTACAGAAGCATAACAAAATTAAATGCAGAATTAAATGACAACTATACAAGGCTTTAGTGTGCAGGGGCCCTCTGCCACTTGCATGAATTAAAATTGCATGAATGAAAAATCTAATCTATCAAACTTGAAAGCAATTAAATAACATAATGAAATCAAAGCAATATTTACAAAATGAAATCTACTCTACCTTACATCCTACCAAGCAATATTTACAAAATGAAATCTACTCTACCTTACATTCTAATATGCTCCATGACATCTACTTCACATCTCCTTCCATGTTGAGAACATCAAAGCTTTATTCAATTTCTTCCAAAGTACAAAGTACAACAAAGTTCTCCAAAGCTTTCAAAAGCCATCAAGGAAGAATTACAAACTTAAGAACTAGGGACTAACAAGCTTAAGCTAAAATAGACTAACAAATGAAGGAGAGAGATCTCCTATTTATACAAAAAGATGAGAGCCATCTTATTAATGAGAGTCCATGAATCTCTCCCTCTACCTCTAGAGTCCTAATCAAAATAGGAACTGATAAGACACATGTCTTCTTAGAGTTACAATACAATTAGGAGATGTGACACATATCCTCATGATCCCATGATTCTTTCCAACCAAATTCGAATTTAGCCTTAGAGTGCCACATAAGGGTCTTCTAGAAGTCTCCTTTCAACCTACACATGTCAATAACCTCAACCCATTTGTTAGGTATAAGCATATGCACATTATTTTCTAATTTTTAACCACAAATTCACTTAAAAGACTTAGAATTAATAAAGATTGGAAAAACATAAATGTGGCCCAATGATAATGAAAGTGGGATGAATGTGGTGACATAGTAGTGAAGTGGAGGTGATATAATGGACATAATAGTGAAAGTGTAATGGAAATTAATGACATTTTCAAGGCTCAACATACCCCCCAACTGAAGCTATTGCATGTCCTCATGCAATATATATTATATTAACTCTTTTGATCCTTGAGCTTTGGCTTAACTTTGCATGATATCATTTGATAACTTCATATTTCTGCAAAGTGTTTTACTTGAATTGCAACATGGTTGGTTCTTGTGTTACAACCATTTTTTTTCTTTGTTGTTGCCTTCTACTTTGATCTTTGAACTTTGCATAATGATATTTTGATTATTGTTGCAAAGTATATCTTTATTGGATTGCATGATGGTTGGTTCTTGTGTGACAACCATGATTTTGTTTGTATCCAATTTATCCTTTAAGCACTTTTTCAAAAGCCATTGTATGCTCATAATAGCAATGTAATAGTTAATATATGTTGGAAGTATGTGGGCTCCTGAATATGATATGGACATGGAAATATATGAATATGAATGTATTCCCCCCCCCCAACTGATGGTATTGGCAATTTTATGAAATGAGGAAGAGAAATGTTTTTCCAACAATTATCATTATAGCTTTTTATGGAATTCTATGGTCAAAAGTTAGAAAAATGATGTACCTTCACTTACCCTTTGGAATGGATGAGTTGTATGTGTGGTGGCTGAAAATTTTTGATCATATTCTTCTTCAGGTGGCTGAACAAGAGGAATCATGGATAGAGAGATAAGATGACTTTTTATTGCTTCCACTAAAACTTGCTGAATCTGCTCCAAAATGCTGAAAATAATAGTCTTCATGTCTTCAAAACTCATTGGCACAATTCCTACTATGTGAAAAGATGTTCTGATGTCGAACATAGTAGGAAATTGTTGGCTTAGTGGCCATTAATGGATGCCACTAGTCAACACGAGAACTCTCACCATTGATGACAATGAGAGTCAAGATGCCCAAACACATCTTGCTAGGTACGAATGAATTTGTTGAAGTCGAGTCACCTAGAAGATCTGACGAACAAGGGACATTAATGTATTCTCATTGTTTGTCAGCATGAGGACTTGCCATTAAGGCATGCAAGCCTCAAGGTGTTTTTACAAAGAACTTAGACTCAAAGGACTATGGACTCAATAATTTGCATTGAAGCAGGGCTTATTTGCGGAATGAAAATGACAAGGAATGGAAGATGAAACTGGAAAATGGCAATGGAGAACAGAAATGGCAATGGCAATAAGCATGTGAATGAGCCTCTTGCTTTTATTTGTGGGTTATGAATGGACAAAAAGAGATGGAAAGTGTATGTGAATGAAAATGGAAAATATGGAGGAAAATGAGATGAATGGTTTATTACGAGGTATGGATGTGATGGATGGATATGATGGAGACAATAGTATCTGAAGGTTTTTCAAGTGTTTGGATCTGATTTTGCATCAACATATTTCCTCTTTGTTGCTGACCATCCTCTTATGAAACAAATTGGTCTCTTAGAGAGACACCATTCTCTTGTAGTCATTTGTCCTTCCTCCTAAAACCTGCAAAAAAAACTAATATTTCTTCTGCAATGGAATGTAAGATAATCAAAGGATAGAGATGATCAATCTCTCTAGTTATGATATTTACACACAAAACTAAGAATTTGTATTAATGAAACAAGTTCTCAAAGGAAAAATCAAAAGAATTTATACCTGCTTTGAAATTGGTGCCCAAGTTGAATGTTGCTTCTTTCCAGCAATTTATTTCATTATTTGCCATTTCAAACTCTAATGATATATTTCTCATTGTATAGGTCTTGTTGAGATCTTTCCAATGATAGTTAAATCATCAAAATCTGATTTTGTATGAGAAAGATAGGTTGATTTGAACAATGAGGTTTTTCTGGCTGCGGAATGTGCACGGTTCTGTAGCTACAATCTTGGATACAAAGTTAGCCATTCATTTTTCATCATCAGTCCAAAATTAATCAATACCTTCAGAAAAGTGAGCAAATAACTTATTCATTTCATTGATTCAAAATTATTATTTTTTCTTGACATGCAGCGACTCAGTGTGGCGACTCAGTGTGGCGACTTAGTGATAACACACAATTTGACTTCCTTTTGACCGAGGTCTTTTTCATCAAATTTGATCGAATGAATAGGACACCATCCATGTACCAACATTCCCCCAGCTACCCATGTGACTTGTTTTGCTTGATGACACCTGCAACCTAGAGTTTAACAAAACAGCTGCGGAAAGTTAAGCCAGCTGTGGAAAGTTGAGCCAGCTGCGGAAAGTTGAGCTAGCTGCGGAAAGTTGAGCCAGCTGCGGAAAGTTAAGCTAAAACAGTCGATCATCAATTTTGAATTTTTTTTTTCATTGTCTGCATGTAGGAACTCTGTGAATGGAGCAAAACAATCTTATTAATGGACTTATAGTTTGATAAACAACCTATAACCATGATCATAACTATTTGGCCCTTTCATAGACTTAAGCCCTTCCGGTTCTGCCCTCAATAACAGACCCATTCTTTCCTTCTTGTTCTAACAATTCATCTGCGTGAATGATGGATGAAGAAGATTCATAATGTGTTAGCGGGGAATTGACATGGTTTTATGGAGAAAAATACAGTGATGGTAAATGGAGAAACAGAGAACAAGTGGCAGGAACGGAGCGGAGTAGTGAAGTTAGATAGAAATTGCCAGATCAGTTTGGACTGGTTCACGTGATGGAGAGCCGTGTTCAATTGGATTGCTGTTAACCACTGTTTTGTTTAATTTAGAACTATTATTAATCGAGAGGTGGCGGAGCAAGTGCTTAGACGGGTGGCAAAATCAACAAACGGTTTTTTAATGACAAAGAGTCGTATTTCAACTACAGCGTGCCGTGTTTGAATTGTTCTCTGTGCATTTAATAAAAATCTTTTTTTTCCTCATATTCAGTGACACGGTGGATGATCTGGCCACCAAGGAGATAGGACTTGAGCGGATTTCTCTCAAGCACGCGGAATTGAATCACACATTCAAACTATCAGTTAATTAACTCAAATTCTGTTTTTCTTCACGCGGCGGCAAAAAAGAGGCTCCAAAGAACCGAAGATTTCTCCCAGACCGCCACAAATTTCTTCAAACGGTTTTTGGGTTATCTAATTGACCCACCTGGCAAAAAAACCCATGTTTTATTTTCTTGAAATTCGCCTTCGTTTGGGAAAATAGAGATCTCAAAGTTTGACGTTGTTTTCTGTTCTGGTTGATGTTTTTATTGCTGCATTCATTTTTCTTGTTTGATTAACAAATGAATCCGTATAGAAATTTTCAAATACATTAGCATTGTTTCATTTGTTATCATCAGGTATTTGATGGAATGTAAGCGATGGTTTCACAGAGGTGGAACGGTTGTATGAGCGGAAGATGGAAGAAGATTGCGGAAAAAAAACAGTGGTTGCAAAAAGAATACATAGCATACAATGAAAATGTGTTTACAAAATAGATACTTGTATAAACAGATCCTCAACTAGCAATCGTAAACTCTAGTAGAATTTTAAAATAAAAGGTTGCAGGGTGCAAATTCATAAAATGACTGCAGAGTGGTGTATTGGATGGAAGAAAACAAAAAGTTTCTTTATCCTTTTGTGAAGATCCAAAGTCCTGAGAACATAAATTAAGAACAAAAAAATATTTGGTTCTCTCGGACTTGCCAATTGATAGATCACTCCACCATTTCTCAGATTGCAAGATATGGAGGAATTTGGATACCTTGATATTAATGCAAATGAATCGGTAGTTCTATAGATATTTCAACACAATGTGTTGTCAATGCCTTTTCTACAAGATATCCAACTAATCCTTCATACCTTTTCTTTGAAAACCAGATCAGCAGAATTCCAACCAGATTCCAAAAATGCAGAGTTTTTATTTTAACACAACAGAGTTTTGATTTATTTGGTTTTTGCAGGTTCATTTTAAGGCCAAAATTTGAACATGGATGCATACTAAGGCCACAGTGAAAGCTAGGATTGAGGATAACCATAGATTGTTTTTCTTCTCTTTTTTTCTCTGAAATTGTAAAATTTTATAAAAAGGATTCATGATTTTCAATTTCAGGCAGCAAATACTTTAAGAAAAACATATTAAAAATAGGACTTTGATTGAGGTCTTAGGCTGGTTTTTCATCGATCTGAGCTGGGTGACTAGGATAGGATCCATGTCGGGACAATTCTGAAGATGCCCATGTGGTCGGTTTTTTCATTGAATGCTTGTAACCTGCTAAACCATGAAACAGCTGCGGAATTCTCAGCTAGCTGCAGAATCAGGGCAGTTTCCGCAGCTAAGTTGCAAAACCTTATTAAAACAGGATACAGTGTTTTGAAGACCACTACAAAGCATAACCAGACAATTTTGGACAATTTGAACCTATCAAAGCAGTTGAGTTTCATTTTTTCATCATTTTTTTTTTATTGAATCAATTGAAATGTTGAAGTTTATTTTGTCTCCTTTTTTTTTTCTTTTTTTTACATAATAATTCTTTTTCTGATCCTCCAGATCACACAAAGTGCAAGAGGAGAGCATACTCAAGAATTGTTAATTTTTTTTTTCAGATGTAAGAAATAAGGTCTCCGAATTACACTTCCCCGGCAATGGCGCCAAAATGTCTAGTCAATTTAATGTCTTAAGTTGCTCTACATAAATTATCAATCCGGGTATCGTAAATTGATGAAGTGTGGTGCACCATATGTGCTTAGTTAACCTTTCTCTTACTTCGTTGTTTTATAGTTTATGTTGTGTTTGGGGTTTTGTTTTTGTTGGTTTTCTAAAGTGTTTAATGCAAATGGAAATCCTATTCTAAGGTCTTAAGAATACTTTTAAAGGACAAGTATGGATAAAGATTTCAAGACAAGGCCTATGTCCCTAATGGTAACTTCCAAAACTTAGCACTTCAAAAGAACTTAAAACATGTTATTGATGGAATTAGTATTTAAACAAAAGTGTAAATATACAGCTAGTTCAATCAAAATAAAATGCAATAACCAAACAATGAGCTAGTGACTATGAGACCCAGTATCCTTGCTGCTTCAGCAGAAGGACAAGATGATTCTATCATGTCATTAGTCATTAAAAGGCTATGTGCATCACTAATCTACAATCAACCGGTTGAACACACTTGCATGAATTAAAATTGCATGAATGAAAAATCTAATCTATCAAACTTGAAAGCAATTTATGTACAGCTAATATACAGAAGCATAACAAAATTAAATGCAGAATTAAATGACAACTATACAAGGCTTTAGTGTGCAGGGGCCCTCTGCCACTTGCATGAATTAAATTTGCATGAATGAAAAATCTAATCTATCAAACTTGAAAGCAATTAAATAACATAATGAAATCAAAGCAATATTTACAAAATGAAATCTACTCTACCTTACATTCTACCAAGCAATATTTACAAAATGAAATCTATTCTACCTTACATTCTAATATGCTCCATGACATCTACTTCACATCTCCTTCCATTTTGAGAACATCAAAGCTTTATTCAATTTCTTCCAAAGCACAAAGTACAACAAAGTTCTCCAAAGCTTTCAAAAGCCATCAAGGAAGAATTACAAACTTAAGAACTAGGGACTAACAAGCTTAAGCTAAAATAGACTAACAAATGAAGGAGAGAGATCTCCTATTTATACAAAAAGATGAGAGCCATCTTATTAATAAGAGTCCATGAATCTCTCCCTCTACCTCTAGAGTCCTAATCAAAATAGGAACTGATAAGATACATGTCTTCTTAGAGTTACAATACAATTAGGAGATGTGACACATATCCTCATGATCCCATGATTCTTTCCAACCAAATTCGAATTTAGCCTTAGAGTGCCACATAAGGGTCTTCTGGAAGTCTCCTTTCAACCTACACATGTCAACAACCTGTTGTGCTCTACAACAACCCCCCCATTTCATATCATCTTTACGTATAAATATTAATGTATGAAATGGGTCCCTTTAGAATTTAATTTGGTATCAATGCTATTATAATCCAAAAAAGTCCAAAAAATGAATAAATGCACTTTATAAAACTTTCTGGGTAAACCCTTAAAAGAAATCATGAATTGATTTGTCATTGCGATAAAGCGATCGCAAGATCGCATATCGCAATGACACATGAATTATAATTAAGCACCCAAAGCTTTCCGCCGATGCGCATTCGGCGCATTCGGCGATCGGCGATATTCCATGTACATGTTATAATGCCCCATGCCAAAGCTTTTCGCCAACGCGATATACATTCGACGAATTCGGAGATCGGCGACACGCTACAACATTTGCGATGTATCCAAAGACTTGTCCCGATACGATGCGCAATCGGGAATAGGGTATCGCGGCAATCTCATCTAAGTCTTATTGCGCTCAAAGCTTTTCGCCGATGCGATATCGCATTCGGTGATCGGTGATATCCAATACGCACCATTAAAGCACACTAATTACATCCCCGATTGCGATCCGATAAAGCACGGTTTTCAACGAAGAGCCGTTAAGTGATCGGATGGCGCAATTCATTTGTAATAAAGGCTTGATCTTTCACGCAATCCTTCATCTGCGCTCAACCGCCAAAACGTCCATTGCATGCTTAAGTGAATCGTTCACCCGAGTAATGATATAATGGGCATTTAAGGAATGACGGAGTGAAAACGGCTAATCAATAAAATCATGTCCTAAAATCTTTTCACGGATTGTATACACGCCCATTTTAAAAGCTAAATCCTTCAGTTACACATCTATTTCATATGTGTTGTATCACTTAAGAGTTTTTATCGCTATCTCTGTGTATTACGCCCAATTGCCTCTTTGTGCAGAATTCATTCACAGAAGCTAGGCCTGAGAAGATGGGGAAGAAGTCCAAGAAGACTACAGGTGCTTCCGCAACACCATCTGCGGGACAAGCGGCCGCAAACAAGAAGAAGGGACTAATATCTGATACCACATGCACGGGGCTCACCAGAGTGACTTGGCAGGGCACTTATAACCTAATTGAAGCTGAGCAACCACAAAGGGTAGTGACAGAAGCTAGTGTGGACTTACTCAAGAAGTCTGATGCGACTCTCAAAGATTTGGCCGACTCTTTCCTTCACAGGATAGCAGCCAGAGATCAAATTCTCCCTTATACAGACATTGTGCGATGGGCGATTGAAGAAATCCCCATATTGGACAGGACTTTTAATACAAGAGATGGGAGGATTTTCGAATCATTCAAGCCATAAGACCTAAGGCAAATGTATCATTTGCCTGAACCAGAGAAAATATATAACAAAGACTTTTTGGAGAAGTTCGCAAGCGAGAATGAGATCGAGTCTGAACCTATCAAGGATTGGAGGCAAAATCCCAACAAACACAAGCACGAATCCTCTGGTAGGTACTCGGTCGATTCTTTGGCTTCTCCTTATTGTTATGTGGGGATTATGATGTGTAGGCTGTGGGGATTGCATGATTCTGCCAATTTTACCATTGAAATGGTTCCTTTAATGGAGGCAGCAGTAAATAGTTGGATTATGGATTGGGCTACTATCCTTTCGGATAAATTAGCAGTAGCTGTTCGTGATTTTAGGTCTCAGTCTGTTGTTTCAGAAAGGAAAATGCCCCCGTTCTACTACAGTGCATATATCTTAGACACTCTTTGTTTCAATTCCGAATTTCTTGTTCTCGGGTGGAGGTGGACTGCACAGGACCCTTCGCCCATTCATATATATCATCAAAAATTGTGGAAGTCTTCTTATAAAGACCACCTATATCAAATCTGTAATGGTTTCATGGTCCCCATTTACTATTCCATTTTTGATAAACCCATTTCAAAAATTTCCTATCAAGCTTCCTTTGATTTACCAGCAGTAGCAAGTTGGTTTGGAGAAGAAAATTTCACCTATATCAGAGTTTTCGGCAGCAAGGCCGACCCACATGTTCTTCCTCTTTATGTTCCAGATAAGCTGCTAGCAAGGGAGATTGCATATCAGATCATGGCTGAGAGTACTACACAGACTCTCAAAATAGAAAAGAAGAGAGGATGGCCATCTTTTCCCTTCAGATGTGGCGTTTATACTCTGCATGATCTTAAACATGCAGAAAAGGAAGCCACAAAGCTCCAGTCTTTAACGCTGGCCACGATTCCAAACAGACCATACGACCCAAAAAAGACTGCTTACAATGCATTAGAGCAGGCCAAATTAACAAGGTTTGAACATCAGAAGGATATGTTTGATGACCTGTTCATTGCCGCAGAGACAATAGGTCATGTTAAAGAACTCGCTAGGATGCGATATAACGATGAGGGATTGACTGAGTTCAATAAACTCAGAGAACAGAGGTTGCAAACTCTGCCTCTGCATTTACTGGCAACATCCCCAGCAACATCATCGAGCCGACCTGTTCAAGAACAGGAGGAGCAACAGAGGAGAGAAAAAGAGGAGCAGCAGGAGAAAGAGCAGCAGAAGCAAACCACGAATGTAGACACTACTATAGACCCCAATTTATTACAAGAATGGCAGCAATTTGACTCCATCATCAGTGGATTGGAATGTTCAAAAAATGGGGATAATTCTAAGACAAACGATACACAGGATGTTACCTCTCCTCAGGTTCTAAGTGGAACCAGCGGCCCACCAAGTTCAAAAGAAATTGAAGTTATTCCAAAAGACCCCTCTGACCAGGTTATTCTACAGATAGAAGATATTCCGCCATTGGATGTTTTCTACAGCCCAAAACACAGGGCAGTTGTAAAGCGGTCAAGGAAGAGACGAAGGATTGATCAACCTTCTATCTTCCCGAACAAATGGTCACGGGTAATGTAGTATGGAAGGAGGAATTGGATCCCTCCGATGACTTAACAAAGCTATCACAGTATGCAGGCGCTTACTCAGCGGCAACAATTGACAAAGCATCGGAGGTGAGCCTTCTATTGAAGAATAAGGACCAAGAAATCCTTGCGTTACAGGCAGAATTGGTTGAAACGAGGCAAAAAGCAGCACAAGCCGAAGAACAGTTGCTGGCGCAACAGCAAGAAAACAATCAGTTGACTCAGCGATTGCAAACAGAAAGACAAAGGATCGATCAGGATGCGATCCAGAAACAAAAGGAATTGTCGGAGGCATTGGAAAATTTGAGAGTGGCGAATGAGCAAATGATAAAGACCAAAGATGAGCAGATTGCTCAAATGTCATCGCAGCTGGAAAAGATGAAGGGCGCATCGCAGGTAAAAGAGTTTAAAACAGAGGCATTATTGATAAACAATGCGTTGATAGCTCAGGTCAGACTCTTATGTCAACAGATCGATCAAGCTGAGTCCCTATGTGAGCTAACTACAGCGATAAATCAACAGGTAGAAAAAGCCAGGACTGAACTAGATCAAGCGGACGAGGCCATTACTGGACATCTTGACTGGCAAGATACTGATTTGGGAAAAGCAGCAAAATTGCCCAGGATTAATGAAACACAGAAAGATATTCTTTTCACAGAATGGCACACTCAAGTGATGAAAGCAGAAAGGGTGGCTTCAAGATGTAAAACAACCGCCAGCAATCTAGTGGATCTAGTCAATAACACTCTTTACCTGGCCAATATGATTTCTCAATGTACACCGGGAAAAATGACAACAACCAATACATTAGAGCAAACATGCTACCCTGAATTAGAAGAAAAAGGGAGGTTAATCGCTGGAGTTAAAAGCTTATCCTTAGATGCATATTGGCTCTTTTTAATCAAGCCACATACACAGAGATCTGCCCTAAAGTGCCTTACAGACGCAATCGGGTGTATAATTCCCGATATCCAAGATGCCACCTATGCTGCACAGCTCAGTTCGCGCCTCAACAAACCTCCGGAAGTTGAGCCAATGCTTGCAATTAATCAACTCAGATTCAAAGGAAAGCAGCCGACTTAATGAGTCATTCTCCCGCTTGCCAGATCGCCAGCCAAAACAGGATCAAGAGTTATTGATACCAGCTTAGTAGGATTTCTGTTTAAATAGATATTTAAATTAGATTAGTATTTATAGACCCTTTCATTGTTTTGGAAAGGGTCATAAAATTTCGTAACAGACTTAATAGGCTGAAGTTTGCACTACTGTGCTTCAGTCGCTATTCTTTTATGAAATTGGACCAGTTGTTCTGAATTCGACATCAATTTTTTTTATGCAATTGCGCACTATTGCCTTTGTTGAGGACGATTTCTGTGTTGAAGGAAGAACTGCTAATAGCGATTGATATTTGGGAATGCGCTGCAGCTCATATGGTACTTTTATCTATGTCTAAAGTCATTTCTTTTATGAATTGTTATGCTATATATTCTTGCTATTATTGAATACATGCATACGCTATAACAGAAAATCTTTATCTCAGCCCACTATTGGATGTTTTGTGATTTGCATTTCTTTTAAACATGTATGTAAACAATGATATAAATGATAGTGTAGTAATTTCGCTGTTATCGCTTTGTGTAACTATTTATGCACAGCAATCTTGAACAATTTAATATCTATGTTTGGAGACAGAGTCATCTATATGCCTGTCTAAAAGCCCAGATCATCAAACGCTACACTTTAGAGATCGATAAACCCCGGGGTAGATTATAGTTATTATATTCATGCCGATAGTTTTAGTTGTTTGCTTATCATCAGCATAATCTATAAGTCATTCATCCATCCCATTTTATCTATTTTGGGAAACTGGTCCCATTATCCCCAGTCGGAGCCACTATTCCAAACGGAAAAGGAGTTGTACTAAGGTCCGGACCGGGTGGTTTCCCCTATGTTGTTGCAGCGATTTTCGAGGCCTCAACATAATTGGCGCTAGAAGGAGGGCCTCAACTGTGAATGGCACATAAGTCCAAACCTATAAGCCATTCCAAGAGTAATTCTCCCTCCGAATCCCCTCGACCTTCCCATTTGCACACTGGTTCGCTGGTATCCAAACAAGGAGAAGGGGAATCAACTACCACTGCCCAAACCCATCATACCCCAGAACAGCTAAGTCTTGAATCACCTGAAGTCCAGTCTCTAATCCATAAACTTCAGAGCTTCTCGATTTCACCACAGAGATCTGAGGTATCAGAAAGCAGTGCGACTTCGCAGTTCAATCTCACTCATCCTCTCACCAGACTTCAAAGCGAAAAACTCGGTATTGAACCCACTGAGTTTCCTTTACCCAAAAGGAAAAAGGCGAAGAAAATTACTGAAGGATCTGATAGTGAAGAGCTCTCATCCACGTCCTCCATTGCATTTTCTCCTCTGCGAGGTCAACCATCCACTTCCCCATTACAAATTGTCGTTCACCAGGGATTAGAAGCCTCAACATCCCAACCTGTTCACTCCTCATCTTTGATCCCTTCCCATACATCTGGAATTCCAACAGTAGTGTCAACCACTACAGCTTTCACAATGGCAGATCCATGGACTAGGCCAGGTGCAGTCAACATGCCTGCACCATTGCACGATATTCCAGATGCTCCTGAAAAATGGCTGCCTAAATTTAATCCAGATGACGGGACTCAGGCTGAAGAACACATAAACAATTTTATGTTAGCAGTTAACTTAAAGGGAGTGACAGAACAAGATGTTGTTGTAAGACTCTTCCCCTACACCTTACAAGGATCAGCAGGATCCTGGTATTTTTCCTTACCTTCTGGTTCAATTACCAGTTGGAACACATGCCAAGAGCAGTTCCTTACCAAATATGGAGATGATAGGTCCTTAGCCACTTTAATAAATGACCTCTCCAATCTGAGAATAGAGCACAGGGAACCAATAAAGGAGTTTAATTCCAGATTTAATAAACTCCTGAATAAAATCCCTACCGCTTCTAAACCAAGTGAACAAATCCGAAGCGAATGGTATATTACCGCCCTACCTGCCAACATAGCTATTTTTGTAGACAGGGCTGGGAAACCTACCTTAGCTGAAAACATGAGAGAAGCACTTGCTGTTGAGAAGCGCATCAACGCTCTAGAGAAGAAAGCTGCTTTGGAAGATAGAAAAGCTAAAAAAGTCTCATTCAAAGAAGATTCCAAGAAGAAAACCCCAAAGGACCCGTACGACATGGAAGGTTTACAAAAGGTCCTTAAAACGTTGTCTAATGAAATGGTCGAAATAAAGAAGCAGGTGGCCGAAACCTCAACCAAAAGACCATTTAGAACTTTTAAGAAAACTGAAACAAAGCCGCCCAATGTTATATCAAACGCAGATTCAGAGCAAGAAGAAGAGGAAAAGGAAACAACCTCACAAACCGATGATGAAGAAGAAGTAGCTGAATGCCACGGAATGTGGGATTTTATACTCCCAAACTCTGATACCGAGAATGAAGAAGAAGCCTTTCCAGTTACTACAAGAAGTAGAAGTACTTCAGAACCTGCTCAGGCAACTTCAAAGAAGAGGAGCGCAGGTGCTGCCACAGCAAAGGAAAAAGTTCCCCCAAAGAAGTCACCTGTAGTTATTCCGCAAAACCAGCCTTCAACTTCTAATTCTCCTTCAACATCCAAGACATTAGTAGTATCCGATTCAATGGAATATAACATTGTTGATGACATGAAGAAAACTAAGGCAAACATAACTATGTTTGAGCTTAGTAAATTAAAGCATCAGCAAAAATTACTTCTTAAAGAATTGAATGTTGTTCCCTCTACTCCCCTTCCCAGCGCAAGAGCTTCCAACGATTCAGGCCAGCCTCCTGCAGGTATGGTTGAAGCTACCGATTCAGTTCTAATTGGAGATAGATCGAATTCTCACACTCCACCCTTCCTGCTGACCTATGAGATTTATAACAGAAACCTGCACAACTGTTTAATTGATTCAGGGGCATCATCTAACATAATGCCAGCTTCAGTTTGCTCTAAACTGAACATTGAACCCCAAAAGTCAGCCATTCATATTGTACAGTTGGACAGGACCAAAGTGCAGGTTGTGGGAGAAATTAATTCCGTAACCATCAGGTTGTCTGCCAATCCAAGGATTGTACAACGGATTGACATCTTAATTGCCGACATACCTGAATTCTATGGTTTAATTTTGAGTAGAGATTGGTCCGAAAAACTGCATGGGTATATTTCCACAGATTGGTCACATATGTGGCTTCCCTACAAGGGGAAGCCAAATCAAATAAAGATCGATCGAGAGAAGCATATGACCCACACAGTTACCGAATTTGAGCAAGAAAACCAACCTGTGGCGTTCAACAACAACATTTTGGGGAACTATTCGTCAGAATCATTCTTTGGCAACTTTGTTGCCCAACCATCTCCTTTTTCAGTCAATCATTTTACATCTCAGATTGAAAATTTTTCACAAACTGATAAGTCCAGATGTTTTAATGGTGCTGAGGAAAATGTAAATATTTTTGTTAATACTCCTTTATTTTGGTCTTTATATTTTGATGGCTCTAAGTCCAGCGAAGGCTCAGGAGCAGGTTGCATTTTGGTTAGTCCGCAAGGAGAAAAGACAATGCTGTCTTGTAGGTTAGAATTTGAGTGCACTAATAACACTGCCGAATATGAAGCTTTAGTCCAAGGATTATATAAAGCAATCGGCCTCGAAGTGCAATATCTAAAAGTATTCGGCGATTCGGAAATCATTGTCAAACAGGTGAGGAATGCAATTCATTGTCTTTCAAGTCACCTCAAGCATTATCAATCGCTGGTACAGGATCTTACCTCACACTTTTCAGCATTTAACATTTCTTCCATTCCTAGGTCACAAAATTCGGCAGCCGACCTACTAGCCAATGTAGCTTCTAAGCTTCTACCTTCTGAAGACTACAGCCTTGATAGATTTTCTGTAGAATTACTTTTTAGGCCTTCAATTCCTGACAATGTCACTAATTGGAGAGTATTTAACCCTGACGAAGATATCTTGCAGTTTCTAACTTCGGAAAAATCCTATGACAATCAAGTTATTGAGGAAGATGATCATGATCTACAGATGAAAGAAACGCCTCAAGAAAATTCGATTCCTAAACCAGTGGTGAAGCTTGAAGACCTTTATGATATCAAAGACAGGTTTAAACCTGTAATTAATGCAAAGCTTCAAAGTTCTACCCTTAAGTTTGAATTGATAAATCTAGGCACTGACGATGCTCCTCAAAACATCAACTTAGGATTAGGACTTTCCCAGGAAGAAAAGGAAGCATTTATTAAATTGTTAAGAAAAAACAAACAGGTCTTTGCTTGGAAGTATGACGATTTAAAGACGTATGATACATCTATTATCCAGCATATCATTCCCATGCTTCCTGATCAGAAACCGATTCAGCAAAAGTTAAGAAAAATACCTCCAAATTTGGAGAGCCAGATAAAGTCGGAACTTAACAAGCTCTTGAAAGCAAAAATTATTTTTCCGGTCCGACATTCAAATTGGGTCTCTAATATGGTGCCAGTCAGAAAGAAAAATGGCGACATTCGAATCTGTATTGATTTCAGGAACCTGAACAAAGCGAGCTTGAAAGATAACTTCCCATTACCTACTATGGAGCAAATCCTCCAATCAGTAGCGGGCTCTGAATTGATGTCCTTTCTTGATGGATTCTCAGGATATAACCAAGTTCTGGTTCATCCTGATGACCAACTTAAAACCACATTCAGAACAAAATGGGGAACATATGCATATCAGAAAATGCCTTTTGGACTCATAAATGCAGGAGCGACATTCCAGAGAGCCATGGATATAGCCTTTAAAGGGTTGATTAATCGATCAGTAGTCGTCTATCTAGACGATATTACTGTATATTCTAAGAAGAGATATAATCATTTGCATGACTTAAATCAAATCTTTCAGCGATGCAAAAGATATGGTATTTCTCTGAACCCAAAGAAGTCTTTCTTTGCTCTTGATCAAGGAAAACTCTTAGGTTTTATAGTATCCAAAGATGGCATTTATATTGATCCTGATCGGATCAAGGAAATTTCTGAAATCCCTTTCCCACACAATAAAAAGTCGATGCAGTCATTTTTGGGCCAGATTAATTTTGTTAAACGATTTGTTCCAGATTTTTCTCAAATTGTGTTACCACTTCAGACAATGATCAAGAAGAATTCAGTCTTCAAGTGGGGATCAGAAGAAAAGCAAGCTTTTGATGTTATCAAGCAATCAATAATCAATGCCCCAGCCTTGAATACTCCAAATTTTTCTAATCATTTTACATTATATACCATTGCGTCTGATGTATCTTATGCTGCAGTTCTCACGCAGCCAAATGCTCACAATTTAGAAGCACCCATATCATTCTTCAGTTCAAATCTTCAGGGTGCCGAATTAAATTATTCCGATGTAGAAAAACAAGCCTTTGCTGTATTTAAAGCGGTCAAACATTATCGACCCTTTCTTTTGAAAACCCATACAAAAATAATAGTTCCTTTCCCAGCAGTTAGGCAACTATTAATCCAGAAAGAGCTGGGTGAAAAAAGGGCAAATTGGGTCACAGCACTTCAAGAATATGACCTAGAAATTAAGCCAGCAAAGATTGTTAGGGGCCAAGGTTTTTGCAGGATATTGGCAGGAGCATCCAACATTCCAGAATCAAGTGACATAGATCAAGCTCAAGAAATTAATCAGATAAGTGTTAGCGATTCTGGATCTCAATATGCAGATTTGATTTTTTATCTAAAGAATGGTTATGCACCTCCGAATTTGTCTTACAAAAACAAAAGGGCCATTAGATTAAAAGCAAAGAATTTTAACATTATTGATGACGTGCTTTTTAGACAGAATTACGATTCTATCTTGTTAAGATGTCTCGAAAAACCTGAAGCCCAAAAGGTTTTGCAGGAGCTACATGACGGACCAGCAGGAGGACATTTCGGAGCTGACACAACAGCTCACAAAATTATTCATGCTGGTTACTATTGGCCTACTTTGTTTAAAGATGCTCACGAATACGTAAGGAAATGCCTAAATTGTCAAACTGCTAGCGGAAGACAACGTAAATCAGCTTTCCCCCTGCAACCAATCAACATTGAACAACCATTTGAGCAATGGGGATTGGATATCATTGGGGAGATTACTCCAGCATCTTCCAAACAGCATAAGTATATCCTTACTGCTATGGATTACTTTACAAAGTGGGTTGAGGCAATCCCTTTAAAGACAACAAACTCTGAAGCAATCATTGAATTCATAGACCAATTCATCATTACCAGGTTTGGTGTCCCAAATGCTCTTGTTTTTGATAATGCATCTTACTTTTCAGGCAATGCTATGTTTGATTTCGCTATTAAAAGAGGATTTAAGTTAAAATATTCTGCTAATTATTATCCCCAAGGAAATGGTTTAGCAGAATCTACTAATAAGAATCTGATTAAAATCATTAAGCGAACTATCGAACAAAATCAGAGGAATTGGCACAAATCCTTAGTGTTCGCATTATGGGCTGATAGGATAACACAGAAAGCTTCTATTGGAACTTCTCCATTTAATCTTGTCTATGGAAGAGAAGCAATCTTACCCACAAATCTTATTCTTCCTTCTTTAGCCCTAGTGCAGTTTATTGAGGAAACTCCTTCCTCTTCTATTCAATTTAGACATGACCAGATCCTAAAATTAGAAGAGGAAAGAGAAAAAGCCAAGGTTACTCATGCCAAACACCAGCAAGTCATCAAAGCAGCTTTTGATTCAGCCTCATCCGGTTCAAAGCAGTTCCAAGTCGGGGATTTAGTTCTGAAATGGGACAAAGCCCATGAGGACAAGGGTAAGCACTCTAAGTTCCAGAAGTTGTGGCTTGGACCATTTCAGATCTGTGAGAAGATAGGCCATTCAACCTTTATATTGCAAGATTTATCAGGTTTGAGAGATTCTCTCCCTGTTAATGGCCTTGTCTTAAAGAAATTCTTTCACTGAGGAGGTAACCCCTTCTCTTTTCATTTCAGTAGGATTTTAATAGTTTGTAGGATTTTAGGAAATAAGGTTGTGAGATGTTTCCAATTGACCTTTTGCTGTATTTAAAAAGTTGTCACATAGAATGAATATGAACATCTGCTTTTAAAATGATAGAACTTTTAACCAAAAAGGATAAATTCTAGGAAATTAGATGTCTTTGTATTCTGAAATCACAATTCAAATTTTTGTCAGCTCCTCTCAAATCATAGAAATATTGTAAACCATTTTCTGTTTTTCAAATTGGTCTCTAAAAGGTTATCTATACTAAGATAGGAATCAATCCAAGCTCAGCATCTTCAACTCTTACTCTGTCATCCATTACTCTTAAGAAGAAGATTGTTCACCCCATTCACTAAAGTTTATGATTTTTCAGAGTGTAATTCTAAAATATAAGATATTTAAGATAAGAGGTCTTATTACAAGCCTGCTTACCATGTTCATAGAGAAATAGTTTATCTGACATTACCAATACTGCAAACCAAAACAGGGTAATGGCTTGAAATTTCAAGACAAGGGGTCTCATCACGAGCCAGCTTGTTCAGTTAAACTACTATCAGTGAGTGGCATTGTCAAACAGCTGGCCACCAAACCAAGACAATGGCTTTTTATCTTATCAATGACAAAGAAGAAAGGAAATGAAATACAAAATATTAAAAAATATTTTGAATTCATTCTGTTAATCAAACTCTTAATTGGATGGGACAATGGACAATCACATGGTTAAAAGGTATCCCTGTCGAAACTATAGATGTTTGCTGGCAGCAGAGGCTCTACCTATGACAGATGAGTTTACTATAAAAGGCTGATTTGGAAAGGTATTCTATTTTATCATTACAAACCAATAAAGACCTATTTCAAAGCTTAGAATGTTTTTATTTTCATAGAAAAGAGGGAGTTAACGAAATAGTTTTATCTTTCTCAGAATATATTGAAATCTAGTTATATTAGAAATTTCCCGATTGATTGAAACTCTATTTTTTGAAAAGGCTTAAATGTTCTATTTCTTGAAAGAGATAACTGGTTCTTCCAGCGAATCGCCAATTGTTGTGCTCTAAAACAACCCCCCTATTTCATATCATCTTTACGTATAAATATTAATGTATGAAATGGGTCCCTTTAGAATTTAATTTGGTATCAATGCTATTATAATCCAAAAAAGTCCAAAAAATGAATAAATGCACTTTATAAAACTTTCTGGGTAAACCCTTAAAAGAAATCATGAATTGATTTGTCATTGCGATAAAGGGATCGCAAGATCGCATATCGCAATGACACATGAATTATAATTAAGCACCCAAAGCTTTCCGCCGATGCGCATTCGGCGATCGGCGATATTCCATGTACATGTTATAATGCCCCATGCCAAAGCTTTTCGCCGACGCGATATACATTCGGCGAATTCGGCGATCGGCGACACGCTACAACATTTGCGATGTATCCAAAGACTTGTCCCGATGCGATGCGCAATCGGGAATCGGGTATCGCGGCAATCTCATCTAAGTCTTATTGCGCTCAAAGCTTTTCGCCGATGCGATATCGCATTCGGCGATCGGTGATATCCAATACGCACCATTAAAGCACACTAATTACATCCCCGATTGCGATCCGATAAAGCGCGGTTTTCAACGAAGAGCCGTTAAGTGATGGGATGGCGCAATTCATTTGTAATAAAGGCTTGATCTTTCACGCAATCCTTCATCTACGCTCAACCGCCAAAACGTCCATTGCATGCTTAAGTGAATCGTTCACCCGAGTAACGATATAATGGGCATTTAAGGAATGACGGAGTGAAAACGGCTAATTAATAAAATCATGTCCTAAAATCTTTTCACGGATTGTATACGCGCCCATTTTAAAAGCTAAATCCTTCAGTTACACATCTATTTCATATGTGCTGTATCACTTAAGAGTTTTTATCGCTATCTCTGTGTATTACGCCCAATTGCCTCTTTGTGCAGAATTCATTCACAGAAGCTAGGCTTGAGAAGATGGGGAAGAAGTCCAAGAAGACTACAGGTGCTTCCGCAACACCATCTGCGGGACAAGCGGCCGCAAACAAGAAGAAGGGACTAATATCCGATACCACATGCACGGGGCTCACCAGAGTGACTTGGCAGGGCACTTATAACCTAATTGAAGCTGAGCAACCACAAAGGGTAGTGACAGAAGCTAGTGTGGACTTACTCAAGAAGTCTGATGCGACTCTCAAAGATTTGGCCGACTCTTTCCTTCACAGGATAGCAGCCAGAGATCAAATTCTCCCTTATACAGACGTTGTGCGATGGGCGATTGAAGAAATCCCCATATTGGACAGGACTTTTAATACAAGAGATGGGAGGATTTTCGGATCATTCAAGCCATAAGACCTAAGGCAAATGTATCATTTGCCTGAACCAAAGAAAATATATAACAAAGACTTTTTGGAGAAGTTTGCAAGCGAGAATGAGATCGAGTTTGAACCTATCAAGGATTGGAGGCAAAATCCCAACAAACACAAGCACGAATCCTCCGGTAGGTACTTGGTCGATTCTTTGGCTTCTCCTTATTGTTATGCGGGGATTATGATGTCTAGGCTGTGGGGATTGCATGATTCTACCAATTTTACCATTGAAATGGTTCCTTTAATGGAGGCAGCAGTAAATAGTTGGATTATGGATTGGGCTACTATCCTTTCGGATAAATTAGCAGTAGTTGTTCGTGATTTTAGGTCTCAGTCTGTTGTTTTAGAAAGGAAAATGCCCCCGTTCTACTACAGTGCATATATCTTAGACACTCTTTGTTTCAATTCCAAATTTCCTGTTCTCGGGTGGAGGTGGACTGCACAGGACCCTTCGCCCATTCATATATATCATCAAAAATTGTGGAAGTCTTCTTATAAAGACCACCTGTATCAAATCTGTAATGGTTTCATGGTCCCCATTTACTATTCCATTTTTGATAAACCCATTTCAAAAATTTCCTATCAAGCTTCCTTTGATTTACCAGCAGTAGCAAGTTGGTTTGGAGAAGAAAATTTCACCTATATCAGAGTTTTCGGCAGCAAGGCCGACCCACATGTTCTTCCTCTTTATGTTCCAGATAAGCTGCTAGCAAGGGAGATTGCATATCAGATCATGGCTGAGAGTACTACACAGACTCTCAAAATAGAAAAGAAGAGAGGATGGCCATCTTTTCCCTTCAGATGTGGCGTTTATACTCTGCATGATCTTAAACATGCAGAAAAGGAAGCCACAAAGCTCCAGTCTTTAACGCTGGCCACGATTCCAAACATACCATACGACCCAAAAAAGACTGCTTACAATGCATTAGAGCAGGCCAAATTAACAAGGTTTGAACATCAGAAGGATATGTTTGATGACCTGTTCATTGCCGCAGAGACAATAGGTCATGTTAAAGAACTCGCTAGGATGCGATATAACGATGAGGGATTGACTGAGTTCAATAAACTAAGAGAACAGAGGTTGCAAACTCTGCCTCTGCATTTACTGGCAACATCCCCAGCAACATCATCGAGCCGACCTGTTCAAGAACAAGAGGAGCAACAGAGGAAAGAAAAAGAGGAGCAGCAGAGGAAAGAGCAGGAGAAAGAGCAGCAGAAGCAAACCACGAATGTAGACACTACTATAGACCCCAATTTATTACAAGAATGGCAGCAATTTGACTCCATCATCAGTGGATTGGAATGTTCAAAAAATGGGGATAATTCTAAGACAAACGATACACAGGATGTTACCTCTCCTCAGGTTCTAAGTGGAACCAGCAGCCCACCAAGTTCAAAAGAAATTGAAGTTATTCCAAAAGACCCCTCTGGCCAGGTTATTCTACAGATAGAAGATATTCCGCCATTGGATGTTTTCTACAGCCCAAAACACAGGGCAGTTGTAAAGCGGTCAAGGAAGAGACGAAGGATTGATCAACCTTCTATCTTCCCCGAACAAACGGTCACGGGTAATGTAGTATGGAAGGAGGAATTGGATCCCTCCGATGACTTAACAAAGCTATCACAGTATGCAGGCGCTTACTCAGCGGCAACAATTGACAAAGCATCGGAGGTGAGCCTTCTATTGAAGAATAAGGACCAAGAAATCCTTGCGTTACAGGCAGAATTGGTTGAAACGAGGCAAAAAGCAGCACAAGCCGAAGAACAGTTGCTGGCGCAATAGCAAGAAAACAATCAGTTGACTCAGCGATTGCAAACAGAAAGACAAAGGATCGATCAGGATGCGATCCAGAAACAAAAGGAATTGTCGGAAGCATTGGAAAATTTGAGAGTGGCGAATGAGCAAATGATAAAGACCAAAGATGAGCAGATTGCTCAAATGTCATCGCAGCTGGAAAAGATGAAGGGCGCATCGCAGGTAAAAGAGTTTAAAACAGAGGCATTATTGATAAACAATGCGTTGATAGCTCAGGTCAGACTCTTATGTCAACATATCGATCAAGCTGAGTCCCTATGTGAGCTAACTACATCGATAAATCAACAGGTAGAAAAAGCCAGGACTGAACTAGATCAAGCGGACGAGGCCATTACTGGACATCTTGACTGGCAAGATACTGATTTGGGAAAAGCAGCAAAATTGCCCAGGATTAATGAAACACAGAAAGATATTCTTTTCACAGAATGGCACACTCAAGTGATGAAAGCAGAAAGGGCGGCTTCAAGATGTAAAACAACCGCCAGCAATCTAGTGGATCTAGTCAATAACACTCTTTACCTGGCCAATATGATTTCTCAATGTACACCGGGAAAAATGACAACTACCAATACATTAGAGCAAACATGCTACCCTGAATTAGAAGAAAAAGGGAGGTTAATCGCTGGAGTTAAAAGCTTATCCTTAGATGCATATTGGCTCTTTTTAATCAAGCCACATACACAGAGATCTGCCCTAAAGTGCCTTACAGACGCAATCGGGTGTATAATTCCCGATATCCAAGATGCCACCTATGCTGCACAGCTCAGTTCGCGCCTCAACAAACCTCCGGAAGTTGAGCCAATGCTTGCAATTGATCAACTCAGATTCAAAGGAAAGCAGCCGACTTAATGAGTCATTCTCCCGCTTGCCAGATCGCCAGCCAAAACAGGATCAAGAGTTATTGATACCAGCTTAGTAGGATTTCTGTTTAAATAGATATTTAAATTAGATTAGTATTTATAGACCCTTTCATTGTTTTGGAAAGGGTCGTAAAATTTCGTAACAGACTTAATAGGCTGAAGTTTGCACTACTGTGCTTCATTCGCTATTCTTTTATGAAATTGGACCAGTTGTACTGAATTCGACATCAATTTTTTTTTATGCAATTGCGCACTATTGCCTTTGTTGAGGACGATTTCTGTGTTGAAGGAAGAACTGCTAATAGCGATTGATATTTGGGAATGCGCTGCAGCTCATATGGTACTTTTATCTATGTCTAAAGTCATTTCTTTTATATGAATTGTTATGCTATATATTCTTGCTATTATTGAATACATGCATACGCTATAACAGCAAATCTTTATCTCAGCCCACTATTGGATGTTTTGTGATTTGCATTTCTTTTAAACATGTATGTAAACAATGATATAAATGATAGTGTAGTAATTTCGCTGTTATCGCTTTGTGTAACTATTTATGCACAACAATCTTGAACAATTTAATATCTATGTTTGGAGACAGAGTCATCTATATGCCTGTCTAAAAGCCCAGATCATCAAACGCTACACTTTAGATATCGATAAACCCCGGGGTAGATTATAGTTATTATATTCATGCCGATAGTTTTAGTTGTTTGCTTATCATCAGCATAATCTATAAGTCATTCATCCATCCCATTTTATCTATTTTGGGAAACTGGTCCCATTATCCCCAGTCGGAGCCACTATTCCAAACGGAAAAGGAGTTGTACTAAGGTCCGGACCGGGTGGTTTCCCCTATGTTGTTGCAGCGATTTTCGAGGCCTCAACACAACCTCAACCCATTTGTTAGGTATAAGCATATGCACATTATTTTCTAATTTTTAACCACAAATTCACTTAAAAGACTTAGAATTAATAAAGATTGGAAAAACATAAATGTGGCCCAATGATAATGAAAGTGGGATGAATGTGGTGACATAGTAGTGAAGTGGAGGTGATATAATGGACATAATAGTGAAAGTGTAATGGAAATGAATGACATTTTCAAGGCTCAACAAGGTTCAACTTTGTTATGATCCACTTTGACAACTTCATAATATGACCCAAATACTACACTTATTGAACCCAAAAGGCACACCTTGAAGGATTTTCATCTAATATTTTCTCTCCCAATAGTGATAAGACATTTTCAGTATGTTGTATATGGTGTTCTCAAGATTTATTGTAGATTGGAATATCATCAAAAAATGCTAGCACAAATTTTATAAGGAAGTGTTTACAAATATAATTTATCAAGCTTTGAATTGTTTAAGGTGTGTTAGTGAGTACAAATGGGATAACCAAAAACTCATAATAACTTTCAAGTGCTCTAAAGTGTTGGACACGTAATCCGATAAGGGTTATCGTGTGGAATTTCAAAGGTCATTGGATTCCAAGAGACCACTTGGAATATGAAAACCAAGGGTCATAAGAATGTAGTACAAATGTATATCATTGTGAATAGTAAATGAAACTCACAATTATCTTATCCCTCTCCTATTCAATATGCGTTTTTAACATGGTATTAAAGCAGGTGAATTCTACCCCTGCTTTGATCCAGGTGGATGTTGGTGGCCACCCGCCGATCCCACTTAGACCCCCACAACTGTCTCTTTCTTTTTTTTTAGTTTCTTTAATTGTAGCACAATTTACTATTTTTCGCAGTTTTTTAGGTCCTGAACTTCCAGAGGCATTTTGAGGCCCTAAACGATATTTATTGGGAAAACGGGGGCCAACATAGGGTGTATACTAATGTTGGCCATTCAAAAGTTGTAGCCCTTGGATAGATCTTTCTAACGAGTTATTGTGTGCATCAAACGAAGATCGTATGCCAATGTTAGGACCCTGGGAAGTTGATGTAACAATTTACCCAAACGGGGCCCACAGTTTAGCACTTTATCTCCTAGGGTTAGGTTTTTGGATGTCTAGGGATTTCCATTGTTTCTCAACAATAAATAGGCCTTCGAGCCTCATTGTAACATAGTTTAGAGGCATGTAGCTGCCACATCTCTCCTTAGAGATAGGCTACCGTCCCCCGAGCTAGTTTATTTCCATCTCTGTTTGTAGGCATATTTTAGTATTTTACATTAATGAAATTGTTGGAAATAATACTGAGAGGGGGGGGGGGGTGAATCAGTATTATCAGATCAATAAAACTTTTTCAATGCTCAGAAACATATACGCTACTTCAGTTAAGTGAACCAGCATGTACACGCTACTGTGTCTAAAGAAAACAGCGTATAACCAGAAAACTTATAATTCAATTAGTTTATCTTCAGTTAAGTGCATCAGGTCATTATTCACCATATTAAGAGTAAACAGTATAACAGAACAGATCATCACACAAAAGCCACACACATGAACACCATGATATAAGGTGGAAACCCAATGTGGGTGAAAACCACCTGCTGCAAGTCGTCTCTATCTTTCTTTAATAAGAACTTCAGTTTACAATCTTTTGTACTGGTGCAGCCTTATACCAGTACGCAGGCTACAACCTGCAGAAGGCTTCAACCTTCTCTCATTCTCCAAACTTCCTTGGAAGGGAGCTTCAACCCCCTTTGCTCTTGTACTAGCTAAGATACTAGTACGTAGGTGCAGGCCTACAATCTTCTTTCCTTCAGGTACCACTTTTCATACATTTTCAGACTGGTTATTCCTGAAGCACAACATTACAATCTGAAGACCACAATTCATTCAACCTTCATAGCAGATTACAAAACAACCAATACTCACATCAACAATCTTTGAATCACTGAACCACTGAAACCCTGTCAAACCCAGTCACTAGAACACAGAGCAGACTACAGAACTCTGCAATAACAGTCAAACCCAGCTGCAACCCAAAAATCAAGCTCCAAAAGATATACGCTACTTTAATGAAGGCAACCCGCGTATACACGCGGTTTTACCGAAGACAACCTACGTACAGATCTAAAAAATATTTTTTCATAACTTGCAGCTGTACCAGACATCAGTTATACCCAGAACATAATATTGCGTCAGTCATGCGGATCTAGAAATACGCATAATCAACTGTATAAAGATAGTTCATTTCAAACCATTTGATCCTGATCTCTCCTTAGATCTTGTTCTCCATCAACCGATGAGATCTCTCCTTAGCTCAGATCAAGCAATACATCATCAACCAATAACCTGCATACTGGATCTAATACTTCATCAGATATTCAAGACATTTCAGATACCCTTGCCTAATGATTTCCTTCTCCTTATATAGCCTTAGGCCTTGTTCAATACCAAGAGCCAAAACCATAGAAATCCAATACCATCATCTTCAAAACTAGGGATCAACACGTCCGTCGAGACACCAAGGTCCAAAACCATAGGCACAACTTCCAAGGAATAACCGCCGTGGACCAAAGATAAGTTTTCCACATACACGCGCTTTTACTGAAGCCAACCAGCGTGTACACGCGACTTGGTATATAGCGAACCTGCGTGTATATATTTTTCTTCATACTTGTAGACTGATCATCAATTCCTTGCTGCTATCCTTCTGCACTATGATTTGTTATCAGTGTGATTTTCCATCAAGGACAACACTTGTCTCATAATGCCAACAATCTCCCCCTTTGGACTTGATGGCAACAATACCAAATCAAATCACTCTCCCCCTTTGTCATCAAGGGCAAAGGGCTGTGCTCCCCCTGAGTACATGCTGATATCTTTGCTTGGCTGTGCTGAAACATGCTTCCTCTGACTGTAGGCAAGATCTGCAAAAGATGTTCTTCAAAGGAACCAAGACTTATACACCATAAGGGACCTTCCTATTACCAAAAGACTCAATACATACATCCATACTCCCAACCAAGAGGGGATACATCAGAAACAACCAATTATATTACATCATTCATCCCAGGCATAGTGGGGAAACCAACATAGGCCGTTACATGACCTTGACACCATAAAAGAGATATCACAGAAGAGATACATGACATAGAGATAACAAATCTAGACCAAGACTTATGAAAGTCACAAGCAGCATCTGATACACCTCTTTTAGATCAGCATCCAAGATTTCCTTCTGAGCTCCTTCTCCTGAAACCGACAACAGTTGTGTACTAGAACCAAAAGCATCTAAATGCCAACAATGCTTTATGAGACTTTAATATGCTCCCCCTGAACCTGTGCCTACTGCTCCCCCTGAACCTGTGCCTGAAGAATTCTGGCATACCCATCTCAGACCTTCTCCGACCAGAGTCTGCCCTTGCTGTTCAGAACTCCATATACGCGACTTCTCCTGCAGAAAACGGCGTATGCACGCGGATATGCTTTCTGCAACACGCGTACACCATACACGCGACTTTCCCAGTATAAATCGGCGTATATACGCGGATATCCCTTACGTAACTTGCGTATACCAAATTTTTTGTAGAACAGACAAGCTTCAACAGCAGGATGAAGCATCAACTACTCCCAGCTTTTGTCTGAGATATTCAAAAGTTTCCCTGGGCAGTGGTTTTGTGAGAATATCAGCAACTTTTTCCTTAGAAGGAACATACTCCAACTTGACCTTCTGCTCAAGCACTTGTTCCCGAAGAAAATGGTACTTGATTGGTATGTGCTTGGTCTTTGAGTGCATGACTGGATTCTTTGAAATGCTGATTGCACTTGTATTATCACATAAGATAGAGACTGGTGAAGTGCAAGTGATTTGAAAATCCTGCAAGGTCCGCATCATCCAAAGAAGTTGTGTGAAACAAGATGCCGCAGCCACATATTCTGCTTCAGATGTAGATAAGGCAATCGAACTCTGTTTCTTGCTGAACCAAGATACTAATCTGGAGCCCATAAAGAATGCACCACCACTTGTGCTCTTCCTGTCATCCACGCTTCCGGCCCAATCTGCATCTGTATAAGCATGAAGTGTGAGATCTGTATCTCTAGGATACCATAATCCATAATTTTGTGTCCCTTGAAGATATTTGAAGATTCTCTTCACTGCCTGAAGATGAGTCTCCTTTGGATTTGCCTGAAATCTCCCAACTATTCCGACTGCATGCATGATGTCTGGTCGGGTACCTGTCAAATAAAGCAAACTCCCAATCATGGATCTATAAGTTGGTTGATGAACTGCTGCTGATTCATCATTTGCACTGAGGCTGCATCCTGTAACCATGGGTGTACATACTGGCTTTGAATCTTCCATGCCATACTTCTTCAAGATCTGCTTGAGGTACTTGGTTTGAGACAAGAAGATGCCTCCTTCATTTTGTTGGATTTGCAATCCAAGAAAGTATGTCAATTCTCCAAGTAGTGACATTTCGAATTCTTTCTGTAAAACCAAGGCAAAGTTTTGACTCATAGTCTCTTCATTGCTGCCAAAGATAATATCATCTACATAAACAACAAGTATTAGCAATTTGTTATTTTCAATTTTTATATAGAGATTGCTATCTGCTGATCCTTTTGAAAAGCCTTGTTGGTGAAGATATTTGTCCAATCGATAGTACCAAGCCCTTGGAGCTTGTTTGAGACCATAGAGAGCCTTTTTTAATTTGCATACAAGGTTTGGATCATTCCCAAGAATGAAACCATCTGGCTGCTCAATATATACTTCTTCTTCTAAGTCTCCATTCAGAAAGGCTGATTTCACGTCCATTTGAAATACCTTGAAGTTTTGAAAGCTTGAGAGAGCAAGGAACATTCGGATGGCCTCAAGTCTTGCTACAGGAGCAAAGGTCTCTTCAAAATCTATCCCTTCTTGCTGCGCATACCCTTTACAAACAAGTCTGGCCTTGTTTCTAATTACTTCTCCATTTTCATTCAATTTATTCTTGAAGACCCATTTTGTCCCTATGACATTCTTATCTTTTGGTCTAGGAACCAGTTCCCAAGTGTTGTTCTTTTCGATCTGCTCAAGTTCTTCATCCATTGCTTTGACCCAACATTCATCTTTGCATGCCTCTTTCACATTTTGTGGTTCAGTGGAAGAGAGTAATGCCAAATAGCTTGAAGCTTCTGCAATTCTTCTTATTGTTTGTATTCCTACTTCTTTCTGCCCCACAATCTGAGATTCTGGATGATTCTTTTGAACATATCTGGATGGAGTCTTCTCTTCTATTCTTGCCTGCTCCTCTGGTTCTTCTTGAGGTTCTTCTTCTTCATCATTCTGCCTTTGAGTGTAGCCTTCATCTTCTTCAATGTCTTCATGATGAACTTGCCTAGGAATATATCCCTTCTCATCAACCACTACATCAATGCTGTCAACAATTCTGCCAAGTCTTTTATTGTAGCACTTGTATGCTTTGCTATATGGAGAATAACCAAGAAGAATGCCTTCATCTGCTCTTGGTTCAAGTTTTCCAAGTTGCTCATCAGTATTCTTAATATAACATTTGCTCCCAAATATTTTGAAGTGCTTCACCGAAGGAGTCTCACCACTCCAGAGCTCATGAGGTGTTTGAGTGCTGTTTACTCGGACATTTGTTTTGTTAAGAATAATAACCGCAGCATGTGCAGCTTCACCCTAGAAAGTTGCGGGAGTACCTGATTCATCAAGCATAGCACGAGCCATTTGTTGGATTGTTCTGTTCATTCTTTCCACCACCCCATTTTGCTGAGGAGTTCTAGCTGTAGAGAATTCTCTTCTTATCCCATGTTCTTCATAGAAATCAAAAAATTCGTTTGAGGTAAACTCCCCACCTCTGTCAGATCTGAGGCACTTAATTTTGTGTCCTGATTCATTTTCAACCAAGGCTTTGAAGGATTTGAATTTTTCGAATGCTTCATCTTTGTGCTTCATAAGTCCTAACCAGACAAACCTGGAGAAATCGTCAATGAATAATATCAAGTATTCTTCTCCTCGAGGTGTTCTTTTTCAGAATGGACCACATGTATCTGTATGTACTAGTTCAAGAGGCATGCTAGCTGATCCTTCCTTCTCTGGAAAGTTAGTTCTGGTTTGCTTTCCAAACTGACAAGATTTGCATATAGTGTTGTCTGGAATTTTGATATCTGGAAGACCACGAACTACCTGATATTTGCATGCTTTCCTTATTTGTGAAAAGCTTAGATGCCCCAACCTTCGATGCCATAGCCAGTGTTCATCATCCTTGCTCAAATAACATTGTTGTGGTCCTTCTTCAAATATGTATAGATTATTTGGAGTCCTTCTTCCTTTGATCACTGTTTTACCTGTATCAAGATCACGAACACAACATCCATTTGATCTAAATATTACCTATGTTCCTTGATCGCACATCTGACTGACACTCAGAAGATTATGCTTCAATCCATCAACATACAAAACATTTCCAGCTTTGACCTTCTCTTTCAATGGAGCCACACCTTTTCCTTTTATGGCTGCAGAGATATCGTTTCCAAAAGAAACTTTCTTCCCCTTTTCTAATGCGGTATATGACTCAAGCTTTTCTTTGTCCCCTGTCATATGCTTCAAACATCCGCTGTCAATGTACCATAGACTTTCTTGACCTTCTGCATAAAAGGCTATCCCACATCTTTCTGGTTGTGGTTCCTTTATTCTCCATGTTCTGACATTTGAGTTTTGCTCCTTCTGAATTGTCTTCCGGAACCTGCTCCTGCATTCAGAGTCTTCATGACCAAAGTTATTACAAATAGAGCATTCAACTTCGTTTTCAAGAACCGAAAAGTTGTTATAAGTCCTTTTCATGGTTTCAGTCATTCTCCCTTGCTTTTGAGCTTCTCTAGTCATGATTGTCTTGTATGCAACACATTGAGCTGCTTTGTGACCGAAGTTATGGCAAGAAAAGCATTGGCCATTAAAGAAAATTCTGCGATAATCAGGTCTATCATCCAACCGATTGTAGCTTCTATTTATTCTTGGAGCAAATTGGGAAGATTTTACCTGTGGCTGATTGTAGCTTTTGTTTGTCCTTAAGGCAGTTTGTCCCCAAATTTCTTGATGGTCTTTATTTGTTCTTGAGGTAAATTGTCCCTGATTCACCTGATTACTTTTATTTGGCCTTTGCTCGCTTTTCCTTGCTGCATCAAGATAACTTTTAGAGGTAGAGGCTTGAGATGTTTCTCCATTATATCCAAGACCTGTCTTGATCAGAGGAGATCGCTGCACATTGATAATCTCATCCAAGGTTTCAGATCCTTTAACAAATTTAAGATTAATAGCTTTTGTTTTCTCAATCTCTTTTCTAAGACCAACAATTTCACCCTCTAGTTTTTCAAGATGTTTTTCCTTTTCATCAATTTGAAATTGTAGAGTATCAATGATCATATTCTTTTCTTCTATACATCTCTTGAGTCTAGTAATTTCATCATAAAGATTATCCACATCTATAGCATCCATATAATCATCATCTTCAAATGCCATTAACAACTTATATTCATTACCTCGTTCATCTTCATCACTATTCGATAGACCATCACTATCTTCATGAGTGTAGTAGCTTTTCTTACTTGCACTCTGTTTCTTGTTCCATCTAGCAGGTTCCTTTCCTTTATCCTTATAAGGACATTTTGCAGCATAATGACCTACTCTTCCACAATCAAAGCATTTAAAAGGTAACTTACCTTTGAACCTTCCAGAACCCCTTTGAAGATTTCTGACAAAATTTGATTCTTCTTCCTCTTCTTCTGGGACGTGGCTTGCTTCATAATAATCTTCTTTGCCTGATGCCTTGAAAGCAGCTTCTCTTCTGTCTGATGGACCTCCCTTTCTCATTTCATAAGCAGTTAGAATTCCATGTAGCTGAGACATAGTAAGAATTCGTAGATTTTCCTTTTCTTCTATTGCAGATACTTTAGATTCAAACTTGGGGGACAATGATCTTAGAACCTTTTCAACCACTATAGCCTCTTTTATTTCTTCACCCAAATTTTTCATACAATTAACGATCTCATCTACCCGAAGAAAATAGTTAGCCACACTTTCATCATTATACATCTTGAGAGTCTCATACTGAATCCTGAGAGTTTGAAGTTTAGCACGCTTTACCTGTTCATCTCCTTCATAGCTCGTGACAATTTTGTCCCATATCTCTTTTGCGGATTTGTAGTGCATTACCTTCATGAATTCCGTTTGGGATATACATCCTAATAGGGTACTGACTGCTTTCACATTTGTTTCATACTTCTTTCTCTCAGCTGCATCTGTAGGAGTAGCTGAAGGAAAAGCGTAGCCTGTTTCTACGATGTCCCAAACTTCTGTACCAAGAGATTGAAGATAGGCAGTAACTCTTACCTTCCAATAATTGAAGTTTGTCCCATCAAAAACCCGTGGCCTGATTGATGCTTCTCTCTCGTAGTTGCTCATGATGAACGATCTACCTTCAAGCGATCAAGCTTCTCTGAAGGACCTGCTCTGATACCAATTGTTGGAAATAATACTGAGAGGGGGGGGTGAATCAGTATTATCAGATCAATAAAACTTTTTCAATGCTCAGAAACATATACGCTACTTCAGTTAAGTGAACCAGCGTGTACACGCTACTGTGTCTAAAGAAAACAGCGTATAACCAGAAAACTTATAATTCAGTTAGTTTATCTTCAGTTAAGTGCATCAGGTCATTATTCACCATATTAAGAGTAAACAGTATAACAGAACAGATCATCACACAAAAGCCACACACATGAACACCATGATATAAGGTGGAAACCCAATGTGGGTGAAAACCACCTGCTGCAAGTCGTCTCTATCTTTCTTTAATAAGAACTTCAGTTTACAATCTTTTGTACTGGTGCAGCCTTATACCAGTACGCAGGCTACAACCTGCAGAAGGCTTCAACCTTCTCTCGTTCTCCAAACTTCCTTGGAAGGGAGCTTCAACCCCCTTTGCTCTTGTACTAGCTAAGATACTAGTACGTAGGTGCAGGCCTACAATCTTCTTTCCTTCAGGTACCACTTTTCATACATTTTCAGACTGGTTATTCCTGAAGCACAATATTACAATCTGAAGACCACAATTCATTCAACCTTCATAGCAGATTACAAAACAACCAATACTCACATCAACAATCTTTGAATCACTGAACCACTGAAACCCTGTCAAACCCAGTCACTAGAACACAGAGCAGACTACAGAACTCTGCAATAACAGTCAGACCCAGCTGCAACCCAAAAATCAAGCTCCAAAAGATATACGCTACTTTAATGAAGGCAACCCGCGTATACACGCGATTTTACCGAAGACAACCTGCGTACAGATCTAAAAAATAATTTTTCATAACTTGCAGCTGTACCAGACATCAGTTATACCCAGAACATAGTATTGCGTCAGTCATGCGGATCTAGAAATACACATAATCAACTGTATAAAGATAGTTCATTTCAAACCATTTGATCCCGATCTCTCCTTAGATCTTGTTCTCCATCAACCGATGAGATCTCTCCTTAGCTCAGATCAAGCAATACATCATCAACCAATAACCTGCATACTGGATCTAATACTTCATCAGATATTCAAGACATTTCAGATACCCTTGCCTAATGATTTCCTTCTCCTTATATATCCTTAGGCCTTGTTCAATACCAAGAGCCAAAACCATAGAAATCCAATACCATCATCTTCAAAACTAGGGATCAACACATCCGTCGAGACACCAAGGTCCAAAACCATAGGCACAACTTCCAAGGAATAACCGCCGTGGACCAAAGATAAGTTTTCCACATACACGCGCTTTTACTGAAGCCAACTAGCGTGTACACGCGACTTGGTATATAGCGAACCTGCGTGTATATATTTTTCTTCGTACTTGTAGACTGATCATCAATTCCTTGCTGCTATCCTTCTGCACTATGATTTGTTATCAATGTGATTTGCCATCAAGGACAACACTTGTCTCATAATGCCAACAGAAATGAAGTATTATTTCTGCTGCATATATGTATTTATCGTTATATCTATAATTTATTGCGTTCCTATTTAAATCTTGATCAGTGGTATTAGAGCAATATGCTCTTTCTCTGTTTTTCTTTGCATGTCCCCAATGAGGTTAGGATATAAGGAGTTAGGGCTTGAACTGGTCGAACCTTTGCAAGAACAACCTCGCAAATCCTGATGGTCTCCCATGGTGGATGAAAAGAACGACGAGGGGGCATAAGATCCTTTAAAAATATTGCCCAAAGAAGCCCTCGAGTGACAAAGGAACACGATGATGGATAACTTTGCCCAGATCCTTCAGCAGCTACCCAAGGGCGATGCATCTATTTCCAACAGCTATGTTGGAAGCACAACACCCTTTAAGGTACACGTTAATTTTTAAATCCCCATATTCGAGGGTTAGATACATGCATATGTCATAGGTTAATGGTTAAATCTGTTAGAAGGATATTTTTCTGTTCATGATTTTTCCAACCGAGAAAAGATTACTTTCTCTCTTCTCAAAGCTGCCCCCCACTTCAAGCACTGGTGGGAAACCTACTACGAGTAGAATGATGAAAGTATGACCTCACTGTTTGTACCGCACCCACTTGGAATTCTTATCAGGATGCCATCAAGGAGCAATACTACTATGTTGGAAGCTACGAGGATAAATACATAAAGTGGACAATGCTGCGGCAGGGAAGGGACCAAGACATGCCAGAATTCACCAATATTTTTCATACCCTTCGCATAAATTTGGGTATCAAGGATTCTCAGTGGAATTTGGTACTCAAATACCACGGCTACCTACACAGGTACATCCATGATGAGATAGAGTTCATGGACATCTCCTCTCTTGGCACGATGTACTGATACGCTATGAAGATTGAGCAGAAGTTTAAAGAGAAGAAACAAGACTTTGGACTCATGAATCTGAAGCAATGGAAAGGCTTCCCCAAATCGTAGAACCAAGGACAAAGCCAAAACAATGCGACCCAAGACAACTTGTTGAAGTTGTAAGAAACGAATGCCACCATGAAGTCAAAGAAAGACACAGAAAAGTGGTGTGAGTTCCACAAGAGCCCCACTCACAACACAAGTGAGTGTCGGGCCAATTAGTGGCTGGTGGCCAAGTTGAACACTTTAGAATCAAATGCATGTTTTGACCCTAAGTTAGAACCCAACAAGAGGAATGGCAAAGGGAAGCAGATCATTGATGAAGAACCCAGTGCCCTTGTTTCCTCTCCCAAGATCCAGAAGAATGAGCTAGAGGACACAAAGGAGGGGGACCATCTCTTCCACTCACAGATGTGGGTGAAGGGTTCTCCGCTGGAGTTCATTGTCGACTACAGGAGACAAAAGAACCTCAGTTCAATAGAGGTCATGAAGTGGTTGGGCCTACCCACTATACCACACCTGCAACTATACAACAACGGGTGGATTCATGAAGGACGAGATCTTTGAGTCCGCTAGCAGCGCCACCTTACCTATAGAATCAAGCCCTTCACAGATGAGGTATTGTGTGATGTTTCACCTTTTGATGTTTGTGATGTATTATTAGGGGAACCATACTGGTGGAAGGAACATGTTGTGTATGAGTCAAGGCCTCGTGCTATTATTATTTCTTTGGGTAATTCATTATACAGGATACTGGAGGTTGCCCCACATACCACCACATCTTTGATGTCTACTAAGAAATGCAGTAAGATCATCTTCCAGACTAGGAAATTCATTTTCTTTTTTATTCACTCTCAAAGTAAGGGTAAGATTGTAACCACATCCATGGCCCCCGGGAAGGGTTCCTGCACGCAGCAGAAGAAGGTGGATAAGGTCATAAAAGAATACAAGGACATTTCTCCTCACCCACAGGGGTATCATTGCACTGTCAGGTTAAGCATTCGTCTGATATGACTCTCAGAGCATTGCTACCCAACGGGCCGATATATTGCCTCTCCATTCTGAAAAGTGCCAAGTACAAGTAGTGACTTGATCAACATCAGGTGCCACAAAAGCTTCAAGTGGGAAACAAAATCTGGTTGCATCTGTAGAAAGAATGCCTTACAAGAGCCCATCGAAAGCATAGACCACTCTGATATGGTCCTTACACCAAGGTTGTGGGAAACAATGCTTTGGAGCACATCATTCCCCCATTCCTTGGCTTGCACCGAGCACTCAATGTGGACCGCCCTCGACCATGCTTCCCACCATTATTGGACACATTAGAAATTGCAGAACAACTCACTAGGGACCAAGTTCAGCAGAAGTTTCCCCATCTCATGGAGGCACTCAATGCAATGGGGATCGTTGCTTCCTAAGGAGGTAGGAATGATCCAGGTGGATGTTGGTGGCCACCTACCGATCCCACTTGAAACCCCATAAATGTTTCTTTCACTTTTTCAGTGTCTATGAAATTTGAGCCATTATTAATCTAAATCTCAAATTTCATCATTGAATATTCTTTTTGTCTTCTCTACAATTCGATTGGTTTGACCAAAATTTGATATTCCAAGCGAAAATTGTGGTAACTTTCCAAAAACTTGCATATTTTTTGTTCTCTTCACAAGAGAGAACTTATATAGTGTGCCACATATCCAATTTTTAAGAAATTATTCTAAATTATGTACCTATATTACGTTAGTATGTCTCCTTAGATCCCTAAATATTTTTATTGTCAGAAACTTCTCTAGGAGAAAGTTATAATAAAAAGTCAAATATCACTCCTTTGAAACCAATTTCAACACTATTAAAAATCCCTAAATTCTACGAGGTATATCTTATAGTGAAATAGAATATGGAATTTGTATTAAATATATGTTTATATCTCTCTTTAATTAGTATAAGGATTTGTGGTTTAAATCTTCGTAGAAAATGAATCATAGTGAATGTTGTACGATCACTTGTTTGAGACTAATTTTAAAACCACTAAAAAACCCTAAATTCCATAGGGTATCTCTCCAAAATTATAGCAAACATAAATATGAAATTCTTATGAGATGTACCTCTAGATCACTACTCAATCTACTCAAAAATCATGGTCTCAAGCCCTTTATGAAAAAAAAAAAATAGTTATAGAAAAAATGTCAAGATCACCTTATCAAATCCTACCTTCCACACGGTATATCTCTAAAGTTACAGAAAAATTGAATCTAATAGTTTTACCAAAAATTTCCTTGATATATGTTCTTGTCATACTCAAATTTCACCATCCAAAACTTCCAAGAAAAATGTTATAGTGAAAATCCCAAAGCTATTTTGAAGTAATAAAACCCTAGGTTCATATTCTTTGAGACCAAATTTTATGAAGCATGCACTTTAAAAATGACTTTAATCTAATAATTACATTCCACTTTACACGGGAAATCTCCTTTTACAATGAACCCAATTTACAAGATAAGATTGGATGATACTAAGACTCGGTCTTCTTTGTATGTGTTTGTAGGAGAAAAGGGATATATATATATATATATATATATATATATATATATATATATATATGATGGGGTATAATGAAACGTTCTTTATGACATGACAATATAAATCAATATCTAGGGAGTAATAATGGGTTTTAGGGTTAACATGTGACTTTGCTAGGGATTAATATAAGAGTTGTCTAAGTCTCGTGTAATACTCTAAAATTCCATTTTATCTTATAACATTTGATTTTAATCTTAGTCAGTTATGTTTTCCATATGTTCAACCATGGTAAATTTTAGGGGCAAATTTTAGCCAGGGTGGAATTTAAGGGGTTTTTCATTTTAGAGGGGCGAAATTTTTATAAAATAGCCATTTCATATATTTAGCCCAACTTTTATTTAAAAAATAATTATTTTTTTCATTTTAGCCCAAAAAAGGGGCGGATAAACTATGAAAAGACTCATTTGACCCAATTCACCTAGTTTGGGAGGTTATGTTCCATTACAATCGCCTGATTTTCTGCTTTGCAATGTTAAATTTGTTTGCGGAGGTGGTTTGGGAGAAAAAAAAATGAATTTTTTCATTTTAGCCCTAAAAAAAGAGGCAATAAACTATGAAAAGACTCATTTGACCTGATTCGCCTAGTTTGGGAGGTTATATTCCATTACAGTCACCCGATTTTCTGCTTTGCAATGTTAAATTCATTTGCAATCACCCATTTTCTGGTTGGGGAGGTTGTATTTGGTCCTAATAAATAAAAATATAAATAAAGTGGAGGTATGGTAAATAAATAAAACCTCTGTTTATACTTACTCCAAGGGTATGCTAAATAAATAAAAATATAAATAAACTAGAGGTATAGTAAATAAATAAAACCACTTTTTATATTAAGTCCATAACCCTCTTTTATTTAGGAAGACTCAAAAAAAGGTTTTATTTAAGTGAATCTATGGGCTAAATAACATATTTATAAAAGAGGTATGGTACTCCATAAGTCACCTTATGTTTGTGAACACACAAAGGTGTATATAAATAAAAATATACATAAAGTTAAATAAAACCTCATTTTATACTTACTCCAAAGGTATCCTAAATAAATAAAAATATAAATAAACTAGAGGTATGATATAAAAATAAAACCTCTTTTTAGAAAAAAAAGTTTTATTTAAGTGAATCCTATGGGCCAAATACCATATTTATAAAAGAGGTATGGTAAATTAATAAAAATATAAATAAACGAGATATGGTAAATAAATAAAACATTTTTTTATATTTACTACATAAGTCACCTTATATTTAAATACGCAAGGGTGTAAATAAATAAAAATAAAAATAAAGTGAGGTATTTTATACTTACTCCAAAGGTATGGTAAATAAATAAAAATATAAATAAACTAGAGTTATGGTGTAATGTACCCCGGTAACCTCACATATAAAAGCAGGGAGTTAGAATTTTTTATACAAATTACCCACAAGTAATTATCCAATTCACAACTCCACATTCCTCATTAACCATTAAATATAATGTTAAGTTGCATAACCATTAACCACCACTGTGATAGTCTAATAACATAAACTATCTCATGAATCCTTGCATCCACTTCATGATTTCCTTAACCATATTAATTAATCTCACACTTGGACATTATGATTATGCCATCAAATAAGGAACCATAAACATCAAGGATTCATCATCATCAAACTAACACAAAAGGAAATCACACCATTGAACACTAATATACCTTGGAAACCCCGTAGGGTGAAAACCAACAAACGTTTAATCTTATTATTAAACATTCATGAGGATTTTCACCCCTCACTCAATGGCTTATAAGGGATTCCATCCCTTAAGCATTGTTATAAAATCATTACAATGAATTATCATTAAGTTGTCACATAACTAGCTAAAAGCTAATACATTTTCCATGAAACCATTTTCTTACATACCACCACATGCAACATTCCTTGTGGCATGATTCTTCTAGCAATGGACGATCCTGCAACTCGAACTCATCTGCATGGACCATTAATCCTTTTCCTGTCACAATGTTAAACAACACTTTTCTTTGGCACCAACTGCCATCGTTTCCTATCAATGTTGTCGTCAACAAGATTTGGCAACAAGATTAGATACCATATTAATGAATCAATAATCAACCTCTAAAAGAGATCTTTTAACATCTACTCATATGCATGAGCAAGCATGACATACTATTTAACTAGTACATATACTCAAGTAAATATTGTTTTACCTCCACAATGTTTATTCACACTAATGCATAATTCTCTTTAAGAGATCTAACTCATTAGTTCTACTAACATGTATAACACAATCGTTATATCTTCATACATGTAATAAACTATTGTTTCTATGCTTAAGCACATATGTTCTTTTCACATAGTTATTTTTCGAGAACTCAACATAGTTTCTCTATCATACAAAGAACATAACTCTTATATCACAATGACTATTCTTTGTGCATACATTAGCTTATCATAATAGCCCTTCTTTAATATATGCAACACATATTCCCTTCACTAGAATACTACCATCATTTCATGTAACAAATCACATACTTCTTTCTTAAAGGAAGTCATTATAACCCCATTTCTTTATCTTAAGTTCCTCATCCTTTCTCTTTCAAGAAAATATTGGAAACACCCATCTTTATGCATAAAAATCAAGAAACAATAACAAGGTTAACTTACCCTTTTTATGCACCAGACTATATTTTGACCCAACTCATCTAGCAAGACAATATTTTCAAGAGATTAATATTTCCAAGAAAGTTAACTTAATACTTTCTCTACGTACACCCAAAATCATATTTCCAATGTCACAACAGCTACCCTTATGTGCATGCAACATGTGTTTTTTCCTAACACAATTACTTTTACTTCAATGCACATAATCTTTTCATGAAACAAGTATGGATTCTTGATATGATATGAACACTATTCATATGTCTTTTAAGGAAAGAACCTCTATTTTTGTTTCCAAGAAAACTCTCATAAAAGCCTTCATCTTCATACATGAAGTATGCACTCTTTTTCCGAAAAGAAACTATAGAAATGAATATCTATGTGCCTAGAAACACATCATTAGCTATTTCTATCATGCATGTAATGCATAATCATTTCACAAGAACTTAGAGATTAGCTAGTATCACAATGCAATAGCATATATCCCTTTTCAAGAAACCTTTATTAAATAAAAATACATATTTTAATTCAAGAAAACTTGGCCACTTGTCACACTATGTCCTCAGGAAGTTTAAATGCCTCACCATATTTTCTCAAGAAGGTATTTTGGCTATATTTAGCAAGGATATTATTCCAAGAAAATGACAAGTGACAAGCATTTCACACACAATACTCGCATGTAGTCTTTCTAAGAGGAACTACCTACTTTCTTTACCAAGAAAACATAATCAATCTTTAAATGCATGCATTAACATATTTTCTTTACCAATAAAACCTATAAAATAATCAATCTTTTACTGCATGCATTAAAATATTTTATTTTACCAAGAAAACATATAACACATTCAATCTTTAAATGCATGCACTAACATATTTCCATTACCAAGAAAACATATAAAATATTCATTCTTTTGCATGCATTAAAATATTTCATCTACCAAGAAAACATATAAATAATCAATCTTTAACTTACAATCCAAAAAAAAACAACTTATTCTTCTCTATAAAGAATGCAGTTACTTATCTGTTCATGGCAACCTCCTTGCCTCCATCACCTTCAACACGGAGAGAGAGAACTTTTCCTCAATAATAATGTGTGAAAGGTTCGATCCTTGCACACTTGTCCGAAAGTTGGCAAACTCCACAGTCCGACCGCTTCCAAGGAGTTGAAACAGCAGCCCCAACGACAACAATATGAAGAGAATGAAACTCACTACAACCAGTGCCCAGTCCGCCATTTGAACTACTGATAAACTTCAACGCACACAGAGCGAAAATGTGCCCAAAAATTGAAACAAAAGATCTGAACAAGAGCTATAATCTGCACCCTGATATAGAATCCAGTACTCAGATCAAATAATTAGCATAGAAGAGCTTAGATTTGAGAAAAGCCCTAAAAATGCGTCTGGCAATTTGATGCTCTGAGCCTGCTCTTTGTGGTGATCTTTAGCTCCCTTTTCTTCCATTGTACATGTAACAAGGAGCCCTATAAACCAGATTCCCCACATAGACCTCTGCTCTCCACCATGCTACGGTTGAATAGGTGCCTAATTCCGTTGGGTATGGTTTCAACTATTCCCTCCTCTATTGGATATCCAGCTATTAGTTCCTCATTCAGTTTTTTACAAATACCAAGAATCAGTTTTATTACTGATTCGTAACTTTTGATTTTACCTTGGGTTATTTACGAGAGGGATATGACATATGGAAAATAAATAAAACCTCTTTTTATATTTAGTCTATAACCCTCTTTTATTTAGGAAGGCTCAAAAAAGAGGTTTTATTTAAGTGAATCATATGGGCCAAATACGATATTTATAAAAGAGGTATAGTAAATCAATAAAAATATAAATAAACGAGAGGTATGGTAAATAAATAAAACATTCTTTTATATTTACTCCATAAGTCACCTTATATTTATGAACATGCAAAGGTGTAAATAAATAAAAATATAAATAAAGTGAGATATGGTAAATAAATAAAACCTCTTTTTATACTTACTCCAAAGGTATGGTAAATAAATAAAACCTCTTTTTATACTTACTCCAAAGGTATGGTAAATAAATAAAAATATAAATAAACTAGAGGTATGGTAAGTAAATAAAACCTCTTTTTATATTTAGTCCATAACCCTCTTTCTATTTAAGAAGGGTCAAAAAGAAGTTTTATTTAAGTGAATCCTATGAGCCAAATACCATATTTATAAAAGAGGTATGGTAAATTAATAAAAATAGAGGTATGGTAAATAATAAATTTTTTTTTTATAATACTCCATAAGTCACCTTATATTTAAACACGCAAGGGTGTAAATAAATAAAAATATAAATAAAGTGAGGTATGGTAAATAAATAAAACCTCTTTTTATACTTACTCAAAAGGTATGGCAAATAAATAGATATATAAATAAACTAGAGGTATGATAAATAAATAAAACCTCTTTTTATATTTAGTCCATAACCCTCTTTCTATTTAAATGCACAAAAAAAGGTTTTATTAAAAATATAAATAAAGTGAGGTATGGTAAATAAATAAAACCTCTTTTTATACTTACTCCAAAGGTATGGTAAATAAATAGATATATAAATAAACTAGAGGTATGATAAATAAATAAAACCTCTTTTTATATTTAGTCCATAACCCTCTTTCTATTTAAATGCACAAAAAAAGGTTTTATTTAAGTGAATCCTATGGGCCAAATACCATATTTATAAAAGAGGTATGGTAAATTAATAAAAATATAAATAAACGAGAGGTATGGTAAATAAATAAAATATGAAGCCTATGGGCCAAATACTATGGGCGGAATACCATGGGCCAAATTATTATTAATACCATGTAAAAAAACATTATTAACCCTAATATTAGTATTAATAAAAATAAAGATGTGACCCATGGTATTCATGTGAGCATAGACTATTTAAAGGGTTGAAATTCTATCAACTTAGATCCATCTTATTTCCGAGTCTACCAAGTGCTGAGAGGGATAAATAGATTTCATCCCTAAGAGTGGTAGATGTGGAGTTAAGATGGATATAGGTTGGTTTTTATGATAATGAAGATATTAAATAGGCTTAGGAAATTATATTGTTAAAAACATCTTAAGGTGAATGGTTAAAGCTACATTTAGTCACTTCACAAAACTTAGTAAAAAATACCGATGTCTTTGGTTTTTCTGATTTAACAAAAAAAAATCAAAACAGTGAAATCTTATCACTCTTTCTGCCCTCGTGGAAGAGAGATAGTCGTTGTCCAGATTTCCCACCATTTTTCAAACGTTCTCAATATGATATCTTCATGAAAAGGTTAAGGTACCGATGTTGGATTAGTTGTTTGAAAAATATGCCAGTTTGTACAACCTTTCATCTTCTCTGCTATTCTTAGTTTGTCGTAATGATCTGTAGGGGTTGGGCCACTGCACCATGTTGTTGGATTAGTTGTTTGAAAAATATGCTGGTTTGTACAACCTTTCATCTTCTCTGCTATTCTTAGTTTGTCGTAATGATCTGTAGGGGTTGGGCCACTACACCATATTGTCCTAAAAGGTTGCACCAAAATGGAAATTAATCCACATGTTACAATGTTGTTAAAAAATGCAAGACGTATGGAGGTAGTGAATTATGCTAATAAGAAATTTAGATTGGGAGAGACGTAATTAAATTTTATTATTTAATTGAAAATTTCCAATTAAAATAATAATAAATCTACATTTATATATTTATATATTGATTGGAAGGCTTCTGACAATGGCACTTCTTTCCATTAGATCCCCTTCGGGCATTTGGTATACCTACTACTTTCTTATATTATATAGTTGGGGCTTGCTACTTGTTGGAGGGTTGGGGTAAACAAACTTGATGTGTGTTTTTTCTCTAGCAGTTGGAGTCTATGGAATAAGAAAGAAATTTGATAGCTTGACAAAAGTGGTAGAGAAAAGATTAATCTCTCCTACCTTGACAAAATTGGTGGTCAAGATCAACACCTATAAGAACATTGTTATGGAATATTATCAAAACTAATAGAAGGATATGAAAGAGTGTGTAGTAAGAACCTTGACAAACACAATCACTAAAACTTGCAACATTGTTTGTAGGAAGAGAAAATTATGTTTCTTTTTTCCAAACATGTATGTTAGTATAATACAGTAACGAATATGTTTTCCTTATATATGGTTTTATACTTTAACAAAACATTCACGAAGACTTCACAACGTTTTATTATTCAGTGAAATATTTGCCAAGATCTTACAAGATTTTATAATTCAATGAAAGATTCACCATGAATTTACAAGATAATATAATCTGGTGAGAGATTGTCCAAAGACATTATATATACATATTAGATTATTGATAAAATTACCTCCCATTTTTCCTATGTATCATGGGGATTCACCCATTTATTATACATATAAATTTAGGGTGGTTCTTAAAATTTTCCCTTTGTGCAACATTCACAAAAAAAAAGTTCTTCTTTGTATTTGTTTGTAGGAGAAAAAGGATATATAATGAAAAGTTCTTTATGACATGACAATATAAATCAATATCTAGGGATTAATAATGGGTTTTAGGGTTAACATGTGGCTTTTCTAGGGATTAATATAAGAGTTGTCTAAGGCTTGTGTAATACTCTAAAATTCCATTTTATCTTATAGCATTTTATTCTAATCTTAATCGGTTATGTTTTCCATATGTGAAACATTCACAAAAATAAAGTTCTTCTTTGTATGTGTCTGTGGGAGAAAAAAGATATATATATATATATATATATATATATATATAGTACAATGAAAGATTCTCTCTGACATGACAAGATAAATCAATATCTAGGGATTAATAAGTGGTTTTAGGGTTAACATGTGACTTGGCTAGGGATTAACATAAAGGTTATTTAAGGCTCATGTAATATCTCTAAAAATCCATTTTCCCTTATAGAATTTGGTTGTAATCTTAGACAGTTATGTTTTCCATATGTGCAACATTAACAAAAATCAAGTTCTAGAGTGGAATCAAACATAACTTCTATCATGCAATTTCAAAAGTCTTTTTTCCCAATATGTCCTAGTCTTTGATGCCATAGAAATGTCTTTTATATAAAGACAACAAGGGCTTTTTCTTCTTCATTGCCACCCTTTAAATAAGAGAAATATTACACATATCAGTATGGTTCTCCTCAATAACTTGTATAGGTTTTTAGGCTGAAGTCCCCTTAGCAGCACTGCTTATCCTTAAACTATCTTGTAGACTTCCCTTTTAAACATAGTATTTACACCTGCATCACTCATCTTTCTTACAAATATCAAGTTTCTAATTGGCTATGGAATGTCTAGAACTATATGGAATGTTGTAATCCTAACTACCTTGAATAGAAACTTGATTTTTGCTTGTCCTATGATTTTGTCTATCGATTCATCTCATACAAAAACATATTTTCTATCGTAATTTTTATATTTAAAGAATCATTCCCTATGGGGGTTCATATAAAAAACACCTAAGTCGATTAACCACCCCTCATGATCTTCATGTGTGCTTGAAGACGTCAAGTACACATCCCCTATTATCTCTAAGTAGAACTTCCCTTATATGGAAGAAACATCATTAGATCTCTTCCTCCCTTTTATCAACACTTTTGGATCTATAATCCTTCTAATTTCCAACTTTACTACATTTATGACACTTCCTTAATAATTTTCCTAGATATTTAGGTCTCCAACTCAAGGATTTATTTTTATTTCTATCAGGGGAACATCCTCTTATAGGTAAGCCATCAATTATGTCATTATCCATGGTTTTCCTCTTTATTTATTTTTGTAACATAGATAAAAATACATCATCAAATGTGGTTACATTACATCCAATAGCCACAACTAGACTATCCCATGAAACAAACATAATGAATTAATTCACTTGTTCTCATCTAAAATTTTAATATTCATAGACAACAAGAGAGTTATTATCTTGAGTTTCCATACCTCAAGCATTTCCCATTAAATTACTCAATTTGAATCTTAAAACTACTCATCATTATTTTCTCACACAACAAATACCACCACTAATATTTGATTAAAGGGGGAATTCGGAAATGGGAAACACTTTTTGGAATTAAGGTTTTATGGTTAATAAGTATTGGAAGAACTAATGCTAATAGAAAAACTTATACAAAAATAGTACTAACTACGTGTAATACTGTACTTTTCTGTGTAATTTTTTTATAGAAAAATGATTGCTAACTATGAAAATGTTTATGGATGCCCAACAAATGAAAACGTCAAAAATAAGGAAAAGTGTTACCTAGATTCACAATTTTACCTGAGACCAAGTTGATCATACACTTAAGATAATTAGACCTTTAACAACAAAGGAATCCCCTTGAACACAATAACTATTCTAATAACAAATGTTAGTTTTAAACATTTATAATTAAAAATGTAAATAAATTCTTTATAAAAAGATAGACTAAAATAACAACATTCACATGTTATTCACATGTTTTTACACTTCATAGAAGTCTACCTTCAAAACACTTGAATGTGAAACAAATACCTAATAAGTATTTATTATTTCATTCGCCAAGCTATGAGACTACATGAAACTAGAATTCGCCAAACATTTAAATAAACATTATCACATCAAATACCAAATACCCATAAACTACCAGTAATAAACCCATCAATAACCAAAATAAGTTATCTTAATTATTCAAACTATAGAATTGAGATTAACCCCTCAATAAACACCCTTGCAAATTTTCAATATCATCTATTTGAACTTCTAACAATCGATTCACCTATAATTCTGGTTTTTCCTGAAATAAAAATGATCAATTTTCAAGATATATTACGACTTATTTGATAATTTCAATTTAAACTTTATCGTTTAAGAAATTCTTTTTTTTTTTCGAATGAAAATAAAATATTAGTAAAAAATTAAAAAAAAAATAACAGTGCACTTTTTTACATTGTCGTCCAGCAATGAGAATTTTTAGTTTTCTTCGGAATAATAACATCAAAATAAATATTGTGCGTGTGGAAATGTATAGATACTATTTTTTTTTAATAAATAAGGAAAAAAAGTAGTCTATTTCATTAGATGATGAATTAATGATTTGTTTTGATAAATGAGTTAATTTTAGTTAAAGCATATTTAGTTAATAAACCACAGTTTCTTATATTAATGAGATATTTCGACAATGACTTGAATAAAAGTAACTAAATTAGTTATTTTCCTAAATGAATTTAATTTAATTCAAATATATGTAGTTAATAAATAACAAATTCAGTCTATAAGATGCGTTTATATATATATATATATATATTTGATGATTTTTTTGCTTTCACCTTTTAAAAATTTTGATAAATGAGTTAATTTTAGTTAAAGCATATTTAATTAATAAATCACAATTTTTTATATTAATGAGATATTTTGACAATGGAATAAAAGTGAGTGAATTAGTTATTTTTCTAAATAAACTTAATTTAATTAAGATATATATAGTTAATAACTAATAAATTCAGTCTTTAAGATGTGTTTAAAAAAAATCAAATATAAATATAAGATAACTTTTTTACTTTTACATCAAAATAAAAGTTTAAAAAAATAAAAGACGAAAAAACATAAAATTTTAGAATTTATTTTTATTAAAATTTAAAAATAAAAACAAAAATTATAATAATATAGGAAAAATATAATAGCTTAAGTAATTATTAATCATAAAAAAATAGCACTATGGATAGTGATTGGCTGCAAAATCTTGTCTAGTTTTGTATAGAGATGTTGTAAGATGTTATAACATTAACTACATAAATGTTTCCATGTATTATGGAGGAGATGTTCTAGCACAGATGTATTTAGAGTAAAGGTATAGGATTTTACAATCGTAAATGGGTAAAGGGGTTTTTATAGTTTTGAATAGTTTTGTATAGATATGTTGTAAGATGTGTAATTTGAACATAATACTACATAAATGTTTAATGTATTATGGAGGAAAGGGACTAACTTTCAAAGACGCATTTATTTGTAAAGGAGATTTGATTTTTACAATCGTAAATGGGTAAAGGGGTTTTTATAGTTTTGAATAGGAGCGATGATGTAATTTAGATAATGTTTATAACATGTGTAATTTGAATTATAATACTTATCAGTATAGATTGATATTAATTCTAGATTTACCAAGAGTTGAAAGGGACTAACTTTCCAAAGACGCAAACTTATTTGTATCTAGGAGATTTGATTCCTCTTACGGTGTTTGTTAAATCCCGAGTTAAAATGCATCTATCACATCTCTCTATATAAAATTGTTTTTATTTTATTTTTATTAAAATTTTAATAATACATATAGTAATCATTTTTTTATATGTTTTATAATTTTTATAATTTTTATAATTGAACTTTCGATGTAATATAGATAGCATTGATTATTTAAAAAGAAAGGAGGAGAAAACACTTAGAAAAAAATCATATGGTAATTAAATTTAAATATAAATAAAATAATTATGAATATGAATCATTATTATTTAAATTTATTTTAATGTAATGTGTAGATTTTAATTTTTTTGAAAAGAACTATTTAAAATTTTATTAATAAACACAAAGTATCATATACTAAATTGATATATATATATATATATATATATATATATATATATATATATATATATATATATAAAACTGTGCCTATGTGGTACAAAATAGATGGCGATGGAGTATAATGTTAAGTCATTTTATGAGAAAAATCTAACCGTCTTAAGGGTTGTTGTGACCAACTTTACAAATCAAGCAAAAAATATATACACATTATTGTACTCATATTTACTAAAACACAATAAATAATTCAAGTCACACTCTTATAAATCATCTTTAATAATAATAATAATAATAATAATAATAATAATAATGGAAATAAATAAATATAATTCACAATAAAAATATAAATATATATATATATATATATATATATATATATATATATATATAATTTATACATAATAATTTAAAATTAAAATATTATATAATTTAAATAAATTTAGTAATTAAAATATATATTTTTCTAAAAATCAAAACTCCATCAAAATGAGAATAAAATATTATTAAAATAAAAATAGGAAAAAAAAAAAAAAAACAATATCAATACCATTCTTTACCTTGCCCTCATGAAATGAGAATCTTTATTTTTCTTCCGAAAAATCACATAAAAAATAAACCTTTGTTTAACTTTATTTCTTTTTTATCAAGTAAGTGTGGAACCTTCCATTAATCAAGAGAAAATACATATTGTATAACAGCAACACCATCTATATATATATATATATATATATACATATATTTTCCAAGAAGCTTTTATCAATAAAGATACATATTTTAATTCAAGAAAACTTGACCACCTTCCATTCTATGTCCTCAGGACATTTATATGCCTCATCCTCTTCTCTCAAGAAGATACTTTGGCTATATTTAGCAAGGATTTTATTCAAGAAAAACAACGAGAGACAAACATTTCTCTCACAAGACTCACATGTAGTCCGACTAGGAGGAACTACCTATTTTTTTTACTAAGAAGCATATAAAATAACCAATTCTTTTACTGCAAGTATTATCATAAGAAAACATATAAACAGTCAAGAAAACATATAAACAGTCAATCTTTAACTGCATGCCTTATCCCATTTTCTTTACCAAGAAAATCTATAAAAGAACCATTCTTTTATTGCATGCATTCAAATACTTTCTCTACTAAGAAATCATATAAAACATTCATATGTGTTCTTCAAGAAAGTGGACAAGACACTTATCTTATCCTTGGATCAACATGCATAACTAACAAGTTAAACCACCCTTACCGAAAGCAATGGCTCTACTTTATGCGATTAGAAGCATAATCTCCTAAGTGTCACACACGCACCTATGTGAACCACTCAACAGACAACTGGGTTGACTAATCAAAACTACATTAGGACTGTTGTCAAAATAATCCATCCACTAGAGAGTACATAGAAACTGCCCCGTCTATCTTACCGTCCTCAGAGTGGCGCTTTGGATAACCAGCGAACACGAACCCTTGAGCTCTTGATGTCAAAAATTTTGCTTATCACATAAACCTTCCGATTGTGCTATATTTCTATTATAATCCGTTTATAATAGAAATAACCACAAACACGTAATAATTTACATTTTCTCCCTTTTCCTCGGTCCTTGTCAGACTTCAAAAAGAATTCACGCGTGTTAATAACTTCATCGGGTCCGCTCCATCACTATCGGCACATTGCTTAACAACATTCCATCGTACCTACACTTAACCTTCCTTCGATCACCGATTAAACCGATGTCCACCATCCATTTCTTTCCACAATCCAATGGTAAATATCTTTTCCCGCTCAATCAAACTGCACGACACTCCACCATTGTTGATCTACACTTAGTGGATCCGATGATCCATAGTGATTTCGGGTCAACAAATAGCATGGAGAAAACATGCCCGAAAAGCATTTTTTATTTTCCTCTGCTACTACGTGTCTCTCGGTTAGTGGAATCGGGTGACTACCCTTCCAAACCACTTACCATCCTTCCTCGGCCCAAAATACCACTTAAGGTTTTGAGAAACCACCTCTTCGTTGCGTTATCATCTGTGCTCTTTCACCGCGAGATGAATGTCGATCTGTTGCTTTGTCGATCGGATGGTCTGCATCTATTTCTTCCACCATTCCTTAACCTATGATCATCTTTACAACCCAACACCGTGTGATCCTTCCTTCTGAGATTCGGAGGTAAATAGCACATTTCGGGCCATCAACTTGCCCACTCAAAACTTTAACTTATGGACCCGAATAGAAAAAAAACCACCTCTCTAAAAAAAATTCGGGTCCGCTTTAGGAATAGCCATCAATCATCTTTTCACCCTGAACACCATGCGATCCCATCCTTGGAGATCTGACGGTCCATAGTTGGTTTCGGGTTGGTAACTTTCCCATGCAATAATTTATTTTTCGGACCCAATGAGTATCATAAATCACCACACTAATGTTTTTCGAGTCTCTTTGAATATTTAACCCCTGTGTGGTTTTATGCCCGGAATCCATAGGATGGTGGAATTCAAGGCAATCGATGGTTAGCTGCCTACTAAGCAGCTCGCTATTTACCCATTGTGCTTGGTCCATTCTCCACTGTTTTCATCAGTCCTTGACTGCTAAATTTACATGTTCTGAGAATACTCCCTATCTATGGTCGCCTCTCTGTGACAGTCCTCGCGCAAAGTCCCTGAGGGTGTCAATGCCCAAGTATATCTTCTATTAGTTCTTGAACATAGCACTCCTTCATTCGCTAAGCGATTCGCTAATCTGTTGGCTATTATGCATCTGTGAACAAGTTGGAGTGTTCTCAGGGTTCTCAGGTGGGATTGTATACATTGATAGACCTGCAATAATTGCCAGTGTTTTGACACCTTTTCTAGTGTTGTACCATTGCATATCTTCTTGACCGAATTAATTATAAATTCAGAGTTTGCTTCTACAATAGCATTGTGTAAATCTGACTCAATCAAGATTTCTAGGCATTGCTCTAAGGCCATGAGTTTTGCCATATTATTAGTGGCATTCCCCAAACGACTATGAAAGATGATTTGTATGTATCCCTTCTCATCTCTTATGACTCCACCATAACCAGCCACTCCAGGGTTTCCTTTAGAGGCTCCATCTATATTGAATTTCAAAAAACCAAGTGGAGGAGGTTGCCACAATTCCTTACCCACTATTGTGTAGCTTGCGCTCTTACTTATGCCCTGGGGGACCGGCAACTGGAGACCCAATTGCAAAAGTATATGTGCATCCTTATTTAGAGGAGGGTTTTCTGGGGGTTTCTTTAGATAGGTACTTATAGTTTCTTTGAGATGTCTTATAATCTGAGCTATGATGCCCTGTGTTGAGCCAATTCTGTTCTTAAAAATCTTGTTATTGCGTTCTTTCCAAACATCCCAGATCAAAAAACCTAGAATCAAAGTCCAGGATTTGTTGATTGTTTCATTTTCTAAGAAATATTTCCGCCAATAATGCTGGAAGCGTCCCTTTCAGTTTGCCTGAAGATTAAGGCTACCTAATTCCACAAGGTAGAGGTGAATGGGCAGAGGTTGAGTAGGTAATCCATCGTTTCTTCTTGTAGACCATACAACTAGCATCTAGATGGACCAACTAGACCTCTTTTCTGAAGATTTTCCCAAGTCAGAATTTTTTTATGATGCACCAACCACATGAACAGTTTAATTTTCATCCAGTGCGAGTTCTGCCATAGGTCCTTCCATATCTTATTAGGGTTTGGAAAGTCAAGCCCAATGGCAATTCTTTTGGCTTCTTTGAGGTTGAAGTTGCCTTCATTGTTTCTTCCCCATCTTAGTTGGTCAGACAATGTAGATGTTAAAATATTTCATTGTTCCAAGATGACTACAAGAGCTTCTGCTTGGGCCTTCAAAGGGGTTTCTTCACTATATCCCAGGTTCTTCCATGTTCTCCATTTATCCTTATATCTTGCTTGATCCCAAAAATCACTTACCCTGAGTAAACCTTTATTGTCAGTGTCATTCTTAAGATTGGCTAATTCTTCTCTACACAGGTTAGGTTCCAGTTTCCAGTTATCCTCCCAAAACCATGCTATGTTTCCATCTCTGATCTCCCTGAAACTGTTCTTTTGAACTATGGCTCTATTCTCCCAAGCATTGTTCCAAATATGGGATCCCTTGATGTGCCCAGACATCCGAATATGATCCCTTTCTTGCCAATTGTTTGCATACTTATATTTCCAGAGCTTGGCCCATGGGGTTGCTGACTCCTTTAGCCATCTCCACCAAAGTTTTTCCCCCAATACTTTGCTAAGAGTTTCAGGGTCATGAAGTCCCAGACCCCCATGGTTCTTAGGTTTGCAGAGCTTATCCCAAGCTACCAAAGCCCATTTCTTTTTCTCTTCCACTTTGCCCCAATGAAAACCTCTTTGAATATTTCTGATGAGTTTCAAAACTCCTTTAGGAGCAGGAAGAGTTGAAAACATGAAGGTGGGAATAGTTTGCAGGACAACCTTTGTAAGCACTAGTCATCCTGCTAAATTCAAAGACCTACTTGTCCATTTCCTGATTTTATCCTGCAGTCTATTAGTCACCGTCTCCCAAACTTCCTTGCTTAGAGGTTTATCAGTGAGAGGTATCCCCAAATATTTGGATGGTAACTAATCTCTTTGAAAGCCAAGAATTCTGGAGAGGTTTCTCTGAATAGCAATGTCAGTATTAAAAAAGAAAATTTTTTATTTGGTGAGGCTTACCTCTTTACCAACGGCCATAGCAAAGTCGTTCGGGATTTGTTTGAACACTTTAGCTTCCTTGGCCATGGGTGTACCCTGCAGCATAGTGTCATCCACAAATTGTTGATGAGTTTAGGCATCCCCATTTGGGGTGAGTTTGAGACCCTGGATTCTTCCTTCTATATTCGCGGATTTAATCACTCTTCCTAATCCTTCCATCATGAGAATAAAGAGGAAAGGGGAGAGTGGATCTCCTTGTCGGAGGCCTCTGGAAGTCCTAAAGGTTTTGGATGGAGAGCCATTAAGCAGGATTGAAAAATTAGTTATATTAACAAGGGCCATTACCCATCTTATCCAATTGTGGTTGAAGCCGTACATTATTAGTACTTCCCTGATGTATGACCAGCTGAGCTTGTCATAAGCTTTTGCTAGGTCAAGCTACATGATCATCCCTGCTTGCTTATTACTCTTAAGAGAATGAACCACCTCATGAGGTTGAATGATGTTGCTTAGAATTTTCCTTCCTTCCACATAACCAATTTTCTCCTTAGACACAAGCGTTGGAAGTAGGGGGTTGAGTCTGTTTGAAAGTACTTTGGAAATAATTTTGTACACAACATTGCATAATGTTATGGGTCTAAATCTATCTAGTGTCATAGCTTTTTCCTCCTTTGGAATGAAAGCTATGAAAGAAGTATTAAGCGCCCTCAAAATGGTTTTGGATCTTCTCGAGTCCTCCACAACTTCAAGGATATATTGTTTTACTATTTCCCAGCATGCTCTGAAGAAGTCAACATTGAACCCATCTGGTCCTGGAGCTTTCCCATTTGCATTTCTTTAATGACTTTAGTAGCTTCCTCTTCAGTCACTGGCCCGTTAAGATTGTAATTGTCTTCCATGGTTACAAGCTTTGGAAGGTACTTTGTGAAGTTGTTGATAAACTGTTATTTGTCTATGAGAGGCTCCTCTATTATGCTTTGGAAATGTTGAACCAGAGCACATTCCATTTCTTTGTGGGTGCTGAGCTCTTTCCCTTGAGTGTCTTTGAGTTTTGAAATCTTGTTATGTGACCTGTGATCCATGGTTTACTTGTGAAAAAACTTTGTGTTTCTATCCCCTTCTTTAAGCCATTGCACTCTCGATTTTTGCCTCCAGACGATCTCCTCTTGTTGGCATCTGTCTTCCCATTCCTATTGAAGAGTATCACCTCACATTTTCCTTTCCTCGTTAAAGCCATCTGTGATAAGGATCTGATTGATTCCTTGTTGTTTATATTTAACCTCTCTTTTAGCTTTGAAAATATTGCCAAACTACTTTTTGTTCCATTCTTTAAGCCTGAGTTTGATGTGTTTCAGTCTCTTTTGTAGAAGGAACATATTAGTGCCTTGAATAGGCAAATCTTCCACCCACCATTTACCAATATTACTGATGAAGTTAGGGTGAGTGAGCCAGACATTTTCAAACCTGAAAGGTATGTTCCTCACAGTTCCTATAAAATAAGCTTCAAGTTGGATAGGCCAGTGATCTAAGCCTCCAAAAGGAAGGATTGATGTAGTTAAGTCAGGGCCAGTGAGAAGGAAGTCCTCCGAGATTTTAAATTTATCTAGTTTAGAGGCAACTTGAGAAGCCCCTCCCCTCTTATTGTTCCAGGTGAAAGTACCATTTATTGTCTCCGTGTCCACTAGCCTCATGTTAATTAGGAAGTTCTGGAAGGCAATGGAGTCTCTGCCTAGTGTTCCGGTCCCACCTTTTTTCCTGTAAGAGATCTGATCATATTAAAATCCCCTCCTAGAATCTAGGGCATAGCAGGATGTCTCTCTCTCAACTCCTCCATTGAGGTGAGAAGCCTAAGTTTGTCTTCAATTTTTTAAGGACCATAGACATTTGTGATCATATATATTTCCTTATCACCCAAAGGTTGGATCACCATTGAAAGGTAGTGCCTGGATGCTTCAACATCCAGAATTCCAAGTTTCTAAGGATTCCAGAGTGTGAGAATCCTGCGTGTCGTGTTGTTTTCTTTAACTTCTAGATACTCATACTTAGTGAGCCATTCGCTATGTATCTCTCTAATTTTATCTATTGAACATTTTGTTTCCTGGATAAACATCATGTCTAGTTTTTCTTCTTTTATTCTATTGCTAATATTTCTTTGTTTCCTTTTACTTCCTAGACCCCTAATGTTCCAGGTTGTGAGCTTCATAATGAAAGATTTGTAAATGAGTAACTAGTAAGATCTTTCATCTTACCTGGGCTAATCATGAGTTTCCCACACTTTGTCAGCAACTCATCTGTCTTTCCTTCCTCTTTTCCTATCTGGGTTCTTGGAAGAGTGTCCTGATGTTGCCTCCATCATTTTAACCCCTCTATTTTCTTCGCTGTCATGGTTTCTTTTGACTCCAGAACCCTTTGCTTGAGATCTCTAGAGGAAGAGTTGTTGTACTCTGTCAAACTTCTCTTGTGGTAGAGAATCAATCCCTTTGGTGGTTCCCTGCTCCAAGAACTTTTCTATATCAAGATTCTCCCTCTCAAGAACCTCTTGTAGTTCGTGGTCCTCTCTTCCAACTTCACTTGGGGTCATCTTATGGTCCCTGCCAACTTCCATGATTCTTGGCAAATCTTCCTTTAGTTTGTTGTTCTTAGGTACATCCTCCATGCTAACATCTTTCTCCTTCTCTGTAGGATTATCCTTCGATGCTTGGTTCATCGCATTTTTCCCACCTTCTTCTTCTAAAATCTTGAAACTGTTATGACTTGGGTGTTTATCCTTGCTAGTTTTCCTTTGGTACTTTTTTCCTCCTTTCCGTTTGCTTCCCATCTTGGTAAAGCCTTCGGGGTCTTTGCTTTTTTTGGTTTTCATATTGTCCTCCAGTTTGTTTAAAGGGAAATCTCTGATGAGGTGCTCTTGTTCATGTCATTTACCACATCTGAATGTGGCATGTTCATAGTCCACCGCCTGCACCCATTCTTCATCCTAAACTTCTAGAATGATTTCATCCGGAACTGCTCCTGATAGGTCCATTTCTACACATATGTGAGCAAAGGAGGTGTATTTTCCTCGCAGAGTTGCCTTTGATATTTTTAAAAAATGACCTAATTTATTGCCTATGGCCTTTAAGGATTTAGACAGCCAGTAATCTAAAGGTAGGGAGTAGAGTTGTATCCATACCGGTACTGATGTGAATGTGAATGTTTCTCGTTCTGGAACAAAATTCATCACCCATGGTCGCATGTAGAGGCCAGACGTAGCATAAAAGTATGGTCCTCCTTCAAACACTCTGTCTTTGTCCTCTAGGTTTGTGAACACCACTGTGAAGAAACCCTTGGACCCAAGGTGGAGGGTTATTTCCCCCTTAGATTTCCATTGGTTTCTTATCCAAACCTGCAAAGCCTTCTTCTTTGGCCATATCCCCATAAATTTACATATAACTGTGTATGCCACCATGTGATCCATGTGCTCCTATAGTGCCAGATTATTTAAAACAACCTGGGGTTTAATGGTTGAAGTGGGTTTGCAGAGTCCTATCACACTCCTGTGTTCAACTCTCTAACTGCTGCCTTATGTTCTCTTCTCTCCTCTAAGTTCCTCCTGATTCTCTTCCTACTCATGAGAACTGATGTTTTCTGGCTTTTGAGTGATGAACCTCTCCGTTTCTGCCTCCATTAGTTTTTTGAAGTGATTCGAACCTGCTTCCTTGCTTCTGTTTGCCACTGCATGGCTATAGGAGGGAGTAGAACCCCACCAACGCCGCCCCCCCCCCCCCCCCCCCCGCTGCCCCCCAGCCACCTCGCCCCTCCATGACTACCAATAATAATCCCATGTTGGTCCAAACCCTCGTTCTGCACTTTCCCCTCCAGAGCTCGCACTCGTCTCCCTTTTGTTTAACTTTATCTCAATAAATAAGTAAAAAATGTTAACATTTAGCTATATTAGTTAGATAATCATTTAATGAGTTTTCTTCCCAAAAATCATATCAAAACTACACCCTTATTTAACTTTAACTCAATAAATAAGTAAAAAATGTTAACATTTAGCTATATTGGTTAAATAATGATTTAATGAGTTACTATGATGAATGATTTAGAGCCTACTTAGTTAATAAACAACAAATTATTCTTTTGATAGGTTCATTTTTTACATGTCCATTACTTAATAATGAGATATTTCAATAATGAGTTCAATAAAAATAGGTTAATGATTTATTTTGGTAAATGAATTTATTTTAATTAAAGTATATGTAATTAATAAACAATAAATTGAAATGAATTTGTGTTTAAAAAAAAATATTATATTAATTTTTTTATATTATTAATTATTTTTAATATAAAATTTGAATTTATAATCTAATTAGGAATAAATTTCATTCAAACTAATTCATTTATATCTTAGAGATAATATTTAAATTTATTTAAATATAATATATATATTATAATTAAAAAAAACCTGTAATTTTGTTAGGAAAAAAAAATATAATATAATAAATTAAATCACATATATTTATTATTTTTTAATTGATTTACATGAAAGAAAAAAGACTGAAATTTATACATAATAAAATATTATATTAAAAGAGTTTGTGGTTTAAATAATTTTAATAATTAAAAATGTATTTAGAACCTCACGTACAAATCCAGTAAGAGGTAACAACACCAAAATGTATATGGACACAAACATTACATGCCAAACGGTGCTGTCAAGAACCCAAACTCATGGCCGTCGGTCACGACTAGTTATTACGGCCATTGACATTGAAAATTTAGTTTGATGGTGGGCGCCGAAAGAGAGTAGCGACATATTATCTAACGTTATGTCAATATTTCGACTGCAACACCTGCTCGGAACACCACCTTGCATTTTCAGGTTTGCCAGCTCTACTCACACCAAATAATTATTATAACTCTTCCATCCTTTCAATTGATACAGTTCTTTAACATTTTCATGTCGGATTGCTTAACGATAATTCTTGATCTCGTTCGTGTCATGTTGTGCAGGGGAATGGATGCACATGTGGCCATGATGTGCCAGAGGGGCAATGATTTTTCTGCCAACAGAACAGCGAGCGTGAATTCTTACGGATCCTTTGTAATCCACTTGGACAAAGTCGAATTGGGAGATCTGTGTTCAACCGAGGTTGTGATGCCAAACAACAAGCTCCGCTCCTCAGCAAAGACTTCCGCTCCCTCCACTGCGGAAAAGTTGAGCATCTCAACTCTACTTATGTGCAACCATGCAAAAACCACAAAGGATCAAAGGGTCAATTAGGCTCAATTTCAAGTTGTTTATCAATTTGCCCAATTTCCATGTTACATCTGAGTTTTCAACTTTTACACCGTAGTTTTCAGCCCTTATTTAAGTGAAAGCAACCACTTGACTCTGAATTGTTACCAAACCAAAAAAAAAAATTACCCAAACTTCTTTCTTTCTTCCCTCTTCAATCCCAAACCATTCCCCAAGCTTAAACCATTATTCAAACCTGCACCTATTTTTCCTCTGGTGAAACCTAAACTATTTCTCAAACCTAACTTTCTCAAACCTAAACCTCTATTCAATCCTCTTAGTTTCCTAAAACCTAAACCATTACCCAAGCCCAAATTCCTCAAACCTAAACCTTTACCCAAATTACCACCAAAGCCCAAGTTCTTGAAATCCAACAGATTTTTATTCTTATTTTCCTGATTCCCTTGGATCTGTTAATTTGTTTTTAGAAGCCTCTCCAAAAGAAGCTTTTACTTAGAATTTATGTAGTTTTGTGTTTCTTCCTTGGATTTCTGTATTTCTTGCTTTATGAATTTTTGTAATGGTTCCTTGATATATTTTTCTATTTATTCCTTGACATAATTTTGTATTTCTTCCTTGTTTTCCTTCAACTTTTGTTTCACAATTTTACCTAATCTTTGCACTTGAAATAATTAATTTTCCAACTTAGTTACCTAGTATTGTACCTCTTTTATTTCTTCATGAAAAATGAATGAATCTTCTTGAGGCTTAAGTGTTGAAATAGATTTTGAAGCACCCATAGGATCCATTCAAGTAAATAATAATTCTTCTCTTTTTTCTCTTTATCACAAATTTTCAATGACCAAAAATATATATTCCAATCAAAGGTTATCACTATAGTAAGTTTCTTACTTTTCAAAACATGAAACTATAGATTATCTAGATGGCTAAAATTTATCTTGATGTGTCAATGGAATTCAAGCCCTCTGAGTGTGAATCTCCAATTTAATAGTGTGAATCTCCAATTTAATGGTGGGCTATTCTTTGTCTTCTGGCCAATTTCATTGGTTTGACCAAAATTTGATGTTCTAACTATAAATTATTGTAAATTTTCTAAAACTTATATATTTTTTGGTCTCTTCCCAAGAGTGAACTTGTATAGCATGCCACATATCCAATTTTTTAAATATGATTCTAAAATGTCTACATGCATTACCTCTATATGTCTCCTTAGATCCCTAAAGATTTCTTAGTTAGAAACTTCTCTAAAAGAGAGTTACAACAAAAATCCAAAGAACATTCATTTGAAACTAATATCATGACTTTTCACCATCCTTAAATTCCATCGGATATTTCTTATAGTGAGGTAGTATATGAAATTTGTATCAAATGTAGGTCTATATCTTTATTTTAGTACAAAAATTTGTGGTCTAAATATTCCTAGAAAAAGAATTATTGTGAAGGTTTTAGGATCACTTTTTTGAGATTAATTTTAATATAAATAAAAAATCCTAAATTTCATAATGTATTTCTTCAAAATTATAACAAAAAAAATATGAAATTTTTATGAGATGTATCTCTATATCGCTACTTAATCTAATAAAAACCCATGGTCTCAAACCATTTAGATTAAATTTTATAGCAAAAATGCCAATATTACTTGTTTGAAATTGATTTCAAAATCATTCTCAAATCCTAGCTTCCACAAGGTATATCTCTAAAATTATAGAAAAACTAAATCTAATAGTTTTACGAGATATTCCTTGAGACCTCTTCTTGTTATCCTCAAAACTTCACCATCCAAAACTTCCTAGAAAATTGTTATAGTGAAAAAGTCAAAACTATTTTGAAGCGACAAAGTTCAAGGTTCATATGCTTTAATACCAAATTTTATGAAGTATGCACGTTAGAAATGATGAGAAACTAATAATTACAGTCCACTTTAAAGGGGAAACCTCCTTTTATAATGAACGCACCCTAAGACTAGGTTGCTTCTATGCTTGTGTGTGAATGAGAAAAAATATATAATTATAATGAAATGGTATAGCGAAAAGTTATTTCTAACATGACCATATAACTCAGTATATAGGGATTAATAAGGAGTTTTAGTGTTGACATAGGGCTTGGATATGGCTTATCATGGCACTTGTTTATGGCTTGTGAACTAACTCTAAAATTCCCTTTACTCTTATAGCATTTGATGGTAATTTTAGGCATTATGTTTTTTGCATGCACAATATTCACAAAACTCAAGACCTAGAGTGTAATCAAACATAAGTCACTCTCCCAAATATGTCCAAGTCTTTGATGTCATAACGTTTTCTTTTCTATAAATACAATAGGGGTTCTTTCTTCTTCCATTTCTCCTCAAACTATCTTGTAGGATTCCCTTCTAAACATAGTATATACCACTACATCACTCAACTTCCTTACAAATATCAAGTTTCTGGTTGACTATGGAATGTCTACAACCATATGGAGTGTTCTAATCCTTCCAACCTTAAGTAGCAACTTGATTTTCCCTTGTCCTATGATTGTGTCTATTGAGTCATCTCATAGGAAAACGTAATTTCTATCATACCTTTTATCTTTGAATATCCATTCCATATGGGGATTCATATAAAAGGAAGCACCTAAGTAGATTAACCATGATTCATGACCTTCATGTTTGTTTAAAAAAGCCTAGTACACATTCCCTCTTTTCTCTGAGGAGGCTTTGCCTTATATGGAATTAACATCATTAGATCCCTTCCTCCCTTTTATCAACACTTTTGGATCTATAATCCTTCTCCTAATCACTAACTTTACTACATTTCTAGCACTTCCTTAATGATTTTTCTAAAGATTTAGATCTCCAAGTCTACGAGTTATTTTTATTTCTATATAGGGAACATCCTCATATAGATACGTCATCCATACTGTGAATATCCATGGTTTTCCATTTTATTTGTTTTGATAACATGGATAAAACAATGTCATCAAACATTAATGCAATTACATTACTTCCAATAGCTATAATTAGACTATCTCATGAATATGGAAACAAACATAATAAATTAATTCACTTAATTTCATCTAAGATTTTAATATTCATAAACAATAACTAACTTATTATTTTGAGATTCCATAGATCAAAGAATTTCCCATTAAATTACTAAATTTCAATCTTAGAACTAATCATCATTATGTGTCACATGAGAATCACCAGCATAGATATTATGTTCAAACATTGTTTATCACAAACTTAAGATAATTAAATCCTTAGCAAAGAAATGCATCTCAATTGAACCAATAACTACTTAGAGATCTACCTTGGAAGCACTTGAAAGTCGCAACAAACACCTAATTGGTATCTATTATTTAGCTACCAAGCCACATGAAATATCATACATTGGAATTCCTCAAACATTTAAATACGCTTCATGACATCCAATACCACCAACAATAAACCCGTCACTAACCAAACTAAGGTTATCTTAACTACTGAAACTATAAAGACCACATTAACCCAATGTATGAACCCTTACAAATTTTGAATATCATCTATTTAAACTAATAGCAAAACATTATCTATAATTCTAATTTGTAATGATATAAAAATTGCTAATTTCCAATATATATGGCTATTTATTTGATAATTTGATTTTTAACTTTATCATTTAATAAATCCATTATTCTCAAACTTCCTTCAAATAAAAATCAAATATCATTAAAATATAAATACACAATAATAATAATAACAACATTACACTTATTCTTAATAATCACATCAAACAAATTTGTTTCTATGGAAATGTATAGATACTAAACAATTTTTTCTTTTTAACTTTGTTTCAATAAATAAGGAAAAATAATTGCATTTATCTATTTTTCTTATAAACAGGATAATTTTAGTTAATAATAAACAAATTCTTCCTTTTATCCTCTGAGTTAATAATGAGATCTTTAGATAATTAGCTAAATAAAAAATACCACCAACAATAAACCCGTCACTAACCAAACTAAGGTTATCTTAACTACTGAAACTATAAAGACCACATTAACCCAATCTATGAACCCTTACAAATTTTGAATATCATCTATTTAAACTAATAACAAAACATTATCTATAATTCTAATTTGTAATGATATAAAAATTGCTAATTTCCAATATATATGGCTATTTATTTGATAATTTGATTTTTAACTTTATCATTTAATAAATCCATTATTCTCAAACTTCCTTCAAATAAAAATCAAATATTCTTAAAATATAAATACACAATAATAATAATAACAACATTACACTTATTCTTAATAATCACATCAAACAAATTTGTTTCTATGGAAATGTATAGATACTAAACAATTTTTTCTTTTTAACTTTGTTTCAATAAATAAGGAAAAATAATTGCATTTATCTATTTTTCTTATAAACAGGATCATTTTAGTTAATAATAAACAAATTCTTCCTTTTATCCTCTGAGTTAATAATGAGATCTTTAGATAATTAGCTAAATAAAAATAAAAATGGGCGAATAAGTTATTTTGATAAATTAACTCATTTTAATTAAATTATATGTAATTAACAAGCTATACATTTATCTTTTAAAATGTCTTATTTTATATTATATATACAAGTTTAAAGAAAATACACATTAATTTTAAAATGTCTTATTTTATTTTATTTTATATATATATATATTTTAACGAAAATACATATTTAAAAAAAATAAATTTAAAAATATATAAAATTTTATAACTGTTTTTATTTAAAAAAAAAGTATAATTTGAAGAGTGTTTGGGCTTAAAATCAAAAGGCTCCTATAGTTTAGTATAGAGGGATGTTGTAAGATGCTATAACATTAATAATGCAAGTGTTTCCATATACTATGGAGGAGATGTATAGAAAGTTGTAATATCGATGACATTTAAACGAAAGGTATAGGGTTTCTACAGGCTTTTGAATTTTTTTAATAGGAGTAATGTTGTAATTTGGATAATGTTTATTTGTAATTTAAATTATAATATTTATTAGTATATATTTTTATTAATTTTTTACTTATTAAGAGTTAAAATGAATTAAATCTCTTAAGATGTAAATTCTTAATAAAATGAATTAAATCTCTTAAGATGTAAATTTATTTGCATCTAAGATATTTGATTTTTTTTAATAGGGTTTGTTAAATAGGGAGTTGAGATGGATTTATCACATTTCTATATATAGAATTGTTTTTATTTCTAATTTTATTAAAATCTTAATAATAGATATAGCTACATATATATTTGATATTTTTGACATGTTTTATAACCTATGAATGAAGGCTTCTATGATTCATGATTCAAAGAAAAAAAATTCTGGATAAATCACATTGTTGTTTTATGATCGACATGTTTCAAACCTACTGAGGTTCATCATGTTTTATAATTTCTATGATTGAATTTTTTAATGTGATATACATAGCATTGATTTTATTTAAAAAGAAAGAGAAATAACACTTAGAACAATGTAGAATAGGAAAACCCTAGCTACTACCCTCTTGCTCTTGAAATAAGCCTTGTGGCTCCTTCGTAACCACCTCAAGCCTTTGTTAACTATCATCTCTTGACTCTAGGCTATAGGAATTTACAGGGTAAGTTCCTTAGATAGAACACCAAAGGACACTACTCACAAATAGATCATAGATCAATACACCAATATTATTGACGTGGTTAAAACCCTCAAAGAGGGAAAAAATCCATGGCCTAAGCCAACACGACCACTTCACACAATTTATTAATGTAAAAGAAAGAAAAATTACGTAAGATTCTCTCATGAATGGTCCCCTAAAAAATTACCCTCCATGCTCTTTAAATAGAGATCATGGACCAATCGGGTGTTAAGCCACAGATCAAGTGTCGGTAATACCAAGAAGAGAATGAACCATCAGATCACTTCATGTCTAGAACATATCGTGACCGTCGAATTGTAAGTTACAAAAAGTACATACTAAAGAAACACACTTTACCTAACTATACACTAGACTGAGTTATACTTAATAATTTCCTATGTGGAAGAATATCCTAACCTCCCCCCTTAAGAACAACTTGGGATAAGATTGAAGGATGTACAAACATGACACAATAGGAGAAGGAATGAGGCATTAGAGCCTATCCCCCTTAGTGACAATTTCCTGAACTCCAACCATAAATCGAAGTTTAGTAAACTTTGCCTTTGTGACAGCCTTTGTAAAGATGTCTGCAGCTTGATCATCGGTTGAACAATATTGCACTTCAATAACATGGTTATGAATGAGCTTTCTCATGAATTGCATGTGTAGTTCAATGTGTTTGTTGCGTTTTTGTTGCACTAGATCTTTGCACAGTTGAATGACACTTTGATTATCACATCAAAGTGTAGTTGGATGTTGCTATTGAAAACCAAACTCTCATAGGATTTGACGAAGCAACAAAGCTTCCTTATTAGCTTCAACGGTGCCATGATACTCTGCTTCTATGGAAGAAAGAGAAATGACACTTTGTTTCTTGCAAGCCCATGGAATAGGTCCAGAAGCAAGTGTGAAGACATAACCTGCAGTACAGTTCTGATCATCATGGTCACCAGCCCAATCAGAATTAGTGAAACCAACCAATAGAGGAGATGCTTTTGCAGTGTAATGAATCCCAAACTGATCCGTACCTCGAACATAACAAAGTATTCTTTTAGCTAATTTCCAATGACTTTCATGTGGGTTTTTCATAAATCGAGAAACAAGGCCAACAACAAAGGAAAGGACAAGACAGGTATGGGTGAGATACAAACGTTTTCCAACAAGCTGATGGTATAAGGTAGCATCAACTTCAAGGGAAGTACAAGTCACTGAAATTTTGACTCCAAACTAGAAGGGAGAAGTAGCTGGCTTTCAGTCTTCCATGTGAAAGTGGCGTAGAAGATCACAAGCATACTTGGTCTTGGAAAGGGAAATAACTTCTTTGGATTGCAATAATTCAAGACCAAGAAAATAATGGAAGTGTCCTAAATCTGTCATTTCAAACTTATTTTTAAGGTTGGACTTGACATGGTTTATAAGGGTTGGACCACTACCAGTAGGGATAATATCATCAACATAAAGAAAAAGAATGATAAGGGACTTACCCACTTTCATTGTCTAGACAGTATTGTCAGAATGGCACCTAGAAAAGCCAGTGTCTAAAAGAAAGCTATCCATTTTTGCATACCAAGCCCAAGGAGCTTGCTTGAGACCATAAAGGGATTTCTCAAGCCAACATCCAAGGCTGGAGTATGTTTGTATAAAGAGAGGAGGTTGTTCCATATAGTTTTCTTCATGCAAGTACCCATGCAAGAAGGTGGATTTAACATCCATATGATGGACTTCCCATTTGAAAGAGGCAACAAGGGAAAGAACAAGGCGGATATAGTTCATTTTGGCAATAGGGGAGAAGGTTTCAGTATAGTCAATGCCTTCAACTTGTGAAAAACCCTTAACAATAAGACTAGCTTTATGTTTATCAAATTTTCCATCTGTTCCAAACTTGGTTCTATACACCCATATGCATCTAACAAGTTTTCATCCCTTTGGAAGAGGAACAAGGTCCGATGTATCATTTGCCAATAATGAAGGATATTCTTGATTCATAGATGCATCCCAATCTGGATGGCCTGAAGCTTCTGCAAAGGTGGCAAGATCATAATTTGTTGAAGCTTGAGCCAGTAAAGAAGAGCCTCTATCAAACTGAGAACGTGTATGACGTTGATCTGTAGGATCACCTGCAAGAGCACCTGTTGCATCCCGAGTAGCGCAAACCCATTTTGGAAGCTAAGGAGCTGAAGGAGGATCCCGAGAAGGTGGCAGAGGACTATCGTAATCTAAAGAAGGAATATTTTTAGAAGTAGAAGGGATAGAGAGAGGTGGCACATCTTCCACACTAGGATTGTAGACCAATATATTTTTAGCAAACATTACATATCTTCTAATGATAACATTTTTGGATTTAGCTTTAAGAAGTCTATATCCTTTGACATATTCAAAATATCCAACAAAAATACATTTTTCACTCTTATGTTATAAGGCTTTATGTGTCTCATATGGAATATGGGTCCATGCTTCACTTCCAAAAACACGAAAGTGACTTACATCTAGTTTAATTGAGCTCCATGCTTCTTCTAGAGTGATACTCTTTAAAACCTTAGTAGGAGTGTGATTTACTATGTATTTGCATAGTTAATTATTTCTTCCAAAAAATTAAGACTAAGTCCTTTAGATTGAAGCATACAATTAGCCATTTCCTTTAAGATGCGATTCTTGCTTTCAGCTACACCATTTTGCTGTGGAGTATATGGAACAGTATGTAGGAATTTACAGGGTAAGTTCCTTAGATAGAACACCAAAGGACACCACTCACAAAGCATATCAAAGATTAGTACACCAATATTCTTGATGTGGTTAAAACCCTCAAAGAGGGAAATAGTCCACGACCTAAGAAAAAGTGGCCACTTCAGGCAATTTAATTCCATGCTCAGTGCAAAAGTTGATGAATTTGTTGTTAACATATTATGTAACATACCTCTTTGGCACCATATTAGCGACCACATATTATGGAAAATACCTTCTGGACACAGTATGAAAAACCACAGGCTGTGTTTATGCACTATTTTTAACTTGGATTAAATTTAGATGTAATAGTTGTCACCTGCATTCAAATATAATCATTTCATAACAAAGTTAGCATAGGCCACTCTACCCATGCATACATCAAATCACAGAGGAAGAATCAGTCATGATCATTCAAGATCCCTCATTCTAGTTTCCCTCCTTTGTAGATTCATGACAACATTAATGAAGATAATGTCATCAATATACTGTGACTAGCTTTACCATATAGCATGTTCATATTCCTATTATACTAGTCAAAATTACCACTGACATCTAATATCTTATGCAATACAAATAAATAGCTAAAACGAGCCTCACTGGATGAAATTTATCTCATGGTGCATGATGCATAGATTACATAACCTGAACCATAGGCTCTACCATTTCAAACCAAAATCAATAATCCTACTACCACAATTGCATGTAATGTTAACATGTGTATCTTAGGAATTATGCACAATTAGTTAAAAGAGCAGCATTGGATGCATAATTCATAGCATAAATAACCTGCACCATAGTTTATATAATTGAGCGTTAACCACAGTTACTGCATAAGATCCACATATTATGTTTCTTTAATAACCTTAACTAGGATTGAATTTTTATGCAATGAATGTCACAGACGCTCATATATACTCAACTCATGCCCACAGCTAACATAGGCAAATCTACTTATTCATAGAAGTTATATGTACATTATTTAGTAAATTTATATGTAAGGACAATCTAAGCAATTTCTCTTATATGCTTCAGAATTGACAATATAGAGAGTAAGAGTCAACATACAAACATCCCCGGCGACTAGATTCTCTAAAAGGATGTCACTTGGAAAAAACCGAGCACCTCCACCAACCTAGAACTGTCTTCCACCAGTTCACCCTAGAGCTGAGAGTTCTTCCCATGGATCAACTGCCCTGTTGATCTTTGCAATGGGTATTTAATACCTTCTTTCATGATATGGTTTCTATTAGCGACATCCCGCTTTTATGGATATTTTTATTCAGTTTCCTAGCCTTTTCTCACAAAAGCTCACCTTTCTCTACCACAAGACTTTTCCTCAAAAAAACTTTCCTTTCTCTCCCATAAAGCTTTTATGTTTTTCTCCATGGATATTTATCTCCAATCCATCCAACCTATCTAGAATTGCATCTAGAAGCTTTATCATGAAAGAATTATCCTTTCCCATTCACCAATGGAACTTGGCAAGAATTTCATCTCGTGGCGTCTCACTTTTCCAAGTGATTAATTAATTTATTTATTTCATAAAGTATTTAGTTTTCATATTACACATCAGACCTAGCTTTTCTACGCTTAGGTTTTCAAAATTTTACACATAAGGGAGGGGTGTTACATATTCTCCTTCGTTGTCAGATCTTAGCTTAAGAATTTGATGTCCATATTATTTCTCAACAAAGGCCTTAAAGGCCAAGAACATGTTAAAGACTTCACTCTTGAGTTTGAAGAAGTATACCTAAGTGCGTATAGAGAAATCATCAATCAAAGTTAAGAAGTACTTGTAGGCAAAGAATGAAACAACTATAAGTGGACCACATAAATCACTATGCACAAGTTGTAAAGGGGTTGAGGTGTTCTAAGATGCGCGTTTTTCAAAACTATCCCGATGATGTTTTCTGAGTACACATCTGGAACAAACACCATCTTTACAAGATACCGTAGGAAGACATCTCACCATATTTTCTTGACATAGATTTTGAAGGGAGCGATAGTTTAAGTGGCCAAATTGTTCATGCCAAAGTTTTCTCACTTCAACATTATGAGAAACAAATACTGAGGGAAGAGTTGATGACTCAAAGTTGTTAAACTTATACAACCTTATAGAATCATCAGCAATGCCAGTAGCTAAAATATGTCTAAGATCTCTTTGGTCATTAATTACAACACCATGAGGTGAAAAATCAATGGTTTTACGTTCACGTGAATGAGTTATCTGATATACAGATATAAGGTTGTAGGATAAGGTAGGAACACATAATACATCATTAAATTGACCATTGTCTAGATGAATAGGTCGAGTCCCTACAACACTAAGAGATCTATCATCACAAACATATATATTTTTGGTGTTACAATCATTTAAAGAAGAAAACATGGCTTTGCTTTTGTACATGTGATAAGAATCTCTAGAATCAATGAGCCACTCGTGAGAATGAGGAGAAGAAGATACATTTATTGCATTAGCAAACCGAGATGCTTGACAACCACATGCATAAAGTGTTATTCCTAAAGATGAAGTTGAAGTTGAAGTTGAAGAGTGCTGCAAATGGATGTTATGCTTCTTCATTGTTGCTTCCAAGGCTTCCATATTCTTCAAGCATTTGGATTCTAAGTGGTCATCATGATTACAAAAGTTGCAATGCTTATTAGTCTTCTTCCCTTTTTTTTAGTTGCCTTATCATTTTTTTGAGTTGATTTTTCATTGTGAGATTGAAATTCCTTAGGACCCTTGTTTGGTTTAGGACCATTCTTTTTAGGATGCTTCCTCTTAGGATTCTTTGAACTTGGTTGTTGTTGGGATGCCAAGGCTTTCTTAGAAGGGTTTTCAGTATTAATAAGACCAAGATGTAAGATTTTTTCTTGTTCTCTTATTAAATAATCACAAAAGGCATCAAAAGAGGGGGACTTGTAGTCTTGTCCTTGAGAAATAAAGGCTTCTCTAGTAGAATGGAAGGTGGAAACAAACACAGAGTGGGGTGGTCCTAACTTAGTAAGAATGGAATAGATAAGGTTGCCATCTTCTTTCTTAACCTTAACACCTTCCAAGAGAATTCTAAGAGTCTTGAAATTGGACAAAAAATCTTCAATGGAAGAAAAATTATTGGAGTCCAATGTAAGTAACTCATTTTCAACTTGATGGGCTCTAATCTCATTTTTAATTCCAAAATTTATTGAGCTTCTTCATTGCTTCATCAGGGGTATCAATTTTTGCGATATGGAATTTAAGGTCTGGAGAAATAGACATCCCTATCAACCCACGTGCTTGATCTTCCATATTTTTTCATTTGGCTTGCTTATCTTCATCTTGAGGTTTAGACTCTTGGCCTAAGACTATTCTATAAAGACCCTTACTTCTAAGTAAATCCACAATGTAGGATAGCCATTGGAAGTAGTCGGTGCTATCAAAATAACTAGGCATGGAATTTCCATTTTAAAAGAAACTCAACCTGCATATGCTGAAAATAAGTGTTCAAATGGAAAGATCTCGAAAAATTAGGTCGATTAGAAAAGAACAGTTCTGAAAACGGCTTCCGAATGAAGAAGTTATGTCTGTTTGAAGAAAAGTTTTTGAAGATGCCAATGAATGATGTGAATGTTTGGAAGGGGATGATAATGTTATATTTAAAAAATAATTCCCTCGGCCCCTCCAAACTTAATCTAATTAGCTCACTTTTAAAAAAAATAAATTTTTATGTAACTCACTTTTATAAATAAGTGAAAGTCACTTTTACAATAGTACTTTATGAACTATCTACGAAATTGTAACTTTAATAAAAGATAAAGTGACTTTAGAATTATAAGTGAATCAATTTTTATAATGAGTGAGAATAATTTTACATAAAGTAACGTTAAAACATAAGTTACATGTGTTTTTTGAAAAAATAACTCAACAAAAAGAAAGACTTGAACCCAAGACCTTTATTATCATAAAGCAACATTAGACCTTGTGAGCTAGTTTAAAAGGTTAGTAATTTTTGGAAAAGAGGAAGGGTTTTATTTATTTATTTATTTTTCACTGAAGCTTTAGGGTGTGTGCTTACTTGAAAACCCCCTTTTTGCCTACAAAACAAGAAAACAACCGCATAAACCAAACGAACAACCAAAAGTAACCAAGTCTTACAACTTAAAGTTAGGTTTGGCTGGAAACTAGATGTTTTTCTCAATGTTTCAGATTTTCCGAGATCACACTAAGGCACGCTGGAAAATAGCATATGCATGAGAAAAATCATTTCTTTCCATTTTTGGTTTTCCCAGATCGCACACACTCGCGGGGAAAAATCATACGCAGAAATGAAAGGTATAGATTCAGAAATAATAATGAAAAAATTATAGAGGACTATAAACCGAAATAAACATAGATAAATAACTATAACTGCAAATAAAGACTGTATACCTCCAGATCTTAAAAATGTCATAGCTATGGCTGCCAGAAATGTTTTCGCGTGAAACAAATGGAGTTCCTCACTGGAATGGATGCTTCTAACACAATATAGCAGTCCTCTCAGCCTGAAAGTGGTCAAAAACAGTAGATCTTGGAAACAACAATCAGATGTAGTTGTGTCGGCTTTGGATTTGGATCACCAACGGATGCGGTCCTCGAATAGCTCTGACACCATATCAAAATTTATAGGGTAAGTTCCTTAGATAGAACACCAAAGGACACTGATCAAAAATAGATCACAGATCAGTACACGAGTATTCTTGACGTGGTTAAAACTCTCAAAGAGGGAAACATTCCATGCCGTGAGCCAACGCAGCCACTTCAGGCAATTTATTAATGTAAAAGAAAGAAAATTTACATAGGCTCCTCTCATGAACGGTCCCCTAACAAATGACTCTCCATGCTCTTTAAATAGAGATCATGGACAAATCGGGTGTTAAGCCATAGATCAAGTGTCGGTAATATCGAGGAGAGAATGAACCGTCGAATCACTTCATGTCTAGAACATATCGTGACCATCGAATTGTAAGTTACAAAAAGTACATACTAAAGAAACACATATTACCTAACTCTACACTAGACCAAGTTATACTTAATTATTTCCTATGTGTCGGAATATATTAATATAGGCGCCCTGATCTCAAGCCCTAAATTCAACAACGAATGTGACGTTTTCTACCTCTTTGTGAAACCTCTCGATGGAACCCCTCTTTGTCTCACAATGAACAATAACTCAATGATTGCAAATATTAAACTTTGAATTTTGAAAGCAAGAGTTCTACCCTTTTCTCAGTTTAAGATTGTGTATGGTATGAGGTTACAAATTGACTCTTCTATGCATCCTTTAAGCATAGGAAAGGACGCTTTAGTCCTAGTTTCCTTTGGTCTCTTGGGGAGTGCCTGAGGCCAAACCCCTTCATAATCACAAACCTCCCAAGCTTCAACTCAAGCAAAAGTTCCAACTCTGGGCTTGAACACCCATCACAAAAGGAATCCTTCAGTGAAGCAATGAAGGATGGTGGTTTCAAATATGCTCCTAAAACCATCTTAGGCCCATCCTTCATCATTGAACATTCAGAGGAAATTCCATCTATTAAGGTAACTGAAGATGTCTCTATTACGCATGCCTTTATTTATGCAAAAAATGCAATAATCTATGAGTTTAATGGGTTTTGGCCTCGAGCTCCAGCCTTGAGAGATAGGTTGAAAAAAACCTGACCAACATATCACTCTCTCCACCTCTGTTCTAAGGGATATTTTGTTGTTTTCTTCAAAAACCGAGAAGACCATCTAAAGGCTCTTGAACAAAGACCTTGGTTATGGGGGCATTCATGCCTCTCTTTAGAACCTTGGTTTCATGAATTCAACCCTCTAGACATGGAGGCATGAAGATTCACATTTGGGTTAGGCTGTCCAAACTGCCTATTATTGTCTTCAACCCTCAGCCTAGAGGAGATATGCAACACTCTTGGGAATTTCATCAAGATTGACAAAGAACATCTACACATTTGTAAGAATTTATGTAGAAACGGATTTCAGTGATGGCCTTCGAGACAAAATCTGCATAGATTGGCTAGAGGACTCCCTCATGCAACCTCTAAACTATGGAATCACATCCTTTAGATGCACATCTTGCCAAGAGGCTAGACATCTTCAACACAACTACCCTTATCCTTCCCCCTCGAGGCCACAAAAGAGTCAAACCTAGAAAGGTTGGTAAGTTTCTCAATCTTCCAATCAGAGACCTACTTCTCTAGAAATTCTAGTCTCGCAGCCCCAAGCGACCGACCAATGAGTCAACCCAAGAAGGGCCTTCTACAAGCACACAGATCCATAAGTCTTCATCTACCTCTCTCTCCTCCAAATGTCACCGAGACCATCTCCCTTGAGGAGGAAGATAAGCATTCTCACGCTTCGAGTCAACCCATAACCAAGATCATCTGGAAACCTAAAGCTCAGTGAGAGGTAGTTCCCTCTCTAGAGGCAAACCCACAGAACATGGATTATCCTTATATCATCTCCAAGGAGGACAAAAACATCCTCATGAGTCTCACAATTTAGATAGCTACAAAGAAACAGGTTTCTTTATAGAAGTCAACCCTCGAGAGAGTATAGCCCTAATGGCTAACACAAGAACCTCTTCCAACACCTCAACTTCGATCCACTTTTGGAAAAAAGAAAGGAAAAGAGAAATGTATCATATCTACCGTGGTCACATTGTCCTCTTATTTTCTTAATATACTTGAATCAGCCTTAAGATGCTCCCATCAAGAACTTTGCCTTGTATTTTAGCAAATGATTAATAAAATTATACTTAAAAAAACACTAATAATAATAATTTGGAAATTGATGAATACAATTCAGATAAATATGTATATGTGAAATGATATATAGATGTGTGTGAGAAAGCAAAAAAAAGACCTATTACATAATAATTTATAATAAAAATATTATATTAAAAAACGTTATGTGGTTTAAACAATTTGAACAATTAAAAATGTATATAAAACTGCACGTACAAATTCAGTAAGAGGTAAAACCACCAAACTGTATATTTGAAGATGGAAGCAAACATTACATGTGAAACGCTGTTGTCAAGCACGCAAACTCATGGCCGTCGGTCACGACCCGTTATTATGGCTGTTCACATTGAAAATTTAGTTTACCTGATTAATAAACGATGGCCAACTCCAGCGCCGAAAGAGAATGGCGACATATTGTTCAACGTTATTTCATTACGATGGACCATTTCCACTTTATTTCATTACGCTGGTCGTTGTAGTAGGCAGTGATGAAGGCAGCATGTATCTACACCCTTCCAATTTTATTTTCAAGACCACTCTTGATTCTCAACACTGAAGCTTTTTGGAGATTAAATTCTCAGCACCCAATGGAGATGGAGGTATATATCCATCAAAGACCATAGGTTTTGCAATCACATGCATGCAGAGAGCATCGACATTGCATGCCGTCAGAAATGGGGAACTTCAAGATGTGGCCAGCAGCACCTGTTCGAGCAAGTCTGGTGGCGTTCATCCTCATTGTGCTTAGCCTTGCAGAACCCTGCAATGGCAGTGACAATTCCAGTAAATCCAACTCAGTAAATGGTAGCGTAATCTTCGACTGCAACGACTGCTCGGAACAGCACCTTGCATTTTCAGGTTTGCGAACTCACCAAATAATTATTATAACTCTTCGATCTTTTCAGTTGATATATGCTTGCGATAATTCTTTTGCCATTTTCATGTTATGTGATGTGAGGAACAGATGCACATGTGGCGATGAAGTGCCACAGGGGCAATGATCCGTCTGCCAATGGAACAGGAAGCGTGAATGCTGACGGATCCTTCGTCATCCACGGCCTGGACAAAGTGAAATTGGGAGACCTGTGTTCAGCGGAGGTAGTGATGCCAAATAACAAGCTCTGCTCTTCGGCAAAAACTTCTGCTCCCTCCACTATAAAGAAGTTGGGCCTCTCAGCTCCATTGATGTGCAACTATGCAGAGACGATAATGGATCAAAAGTTTTTCAAAATCCATCCTCTCAAACCCAATTTCCAGTTGTTCATAAATTTTCCCAAATTCCATGGGGCACCAGAGTTTTCAACCCTTACCAACTCCATTCAACCAGACAACCACTTCACTTTCAATTGTTCAAAAAGAAATCTTTACCCAAAATTCTTCCCTTACCTTCTATCTCTAACCCTAAGCCATCCCCCAAGCCCATTTTCCTTAAACCCAAACCATTTCAGAAGTCCAGCTTTTTCAATCATAAACCATTATTCAAACTTCCACCTATTCCTCTTATCCTGAAATCTAAACTATTTCTTAAACCTATGTTTTTCAAACCAAAACCTCTGCTCAAGCCTCCTCCCATATTGAAGCATAAAGGGTTACCCAAACTCAAATTCTTGAAATCAAAATCCTTACCCAAATTACCACCAAAGCCCAAATTCATTCAAACTCTTATTTAAACTATCACCAATGTTTAAGTTCTTCAAACCCAAACCCTTACCAAAACTACCACCGAAACTCATGTTCTTGAAACCTAAACCCTTACCCAAATTACCACCAAAGCTCAAGTTCTTGAAACCTAAACCCTTACCCAAATTACCAGCAAAACCCAAGTTCTTCAAACCTCCTCCACCTCCTCCTCCTCCTCAGCTAAAATTACCTCCTCATAATGATAAGAGTATTCCCCCCTTTCACTCCCTTACCTATTCTCTCTACTTAATAATACTTTCATTTTATCTTCCTTTAGTATCATATTGTATCATTTTAATGTAATTGTTGTGTTTATGATATATTATATTCCAATTTTTAATTGTTCTATATAAGATGCATTACAAATTATTTTTATGATAACATATTGTTTAAATATTTGCGATATTCTTAATATTTAATTGTCTAATATTTATATCTAATTCACAATTTTAAGTAAATTCATGTTGGTTAGAAATTTGTTGTTTACTTATAAAATGACAAAAAATAATAATTTAGCCACAATATTAATGGTTGATTTTCACCAATACATATCAGTGGATGATTCATCTAACATTGTAAATTTAAAAATTGCAAAATATATCCTTTTCATTTTCCTTTTATGGTTGAAAATAATTCAAACAATAAATTTGCATTGGCTATAGCAACTAAACAATTCAAGTGTTCCTCCATGACCACTAAATAAACTTGCATTTGTATTTACATGTAAGATCTTAAAAGAGCATCGGATCTAGACCATGTATTCACCTCCTTTGTAGCTCTAGTAACTTGCACATTAATACATTACCATGCCAAAAAAACATAACCATAACCTTGTTAATCTTCTATCCACATGTTATACAATATTATGTTATATGTGAGATACATTACAAACTATTTTTATAATAACACATTCCTTAAATGCTTCCAATATTCTTAATATTTAATTGTGTAATGTTTATGTCAAATTCACACTTTGAAGTAAATTCATATTGGTTATAAATTTATTGTTTAGTTATAGAATGACAAAAAAAACTATAAATCTCTACAATGTTATACAATAATATGTTTTAATGTATTTCAATTTAAATTTAGCCATAATAATAGTGGTTGATCTTCACTAATAGATATTAGTGGAAGATTCAAAAAACATTATAGATTTAAAATTATTATGACAAAAGTCTCCTTACCATTTCCCTTTCACAAGTCAATATAATTAATAATGCAAACAATCAATTGTGGTTGGCTATAGCAGTTAACACTACTACACCAAGGGTACTTTTAAGACAAAAGAAATTTTGTCTTAAAAAATCACTTTTTATTTTAGTTATTTTATATTAAAATTTAATATCAACTGAATTTTCTTAAATATAAAATTTAAGACAAAAACAGGTTGAGACAAAAATATTTTAAGACAAAATTTTATATTTGAGACAAAAAGAGTTTAAGACAAGAACATTTTAAGATAAAACTTTCAATTTAAGACAAAAACTGTTTGAGACAAAAATATTTTAAGACAAAATTGTTTAATACAAAAATATTTTAAGACAAAACTTTATATTTAATACAAGGGTCACATAAGATAAAACCCATTTAAGACAATTAACAATTAAGACAAAAACATATCAATTTAAGACAATATTATCTAACAACTGCAAAATTGACTCTGACAGCATGTCCTAGTCTGCCATCTTGTAGGCTACTATTGTCTCGTGCCTATACCGAGGTGGTTATTTCACTTACCATTAACCTTATATATTAAAGAAAATGATTTTTTTGGCTCTTAGTTTTGTTGGGGTAGTCGACTCTGAAGAACGCGAAATTTTTTCTGGCAAGATTTCCTGGACATCAATTCTACTTTGTCCCTTCGATCTCTGCTGATACGATTAGAGACAACTTCTATGTTATTTCATTCACATGGTGAGTCACTGTGGTTCTTAATATTGCAGGGAAGTTGATAAATAACTAAATTGTGGACTCCTTCTCTTGGTTATGTGGTTTAAGCCTCGATTTTGAATTTCCCTTAATATGCATCCCCTCATACTTTGGATCTAACTCAAGGTAATCAACTACAAGAAATATTGCAATGTGGTTGCCTTACAATTGTGTGGATAGTTGAAGTTCTTCCTTCATTTTTAAGTCATCATTAAACACACAGATAAGTGTACATTGCATATATGTATTTCCTTATGGATTGTAATGAATCTTGTTACATTGTGAATGGTGCAAGATCTTGCGTGTTTGTAAATGTAAATGAATGTCTGAGTTTTGACTCTCACTATATCTTCATGATTAGAATGGTCTCATGTATGCACATGAATTTTAAAGTGTGCCTAGAATATGTTATTCATTATTATGTGCATGGTGAATGCACAATTATGTGTTCATATTTAGTTAGTTGATTTCAAAATTTATGGGTATACTTAGTTTAACCAATCCCTACGCTAGTTATTCTGTCAAAACTAAGAATTTAGATATCAGGAATTGGGCCACAAGTCTTCTTGAAACTACAGGAGGGTGGGTGCACAACAATTATAGTTCTGCTTTATGAACCTAGCCTAAGTTTGTTTTTAGTCCATATATGATATGTTTTCAAGGTCAAGAGGAAGTGGGTGAACATGAATTTGTTGACATGCTAACAGATCCAACACCTAGTGGGCATTGGTGAAACCACACCCTAGTGGAACCATGTTGTGTGTATAGACAACAACCATAATCCATTGACCCTGGTGATCAAATCTGAGTTAAGGGCAGGGTCTATACACTTGGCCAAATGTTCTTTTATTTTGGGTGAGAATCCTAAAGGCCAAGAGTGTGGTCCAGGTAGAACTGGGAGTGTTGGGAACATTTTTAGCCACCCATCACTAATATATTTTTTCCCTACAACACCCTAAGAGTGTAAAAAATAATATAAATTTTCTACTACTGATGTATTCGCACTGAGAACAAGAGATTACAAATTTCCTCTACTATTATGTGAAATGGAAATCACAATTTAGAAACACATGCAATGACATGCAACCATCAAAACAACACAATAACAGAATTATTTATAGGGAAACCCAATAGGGAAAAACCCTTCCACTACTTTTAATTAATCATATGAGAATGAGAAACTATTACAATGTCTTGCTTCAATCCTAAAGGAGACCATGCACTGTAAACTTGTTCTCCTACTGATTTTCCTGCTCTGAGCAACACTTAGTCAATTAATGGCCCCATCTTTCTCCTCTTTCCTTGCACAATTCTTGAGGAAATTAGCTCCTAAACAATAGGGGAATTCACTATTCCCTTGTGAAAATCCCAAGTAATCAATCACCTGTCTCAATGCCCAACATGTACACTCAACTAGTATACAATTAATAATTACAATGTGCCTTTACCTCCACTTTAGTTTAGCAATACAAATTCCACTCATATCTAGGCTATTTTTTGTCGATTGACTAGTTTAACTGAGAAATCATTGAGTTAACAACAATTCTACTACTCAACTGACCTTCAACTGACTCTGGTAGTTGCTTAAGCTCAGTTAACTGAGTCAAACTGAAAATAACTGAATTTGATTGCTAAATTTTACCAACACTACATGCACAACTCTACTTCTAGCTCATAACTAGAATTTACTGAGTAAACAAGTATACAAGGCCATGTCACACACGTTAACTACCATCGAAAATCGAATTACTAAATTTAACTAAGGAACAAGTCAAATTTAGCCTTTCGTGCTACATTTCCTAACACTCCCTCTTAGCAAGAAAGGGATTTTGAACTACCCATAGCCCGCATTTGTGGAATTTGAATTTTCCTCTTGATAATGCCTTTTTAAACATATCTGCATCCTGCTTCTCAGTTAGAATGTACTGTAGAATCATAATTCTCCTCTCCACACAATTTTTCAAGCGATGGTACCTGATATCAATGTGCTTGGACCTATCATGAAATACTAGATTCTCATAGAGTTTGATACAACATTTATTATCACAATAAATCATTGTTGAATCCATCTAGTGACTTAAAAGACCCACAATTATTGTCTTCATCCATATGCCATCACATGCTTCTTGACATGTAGCCATGTATTCAGCTTCCATTGAGTTGAGTGCCGCACACCCTTCTTTCCTACTATACCAAGAAATAGTTGCAAACCCAACACTTAAGATAGCACTCGAAGTACTTTTATTTTCTAATGGACTCCCTACCAATCTACATTAGTGAAGCCTTGGAGCATCACTCCCTTTTTCCTCCTATACCATACCCCATACTCAATTGTTCCTCTGAGGTACCTCAATACATGCTTTGTTACCTTCCAATAAAGCTTGGTAGGCTTCACCATGGCTTGACTCAACTGATTAGTTGCATAGTGTATGTTGGGCCTTGTGTTCACCAGATACATCAAGGATCCCACAAGATGTCTATAGATGGTAGCATCTACTGCCTCTCCTGAAGAAGCACTCTCCTTCCTCCAGTTTGTAGCTAGAGGTGTGTCCATAGGCTTGTAGTTCTCCATGTAAAACCTCAGAAGTATTCGAAGGCATACTTCCCCTAACTCACAAACGTCTCACCATCACCCTACCATACTTCTAGCCCAAGGAAGTAATGTATTAATCCCATGTCCTTCATCTCAAATTATCTTGCAAGGTCCTCCTTGCAAGACCGAATCAACTGTGCATCTCCTCTGAGTATCAAATCATCAACATACAATACCAAGATAAGCAACTTTCCATATACTAGAATGTGATAGAGGTTGGCATCTGCTTCACTTTTGGTGAATCCCAATCCACTGAGATATGTATAAATTCGAGTGTACCATGCTTAGGGTGCTTGTTTGAGACCATACAAGGCTCTTTTGAGTCTACACAAATCTCCAAGTCATATGTCTCAAATCCCTCTTGTTGCTCTATGCAAATTTGTTCCTCAACAACACCATCGAGAAAGGTGGTTTTCATATCCATTTGGTGGATCTTCCACCCCATCTATGTAGCTAAAGCTAGAATGGTTATGATCGAGGAATATATTTCCACTGGTGCAAATGTTCCTGAGAGGAGTCTTTGGCCACAAATCTAGCCTTGTACTTCTCAATGCTCCCATCAGTTACATGCTTCACTTTGTAGATCCATCGGGAACCACCTACTGACTTGTTCTCTAGCCTCGACACCACCTCCCATACATTGTTCTTCATCTTGGAGTCGCACTCTTCCACCATGGCATCAACCCACATTGGTTGAGAAACTGCTTCCTCAAATGAAGAAGGCCCTAACTCAATGAGCTCTGTAATGAGAGCCATATACCAAATGTACCTATCTAGTGACCTCCTCTAGGTTGTGCTAAGATGAAGGAGCTCCCACATGCTCCCATTCATCATGTACCAATATGCCAGCTTCTTTGGTTCTCTTCCTACCCTCTACAAAAGATTATCATTGAGTGGGTGCCTCCACTCGACCTCTTATTTACTCCTCTACATGTGGTTGCTCCAAAACCTCCTAAAGCTTTGCATGAGGCTCCTCCTTAGGAATTATAAGCTCCTCCTATGGTGGGATATTCAATTCTCACTCTAGAGAGCATCTCATAGCTTTGTCCTCATCAAATTTGACATCCCTCCTCATTACTATCACCCTGGGTGACGACAAATACACCCTATAGTTATGTGGTGTCTCTATGTATCCTACAAAGAGTCCCATCTTAGTTGCAGGCTCAAGCTTCTTCCTGTTATCCTTGGAGATGTGACAATACACAGTAGCTCCAAAACTTCTGAAATGAGATACAGTTGGCTTCCTCCCATAGAAAGCTTCAGGTGTGATCATGCCAAGTATTCTATGAGGACTCTGGTTTTGCAAATAAATTTTTTTTTTGCATGCTTATGCCCATATGTGTAATGACAGAGTGTAATCATCCAACATGGCTCTTGCTACTCCAACTATTCTTTTGTTCTTCCTTTCAACCACCCCATTTTGTTGTGGGTTATGGGGTGTTATCAATTCTCTTCTAATACCCTCTTTAGCGCAAAAGTCCTTATAGGTGCTAGATACATATTATCCTCCATTATCACTTCTCGAGGCTTTCAATTTCTGACTAGTGTCCTTTTAAACGAATGCTTTGAATTCAAAAAAATTTGAGAAAAATTCATCCTTCTTTCGCATGAAGAAGATCCAACATTTATAATTGTAGATCACAGTTGCACCTCTGTCATCTGTACCTTTTCTAATAAAAAATAGCTCCCTTCTTTACGCTCATCATTGTAAGTACCATTCCATTCTTCCTAAATGTAGTGACATTGAATTAGGTAGTACTTGTGAATCCCTTTTTTGGGCTCAAATTATATCAGAAAATAGTGAATAAGATGGTTGTATTATTTAAAGAGGCCTTCATTACATAGAAAAACAATAATAAAAACATAGTACTAAAAATGTCAAAAGTTTGGTCTCGTAGAACATTACCCTAGACCTTTAGAGACAATGAAATGTAGTTATAACATGTTAAAGAATTGATCAATTCAATTCTACTACTTGTAATTCAATTCCAATACTTGTAATTTTTTAGATAACACTTGTTATAACATAGTTTCAAATAACACTTGTTGTAGAATATGTTTGTTTCAATGCAAAAATTATACAAAGAAACAAGATTTAAATTAGTGAGGTCCATGAAGTTACTTTCCTTCCCACAACCTTCAAGCCCACCTGACTAAATTTGTGACCCAACCAACTAGGAACAACCTTTCCGACATCCTAGGAACCTCCACAAATTCTCTAACCCTCTGTGTCGAAGGACTAATTGCCACCCATAATGTTTTCAAGCCATGTGCTCAAATCATGAAGTTCCTATTACCTCTCTTATCCTCCTTAGAAAACCCTTAGTATCCAAACTCTTTCAACTATATTCCTCTCCTATCTCCCCAAAACTTCAACAAACCGAAATATCAGAAAATGACTAGATTTCCTTCTCACCATCATCTCTTTCCAAGACTTATTCCCTCTTGTTCCTGAAAATATTTATTACCCATTAATGGTTCACCTACCCATTCTTTAAGTCCCATAACTGACATTCTCTCTCCGCCCCCCACCCATCAAATTATAAGAATTAATACACAATAACTAATCAAACAATTTTAGTTATTTAATCAAAATCAAAGAGTCATGAGAGGGCCAAAATTAATTTAATATTAAATTATTCATAAATTTATACTTAAAATCGTAGTCAAGCTTAATCAATCTTAAAACTAACCATAAGCTTAATAATTAATCAATCATCTAGCATAATAGACCATAGAATACTAGCGTATCCATGTGAGTTATGGGTATGTAGATAACATACAGATACCTTGTATGTATAGTATTAATATCAACAAGAAATTACCAAGCAATCAATCTTTTAGTAGGTATGATAATAACTAATCCTAACATAAAATACTTGGGGAGTGGATGTTACAAATGGCTCCATTATATTTTATCATATATATCTTATATATAATTAATATTTGTCTATTACTTAGTAAATGAACTATTGTTCATTTCATTTTTTAATTTTTTTCTTCCTCACTAACAAATGTATTAAAAGTGCTAAGGGAGGTTGGTGCGCGATTGTCAATCCCCATAGATTTACCCCCTTTCGTGGTCTTCAAATGGATCACAATAGTAACTGGAAGTTAAAATACCAACTAGTAACCATAAGGGAATTAATAAGATTTTGTATCGAGAACTCTATGAACTCTTTTGCAAGATAATTTACCAATTGAACTAATCCTTATTGCTACTAGCTCTTAACTAAACCTTTGACACTTTATTATTAAAAACATTGAAATAAAAAACATGTATAATTAGTGGTTGATATATTCCAATTTATCAAATAATTTAAAAATCACAATATCAATTAGTTAATAAGGGAAAATTTATTAATGGCACGAGGACAAATATTAGAAGTAGCCTATTTTTATGGTGTGCATGGAAATTGTTTTATACCTCAATGCATTTTATTTCTCCATTTAGTTTAATAGGTTCCTTTCTTGAGAGACATTTCAAGAACTAACATTTATTAATGACTTCTAAATATATAAATCTCCATAGTGGAATGATATTTGTTCATATTGGAATTGCAGTCCACTAGTACTACCTATTAGGATTAGTAAAGGCACTTCAGTAGATTTAACATATCAATTCAAATTACACAAGTGACACCATATGAAGAGAAAAAATTAAATTGATGTTGTTTATTATCATATTTGTATTTAAATTATACATTTATCTTTTAGCTAAGTTGGGCTAGTTTAGAGAAAGAATTCTACTTTCACTACGGAAAGGGGTCAAACAAGAAGTTATTTTTTTTTGCAAGGAAATTCCAAATACATTATTGCATTAGTTTATTGGTTGTCATTTATTAATATGAGCATGCAATTGAGGAATGGAAATGGCATCCATACGAGAGACCATGAAATTAACAAACCTTCGACTTGGTGTGAGAGCTCTCCCTTATACCCTCATTTCGTAGGAGTTTCTCCTCTGATATGGTGAAACATGTATCCCAACATATACTAAATTAAATTAACACCCAATTTTGCACTGATTTAGATATTATATCTTGTACCAAATGGAAGTAATCTCAATATGGCCCTCCATATCAACATTTTCTTCAATAAGTATCTTAGGCCAGAAGGTAAATTAGTTCTTCCATATAGTTAGGTCTTTAAAAGTGACCTGCATATTTACATGTATATTAGATCCTTTAGATATATTATGGCAACCAATCATCAATATTTTATGTTTTTCTATGCAAAATCATTAGAGAAGTTGGTGGACATGCAAAAGGCCTTTTTCATGATATACTGCATGAACTATAGATCATGAAAATCAATGTCACTCATCACTTTATCTAGTTTGTCTTGTGCTAATAATATCAAGATACCTTTCCATAGGTGAAGATATTGTCAAGATCCCCTAGAGGAACCATTAATGAAGATTATCCCAAATAATAAGCACAACACCCTTTGTCAAAAGTATCTTCATCCCAACATGATCTCTCACACTACTATGTGATATTGCATATATTTTCTTTATTGATGCTTATGGATCTTATGTCACCCCAAAATTAATAGATCCTCCTAACAATATTTTCACTCCCTATATAGAAATCATAATAGTAAATATGCATTAACCTTTGCCATAATAATAATGGATATAAAAAAATGGAACCGGAAAAAATCTAATCCTTCTAAATGAGAACCAATTGTAACTCTAACACCCTTTATATATTGTGCATGATCAAAATTTCTTTTGTTTCAGACTCTTTTTCAATTCGTCTAAATGTATTTTCCTATATTTGTTCAATAATTTGTGCGTATTATCTCAATATTAAATATTCATTAACCTTTGTCATAATAGTAATGGATATAAAAAATGCAACTAGAAAGAATCTAATTCTTCTAAATGAAAACCAATTATAACTCTAACACCCTTCCTATATTTTGCACGATCAAAAATTGTTTTGTTTCAAACTCTTTTTCAAGTCGTCTAAATGTATTTTCTTATAGTTGTTCAATAATTTGTGCGTATTATATTAATATTAAATATGCATTAACCTTTTCTATAATAATAATGGATATAAAAATGCAACTGAAAAAAATATAATTCTTCTAAATGAAAACCAATTGTAACTCTAATCCCCTTTATATATTTTGCATGATCAAAAATTGTTTTGTTTGAAACTCTTTTTCAAATCGTCTAAATGTATTTTGCTATAGTTGTTCAATAATTTTTGTGTAATGTAATTCTTTTGAATGAAAACGAATTGTAACTCTAACCCTTTATATAAATAAGAACCAATTATAACTCTAACCCCCTTTATATATTTTGCACGATAAAAAATTGTTTTGTTTCAAACGCTTTTTCAAATCGTTTAAATGTCTTTTCCTATAGTAAAACTATAATTTTTGCAATACAAACAAGTTTCCCATAGCCAAGGAAAATTTTAAGGATGGAAAATTATCTTGAAGCTTAAAAACATTGGCGAATCTCACTAATCCCTAATATACAAACTATAAATTTTTTATTGATATATTTCTAAATTATTCAAATTTAAAATGATTTTATATATAGTGTCTATATAATGTTGGCGATTCTTAAGGTAAACTAATTTTAAACTGTAAAATTTGGGCGAATCATTTTTCGAAAAAATGGAAATTGGCAAAACTTTTTTTTGGAAAAATCATGGAAAATTAACCCACCTGCGAATATTAGCCCCTAAATTTTTCCATGCCCATAGCCCTTTGGATTTTCTATTCTTTCTACTCGCTCACGCAATTGATTCAGTAGAGGGGAGCCCATAACCAAAGGGTGGATTTACTATTTGGATTTTCTATTCTTTCTACTCGCTCGTGAAATTAATTCAGTAGAGGGGAGCCCATAACCAAAGCGTGGATTTCCTATTCTTGCCACTCGCTCAATTGATTTAACAAAGTTGCTCAATTGATTCAATAGAGGGGAGCCCATAACCAAAGGGGAAAATGGAGAGTAGCGTGGAGATTGCCAGAAGTCGTAGAAGCCGCTGTAATTGTTGTCCCTCCTCATCTTGACACTGTTAAGAAAACCATAGGATTTTCTCTTAGCATTCATGGTGTGCAGATTTTGGAATGAAATGCTCACGCAAAAATACCAAAATCTCAGGTCCCGTGCACTCCTCCTTTCTCTCATTTTTCCTCTTCAAACATGTAATCAAGCACTTAAATATTTCTAAATGTATGGATCAATTACAGGACTAAGATGTCGAGTTGCCCTCCAAATCCCTTAAAAAAATATTTAGGGAACGGTAACCAACCACAGGAATGTATTTCAAATCTAGAGTTTGTAGGGTTTGTGAATAAATGTACTTTGTTGGAGGTTGTTTCCACTTCCATACCTAATTTGCATGATTTAGGTGTTAAGGCCTTGGTGGTGTTGAAGTAGCAATAAGTAGATCAACTTGAATAAGGCCCCTACATAGGCGGGTAACTGGCATTATATATGATATTATGCAAACCGAGCAGCAAAACTCGCAGCAAAATCGTGGCTTCCAGTCCCCCAGGTAAGAATATTCCCACCCAAGGCTCTGTATCAATATAGATCGAGATTGAGTTAGAGTATATAGGGTTGAGGTATATTTTGAGGGTAGTGGTTCTGCCGAGGTCTAGGCTCAAGAGTGTAGAAGTTCTGCGGTTCCATCGAATTATAGATAAAGTTTTGGAAATTCCAACTTCTTTGTGCCTGCCCTGACCGAGAACCTGAGGCCATTGAGAAATCAATATCGTCTAGTGGTTGTTAAGGGCATGTCAAGCCTTATTATAAGGTACTAGCTGTAGTCATTGCATTAGAGCTACATGGACTATAAGCCTTAGAGACTTTTTTATTTAGTCTGTAGCTCTAGCTCTAGTCATAGAGATATATAGATTTATAGAATGATTGCATTACTAGGGTTTGTAAAATCGTAGCCCTATTTCTAGTGGGAAAATCCTCAAATTTTCCTACTTGTTCTCCTTCTCAGACCTTGACTACACTTTGTAGTCTTGTACGCAACTCCTCAAAACATAAGCTCCTCAATACTTCTGAATCACACTCTAATGGTAGCGACTTCCACTGGAATGCCACCAATGAAAAACACTATACTTATGTTGTAGTAATCTGCAAGTTGCAATGGTGTTTTGGAACGCAAGTAGAAATCACCATTCACTTCATAACATTGTTTGCCATTGATGATGGGGGCTAAGTTTGAGAGGATTATTTCTCCAGTAATGTTGATTTTCCCGTAGTGGAAAGATCCTTTTGGATTGGGATCATCTGCACTGGTTTTGAAGTTCCATCTGTACAACAATAACCATTTAAATTTTGAGAACTTGATTATATAGGATAGGTAAAAACTCCTAGATATTTTAAAATTCAACTTTTTTTAGCCGAGATTATTTGGGGATGCCTCCTTCTTGAACCTAACTTAAACAATACAGGCTAGATCATGCTTCGGGAAACTTGAACATGGGTAGATGAGATGGTAGGCCACAATCCAAACTACTCAAATGGAGAACCCATTAAGAATTCTTCAAAATTTATTTTTAATATCTATGCCCAATTTCCATGATGATCTTGTATATATATTTTCTGGTAGTCATAAAACAATAGCAATCATAAAGATATACATTCATATATCTATCTATATGTAAAATATATACGATTATCTCACATATACATTATGCTAAAACCAAAGTAAGCATGGCAAGAACCAAACCTGATGGTTATGGCTTGGTTCACAGGCAAATCAAACTTGGTTGTTGGACCCCCTAGAATTGGTCCAGAAACCTACTTCTAGGAATTGTTGTAGCGAAAATTTCCAATATTAAAAATAGCAAGACTTTTGAAATGGACAGATGCAACAATGTAATAGTCTTGAGATGGTTGATCTGCAGTGACCAGAACAAAGTAATTATGTATAAATAAACATTCATGACTCATTATTAACATTGTGTGATCTTCTTTATCTCTCTAATACAAGTGATTACACCATATGGCACCATATCGAGTGTTTTCTCTCTTATTTATGGGTTGCATTTTCTATTTTATTCAGAGCCAAAAAGCAGTGCACACACTAGCAGTAGGGAAGTTAGCCCAGAACAAGCTACCAACAGATTAATAGAATACAGTGATGGCTAGCAGATTAACAAAAGATGCAACCATATATGCAATACGGCTACCTGGAAAAATGAAAAAAATAACATAGCAATACTCAAACATTATATCATCATCTAAGGGATATATCAGTAGCACTCATAAAGTGTGATGTTCAAACGGAGTCAGAAATAAGCCTCTCCCTCGAACGTATCGGTGAAAAGGGTGGTGATCCCTCTTGCCATGAAAAAATCACTGGTGCCTCCCACCACAGATAAATCCCTGTATTCAACAGTGGCTGGATCAGCCCCAGCCAATGTGATCATGCCCTTATAATCAGTACAGTTGATCACAATCGTGAATGAAAACCAAGCACTATAAGTGTTCTTCATGTCATAGAAGTATAATCCCTGAGCTCTGCCCATAGGAGGGGAGTGTAGATTGTTGTCGAGTGTTAGAGGATCGTCGAAGACTACCATATCTCTGAATTTGTGATCGTGGCTACTAAAGAGAGTGGTAAGGTTTCCTCCCTGAGGAGCAACCACAATGGTAGATGTTGCGTTGTGCTCGTTGGAGCCATTGTAAAGGATCTCATGATAATACAAAACCAGATTCATGCAAGGCTTCAATTGAAGCCTAGTGTTCTTATTCCCCCTTCTATTATTGGACGCATACTAGAGCCCATAGCAGAAAAACTAGAGCCCACAACGGAATTGATAGAAACAACAAGTTCAAGAGTTTAGCACTTTTCACGCAGCTTGCCATGCTCGAATTCTATAGATAGGGAACTGGTGAAATTTATGCCCAGATCATAGGCATAGATGCAACTTAGAAAATAGAAAGGAACTATGTGACTCAAACTATGTGAGTTCCATCTCTATTTCTAATCTATTTATAGACGATTCTAGGAGTGCAGCTAGTCTCAAATAAAAGAGTATAAAAATATTTTTTTTCCCTAAGTCACAAATAAAATAATACATACATATCCCATTAACACTAAGATAGTGGCCTACATAAGATTTATGAAAGGGATTAAAAGCGTTTAAACTTGAAAGTCATCTAATAATTTTGCATAGTCGGGTAAGGATATCTTCACAGAGGAAATTGAATTGATTTTGATATTTTCCTAAACTTGCGGTAGGCCGGGAAGTATCATAACAGGAATTTTGAAATGGGCAGATGCAACAATGTAATAGTCTTGAGGTGGCTGATCCGTAGTGACCAGAATAGAGTAATTGTGTATAAATAAACATTCATGACTCATTCTTAACATCATGTGATCTTCTTTATCTCTCTAATACAAGTGATTACACCTTATGGCACCATATTGAGTGTTTGCTCTCTTATTTATGGGTTGCATTTTCTTCTCTCCAACATACTTATGGACTCTCTCTAGGGCACTTATGGATCAGCTATAGGGTGCACTTGTTAGAGTTTTAGTCTGCTGCCCTAATGCTCTTTTATGCCCTTGTTGATAACATAAATTAGGGCTTGTAAGGTGGTTCCATTTGATCCCTTCACTCTCTTATGAATCTCAGCACAGTACAAGAGCAGGTGTCAACCTCCCTTATTCATTTTTCTATCACTTAGGATTTTATTCTTGTTGTTTGCACTGATATTTTTTGTGATCAAACTTTCTATGCAGAGAAGTGCCTAACATGAGGAGGTTTCCTTGCTATTTTTCATGGTTTTACTAGCTAGAGAATGCACCATTGTTTTATGTACCTATTTGGAAATCTTGTGCATAGAGGTGGAGCACCTAATTTTGTAGACCCTAGTCTTCCCTTTTCATTTCTATAAAATAAATGCGAGGGTATGGGTCAACAATAGAAATTTGATGTTCAACAGTTTAATGGTTTTTTTGTAGCAGATTTTCATGTGCATAATTAATGACCATTAGTGATAAGTTTTGATAAGCAGCTATTGAGTTATGTTATTTTTTTCTACAGTATTTGTTTATAAATTCGTTACAGATAGTTGTTTTTAGAGGTTGTTTATTTTAGGTTGTACACGGAGGTGGATTCGGTGCTTGATGTTGGTACCAAACTATAGCCTTACTGGAAGGAATCAACTTCAAAGCTATTGCAATTGATCTTGCTCCTCTGGCATAGAATCTAATGATCTGAAGAAAATTGCATCCCTTGATCAATAAGTTAAGCCATTAAGAGAGTTCTTTGAAAATATTGGTGATGAAGAGAATGTGATAATCTCTTCCAGTGCGTACTTCTTCCTTGAAAGAACAAACAACATTGCACATGTTGCATAGTTTTTTTTTTGTAATGATTCACAAGTATGTCTCTCTAACCACACATTCACTTTGATCTAGCTTCACTTTGTTCTTTTTTCCTTGAAATAACAAACAACGTTGCATATATTGCATGGTTTTTTTGTGATTATTCACAAGTATCTCTCTAACTGTGCATTCACTTTGAAAAGAAATGTTACATGGGGGGGACATGGTGGGTGGCATTGGGCACACCCCCCATGCTTCCCATGGTCCCAAGACAAGGGAATTCAGTGGGAGATGTTTCCCCATGTCCCCATTTTACCAAAATTTGGGGAAACATTGAAGGGGACATATCCCTTTTCCAGGGGTTTCCTGACACCGCCCTCCAAAAACGTGGCACTCCTAGTTGTTGCCCCATAATTTTTGTCCAATGACCTTAGAAGAAGTACATTTTAAAAATTACAAAAATTCAAAACCCTAAAACAAATGTAAATATCTATTTCATGCTTTTATTATTCATGTTTTTTACTTGTCATTGTTTCTCATATAATCGAATTTTTATTTTTAGCATTTTGTACAGGGGTCCCTATGTTTAGAGCCCCAACGAAGTTACCCTTGGTTTTCCTAAAATTTGGGGGTTGTCTTTACACGTCCCTGAGACATTTCTTTCACAGAAAATTGGTGGAACATTATTGAAAAATAATGAATATGGAATTAAAGAAAGAGAATATTTATGGTTTTATATTAGAGACATATTAAAAGGAATAAAGAACGTGGATTCCTATAATGATTGATCATTGCCTATCACAGGCTAATTTTGGAAATATATTTTTCTGCCTAGAGTAAGCCCTACTCAAATTGCACTTATGTTGATTTTATCTTCTCTTTTACAATATGTAAAGATTTTTGGTTTTGTTTGGTGAGATATTGTATTAAAAATAACATTTTAGTATCCTTGTTAATCACTTGGGTTGGTTGAAGTCTGTGGCAGATTGATGTGATAACTGCCACAAGTACATAATTTTTTATGTAGCAAACCTTGCAAAAATATAATGTTTACAACATATTTTATGGTAGGAATAATTTAAATGCATCAAATAGTATTTCCAAAATTACTGGAGATAATTTGTTGAAAAGAATCCAATCAGAAGACTTGGATAACTGCCTAAAAAAGATAGGTGTGTTTTCAGTCATCCGATGGGATTTGTTGAGGCAGAGCATTTTCGAGTGAAGTTATATGATGAGTCCTTATCATAGGTCTAGCCTTGTGAGAAAGGTGAAGGTGCAGAGTAACAATTGTTCTTCCATCAAGATAACTAAAAATTCTCTAAATTGTCCATGTTGTCAAAACTCCATGAATTAGGAAACATTCTTTATAGTCATTAGATAGCAATAAGAAGGATTTATGCAATCTTGTGCATCTCAATTTTTGATAGCCAGTAGCAATGACACTCTTAAATAATCACCTGCATTATAGAAGAACTTGTTGCTACTATATGAACAAGTCGCGAATGTATTGGATGCCACTAGGTGTTTGTCAATGTCAAAGTAGAGAGAGAGATTTGATATGCCTTTTGAATGCTTGATGTGATTAAATGGAGAATGCTTGTTATTCCTTGTAGTTGCTTGGCTTCTTTATACTTCCTAGCCTAGTTGCTTGTTATTCCTAGATTTATTCCCTATTTTCATAAGTCTAATAAAGATTGGGGACATCTTGATATTGAAGAATCATTGCCTCTTGTTCTGCATGTGACTTTGAAAGAGCTTTCTTAGTTTCCTTTTCTCTTTTTCCCAAGTGCCCAGTCCCCATCCTAACTTGCCCATCTTTCATACTTACTATTTTATCATGTTTAGGTTTATATTTGTAGCTTAACATTAAGATCATTTCACTAGAAATTAATGTAGTTAGCTTCAACCTCTTCCAATTACTGACCATTTTAACACAAATGATTCGATCTCTCATCAACAGTCCAACAATAGTTGATTGCAATTCCCAAAAATAATTCAAACCTTTCTATAGGAAATTCCTGTAGCTAGTGTCTAACGGAATCACAGTTGTAGAACCAATTACTAGAGCTAGACACATACAAATTTATGTGTGTATCTTCACACTCAAATTTCATTCATCACACATAAACTGCTCTAGCATGTAAATTGTTAGCATCCATCCGATCAGATCTTATTCCATTTGCATAGGCTATTAGAGGTATTGGATTGAGGGGCCCAATTGAAGTTTCAATACATCAATGTTCACATGCTATGGATTTGAAGGAATGTGCAAGATTAAGTAATTGCTAATGTTCAACTGACAGAGCATAGCAACTAGAAATGCGTAAACTTCCTTAGTTGTCCTTGATGTGTGAAAATAATTGAGTCCTCTGAATTATTCTATTTCAAACATTGGACTCCTATGTAGATATTACTTGGCAAAGAACAAAATTCTTCCAGCAGACCCCGAACTTGGCCAGTTGTAAATGGGACAAGTAATTTATATGTTTCTTACACCTTAGAAGTTTGATTTTGAAATTGCATGATTATAGTATTCAATAGACTTATTATAGTTATAGCCAGTTATTTTTCTAGATTCCACTTATAAAGACGATAAATTCATTCTTCTAGATGACACACATATTTGCACCATACAAAAAACTTACTGGGGTTATAGAGCCAAATTTTCTCCTGGAAACAATGTTTTTCTGCCTATTCTATTTTCTAAGTTACCAAGTTTCACATAGGGGTTCAGATACAGATCCATCAGGTTTTTGAAAAGCCAGGTTCTGGATTTCTCACGAATAAGGCTCTATAGGCTAAGCTCTTTTGGAGATTCTACTCAGATAAGGATAATCTTTGGAGCAAAATTCTGAGAAGCATGTAGATTATATGAAAATACGACACAAGAGAGGTTTTATTGCTAACCGATTCATGTCTTGTCTATTATTTCAAATTTCAATTTTCTCCTGGAAACAATGTTTTTCTGCCTATTCTATTTTCTAAGCTACCAAGTTTCGCATAGGGGTTGAGATACAGATCCATCAGGTTTTTGAAAAGCTAGGTTCTGGATTTCTCACGAATAAGGCTCTATAGGATAAGCTCTTTTGGAGATTATACTCAGATAAGGATAATATTTGGAGCAAAATTCTAAGAAGCGTGTAGATTATATGAAAATACGACATCAAAGAGGTTTTATTGCTAACCGATTCATGTCTTGTCTATTATTTCGAATTTCTTGAAATCTTGTGATGAAACTATCCAACCATAGAAGTTTGAATCTTGGAAGACTCTAAATTCTTCGAGGAATGTTTAGTGTGAATCACAATCTCCTTTGTCTGTCCCTTCATGTGGAACATGTTTTTGACATACCTTGAACTAATTTAAAGGAAACTGAGTATCTATATCTATTGTTAATTGGTATTAGAGAAGAACAAGAGAAATCAACATCAAATAAGATCAAGAGAAAGAGAAGACAATAAATCAAGAAAGCCATAATGTATAATGTATGAAGCCACAAATAAAGGGCTTTACATGGAATTATTGATGAAACCCAAATACATTAAAGAGTTTTACCCGGGTTTGCTATATTTGGAGAAAGTGCTGGGGAAATATCAAATTTAGGAGAAAGTAGATAGATCTATTAAATAGGGAGAAAACTCCCACCTTTTTTATTGAGGCCTTACTCCCAACCTCCCTACAAGATTACTTCCTGCTACAGTTGTTTAAAATTAACACTATACATTCAAAGGAGTAATCACTTGACAATGAATTAGAATGTTGAGGCCTTTGGGGTACAATTCAAAGAATTTATGTTATTTCCTATCCTTAAGAAGATTCTAGAGTTTTAAAAGAACTTTTGTTATTGCCTATCCTTGAGAAGATTCTAGAGTTTAGATTAGGTAGTTTATGTTTGCAGGTCTTACCAGTAATTCCTAAGTTCATTGTTGTATCCTTGGGGGAGTGATTCAGAATTTTGTAGTGTCAAATAATAAAATTCAGACATTGCAACATAGATTGACAGATTGTTTTTAAGAACAGATTAATTTTTGTTCAGGTGTCTTGAGTCTGTACAAGTTCAAGGTGTAGAAGAATTGTCATATGGAAACCCAAGTTTAATATTTGCTCAGGTCAGAACCCTAGTCAAAACTCTGTTTTTGGATAGGGTAGGACAAACTAAGTGTGGAATGTTGTGGAGTAAGTCATGGAGTGGACTAAGTTATTGGATTGAAGTGAGTCAAAAAAATGAGTGAGTCAGTGCTGAGGGTGTGCAACAATGTGGAGATGAATGAGGATGAAAGTTTTTTGAAAGCTTTCCAAACTTTTACTCTTTTTGTGAAGAAGATAGAGTGGTGTGAAGTCTGATGGATGAATTGGTGCTACAGAGTTTGTTGGGGCGTGAACGAATGGACTTTGACTCCTTTTAGTAACCGATCTAGGAAAAGATGAGCATAGAAAGTTGCATGCAATTCCTAATCAAACCTACCACACTATTCTTTGAATTCTGAAAGAATACAGGGAGTTTTTGGTTCAGACTATTCACCATAGTTGGGACTATAACCTTCTCTTTTCTTACACGATTAATCTAGAACAAACTAGTTAAAATGACATTGATAGGATCACCATAGACCTTTATCTCTTAAAACTTTTCACCTTCACCATGTTGGCTCTAGAATAATTACTCTGAGAAAAGAAAAACATGGAATAATTTCTCGAATAAGACTCTATAAAGTGGTTTAAGAAACATGGAAATCAATATATAAATACGAATGATAATTTGTATCCTTCACATATGATTAGCTGAGAGTTTAATGCAACTCTGGTTATCACAATAAATCATAGTAGGGTACAAGTGTGACCTGAACAACCCGACTAGGATCTTCCTCATCCATATAGCCTCACATGCAGCAAAACTTGCTACCATATACTCGGCCTCTGCTGAACTGAGTGCCACGGATCTCTGCTTCCTGTTGTACCAAGAAACTATTGTCAACCCGATACTGAAGATCCCTCCAGATGTGCTCTTTCTGTCCGTTGGGCTCCCTTCCCAATCTGCATCTGTGAAGCCACATAGCTTCACCTCATCCTCCTATCTGTACCACAATCCATATCCTGATGTGCCTCCGAGATAACGCAATACATGCTTGCCTACCTTCCAGAAGAGCTTGGTTGGCTTAACCATAGCTTGTGAAAGCTGGTTAATAGCATAGCATATATCGGGTCGTGTATTGACCAGATACATAAGCGACTCCACCAATTGTTGATAAACAGTGGCATCCACTACTTCTGCTGAAGTAACATCCTCCTTCCTCCAACCTCCAGGAAGAGGAGTATCAACAGGCTTGCAGCCATGCATGTTGAACTTCTCCAGTATCTCCCGCGCATACTTACCCTGAGAAACAAATAGTCCATCACTACGCTGCCAAATTTCCAATCCTAGGAAATAATGAAGGAGGCCCAAGTCCTTCATCTCAAACTCTCTAGCAAGATCCTCCTTGCATGAAAGTATCAACAGCTCATCTCCCATCAAAATCAAATCATCTATATAAAGTACAATGATAAGCAATTTACCCTCAACCACAATCTGGTATAGGTTAGGATCTGTCTCACTCTTGGAGAATCCAAGTCCGGTGAAATAACTGTCTATCCATGTGTACCAAGCGCGAGGTGCTTGTTTCAACCCATACATCACTCTCTTGAGCCTCCACACATGCGACTCGTTGTTGAAGATCTCGAAACCTTTGGGCTGCTCTATGTACACCTCCTCCTCAATGACTCTGTTGAGGAACATAGTCTTCACATCCATCTGATGAATGTGCCACCCCATCTGCGCTGAGAGAGCAAGAATTGTCCGTATGGAAGAATACCTTGCGATAGGTGCAAAGGCCTCCTCATAATCGATCCCCTCTATCTGTGAGAAGCCTCGGGCAAAAAATCTTACCTTGTAGTTCTCCACACTCCCGTCAACTACCTGCTTCACTTTGTAGATCCATCTCGAACCCACCATTGATTTCCCCTTCGGTCTTGGGATAATCTCCCATGCACTGTTTCTGATAATCGAATCATACTCTTCCACCATGGCATCTACCCATGCGGGATCCTCCACAACTTCCTCGAAAGAGGATGGCTCAGTCAGGACACATTTGCTCACAAGGGCCATGTATCCAGTGTACCGATAAGGTGACTGTCTCTGTCTGCGTTGTGCTGTAGGTGGTCCTACAACCTTCTCTGCATCTTGAGCCAGTCGCTCAGCTTCTGTAGTGCGCTTCCGCCCTCTGATGGTTGGCGCTGCATGAGTGGTCTCTTCCACTCCATGAACTTCATCTTGTCGCTGATCCACGTCCTGAAGTTCATCTTTAGGAACTAATAGCTCCTCATTTGCATGCAAGTGTGACTCCCTCTCAAGCGAACACTTCATGGCTTTCTCCTCCTGAAATTTGATATCCCGTCGCACAACATTCTTGTGACTGTCTGGAAAATACACATGATAGTTGTGGGGCATATCAGTGTACCCCACAAATATCCCAACCTCTGTGGTCGGCTCCAGCTTCTTCCTGGCATCCTTCGTCACATGCATGTAAACAGGAGAACCAAAAATCTTCAAATGGGAAATATCAGGCCTCTTACCAGAATAAGCCTCCTCGGGTGTACTCATGCCAAGTATTTTGTGAGGATAACGGTTCTGCACATATACTGCAGTATTGCATGCCTCCACCCACAAGTGAAGGGGTAGGCTCTGATCATGCAACATCGCCCATGCAGCACCCACGATCGTTCTGTTTTTCCGCTCAGCAACCCCATTCTGCTGTGAGTTATGGGGAGCTATGAGCTCTCTTCGAATCCCTTTTGCGCTGCAGAAGTCCTTGAACTCGCCAGAGATGAATTCACCACCATTTTCACTCCTAAGTGCCTTCACCTTCTTCCCCGATTCCTTCTCGACTAGTGCTTTGAACTCACAGAACTTTGAGCATGTCTCGCTCTTCTTCTGCATGAAGAAGATCCAACACTTTTGAGAGAAATCATCAACAAAGATCACACAATACTTGTGCTTTGCTGTCAAAGCTACTGAGAAAGGTCCACACACGTCTATGTGAATTCTCTCAAGGATCGTCGTGGTGCGACTATCCTTCTTGTGAAAGGTGGCTTTCACAAATTTTCCCAAAGTACATCCCTTTCACTGATCTGACTGCGCAAGAGTGCCTTTAGGAAGCCTAGTAGAAATTTGTTGTAGTATCTTCAAGGCTCCATGGTGAAGGTGGCCCAATCTCCTGTGCCACAACTCGCCATCATCCTGGCTCACCAATCCTTCTGCCTTGCATGCCATTGCTGCGCAGCCATCTACATGCAACTAATAAAGGTTCTTGACTTGAACCCCTATATTCTAGGTTTTTCTAGTTGTCTTACTGTGCAGGAAAGCCTTTCCCTTGCTGAAAAAAACATCATATCCCCTATCTTCTAACATTGCCACAGAGATAAGATTCTTCTTCAATCCTGGAACATGCATCACTTCCTTTAATACGAAGGGTTTACCAGAATCCCTCTCAAAGGAAATGGTACCGATACCGGTTGCACTGTATCTACCATCATCACCCATCTCGATGTGCACTCCAGGATCTTTCTCATCTAGATCAAAAAACAAATCTCGATCTCCTGTTATGTGAAAAGACGCACCACTGTCCAAGAACCATACCGATCCCAGCACACTTGATACCAAGCATGCGATAAGTGAAAAATCTAGCTCAAACTGCAAGGTTAAGGCGTCTCTCGCTGCAGATCGAGCAACTTGCTTATTTTTCTTCTTTTGCGGACAATTTGTGGCATAATGTCCTGCTGGTGATAGTGAAAGCACTTCACCTTGGACATGTCTTGCTTCTTTCCTTTCGCGCTAGAATGAGAAACTTTCTTGTTCTTCCCCTTCTTTGATTTGGCAGCCAAAGTGCAATTTTCTTCATCAGATGCCTTTGATGAAGATCCATCCCTGGTATTCCACTTGATCTCCTCTTGCACAAGATCTGACCAAAGTCTCTCCCATCCTGGCAATTTCTCCTGACCATTGACAGAGTCCTGATAGGAATGCCAACTCTTAGGAAGACCAATGAGAGCCAAGCTCACCAATTCCTCATCATCAAGAGTCACCCCCACACTTCCCAGCTCATCCCGGCATTGGGTGAACTTCGGGAGATACTTGGGCATACTGTCTCCTTTCTCACACTTAATGTTTCTGAGTTTATCCTTGAGCACCAACTTCCTCTAGTCTCTCTTGCTTTGGAATAAATCTGTCAACGCTTTCCACATCAAGTATGGAGAAGCCTTTCCATGTAGGCTGGATACAATGTGATCCTTCACGTCCTCTAACAGAATCCTTCAACACTTTGCTGTCTTCTTTTGCCAAGCCTGAACGTGAGCAGCATCAGTAGGCTTTGGGACCTCAGCCTCTATGAAATCCTTCAACCCATTGTCATCTAACACCGCCTCCATCCTATCTTTCCATGCAATATAATTTGAGCTGCCTTCAAGGGCATACTCTAATCGCAATCCATTGAAAGACATTTCAAATTCAACACCAAGAAATAATTGTTGCAAATTCGAATTCCACCAGCTCAAAACTCAACCGCTTCTGATATAAAATTCATGAGAACAAAGTATTTCTCGTATAGAGATTGACTGTATGGGAATTTACTGGATATCTCACCTTCCAAAAGAAGGATGAATCCAAAGGCTACCTGGCCCGATTACAGACTCTGCCAGAAGAAATAAAATGTAATCACTTTCTGAATAATAGATCTGATGATCAACTCTGCTCTAATACCATGTAGAAATTTTGAATAATATAACACTTATTCACAGAGATTATCCTGATTATCCACTATTTGTGGAATGCATGCATAATACATAACCTCCTCTACCATTGATCATCAATTTGCATAATTAGAAACAATCGCATGTGTCCATTGAAACATCAATCACACATATCAACACAGTATGTACTGGGGAAAGAATACAGCTGAAAACCCCCAACTATCTGTATATTATAATGATAGAGAACATGTAACAATACATAGTACAATACACCTCACAAGTACTCAGTACTATCTCCACCTGCTACACACAAACTAACTCAGATCTGAATCAAGTCACAGGTTCAAATCTCCTCCACTATTTGCCTGCCTCTACTGCACAATCCAAAATGAAAATAGGAATGATCCAAGCTCAAATTCCCTTGGCATGTACTGTGTAATCCTCATTGGAAATCTCAATCAATGATTGTGCAAATCTCATGCACAGCTATAGTCACAACTGATAGTAGACTCACCCTTTCACCCACCTCTAACACTTCTCTCCACTGAACTGTCCATGCACTGAGTTAACTGATGTATTCTTTAGTTTATTTATGAGTTAATAATTAGTGAATTAATTAATAATTAATTCACATCACTCATCACTAGTGTATTTGGCAGTTAGACTAAATACAACTAGTTCAACTAAGTCAAACTGAACACAACTCCATCAACTCCTTAATCAACTCCACCAAACTCAATCACTTGAGTTCTAATTGAAGTCCATCATGCAATAGCTCAACTAACCCATAAGAAAAACATATTTCCTTCTGGCAGTTGCATGTGCCACATCCGTAGCTCGAACTGAAGTGCTGCAAGAGGATAAGATAATGTTTAAACTCCAAATATTATTAAGAGATAATAATATTCGACTGTTCTATTTTTAGACTGGCAGTCTAAAAATAGACTCTGCCCATATGTATAAAAATAGAAGTCCATCTATTTTTACCAACATGACCAATCATCCATAAATAGCATCCTACAACTCATAGACCATGATCCATATGTCTAAAAATAGACTTTGTGCCGAAAATAGCCTGCGGGCCCACTTAGTGAAGGAGACTTCTTTTGACTAAGCTCCATCATCTTGTTGCATTTTCAACACTGCTTTCATCTCTCTTCGTTACTCATTCTTTTCTACACTTAGAACCTCGTTCTGTTTATACAATCCCATGGTGTGCGGACCATGGGTAGGTCTATCTAGCTGACATTACATTACAAAACTAGGGCGGACAACCCTGTGACTCTATTATGACTTCTCGCTCTGCGCCCGAAATTCGTGAAGATTTTACAAAATACTTGCTCAAAACTTGGGCTTTAAGCCCAAAAACATGCCTTGGGGGGATTCCATGCCCAACAGGGAGAAATAAGGCCATCTCATTTAGTTAGAAAAATAAGAATCAAATAAGCAATTCATTTGGTTTAAAATATCAGAAAATGGAAACCACATCATAATTGAAACATGCTATTTTGTGCCGAAAGTTTCAAAAATCTACAAAGGTAGAGGGCTTGACCACAAAGATCCATTTGCAACCTTAAAAGCAGATATTCCAACATATTCGCAGCTAGGTGAAGTCCTTATAGTGGGTGATTTCAATGCTAGGATTGCAAGTGAGCAAGCTAGCATTCTTTGTTGTAAAGATGATTGCAACCCTATTTGGCTTACAGAAGAGAGTAATCATCAGTGGGAAATAATTTCAGAGGACAAGGGCTGCAATCTCTTTCGTGCACAACTGCTTACTCTATGTGGGGCCTTTGATTTAGTCATTTGTAGTGGCTTGACTAGATGGGAAAAGTTCAGTAATTTCACTTGCAATACCTACAATGGAGCAAGTGTAGTAGATTATGTAATTTTATCGCATGGTTAGTGTGAGAAAATGGAGGAAGTTTTGATTGGAGATTAGATGTGGGACTTAAAATCGGATCACAAGCCAATTTATTTATGTTTCTCTTGGACTAGAAAGAAATAATTAGAGTCAAAATTTTAGCATGTCCAACCAAATCTCCCACAGGGCAGAACTATTTTGACTTTAGAAAATCGTAATACCTTCAAAATGACGTTAGAGAGGCTCTTTGAGAAGGCAAAAATCACAATTCATAGCCTTCATAGTCATGAATTAACACGTTTAATTCAATGCGCATTTTCAAAGTGAAAAAAGGAGAAAAAATTAAGAAGTCTGAAACAAATTTCTTTCCGATTAAGGCTTGGTTTGACGGGGTATGCAAAAAGACAAGGAGAATGTGGAAAGATTCAAACAAGGATACCATAAAGCTCAAAGCTTACAAGAAGTTATTGAGCAAGAAAAAGGCTGAGCTCATGGTTTCAAGGAGGGAAGAACTAATATTCCTTGTGAAAAATAATCCCAAATTATTTTGGAAGGAGCTCCAACTGAAAAATATACAAATTGGAAATAGTATTACAGCTTCTAAATGGTTTGACTATGCAAGACAACTCTATGAGCAGGATCCCAAGGTTGACCCTCCCCCCTTAGTCAACACTGATAGTGAACTCTTCATAGTGAAATAGGTAGAGATGGGTATCAAGAAGTTGGGTAATGGAAAAGAAAAAGACTTAGATAAACTCCAAGAAGAATATCTAAAGCGGGGCTCAGATATCCTTGCACTCCACATTACAAAAAATTTCAACAACATCGTATAATAGGGGCTTCCCATAGATTAGACAACTAGTCTGGCAATACCTCTTTTCAAGAGTGTTCACATCAATAATCCATCTAATTATAGGACCATCATGATAAACCCTTTGTTTCCAAAGCTATTTGGAAGCATGATAGAAAATAAAATTAGCAAGTGGGCAGAATAAAGAGATAAGCGTGCTAAAGGGCAAGCAGGTTTTAGATCTAAACATTCCACAGTTGATCATTGTATAATTTTAAGGTATATCATTGAAAAATTTTGGGAGAAAAAGGAAGAATTCTTTTGTTGCTTTGTTGATTTCAGTAAGGCGTTTGACTCGATTGCTAGGGATAAGATTTCACACAGAATGGAGGAACTTGGTGTTCCTAAAAATTTAAGATCAATTGTGCATAGACTATATGAAGAGGTGAAAGTTAAAATTAGAACTTCAGCAGGAATTTCTGAAAGTTTTAGAAGTGATATCGGGGTCAAGCAAGGTTTCCCATTGTCTCCTACCTTTTTTGGTTTATATATCGACAAGCTTGAGGAGTGGCTAAATTTGCAACGAGGTGATGGTATATATTTTGGAAACTTTGTTATAAGGCTTATTTTGTATGCAGTGACCTTATTTTGATTGCTAAATTAGCTTTTGGCTTGCAAGAGCGCTTACTATTGCTTGAGAATTTTTATAGAAGTGTGGGGATGCAAGTCGATATCAGCAAAACGAAATTAGTAGTTTTCTCTAAGAAAAGAAAACACAACCAACATAAGTTCTACTTTGAAGGAAACATTCTAGAAGAAGTTGTAGATTACAAATATCCCTGAATTGACTTCAACAAAAATTGAAGCTAGGATGGTTGTAGAAAGAAAAGAACTTTGGGGGGTTGGAAAGCATTTTATGCTTTTCAAAATAGGTGTAGAGAGGCAGAGTTATGGGATTGGAAAACCACTCAAACTCTTTTTGGGCTTCTAGTGATTTTGGTGATTCTCTATGGTTGTGAACTATGGGCCAGTAGTAACTCCAACATGCAGTGGAGACAAATTGAGAAAATTCAGAAGCGTTTGATTACAAACAAATTCAAGATTAAAAGTGCAGTTCCTTATGCTATCTTGTTAAGTGAAACAGGGGTTGCTCCTATTGAAGAAATTGCTATGGTGTGAGTCATAAGGTATTTAAAAAAATTTAGCAAATGGAAGAGGGTAGATCGCCTTAGGTTGTCTTTAATGACAGATTATGTAACAACAAAAAAAACATGGAAGCAACAAAATAACAAATGGTTTAGTAAATGGGGTATTTTCTTGAACGCGTGTCCCATAAACAACAAAGAGATAAAAGATTTTGTTATGGAAAAGTTCCACAGACATACTTGGGATAATGAGCTAGGAAGAAAGAAAAATTACTATATTGAAGTGTTTAATCCCACTCATAGTCATCAACCAAAAGCATACATAGAGGCTAATATCTCTTGGAGAGACAAAATTCTTATTGCTCAGTTAAGGACTAATTCTCATCAACTCCGTTGTGAAACAAGGCACCGGAAAAGGCCAAAAGAAGTGTGGGGGAAAGAGTATGAATTTTTTGTTCTTTTGGAAAAGTGGAAACAAAAAAACATCTCATTTTAGAATGTGCAGCCTTCAAAGACAACATGGAAAGTTATGCAAATATGCTGACAGCTAGCTTTTTGGACAATCTATTTAGCGAGGGGTTTGTTGAGAAGTTGGGAGCATTTATTGTGAAGTTTCACAGAAAAAAGGGCCAAATACATCAAGCAGATGAAGAAGAAATCTGTCCCATAGGCTATTTTTAGCCTCGTGGATGTTACAATAATTTCTTTCTTTCTTTCTTTCTAAGGTCTTGGCTGTTTGTGGGAAGATATTGATTCCTAAATCAAGTAAGGCCCACCACTTCCATTTATCCACCACTTTCATTTACATAAGTTCTCACACAAAAGTTGTAAATTGTAATGTTTTTTTCAAAGATATACGAATGCTAAATTAATGCCATTAAGTCAAATCACTTTATTTATTTTATGGAATAAATAATTTTGTCTTGGTTTAGATTTTTATCACATTACAAACGTAAGAATATGATTTTGAAAAATAATATATAATAAAACTAATGTGGATGGTAAAGTAGTAATAATTCAGTACATTGATGTCAGTTTTTGCCATCATTACATAATAAGAACTGAAATATTTCAGCAAATATTATTTGAGATAAATGATTTTAAATTTCATTTAAAAATAATAATTTCATTCTATAATGCTAAACTTTGTATAGACTTAAAAATAAATTTAGTAAGAAAAAAAACTAAATACTTTATGTGATCTGAAAATGAGACTTTAAACTAATATTAAGGTATTACAGACTCATGTGTAGGATTAGCCTATATTACTTAGTGCAACGGATCAAAAAGATTACGAATGATATAGACAATGAAGTAGTTAGAGAAACATAATAGACACACACATAACACATCAAATAATCAAGGAGTTCACCCAAAACTCTTGGGCTACGTCTCTTGGTCCAGCTTTCAATGGTGACCTCTCTATTATGTCTTCAAGAGCAGAGTTCTTACATATGTGAGCTCAAATTGAGTCTCAACACAACAGGAATAAAACAACAGGGCTTTACTTGGATCCCCCAAGTCTTTTTGGGTACACAGACTCTTCCTCTCACTCTCTGTCTATGTTTTCTCTCTGTCTCAACACTGCCTCCCCTCTCTCTATTATTTTGTGGCTTTTAAGCCAATCGGTGCTGGTCTGTTCATTTTCCCTTTCAGGCTCTCTAGCTCTTGGCCTCTGTCCACTCAAATCCCCTCTGAGCATTAAACAATCATTTGTTAAACATCTTCAGGAAGTTGGCCACCTGTTCTACAACAGAAGGGACCATCGACGCATTAGAATTCCCAAAATAGTCGTTCTTTGTTTACTCAGAGAAATACACAACAACACTGTAAAAATCTGCCAAAATGCCTTTTTCCAGACTTGAAATATTATTAACTCCGCCCTATAATCCTTTGGATCCGTCTTTGGGTGCTATCACAATTCCATCATTGATCTATATGATCGTTGATCCAACAGTTTCTATTCATTTCGGGTGGCTTATGTGTGTGGAGATTACCCGCCCGAAAAGGTGGTTTTCTCTCTCCGGTGCCAAGCCACGTGGTGGCCAGTGTATGGGCTCAGGTGGAGCCCATCCAATACCACTTACCGCCCGAGGCCCGCCCAAAATCGCGCTCATTACGGAACCCAATATATATATATATATATATATATATATATATATATATATATATATATATATATATATATATATATATATATAGCTGCGTATAAACCTTTCGGGTCTGTAACTATCGATCCGTTCACATTTTCATTTGTTTTTCATTTATTTAACGAAAATGCGAATTTACATAGAAAAACCCCCTTTTCCAGAACTCAATATATATATATATATATATATATATATATGCACCCATAAAACCCATCGGGTCTGGCTATTGCAATCGCATATGTATCGGCCCCACTCCTTTATATTGCTGCGATGCGATATTGCAATGCGATATATCGCAATCGCATATTGCATGGTCTTTGAGCCTCCGTAACTCTGTCCCTTTGGGTTTTAGCGATGTGATATTGCGAGTTAACCTGGGCCGTCGATCTGCATGCTTGATTGATAGTCCTCGTTGACTCGCGCTGATCATTGTCGCAACTTTCATATGGTAGCCTCCGATAGACTTCGCTTGCCACCTCTGATTGCAATATGCCGATTGGATTTAGACCATTGATCGGCCAGATCCAACGACTCCTGTGCATTGTTGTTTTGGCCTCGATAGGCTCAGTTTTCACCATTTCTTCATGTTTTTCTCTCCCAGTAGTGTTTTCCTCCATTCTTGAAGGTTTATCATTTGCGATAGTTCTTAAGTATTGAAGAGTTAGAGGGTTTTTAGGATCCTTTTTGGATCACGCCTTCCCACTGAAAAGCTTTTGGACTACCAAAAGTTGGTTTTTAAGCATCACTCAAGTGAGGATACAACTTCCTCACTTGTCCAATCTCTATCCATCATGCACTATTTGGTTTTGAACCATTGAGTCCGATTCTCAGGTACTCAACATCCCCTCTATGCCTAGTTCTCACCTTCCTGTCCAGAACTGTGTCTTCCTACAACTCATTGAGATATTCAAGCAACAAATCATTAATATAAGGAAACTCACTTTGCTCTTTGGGATCTTCAATCATTGAAGGTTCAAACAGTCTCAAGTTCTTTGCATTAACGACTGAATAGATATGGATATAAGCTAGCAAATCAAGGCGAAAAGCATTTTCACCAATTTTCTCAAGTATCTTGAAAGGCCCATACCTTATTGGTTTCAACTTCTTACCTTCACCTTGCATTCTGTATTTGCTGATGTACAACCATAATTGAACACCAACTTGGAAGCTATGCTCAATTCAATTCTTGTCATGCCTTGCCTTGTACTTGGCCTGGCTTCTTTCTAGCTGTTCCTGCACTGCTTGGTGAATTTCTTGGATCTGTTCAATGAACTTGGTTGCTTTGTCGACATCATTGTGTCCATCAACTGCTATGTCTTTACCAAAGACAAAATCCAAGGGAGACTTTGGTATACAACCAAAACAAGTCTCAAAAGGAGATCTTTGAGTAGAAGAGTGCTTGGCATGGTTGTAAGCATGTTGCACATAACACAAATGTTCATCCCAAAGCTTAGGATGCTTGCTGCAATAGCCCTTGAGCAACTGGATCACTGTCCTGTTGACCACCTCTGTTTGACCATCTGTTTGTGGATGAAATGCTATGTTCTTCTTCAACGGGTGTCCATCAACTCCCATAGACTTGACCAAAACTTCCCAACAAATCAGGAATCTTGATCAGATACAATAGAAGTGGGTAACCCAAAATGAACCCATACATGTTGAAAGAATAAATTTGTTGTTTGTTCAGTTGTAACCTACTTGTTACAAGGTATCAAAATACACATTTTGCTAAACCTATCCACAATAACATACAAATAATCATGACCTTTTCTAGATTTTGGCAATCCCCCAACAAATTCCATGGAAACACTTTCCCAAGGATGAGAAGGAACTAGAAGTGGAGTGTACAAGCCTATTTTTATATTACTGGGCTTGCTTTTAGCACACATAGTACACCCTTTAAGATACCTAGAAACTGTTTCATGCATTCTTGGCCAATAAAAGAACCTTTGTAGCTGTGCAACTATTTTACTTACACCAAAATGACCTGATATAAGAGAAGTGTGTGCTTCTCAGATTATGTTAACTCTTTTAGTTTGTGGAATGCATAACTTTCCCAAATGATATAAGAGTTGGTCCTTAACATAATAATCCAATTCTTCTACTTGTTTGCCATGACATAAGGTTGCAGATACATCTTTAAAATCTACATCTTGAGCATATTGTTCAATGTAGCTTTCATGCATTATTGAGTTCTGCTTAAGCATAGTAGATGCATTTATGATTGGTCTTGATAGCATACCTACGACCTTGTTGTGTATCCCCTTCTTATATCTAATGACAAGATGAAATTGTTGTAGAAAATCCATCCACCTATAATGTCTTGATTGCTGCAGTTTAGTTTGTGAGTGAAAATATTGAAATGGTTGATGATATGTATGTATGATTGTTTCCTTACCCATTAGGCACTGTTTCCACTTTTTCACACTTTGTACTAATGCATAAAATTCTTTATCATATTTGGGATAATTAACTACAGCAGAAGTAAATGTCTCAGAATTATAACATATGGGTCTACCGTGTTGCATCAACATTGCTCCCATGGCATAGTCACTGGCATCTGTTTCAATCTATTAAGGTTTCGAAGGCTTTCTGCTGTTTTCCTCCCCACTAAAACACCTTGTTCAATCCTATCAAAGCATGTAAGGGAGCTGCAATCAAGGAAAAGTTAGCAATAAACTTTCTCCAATATTGTGCTGCTCCTAGGAAACTCCTAACTTCTGTAGTAGATTTGGGTTTAGGCTAGTTCACAATGACTTCAACCTTAGAGGGATCTATCTTCAATTCAACACCACCTACATTATGACCCAAATAATTTAGAGATGTTTTGCCAAATTCACATTTTGATAACTTTACATAGAGATTTTCTCTTTTCAAAACATCTAAAGTCTGCTTTACATGCTTCAAATGTTCTTCCCATGTTTTATTGAAAATAAGAATGTCATATAAATATACAATTACAAAATCATCAATAAAAGGTCTGAGTACATCATTCATAACTCTCATGAAAGTGGCAGGAGCATGAGTTAAGCCAAAAGGCATAACCACCCATTCATATAGCCCTTGCTTGGTCTTGAAAGCAGTCTTCCATGCATCTTGTTCTGCAACTCTGACCTGATGATAGCCACTATGCAAGTGTAACTTGGAAAAGTAAACTGCTTCTTTCAACTGATCTAATAGATCATCAATGCGAGGAAGAGGATAACAATTCTTGACTGTTATTTTATTCAGTGCTCTATAATCAATGCACATCCTCCACGAACCATCTTTCTTTCTCACTAGTATGATTGGAGATCCAAATGGTTATGTGCTTTGCCTTATGAACCCTTTATTGAGCAGCTCCTGTACCCGCTTCTTGATCTTTGCATTCTCTAAAGAAGATAACCTGTACATTCCGATGTTAGGTAATGGAGCATCTTGCTGCAAATGAATATCATGTACTATTTCCCTTTTGAGTGGCAGAACTTTAGGTTCTTGAAATAGGATATCATATTCTAAAACAACTTTAACTAAATCAACTTTCTGTTTAGCATCACAACCTTCAAATACATTGGTTTTATCAGGGTTCTTTTCCTTTACAACCATTAGTAAAAATTGCTTGCATGAATTTACAATTCTTTTCATTTGCCCTGATTTTATGAGAGAACAGTTATTTTTGAGTTTATGAGCTCTTACAATATATTCTATCCCATCTTTAGTGAGTTGATACCTATTTTCAGCTCTATAGAAAATGGATTTTCTATCATACAAGTAAGGACTTCCTAAAACAATACCACATATATCCAAAGGAACTATGTCTAACTCAACCTCATATACAAATGTGGACCCAATAGCATACCTAAGTTTACATTGTCTAGTCACTTGTAGCTTTGATTTATCACATACCCAACCTAATGGATACGGCTTCTTGTGAGGTGTTGTTAGTAATCCCAACTTCTTTACAATTGTTTCAGAAATAAAGTTTACTTGTGATCCACTATCAAATAAAGTATCAATCGTTTGGTGCTTGGAAATAACTCTAATATGAAAAATCTCATGTCTTTTCCTCTCATTATCTTCATTATCAATAGATTGTGCAGAATTACTTGTAGATGCTTCAGAAATTTTACCTTTTATACCTATGGCTGTCACGGTTGTTTCATCCCCTGAGTCTGACCCCAAGTCTTTTTGAATAACAGCAACAATCTTCTTCTTCTTACCACTGAACTTCTTAGGTTTCAGCTCCGAACGCAAAGACCAGTAGTGTTCATCATCGTGTCCATCCTTCTTACAATGAGTGCATGAAGGTTTTTCTTTCTATACAGTGTTTGTCTTCCTCTCCTTCCATTTCTACTTCTTCTTTTCCTTGTTCTTTCTTGCACAGGGTTTTGATGATCCCCCAATCTCTGGGTTCACATTCTTGCCTCTAGCTTCTAGATGTGTAGCCTGAACTGATACATCATCTAGGCTAGTAAGATTAAACATGAGAATGGTGTGCTTCAAATATCTATGCAGACCACCTATATACTTCAACAAAGTTTTAGGTGAGTGTAGATATATGCCTAGAGTTAAAGCTCTTTTCTAAATTCCTGGGTATAACTTTGTACACTTTAGCCCTTTAATTGGCGAAGAGTTTGCCAACTCATCATTGCTTGTTGCATATAAGCTAGAATATAGAACTGTTTTTTAATGGTAGAAACAAATTCATTCTAGGTAGAAAGAATTTTACCATGTCTCTTCAGATCAGCTTGTGTCTTGCCTTCCCACCACACTAGGGCAGTTCCTCCAAGGCGAAGGCTAGCCAGTTGAATCTTTCTCCTTTCTAAATCAATATTCTGCACCCTACAATATACATCAATCTATCTAATCCAGTTATCTAGCTTTTCTACATTTAATTCTCCATCATAAATTGGCAAATCAAACTTTACATCTAATTTAATCAAAGATGTTTTCTTCTTTTTCTTTTCAGGGCTAGGAGATGAGGATGAAGGAGGTGATGGTGGAGGAGATGATGGAGGAAGCTTTTCCCCTTTCCCTTTTCCCTCTAGATGGGCATCTAGAGAAGGTTCCTATGCTCCTTTGTCTTGTTTGGGTGTTGAGGTGCTTTCACCTCAACCCTTCTTAAATTCCTGATACATCTCTTCCACCATGGCTCGCATAGCCATAAAGCTGTCAATGAACTGAGATTCTAATTCCAATGTGACTTCTCCAGCCATTCTCCTCTGAGAATAGACTTTTCCAATCTCTGGATTAGTCTCAACAAGTTCTCCTTCTCCTAGTTTGAGCTTTGACCTAGTCAGCATTAAAAAATCCAACACAAGCTTGTCTAACCTTAGTAAACCTAAAGCTCTGATACCACTTGATCTAAAAATGAGATCTTAGACTAGTATTAAGGTATTACAGACTCATGTGTAGGATTAGCCTATATTACTTAGTGCAACAGATCGAAAAGATTGCGAATAACATAGACAATGAAGCAGTTAGAGAAACATAACAGACACACACATAGCACAACAAATAATCAAGGAGTTCACCCAAAATTTTGGGCTACGTCTCCTGGTCCAGCCTTCAGTGGTGACCTCTCTATTATGTCTTCAAGAGCAGAGTTCTTACAGCAGGGAAAATTTTAAGAACCCCCCTAAATTTATAAATATAATAAATGGGCGAATCTCCATGGTATATAGGAAAAATGGAAGGCAATTTTATCAATAATATAATATGTATATATAATATTTTGGCGAATATCTCACCAGGCATGGCGAATATTTTACTCAATTATAAAATCTTGTAAGATCTTGGCGAGTCTTTCACTAAATAATAAAACTTTGTAAAGTCTTAGTGAATCTTAGCATTGTGAACTCTTAGAGAAGAGTAAAAATGGATCTATGCTGGTTTAATTGCCCCATTTAAATAGGCCACATTCCAGGTGAATACCATGGGTCAATACCATGTGCCATTTTTATTTTTATTAATTCTAATATTAGGGTTAATAATGGTTTTTTGCATGGTATTAATAGCAATCTAGTCCATGGTATTTGTCCCATAGTATTTTTCCCACAGGTTTCACCTAAATATAACCCATTTCTTGAGTGTTCGTAAATATAAGGTGAATTATGGAGTAAATATAAAAAAATGTTTTATTTGTTTACCATACCTCTAGTTTATTTATATTTTTATTAATTTACCATACCTCTGTTACAAATATGGTATTTGGCCCATAGGATTCACTTAAATAAAACCTCTTTCTTGAGCCTTCATAATGAACGAGGGTTATGGACTAAATATAAAAAGAGGTTTTATTTATTTACCATACGTCTAGTTTATTTATATTTTTATTTATTTACCATACCTTTTGAGTAAGTATAAAAAGACGTTTTATTTATTTACCGTACCTCCACTTTACTTATATTTTTATTTGTTTACACCAAGTGACTTATGGAGTAAATATAAAAAATGTTTTATTTATTTACCATACCTCTCATTTATTTATATTTTTATTAATTTACCATACCTCTTTTATAAATATGGTATTTGGCCCATAGGATTCAGTTAAATAAAACCTATTCTTGAAAATGGGCGAATGGATTCAGTTAAATAAAACTTATTCTTGAAAATGGGCGAATGGAAGGTTGTAACTCCTAATTTCAAGGGCTAAATTTACCTTTTTTACCCTCTCCCTTAAAATAAGGTGGGCTATTTGAGGTGATTTGTAAAAATGTACTATGATACAAAATATTCGCCCACTAAAAATTTAAAACCCATTAATTTCGCCAAAGGGCGAACATTCGCCCCTAAAATTATCCTTGTCTTACAGATGTGAGCTCAAATTGACTCTCAACACAACATGAATAAAACAATAGGGCTTTACTTGGATCCCCCAAGTCTTTTTGAGTACAAAGACTCTCCCTCTCTCTCTCTGTCTCTGTTTTCTCTGTCTCAACACTGCCTCCCCTCTCTTTGTCATTCTATGGCTTTTAAGCCAATCGGCATTGGTATGTTCTTTTTCCCTTTCGGGCTCTCTAGCTCCTGGCTTCTGTCTGCTAAAACCCCTCTGAGTGTTAAACAGTCATTTGTTAAACATCTTTAGGGAAGGTGGCCACCTGTTCTACAATAGAAGGGACCATCGGCGCATTAGAATTCCCAAAACAGTCATTCTCTGTTTACACAGAGAAATACACAACAACACTATAAAAATCTGTAAAAACACCTTTTTCTGGACTTGAAATATTATTAACTCTGCCCTATAATCCTTTGTGGTCCGTCTTTGGGTGCTATAGCAAGTCCACCATTGATCTATATGATCATTGATCCAACAGTTGCTATTCATTTTGGGCAGCTTATGCGCCCGAAGATTACCCGCCCAAAAAGGTAGTTTTCTCTCTCCGACACCAAGCCACGTGGCGGTCAGTGTATGGGCTCAGGCGGAGCCCGTCCAATATCGCTTACCGCCTGAGGCCTGCCCGAAATCCCATTCATTACGGAACCCAAAAAATATATATAGCTTTGTATAAACCTTTCGGGTCTGTAACTATCGCTCTATTTGCATTTTCCTTTGTTTTTCGTTTATTTAACGAAAATGTGAATTTACATAGAAAACCCCCTTTTTCTGGAACTCAATATATATCTATATATATATATATTTGCACAAATAAAACCCATCGGGTCCGGCTATTGCAATCGCATATGTATCGGCCCTACTCTTTTGTATCGTTGTGATGCGATATTGTCACGTGATATATCCCAATCGCATATCGCATGGTCTTCGAGCCTTCGTAAGTCTGTCCCTTTGGGTTTTAACGATGTGATATTGGGAGTTAACTTGGACCGTCGATTTGCGTGCTTGATCGATGGTCCTCATTGACTCGCGCTGATTGTTGTCGCAACTTTCATATGGTAGCCTCCGATAGACTCCACTTGTAACCTCCGATTGCGATATGGCAATCGGATCTGGACTGTTGATCGGCCAGATCCGACGACTCCTGTGCATTGTTGTTTTGGCCTCCGATAGGATCGGTTTTCACCATTTCTTCATGTTTTTCTCTCCCGGTAGTGTTTTCCACCATTCTTGAAGGTTTATCCTTTGTGATAGTTCTTAAGTATTGAATATTTAGAGGTTTTTTAGGATCCTTTTTGGATCATTATATCCCGCCGACTAAAAATATAATAATGTAACAATGCTAAATAATAAAAAATTAAATAATAATAATATGATGATGATGGTGGTAAACGTCCACTGAGACCAAATTGGTCTATCGGACCTATAACTTTCTTAGTTATTAATTCTCTCGCTTCTAGTCTTTCTTAGCGAGATTGGTGCTATAGCTTTCTTTTCTTCTCTACAGTCTCTCAACCTCCTTTATCTTGCATCTCCTTCATCTCTTCTGGTTCTTGCGACATTGGTGTCTTAGCTTCACGATCTGTTGTGTTCGTCCTTTTGAAGATAGTCGGAGAAGAAGTTTGGTCTGGGAGATCTACTTTGTTGTTAAAGGAAGATTTATTTTGTGCGGTATTCGAATCCTCATAATTGTTGATGCTTGAGGGGTTGTCGAGTTCACTTTTTTGCTGTTGGGTGGGGCTTTCCCCCTACTTATCTTGAGATTCGTTTCATTCTTGCTCGATTTCTTGCGATTCAGAGTTTTCTGGAGAGTATTCTTCCTTGATGACAGTGTAGTGTTCTTTTTGTGCTCCTTCCCACCATGTAGATCTATGGTGATTCTTTCTAGCAAAATTTTTCTGGGAGGCTTTTGGGAAATTTTTGGCTAGATGGCCTGTCTCAAAGCAGGATCGACATCTAAAGAGGACACTTTCATAATCAAGTTTCTGGTTGCACACATAGTCTTTACTTGTTAGGTTTATTTCAGCTAGGAATCTTGCGCTGAATTTCATGTCCACACAGATGCGTGCATAGGTGGTTTTTCCATATTCCTCTATTTCTTAGCACCTGTAGTAAAATTTCCCAATTGCATTTCCAATGGCTTTTAGCGAGGAGAAATTCCAGAGATGCAAGGGGAGCTGGGCTTCATTGACGATATGCGCAGGAGCTTGCCCCCCAGAGGTGGACAGAACTGAGCCAGCAACTGTCTTGGCGAAGCTGGGAGCCATCTGGATCAATGCCAATCGATGATTCCCAAGCTTATGTATGCCCTTGCGGAACAATGCGAACCTGGAAGATAACCATGTGGAAAATAACCATGCAAAATATTCGTGTAGCCCGATTATGGCGAGAAAATATTTGGCTCGATTGTGTGTTTCTATAGCCTCGACGAGGGGATCAACAAACTCTTGGAAGGAAACGTCGATAGGGCTAAAGCGCAAGGGTAAAAGGATTCCTAGTAGATGTAGGCACAAAACGCTAAGGAAGAAAGCAAGATTTAAAAACCCTATAAGTCTGAGCCCTTCTAGGTGGCTGTCGACAACGAAGAAAAACTTGTTTGGTTCCCGTCTAGAGTCGTGCTAGTGCAGGGGCCACAATAGGAAAGACCTTGGCAGAAAATCGTCGCTTGTTTTGCTTTACAGACTAGGAAAGCGAGAGAAAGTGGAGGGTGGAGATCAAAAAACCCGTGCATGCGAGAAACCCTAGCTTATTGTGGTTTGGAAAATAGTGCCGTGGAAGAAGTGGAATGCCGAGATCAGAGAACCCCTTCCTAAAAAAACCCTCGGTGGTATGGTTGGAAGAATACAAACCTGTCCAGAAGTCATCATATATATATATATATATATATATATATATATATATATATATATATATATATAATTATATATAATTTAAATAAATGTAATAATTAAAAATATATATTTTTCCAAATTTCTTCAATACCCTTCTCTGCATTGCCCTCGTTATGAAATGAGATTTTTGTTTAATTTTATCTCAATAAATAGGGAAAAATTGTTAACATTTGCCCATAGATAGTGAATTAATGAGTTACTGTGTTAAAAAACACATTTTTCCATTATATATGTTCATTATTAAGTAATGAGATATTTCAATAATCAATTCAATAAAAATACCTTAATGATTTATTTTGGTGAATGAATTCATTTTAATTAATAGTTATGTAATTAATAAAAAACAATTGTATTCTTTAAATTGTGTTTAAAAACAAAATTTAAATATAAATATATTTTTCCATTCTAAAAATTTAAATATAAATATAATTTTTTATTTTTATTTTTATATTATTATTTAATTTTATTTCTCATGTTTTATAACAAAGTGATTGTAAATTGAATTATAGCCTATTGACATTAAAAGGAAAATGTGACAAAAATAAAAAAGCTATTCTAGGAACCACATTTCTCATAATGTTTGATCCTATAATTTAATAAAAAATAAATCTCAATTAAACAAACTAGTTTATACTTTATGGTTAATATTTAAATTTATTTTAATATAATATGTATACTATAATTAAAAGTTTAATAAAAAATTAAATCTCAGTTAAACAAACTAGTTTATACTTTATGGTTAATATTTAAATTTATTTTAATATAATGTATACTATAATTAAAAGAACTTGAAATATTTTTAATGAAAACAAAAATACAACCTAATAAATTGAATTAAATATATTTATTGTTTTGTAATTGATTATATATATAGATTGATTAATACAATTCATATATATATTTTTAAGAAAAAAAAAAACACTATGTGATAATTTATAATTCAAATATTATATTAAAAAAGTTTATGTAGTTTAAATAATTTTAATAATTAAAAATGTATATAAAACTTCGAGTACAAATCCAATAAGAGGTAATACCACCAAACTGTATATGTCAAGATGGAAGCAAACACTACATGTGAAACGTCCCTAACGTCAAGCACCCAAACTCGTGGTCGTTGGTCAAGACATTGAAAATTTAGTTTACATAATTAATAAACGCTGGCAAAGTCCAGCGCCGAAAGAGAATAGCGACATATTATTCAACGCTATTTCATTACGATGGACCATTTTCCAATTTATTTCATTACGCTGGTCGTTGCAGTAGGCAGTGATGAAAGCAGCACGTATCTGCACCCTTCTAATTGTATTCTCATGACCACCCTTGTAATCTGATTATCTGCACCCTTCTAATTGTATTCTCATGACCACCCTTGTAATCTGTTTGGACATTAAATTCTCAGCACCCCATTAAGCTGTCTAGTGCTTGCCCATTCTGTAAATAATTATTGTAACTCTTCCACCCTTTCAATTGATATAATTGTTTATCATTTCCACGTCACATTGTTTAACAATAATTTTATCTCTTTCGTGTCATGTTGTGTGGGGAACAGATGCACATGTGGCCCTGAAGTGCCAAAGGGGCAATCATTTGTCTGCCAACGGAACAGCAAGCGTGAATGCTGACGGCTCCTTTATAATCCATTTGGACAAAGTGGAATTGGGATATTTGTGTTCAACCGAGGTTGTGATGCCAGACAACAAGCTCTGCTTCTCAGCAAAGACATCTGCTCCCTCCACTCCGGAGAAGTTGAGTGTCTCAACTCCATTGATGTGCAACCATGCACAAATCGCAGTGGATCAAAGGCGCAATTTCAAGTTGTTTATCAATTTGCCCAAATTTCATGCTGCACCTGAGTTTTCAACCCTTACCAATTCTATAGAGTCAAAGCAGTTACTTAACTCTGAATTGTTCAAAAAGAAACCCTTACCCGAACTTCCTTCTTTCCCTTTCATCTTCATGCCCAAACCATTCCCCAACCTTAAACCATTATTCAAACCTCCACCCATCCCTCCTATCTTGAAACCTAAACTATTTCTTAAACCTAAGTTTTTCAAACCAAAACCTCTACTCAAGCCTCCTCTCTTCTTGAAGCCTAAACCATTTCTTAAACCTAAATTTTTCAAACCAAAACCTCTACTCAAGCCTCCTCCCTTCTTGAAGCCTAAACCATTTCTTAAACCTAAGTTTTTCAAACCAAAACCTCTACTCAAGCCTCCTCCCTTCTTGAAGCCTAAGCCATTACCCAAGCCCAAATTCCTCAAACCTAAACCTTTACCCAAATTACCACCAAAGCCGAAGTTCTTGAAACCAAAACCCATACCCAAACTACCACCAAAGCCCAAGTTCTTCAAACCTAAACCCATGCCTCAAGTACCACCAAAGCCCAAGTTCTTCAAACCTAAATCCATGCCTTAACTACCACCAAAGCCCAAGTTCTTCAAACCAAAACCCTTACCGAAACTACCACCAAAGCTAGAGTTCTTGAAACCTAAACCCATGCCTAAGCTACCACCAAAGCCCAAGTTCTTGAAACCAAAACCCTTACCCAAACTGTGGCCAAAACAAGATTTCTTGAAACCTAAACCCTTACCAAAATTACCACCAAAACCCAAGTTCTTCCAACCTCCTTCTCCTTAGCTAAAATTTGCCCCCACTTCCTAACCATAAGACTCTTCACCCCTTTTCACTTCCTTATCTACTATGTCTAGTTAATCATCCTTTCATTATTTCTTCATTTTGGTATCATATTGTATCATCCTAATGTAATTGTTATGTTTATGATATATTATATTTTAATTTTTAATTGTTATAGATGAGATGCATTGCAAACTATGTTTTTTTTAATAACTTATTACTTAAATACTTACTATATTTTCAATATCTAATTCAAAATTTTAAGTAAATTCATAGTGGTTATAAATTTATTGTTTGCTTATAAAATTACAAAATCAAGATCTATATATCTCCACAATGTTATACAATATTATGTTTCCATGTATTTTAACTAAAATTTAGCCACAATAATAGTGGTTGATATTAACATTAGACATTAGTGGAAGATTCATCTAACATCATAAATTTAAAAATATTATGACAAAGATATTCAAGTTCAATTTCCCTTGACTATAGCATTAACTAAACAATTTAAGTGTTCCTTAGTGACCACTAAATGAACTTACATTTGCATTTTCATTTATATCTACATCTAACATTTTAAAAGAGCATGGGAACTATACCATGCATTCACCTATTTTGTAGCTTTAGTAACTTGCACATTAATACATTATTATCCAAATTCTTTCATTCCAACATTTTTTATTCTGTCTCGTAATCCTAATCCTAACAAGATTAGACATAAGCTAGTGTAAGTGTATGCATTAAAACTTGTAGATGTGGAAGGTTCCCTATCAAGAGAACCAATACTATCAAGTCTCTAAATTACTTAAAGAGAAATAATGAAAAACAAAATTGTAATTAAATTTTATGAAACTAAAAACAAAGTATGTTGAAATATATATATATATATATATATATATATATATATATATATATATATATATATATATATATATATTCTTAGGGCCTAATGGTGCTAGATAATAAAAATAGTATTTTTATAGATTTATAGATTGTATGGATGTTATGAAACCAGCTCACAAAAAGATATAAAAGATAGATGAACGCCTTAGAATTCAGCCTTTTCGAGGGGGCAACCTCCTTTACATTACATAAATGAACAATTACTTAATGATACAAATGACAAAACCTTCTTTCTATATATAGGAGTCTAAGGGGTCACAATATAACCAAGCCGACCTAACAATAATAATATAAATGCACAAAAATAACAATAGAGGGATTCTATGGGGTACAGTAATAACAATATGGGGACAATAGGGGCACAACAATATTAATAAGGGATACAACTACAATAGTAATGGGGTAATCACTAGTATTATAGGGACCTAACATGCCCCTCTCCTTCAAAAAATGTGTTGTTCTCAACGCTTGAGTAGTTCTGGATGCTTCTGTATAAAATTCTCATCCTCCCATGTGGAATCTTCAGCGGATAAGTTCTTCCACTTGATGAGATACTCCGAAATTGATCGATTTTGTAGCTGTCGAGTTCTTGTTTCTGTGACTGCTTCCGGTTCTAATATAATTTTTCCTTCCTTGTCAAGTTCTGGAAATATTGTTTAAAATGGGAGATTGTCGCCTATAACCTTCTTTAAACATGAAACATGGAAAACTGGGTGCACTCGAGAAGCTACAAGAAGCTCCAATTTGTATGCCATAGTACCAATCTTTTGCAACACCTTGTACGGACCATAATACTTTGGTGATAATTTATTATCCTTCTTAGCTTGCTTGAGGGACATTTGTTTATATGGTTGTAGCCATAGGGATACCCAGTCACCTACATCAAAACTTCTTTCGCCGCGATGTTGATTTGCCTGTTGTTTCATTCTATTTTGTGCCAACACGAGGCTATCCTTTAAGAGTTGGAGAACTTGTTGTTGATGCTCGATGTGATGTTCCACGGCTTGAACCTTAGATTTTTCTCTTAAATATGATGTGATGGATGGTGGCTGATATCCATAAAGTGCCATAAATTGGTTCATTTTTGTTGCAGTATGGTAGGAAGTGTTATACCACCATTCAGCTAGAGGAAACCATTTGAACCATTGTGTCTGTTTATCAGATACAAAGCAATGAAGATATCCTTCCAAACATTTGTTTACAATCTCAGTTTTCTCATCAGATTGAGGATGATAAGATGAGCTATGAGCTAACTGAGTACTAAGACAAGAAAATAATTCTGTCCAAAAATTTCCAGTGAAAATGGGATCTCTATCACTTACAATAATCTTTGGGTTTCCATGTAGCTTTTGAATTGCTTCCATAAATCCGGTAGAAACTCTACTGGCTTTAAATGATGTGATAATGCACAAAAGTGTGCATACTTGGTAAGTTTTTCCACTACCACCATGATGACACTCTTTCCCTCAGACTTGGGTAAACCTATGATAAAATCCATTGAAACCTGCTCCCAACATTGGCTTGGAATGGATAAAGGTTGTAATAGACCTGGGATCTTAATTGTTTCAACTTTATTTTGTTGGCAAACCAAACATTCCGCCACAAACTTTTGAATATCCAATTTAAGGCCATCCCAAAAAAATTCCTTCTTAACCCTGTGGTAAGTTTTTAAAAATCCTGAGTGCCCTCCTAAGGGAGAAGTGTGCAATTCCATAAGAATCTTTTGTTTGAGTTGGGAATTCTTACAGAGGTATATGCGATCTTTGTACCATAACGAATTATTTTTCCAGCTAAATGTATTAGATGTACTGGAATCTTGTTGTAACTTTCGAATAAGTGCCCACACTTATTCGTCATTCTTCCATTTCTCCCTTGCTTCGTTTATCCAATCTAGTTGGATAATAGAAATGGCACACAACAATGCTTCCACATCCTCATCCTTTCTTGAGAGTGCATCTGCCACAACATTTTTCTTTCCTTTTTTGTAGATGATTTCAAAGTCATAACCCAACATATTTGTGACCCATTTTTGTTGCTCTTCAGAGGATAATATTTGTTATAAAAAGTATTTAAGGCTATCATGATCCGTTTTTATCTTGATGTGTCTTCCCATTAGGTAGGGTCGCCATTTATTAAGTGCATGTAGTATTGCCAACATTTCCTTCTCATAAATAGCTTTGTGTAAAAACTTTCCCTTGATTGGACGAATTTCGAAAGCAATGGGTCTTTCATCTTTCATTAAAACAACACCAATTCCATTTCCTGAAGCATCACATTCCACAATAAAGGTGTTTGTGAAGTCCGGTGTAGCTAAGACCGGTGCTTGTCACATTGCCTCTTTAAGATGTTCGAAGGCCTTTGTTGCTTCTGGAGTCCATGAAAATGCATCTTTCTTCAATAATGTTGTTAGAGGTGCTACTATTCTCCCATAATTCTTAACAAACTTGCGATAATACCTTGTTAACCCGAGAAATCCTTGCAGATGCTTTATGGATGTGGGGATTTTCCATTCCTTAATGGCTTTAGTTTTGCTAGGGTCTACCTTAACTCCTTCATGAGATACAATATGACCCAGATATTCCACCTCTTGTACTCCAAAGAAACATTTGGATCTTTTTGCATATAATTATTTCTCCTCCAATAGTTGTAGCACCCTGTCAACATGTTCAACATGATCCTTCCAAGACTTACTGTAGATTAGTATATCATCAAAAAATACTAACACAAATTTTCTAAGGAAGGTTTGAAAATGGAATTCATCAAACCTTGAAATGTAGAAGGTGCATTGGTAAGGCCAAAAGGCATGACCAAAAATTCATAATGACCCTCATGAGTTCTAAATGATGTTTTCAAAATGTCTTCAGTCTTCATTCTGATTTGATGATATCCTGAATGAAGATCCAACTTGGTGAAGTAAATTGGTCCATGCAATTCATCCAATAATTCATCAATGACAGGAATGGGAAACTTATATTTAATAGTGAGCTTGTTGAGCTCCCTATAATCTACACACATGCGCCATGATCTATCCTTCTTGTGCACCAATACTACTGGAACAGAGAAAGAAGTTTGACTAGGTTGAATTATACCAGCCTCTAGCATTTCTGCAATCATAAGTTCAATTTCACTCTTTTGGGCATAGGGATATCTGTACAGCCTGATGTTTGGAGGAACACTTCCTGGAATCAAATGAATACCATGATCATGATCACGAATAGGTAGGAGACCTTTGGGAGTCTCAAATACCTTGGAATGATTGTCAAAGACCTTTTGGAGATCTGGAGAAATAGTTGATTTCGATGTGGAAACATCTAGTGAACATAATTGTGCAATTACACCTCATTGTTCCTTTGTTAGAAGCTTTGTCATACCGTTAGAGCTGATTATCTTTCCCGGTTTCCCTGCAATACCCCTTAATTCAACTTCCTTTCCTTCCACAAAAAATTTCATGAAAAGTTCGTGAAAATTAAAAGCTATTGTACCCAAGGATTGTAGCCATTGGACTCCTAGTACAACATCAACACCTCCAATTGGAATGGAAAGCATTGGGATATTCAATACATATTCTCCCATGGATAGCTTGATATTATGGCACTTTCCAGAGCAATTTATGGTTCCTCCACTTGCAACCATCACTTGACACTTTGGTGCTAGATATAGGAAGAAATTCAATTCTTTTACTATCTTACAATGAATAAAATTATGGGTACTTCCTGAATCAATAAACACTATTACCTTTTTATTCTTGATATGTCCTTCTATCTTGATAGTTTCAGGAGTGCTAATTCCAGCCAATGCATTACAAGATATGGTCGGATTCATTACTTCTTTATCTAGGGTTTGTCCCTGGAGTATATCCTCTTCTTTTGACATCTCTTGTTCTTTTTATTCCTCCTCTTCACAATCTATGTAGAATAATTTCTTCTCAGCACACTTATGACCTTTAGTGTATTTGCTATCAGAATTGTAACAAAGCCCTTTTGATCTTTTTTCTTCCAATTGTTGTGGTGTCAACCTTATAGGTTGTGGAATGCTAGGTGCAACAACACTTCCATCTTTATAGTTGTGAGTGGTAGGTTTCTTGGTTGCCATAATTTTGCTTTTCACTTTTCTTGCTAACCTGAATGCCTTCTCTAATGAATCAGGTTCCCAAAGGCGAACCTCATGTTGGATATTATCCTTTAAATTCCCTATGAACACATCAATCCTATGCTCCTCTGGAATATCTTTTACCCTTATGTTCAATTTTTGGAAGTCCTCAATGTGACCCATCATTGAACCCTTGAGACTTATCAATTGGCTAAAAAAAGTGTTGCTTTTTGTATCCTCATAATGTGCTGTCATTTCTTCCATAAAAATTGCCCAAGTGACAATTTGTTTACGAGAGCAAAGCCCTCGATACCATACAAGCTGATTTGGTTCCAAATATAAAGTTGCAATATGTACCTTTTGTGTGTTCTACACATTATGGAGATCGAAAAATTACTCCATCTATAGTATCCATGTTGCGGGATCCTTGCCATCAAACTTCTTCATTTCAATTTTTGGAATATGGTGGTTCTTCGATCCAACGTTAGAGTCTATGAAATCATGATTAACATTTATCTTGTTCTCATCATGAGTTTCCTTTACTACCCTTTCATCATTAGTAAGCATTTCTTGCAGAAACTTTGTCAAATCTGTCTTCAAATCTTCCAAGCCTGTCTTCAAATCATCCATGCTTGTCTTCAAATCTATCTTCAAATCTATCTTTAAATCGTCCATCTTAGCTTCCATGTCATTCATCTTAACTTCTACATCTTTCTTTAAACCATCCATCTTAGATTTTGTTACTTTTTGTGTGAGTGACATTTGTTGCATTTGGTCTCATAATTTTGATATATCATGTTGTATTTCTTCCTCTTTTTCATGAGTCATGCTAGAGCTTTCAGGTTGCTTACTAGGTTTTTGCATTTTCTTTCCTCGGGGCATCAATTATCGATAATAATGCTTCACTATGCCCTTTGAATTTCTTCAAACTAATTTTTCAAACCACGCTTATGCAAAAAGTTAAAAAATCTACACACATTTTTTTCACTTTGTAGGAGCTCGATATTGCATCTGGTATATCTCTGTAAGTTTAGATCTTCTAGTTTTGAAATTGCGACCTCCAGTAGCCCTTTGCATCCTCTTTCCAATGCCACCAGTCTGATCGAATTTATATTCTCCAAGAAAGAGTTATGCACAATCTCCCAAGATGATCTGATTATATACCTTTTCAGAAGAGCGAACTTGTATGAAGTGCCACGTGTCACTATTTTGACCTTAGGATCTAAAAAATATACACAAAAAACTACGGTCCATCCTCTTTTTGTAACTTATTACGAAATTTCAATCTGATGCTCAAAACAAAAGTTATGACTATTTTTCCCAGGTCAACCATTTGGAATGTAATTCGAGAGTCTGCGAAAAGGTCAACTTCCTCAGATCATATCTCCGCAAATATATCACGAAAAGCTCTGAATTTCGGACCCGAGGTTTAGAACAATTTCAACCCAAACGGGTTTTTGTTTTAGTTTCTGAAACGTCATAGAAAAAAGGTTATAGCACAAATGCCGCGATGACCTGTTTGGAGCAGCGAAACCCTAGAATCCCAAGCTCTCATACCAAATGTTATGAAACCAACTCATAAAAAGATAGAAAAGATAGATGAATGCCTTAGAATTCAGCCTCTTTGAGGGGGAAACCTCCTTTACATTACATAAATGAACAATTCTTTGATGATACAAATGACAAAACCTCCTTTCTATATATAGGAGTCTAAGGCGTCACAATATAACCAAGCTGACCTAACAATAATAATATAAAGGCACAAAAATAACAATAGAAGGAATCTATGGGGCACAGTAATAACAATATGGGGACAATAGGGGCACAACATTATTAATAAGGGATACAACTACAATAATAATGGGGTAATCACTAGTATTATAGGGACCTAACAATGGATCACATTTTTCTTTTTTGAAAATGAGACATATTAATTTTTAGTTAGTCCAATCAATTAATTCATAGTAAATTTGTTCATACTTGATTCTTTAAATGATTTGCTTGGTCTACTACTATTATTATATCCTTTAAAACCATAAATTTATTTCCATTGCATTTGTTAGTTAAATGTTTTTGTTTTTCCTTGTATTTCCCATACCACAAGCATTGAGACAAGCCCAAGTGATTCTATGCAAACATTATTACTCCTATGTCACTATTTGAATGTAACACATTTCAAATTAAAATACAGAATTCATGTAGTAGAGTTGATTATTTATTAATCCTACATGTATTGTCATCTACCTTTTTTTTCTTATTTTCGTTATAGTTTGGTTGTAAATTTCTTATTTGACATTTTAGTGTTCAAGTCATTTGGGTTCTTGAATCTAATTTCACTTTTACTTTTGTGAATTACTTATGTCCTCCACAATTTAATTAATCTTGTTCACTATTATAAAACCACTAAAACATATGGGGAAAACTAACAACATCTTATTATGAGTTTTACTAAGCCTTTAAGTTTTAAGTTTAGCACTTGGGTAGTATGCTTGTTATTGTAGTTTTTATATACATTTATATTATCCTACAAAGAACACACAAAAAAAGATTGATCAAATATAAAAATAAACATTAATTATAGAAGGACGACCTCAAGATATTTATTTTATGTAAAACCTTATTCTTATTGTAGGAACATGATAAGGGAAGTAGAAGGGATTAAGTAGCTCTAAGCACTAGGTATTACATCAATTGATCACTTCACTTGACCGTTATCTTATTTGGATGGTGTTGCAATAATACCATTTTAGGCATTAGTTTATTTAGAGAGATTAAGAGACAAAAGATAGAACTACATTATATGTTAAATGATAGTGTCTAATATTAATATCCATTCTTTGCATTCTTGAAATTATAATGGTTTTAAATGTAATTATCTCTTCTATTATATAATGATAATAATAATAATAATAATAATCAATGGAAAAAATAATAAAAATAATAATAATTAATAAAGAAAGAAAAAAATTGAAGTGAATATAACCAATGCTACATAGTAGGTAGTCCTATTGCATAGTTTAAATATAGTTAAATTAAAGTGAGGTATTATTAAGTGTGATTGTTATGTAATAAAGAAATATGGTAGTAAGTTTGTTATGTGTAATTAAATGAATTTATATAATAATATTATTCAAAATCAAGTTTGTGTATATTTTTAAAAGGATTTTTTGTAATTATGTAATAAAAATTTAAATGTGATAAATTTTTTTATAGTTTTTATTTAATAAAAATTTTCATTAATTTTAAAGATATATTAGATATTGAATGAGATATTTTTATATTTGAATATTGTGATTTTAATTTATATAAAATTTAAATTTAAATTATATATTCATAATTAGTTTTATATTATAAAATATTAGTTTTTAATTTATTATAATTTAATTATTAATTAATAATAAGAATAATTCTTATTATTAATAAACCAAAATTAATTATCATTATAATTAACTAAAAACTACATTATTTCTTAAATTAAATTAAAAGAAAAATATTATTAATTAATTTTTAAATAATGGAATATCATAAATATATTTTATGTCTATGTAAATATTAACTTATCATAACATAATTGTCAAAATTATATAAATAATAATCAAATTCTATTATTTTAAAATATATATGGATTTAGAAAATATATGGTTTATTTGATATAATATTATATATATATATATATATATATATATATATATATATATAAACCATTAGAATGACTTAATGAATGTTGAAAAGCTCAATGCATATTGTAATGCTCCATTATCCTAACATGAGGGTGTGTGGGTCGTTAGCATCTTTGGGGTAGACTGTTTTTTTATACGATGAAGGCTTTGATTCTACGGCTTCACCTTTTGTGCTGGATTAACACAAACTTTCATGGGTTGGTTGAACAACGAATGCCTTTGATATAAAGTATTTTATATATTTCAATCACTTTTCATAGTTCAATGTGACTTATCTCGTATATTTCTCAGTGTGATAGATTTTATGAATATGTTGTATATTTCTCAGTGTGGTAGATTTTATGAATAACTGTACTTTAGCCATCATGGCAAGATAAGAACAAGTCATCATTGCAAAATAAGGAAAAAACAATTGAGCAACAAAAAATAGTTTTATAATGCGAATCTTATTTAATGTCATTTGATTTTTAGTTAAATAATGGTTTTATCACCTTGCAGTAATAATAATATGTAAAGAAAATAAAACATTTTTAAAAATAGAAGAGAAACATTTTTAAAAAGTAAAAGAATCAAATAAGTCAGAATAAATTGTGCAAAAAATACTAAGGTAAGAAAAACTTACAATAAAAAATAAAAATTGTCTAATGACACATGGATGTGTGTATGAAGAGTTTTTTTACATTTTTGAAACAAGTTAATTTATTTAAAGAATGAGAAGGATAATGTGAGATATTCATTTATTTTGGATAATTTTAAGAAAGTTGTTGATTGAAGATTTTCTTTACATTTTTTGAACAAGTTGATTTATTTAACAAATGAGAAGGAGGATGTGAGACATTCATTTTCTTGGGAGAGTTCTAAGAAAGTAGTTGATTGAGGGTTTGAACGTGTTCAATTATAAAAATACCACAATTTATAAGTCTATTGTTAGGTGGAGAGTTGTTCCCAATATGTTAGTTGTAGTGTTCTATGTCACATACTAGTATATGTCGGTTAGATCTCTACAAAATTGTAAGTGAAATAGTTTTTTCTTAACTTAGAGGTATGTTTTGATTAGCAAAAATTTTAGGGTTGAAATTTTGTAAATGGGCTATTTTTTTTGGATATTTTCTCAAAAAAAAATTTCTCCCTAATTTGGTTAAAAAATCGCCTATTTTTTACATATTTATGATTAAATGGATGATATTCACCAAAAAATTATCAATTCTAGTAGTAAATTATATGTTTTTTATTGAATATTCACCTACAATCTATACATATGAATATTTAAACCAAAATGGTCACCTACAATAAAATACATAGGAAAATATTTAAATCCTTAAAAAATACCCCTAATATTGATCACCCACTACACTCATATATTATCTAATTATCAATTAGATTTTCCTCATATTTATCACCTAATTACTAAAATTTATGCATATAATTTAAACCTATAATTATATTTTAAATTCAAGCTATTACATATCATACATTATATTAGCATACTTATAACCATTGAACCTATGAATATTTATAAAATTATGTGCATTTCTAAATTTATTAAATATCTATTATGATTATTAAGTTTGATTTTATGGAATAATAATATAAACTACGTAATATATTAAATTACAATAATAATAATAATATATAATAAAAACATTGTTTAGTATATATTGAAAATGTCAAATCTCATCACTATTTTAATCTTTAATAATATTATATATAAATTTCATCAACATTTTAATCTTAAATAATATTTTTTATATAAGAAAATCCATTTATATATACATTAATATGTGAGTAGAGAAATCCATATATATATATATATATATATATATATATATATTCTATTTGTTTGATGGATTTATGGAATTAGTGGCTGTTACATTTATTCATTTATGAAATATTTAAATTAAAAAGATTTGTGTGAAGGGATCACTTGATGTTAGCTTAATCATAAATTTGAATCCTAAAAGTGTGAAGAGAATTAAACTGGTGATCTTGACCTTGAAATAAAAAAATACCAAAATATATATATATATATATATATATATATATATATATATATATATATATATAATACTATTATTTCTATTAGTATGAATGAGACTATTTCCCCTTAACTTCGCATGCATTTTGAGGTTGATGGACATGACCCATATTCCCTTGATCAAATGGGTTCCAACAATATGATTGGATTTATGACCTATATCTCTGGCAGTTTTTTTTTTTTTGGTGCTAGCTCAACACATAAGAAGTTTCGAGCATGTTACTAAAATGGCATTGCTGTGAGTATCTTGATAGAATCATATTTATCCTCAAATTATTATCAGAACTCATTTAACATCTAGAAATTGATGGTAGCAATTATTAGAAGATGTTTCTAATCATTTTGGATGTGAATGTTTTCTAAAGAGGTTTAGAAGTGCAAGATTTATTTCTAGACAACCTGTGTAAAAATTTCCTGTAAATAATACATAAATCAATATTTCCCCTTTTTATATTTTATATTTTTATATATTTTTATATATTATATTTATGTTATTGATCTTAATTTATTTTTATATTCACTTTTTGACTTTGGTAGTTTATAATTTATTTGAATTTCTTATTTATTAAGCTTTGTAATAAGAATCATATTTCTCATTATTTTAATAATGTATCCTTGGTCTTATTTTATTGAGTGGGTTATATCTATCTATCTATCTATCTATCTGTATTTTATTTTGGAATCTGGGAATACATCTTTTTGTGTGTATTCACATCAATTTCTCTCCAATTATTACATGTACTTATTTGTGAATTAGAATGAGATATTGATTTTATTTTATTTATTTATTTTGTTAATGGTTAAAATTATAATTAATATTTATTAATAAGAAAAAGATAGATCGTCTATTAAGTTACTTAACAATAATTTAAGTGCCATTTATTTCATTTTTACTCTTATATTTGAATCTACAATAATTTTTATTATAAACCCATACATATCTTTTATTTTTAATTTTTAATGCTCAAATAAATTTACTAATCAATGTCCGCATTGATTTTTACTTTAATTGTGTTCTTAATTGTCACACATTTTACAATGGAATCTAAACTCATGATGTGTACTTTATTTTTATTTTTTTCAATTTAAATTGTTTAGCATTTCACGAATCCATAAGGCACAATTTCTTTGATATATGATTTAATGTATGATATGATAATCATGAAAACAATGTACATTTATGAATGCCCTTTTAACCTTGTACCTGAGTTTCAAAGTTGTGATACAAGTTTGAACATGATTAAATTTCTAAGTAATCATTAATTGATAGGTTGTGAGTTCAATACTCTGCATAATATTAATATTAATGTTTGATATATTGATGTGTTGTACAATGGAATCATCATTAAAGAATAATAAAGTATATGATTATTAAATTGATACCTTGCAAGTTGCTTTCATAGCTATTCATACTCATGTTCCCTCACTACATCGACTTCATGTGCACTAGATATGTTTTCCATCCCTCGATCCAGTGCATCCTTTTGCGTCATCTCCTACATCATCAAAACTCTCATTCTCCATGAACTTATCCTTGCCACTCCATGAACACTTCCACCATTCATATCGCATCCTTATTGGTTGTATGTGCTCCATTCATTGAATTGAATTATAGTTCTATGTTTTCATTCAATAAATCCTTACTCATATTCCATCTATTATCCATTCACACCCTCACTCAAGTTCCCTCTTCTTTTTCCTTTGCATCTCCACATTCCCAATTCTTTGCAATCCTTTATTCCACGTAGCCCATTCCATATCCCCATTTAAATTTTCTTTTCACACATCCATTGTATCCACACCTTCACATCAATTTTCTAGCAATTCAAACCATCCATGCTTGGTTTCAAATACTTGTTCATTAGCTTTGGTCCCCATTCCTTCCGATCATTATTTCTCTCACACTCACCCACACACCTAGTCCCCATATGATTCCTTGTGATATATGATTTCTTTCAGACAAATAAATATTTAAAAAATATTAATTTGAATTTTCTAGCAATCTGAGTATTATATCAACACAACCTAGAAACGATTTAATTGTTGACCACAATTTGATTATGTTATCTCTTAGTTGTAGATTTATTATTTGATTGTTAAGTGTTCAAGTAATTTGGGTTCTTGAATCTAGTTTCACAATAAATTTTGTGAGTCACTTATGTTCTCTACAATTTAATCAATCTTGTTCAGTATTATAAAAGCACTAAAACCTATAGGGAAAACTAACAACATCTTATTATGAATTTTACTTGTCCAATAAGTTTAGCCCTTGAGCCTTATACTTTTTATTGTAACTTTTATTTACATTTCTATTATCCTACATAATAGAACACAAAAATAATATCCAACAAATATAAAACTAAACATTAATTACAAAACTATGACCTCCATATCTTTATTTTATGTAGAACCTTATTTGATGCAGGAGCATCTAGTTCAAGTAGGGCATGGTTGTTGATTGTCTCATGCCAGCAATTGAATTTTTTATTGGTTTTGTTTAGTGGTTGTCTTAGCCAGTGTTTAGAGTTTGTTAATCACTTGTTTTTATTTTCATTTTATTTTATACTTAAGTTTGTTTTTAGTTTTACATCAAGAAAAGGACAATTACTTAAAACTACGAAATGTAACTACCAGGTAGTTTGCTAACTGCCCACAACATGTAGAAAGAAAACACATCAATGTAATGAGAAGATCTATCATAGATTGAGAAAAGAAAATAAGAGAGAGAGAGTAGTATTTTTAACAGAGAAATAGATATCTGCTTTCCTATACTAAAAGAATCTCCTACTGAACCACTATAAAATGTTCATTCTTTTTTTTTACAAGTAAATAACCACTAAAGACTATTCATTCTTTTTGTAAGCGAATAATTACAGATGCATGATTGAAGTTGTACAACAAGTAGAGCATTCAATTGCATAACCAGGCAAGTCCATAAAGACAAGTAAACCTTAACCAAGATAAGCTACAAGTAACGAACTATTTCATTATCATTTAATAACTTCCAAACAGGAAATGAGTTTTTTTAATTAAAATATACATATATGCAAGTACAGTAGAAACCCTCTGTTCAGGAAATGGAATAGAACCAAATAGTCTGACAGTCCATATACATGCCCGAAGGCCACAATAATTATAGTCATACATATATTTAGTTACAAAGGCCGCTACAGGCTCAGAGCCATAAACATGCAGACTATAACCCTCCTGAGCATAGAACAAAGAACAAACTAAAAGCACATATCTGCAAAAGAACCAGGGAACGGCACTACCCGATTTTGGGTGCAAGAGGTTGAATTTGGGCACAAGAAACTCCACAACAGGACTGCGACCAGCCACCTATAGTCACCCACCAGTGAATGTTAGTGATAGCAAAGTGCGAAGAAACAAAAACTAGAAGAACAGGTTGCAGAAGAATAGACTTACCGGAGGAGCGAACCAACTGAGGCCAACCGAGGGTTGCATTGCAAAGGTCGCAGCTAAGGAGTTGCCCGCTGTAACAAGGAGCAACAATGTCAGTGTCTGCAGAATAATGAGAGAGAAATAGCTAGCAAGGAGAAAGAACCTACCTATCAAACCAGTGTCAGGAACTAGTCAGAGAGCCGAGCCGCTCCATAGCGTAACCTGCAAATAGGACAAACAGAGTTTTAATTGAAGGATGACTACGTAAAATGAGTAAACAAAGGATGAACTCAACAACAATAACATCAACAAAAATTGCAGAGAGTGGATAGTAAAATCCTTCGAAGTCTCGAACCAGGGTTTCACAAAACCCACAAGATTTTCTGTCGACAAAATAGAGCAAACCTAGAGGAGTTGAGGCGTCGAGCCAGAAGCAGAGAAAATGTTCCATTTGCCTGCCCAGAACCCACCGTACAATACCAGAACGAGTATGGGGAAACGAAACTGACAGAGCCAACCTTCAACACTCAACAGCCAGTAGCAAGCTTACAAACCCTTAGCTAGGACGGAGCAGAGACCCAAAGCGACGGAGCAAACACTCAAAATGAGACAAGTTAGGGTTTCAATCGATTGAAAGAGCAGGAGGGGAACAGAGAATGAGGACAGGACACTTGTCCTCATCACAACAATCACACCATACAACAACCGTAGATTAAATCATATAAATCAAAACTCAATCAATTAAGGTTGTACTTAAAGGTGCCACTTTATTTCAGCTTTGGTAAATCATTAATTATAGTTTGTCAACACTTTATCCGAGGGATGGAGGCTGGGCCCGTCAAATTTGGTATTAGAGCAGGTTAGTTAATTTAGTTTTCTTATAAAATGGAAGTCAAAAGAAGAGGTCATGGCGGAGGCAATCGACGAGCAGTAGATGAAGGATTGAGGGAAGAGATTCGGATTTTGAATGCTTGCCTAGAAGCAGTGGAAGGAGGAAGGAGAAGAGAGCAGGATGTAGGAGATGACAACGAAGAGGAAACTACCATTGTGTAGGAGGGAGCAGATGGAGGACCTAAACTTAGACTCTTGAGGTCAGTTTTAATGGCTAGCCTTAAGCCAAAACCAGAGATTTCAAACTATGATGGAAGCTTGTCCACAGAAGTGCTGTTGGACTGGGTTAGTGAATTGGATAAATATTTTGAGTGTGAGGAGGTCAACGAAGATAAAAGAGTTAAATTTGCTGCCACTAAGTTGAAAGGACATGCAGCCTTATGGTGGGACAATGTCCAGGCAGAGAGGAGAAGGTTGAATAAGCAACCTATCACGAAGTGGTCCAGAATGATCATCAAAATGAAGGGTAAATTTTTACCCAAAGATTACCAGATTGTTTTGCATTGATATGTACAGAATTTGAGGCAGAGAGGGATGATGATGAAGGAATACACTGAGGAATTCTATCAGGCGAATCTGAGAGTTGGTTATACTAAGGACAGCCTAGAAAAAACAACAAGGTTTGTAAATGTCTTGAGGTTGGAGATATTGGAAGAGATAAGTATTCTTTCCCCGAAGACCATAGAGGAAGCATATCAGAGTGCCTTAAAGGCAGAGGAAAAGATCACAAGGAAATAGAATGCCAGGAGAGGACGAGGAAGTGGCAGAGGAAAAGGACAGTCATTTGGCAGAGGAAGAACTACCAACAACAGTGAAGAGGGCAGCAGCTCAAAAACCTCAGGGACAACAGAAAAGGAGGGTAGTACTAGAGGAGGAAGGCCATACTAGAGAGGAAGGGGAAATGGCAGAGGTAGAGGAGCTGCCTACCAGTGCTACAAGTGCCACAAGTGGGGGCACAAATCCTTTGAATGCCCGGAGGGTGAGCAGGTAGAGCAAGAGTAGCGTATGTTGCCCAAATAGAGGAAGCAGAGGCACCACCTCTGGAGGTAGAGAATGTGCCGAAGACAGGGGAGGCCTTAGTTTTAAATAAGGTATTACTGAAACCAGCAAAGGAGACAGCTGAGCAAACCCAAAGGAAGGCATTGTTCCATACTGTTTGTAAGTCACACGGAAAATGCTGCAAGTTGATTATCGACAGTGGGAGCACTAATAATCTAGTGGCCACAGAGATGGTGGATAAGTTGGGTTTGAAAAGATTGAAGCACCCTACTCCTTACAAGGTGTTGTGGCTACATAAAGGGCATCAACTGTTAGTGGATGAACAGTGTGAGGTTGAGTTCCATATTGGTAAATATCGGGACAAGGTTATTTGTGATGTTATGCCTATGGACGTGTGCCATATACTGCTAGGAAGACCATGGCAGTATGACAGAAAAGTAGTTCATGATGGAAAGACAAACTGTTACAAGTTTGTCAAGGATGGGATTAAGCACACACTTGTACCCATCAAGGAGGAAGAAACAACAGAAACTAGTGGAGTCAAAGCATTACTGGTGGGAGGTAAGGAATTTTTGAAACAGATCGAAGACAACGAAATAAAATATGCTATTGTGAGGAGGCTGAAAACAGTGTTATTACACACTGAAATTGCAGATTTTCCTGAAGAAATTTAGGATATGTTGCAGGAGTTCAGCGACATTGTGGTGGATGATTTGCCGGATAAACTGCCTCCTAAGAGAAGTATCAGTCATCACATAGATTTTATACCCAGAGCTAGTTTGCCAAACAAGGTTGTCTACCGAATGAGTCCTAAGGACAATGAGGAGATCAAAAAACAGGTATAGGAATTGCTGGATAAGGGGTTGATAAGGGAGAGCTTAAGTCCCTGTGCGGTTATGACAGTTTTAGCTCCCAAGAAAGGATGAGAGTGGCGAATGTGCACGGATTCGAGGGCCATCAATAAGATTACCATCAGGTACATGTTCCCATTGCCACGAATGGATGACATGATGGACTGCTTAAGTGGAGCATCATATTTCTCGAAAATCAATTTGAAGAGTGGATACCACCAGATCATAATGAGAGAAGGGGATGAGAGGAAAACAACTTTCAAAACAAATGAAGGTCTATATGAGTGGGTGGTGATGCCATTCGGGTTAAGAAACGCCCCTAGTACCTTTATGCGATTGACAAATGAGATGTTGAAAGAATTTATTGGGAAGTTTGTGATTGTATATCTGGATGATATATTGATTTTCAGTAAAACCAAAGAGGAAGATTTTTGACATGTTCGAAGTGTGCTGGAGAAATTGCATCAAAACAAGTTACTGATAAACTTGAAAAAATGTTCTTTTCTTTAGAGGGAATTAGTTTATTTGGGTTTTGTGATTGCAGAAAATGAGTTGAAGATGGACCTAGAGAAAATTGCAGCTATCATTAGCTGGCCATCCCCAAAAAGTTTGTTCGAAGTTCGTAGTTTTCATGGGTTGGCAAGTTTCTATCATAAGTTCATAAGGAATTTTAGTGAAACCTGCACACCTATGTTGGACACAATAAAAAAGGCAAGTCAACCTTTCTGTTGGACTGAAGCGGTAGAGAAAACTTTCCAGGTATTGAAGAAGAAGATCACTGAAAGGCCAATCTTGAGATTGCCTGATTTTAAAAAACTTTTTCAAGTTCATTGTGATGCTAGTGGTACAGCCATTGGGGCCGTACTCAGCCACGAAGACAAACCTGTTGCTTATTTCAGTGAAAAATTGAATGAAAGCAGGAAACAATACTCATCTTATGACAAGGAGTTATATGTTGTCATCCATGCATTGAAGCATTCGAGACACTATCTTCTAGGTAATGAATTTATTTTATTTTCTGATAATTCTGCATTGCAATACATGATGCAACAACATAAACTGAACCACAAGCATGCAAAGTGGGTTGAGTACTTGTAGATCTTCACGTTTGTATTGAATTATATTAGCGGATAGGCCAAAAAGGTAGTAGATGCATTGAGTAGGAGAGCTTTGCTCCTACAGGAGAGCACGATACAGGTGTTGGGTTTTGAACACCTAAAGACTTGTATCAGACATATGCAGATTTCAAGGAGGCTTGTGAAGCCTGCCAGAACCTTTTGTTGAGGAATAACAGCCCATGGCTGGACTATAAATTATAGGAGAAGTTGCTATTTAAAGGAGGATAGCTATGTATTCTCGATTGTTCGATGAGGGAGAACATCATCTGGGAGAAGCACAGTGGAGGTCTAGCCAGACATTTCGGCATTGACAAAACCTTGGATCAGCTTAGTCACTTTCATTACTGGCCAAAGATGAGAAGAGATGTGCAACTATTTGTAACCAGGTGTAAAGTGTGTCAGTTGGCGAAAGGACACAGCCAGAATACAGGGCTCTACACACCACTACCTATTCCAAGTAGACCGTGGGACTCATTCAGCTTGGACTTCGTCTTGGGTCTACCAAGAATGCAACCGGGTTATGATTCCGTTATGGTAGTAGTGGATCGGTTTTCTAAAATGGCACATTTCATTCCATGTAAAAAAACCAGTGATGCCACTCACGTAGCACACTTGTTTTTCACAGAGATTGTCAGGCTGCACAGTTTGCCTAAGTCTATTGTTTCTGACTAGGATGTGAAATTCATAGGGCATTTCTGGCGCACCCTGTGGAAGAAGCTGGACACACGGTTGAATTCTAGTTCCACTTATCAGCCACAGACTAATGGACAGACTGAAGTGGTAAACAGGATCTTGGGAAACCTACTACAAAGCTTGATTGGAGAAAATTCACGGATGTGGGATCGTGTACTTGCCTAGGCGGAGTTCGCTTATAATGACTCATCGAATCAAAGTACAGGGCACAGTCCTTTTCAGATCTTGTATGGTATGCATCCTCGTGGAGTGCATGAGCTACGAGATCTTGGACACTTAGAGAGAAGGAGTGTTGATGGGGAGGACTTCACAAAAGCAATGACTGACTTACATGAGCAGGTAAAGATGAAATTGAAGGACAACAATCATAAGTATAAAAAACAGGCAGATCTAAAATGATGAAAGGTACAACTTAATGCAGGGGATGAAGTCCTTGCACATTTAAGCAGGGAAAGGTTCCCAAAAGGTGAGTATAATAAGTTGAAGTTTAAAAAAATTGGTCCTTGTAAAATCTTACACAAATTCTCTGCAAATTCCTATGAAATACAGCTACCTCCAGGAATAGTCATATCGCCTATTCTTAACATGGCAGATCTGTTTCCATACATTGCCAGTCCTAAAGATAACAGTTCGGCACGGCCAGATCGGGATACCGAGACAGGAGGAGATACTTGGATGAGACAAATGCCTTCAGCACAACCCCTTGAGATCGAGAGAATCCTCGATACACAGGTAGCCAGGAAAACTCGTAGGAAAGAATACCTATAGTACTTGGTCAAATGGAAAAATTGCCCTATTGAGGAAACTACATGGCTTGATGCAAATCAGATACATTGTGCAGGGTATTCAGTTGAGGAGCTTATGGACAGGACAAGATATTTAGTTAAGGAACTCATGGATGAGAGCCATGATTTTTCACCTACCCCAGGAGCCTGATGCAGGAGCATCTAACTCAAGTAGGGCATGGTTGTTAATTGTCTCATGCCAGCAGTTGACTTTTTTATTGGTTTCGTTTAGTGGTTGTCTCAGCCATTGTTTAGAGTTTGTTAATCACTTGTTTTTATTTTCGTTTTATTTTATGCTTAAGTTTGTTTTTAGTTTTACATCAAGAAAAGGACAGTTACTTAAAACTATGAAATGTAACTACCAGGCAGTTTTCTAACTATCTGCAACATGTAGAAAGAAAACATGTCAATGTAATGAAAAGATCTATCATAGATTAAGAAAAGAAAATAAGAGAGAGAGAACAGTATTTTTAACAGAGAAATATATATATGCTTTCCTACAGTAAAAGAATCTCCTACAGAACCACTAGAAAATGTTCAGTAAAGCTGTAATAAGGCTGTGCCCTTCGGGAACGATTGCTAAAAGGCTGTAACGTTCGGTCTTCCTATCCTTCCTCTCGTGTAGTGGGCGAGAGGTTGTTCTAGTCTCGTGGGGTTGTTCGAGTGTGTTCTATCAATTAATACGGGGCGAGCTGGGTAGCACTGCAACTTCTTCCTCTGCAAATTACCTTATGCAGATATGCGGATTCACGATTGAAGTTGCACAGCAAGCAGAGCGTTCAATTGCACAACCAAGCAAGTCCACAAAGACAGGTAAACCTTGACCAAGATAAGCTACAGGTAACAAACTGTTTCATTATCATTTAATAACTTGCAAATAGGAAAGGAGTTTCGTTTATTAAAATATACATATATGAAAGTACAGTAGAAACCCTCTGTTCAGGAAATGGAATAGCACCAAAAAGTCCGACAGTTGATATACATTCCCGAAGGCCACAATAATTATAGTCATACATATATTTAGTTACAAAGACTGCTACAGGCTCAGAGCCATAAATAGGAAGAATATAACCCTCCTAAGCACAGAACAAATAACAAACTAGAAGCACATATCCGCAAAAGAACCAGGGAACGACACTACCCGATTTTGGGAGTAGAAGGCTGAATTTGGGCACAAGAAAATTCACAACGGGACTACAAGCAGCCACCTACAGTCACCCACTGGTGAATGTTAGTGACAACAAAGTGCGAAGAAACAAAAATTGAAAGAACAGGTTGCGGAAGAATAGACTTACTGGAGGAGCGGACCAACCGAGGGTTGCATTACAAAGGTCACGGCTAAGGAGTTGCCCGTTGTTACAAGGAGAAACAATGTCAGTGTCTGCAGAAATGGGAGAGAAATAGCCAGCAAGGAGAAGAAGCCTACCTATCAAACCAGTGTCGAGAACCAGTTAGAGAGCCGAGCCGCTCCATAGTGCAACCTACAAATGGGACAAACAGAGTTTTAGCTGAAGGATGACTGTGTAAAACGAGTAAACAAAGGACGAACTCAAAAATAGTAACATCAACAAAAATTGCAGAGAGTGGACAGTAAAAGCCTTCCAAGTCGCGAACTAGGGTTTCACAAAACCCATAAGATTTTCCGCCGACATAATAGAGCAAACCTAGAGGAGCCGAGGCGCCGAGCCAGAAGCAAAGCAAATGTTCCATTTGCATGCCTAGAACCCACCATACAATACCAGAACAATTACGGGGAAATGAAACTTACAGAGCCAACCTTCAACGCTCAATAGCCAGCAGCAAGCTTACAAACCCTCAGCCAGGATGGAGCAGAGACCCAAAGCGATGGAGCAAACCCTCGAAATGAGACAAGTTAGGGTTTCGACCCATTGAAAGAGCAAGAGGGGAACAGAGAATGAGGATAGGACACTTGTCCTCATCACACAAGATCATGACAATCACACCATACAACAACCGTAGATTAAATCATATAAATCAAAACTCAATCAATTAAGGTTGTACTTAAAGGTGCCACTTTATTTCAGATTTGGTTAATCATTAATTACAGTTTGTCAACACTTTATCCGAGGGCTAGAAGGTGGGCCCATCATTATTCTTGTTCTACGAATATTATATGAGAAGTGGAAGACATTAAGTAGCATGAGGTACTACTTCCATTGATCATCTTAGTTGGTCCATTACCTTGTTTGGTTAGTGTTTCACTAATATCAATTTAGGTATCAACTTATTTGCATATATTGAGAGACAAATAGAGAATTGAAACATATCTTAAAGATTTATTAATGTTGTTATAGTTTCTAATCTTAATATCCATTCTTTGCATTCCTGAAATTAGAATGGTTTTAAATGTAATTCACCTATATTATTAAATTAATAATAATAGTAATAATAATAAAAGTGAAGAGAAAGAATAATGATGAAAAAATAATGAATTAAAAAAAAAATTAATAAAGGGAAGATAAATAAATAGATAAAATAATATATTTCTAAAAAGTAAAAGACTAAAATAAGTAAGAGTAAATTAGTTAAAAAACTAAATTACCAAAATCATAAAATGAAAATAGAAATTGCATGATGGCACATAACTATGTTAAACAAAACTTAAGACAAAAACTAGGAATTGCATAATGACACATGAATTATGTGAATGAATATTTTCCTTCCATTTTTAGAACAAGTTGTTTTATTTAATGGATTAATTTTACTTGCAGAATTTTAAGAAATAAGGATTTGACTACTACTAGTAGTTGATCAAGGGCTCAAGGGTGACTAGATATAGAAACACAACAATGTAGTTGAGCCTATGTTTAGTGGAGAGTTGTTCCCAACATGTTCGTTGTGGTTTGTGGGTCAGAGACTCGTGCACACTAATTCAATCTCTACAAAGTTGTAAGTGAATTAGTTTTTTTTTTAATGCTACAAGTATGCTCTCATCACCCACTACATCAACGGATTATGCAATTATCAATGAAATCTTCCTTATGTTTATCAACTAATTGTTGGAAATTATCTATATAATTTGTGCCTAATTATGTTTTATTTTCAGCCCATCATATATGGTATTGGATTCTAGTTGAAACCATTGGAACTTGCCTAGTTGCAACCTTTGCAATTTATTAATAGTTATGCAACTACATACATGCTTGTGTTTTTTTGTTGTTTGTTTTTTCTTTTTTTTTTAGTATTGTTCACTCTACTAGAGATGGGTACTAGCTACCTCCATGGAAAAATCACCTATGTCTAAATGAGTTATCCTTCATGTATAAATTACTCTTAAAGAGTGACCATGTGGGACTAAACCCTAGGTGAGGAGGATAAGAACAACTCCTCCCCACCACCATAGCTACACCCACTTGACACCTACAAACTTGAGTTTATTAAAAATCAATTATAATTATTAAACATGATTAGATAACACAATGATATAAACTATACAATATATTAAATTACATAAAAATACTATATAATAAATTTTTTTTAATACATGTTAAAAATATTTAATCCAATCTATGTTTTAATCTTAAATAATAACATCATTATTTATATATAATAAAATGTATTTATAATTATATTAAAATATAACTTAATCTTCCACTGCAATGCCTACTTAGAACATCACCTTACATTTTCAAGTTTCCAACTCTCTCTATATATATATACTAAACTCTAAATAAATAAATAAATAAATATATATAAAAGAGAAGAAAAAAAAGCTGTGAAATTTATATATAATAATTTATAATTAAAATATTATATTAAAAAAATTTGTCTTTTAAATAATTTAAATAATTAAAAATGTATATAAAACCTCACGTACAAATCCAATATGAGGTAACACCACCAAACTGTACCAAACTGTATATGTCAAGATGGAAGCAAACATTACATGTGAAACGCTGCCCTCAAGCACCCTGTAACGACCTGAGGTTCCGCCCGAAGTGCGACCGCGTTTGAGCGACGAGCGACCGGTTGGAACGATGAACGAACGAAGTGCGAAGCTGCGGTTTGAACAATATGCGAGTTCTATTGAAGTGCGACAATATAATGTGCATAAGGGAAGGGAGCTGGACGTGTTTATATGCGTGGTGGCATATGTTATAACTTATGGAAGCCGACCCTTGCTTGGAGAAAGCCGACGATGTGTTTATGATGAAGTAAGGGTGTGCGAAGCATGTTGGGCAAGTCGGCTAGGCAGTCAGACTTCACTCCAAACTTGTGTATATATTGGGAGTGCGTAGATGGCATTTGAACAATCATCCAACACATGAACATCTTCGCTCTAAGGAGTTAAGCGCAGATCTAAGTGCGCATTGCTAAGGAGAAGGCGCAGATTTGGATGCGCCCATAAATGGGCTAGTTGCACGGTGGAGACACGCTGAACTTGGTTGTGGGTGAAGGTGTGCCCGGTAGTTGGGTGGAAGGCGTGTGGTGCCCGACGGTCGGTTGGGGCATACACGGGGGTGGCGCTCGATATGTACGAAGGTGCCCAACGATGAAACGGAGGAGTGCCGGGTCTGTGCGAAGGCTTGGCGTGGGTGTCTTGGCGACTCGAGTGAGCACCCGCCCATCGTGCAAGTGTGCACGAAGACTTGTTGGTGTGTTGGGTTGTGAACAGAAGTGTGTCTCGGTTGGAGGAGCCCATGTGTGGCGACTTGGAGGCGCGCCCAAGTTGGGAAAACAACACGATCGTGTGATGAGGCGAATGCAGGGTTGGTGAGCCGTGCGGCGGCCGTGCAGAGGTGTCGACGAGCTGGGCAACCGAGTTTGTCGAAATTGTGAAAATTGACTAAGTGTAAATTTGGGGTTTCCCAAGATTTAACTTGTACATAGTAAGAGTGAAGATTGTATAATATATTGATTCGCGCAGACTCATATTGGAGGGAGTTGCCCCTCCCTTTATATTGTTGTGCATTTCTCTTGTATAATGTTGTTGATAATGAATGTGTATGGGTATTCATTGGTATAAAGGAACACACATTAATAGTACTTGGTTGCGAAACACAAACTATGTAGGATAGGTGGAATGTTAGGCGTAGTCCACGAACATAAGTATTGGTGAAAAGAAAGTGTTCGGTGGTGCCGCACCTCGCTATAAGTGGTTGAAAGACTACCGCAGGTGTAGGGGCGTGACAGTTGGTATCGGAGCTGGTACGTGACGAAGTGCAGGTGTGGATGCACTTGACAGTTGATGACAGTGGAAGCAGGTACTTGCAGGTGAAGGAAGCTAGTTTCACATACAAGTGGAACAAGGGCCGGTTCATAGTTGCAGGGAACTTGGTGAAGCTGGTGAATGGTGAAACAGGTTTAGCAGAGGTGAAGCTTAGTGCTTGGGCCAAGCTGAACGACAAGGCATGGCAGGTTTGGAAGAATGCGAAAGGAAGCTCTTGCTAACCTTATACCAGTTGAAGCGGATGAAAGAAGAGAATCCCCGGATTCGAGAAAAACTTGAAGTCTTGGAAAAGAATGTTGAAGACGAACTTCTTCAACTTGGTTGGACAATGGAGCAAGATGAAGTTGCAGATTGTGCTGACAAGGAAGAGGAAGCCATGATGATTGAAGATGTTACAGTTGTGACAACGATGGAGGATGAACTTGAGATTGATCAAGTTGGACCAAGATCGTGCAGTTTGCAGACATGGATGGATGAGGATACTCACATGGAGGAGCCTCATGATCATGATGATGAAGTAAGTATTGGTACTTGTGTTTCAGTCGAGCATTTGGTAGATGGACCGTATGCAGGGAAGAGAAAAATCAGTTTATTGATGCTAGGGAGGATCTTACCATGGATGTCTATGATGAAACCTTGTATAGAGAAGCAAGGATTCTTGATTGTTGCAGGACTTGTTGGGGTTGTTTGTGACCTTGTGATAGAAGGTACAAAGGCCCATGACAAAGGAGGAACATGATGATCATTGCGGAGGATTGGGTCATGCTTAGCCACATGAAGAATTCGATAAGTGCCCGGCATGACTCATGGACAGATTGAGGAAGGCACACACTTGAGGTATGATGATACTTGGGTGGACTTCTCATGACTGAGACCAAGAGCAACTCTTGGTGGGACCTTGAGTGGGGGATCCATGATGGAAGGGAGTCATGATGTGATGATGATGATATGGTTGGGTGACCGCGTTCACTAGACTGAATATGCAGACTTAGATGAGGATGATCGATTGTTGTGATGGGTCTACTTAGTTGGACTACATGGGCAACTTGAGTCATGGACCTCAGGTTGAAGACATGGAGCATGACAGTCTTATGCAGGGACATTATGCAGGAGCACTTGTAGAGGTGCCACTTATGGGCATCCAATGAGGAGTGCCAAGGCAGGGATGTTGTGCAGATGGATTTGCTGATGTGACATGGAGATGTTTTACTTATGAGCTGATGGAGAGGTTGTGTACTTATGTACAATAAGGCCATGGACTTGGATGGAGTTGTGAGCAGACTATGGAGCATTCCTACTACATGGAGAGCTGAGGCATCTTGTAGAGACCTTTGGGCCGAGACTTGTATGCTTGCTAGGATGTTGGTTGGGGATGAATTATGGAGCTCATGATGACATGAGATTGTTGTGACTTTTGGAGTTACAACGATGATGATGCCTTGGTGACAACACTTGGGCATGGGTTGAGCCGAGACTCAACTACTTTTGACACATGGGAGCTGATTGATCTATGATCATGGACATCACATGGATAGATGAGACAAGTGTATACTTGTTTCTATGGCAGACTTGAGGGATGGCACATTGCAGATATGATGGAGGCTGCTTCATGGACCTGGATGTGACACACCAAGAGTTGGAGATTAATGAGATAATCTCTTCATATGGAGGAGATACACATATGGATGATGTTGGGATAGATGTGGCTGATTTCATGCAGCACATTGACACCAAACATCATGGACATCATGTTGCAGATGAGATGAGGACTACTTCATGGACCTGAGCATGGCTTACACTTGTATGGAGATGGATTCTTGATTGAGTTGAGGATGTGACGGGATGTTTTGAGAAACAACTGATGGTGGCATGAGGATGTGCATTCTCATGATTGAGCGTGACAGTTGGACTGGCCATCCGACTAGTTCAGACATGGGGGCCGGCATGTGTAGAGATGTGTTAGCATTGGGTTGGAGTATCATGGTAGCAGTTCACATGAGGACGCCACATGATGAGGTTGACACGAGATGTTATAGGAAGCATGTAGCTTGAGATGGGAGGATCATCCTTCCACAATGGAGAGCAGCATGTGGAGATTGTGACAAGGTGGTCGATGGTCATGGATTGAGATGATTTCTGATGGATGAGACAGTAATTGATGATCTTGGTGGATGGCTGCCAGGATGGTATGTCGTCGAGGACGAAAACGACTTTAGGTGGTGGAGGATGTAATGACCTGCGGTTCCGCCTGAAGTGCGACCGTGTTCGAGCGATGAGCGACCGGTTGGAATGATGAACGAACGAAGTGCGAAGCTACGGTTTGAACGATATGCGAGTTCTCTTGAAGTGCAACAATATAATGCGCACAAGGGAAGGGAGATGGACGTGTTTATATGCGTGGTGGCATATGTTATAACTTATGGAAGCCGACCCTTGCTTGGAGAAAGTCGACGGTGCGTTTATAATGAAGTAAGGGTGTGCGAAGCATGTTGGGCAAGTCGGCTGGGCAGCCAGACTTCGCTCCAAACTTGTGTATATATTGGGAGTGCGTAGATGGCATTTCAACAATCATCCAACGCATGAACATCTTCGCTCTAAGGAGTTAACTGCAGATCTAAGTGCGCATTGCTAAGGAGAAGGCACAGATTTGGATGCGCCCATTCTTGGGCTAGTTGCACGGTGGAGACACGCTAAACTTGGTTGTGGGTGAAGGTGTGCCCGGTAGTTGGGTGGAAGGCGTGCACGGAGGTGTGTGGCGCCTGACGGTCGGTTGGGGCATACACGGGGGTGGTGCTCGATATGTGCGAAGGTGCCCGACGGTGAAACGGAGGAGCGCCTGGTTTGTGCGAAGGCTTGGCATGGGTGTCTTGGTGACTCGGGTGAGCGCCCGCCCATCGTGCAAGTGTGCACGAAGACTTGTTGGTGTGTTGGGTTGTGAACAGAAGTGTGTCTCGGTTGGAGGCGCCTGTGTGTGGCGACTTGGAGGCACGCCCAAGTTGGGCAAACAACACGATCATGCGACGAGGTGAACGAAGGGTTGGTGAGCCGTGCGGCGACCGTGCGGAGGTGCCAACGAGTTGGGCAATCGAGTTTGCCGAAATTGTGAAAATTGACTAAGTGTAAATTTGGTGTTTCCCAAGATTTAACTTGTACATTGTAAAAGTGAAGATTGTATAATATATTGATTTGGGTAGACTCATATTGCAGGGAGTTGCCCCTCCCTTTATACTATTGTGCATTTCTCTTGTATAATGTTGTTGATAATGAATGTGTATGGGTATTCATTAGTATAAAGGAACACACATTAATAATACTTGGCTACGAAACACAAACTAAGTAGGATAGGTGGAATGCTAGGCGTAGTCCACAAACATAAGTATTGGTGAAAAGAAAGTGTTTGGTGGTGCCACACCTTGCTATAAGCAGTTGAAAGACTACCGCAGGTGTAGGGGCGTGACATACCCAAACTCAGTCGTTGGTCACAACTAGTTATAATGGCCATTGACATTGAAAATTGAGTTTACATGATTAATAAACAATGGCAAAGTCCAGCGCCGAAAGATAATAGCGACATATTATTCAACACTATTTACCACTTTATTTCATTACGCTGGTCGTTGCAGTAGGTAGTGATGAAAGCAGCATGTATCTGCACCCTTCTAATTTTATTCTCATGATCACCCTTGTAAGCTGTTTGGACATTAAATTCTCAACACCCCATGGATATGAAGATAATTAGTCTACTACTTGCGCTTTCTGTATATATACCCATCAAAGACTAGAGGGTTTGCAATCACATGCATGCAAAGAGCATCGAATATATCGCATACCCTTAGAAATGGGGAACTTCAAGATTTGGCCAGCAGCTCCTGTTCGAGCAAGTCTGGTGGCGTTCATCCCCATTGTGCTTAGCATTGCAGGAGATTGCAATGGAAGCGACGTCAATTCCAGTAAATCCAACTCCGTAAATGGTAGCGTAATCTTCGACTGCAATGCTTGCTCACAAAAACACCTTGCATTTTCAGGTTTGCCAACTCTTCTCAACTCACCAAATAATTGTTGTAACTCTTCCATCCTTTCAATTGACATAATTCTTTATCATTTCACGTCACATTGTTTAACGATAATTTTATCTCTTTCGTGTCATGTTGTGTGGGGAACAGATGCACATGTGGCCCTGAAGTGCCAAAGGGGCAATCATTTGTCTACCAACGGAACAACAAGCGTGAATGCTGACGGCTCCTTTATAATGCACCTGGACAAAGTGGAATTGGGAGATCTATGTTCAACTGAGGTTGCGATGCCAAACAACAAGCTCTGCTCCTCAACAAAGACATCTGCTCCATTCACTCCGGAGAAGCTGAGTGTCTCAACTCCACTCATGTGCAACCATGTAGTAGCCACAGTGGATCAAAGGCCCAATTTCAAGTTGTCTATCAATTTGCCCAAATTTCATGCTGCACCTGAGTTTTCAACCCTTACTAACTCCATAGAGTCAAAGCAGTTAACTCTGCATTGTTCAAAAAGAAGCCCTTACCCGAACTTCCTCCTTTTCCTTTCATCTTCAAGCCCAAAGCATTCCCCAAGCTTAAACCATTATTCAAACATCCACCCAATCCTCTTATCTTGAAGCCTAAACCATTTCTTAAACCTAAGTTTTTCAAACCAAAGCCTCTACTCAAGCCTCCCCCCTTCTTGAAGCCTAAACCATTTCTTAAACCTAAGTTTTTCAAATCAAAACCTCTACTCAAGCATCCTCCCTTCTTGAAGCCTAAACCATTACCCAAGCCCAAATTCCTCAAACCTAAACCTTTACCCAAATTACCACCAAAGCCGAAGTTCTTGAAACCAAAACCCATACCCAAACTACCACTAAAGCCCAAGTTCTTCAAACCTAAACCCATCCCTCAACTGCCACCAAAGCCCAAGTTCTTCAAACCTAAACCCATGCCTGAACTACCACGAAAGCCCAAGTTCTTCAAACCAAAACCCTTAGCCAAACTACCGCCAAAGCTAGAGTTCTTGAAACCTAAACCCATGCCTGAACTACCACCAAAGCCCAAGTTCTTCAAACCGAAACCCTTAGGCAAACTATGGCCAAAGCCAGAGTTCTTGAAACCTAAACCCTTACCAAAATTACCACCAAAAACCAAGTTCTTCCAACCTCCTTCTCCTTAGCTAATATTGCCCCCCACTTCCTAATCATAAGACTCTTCACCCCTTTTCACTCCCTTATCTACTATGTCTAGTTAATCACCCTTTCATTATTTCTTCCTTTTGGTAGCATATTGTATCATCTTAATGTAATTGTTATGTTTATGATATATTATATCTTTAATTTTTAATTGTTATAGATGAGATGCATTACAAACTATGTTTTTCTTTTAACTTATTACTTAAATACTTACTATATTTTCAATATTTAATTGTCTAATGTTTATATCTAATTCACAATTTTAAGTAAATTCATAGTGGTTATAAATTTATTGTTTGCTTATAGAATGACAAAACCAAGATCTATATATCTCCACAATGTTATACAATATTATGTTTCCATGTATTTTAACTAAAATGTAGCCATAATAACAGTGGTTGATATTCACATTGCATTAGTGGAAGATTCATCTAACATCATAAATTTAAAAATATTATGACAAAGATATTCAAGTTCCATTTCCCTTATTAACTAAACAATTCAAGTGTTCCTTTGTGACCACTAAATGAACTTACATTTGCATTTGCATTTATATCTACATCTAACATTTTAAAAGAGCATGGGAACTATACCATGCATTCACCTATTTTGTAGCTTTAGTAACTTGCACATTAATACATTATTATCCAAATTCTTTCATTTCAACATTTTTTATTTGTCTCTTAATCCTAATCCTAACAATATTAGACATAGGTTAATGTAAGTATGCATTAAAACTTGTAGATGTGGAAGGTTCCCTATCAAAAGAACCAATACTATCAATAAGAAATAATGAAAAACAAAATTGTAGTTAAATTTTCTGAAACTAAAAACAAAGTAGGTTGAAATTATATATATATATAAAACTTCGAGTACAAATCCATGAAGAGGTAATACCACCAAACTGTCTATGTCAAGATGGAAGCAAACACTACATGTGAAACGCAACGTCGAATACCCAAATTCGTCGTCGTTGGTCAAGACACTGAAAATTTAGTTTACATGATTAATAAACGATGGCAAAGTCCAGCGCCGAAAGAGAATAGCGACATATTATTCAACGTTATTTCATTACGATGGACCATTTTCCACTTTATTTCATGACGCTGATGGTTGCAGTAGGCAGTGATGAAAGCAGCTCGTATCTGCACCCTTATATTCTCATGACCACCCTTATAGGCAGTGATGAAAGCAGCTCGTATCTAATTGTATTCTCATGACCACCCTTATAAGCTGTTTGGACATTAAATTCTCAGCACCCCATGGAGATGGAGATATTATTAGTCTACTGATTGCGCTTTCTGTATATATATCCATCAAAGACTAGAGGGTTTGCAATCACATGCATGAAGAGAGCATCGAATATATCGCATGCCCTCAGAAATGAGGAACTTCAAGGTGTGGCCAGCAGCTCCTTTCGAGCAAGTCTCGTGGCGTTCATGCTCATTGTGCTTACCCTTGCAGGAGACTGCAATGGAAGTGACGTCAATTCCAGTAAATCCAACTCCGTAAATGGTAGCGTAATCTTCGACTGCAACGCCTGCTCGGAACAACACCTTGCATTTTCAGGTTTGCCAAATCTACTCAACTGACCAAATAATTATTGTAACGCTTCCATCCTTTCAATTGATATAATTCTTTATCATTTTCACGTCACATTGTTTATCTATAAATTTTTATTTCTTTCCTGTCATGATATAATTCTTTATCATTTTCACGTCACATTGTTTATCTATAAATTTTTATTTCTTTCCTGTCATGTTGTGTGGGGAACAGATGCACATGTGGCCCATTGTTTATCTATAAATGTTTATTTCTTTCCTGTCATGTTGTGTGGGGAACAGATGCACATGTGGCCCTGAAGTGCCAAAGGGGCAATCATTTGTCTGCCAACGGAACAGCAAGCGTGAATGCACCTGCACAAAGTGGAATTGGGAGATCTGTTTTCAACCGAGTTGTGATGCCAAACAACAAACTCTTCTCTTCAGCAAAGACTTCTGTTCCCTCCCGCCCGGAGAAGTTGAGTGTCTCAACCCCAAGGACTCGCAATTAGTGGATCAAAGGCCTAATTTCAAGTTTTCTATCAATTTGCCCAAATTCCATGCTGCACCTGAGTTTTCAACCCTTACCAACTCCTAGTGTCAAAGCAACCACTTAATTCTAAATTATTCAAAAAGAAGCCTTTGCTTAAACTTCCTCCTTTGCCTACCATTTCCAAACTCAAACCATTTCCCAAGCCTAAACCATTATTCAAACCTCTATCCATTCCTCTCATCCTGAAACCTAAACTATTTCTTAAACCTAAGTTTTTGAATCCAAAACCTCTGCTCAAACCTCCTCCCTTCTGGAAGCCTAAACCATTACCCAAGCCCAAATTCCTGAAACCTAAAACCTTACCCAAATTATCACCAAAATCTAAGTTTTTCAAACCAAAACCCATATCAAAACAACCACCAAAACCCAAGTTCTTCAAAACTAAACCCTTGCTTAAAGCCCTACCAAAGCCCAAGTTCTTGAAAGCAAAAACCTTACCCAAAGTACCACCAAAGCCAAAGTTCTTGAAACCTAAACCCTTACCGAAATTACCACCAAAATGCAAGTTCTTCAAACCTCCGTCTCCTTACCTGAAATCCCCCCTCTTCCTAATCATAAGAGTCTTCACCCCTTTTCACTCCATTATATATGATGTCTAGTTAATCATCTTTTCATTATTTCTTCCTTTTCGTACCATATTATATAAGCTTAATGTAGCTGTTATGTTTATGATATATTATATTTTCAATTTTAATTGCTATACATGAGATGCATTAGAGACAATGTTTTTTTTAAGTATCAATTATTGCTTAAATAATTACTATATTATGAATATCTAACTTTCTAATGCTTATATCCCATTCACAATTTGAAATAAATTCATATTGGTTATAAATTTATTGTTTTCTTATAAAATGACAAAACCAAGACACACACACAGATATATATATATATCTATATATATATATATATATATATATATATATATATATATATATATAATGTTATACAATATTATGGTTCCATGTATTTAAACTGAAATTTAGCCATAATAATAGTCGTTGATATTCACCATTAAACATTAGTGGAAGATTCATCTAACCTCATAAATTTAAAAAAATCACCTACTTTGTAGCTTTACATTACTGTCCAAAATTAATACATAACCATCATTGCAATAAGTTTCTATCCATATGTTACCTATTCTTTCATTTCAAGATTCTCTAGTTGCCTCTTAATCTTAATCATAACAATATTAGACATAAGCTAGTATAAATGTGCATTAAAACCGGTAGATGTGGAAGGCTCCCTATCAAGATAACCAATACTATCAAGTTTCTAAATCACTCATAAAAGAAACAATGCAAAATAAAATTGTAATTAAATTTTATGAAACTAAAAACAAGGCATGTTGAACATTTTATAATATTATATATATATATATAAATACAATATATATATTCTTAGAGATTAGTGGTATATATATATATATATATATAGAGAGAGAGAGAGAGAGAGAGAGAGAGAGACTAGTGGTGTTAGATAATAGTAATAGTATTTTTGCAGGTTTACATATTGTATGGATGAAAGTCTTCTCTTTCAAAAATCGGTCATATTATTTTTTAGTTGGCTCAATCAATTAATTCATACTAAATTTGTTCATACTTCATTGTTTAAATGATTTGCTTGGTCTATTGCTCTTATTATATCCCTTGAACTCATAAATTTCTTTCCATTGCATTTGTTAGTTAAACATTTTTTTGTTTGTCTTAGTATTTCCCATACCACAAATATTGAGACAAGCCCAAGTGATTCTATGCAAGAGTTATTACCCTTATGTCACTCTTTTAATGTAACATAAGGGTTATGAGCTTCAAAATAAAATATGGAGTTCAAGTCATACTCTTGATTATTTATCGATCTTAGATGCATATGTCATCTTTTTTCTTTCTTATTTTCTTTATAGTTTAGTCTTAAATTTATTATTTGATTTTTTTAGTATTCAAGTTATTTGGATTCTTGAATCTAGTTTCACCTCTACTTTTGTGAGTCACTTATGTCCTTGAGAATCGAATCAATCTTGTTCACTATTATAAAAGCCTACAACATATGGGGAAAAGATAACAACATCTTAATATAATCTTGTTATTGTCGTTTTTGTACACATTTCTATTATCTTACAAAATATAACACACAAAAAATTCAACAAATATAAAAATAAACATTAATTATTGAAGGCCATCCTCAAGATATTTATTTTATGAAAAACCTTATTCTTATAGTAGGAGCATGATAATGGAAGTAGAAGAGATTAAGTGATCACCTCACTTCGTCATTATCTTCTTTGGATGATGTTGCACTAATATCATTTTGGGCATTAGCCTATTTGAAGAGATTAATAGACAAAAAAATACAATTTCATTATATGTTAAAAGATATTTTATAACATTAATATCTAGTCTTTGCAATATTCAAATTATAATGGTTCTAAATTTAATTATTTCTACTATTAAATTATTAAAATAATAATAATAATAAAAGTGAAGATAGTTTTTTTAATAATAATAATAATAATTAATAAATAAATAAAAGAATAAAAAATAAAGTAAATATAAAAATATGTAAAAAAAAAAAAAAACATTTTTAAAAAGTAAAAGAGTAAAATAAGGTAAATTGTGCAAGAAAAACACCAAATTAAGAAAAAATAAAAATTGCATGATGACATATGGATGTGCCTATGAATATATTCCTTACATTTTTGGAACAAATTGAATTATTTAATTGATGAGGAGGAGGTTGTGAGACATTCATTTTCTTGGTAGAATTCAAGGAAAGTAGTTGATTGAGGGTTCGAGGGTGGTTAATTGTAAAAATATGACAATGGAGCTAAGCCTATTGTTAAGTGGAAATTGGCTCCCAATATGTGAGGGTAGTCAATTGTAAAAATACGACAATGGAGGTAAGCCTATTGCTAGATAAAAATTGCATGATGACATATGGATGTGCTTATGAATATATTCCTTACATTTTTGGAACAAGTTGAATTATTTAATTGATGAGGAGGACATGTGAGACATTCATTTTCTTGGGAGAATTCAAGGAAAGTAGTTGATTGAGGGTTCGAGAGTGGTTAATTGTAAAAATACGACAATAGAGCTAAGCCTATTGTTAAGTGGAGATTGGTTCCCAATATGTGAGGGTAGTCAATTGTAAAAATACGACAATGGAGCTAAGCCTATTGCTAGGTGGAGATTTGTTCCCAATATGTTAGTTGTAGCATTTTCATAAATGGGCTACTATTTGGACAGTTTCTGAAAAAAAAATTATTCGCTAATTTTTTACATATATTCGCCAAAAATTTACCAATTTTAATAGTAAATTACATGTTTTTTAATTGAATATTAGCCTACATTCTATACATAAGAATTTTTTTCAAACTGGAATAGTTACCTACAATATTATATATATGAAAATATTTAAATCTTTAAAAAATACAGTGGTTTTGATCACCCCTACAATACTATATATAGAAAAACATTTAAATCCTTATCGTGGTTTTGATCACCCAATACAACAATAAATTATATAATTATCTATTTAGATCTTTCTCATGTTTATGATCTAGTTTTTGGAATTTCTATATATACTTATGCCTAATTATATTTTAAATTCAAGATTTTACATATTATATTAGTGTAATTACAACCATTTAACCTATAAATATTTATGCAATCATGTAGATTTCTGAATTTATTAAAAATCTATTATGATTACTAAACTTTGATGGTGGAATAAAAATAGAAACTATGAAATATATTAAATTAAAATAATAATAATATACAATACAAACATTGTTTACTATATATTAAAAATGTTAAATCTCGTCCATATTTTAATCTTAAATAATATTATATATAAATCTCATTTACATTTTAAATTTAAATAATATTATTTATATAGGAAAATCCATTTATATTTACATTAATATGTGATGGAGAAGAGAAACATAGATTTTTATATATATATGTTTTATAGATTTTTGGAATTGATAACTTTTACATTTATAGAATATTTTTACAAGGCAGATCTATTTTAATTTAATCACTTCATATTAAATCTATCACAAAACCCAAATCCCAAAAATCTTAAGATAATTAAATCCTTAACCTCACAATTAAAAAAATAATTATATATATATTTAATCTAAATAGTACTATTTCCCATTTTCAAATTAATGGAAATGGCACATATTCCCTTAATCTAATGGGTTTCATCAATTTGGTTCGATTTATGACCTACCAGAATCCCTCGCATTTTTTTTGCTTTTCGGCGCTATTTTAACACGTGGGAAGTTCCGAGAGCTTCTTACTGAAATAACATTGGTGTGAGTATGTTTATAAAATCATATTTATCCTAAAATTATTATCAAAACTCATTTAAGATTTAGAAATTGATGTTATTATGGGAATTAGAAAATGTTTCTAATCGTTTTGGTTGTGTATGTTTGCTAAGGAAGTTTAGAACTGCTTTAAGGAAGTTCAGAAGTGTTTTAACCAACCCATATAAAAATTCCCTCTAAATAATATATAAATCACCATTAAATAATATAAATAAATAAATAGATAGTCATTACACACTGGATGAGAACACATCTTCTATGTGTATTCACATCAATTTGTCTCCAATTATTGCATGTAATTTTCTGTGACTTACAACGTGATATTGATTTATTTTTATTTTTATGTTAACGTTTAGAACTATAACTAAACTTTGTTATTCTGAAAAAACTAGATTGTTTATTAAATTATTTAATAATAATTTTATAAACTAAGTTACTCATTTTATTAAATATTTTCAAGAATTCTTAAAACTTATTTTTTCTTTTATATTTTTTAACTTTAAACTTAAATATAATTCACCCATCTTACTTTTTGGTTATGAAATTTATTTCATTTTTAATCTTGTATTGCACTTACAATCATTTTTAGTATAAATCCATAAATTTATGTAATAATTCATATATTAACCATTTCATATTTTTTATTTTTAATGCTCAAGTACAGTTTACTAATTAAGGTTCACATTGGGTTTTACTTTAATTGTGTTTTTAATTGTGACTTTAATTGTGTTGTTAATTGTGACACTTTGTATTAGGGAAATCTATATTCATCATGTGTAATTTATTTTTATTTTTTTCAACTTAAATTGTTTAGTATTTCACTAATCCATAAAGAAAATTTCTTTGATATTGGATTTAATGTAGTATAAGATGATCTTGAAAACAATGTAGATTTAGGAATGCTTGATTTGGGAATGCCCTTTTAATCTTGTATTTGAGTTTCAAAGTTGTGATACAAGTTTGAACATGATTAAATTTCTAAATAATCATTGATTCGTGGGTTGTGACCTAAATACTCTACATAATATTAATGTTTTATATCTTGTACATTGAGATCATCATTAAAAGATAATAGAGTATATGATTATTAAATTGATAGCTTGCAAGTTGGTATCATAACTATTTATATTCATGTTCCCTGACTGCATTGATCTCATGTGAATTAGAATTTTTTTCCATTCCCTTGATCCACTGCATCATTTTGCATCATCTCCTAAATCATCAAGACTCTCATTCTCCATGAACTCATCCTTGCCACTCCATGAACACTTCCACCACTTAGACTTCATACTTATTGTTGATATGTCCTCCATTCATTGATTTGAATTATAGTTCTATGTTTTCAATCACTAAATCCTCACTCATATTCCATCTTATATATTTTTACCATAGATTCAACAACTTATGTGATATGCTAAAACACAAGACAAGAATCTAGTCTACTCTTTAGCGAAAAATAAAATTGATTGATGAAAACAATAAGCAAAAAAGGAACAATATCAATCGTACACAACTCCATATTTCTCTGGGGAAAGAAACTGCTAAAAACCCCAACTATCTATATTTCATTAACCAGAAGATCTGAGAACAAAATACAATATTTTTTCAAACCGAACAATTCCTAAACAAGTACAATCTATCTCTTTGCTTCACAAACTAGCTCAAGCCAACCCTTAGCCAATTCTGCTGCCTACCAAGCCCCTACTTCCTTGCGAAATTCCTCAAAGAATTATCCCATATTTAATTGGGAAACAAACTCTCCATAACTTCACAATCCGTACATAGGCCTTCTACTTATTGTATGCACCATCTTTACAACTCAGAAAATTATACAACTGATAGTACATTGTCCCTGAACTCTAATCTCAACTAGGTGTTCCTCTTAACTGACATGCATCAGTTATTTATGAGTGAATCTTCAGTTAACTGGTGTGTTACTGAGGATGCACTTGTTCACTTGCCCACTGCTAGACTCCTAAAAATTCGTCCAACAGTTAGAACTAGTTTAATTGACAATAACTCAGTTAGACTAAGTTAATTAATTACAACTCAAAAGAACTCAACCTGGGCCCCTAAAATTTAGGGATCACTCTACATGAATCTAGGTAGACTTCTAACTCAAATTTCCTAATTCAATTAAGTAAATTTATCTTAATTAACTCCTACAAGTTATTATGAGAATAGAATTACAACTTAATTCTCAACTTAATTCAATGACAAATTAAATTGGAATTTCTAGATTCTATTTTTAACATTTCTTATTGCAAAATTCAACACTCCCTCTCAACAAGAAAGGAATTCAACTCTACCCTAATCCGGTATCTTTGGAATGTTCTGCATGCAACACATCTCTTTAGTGTTGTTGTTCCTGCAACTTATGAAATTGAAAAAGAATCCAACCTGAATCAGTATGATGCATCTATAACCAGATTCTATGGCTGCTACTAGCTCCTGCACTGTCTACTGAAAACTTTGTGCTTTTGTTGCCTCTGTACCATGCCATCTGCACTGCTGCCAACTCTATTTTGTGCTCCCCAGTATATGACTTTTGCTAATCTCTATCTCTGTCTCTATGACATCTGACTGCATCAGCTTCCACTGATCCATCCAGCTACTGAGTACTATGGGCTCCCATAGCAGGGTAATGATCCATGAGACAAAACATATCAATGGACCCTACCCAAATTTCTGCACTCTTGGAACTATTACTTCACATTGCCCCACCCTTCACCTAGAGGTATGGCTACATGTGCTCCCTCTGCCCACTTGGCTCGAAATTTTCCCCTACTGGAGGTATCTACTTGAGTGGATGTCTCCACTCAGTCTCCTCTCTGCTTATCTAATTGTGGCTACTCCATAACTTTCTGAGGCTACCACTGAGGTTCCTTTTGGGGCTACATGTTGAAAGGTAATTCACTCTCCCTCTCAATGATGAAGTATTTAACCTTTGCCTTTCTCCTCAAGTATTTGCACGAATCTTGTACCTCAAGTGCATACAAGTTCTTGATTCACACATTGATCTGTTTCACCTGTCCCATGGTGATGTGTCTAAGGAAAACCTTTCCCTTACTAAAAATCACATCATAGCCATTGTCTTCCAGTACCACGATGGAAATAAGATTCTTCTTTAGTCCTGGAACATACATTAAATATATGATTCTGAGAGGGGAGCCAAGCTCCCTCTTAATGGTAATTGTACCAATATCGGTCACGCTATACCTCCCATCATCTCCAAACTCAATGTTCTGCTTGAGGTCTTTCTCTTCAAAGTCATTGAAGAGATCTCTATTCCCCGTCATATGGAATGAGGCACCACTATCGAGATACCACATGCTTCCTATTACATTGTTGACCATGCATGCAATGAGAGTGAAATAAAGTTTGAATTGTGAAGCTAGAGCTTCACCAGCTCCTGCAACTGCAATCTCCTTCTTGCTTTCTTTATTTTGTGGGAAATTCGTGGCAACGTGCCCATACTTGTGACAGTGAAAACACTTGACTCTTGACAAGTCATAATTCTTATCACTCTCCTCGCCTTGGGACTTATTTTCCTTAGATTTATTTTCTTTCTTGGCTAATGTAAAGTCCTCTTCCACTTCTTTGGAAGAGGTCCCATCTTTGGTGTTCTGTTGAATCTCTTCATGTACCAAACTAGACCACAACCACTCCCGATCCGGTAGCTTCTCCCTCCCATTAACAAATTTCTGGTAACTATGCTAGCTCTTGGGAAGTCCAAGAATATCTAGACTCACCATATCATCCTTGGAAACAGTAATCTTGACACTTCCAAGCTCATCCAAACAATGGGTGAGCTTGGTCACGTACTTCAGAAATGAGTTGCCCTTCCCCATCTTGATCTTCATGAGCTTGTCCTTCAGTGCTAATTTCCTATGGTCACTACTATTTTGAAACAGGTTTGTCAATGCCTTTCCCATTGCGTATGGAGTGTCCTTACCGTGGATACTCGAGAGAATGTGGTCTTGAACTCCTTCCAGTATAATCCTTATTTCTTTTGCTACATGCTTTTTCCATTCATCCATATCTTTAGCATCTGACATTCTAGGCTTAGGAATGTCATGATCTATGAATTCCTTGAGGTCATTGTCTTCCAGAAATGCCTCCATCATATCCTTTTAAGCTATGTAATTTGAACCTCCCTTCAAGGAATACCCTAGTATCAGGTCGTAGAATGACATATTATTGACTCTAAAGTATGAACTTGCAAATTTGATTTCACCTGCACAACAAACTCGAATTATCCTTCAGCTCTGATACCATGTAGATTTTTACTGTAGATTCAACAACTTATGTGATATGCTAGAACACAAGACAAGAATCTACACTACTCTTCAGCGGAAACCAAAAGTGATTGATGAAAATAATAAGTAGAAAAGGAAGAATATCAATTGCACATAACAAAATATTTCTCTGGGGAAAGTAACTTCTCAAAACCTCGACTATCTATATTGCATTAACCAGAGGATTTGAGAAGAAAATACAATTCTTGTTCAACCCGAATAATTCTTGCATAGGTACAATCTATCTCTCTACTTCACAAACCATCTTAAGCCAACACTTAGCCAATTTTTCTTCCTACCAACCCCCTACTTCCTTGCACAATTCCTGAGAGAATTCTCCCGTATTTAATTGGAAAATACCCTCCCCATAGCCGTGCAGTCCATCCATAGGCCTTGTACTGATTTCATGCACCATATGTACAACTCATAAAATTATACAATTGATAGTACATTGTCCGTGAAATCTAATATCAACTAGGTCTTCCTCTGAACTAACATGAATCAATTATTTATGAGTGAATCTTTAGTTAACTGGTGTGGTACTGAGGATGCACTGGTGCACTTCCCCGTTACTATACTTTTAATAGTTCCTCCAACAGTTAGAACTAGTTTAATTGATTATAATTGAGTTAGCCTGAGTTAATTAATTACAACTCAAAAGAACTCAACCTGGGCCCCTAAAATTTAGGGATCACTCTACATGACTCTAGATAGAATTCCAAATCAAATTTCCTAAGTCAATTAAATCAATTTAACTTAATTAACTGCTACAAGATGAATAGAATTACAATTTAATTCTCATTTTAATTCAAGGACAAATTAAATTGGAATTTGTAGATGTTATTTTTAACATTTCTTGTTGCAAATTTCAACACATCTACTATCCCTTCTTATATCCATTCACATTCTCACTCAAGTTCCCTCTTCCTTTGCCTCTGCTTCTCCTCATTCCCATTTTTTTGCAATCCTTTATTTCACATAGCCATTCCATATCCCCCTGCAATTTTCCTTTTGACACATCCCTTGTATCCACACCTTCACATCAAATTTCCAACAATGCAAACCCTCTATTCTTCATTTCAAATCCTTTTGCATTAGCTTTGGTCACCTTTCCTTCCGATCATTATTTATCTCACAGTCACCCACACACCTAGTCCCCCTATGATTCCTTTTGATATTTGATTGCATTCAGACAAACACATATTTAAAAAATATTAATTTGAATTCTCTAGAAATCTAACTATTATATCAACAACACCTAAAAAGGGTTTCAACAGTGAACCAAAATTTGAGTATGTTATCTCTTACATTCATTTTTCATCTACCTTTTTCTTCTTACTTTCATTATAGTTTAGTTGTAGATTTGTTATTTTATTTTTGAGTGTTCAAGTAATTTGAGTTCTTGAATCTAGTTTCACCTTCAATTATGTGAGTCACTTATGTTCTCTACAATCCAATCAATCTTGTTCAATATTATAAAAGTTCTAAAACATATGTGGAAGCTAACAACATCTTATTATGTTTTTTACTTGTCTTGTAGGTTTAGCGTTTGGGCCTTATAGTTTTTATTGTAGTGTTTATATACATTTCTATTCTCCTACATAATACAACACAAAAATACTATCCAACAAATGTAGAAGTATACATTAATTACAAAACTATGACCTCCATATCTTTGTTTTATGCAAAACCTTATTCTTATTCTAGGGACATTATAAGAGAAGTAGAAGAGATTAAGTGGCATTAACCATCAGGTACTACCATTGATTACATTTATTGGCCCGTTACCTTGTTTGGGTAGTGTTTCACTAATATAAATTTGGGTATCAACTCATTTGGAGAGATTGAGAGACAAAAGAGAGAATTGCAACATATCTTAATTATTTATTAATGTTGTGATAGTTTCTAATTTTAATATCCATTGTTTGCATTCTTGAAATTATAATGGTTTTAAACGTAACACACCCATATTATTAAATCAATAATAATAGTAATAATAATAAAAGTGAAGAGGAAGAATAATATGAAAATAATAATTAATAATAAAAAATAATAATAAGTAATAAAGGAAATATAAATAAATAGATAAAAGAATCTTCAACAGTGAAAGATTGAAATAAGTAAGAGTAAAGTAGTTAAATATCAAGTTATCTAAATCATAAAACAAAAAATAGAAATTGCATGATGGCACATAACTAAGCTAAACAAAACTTAAGACAAAAACTATAAATTGCATTATGACACATGCATTATGTGCATGAAGATTTTCCTTCCATTTTTGGAAGAAGTTGTTTTATTTAATGAATTAATTTTCCTTGGAAAATTGTAAGAAAGAAAGAATTCACTACTTGTAGTAGTTGATTTAGGGCTCAAGGGTGACTATCTATAGAAATACAACAATGTAGTTGAACCTATGGTTGAGTGGGGAGTCATTCCAAAATGTTGTTTGTGGGTCTCAGTCGTGCACATTAATTCAATCTCTACAAAGTTGTAAGTGAATCAAGTTTTTTTAATCATACAAGTATGTTCTCATCACCCACTACATCGATAGATTATGTAATGATCATTGAAATTTTCCTTATGTTTATCAACTAATTGTTGGAATTTCTATATATAATTTGTGCCTATTTATGTTTTATTTCCAGGAAATCATATATGGTATTGCAGTCTAGTTGCAACCATTGAAACTTTCCTAGTTGCAACCTTTGTAATTTATGAATCCTTATGCAACTAAATACATGCTTGAGTTTGTTTGTTTGTTTGTTTGTTTGTTTGTTTTATAATACGGTTCACTTTACCGGAGATGGGTAGTTGCTACTTCCACGGAAAAACCACCCATTTCTAAGTGATTTAGTCATCTTTCATGTAGAAATTACTCCTAAGGAGTGACCATGTCAATCTCAGTGGGACTAAAACCCAAGTGGAGAGGATAACAACAACTCCTCCCTACCTCCCGAGCTACACCCACTTGACACCTACAAGCTTCAATTTTTTAAAAATATATTATGATTATTAAACTTGATTGGATAACAAAAGAAGATAAACTATGCAATATATTGAATTACAATAAAAATAATACAGAATAATAACAAATTTTGATGTATGTTAAAAATATTTAATCCCATCTATATTTTAATCTTTAATAATAACATCATTATTTATTTTTATGAAACCAGCTCACAAAAAGATAGAAAAGAGAGATAAACGCCTTAGAATTCAGCCTCTTCGAGGGGGAAGCCTCCTTTACATTACACAAATGAACAATTCTTGGATGATACAAATGACAAGACCTCCTTTCTATATATAGGAGTATAAGGGGTCATAATATAATCAGAGCCAACATAACAATAATAATGTAAGGGCACAATAATAACAATAATGGGCTTCTATGGGGCACATTAGTAACAATATGGGGACTACATGGACACAATAATATAATAAGGGGGTTGCACTAATAACAATAAGGGGTTACACTAGTAGTATAGGGACCTAACATGCCCCTCTCCTTCTAAAAGTGTTGTCCTCAACGCTTGAGTAGTTCTTGATACTTCTGTATAAAATTATTGTCCTCCCATGTGGAATCTCCAGTGGGTAAGTTCTTCCACTTGAGGAGATACTATGAAATTGATTGATTTCGTAGCTGTCAGTTTCTTGTTTCTGTGACTACCCCAAGATCCAATATGATTTTTCCTTCCTCATCAAGTTCTGGCAATATTTTTTGAATTGGGATCTTCTGCAATTTTTGAATGAGTGACCACACTTCTTCGTCCTTATTCCATTCATCCCTTACTTCGTTTATCCAATCTAGTTGGATAATAGAAAAAACACAAACAATGCTTCCACATCCTCATCCTTTCTTGAGAGTGCATCTGCAACAACATTTTTCTTCCCTTTTTTGTAGATTATTTCAAAGTCATAACCCAACATATTTTTGACCCATTTTTTCTTTTCTTCTAAAGATAATATTTGTTCTAAAAATTATTTAAGACTATCATGATCCATTTTTACCTTGAAGTGTCTTCCCATTAGGTAAGCTCGCCATTTCTTAAGTGCATGTAGTATTTCCAACATTTGCTTCTCATAAATAGCTTGCTTTTGATGTAGCCATAAAAATACCCAATCTCCTACATCAAAACTTCTTTCACTGCGATGCTGATATGCCTGTTGTTTCATTCGATTCTGCACCAAAGTGGTGTTATCCTTTAAAAGTTGGAGAACTTGTTGTTGATCCTCGATGTGATCTTTCACTACTTGAATCTTTTTCTTCTTGAAATGTCCTTCTATCTTGAGAGTTTGAGGAGTGGTAATTTCTTCCAATTCATTACAAGATATGGTCAGATTCATTTCTTGATGCTCGATGTGATCTTTCACTTCTTGAACATTTTTCTTCTTGATACGTCCTTCTATCTTGATAGTTTGAGGAGTGGTAATTCCAGCCAATGCATTGCAAGATATGTTCAGATTCATTTCTTCTTTCTCAATGTGATCTTTCACTTCTTGAACCTTTTTCTTCTTGAGATGTCCTTCTATCTTGAGAGTTTGAGGAATGGTAATTCTTGCCAATTCTTTACAAGATATGGTCAGATTCATTTCTTCTTTCTCTAGGGTTGGTTCCTGGTGTATATCCTCTTCTTTTGATGTTTATTGATCATTTTCCTCCCCCTCTTCATAATCTATGTAAAATAATTTCTTCTCAGCACACTTATGACCTTTAGTGTATTTTCTATCACAATTGTAACAAAGCCATTTTTCTCTTTTTTCTTTCAATTGTTGTGGTGTAAACCTTGTAGCTTGAGGAAGGCTAGGAGATAAAACACTTCCATAATTATAGTCGTGAGTGGTGGGATTCCTTGTTTCCATAATTCCGCTTTCAATTTTTCTTACCAACTTGAATGCCTTCTCTAATGAATCAGGTTCCCAAAGATGAACCTCATGTTGAATGTTATCCTTTAAAGTCCCTATGAAGACATCAATCATTTTCTTCTCTGGAATATCATTTACCCTTATATCCACTTTTTGAAACTCCTCAATGTGCTCTGCCATTGAAACCTTTTGTTTGAGATTTATCAATTGGCTAAAGAAGGTGTTACTCTTTGTATCCTCATAATGTGCTATCATTTCTTCCGTGAAAAATGACCAAGTGACAAGTGCTTTACGAGAACAAAGCCCTTTATACCATAAAAATTCATTCAGTTCTAAATATAAAGATTGAATATGTACCTTTCGTAACAATTGCACCTCATGCATATCAAAATATTGCTCCATCTGTAATATCCAATAGACCAGATCCTTGGCATCAAAATTCCTCATATCTATTTTTCTTGATTTTAGGAGATCGCTCTTGAATATGTTGTATTTCTGAAATTTCAAATATCCAAGGTCTGTAATTGCGACATGTGGTAGCCATCTACGTCCTCTTTCCAATGCCATTAGTCTGATCAAAATTGGATTCTCCAAGAAAGAGTTATGCCCAATCTCCCAAGATGACCTAATGATATACTTTTTCAGTAGAGAGAACTTGTACGGAGTGACACATATCACTGTTTCGACCTTCAGACCTAAAATTAATACAACTACAGGCCGTCTTCTTTCTGTAACTTCCTACGGAAGTGAAAACTGATGCTCAGAGAGAAAGTTATGACAATGTTCCCAACGTAACCTCTTTGGAATGTAATTCGAGAGTCTGTAAAAACCCTAACTTCCTCAGATCATATCTCCGAAAATGTAGCGAGGCAAGATCTGAAATTTAAACCCGAGGTTCAGAACGATTTAGGCTCAAATGGGTTTTAATTTCAGAGTCTGAGCCGTCACATAAAACATGTTATAGCGAAAATTACATGATGAACTATTTGAGATGGAATTCTGGAGCTTGCAAAAACCCTAAGTTCCTCAGATCATATCTCTAAAAATATAGGGAGAAAAGATCCGAAATTCAGACCTAATGTTTAGAACAATCTCAACACAAATGGGTTTTTCTTTTAGCTTTTGAAACTTCGTAGCAAAAAAGTTATAGCGACAATTCCACGATGATGAGTTTGGAGCAGCGAAACCTTAGAATCCAAAGCTCTGATACCAAATGTTATGAAACCAACTCACAAAATAATAGAAAAGAGAGATAAACGCCTTAGAATTTAGCCTCTTCAAGGGGGAAACCTCCTTTATATTACACAAATGAACAATTCTTGGATGATACAAATGACAGGACCTCCTTTCTATATATAGGAGTCTAAGGGGTCATAATATAATCAGATCCGACATAACAATAATAATGTAACGGCACAATAATAACAATATGGGGACTACATGGGCACAACAATATAATAAGGGGGTTGTACTAATAACAATAAGGAGTTACACTAGTAGTATAGGGACCTAACATTTATATTTAATAAAATGCATTTATACATACATTAAAATGTGGTGTAATCTTCCACTGTAATGCCTTCTTGGAACACCACCTTGCATTCCCGGGTTTCCAACTCTATTGAACTCACCAAATATTTATAGTTCTTTGTTAATTTCAATTGGTATATTTTTGTGATAAGTCTTTATCATTTTCAAGTCACATTGTTTCGTGATAATTCTTGATCACTTTCAAGGCATGTTGTGTGAGGAACAAATAAACATGTGGAAATGAAGTGCCTAAGGGATAATGATTTATCTATCAACGAAATAGGAAGTATGAATTTTGATGCATCCTTTTTCATCCACCTAGACAAAGTGGAATTGGAAGAGCTGTGTTTAGTTGAGGTTGTGACACCAAATAACAAGCTCTACTTCTCAGTAAAATGTTCTTCTACCTCCACTCTAGAGAAGTTGAGCATCTCAAACCCACTGATATGTAATGATGCAGAAATGACTATGAATATAATTTTTTTCCAAAATCAATCCTCCCAAGCCAAACTTCAAGTTGTCCATCAGTTTCCTCAAATTCTATGAGACACCTGAGTTCTCAACCATTACATACTTTTTATAGCCGGAGCATCAACTTAATCCTCAATTTTTTGAAAAGGAACACTTACAAAAATGTCTTCCTTTGCGTTCCACCACTAAGCCTAAACCATTCTCCATATCTAATTTCCTCAAATATCCACCTGTTCCCAACCATTCCTCGAACCCAAGTTTCCAAACCACCCATTTTCTTCTAAATTCTCCAAAACTAAATCGTTACACAAACTTCCTCCTTTTCCTCTCATCTCTAAGCACAAAACATCTTTAAAATCCATCTTCTTCAAACCTAAACCATTTCCTAATCCCAAATTCTTACCATTATTCAAACTCCTCCTCTTACACCTATAGTGAAGCCAAAACTATTTCTTAAACCTAACTTTTTCAAACCAAAACCTTTATTCAAGTCTCCTCCCACTTTGAAGCTTGAACCATTACCCAAAACCAAATTCTTGAAACCTAAACCCTTACACAAACTACCACCAAAAAATAATTTCCTGAAACCTAAACCCTTACCCAAATTACCACCAAAACTTAAAGTTATTTAAACCTCGTTCTCATGAATAAAAAATACTCCCCTCTTAATAATCGTAAAATTTTCACCCTCTTCTCTCCCCCTTATCTCTTTTGTCTAGTTGATCATCCTTTCATTATTTCCTTTTTAATTCCTTTAGTATCATTCTATATGAGCTTGCTGTAATTGTTATGCCTATGATATATTATATTTCTAATTTATAATAGTTGTATATGAGATGCATTACTAACCATTTATTATGATAATATATTGCATAAATACTTATTATATTCTCTAGGTTTGATTGTGTAATGTTGATATCAGATTCATAATTTTAAGTAAATCCATGTTGGTAATAGATTGATTGCTTGCTTATAAATTGCTAAAAGTAGGACATAAAAACAACCTATATACCTTTACAATGTTATACACTATTGTGTTTCTGTGCATTTCAATTAGAATTTAGCCACAATAATAGTCATTGATGCCGACTACTAAATGAACTTACATTTACATTTACATCTAAAATCTTAAAAGAGCACGGAAACTAGCCCTAACTTTGTAGCCTTAGAAACTTGCACATTAATACATAAACACTATGGTAATAGGTCTCTATCCACATTTAATCTACTCCTTTATTTCAACACCTTTTATTTACCTTGTAGTCCTAATCATGACAATACTTGACATCAACTAGTATAAATGTGTGCATTGAAACTTGATAATGTGAGAGGTTCCCTACCAAGAGAATAAGTACTCTTTAATTCCAAGTCTCTAAATTATTCATAAGATAAACTATGGAAATGAAATTGTAATTAAATTTTGTGAGACTAAAAACAAGGAACATTGAAGATTCAATAACATTGTGATGGGTTTCTTATGTATAGATACATTATTTGCATTATTATAGCCTAATGGTGCTACATGAAAGTAATGGTATTTTTCGTTGGTTTATACATTGTTTATATGAAATCTTTTTCCATTGAAAATGAGGCATATTGATTTCTAGTTGATGCAATCAACCAATTTACATTAAATATGATCATACGTAAATGATTTGCTTGGCAAAATGGTCTTATATCCCCTTTGAACTTAGAAATGAATTTTCATTTCATTGGTTGGTTAAAGTTTTCAGATTGTCCTTGTATGGTCCCTCAAACATTGAGGAAACCTTAAGTACTTCAAGCTGAGCTTTCGTAATCATTGTTAGTATTGTGACACTTCGTGAATGTAACATAAGGGTTATCCTTTCAGATTAAAATATGGAATTTGAGCCATATTCTTCATTATTTATGGATATTACATGCATCTCTCTTGTATATCTTTTTGTCACATTCTTTATAGTTTAGCTGCATATTTTTTATTTGATTTTTTCAGTGTTCAAGTCATCTGGGTTCTGGAATCTAGTTTCACTTGTATTTTATAATTCACTTATGTCCTCTACAATCTATGAAATATTGATCAATGTCATAAACGAATTAAAAAAAAGTGGGGATTACAACATATTATTATGTTTTTACTTTTCCTCTAATTTTAGCACTCGAGTATTATGCTTGTTATCGTAGTTTTATGCACATTTCTATTCTCATACATAATAAAGCACACACAAAATTGCCTATAAACAAAAAAATATACATTCATTATAAATGGGTGAACACAAGATCTTTATATTATGAAAAACCTTATTCTTATAATGTATATGCAGGTTCTCTTTCAAAGGAACAAGATAAGGGAAGTATAAGAGATTAGGGTGCTTTAAGTATCCAGTACTATTCTCATTGATCATCTCACTTCCACAACAAGTGTCTTTGGATGTTGTTACAAATATACCATTTTGGGTATCAACTTATCTGAAGATACTTAGAAATAAAAGATATAATTGTAACATATGCGAGAGATCTATTAATATTATGGAAGTTTCTAATATTAATATATATCCATGTATCCATTGCATTCTTGAATTTTGAACCAATTGGATGATAATGAGAGTACTTTAAAAAGGCTCACATGTTTCATAAATAAATATTTATCTTATTATAATTCAAGACATAATATGTATATTTCTTGTAAGTAATTATTTTAAATTAAATCCATTCTTACTAGATTTCTTAAACACTAGTAGATATGATATGTCAATTTAAGGGTTTTCATGTTCCCCTTGAAATCAAATTCTACTTTTCATTTCCACTAATCAATTAAATATCTAATTTGTCCTTAAATGCTTTGAGAGTCATGGGATAAGCTTGAGTGATTTGGGATTAACTTTTGCAAGAGCTTTTTAGACTATGACAATATCTAAATATAACATACATATTATCTTTCTAAACATAAAATAGAATTTGGGTCATACCATTTATTAATTATTGACCTTACATGCTTCTACCATGTACAAATTGTTTTATTGAATTCTTTATATCTTTAACTTAAAATTTTTTAATTCATTTAATAGTTTCAAATACTTATCTTCATTGAATCTAGGTTTAGTTTTATTTATTCTACACATTTGTAGATTTTTCATTCTAATCAACATTGGTCATTATTTATAAAACACAAAAACAAATAAGAAATCCTAATAACGTTTAATGTGTTTTTAATTCACCAATTTCAATGCTTTGAATTAAGCTTTCTATTATGGTTTCCATCATGGGGGCTTCACTAGGGAAAAAATATCATACCACATAGTTTCATATTGTGGGATATATATTGAGGAAAAAATGACATAATATATTGGGGGATATATAGGGGTAAAGGGTTTTTATATTGGTAGGTATAAAAAATGGAGCTCAAAGTTAATGAAAAAATATAAAAGGGTGTAAAAAATGCTAATGAAAAAATGGATACCTACAATATCTAGTGAAAGTATGGGTTTTTTAAATTGGGAAGGTGTATTAGGTTTGTATTGGTAGGGGGTTCAATAATGTGATTTTTAGAAGTATTTTCGAATATGTAGTCAAATTAAGGGTATTGTTTAGTATGCCACGAATGCATGTGATACATCATAGGTTCATCGAGTGAAGACCTTGTGGTTTCTATAGACATTATACTCTCCTACAAAATATTTTTCGTACTTCTTTCACATGTAAGTATTCTTGATCATAAATCGAGTGAGAGAGGTAGATGAACCTAAATAAATATTTCATGCCATGACACAAGATATGAAGAGAACATTTTGACTCAAAAGTTTCCCAAACTCCATCCTCCCATTCTCTAGCCCAACTTGAAGTTGTTTATTAGTTTCCTAAACTCCATGTAAAACATGATATATTGATACATGTTAGAGAGATATTAAATCCCAAACACTCGACATCACTTCTTCAACCCTATTATTTTACCCAAACCTCCTCCTCTCCCTCACATTATGAAGCTTAAACCATTTCCCAATCTCAAATTGCTTAAACATAAATCTTTCTTCAATCCCACCCTAATATTATGCTTCTCAAATCTAAATCCTTACCCAATTTCCACCTCTACATCACATCTTGAATCATAAAAAAATTCACTAAGACCAAGTTCTTCAAACCTAAAACTTTATTAAAACCTTTTATAAACTAATATTCCTCAAAATTAAACCTTACCTAAATTACAACTGAAACCCATGTTCTTCTTTTCCCTAAGCCAAACTAACCTCCTTTCCCTTTACATACACATAAATTTACGTCTCTTTATATATGTAATCTAATCAATGTCTCCTAATCTAATTAATAATATTTTTATATAATTATTTTCACTTCCTCATCCTCATCTAATAATGTTAATATGATTATATATATATATATATATATATATATATTTTTTTTTTTTTTTCTCTATAATACTACCTAAGCACCCACAGGGGATTTGAACCGGTGACCTATCGCAAGGAGTGCCTTAACAGTACACCCATTCACCGTCAATCCAATGTCCCGTGGGCAATATGACAATATATAGTTAATATATAATTTAACTATAGTTATTTCTATATAATATATATATTCAATTACTAATTATTTGATAAGCTGCCACATTAAGATAACTCTCTAAAATTGTAGTGATATTTATGTTATATTACATTTTCAACATTACAATATGTAATATATTATAAAATATGAATATAATAACATATTGATTTTAATATATACAAAAATATAAGGGACGCAATGCTAAATGCGACACATTATTATGAATATATTTTATGTATCTCTATTAGGTTGGAAAATCATGTTAAATTGACAATATTATGGGAATAATATCACTTAACTATGTGCATTTCGGTAATGAAAAAAATGATTGATATTTGACAAAATAATGAAAATATCAACCAACATTGTTTATACACTAACGTTTTCTCATAAACGCTAGATTAGGTGCTAACCTACTTTATAAATTTAGTCACCTACAAATCAATACATAACTGCAGTTTGTCACAATTATCTACTACCCACATAGATTTGTATTTGATTTCAATATTAGTTTATTTACCTTTTTTTCGAATCAATGTATATGACATAATAGTATTCATTGTGTCATGCTCTTGGTGGAGACTTCCGCTCAACAGGATGCATACTCCTTTTAACCCCAATTGTTTAAAACGTTAATAAAAGTGATGATGCCACCCAAAATTGAACATAAATGTTGTGAATTTAAAAATAGTTATTGATTAAGATTAATGTATTTATAAATTAAATTGAACATAATTTTTTTGAATTTAAAAATAATGCTTGATTAATATTAATGTAGTTATAAATTAAATGACTGGCCGTCATTTGTATTTTCATGAAAATAAATTATAAAAAATTAACTAAATTTTAAATTATTATTATTAATATTGTTATTAATAATTTAAGAAAAAAAATATAAGAATTAAACATATATACATTTTAAAAACAAGATTTTTAAGTATAAAAATTTACTTTGACTTTATTATAAAAAAATTTAACTTATAAATACATTTTGCTAAAAAAAATTACACCAGTCTTTTTGTCTAAAATATTTAAAACTTTCCTTCTTCAATTTGTTCTTTTTTTAAACCCATTTCACCAAAAATCTATATTCTTAATTATTAAATTACTTAAATGGTATAAACCTTTTTCTTTTAAATATAAACTATTTAAATGGTATTTGTTTGCTGGCATGTAATTCTATTTTATGCAATTATCAATTTTGTGTATTTAAAACAAATTTCATTTATCAATTCTATGTATATAGGTTTTTGTGAATATATTTCCAGAGTGCAACATACTTTTTAGACCATAACCCTAGTTAAAATATGTTTATATTAGTTTTACTAAAATAATTTTGCCATAATTTATTTGACTAGTTAATTTAATTCCTTAGCATTAGCTATAATTTATTTGACTAGTTCATTTAACTCCTCAACATTAACTCTAGTTTGTTTTATCACTAGTAGCATATACATTTTTCTTTCAATATTTCTTTCACATGCAATTGTAAATTTTTTTCAGCTATCATGTATTTCTATCGCAAGCATTACCAGTAGATTTACTCTTTTTCTGCCATATATAGATTTTCATAGTTAGAATAATTGTTTTCTTGTTTTTTCGTAGAATGTGGTTTAGTTTAATTCGACCATAATGACTTTTTCTTTTAGTATTGTTTGTAATATATATAAATATTTGTGCATATGTTGTAAATAATTTATTCACAAGCTTAAGTTAATAATAACATAATAACCAGAAATGCATATATATTCCTAAGATTTTTTTAAAAGTGAATGGGATCGCATTGATATTAAATTAGGTTCGTATAAGAGCATTCTAGGAACATCTCACACAACACTTGAAAACTCTGACTAGCATGTACAAGGGGAAGGGTATATAATAAAAAAGATGGTTCAAGTCTAGATACATTGCACTCAAGTTGCATATGTAAGACATGGAAATCATGTATATAGTTTAGAAATGGCATTCAATGAGTGACACTAGTTGGGAGGCCACACTATACTTTAAGGGCCATATGAATGACTGATGGAAATTCTCCTCTTTGATGTGGCCTCTTTCTCGTTTGATGATTAATGATCATGATAAGATGAATAGCTAGTAGATTCACACTGGCTATGGGTAATTCTATCTTGTTGGGTGATGTCTTGAAATACATGTTTTCATTGAGTAGTGGAGATTTGTTCCCATTGAGAGTCCAAAGAATCAAATCTCAAGTTCAACCCTTCATTAGCCAAATCATCTTCCAACTTGTTTCCTATTCGAAGGATATGTTGGAGAATGAGCACGTTGAAGGTTACAAGTTCATCTGCAATATTTTCTAGGCTAGCCAGGAGATGCCAATTTTCAGTGACTTTGGTTGCTGTGGAACCGTTTTTCATTCTATTGAGCATGTTGATAATGATTTTGGAGTCACCTTCCATAACATGCATTTCTATGCCTAGTCTCTTTGCGATTTGTAATCCTTGTTTTACCACATAGAATTCAGTAGTGTTGTTGGTGTTATGGCTAATGTACCCTGTGAATAAATGTTGAATCTTCCCTTTTTCATTTCTGAATGCACCACCATAGTTGGAAGGGGTTACCCTTAGATATTCCATCAACATTCACTTTTATGAAGCCTTTTTTGGAAGGCGGCCAATGATTTGGGTTGGCTTAGGTGCGAGGAGTGTGTAAGCTATGACTTGTTAGCTTTGATACATAAGATCTAGAAGAGAGAGGATGGAGGCTTCAGAACGGTCATATTCCTAGTCTTGAGTATCCCATGGAGAAATGTGAATGGCTTCCTTGATCTTATCCGATTTTGTTTTCTAGACCACATTCAACATTCTTGAGGTATCTCTAAATATTCTTCCATTGCGATCTCTCCAAATTTCCTATACTATGAATCATGGGAATAATTGTCAAACTATGTTAATTATTGGATTCTAAAAGGGTGTAATGTGCCAATCCTTTAGAGTTTTCTTTAATTCATATTGTCTCTCAGGGTTTACTTGAAGATGATTTCTAGGAAGTCCCATAATTCTGAAGCAAACAAACAATCATTTAGAAGATGTTCTACTGATTCAATGTTGGAGAGGCAAAGTCAACATTGTGCTAGGCCTTGAAATCCTCATTGTTGTAGAAGGTCACACATGAGAGTTTTATTATGGAGAATCAACCAAATAAAGAGTGATATTGTGTGCCAATGATTTAGTTTCCAAAGTAGTTTCTAATATTTCTTCTCCACTAGAGTACCCAAGATCATGAGGATGTTGTATACCTATTTGATGTTGTATTATCCTTTTTGGTTCTATCCCCATATGATGATATCATTTCCATTCTGATTTTTTATTTTTCTTTGTTATGGCTCTTGATACAAGGCTTCATTATTTTCAGAGGTTATGGTAGAATTATCTATTAGGTCATTGTTCCATATCTTTCATTAAGGTTGCTCCACTATGTTGTTCTAGTAGTATTTAACTAGAATTTTGTTTTGTTATTACAGTTCCATCTTGAGATTAACTCAAAGAGAATTTTGATCAAGTATGGGATTTTGTTTCCAAGGTTCCTCTCAAAATAGGGTTATGTTTCCACTACAACTTTCCTAGAATCTATGGTTTTGTATTAGATGTAGGTTACTCCAAGATTGATTCCATAGTTGTGACCCTTTTACTTTTTCTTGCATCCTCATGATTTCATTGTTGTCAATACAAGGAATGTATTTACTATTCCATTTCCTACTCTAGATCCTCCTATAGATTTTGTTTTGCATAGCTTTTATCAAGCCATGAGAGCCCATTGTTTTCCAGTTTGGACCACCCCATAAAACATTAAGTTGAATTTTTTTAAGAAAATTTTTAGAAGCAATTAGGGTCCAAATGTGGTAGCTTCAAGCACATACTTGAGGACGTTTTTTCTAACAAGATCAAGGGATTTAAAATTCAACCAAGACAACTTGTTTTCCAATTTGGAGATTAAGTATTCCTAAACATTGAAGAGGACAAGTTCTGCACTAGAGGATGCAAAAATATTTGGCTATAAGGGAGGTTTGTTGGAAACCAAGGAATATGGAAATGTGGGATTAGATGGGAACAAGGGTGTTGACAAAAGTTATTTGATATTTGAGTAGATTTATGTCAACTCTCGAAGCATTGGTGAAGTCTGCAAGAATGGATTAAGAGGTTGAAGCTTCCTTGATGATTGGTTTGCCAGCAAAAGGGTCTCATCAACAAATCACTGGTGGAAGGGAGGTTGGGAGTTGGTTCCATTAGATAATACTTTTAGGGATCTAGTGGAGATCACATGCTTTAAGTATCTTCCGAGGCCTCCAACAATCATTAGGAATAAATATGGTGAAAGGGGATCTCCTTGGTGAATGCCTATGGATGTGTGGAAGGTGAGTGAAGGGGATCAATTGACAAGGATGGAGAAGAATGTTTTGGAGATGAGGCTTGATATCCAGGAGACCTGGGTGTATTGGAAACCAAATGTTTTTAGCATGTGTGATCTATATTTCCATCTTAGCTTGCAAAGGCCTTTGACATGTCCAACTTGATAATAAAGTGTAGATATTTTTTATGGAGAAGCAAATGGATTTGTTCTTGGGTGATGATGATATGGTCCAATATTTTTCTACCTTGACATAGCTTGATTTATGATGGGATTTGATGAGGGGAAAGAAAGGCTTGAGCCAAATTTCCATGACTTTAGAGATAATTTTGTAAATGACACTATAAAGGGAGCTAGGTCTTAAGTATGCAGGGGATTTTGATTGGGAATGATTGGGGATGAGGGTTAAGAAGGTGGCATTAATGCTAGAGGGGATGCATAGGGTTTTTCTTGAATATTCTACAAGTTGAGTGACTTCATTTCCCACGATGTCCTAGAACTTGAAAAAATTCTATTGTGAAATCATTAAGCCATAGGAATTTGTTCTTGGGAATGCTCATAAAATTTTCTTCCAGTTATGTTGTTGTTATTTCCCTCATAAAAATTGCATTTTGATCCTAAGTGATTATTTTGGGAATGTGGGTTGTAACCTTTATTATGGTTGGAGGTATTTCTTGAATGGGTTCATCCATGAGATTTTGGAAGTGGCGATTAAGCTCTTGAGTGACATTATCATGTCCTTCTATTTTTTGTTGATGATCGTCTGTGAGGTAAAAGTTTTGGTTTCTATGCCTATGTTAATTCATAAACATGCGGAATAATTTGGTGTTCATTTCTCCATTTTTAAGCCATTGGACCCTAGATATATATCTTGATTGTATTTCCTCCTATTGCAAACTTTCATTCATTTGAATTTTCAGATTGATTTATTTTATGGTAAGTTCTTCTATTTTTCCTTGATCCATGATGTCTTGTTGAACTACTAAAATTTAATATATAAGATATTTTTTATGCTTGTGGATGTTACAAAATTCCCGAGTATTCCATCTCTTGATTTGTTGCTTTATTTATTTTAGCCTTTAATGGAACCTATACATAGAGTTTCCCTTTATAGAGGTAGAATCCTGCCACGATTGGTTGATGCTGTTTTTAAAGTTTGGTTCTCACATCTAGAAAGCGCCAAAGTAAAAGGGGTCATTTTGGGAGTTCCTTTCTAATCGATGAGTAGCTGCATAGTGCAATTATTAGAGGCATGACTCGGGAGGATGTTGGTATGAAGATTTAAGCTAGCAAGGAGAATATTTTAAGAAATGAGGAATTTGTTAAGGCAGGAGGTGACATGAGATTCTCTACCTCTTCAGTTGTTCCAAGTATATAGACCATTGTTCGCTTTCATGTCAATAGGCTTTGGGCACTAAAGAATATTTTAGAAGTGTAGGGAGTCTTCCTCTAGTTTTCAAGTGCCTAATTTTTTTCCCTACGGGGGTTTGATTAAATTGAAATATCCCCCAATGGTCCATTGGTTAGGGTTGACAAGACTTTTTGGGTATTGTAGGTTGTATAGGAAAGGCCTTTTGAATGTGGGAGAGGTAGGGTGATATAAATTGGTAACGAAGTTATGGTTGTGGTATACAATGGGTTGAAATTTGGCAATGAGGGAGTGTTGGGTTGATAGGGATTTGTCTAGAATTATGGTTTCTATGTTCCAAAGGATTGCAATGCCTCTAGAGTATCCGAAGGAATAATTGGCTATAACATGGTAGTTTCCCAAAATGGTAAGGGAGAGGGTTTAGAACGTGGAGGCAGATCATTTGGTATCTTCTAGTAGCAGGATATCATAGTTTTCATCTTTGGTTTTTTGTTTGAGGAGTCCTTTAAAGGTTTTTATGTTAAGACCCGAAATACTCAATTAAGTTATATTAATTGATAAATATTATTGGGGGACGGGAGGGGTAGGTCTTTGTCATGGGTTTGACTCGACCAGAGTTGACTAGGTATCCTCCCATCTCCTTAATTAATTAATGGGCACATTTTACACCCTGTATTTTCCCTTTTGTGGCATTTTTAGCTGGCCCTTATTTATGTTGCCTTCAATTCCTAAGGAAGAGGAATGTGTAGGTTTAGAATTGTTACCTATTTGTTTTTTTCCTACTCTCTTCTATTGGTTGAAGTAGACTTTCAAAATCAACTAGACTTTCTCCTTAGGAATATTCATGGGATTTTTGGTCTCCCATTCTTGGGAAATCTAGAGGAGATATACATTTCTTAAGTCAACATATTCTAGGTCTTCGTGCACTCACTAATCCTGCTCATCTTCTAACATATTTATGTCATCCTTAGTATCTTCTTGTGTTGGATGCATGTGGGGAATCTCAAATAGTTTTTCTTATTGGTCCAACCCCTATCCACTTTTGTGATTTTTAGTTCTCCCAAAGATTTTTTCTTATTATTTTTCTTCTTCTACTACTATATTCAGAGTCGATAATTTGTTTGTAGGTGTTCCATTGGAAGAAGAGGGGTCAACAACTTCTTCCTTTGTAGTTTTTTCTCCTTTTTGAGACTTTCATGTATCCATTATTTGTTATTTGTTGATTACCCTCTGCATCTTTTTGTGTTTTATTTAGGGGGAATTCCCTTAATACGTTAACATATTCATGGAATTTTCTACAAAAAAAAGAGATTTCTTCATATTCTATGGGTTGTTACTAAATGTTATCATGATAATTGATGTTTATGTTAGATCAAAACACTTTGGTGAAGTCCAAGAAAATGTAAAGGTGGCCATAAGAGGCATAGTAGCCATGTTTCATGACTTTGGATAACATTTGATCCAGATCTTGTGGGGGGGGGGGGGGGGGGGGAGGGGAGGCCAAGATCTAAAAGATTGAAATGGATTTTGGGGGAGAGGCCCCCAAGATCTGAAAATTTGAATTGTGAGAAGAAAAAGAGGAGAATTCCCAATAAACAAAACCACAAAGATTTTTTTTTATTAAAATGGAGAATAACTAGAAAAGCTACATTGTGGTGGACAAACTGTCTTGTTACAAAATGTGACTTGTTACTTATAGTATTTTTCAAGTACAATACCACGGGTCAATTCCATGGGTGGATTTCACAATACCACGGGTCAATTCCGTGGGTGAATCAATACCATGGGTGGATGTCACAATAACATGGGAAAATACCATTGGTGAATGAATACCATGGGTGGATGTCACTTACAATACCATGGGTAAATTCCATGGGTGGCTGAATAACATGGGTGGATGAATACCATGGGTTGATATCATTTTCTATTTGGATCATTCCTCCCTCCTTAAGAAGAAATGGTCCCCATTGCGTGAATTTCCTTCTTGTGAAGCCTTTGTTGAATATGAAGAGCCACTAAAGAGAAGGGTTTTATGTGGTTAACCCATCACCATGATAAACGAAGATATGAGGATAGAGATACCCTGTAATGCTTGTGACCAACTGTGATACTGACAGTGTGCAGCCTAGCAAATGAACTTCGATGAAGTGTGGGTTTGTGGATGACCCATAACGATGATGAAGAAATATCTGAGGATAGAGAGACCCTATAATGCTTGTGACCAACTGTGATACTGGCAGTGTGTGGCCTAGCAAATGGACTTTGATCAAGTGTGGGTTTGTGGATGACCCATAACCATGAAAAACAAAGATCCGAGGATAAAGATACCCTATAATGCTTGACCAACTATGATACTAACAGTGTGCGGCTAAGTAAATGGACTTCGATGACAAGGGTTTTGTGCGGTTGAACCATAACCATGATGTTGGTTGTTGGTGAAGTAGCTGAATGTTGTTATGCTGAAACCGATGAATGTGAAACAGGTGCCTACTAAAGCGTGGTGGGAGGGCACGTCTCCAAAGGGAACCCACTTCGAATGCTAATCTGGAATTCAAATGGACATAACTTGGTCAATATAACTCAGAATATTTATTATAACTTGTTTTTGGAAATAGAAGGACCATTTTGCATCTTCCCATGTGTTGGAAATCCTTGTCTGGACACTTTAGAATCTCAGATTCACGCTACAACGTTTCCGCCATCACAAAAGTTCTCAAAAATAGTTGATTTTAAATCAGCGATATCTCCCACATCCGAACTCTGATTCGACCCATTTTTTTTTTAAATTGAGCAATTTTTCGAGAGGATCTCAGATCTACAACCAATTTTCTGAAATTCTGCACCAAAATTGAAAAAAAAAGATAAGAGAGCCATCGTCCATGAATTGTCGTTAGAAACATTTCTGCAACATTGCTAATTTTAAATCAGTGATATCTCCCTCATCTGGACTCTGATTCGGCCGATTGTTTTTTTTGAAATTGGGTATTTTTCACAAAGAATCCAGATCTATTAATTTTTTTAATAAATTTTGCACCAAAAATTTCAGATCTGATCTACAAACTCGCCGCCCAAAAACATTCCTGCAAAAAAATGAAAAAAGAAAAATTCTTCCCGCTTGGCTCAAGAAAATGCTCTGTAGAGGATGTAGCACATTCCTAAAGTTTGTTGAATATTGCTGCAAAATTTGAAATTGAAATATGCATCAAACCCTCATTCCCATGGAATCATAACCTGCTCTGATACCATTGATCTGGATCTTGGGGGAGGGCTCTAAGATCTAAAAGATTGAAATGGATTTTGGGGGAGAGGCCCCCACGATTTGAAAATTTGAAATGCCAGAAGAAAAGGAGGAGAATGCCCAATAAAAAAACCATAAAGAATTTTTTTATTAAAATGGAGAATAACTATAAAAGCTACATTGTGGCGGACAAACTGTCCTTTTACAAAATGCGACTTGTTACTTATAGTCTTTTTCAGTTACAATACCATGGGTCAATTCCATGGGTGAATGAATACAATGGGTGGATGTCACAATACCACGGGTCAATTCCATGGGTGGATGTCACAATACAATGGGCAAATACCATGGGTGAATGAATACCATGGGTGGATGTCACTTACAATACCATGGGTAAATTCCATGGGTGGATGAATACCATGGGTTGATGCCATTTTCTATTTGGATCAACATCACAATGAACTTATTGTATTTCCTAGACCTTCTAGGATGTCAAACTCCTAGAATTTTTGGGGAAATGAATAGAGGTGAATCCATACAAGATTAGAGCTGAAATTTTCCTTATTTGGGTCAGATAATTCTACCCATGCTCTCATGTACAATCTTAATGAACTGAGAAAATGTGGTCCTCCCTAAAAACATTGTCTCGGTCTTCAACAATTTTCAAAATTACTGTGAAGAATCACATTGGGTGGAGGTTTTCTCCCATGTCACCCCTGATCTCATTTTTTTATGAACTAGGTGATGAGGGTTTTCTCTGTTGGCCATGAACCCACAAACTTGCATATTAATTATTTATTTGTCATGTGTTGTATTCTTTCCTTGATTTTCTCAAATATGATCTCATACGTTAGTGCTTCTTTGGTTTGTGGGAGACAAGCATTTTAGCGAGCATGAGTTGATCTCTATGAAATTCTAGGTTTCTCGAAACGAGCACTTTGGGATTTGGGAGCATCTGGGCTTGGTTTTCGATCTTTTGTACACAAGCCAGTTGGGAACTTTTGAAAATTGGGGTGGACACTCTTGTCGAATACTATATTGTAGAAGGAGATGCTTCCTCCTCCCGCCCATACGGGCGCCATGGTCCTTCAACAAAGGGGGTAGTTGAACCATAAGGCAGGTTGCTTGTTACAATCCTCCACTATTCAAGTTTGTAGATAACTAATATTAACATATTTGTATTCAATAAACAAGAAATTCATCATTTAAGACGTTTAAAAAAAAGAAAAAACTCAAATGTAAATATAACATAATTTTTTTCTATTTTTTTTTACATTAAAGCAAAATTTCAAAATAGTCACAAAACGCAACATCTCATCGCTCAACGGAGGACACCCATCCTTTGAATGAAATAGAAAGAGAATCATCCTTAATTGTGACTTCTACAATGAGTGGGCGAAAATGTACCCATGAGTCAAATCAATTGGATAACAACAAGTAAACAACAAACTTGGTAGAATGTGTGGAAATGGAATTATATCAAAGAAATGATGACAATGTCCCCCATACAATTGTTCTTGATAATTCTATAGAATGGATTGATTCCCACAAATGAAAAAAAAAGAATCCATGATCAATGATGGGATTTGACACCAGGAATGTAGTATATGTAGTTTGTTGTATTCTTCTTATCAGTGATGGATGCTATGTTTCAATATGATATTTTGAGGCAATAGAAATTAACTTACAAAAAAAATAAAAATAGAACTAAAATACTAATTTAGAAAAAACTAAAAACAGTAGATCGATACTAGCTACGTCCATGGAAAAACCACCCGTGTATAGGTGATTTGGTTATCTTTCATCTATACATTACTCTTGAGTAAGCATGTCAGTCTCTGTGGTACTGGAATCAGGTGGGGAGGATAAGAATGGTTCTTCCCAATGACTTGAGCTACACCCACTTGATGCCTACATGCTTGAGTTTATTAAAATTCTATTATGATTATTAAAATTGATTGATAAGATAATAATATAGACTATACAATATATTGAATTATGATAAAAATAATGTATAATAAGAAAATTATTTAATATATATTAAAAATCTTAAATCCCATCTATACAACAAAATGCATCATAATCTTTGAATATAATGCCTGCTTGGAACACCACCTTACATTCTTAGGTTTCCAATTCTATTCAATGCACCAAATATTTATAGAATTTCAATTATTTCAATTGGTATAATTTTGTGACAATTCTTTGCTATTTTTATGTCACATTGTTTGATGATAATTTTTTATCTCTTTTAAGGCATGTTGTCTAAGGAACAGATGCACGAGTGTCGATGAAGTGCTAGATGCATAATGATTTTTTTTGTCATTGAATCAGGAAGTGTGAATCTCTTTTTAGCCACCTGGACAAAGTTGGAATTGGAGACCTATGTTTAGTCAAGGTTGTGATGCCAAATGACAAGTTCAACTCCTTCGTAAAAGCTTCTACTTCCTCCACTTTAGAGAACTTTAGCATATCAACTCTACTAATGCACAATGATGAAAAAATGATAATGGATCAACAATTTTTCAAAATCCAACCTCCCAATCCCAACTTCAACCTATCGATCAATTTCCATAAATTCCATGTGACACCTGAGTTCTCAGCCATTATCAACTTTGTACAACCAAAGAAACAACTTAATCCTCAAATGCTGGAATAGAAACCCTTACCCAAAATTCCTCCTTTAAATTCCATATTTAAGCCTAAGCCATTCCCCAAATCCAATTTCTTCAAATCTTCACCTGCTCCCAAACCATTCATCAAATCCAAGTTTCCAAACCACCCATTTACTTTTGAATTCTCCAAAACTAAATATTTACCCAAACTACCTCCTTTCTCTCTCATCTCTAATCCTATACCATCTCCCAATCCCATCGTCTTCAAACCTGTACCATTTCTTAAGCCCAAATTCTTCAAACCTACACCATTATTCAAACATCCACATATTCCACCTATAGTGAAGCCTAAAATATTTTTTAAACCTAGCTTTTTGAAACCAAAACATTTTTCAATCCTCCTCCCACCATGAATCCTAAACCATTATGTAAACCCAAATTCTTGAAACCTAAACCCTTACCCAAACTACCGTCGAATCCAAAGTTCTTCAAACCTAAACCCTTACCCAAAATACCACCAAAACCCAAGTTCTTCAAACCTAAATCCTTACCAAAACTACCACCAAACATACCTTCTTCAATCCTAAACCCTTACCCAAATTAACATCAAAAGGCAAGTTCTTCAAACCTAAATCCTCAGTAAAACATAACTTCTTCAATCCTAAACCCTTACCCAAATTACCACCAAAACCGAAAGTTCATTAAACCTCATTTTCCTTAGTCAAAATAATTCCCTCTTCATAACCATAATTTGTACACCCCTTTTCACTCCCTTATCTATTTTGTCTAGTTAATCATGCTTTCATTATTTTCTTTTCACTTCCTTTAGTATCATATTGTATGAGCTTAATGTAGTTGTCATTCAAGCTATGATATATTATATTTTTAACTTATAATAGTTGTATATGAGATGCATTTCTAACGATTTTTTATGATAATATATTGCTTAAATACTTATTATATTTTTTATTTTTAATTATCCAATTTCATAATTTTAAATAAATCCATGTCTATTATATATTGGTTGTTTGTTTATAGATTGGTAAAAGAAGAATAGAAAATATATATATATATATATATATATATATACAATTTTATACAATATTATGTTTCTATGTATTTCAACTAGCATTTTTCTACAACAATAGTGGTTGATGTTGGCCACTAAATGAACTTACATTTACATTTACATTCAAAATCTTAAAAGATCATGGACACTAGACCATGGGTAACCTACTTCCGAGCTTTAGTAAATTGAACATTAAATTATGCATAACCACTTGAAGAAAATACATAACCATTATAGTAATAGGCCTTTATCCACACGGTACTCCTTGATTTCAACATTGTTTATTTACCTTGACAATATTAGACATAAGCTAGTATAAGTGTGTGCATTGAAACTTGTGGATGTGAGAGGTTCCCTATGAAGAGAAAAAATACTCTTTAATTCCAAGATTCTAAATTATTCATAAGAGAAACTATGGAAATGAAATTGTAATTAAATTTTATGAAACTGAAAACAAGGAATGTTGAAGATTTAATAATGTTGTGATGGTTTTTGTTATGTACACATGCATTTCTTGCATTCTTATAATTTGATGGTGTTACATGATAGTAATGGTATTTTTCAAGGGTTTATGCATTGTACAAGTGAAATCTGTGTCTTTTCAAAATGAGTCATACTGTTTTTCTAGTTGATGCAATCAACTAAGTTATATTAAATGTGTTCACACTTAAACGATTTGCTTGGTGAAACGATCTTATTATCCCCTATGAACTTAGAAATTACTTTTCATTTCATTTTTGGTTAAAGTTTCTCGTTTGTCCTTGTATGGTCCCTCAAAGATTAAGAAAACCCTAAGTGTTTCAAGCTTAGCTTTTCCAAGCATTGTTAGTATTGTGACACTCCTTAAATGTAATACCAGGGTTATCCTTTTCAAATTAAAATATGGAGTTTGAGCCATATTGTTAATTATTTACACACCTTACATATATGTCTCATGCACATATTTTTGTTAATTTCTTTATAGTCTAGTTGTAGATTTGTTATTTGATTTTTCATTGTTCAAGTCATTTGGGTTCTTGAATCTAGTTTCACTTTTATTTTTATGAATCACTTATGTTCTCTACAATCTGAGCAATATTTATCAATATCGTAAAAGAATTTAAAACATATGGGGAAAACTAACAACATATTATTATTCCTTTTACTTCTCCTCTAATTTAGCACTTGGGTATTATTCGTGTTTATATATATTTTCATGTACATTCTATTCTCATACAAAGTAGAACACACACATAATTTCCTATAAATATAAGATAAACACTCATTACAAATGGGTGACCCCAAGATATCTATTTTATGCAAAACATTATTCTTATTATGTTGATGCAAGTAATCTTTCTAAGGAACATGATCGTATGTAGAAGAGATGAATTTGCTTTTAAGTACTAGGTACTATCTCATTGATCATCTCACTTCGACAATGAGTGTGATTGGAGTTGTCGCAATGAATACGATTATGGGAATCAACTATTTGGAGAGACTTAGAGATAAAGATAGAATTGTAGCATATGCCAAAGATCTACTAATAGATTTAATAATTTTCAATATATTGATATCTATTCCATGATATTCTTGAGCTTCTGAACTTGTTGGA